>JALMGA010000004.1:26900000-28150000 GCA_023333525.1 Aspidoscelis tigris stejnegeri | reverse complement strand
GTAGTTGATGGCCATGACCACTCAAGCCATCAACATCAGAGGCAACAGTGCCTGCCTGTGTTGTATTGTACTAGAGCCAGTTTGGTCTAGTGGTTAGGGAGCCGTACTCTTATCTGGGAATACGGGGTTTGATTCCACCCTCCCCCATGAAGCCAGCTGGGTGATCTTGGGCTACTCATAGGTCTCTTCTGAGCTCTCACAGCCCCACCTACCTCACAGGGTGTTCAGTTGTGGAGAGAAGAATAGAAAAGCTTTTTCAGCTGCTTTGAGTCACCTTAAATGGGTGAGAAAAGGGGGGTAGAAAAGCCAACTCTTCTTCTTCTCTCTGTCTCTACATACCCGTATTTTCCGGTGTATAAGACGACTGGGTGTATAAGACGACCTCCAACTTTTCCAGTTAAAATATAGAGTTTGGGATATACTCGCCGTATAAGAAGACAACACCCGGCGTATAAGACGACCCCTGACTTTTGAGAAGATTTTCCTGGGTTAAAAAGTAGTCTTATACGCCAGAAAATACAGTATATATGAAACATTTTTGAGACTTCTCAACTATTCCATGTTTGTGTTTTTGTGTTTTGTTTTGTTTTTACAGCTGTTATTGCTGGTGGAGTTATCGGCTTTCTCTTCGCAATCTTCCTTATCTTACTTTTGGTATATCGCATGAGGAAGAAGGACGAAGGGAGTTACGACCTCGGAGAACGTAAACCATCCAGCGCTGCCTACCAGAAGGCACCTACTAAAGAGTTTTATGCATAAAACTATTACTTGGGTGTCTCTATTTAAGAGATCACTGAACTTTTTAAATAAAGCTTTTTTTTTTTTGCATAGAATAATGAAGAAACCTTTTTTTTTTCATTAAAGAGCCTTCATGGCACCTTTATGATTAAAAAAAAAAGAACATTGTATTTAAAACTTTTCATGTATTCCTTTTAAGAAAATGTAAAGTCAAATCTCTTAACATTTTGCATTGTTCTGTGAATATCAGTGGCAGAACGATATTTTATATAGCCATTGATGTTCACCGAATCATTTTAAAACTTTATGCATAAATGAAAATGATTGTTTTTATCCTTTGGTTCAATGAAAGTTGTTTAATTTTTGTCAGCATGTCTGATTGATCTTTACAAGTTAGTTTTTATTTCATTAATTTATCTGTTTCCAATAAAATAAAACAAAATAAAATGCCTTTTTGTAGTTGTCATGGTGCAATTTGTCTTCAAATAACTCAGATAATAGTAACTTCTCAGTGTAAATGTATTTTTTCAGCTATGTAAACTTTAACCTCCACTTTGTATAAATTTTAGTGTCAGAAAATCCATTTTACACCTTGCTTTGTTTCTCAGTGTTCCTGTAGCTTCAATGAAACTTACAGCAGCAAATTAATGTGTAAAATTGGACTTCTCCTACAAACTGTCTAGTTGGACCCTTACAAAATCTTCTTTATGGGAGATTTTGCAGTAAGCTACTGACAAGCCTACATAAACCCAAAGACTCTCTAACAGTATTCCAAGAACTTGCTGCAAATTTCTGTGGCCACTGTTTGTTATTTTTTTATTTTTATTTTTTGCAATTTGAAGGTATGAGTATGGATTCAAAACAAGTTGTTTGTTCTTACATGCATTTAAGTTGTAAACGTCTTTTAAAGCCTTTGAAGTGCCTATGATTCTATGTAACATGTCGCAGACTGGTGTTAATGAATATATAACAGTAAAAAAAGGAAAGGAATGAAAAAGGAAATGTTAGTATTTTATAAGCACAGACAATTCTAATGGTAACTTTTGTAGTCTTACATGGATAGATATAAATTGTAATTTGGGAACATAAACACTACTGAATAAATCATGTGGCCTAATACTGAAATACTTAATTGTGGATTTATTCATATTATTTTGTTTTTGTTTTCTTGCATGAAAATAAAAAAAACTTCATGCACAGTGCAGCAAATTGCATCTATTACATGATAGAGGATTGGTCAGAAACAAAAGCCTCAAAGGTCACAAAGGAATGTTTTACAGTGAGCAGAGCAATATAGCTTCACTAAAAAGAAATTTTACCCATGGTAGTTAGATATTTATCGTTGGGAAAATATTGAAGTATTAATCAAAATGTGATGCTTTCACTACAGTTCATGTTCCATGTATTTTAAAGTTTAATTCTCTGCAAGATTTTCTTTTAAATTTCATCCTTGGTCAGTAGGAGCAACCCAATTTCTAATATGATCTTAATTAATCATGCGGTTTTAACTACTCTTATGTTTGTTTTAAACTTTTTTTAAAATTTATTTATTTTATTTATTTACATTTCTATCCCACCCCATACCTGAAGGTCTAATGGGTGACAACCATTAAAAAACATATACCGGTACATTAAAAACACTTTTTTAAAAAATCAACAAATCTAAAACAATACTGGGGGGGGGAGGAAATGGGGCGCTTCTAGGGCCATCTGCTGGGACTCGAGAGCAGGAGAAGGTTTGTCGTTGTCTCTGCTTGAGATGCCCATGAGCATTTGGTGGGCCACTGTGTGCGACAGGATGCTGGACTAGATGGGCTGTGGCATGATCCAGCAAGGCTTCTCTTATGTTCTAATACACAGCATGTTTAAAATGATGGTATCTGAGCTGGGATAGGAAAAATGACCATCTCAGCCAAAGGCCTGGGTAAAGAGGTATGCCTTCACTGCCTTCCTAAATATATGTAAGGAAGGGGCATGACACACCTTGAGGAGGAGAATATTCCATAGTCTGGGGGCCATCACTGAAAAGGCTCTCTCCCGGGTGCCCACCAACCTCACTGCTGAAGGTGGTAGGAAGACCAGGAGGGTCTCTCCACTTGAACTTAAGGCACAGGCAGGTTGGTATGGGAGAAGGTGTTCCTTTAAATATTTGGGGCTCAAGTCACTTACGGTCTTATAAGTCAGAGGACTTAATAGGAAGCAGGATGAAAATGTTTTAAATAAATAGTTAAAGCAATCTATTTAGTAGTGAGGAAGACTGGGTTCGATTCTGCCCTCCCCCATGAAGCCAGCTGGGTGGCCTTGGACTAGTCACAGCTCTCTTCTGAGCAATCACAGCCCCACTTACCTCATAGGGTGTTCTGTTGTGGGAAGAAGAACAGAAAAGCTTTGTCAGCTGCTTTGAGTCCCCTTAAATGGGTGAGAAAAGCGTGGTAGAAATGCCAACTCTTCTTCTACCAGGAATCTCTGTGATTTCAGAATAGTTGCAATTTAGCCAAACTATAAAATATTGTAGGAATCTTGGGTCCCATCCAGGTGGGGAGAATATAGTGCCATTACAGCACCATATTGATGATGATAATTTTAAAAAAGTTTATTTCTATCTAGAGATGTGCATAAGGTTTTTTTTTGACATTCTATTCAAATCGAATACCCGAAAATCCGATTCAAATCTATTTATTCAAATTTTTTATTAGAATCAGTGTCATATGTGCACGTACACACCTTCTCGACATCCATACACGTCCAAATGCATCCTATAGTAATCCCGTATGCAACCCGTTTTTGTCCCGTACCGATCTGTACAAATGTGTACAGATGCAAGAAAGATGCGGATCTTCAAGTACACATTGTGTGTGAACCCATAAACATCCGGATAATTCGGATGAATAGATCAAAAATTTGAAATTGATTTGAATATTTACATTCGAATTTTGGGGCATTCGATCCAAATTTGAATGTCAAAATTCGGCACATTAGATCAGATATTGAATGACTACAAATATTCGTCCGCATCCCTATTTCTAGCAGCCATTTTCACTAAAGACTGGTACCGAAGTATAAAATCTGGTGTGTATTACGTACAAATTAAAAATTAAATTAAAAGTAGTTTCTTAAATATCTCTTTACCTCACATTATTTGCACCATTTGGTGTTGCTTATACAAAGCTATGATTGCAATATTGTATATTACCCAGTTGGTGGAAGTTACAAAATCTGCTTGGGCAGAGCAGAATGAATTGTCTGTTCTCGATCTTCCTGGAGAGGGACAAAGTGGGACAGTTCAGAGGAGGGGAAAGGAAAACACGGTATGTCCTAGACTGGGTAAGTCCTTCACAGGACTCAGTAATGGTCAACCTTTGGTTGTGAGGGCAGAGGGAATAGATTTTAAAGCCCTTTCTGCACTTACTTGTTAATCCAGATCAAGAAGCTGCTAAGAGCATATAAACTGCATGGGAGTAGAGATGATCGAGATCAGAAATGTGGTCTATGTCCATGCTACCCCTCTTTAGCACACATTTGCTGTTGTAAAGCTCACTCAATGTTTTAGCTTGATCCGGATGATCTAGTTAATACAGATCTAGGTAACACAGATCTAGGGTGTTTTTCCACTTCACTAAAAGTACCCATTAAGTACCCATTAATGGGTATGTAATGGCATTTTTGTACCCATTAATGGGTACTTAATGGGTACTTCTAGTGACAGTGGAAAAACACCCCTAGTTAATACAGATTAACTGAGGTAAGCACAGAAAGGGCCAAATTAATAAAAGAAAGACCATTTGCGCATACTGCAGACTGAAATAGTTTTATTTGTAGTAGTTTGGGGGCTGTTATGCCATGTTCCAGGTTTCTTCTGAGAACCTAAGCTTTTGGATGTAGCTGCAATAATCATCTCCAGAAGATTTTGCCCTTGGAGCTGGATATCACAGCTATATCTGAAAACTTCGGTTCTTAGAAGAAACCTGGAACACATCTTAACAGCCCAAAAACTGCTACAAAAGAGACTGAATCCAGCCGTGAAAGCCTACATACAACCCAAGTAAAATAGCTTTGTGAATCTTATATTTTTACAGGCCAAGATGCATACTGTGCTAAGGAGCAAATAGGGCTTCATGCATTGTTCCAAGCCACCCTCTCCTGCTTGGTGGTTCAGCCAGTTTGGATAGACAAATGGCAAAGCCAGGGAGACAGTAGCTTCATTCAGCAAAAAGACTGCACCAAGCCTTTCATTTGCTTCCCAGCAAATCTTCTCTACCAGGAAATCAGAAAGAAGGTGATTTGGTTGTGGGTCAAGGGCCTTAAGAAATCACATATGAAGGAACAAGGAAGATTTTTAAAAAATTATTTGCATCTCTATCCCACACTACATTCAGAGGTCTTGGGGCAGGTTACAATTATTGCTGAGTAGAACTGAGTCTTGGACAACTCCTGCTCGATTGCACGGGTACATCCATGGGCATCTCTATGCAGTTTTCTTGGCAGAGATATAGAAGTCGTTTGCCATTGCCTACCTCTGGGGAGAAGCAGTTTGCTTTAACACTAAGCTACATCCACTCCCCAATACATGTGACAGAGCTGGATCAATGGGCACCAGCAAATAGCAAATTTGAGGACAGGCTGACAACAACCCACCTGAAAGGATAAACCTCCAGTCAGCAGTACTTGACTGAGTTTCACCCTCATCCAGTCCATTGTCATACCCAGGTATTGATTTAGGACAACTATCAACATAGATCAAGTGTTTGGGGAGCCTTCCTGATCCTGTGTGTTTACTAAGCACAAGGACTTTGCCCAGGAAGTCATTCCTGCTGGATCCATAGCTCCATTGCTTATGATGATGACAGAGGCCTTTGGCACTTCTGGGGAACAGAGAACTCCTCAGATCACCATTGCTTTGATCTGAGATTTTTCCAAGCAAAGAAGACTAGCTAGGTGGAAATGATGTAAATATTTCTACTGATGATGTAAATATTTCCACTGACAACATCTTTCCCCTCCCTCCCTCAGTCTCTCCTCAGTTGAGGTCAAAGAAGTTAAGTTGATGGGTAACAACAGGCCTGCTGTAATCTTTGCACCTTGAAGGAGTTTCAGTCTCAGGCTGCGTTCACAGGCAGCAAAACAAGCACAACAAAATAGCTCAACTGTGGCTTAGAGATAATAGCTGACAAAAACTAATGTTTCCATCCCACCTCTAAACTATATTGAAAGCAAAATACACTTCCAAGTTTTTTTAATGTGGACTGCGTAGAGGTGAGATGAAAACACAGTGCCACATGCTATCATCTCTATGGTGACAGAAAAAGTCTGACTTCCCTTCTTCAAGGCTGTGGTCACACTTAAGGTTTAATAAAGCTTCAGTCCACTTTCAAGGTGAGATAATATACCAGCAAAGCAACACGCTGTTTTTCTTTCTGTGTTCTTTCAGATAATTCACCTTTGGGATAGGTAATGTGGAAATAAAATTATTGCTTGCTTTGCTGATGTGTCCTCTGACTCTGAAGGTGCACCGAAGCTGGATTAAACCTTATGGGCAACCACAATCCAACTGTGAGGCAAAGGTCTATTACAAGAGTGGAAGACGTAGGGCCCATTTACACTGGACCTTATTCAGGATTCTGTCCTGGAATTGGGACCTGCGACCTGCATGATAGTGCAGACTACAACAGGTCCCAAAATGCTGAGGAGGAGGAACAAAGATTTATTCAGCAAATGGTTTACAATCCTCAGTCGTTTCGTTAGCATAGAACAAGGTAAGTAGAATGGACAGACAGCTAATGTTTTTAAGGTTCTGCTATAGTGGTTGTTCAATCTTGAGGCCTTTTCGCATTGGCCTTTCCGGAACGCGTGGAGGACAGCTCCGGACGAGGCATACGCATTGCCCGAGCGGGGCTTGCGCCGCCTCGTGTCCGGAGCTGTCCTCCACGCGTTACGGATGCAGACGAGCCGCCCCGGCGCGTTCCGGGAGAGAAGCGTTCGCACGCTTCTCTCCCTGACAGCCGTCGGCACGCCCCCTGGGCCCGACTTGCCGGGCCGGCGATTGCGCCGGCGCGGCGAAGCCGGTAGACGGGACCCACCGAATCGGGGTTCCGCTTCCCCGTCTGCCAGGGTCAGTGACCCTGGCAGATGGCACAGGGGAACCCCGATTCGGTGCGTCCCATCTGTCGCCTCCGACGGCCGCCAGGACGTGGCTCCTTCCCGGGTCCGGCAGCCCCAATGGGGCTGCCAGACCCGGGAAGGAGGCACCAGCATCGGCGTCCTGTCGCCCCTTTCTGGGGTGGCAGGAGGTCGATGTTGGGCTCGCTGGGGGCGAGGAACGCCTTGGGCGGCCGGAGCGCATCGCTCCGGTCCCCCAAGGGTCCCCCCCGCCCCCATCGCGGCCATCTACGGGCTGCAGGCGCCTGGATCTAGGCGCCTGCAGCCCGCAGATCACCCACCCACCCACCCCAGTCCCCAAAACCCCCACCCCCAACCACCCTCTGCTTGTCCAATAGGGGGGCTAGGTGGGCTGCGTCTTGCGCGCTCCCACAATGCCACCCTCAGTTCGACGCTGGACGGCCACGAGGTAAGTCCTCCGTCGCGCGCGCGCGTCCTCCCAGGGCCCTGGGGGAGGGGGGGGAAACATCTTCGCTCTCTGGGTGCCCCGCTGTGGGCACCCAGAGAGCGAAGATGGGCCCGATCCGGGCCAGAGGGTGGTTGGGGGTGGGGGTTTTGGGGACTGGGGGGGTGGGACTCATCTGCGGGCTGCAGGCGCCTAGATCCAGGCGCCTGCAGCCCGCAGATGGGCCCGATCCAGGCCGGAGGGTGGTTGGGGGTGGGGGTTTTGGGGACTGGGGGGGTTGGACTCATCTGCGGGCTGCAGGCGCCTAGATCCAGGCGCCTGCAGCCCGTAGATGGGCGAGATCGGGGCGCGGGGCGAGCCCTTGGAGATCAGAGCCAGGGGCTCTGATCTTCAAAGGGGTCCGGCCCCATAGGGGCCTTGCCCCGGGCCCCATGATGGGTGCCCGGGTGCCCGGGCATCTTCGTGCCAGCCCGTAGAGCTGGCACGAAGCACGGGGCGGGTGGCTTGACAGCGCTGCCCGCCCCTTGGGTGCTCTCACCCAATGGACGGCAGCGCTGCGGCCGAATCCCCGCCCCTGGCCGGCCTTTGCCGGGCCAAGACAGTTCCGGGCGCTTTTACCGTTCACACACAGACGCGCCGGAACGCGTACCGGCGCGTCTGTGTGTGAACGGTAAAAGCGCCCGGAAGTGTCTTAAGCTGCCCGCCTGCACGCGTTCCGTTTGGAACGCGTTGCAGTGCGAAAATCCCTTTGGCTGCTCAGAAGAAGTTAAATGGCGCCTTTTCTGCTACATTTTATTAAAGCAAATTCAGGTACTTATAATGCTTTTTTTTGAATTGGCACATACTAAGCAGCTTCAAAATGGTGTTGAGCAAGTGTTTCTTAATTGCACAGAGTGTAATGTGGCTAGGCAACAGACGAACAGATGTTTGAAATAACTGTACCAAGAAACAGAATTCTGGCAGGAAGCCTCCATAGCTGCTCATAGGTTTAAAATGCCAAAGTAAAGTCTGCGATGCCCAAACAGTATTTCATTTGTATAGTCTGATGTCAAGTCTCCTGTACAATCCCAGGTTGTTGACAAATGAATAATTGCTTAAAAGTGAAGCTATTCATTTTAGTTATTTATCAAATATTAAATGAATAAGATGACACTGTCCTATTACTGTGTGGTTAAAGCATCTGAACAATTTGTGTAAATCAGTTATAGCAGCTAAATACAGTTAGCCCTCAATTTTCAGAAGCATTAGTTTCTACCAAACTAGTGCAGATTTTAAAACTTGCAAAAAATTAAGGAGACCAGTTAACACCTTATTTAATTCTCCCCATCCCCCAATACTTTCGAGTCTGGAAAGTAACTCTTAAGTGGGAGCAAAAACACAAATTTTAAGTTTGCTGCCTTTTTTTCTGTCATGAAAGAACAGGGTCACAAATATATGAATATATATTCATATATATATATATTACTGGGTTCATAGCTGACCCAGTAAAACATAAGCTGCACCTCCACTTACCTCACTGAGGTCCCTAAAACCTCTGAAAAAGGCATCTGCTGCCACAGGATCTCCATTGTCTCTACTTTTGGTGGCAGCGGAAGCATTGCAATGATTATACCAGTCCCATTGCTCCAAAATGGAGGTCACCTCTTTTTCCTCACTTAGTTACAGTGCCTCCCCCATCTGTCTGAAATGGAGCCACTCCCAACCAGAAACAGATTTGACTTTAATCCTCTTCATCATTGTGCTTACCAGAAGACATGTCCAAATTCTGATAAAATACAGAGAGTTTGGAATTTATTTTACAAGGTACTTAAAATGATCCATGAAAGAAAAGAACAATAGATGCCCTTGGTACAGAGAAAAGATAAACAATGAGGACCAAGATCAATTATTAGCATACATCATAAGAGTTAACTGCTTGTCCTTTCTTAAGTGTTGTCCTCTGTTCTCAGTGGTCACTCACTATTAATTCAAATATCAGGAAAGTCCCTGAATTCAAAGAGGTTAAAAGGCTTCCTTAAGGGTCTAGATTTGTAAAACATGCTTAAGAGTTAATCATCGACGTGAAGATTAAGGTTTCTGTTTTGATATTTTCTCTCCCTTTTGCTTGACAATCCTATACTTTTCTTATTTTCTACTTGAGGTGACCAGATTTATACCTGCATCATAACATTCACCATAAGCATAGTCAAGTATGATTTCACCAAAAAGTATTATGGGATCTTAAGTGACATAACGCTTGCTTTCATTGTAGTTCTTAATCATACAATATTCAATAGTTTCATCACATTTGTATAGCTTTCATTTTATGCAGTTCCGGTGTTTCCATTTCCATTTTTCAGTTCCATCCAAACACATCAGCTGAGGCTGCTTGCACAACGCCAGCATATCGGCATCTGACTAGGATGTAGGATTGGTTGCCCACACAGCTGCTCAGAGAGAGAGGCTGTTGCCTGGCAACAAAGGAGGGAAAATAGCCAACCGGAAATAGAGTATTGACAATTTTTTCCGTCCTTCCACTGCTCTTCTGTGCTGTATTTCATCAAAAGTAAAGTTGGAAAAGCAGCGAAGACTGGAGAGTGATTGGAAGCATCAACACTGTTTTCGCATCCGGAGGTCTTTCTGTGTTTATCTCATTAGATAGCTGTGGACTAGGGCCAGTACACTCCAGGAACAGGAAGACATTGGCATATACCAGGAGGCACACTTTGGGGAAGTGTCCCTTACCAGCCAGAAATGTGAATGGTCCTCCATTGACCAGTCTGTGCCACAGTGGCAAAAGCCTCCTTGCTGCCTTGATTGGCCACCGCAGGCCACATCACACATTCTGTGATGCACTGACAGGCTGATGCAGAGGGGTGGGACGAATCCTGGCAATGTGTTGGGGTGTGTGCCCCACTGCCCCCTGGATTAGTTCCTCGTCAGCCTGCCACTGTGGTGCTGGCCCACAGGGACCCGCCTGACCATGGCAGCAGCTAACAACTCACCAGCACTAGCAACGCCTGCCGCACCTGCACAAGGTACCAGCAATTGATCAGCACTGGCAATGCGGCTGTGCTAGCGCAGATGACACACTCCTTGCCCACCACATGCAGCAAGCCAGAAGACGTGTGAATGGTCATGCCACTGGACACTGCAGGTAAGCCTGCAGTAAAGGTTGGTAAAGATATGAAATCATGCTCCACACCTAATTCACAATTAGTGCACCTCTAGAGAGGGTGGGCATGCTTCCTAGGCTGTAGCAGCCTGGTGGACTTGCATATGCTCTTCACCAGAGCTCCAGTAATTGCTGACTAGGGGCCTAAGTGCAAATTGGCCTCAGGTCAACGAAGGAGGCAGCAATAGGAAATCTTGTAACTGAGGAGAAAGTCAAGTACATACAGTCTCCTGGACACTCTGTGGGTCGGTCCCACTATCTGGATGGTTGGAACTGCCCAAGTGGTGCATGGTAGCCAATACCATTTTACCAGACTCCATAAACAGCCCAGACTTTAAAGGTCAGGGAACTTTTATCCCCCAGTCTTCGAAGTTGGGCTGGGATAAGCAATTATCATGCCAACATGGCCTCCACCATGCTGACCCAAATCGCTTGATTTGGAATGCAGAAGCACATGGAATGCAAGCAACCATACTTTTAACCTATCTGCTGGGTGGCAGATGAGCCATAATCAAGCAGCAAATGTGCACCCATTTTGTGTGGAGGGGACCAATGAAAAGGTACAATTTCCCATAGATGACCGATTGTTCTTCCTGTCTCATTTTCTTGTCATATAGAAATACCTCAGTGACTATATGACTGCATGGAGAAACAAATGGAGTATGGCTATGCTTCTAACCACAAAACTGAATGAGAAATCTGAACATAAATTTGAATGGTGGCAATGCTGCTTAAGCAGAATCAAACTATCATGGATACTTTAAAGCATGAATTTGACTTCTCTGCCCCAGATATGATTTGCAGCAAATGAAAGTCTGATACTGACCTTCAAGCTGACAACAGTTAACTTCAGAATGAGCTGAAATAATTATGAACTACAGAATGTTAACAGGAATCATGCATTAATTATTGTTCATGCTTTCATACTGTCTTAGCTTACAACCTAAATATAATTCTTGGTAGGTTTAAGTTAATCTTTAAGTGTTCTTCTTTGAAGCTACCTACTACCTTCATACTCGTTGTAGGCTTACATAATCTAATAGAAAGCGGGTGGATGAGAAAATAAAGGAAGAAAGTTTTGTAAGGTCTTGCTATTAAATTGATATAGTTCCTTGCAATGCTAGAAAAAAACATATTTTGGGGATGCATACGTATAGTGACATTTGTTCCCATTTTAGGTTGCTTATATTTTAGGTTTAACACTTTCTTTTTTTTTGTAAATATACAGCACTTTGAGATTCTAGTAACAGTACCAAGATAATTAATATAAAACTGTTGTCAACTTCATCATAATGTTACACGGAAAACTCATATGAGGGTATACATCAGTGAAACATTTCATGTTACTTTATTTTTGTCCAAGTGGGAAGAGTATATTTTATTGTCTACCCTCTTTCAAATGCACAGTATGATCACATTTGGCATCCTGCACTGAAATCCTGGGGATTGTCTCAAAAAAATTAAAACAGGAAGCTTGAAAGGCTGCGGGAAAAGACAAGCAGAATGATCTCGAGCTTTGAATCTCCCAAGTGAATAAAAGCAAAATTATTTTTAAGATTTTCAGTGGCCTAGAAGTGCTATACACACTCTGATATGCTGAGCTGGGGATGGTGGGTGTGGTGTGGTGCACTAATGGTGAGGATCTGGTTTTGCTATGCAAGCTTTAGGCTGAAGCTCTACTTAACTGCTCAAGGCATCAGTGGAGTGGTTTCTCTTTTGGACCCTTATTGAAGAGCCTTCCTATTTCTTCTACTGCTAGCCAAGTTACAGTGACAAGCGGTTGCACTTACATCAGAGAAGCCCTTCTAGATGAGGCCACAGCCCATCTAATCTAGCATCCTGTCTTGGACAGTGGCTCCCCAGTTGCTTCTGGCATCTCAAGCAGAAGACAAAGACAAAACCTTCACCTCCTCTCAACTCCCTGCAGATGGTCTTTAGAGGCATCCTGCCTGCCTGCTTGCCTATCTCTCCAATTTGGAACCACATGGAAGCCAATATCAATGGGCCTACATGTGCTAGAGTGCAAGGCCCTTCAGCCACTTCACACTAGATTGACAAAATAAGATAAGATGTCTGAAGAGATCAGGGCACAAGGTAGCGTTTTCAGAGTCACTCCTTATGCCCCAAGACTAAGATGCCCTTCTAGGGCCCCAGGGCCACAAGCATCTCCTCAAAGCACTTCAGTGGAAGGAGAAATGGAGATGTGTCACTTTAGGAACGTAGGAATGGTGTCTGCACCATGTAATGGAGATGCAGCCATAACTAGTGCCATTCTTACACCAGTACAGAGCAACTATTTGGGGCAGCCCACTTTCCCTATCCAACAGAAGCCCATCTTCTAGCAGTATTCAGGGCAACAAGAATGTGAAAGTGGGTGCCGCAAATGGGGAGGCTATATATGCATCTTTACAAAAGAGAGTGATCACTTACAGAAGGAAGGAAAAGAGGGAGACAAGAGAATAGTCTGATTTACAGCATAGGGGGAGAAAAATCATTATTTGTCCATAATTAAAATATGTTATGTACACATTAGGGATATGCACAAATGGTTTTTGTTTTTTTTTGCATTCGATTCTTTTGAATAAAATGTAAAAAAAACCCACCATATTCATTTGAATAGAATGAATAAAATAGAATGAATTTGATTCATTGAATCCTACCCTTCAAATGTGGTAGGATTCTATTTGATATGAATGTATTCCTACAAATTCCTACAAATATCCAATACATATCCCTTAACATATCTGCTTTGAAAGTGTGAAAGCTGCCCTAAATCCACTCTGAATCCACTCTCAAACCATGTTGAATTCATTCTGGATCCGTTGCAGCGGTGACAGGCGCAGCCACTTTCCCACCTCCCCATTTCATGAATGTTCCCGAGCTTTGTACAAATGTTCCAAAATATTCTTATTTGTACAAATGTCAATGTACAAATGCTGTAACATTCCATTTGTATACGAATGTCCGAATTCGTACGAATATAAAGTATTTCAAATATTCATGCACAACCCAATTATATTTTATATTTTGTAAGGTGCCATTGTTGGGGTTTAACTCCTGGACTATATGGACAAATGCTCACTAGCTTGACTTGTCTTTAGCTAGAACTCATAGCTCTTCTGATGGCAGTGTAATAGGGTTGCATTCCATCCTTTCTGCATTTACCTTTATCATGGACGGTGAAGGGGTTCAAGGGCCTGTGATCTGAATGCTGGCATGGGATACAGGGGGCACTGCCTCTCCATAGACCACTTCATCTGCACTGGGCAAAGTTTTAGTCCGGGATCTGGTGCCAAAATGGTGCTGCACTGTAGTCCAGGTATGGACCTCATTAAACAGGTTCACAGTGGGCCAGCTGGAATGTTTTGATCTATGAAGGGCATGCAGATAACATGACCCTGTAGACTGGAATACAATAGGGGTGCTTGTTATCCATGCTTCAGAAAGTGTTGCCTGAAGTGGTACTGGAAATGGTGCGCCACTGAAAAAGATCCTTCTGGAAACACTGAAGCCAGAAGTTGG
Organism: Aspidoscelis tigris stejnegeri; assembly: GCA_023333525.1. Lineage (NCBI taxonomy): Eukaryota > Metazoa > Chordata > Lepidosauria > Squamata > Teiidae > Aspidoscelis > Aspidoscelis tigris. The sequence continues at coordinate 28,136,024 of JALMGA010000004.1, read as the reverse complement.
ACTGTCCCCATGCAATTGAAAGTCTGCTGGAACTCTTCTTTTGCCTCTGAGCGGCCCCATTCCGGGCTTTACAAGGCGCTTAGGGAGCTTAGGAAAGTGAGACACCCGCAATAAAATACGTGCACTTTAAAGAAGAGTTCCAGCACTCTTTCGGCGATTCATGGGTTTTGCTCACTATTATCTGCCTTGAGGACGCTCTGTGGCAAAAGGGGCGGGGATTGCTTGCCTGCACACACAGCCAAAAAGCATTCACACATCTGAGAAATGCAGCAGGTTCGCTTCCTTTCCTTTGTAAAAAGAGCCAGAATTGCTCAGAATTGCAACATTGTTATCAGTGATTTGTGAAAGCCTTAAAAGAGAATGAGCGAAGGATCGCGCTGCCGATGCCTGCCGCCGCTGACTTTGCTGGGGCAGAAAGCCTTTTCTAACAGAGAACTGAGTGAAAGTAAGTGCTGAAAGTGAATGAATGAGCGATCATCTGCCTTTGCTAGGGGTGGGAAGCCGTTTCAGGAGACGGAGATCTGGCTATTTTTCCTTTTAACAAGAGAGGGGGCGGGGGGGGGGAAGATACGGGGAAAGGAAACAGGCTTCCTTGGGGACGGAAAGTCTGTTTAGATCGCAGCTACCATGGGGGCGCTTATTCCGGAAGTGGAGGGGACTTTTAAAGTCAGCTATAACAGAGTGACAGCAGAGGAAGCCTAGAGGGGCTAATAAGTCTTTTGGGGACAGGGCCTGGGTCACAATGGGTTGTCCAAATATGGACAGTCCTTGGAACAAGCTAGTGTTAGCCAGCTCCAGTGTGGCCCACACCCTCTAAACCATGCTACATTGGCCAGAACAGCCCATATGGTGTGGAACCCCCCCCCTTCTAAAGACCATAAATCATGGTGGCAAAAAGAGTTTCAGTCCTATGCCAGGATAGAAGCCAGATTGAAATGAATGCAATGACTCGTTTGTAACAAATACATTTTACAGATGGCAGCTGTATACTTGGACATCACCAGATGGACTCTGCAGGGATTTGTATACATCATTGAGAAGAATAAATGGAAGTGTTCTTTTCTAACTGTGAAAACATAACCAGAAGCAATCTGTGGGACAGATCATGAACTCCTCATATATAAAATGTTGATGAATTTAAAGAACAATAGTAAAGCTATAGTGCTACCAAAATATGATATACGGGATATTTCAGCTAGCTTTAAAGATCGACACTGAATCTAACTGATAGAGAGACAAACTGACTGTGGCTAGAAGCTAAAGAGGAAATCAAGGAGGAGTCTGGGAAAGAACTGAAAAAGGTAAAATGTAAAAATATCTGTAAAGAAATGGAAGGGGCTAAAAGACGAGGAACTAGATATATGTTTAAAACAGTTAGAGAGCGGAAGAGAAAATTTTGCCCTCAAACTGATATTCTTAAAGGTGTAGCTGGACAGATAATAAATGACGGCAACAAGATCAGGCAAAGATGGAAGAATTATACTGAAAATTTGTACAGAAGAGATAGTAGCATTCAGGATATTCTGGATAGAGGCTGATTATGATTATGGAATCTGAAATTAGATCTGCACTGAAATCTCTGTTGGGAAGTAAAGCTTTAGGACTTGATAGAATTGCAATAGAAATCTTAGAGGCAGTGGAAGAAGAATCAGTGAAAGTGCTAATTAGTATTTGCTAGACAGAAAATCACTCAGTGGCCAATGGATTGGCAGCATTGAATTTGTGTACAAATACTCAAGAAAGGGAATCTGACTGATTGTCCCAGTTATCATAGTATTTCTCTTACCTCACATGCAGCATCAAGTTAAAAATCATTAAAAAAAAGATTGCTACCTTTTATAGAAAGAGAACTAGCAGATACACATACAGGTTTTAGGAGAGGAAGCAAAACTGGGGCAATTATTTTGCAGCCTGTGCAAAATGCAGCCGCTAGAGTGCTGGCTGGAGCAGCTAGCCAGATGCACATCACACCAGTTTTACAAGGGTGCATTGGCTGCCAATCCGCTAACAAGCCCAATTCAAGGTGTTAACTCTGACTTACAAGGCCCTAAATGACTTGAGCCCCAAGTATCTAAAGGAACACCTTCTCCCACATCATGCCTTAAGATCTGGAGCTGAGGCCCTCCTGGTTGTCCCCCTGCCCTCAGTAGTGAAATGGATGGGCACCCAGGAAAGGGCCTTCTTAGTAATGGCCCCCAGGTTACGGAATAGTCTCCTCCTTGAGGTGCAACACACTCCTTCCCTGTATATTATTCAGGAAGGCAGTGAAGACACACCGCTTTTCCTTGGCCTTTGGCTAATGTGATTATACTCCCCACACACACACACTGCAGATACTATTACTTTAATATTTAAGGTATTGTTTTAAATATGCTGAATCTTTTAAGTGTTTATATATATATTATTGTTTTAAATGTATATTGGTTTGTAATTTGTTGTTTTAAAAGTTGTTACCTGCCCTGAGACCTTCGGGTATAGGGTGGGATAGAAATATAAATAAATTATTAGATTCTGGAAAAAGCAAAATTTCAAAGGGAGGTGCATATGGTCAAAGTTTTTAAGGAAGACGGGCATTTACGACACCTGATTTTACTCAAAAGGAATCTGCCTACTCACCAAGAGGCAGCAGTAAGCATTGAGCATGGAGAGACAGATTAGTTTCTAGCTGGTAAGGGTGAGAGTGTTGCTCTCACCATACCTGTTTAATGTGTATACAGAAAATACAATGTAAAAATCTGGCCTGGAAAATAAGCATGGCTTTAACATACTTGGGAGAAACATGAATAACCTCTGAAACACAGATGATACTAATCTACAGCCGTGTTCCCACCTACCCTGAATCCGAATTACTATGACCTGGAGTAATCCAAGTTCTGCACCACAGCTAGTATACAATTAGTCAACCTCTGGACAGGCAGGTGGCATTGGTAGGCTGTAGATGCACCTGTCCAAGTGCAGAAATGCCTCTGGCTATGCCTGAGAAAGCTGTAGGGAGGTGAAGGAGAAGAGGCCAGCCAGCATGCAGATGGATAAGCTCAGTTACAACAGCAATAAAAAACCTCCCTAGCAGACGTAAGAAAAGTTGTTGAAGCTTTCTCAATCTGGAGAAAGTCAATCCATCTGGTCACTAAGAGCTATGACTAAATGGCATCAAACAAGCAATCATTGTACCATAAACATAAAAATATTGACTTCCCGTATATTTTCTTAGGAACTGGTAATAAGTTTCCCCATGAAACTACTATAATCTGGATCATGATATTGACCCAAAAAAATTCTTAGCAACGCCGCCCAGTGAAAAGATCAATACCCAGCCTTTATTACAAACAGGCTCTTGAAAAGAACGTAGATTATGTGTGAATTATGAAAACCTTACCGATGAGGTTAGACAAATTTTTCTGTCAAATCTAAGTAACCAACCAATGAGGGATTGTTGATATTATCTATTATATTGTGTGCCAGTGAGTGGGAGAAAGAGGAGCAGTTGTTATCTCCACATTTAATAACTAAGGCTAGAACAAGAAGACGATTATTTATGAGCAGATATACACTATGGGAAATAAGCAATACTGAGCAACAGAAACCACATATATTTAATCACAGCTTTCAGTAACCAAAGCTTCTGTACATGCAACCAGTGAAATTAATAATGCATTTGTATAAATAGATGTGATGCTGCTACATTCTGCTTGGTAAAACTTTACAAATTGATTGATTACCCTAAGGAAAAATGTAAACGTATGAACACAGCCAATTTGTATTTTTACTGGCATTAAAACTTTAGAGATTCCTATTATGAAGTTGAATTCTATGACATCCCTTTGCCATCTGAGCAGCATCTTTGTGATCAGCCTGATCTAATGAAACACACTGCAAGGGTCTGTCAAGACCAGTGATGATCAATCTATGACACATATGTCACAGGTGACACACCAAACCCTTTTCACACATGGTCACCCTGGCACCTGGGCGTGTAGTGCTTGCTTGTTCTTGAAGTGTACAAAATACCAACTTTCAATTGAATAATATTAGCAAACGAAATTCAGGAACAAAAGTCACTAATGTAAAGAATTGTTTTTGCTTTTAATAAAATACATTTATCAAAAATTAACTTTTTTACTAGAGCTACAAATATCTCAAAATTATAGATGTTTCTAGATGTGACACAGCACCCGAGTTAAGCTTTCTTGTGAATTTTGACACACCGAGCTCAAAAGGTTAGCCATCACTGGCCAAGAGAAGAGGGAATATAGCACCATGTATCTGAGGCAACTTCACCATAGACAGACTTCTCCCTGCTCCCCCAAAGCAGTTTTTTTTTACTATTGCTGAAAACCCAATAGCATTAGTCATGGGTTTTCCAGCAATGGTGCTTTTTAGGCTGCTCACTAACCTTCTGGATGGAGCCACCACTGTAGCTTTGTCCAGTGAGCATGCATGGAGGACAGAGTAAGCATCCATGCATACACAGAAGTGTTGGGAAGGGCATCTGGCCACCCTGGCCACCTGGATGCCCAGAACCAAGTGTCATTTAAAACTCTTGAAGACAGCACCAGCCCATTGCTGCCTAACTGGCAAGGGATAACCTGGGATATTGATCCCCTGCCATTATTCCCCTGCAAGGAATAATGGCAGGGGATCAATATCCCATGTTATCCCTTGCCAGTGGGTAATTCGGACTCACTCCATCTGTAGGTTTTGTTAATAAAAATAATTGGAAACTTTAACACCTCATGGAAATAGGATCAATGTTGTGTTTAACAGATTCAGGTGCTCCCAGGGGTGTCGAAGGTCATATAGTCTTGGAACTGTAATTCTTACAGGCAGATGCACAAGGTTTTCATCACTATTGAGGAATGTTAACAACCTGTCAAAATTTAACAGGTGTGCTTAAAAATTAATTCCCAGATGTGGATATCTTTTAGGTACTCGTAATATGAATGCAGAATCACAGGCCAACAATCTTAGGTCTTGGATTTGTAGTTTTGACTAGGGATCTCAAACTGTGGCCATCCAGATGTTCCTGGTTTACAGTTCCCAGCATTCCTTGCCAACTAGAATGCTAAGAGTTGTAATCCAGGAACATCATGAGGGCTGCAGTTTGAGGCACCTTGTTCGGACAGATAGTCATGCTCTTCTATTATGAATGCAGAAACCTTTATTTATTTATTTATTTACACATTTCCATTTCCATTTTATTTGTATACCGCCTTTCCAAAAGAAAATTTGCTGAAGGTGGTTTACAACAAACAGAAAACACACAATGCAAAAATAATAAACCAAAACATTATAATAAAAATACATTATAAAAATTGCACATCATACAAAATATTGCAAAATAAGCCAGACACACACATATAAATGAGGCCAAGTGGAGTTCAGAGCAGCTGACCGAAGGCCCCAGTCCCACAAAGAGTAATCTCCTCTAAAATATCTGTGCCCAGCCAGGCTGAAGAGTCACCCAGAGGGCAGAGGGGTCTAGGCTTCCTCCACTAATATGGTACAGACTAATACTAGTCATCCTAGACCAGAGGTGTCAAACTCAATTGTGCCAAGGGCCGGATTAAAAAAAAAAAAGTACTGTGAGGGCCAGGGGGCGTGACCGGGGGTGTGACCAGGGGCGTGGCTAGGGCACAGAGGAGGGGCTGGGGCGTGACCAGGGGCGTGGCTAGGGAACAGAGGAGGGGCTGGGGGTGTGGCTGGGGCGTGGCTAGGGAACAGGAGGGGCTGGCTGTCCATGGTGGCGCCCACGCACTGGGTCCCACCGCGCGCTCGCTCGCCTTGCGTCGCCTCGCCTCCTTCACGCCCAAGAAGGACAGCAGCGGCGGTGGGCGGCGGCAGGCGGCGGTGGGTGGTGGCAGTGGGCAGCGGCCGCAGGCCATATTAAAACACCCCCCGCGCGGCGGGCAGCAGTGGTGATGGAGGGCGGCGGCCGCAGGCCGGATTAAAACACCCCGCAGGCGGCGGCGGGCGGTGGTGGGCCGTATTCATACAGCCCGCGGGCCGCATCCGGCCCGCGGGCCGTATGTTTGACATCCCTGACCATTCAAGAGGCAGAACTGGAAGGCTAGTTCCAATAGGGAGTATATACTGAGTACTTGGGGGAATGGCTAAAAATAGAGACATATGATGGCTTTTTGTGGATCTAGGGAGCACGGCTGTTATGGCATTACATTAACCAAATATCTGGTGAGTTTAGTTTGGTCTTTTGCTTTATTATTTTCCCAAGAAAGAGAAGAGACAAGCAGTGAGTCATGTCTGGGAAGAAGATATATATCTAATTTGAACATAATGCTAAATCACAGCCTAACATTGAAAAAACTGATCTAGCATCTTCATAGGTTCTCACACTCCCACACCTTTCTCCACTAGCCCAGCTGTAAGGAGTGTAGGATGAGCACTTGCTTCAATTTTGGGTTAACCGGAACATTTTGCCTTTTTTCAACTCAGACAAATGGTGGCTAATCTCAGTTATGGGCAAGAGATACATGGTGACTTGTTTCAACTAACTATAAGTTAACTACAGTTATGGTTAAGCTATGCCCATTGCAAAAAGTTTTCCGTAGGGTTCAGGAATGGGGCTAAATAGCCTTTCATCATCATATACTCTGGCAAACTGGAGTTTGATCCAATTCATTTCTGCATCAGATCCAAAGTCTGGTTTGGTACGTTGTGAGGAGATGAAAGTCTAATTGCTTACTCAGTGTTTAGCCCTCTTCTGTACCCGAGTGGGGAATGATCTAAAGTGGAAGTGGAATCATCTGGTGTGTGAGGATATCCAGGATTAGGGTTGTTTCTTGAAGTCCTACACTGTGTTTTGGAGCATCCTCTTGAAGCTCCTTCAGCCCAGCTGGTTTGGATTTTGATTTTCATCACTTGCAGTGTAGCAAAAGGAACATGGAAGATGCAGTTCTGGCTCACTGACAGAGCACCCATTTTACAGGCACTGGGGCCAGGGTCGTATCCTAACAAGATAGTCTGTCCCAGGGACAGATGGGGAACTCAGAATGTCAGCATTTTCCGTAATATTAATAATATTAATTATTATTAATTTGGGGACAAGGTATGTAGTCCAGGTTAATGGATTTTAATTTGGAGGTAAGAGAAAGAAATTCCAGGAGGTCTTGGGTATGTCTGAGGCCCTGATCAGATTGCTTACATTCTGCTGTTTCTCCCAGGATATGAAAGCAGCTGATCCAGCAGTTCTTCCCTTGCCTGTTTTAGAAGGCTCAGAGCTGACCACTGAACTTCATGAATGAGAAAAGAACTGAAACCAATCCCCTATTCACACTTAAGTTTAGTATACCAGGGCATGGCAGGCTGCCCCAATCCAGAACATACACCTCATCCCCACCTGGTATAGTATGGGAATGAAGGTTGTACCAGCTTCAGAGTTGGCACTGGAGCCTCCAAAAGCCAAGAATGAAAGTTACTGGCTTATGCAATTCCTGGTAGTCTGATTGGGTGGTGCACACTGGGCCCCACACATATCCAGGCAAGTGGCTTTGTGTCTTTTGCACACAACCCACTCTCGAAAGCCACAGACCTAGCACCCCAGCAGACCTAGATGTTGTGGTCTTCTAGTGATCTAGGCTAAGACGCTACTTTGGGGACCTTAGACTGGTTTATATTTTGACAAGTGAAGATGAAGCATGCTAAGAGCAGAGGCCCTGGACTCTTTCCTATCAGGGAACAATGAGCCAGATGGAAAGGACCCACATATCTTATGTTGTCATTCCAAGCTCTGGCTCATTAGTTTAAAAGCTAAGAAAGGTATCTCAGAAGACTGATAAGATAGAGTCTAATGTTAAGTACTTTCAGAAGGTGCAAAATGAACATGAACTAATTAAGTCTATAGTGCTGGTTTGCAGTTGTCATTTACACTGTTCTGAGCAACAAAGTTCCTCCCACACGCTTGGCTTCAACCACTTCTAGACTGGAAATATTCTCAAATGATCTTCTTATACTTGAGAATGAGTAGTTTTATAATCTAATGTGTCCAGATCCTATCATTCAAACATTTGTGTTTGCATTCTGAGTTTATGCACAATTAACAACACATATACAGATTGTGATCTGAAGAAAAAGTCTGGTTTCCATGCTAGAAGAGTTCATTTCAGGGCAGCTGTTCACTTAAACCATTCTCACTACAGTGAAAAAAGGCTGTGATATCTGACTATCCTAGGGAAAAAAATCTGGAAATAATTTCCTGGTAGTGGCAATGAGTAAAGCCAATACATAGCACATCTCTTCCACATGAGAGGATTTTTCCCACAATGAATCCTATGACCAGATTCCCATTACATCAGACTTCAGAAAAGGAGCTATTTAAACTACTAAAAATGCCTTAAAGCACAGAGATCCATTAGAGTCTGATAGCATTTCCACAAAAGTAACATTAGGTATGTGACAATTGACTTTGTCTTCATGAATTGTCGATATGCAATCCACACATCATTTCTTTAGAATATAATAATTCAGAACTCTGTTCACAGAATGGTTCCCTGATGGGAGGAGAAAATGTTATGTGATTAAATCTGACTAATCTCTTAAGCCCAGCAAAATGAATTTGCATTGAGGTGTCGTCTACAAGAAGATGCTATGTTATACATTTTTAATAGCAATATGCAATTTCATTTCCACACACTAAGTAAATAAAATAGTGTTTCATTATCATTTACCTAATGTATCTGGGCTTCATTTCATCTAATGAATAGATCTAATGAATAGATCTGTATCCCCTGTCCACATTTGACATAAACATAACATTTATCAGGATGAAGAAGCTTATCTGTATTCCTTGAATGCACAGGGGTTGTTCGCTAAATTGAACATAACATAAGCGGAGCCCTGCTGGATCAGGCCACAGCCCATCTAGTCCACCATCCTGACTCACACAGTGACCCACCAGTTGCTTCTGGGCATTCTCAAGCAGAAGACAAAGGCAGTTGCTGATAGGCATCTATGTATTTCCAGACTAATACTAATTTTCAGTGTCTAACACCCTTTCTGCACTAGGCCTTATTCCAGATTATATCCTGCCATCCACATGCTAGTGTAGACTACGACAGGTCCGGGCCAGGGCCTGCCATAGTCTGCACCAATATGCTGATGCAGGTCTTTATTCCAGATATAATTCAGAATAAGGCTTAGTGCAGAAAGGACCTTTATCTGTTTTTGCACTGCCTGTCAAAGATCCAGATCTAGAAGATCCGGATCTTTGAGAAGGGGTCCTCCCTGGGATCTGGTCCTGAAAGATCTGTATCCTGGGGAGGATCCCATATGTCAGCACAAGCCCACTAGCGGAGGTGGCAGAGGTGGCAGAGGTGGAGATTGCAGCTACATCTGTCAATGCGGCCACCACTGTCACCACTGCTGCCGCCACCATGCCCCTCCCCCACCGATGAAGCTGCTTCATTGGTGGTGCATCAAGGCAGGTGGCGGAGACTTCAGTGTGTGTGGGGTGATCGTGCCCACCAGCCAAAGAGGGCGGCCACTGCCTGGTCAGAATCCACCAGCACCACCTGCATGCGCAGCTCCGCTCCTGGTGGCCCCTGGACCCCAACCACAGGTAAGTTGTTCAGACACACATCCTTTAATCTGGTCTTCATGCCTTTAAAGGGGTCCACATGAAATCCAGATTTAAGGGCCTGAAGATTTCATTAAATCCAGACTTCTCCTGCCCTCATGGGGACAGAGACTTTGGAATCACAACAAGCAGGAATTGTATTGTGTGCTCTGTCATCCTCCATAGCAGATTTTAACAAACTGGAAAACCTATATAATACTGAGTCCTTGAAAGCCCTAGATTATATCTTGGAATAGGGATCTGCCATCCGCATGCTGGTGCAGACTACGTCAGGCCCTGCTCACACTGGCATGAGAACAGCAGTCTCATATTCCAGGATATAATCCAGAATTAGTTCAAGTGCAGAATGGGCCCTACTTTAAGCAAAAACAAAAACAAAAAAAACCAGTCCAGTTTAACAACCTGGTAACTTCCTCTTCCTTCTATTCTCCAAGGACCTAAAAACTAATCACAAGAAAAATAAAACCAAGCACTATCTTACGGTGTGTTTTGACTGGTGTTTTAGCCTGGCTTGAAATTCGGCTAGAGCCCCCGGTATCCCAAGACTTTTGAAGAGATTCCACATTTCTGTGGACTAAATGTCCCAAACTCTGGGGAATCCCTGTTTGGATTATAACAGGACTCAGTGCTGAAACTTGGAAGAATCTGAATATTTATCAGTGGGAATGCAGTGGGGTTTGGGGGTGTTTCCTGCCTGAAAGGGAGGAGGGGGAAGGGGCTGGTAAGAGATCAGATTATGCTTGAGTGAATAAAGATCATGGATATTGCTTGCCGTGCTGCCGCCTCCCACCACTACCCGCCATTTGCCTTTCCCCGTTCTTCCTGTTGTGTCTCTCGTTTCTCCTGTGATGTCTCCTGTTTTTGCCTTCCCCTCCCTCCATTCCTCCTGTCATGTTTCCTGCCTTTGCCTTACCTTCTCCCCCGTTCCTCTTGCTGTCATCTCCTGCTGAGGAGAGCAACATCGCCACTTCCCTGCTGCCCTTATTCTACTACTATTCCTCGCAAGGGGCAACTGATCTGCATGCCATGGACAGCAGCCGCGGCAGCCACAACCTGCTCCTGGATATCATGGAGCATGGCCAAGCGTGAAACAGGAGGGATGCGCTTCACCATGCTCCATGATGTCCAGGAGCAGGTTTATATTGGGGGCAGGGTTTGGGATGCTTGCCTCATGAAGTCAGGGTATCCAATCACTGGCTGCACAGGGAGGGGGTCCCACTGAGGGGAGGAGAGCAGGGAAGGGCATTTCTTCCTGGGCAGCCCAAACATGACAGTCAGGATGGTGGGAGGGAGCCCTCAGTGCTTGTTAAAAAAATCCCAGATAAAACTCGGACTTTTTTTGACCAGTCAGAACTAGCCCTTTGGCAAAGATAACAAAAGCAGCAAGGAGATTGTTGGCCAGTTTAGTAGAGGCATAGAGAATCTTTTTACTCAGGATCTGTGCTGTGAATATCAGTCCCAGGACAGACTAGACATTAGTCTGCACATTATTCAAGTCAGAGAAGTATGATAACCAAAATTCAGGATACGCCCCAGATTCAAATTCTTGCCCATTCCACAACTGAAGTTTCTCAGCCACCTCCTGGGACAGCCACAGATGTAACACAATGTGTTAATCCAAAGAAGATGCTATAACATTCTCCTTTGCTCTTCCTAGTTTATGAATCACAGTATATCTTCACTGCGATTTAAAGCCCATCTGTGAAAGATGGTACAATATTGTGTACGTTCAAATTTCAGTGTTTTCCTTTTGACCCTCAAGCCTCCCAATCTCTTTGCTTGTTCCTCCAGTCTCCTGGGACTTGTTCACAGCTACTGGCCTGGTACGGTATTACAACTGTATCTGGTTGGAAAGGATCCAGTGAGCTGATGGCCATTCAGACAGTGAGCAGTAAACTAGCCCCATATCTGGCCAGTAGGGCTTGTAGTGTGAATGGCCAGACCTGGGGCCTATTCCCACTTGGCCTTTTTCTGGAGTATCTCTCAGGATAGGGGTCTGTGGTCCTCATGCTAATGCAGACTCTGGCAGACCTCACTTTGGGCCTGCTGAAGCCTGCACCAGCATATCGACAGCAAGTCCCTATTCCAGGATACATTCCAGAATAAAGCCAAGTGCGAATGGGCTTCAGGACTGGCCAGATTACAAAGACAATGTCCAAGACAACATTCAATGCAAATTTGTATGTTGCTATGGGGATCTGGACACCAAGTCTCCCACTCACCACACTGTGCGTGGAAGAGACTGTGTATCCAGAGGCCTATTCGCACTTCAGCTGGTAGTCAACAATTAGTGAACTTCTGGTAAAGAGCATCTGCATGTGGAATAGGCTGTTACAACAGCCTGCAAGCATGCCCTGCCTCCCCAGAAGTTCACCAATTGTAGATTACCAACTCACACAGGTTTTCAGGCAGATCTGAAGAATTCCCACTGTGGAAAAATTGCACCTAAATGTGAGATCTCATGGCAAATGGAAATCATGGCCTTTATAATCCATATTATTTGTAAAGTGCCTTTTCTGCACCAGATAGCTGTCCCTTAACTTCATCCACTTCATTGTCATGTTGTGACAATAAATACAGATGTGTAGACCCTTGTTTGGCCCCTCCCGGGGAGGGCAAGAAGGGGCAACCATTTACTCTTCCTCCAGTTCCCTGCAGTTGGTGGCGCCCTGTGCGACTGTGTGTGCATCAGCACCATCACCATGATGATGATGGTGCTCTGCGCAGTTGCAGTTGTGTCAGGAGGGCAGCAGAGCTTGCACAGCAGCCCTGTTGATCTCCTCATCCAGCAGAGGTGCAAATGCTCCCTGGCTGGATGCAAAAGGTAAGTGATTGGGGAAAACTTGTAAGGTTGTGGAGCATGATTTCGTGCTCGACACCTAGTTCATAATTAGGCAACTTCTGGGAAGGCAGGGGACACCTGGAGGGTGTAACTACCTCCTCTAGGTATGGATGCTCTTCTGCAGATGTTGCCTAATTATTGACTATAGGCCAGACTGCAAATTGACCCTTAGTCTCTTCATTTGCAATTAGCTAACATCTGGGCAGGTGCGTCTGCACTTGGTAGAGGCAGTTACACCCTACAGATGACCCCTGCCTGCCCAGATGTTAACTAATTGCAAAACTATTGCGCTGATTTTAAATGGCAAGAAATACATATGCTCTTCTGTATATTTCAGTTCTGGTTGGTGACCTTATAATTAAAATTCATTAATTAGTTGATATTCCCAAATACTATTTTTTTAAAAAAAGATTGAGAAACTAGTGTTCCTATGAGTGTTCTCTTACCATTACTATTACTACTAATAATAATACTAATAGTATTACTATTAGTATTAGTATTACTATTAGTATTATTATTAGTAGTAATAGTAATACTAATAGTAATACTAATACTAATAGTAATACTAATAGTAATAGTAATAGTAATAAATACAGAGAACCAAGTAGTTAATCTCATCATCCAAGAGGGCATTAAATGTTCATCCTCTGTTTTTTAAAATAACAACAGTCCTTTTTTCTATCGTGTTCTTCCTGGAAACACATCATTGATTAAAAGTTCAATTACTTTAGGCTGTTCTTGCATGCTATGCAACAGCAGTATGATCTGTTTCCTAGCCAGAATGCTGAAGCTAGGTTTACCTGATATAAATGTTCTCCCAAATATTTATGGCATTCTCCAGCATCAGTGTTCTAAAGAACCATGGAACTGTCAAGCAGAAGAAAGACTACTACCACTGTGTCACGAGATTGTTCTTGGCAGCTGGCTCACAGCTGTGGAACATATTCCTGAAACGGATAGCTGAACATCTGGTGAATCTCCCTCATCACTCCCTTGCCCCTGAAACCAGAAAATATCACATCGCTTAAGCTGTCTCATAAGTCTTAAGTTCCTCTTCCTTCCTGCCTCCATGGAGTTTTTAATATTTAATTGATGGTAAGTGCAATCAACAATGTGAGGAATTTGGAGAGAAAGAAGCAGTTCCTTTGCCACAAATAACAGCTCCAAGGAAACAGATTCTACAGATGCAGTGTGAAGTTACATCTTGGTACATTTGCGCTGCTGCTCATATAATATCCAATGGTGCGTACTTTGGGCCTTCAGTGTGGCAAAATGTGATGTGTTTGCCTGGGAACCTGATGTGCCTTGCACGGAGGATGAGGAGGCCTTGAGACAGCAGAGGAACCATCTTGGAGGCTGCCTGAAGCTGGAAGGCCAGCCCAGTCTGACAGATAGGTCAGCTTGACAGGAGCACACCCACATTTGGAGGAAACATAAGACGAGCTGGTGATTTTTCTGGATATTCAATTGATCTTAACATCCAAATTCTCTTCTATTTTCTCTGTGGCTGCCTTCAGATGTAACTTAAAACCTGGGATTACTCCACTGCTATGTAGGGATTGCCAGACATGTCCATGGCAATCCCAGAATAGCCCCAAAATGGAGTGTTTTCCCACAATATTGATAGTATGGAAAAACAAACCCCAAAGCTGGGTGTTCCAAGTATAGTGAAGGGTCTTACCTGAAGTCTGTTTGAACTTAGGCCTCTGGTATGCAATTAGGGCTCTATACCAGAGCTGTCCTAATTGCATACCAGAGTCCTAAGTGTGAATAGGCCCCTGGTTTGGACACTTGCTCCTAGGATCTGCCATTTTGGCCATGGCCACTGACCATGTGCAGGGCCAAACCGGACCTAAAATGGCAGCCATGCATGTGTGAGAGGTGGCAATAATTGACTTCTGGGTATGTAATACCTGGATGTACGCGTTGTGAGATCGCAGGAGCAAGTTTCCAAACCAGGTAAGTCCTTTCAATTACACTGTGCAGTCACCCAGTTATCTGGGCAAGTAACAATTATTCTGAAAGTGCTTTCCCCCCCCCAAATATCACTAAATACTGGAATATTTAGATGCCATCTGGAGGTGGCCTGGGGTAGGCAATATTGTATTCAGAGACTTACCCATTTTACACCATGAAACTAAGACCTTGTCCGGGGTATGGTGTAACAGTTTTTATAGAATTATGAAAAGTTTTCATTTAACTGCAAACCAGACAACTGAATACGGGAAAAAGAAGGGTATTTTTTAATGTTTTTTTTTTTAAAATCAGCGTAGAGGACAATAACAGATTTTTAGTAGCTGGGCCTCTTTTTATAAAGCAGTAATAATACTAAACCACTGACAGAATAAAGGACTTTTAACATCTAGCTATGCCTAAATTTTAATCCACTTCCTTCAGTCCATCTTCAGAGTGAGAGAACCCATCAGCAAACTGACAGTCGGCTCTTTCACATTATCTAATCCAGAAAATTCCTCTTTGGATCAGGTAATATGGAAAGAAAATGGCTAGACATTTTGCTGATGGGTTCTCTCACTTTTTAGATAGACAGTATGTGGATTAAAACTAAAATGTACCTGGACTCGGGAACTGAAAGAGCAGTTACACACACATGCATTTGATTTAATAGTTCTGCACTTTCATCAGCCCAAAGTGGCTCAGATAAAGGTCTCCTCAAGTTTATTACTCAGACACCTTCACAAAGTGGTTTTTTTTTTTTGGCAACAATAAGGTTTCTTTTTAAAAAATTATAGGGAATGAACCTCCAATAGAGTCCTGTATTTTTTATTTCTATGTTCTTAAAATGCATTTTAACGTATTTAACATATTATATTTGCTTATTTTTCTTCTGTTTCTTCTTGTTTCAGATATATTAAATAGAGCAGGAAAAATTTTAATGAACACAGACACAAACCAACTAAAAACAAACTCTAATTGGTGGGCACAATCATAATATCTGTGATATTAAGATGCAGTGTCAGGGAAAGGAGAGGAGAGGGGAAGAATATGAAAAATAAGTAATAATGTTAACTTTTGGAGAAGAAACTGAGAAAGTGTGCTTCAGTGGCTTTGAAAGACATTGGCTACATCCAGACTTGCAGAATAAATCTGCAGTTAAAGAAGAAAATGCAGCTTATCTACTGCACAGCAACGACTGGCCACCCCAACCCGAAATGCAGCTCTGTAAGACCTGCCCATCCTGTTCTCATCAGGCTGCTCTTGCTGTTCTGCCTGGACTAGAGGGACAATGTGAATTTCCTTTATACTGCTCAGTGAGTCTCCTTAGGTGAGCATTAGGGTAAGTGCACAGTACTGATCTGATAATGCAACACCATGACAATCCATTGATTGTCATATGTGATGCCTGAATTGGTACTGTGCATTCTGCTGTGCATTATAAACAAGTTTGGACACAGCCATTGTCTCAAGGAATCTGCAATAGTTTTTCTACAATACTAAGAACAATGTATCTTCCATTTTCCTTCAGCCATGTGCAAGGGAAACAATGTTTTGTTTCTTAAAAGCAAAAATGCTTCAGCAGCTTTAGGCCAAATGGCAGAGTACAGCCTCCCATTTTTCTACAGGGATGGCTGGAGAGGTGCAGGCGGATGCTGGCTGAGGTATGCCTCAGCTGCCTCTGAGGGCACAGTCCCCTTACCCCAACAGTATGTTACCATCAAGTTTGCCATCAGCACTGCACAACTCCAGACATGCCCCTTTGCCACTGTTGATTGACAGAATTTTATCCAATCAGAATGCAGGTAGTGTTGATGCAGCCTAGAGGGATGGAGAGCTGAAGAGTCACGTAAAGGAGACTCTGGGAGATAATATAAAAGGTGTGAGCATAGCAGCCCAAACTGAGGACGACCTGAGGACGGACTGTCAAGAACTGAATATGAACAGGATTAGGATGTCTTCAGTTCAGTTGCTTAACAGGACAGACTGTTTCAGCAAGGTGTGACAACGGCCTAGGTGTGTCAAGCGTTTCAGGTTATATAAATCCCATTTAAAATGTAAATCAACCTGGATGCAATAGTCCAGGAGGAAAAACTGAGAACTTCGTTATTTCTTTCTCCAAATTAAATGTGCCCTTTTATTCCTTTTGTGGTGATTCAGTGATCAGGGGACTTTGAAAAGTGAAGTAAGTTTAGTAATTATATTCAAATTCCACAGATGTATCTATTGCATGATTTTCAGTACTACAACTAGAGTCATAGGGTCAAACATGGCTGCATTTTCTATTATATATTCTACACAGTGGTGGCTGATGGACTTCAGGGCTGGGTGCTCACAGGGGTGGGGAAGGGCCGGGGCTGGGCTGAAGTCACGGGGGCAGGGGCCAGATACAGAAAATAAATTTTTATCTTGAATTTAAAGGCATTACCTACCAGGAATGATGTGTAGTATGGAAAAGTACCCTCCCACCTTATGATGAAGTCAGTCATATCCTGCAAAATGATGAGGAGAAATACGTTAATGAAAGACAAAGGAAACTGAGGCAAAGCATACTTGGAAAAGGAAAACGGATTCCTACCTGGATTCCAAAAGCTTGCTTGTGCAATGGTGTAATGCTCACCTGTGTGGAGTATTGGATCTCTAATGGAAAAATAACAGCACACTGGGAGTGAGAGCTTTATAGCACACCAATGCAAAATTACAGTGAGCGATTACATTCAAGATCTTAAAGAAACAGTATTGCTGCCAAAGATAAAAAAAAATGCAAAGAGGGAAAACGAGAGGATGAAAGACAACTCCTCCATACACGTTTCAAAATTTTGAAAAGAACATCCCCTTTCTTAATATTGAAGAGGAGCACTAAGAACTCATTACTTTAAAATGCATTTCAAAAAAATATTATTCCTACTTGTTCAAAAATGTACTTGAGACGAAATCAGGAGAAATCTGAACGTTGCTGAGGACTTAAGTAATCTACAACAGGAACAAACTATAGCGAAAACATACAAACAATCATATCATCAAACAGAACATTCCAACAGACATCACAGGAATCGTTTGGAAGCATCTATCAGATCTTTAAAGCTAATTATCAAAATGGTTCATTCGATGAAAAAAATGTGCTTGAACATAAGTTGACAAGGTTTTGTGTTTGCCAGTGCCCAGAGGTTTCAAGCCTCATATTAAGATTAGTTATAGTTAATTCTAATTATTGTACACAATTATACAAAGCTATAGGATCTTTCATCACCTAATTTTAACCACTTCCCATTCTAACCAGTTTTACCACCACCTTAAGGAGCAGTTACTTACTCACAACCTGAGATGATCTGCACAAGCCCTTCGCTGAGTATCCCTGCTAAAGAAATTGGTCACAAAGTAGATTTTCTTGAAAATGGCACCTGTACTGCAGATTCGTCCACTGAGCAATATTGCTATTGTTCTTAGGTGCAACATGGAGATCTTTTTATTCTCTAGGCTTTTTAAAAGCTGTTGTCTCTTTTGTTGATTATAATCTTTTTAAAAAGGTAGCATTGTTTTAATTCTTCCTTTATATTACATTAATGTTTTTTTTAAAAAAAAATCCTGTCCCCAGCTCAATGTAAAGCAAGATACCTTTCAGTGGTTGCATAGCCCCTCATGATAACCAGTGCAGAGGCATTTCCGCACTGAATCGCGTTCCAGACGGAACGCGTTCAGGCGGAAAGCTTAAGCCAGCTTCGGGCGCTTTCCCCGTTCACACACAGACGCGCCAGAACGCGTGTAAACGCGTTCCGGAGCGTCTGGGTGCGAATGGTCAAAGCGCCCGAAGCTGCCTTAGCCGGCAAATGCCGGCAAGCGGCGCGCCGGCAGCCGCGGAGGCAGATCGACAATCAGCTGTTTGAGAAACAGCTGATTGTCAAAGCCGCGCGGCGTCGGAGGCGCGCCGGCAGCCGTTCGGGAGACAGAAGCGGCGCGAACGCTTCTTCTCCCGAACGGCTGAGGGCGGCTCGTCCGCGTTGGAACGCGTGTAGAGCACTTCGAAGTGCTCTACATTTCGAACGCGGAAAAGACAGCTGCGGACACGTCGGAACGCAAGCCGCGCGCGGCCAATGCGTATGACGTGTCCTCAGCTGTCTTTTCCGCGTTCCGATCAGCCCCGTGCGAAAACGTCTCTGGTCTGCAGCTGACCAAGCTGGTGGAGGTACATAGGTTTTGCCAACTATTCCTTCCCTCATGTCTTATGCTTGCCCCTGTTAGGAAAATTCCAGACCATTATGAAAACAAGTTGCCGCCCTATAAGGAAATGCTATTCATATTAGTTTCTTAATAAGCAGATGGGCCAGAGAGAAAAAGATTCCTTTTAATTTTGTATGCTGCAGCATAGGAAGTTCACTTTCCATAACCGCATCAAGACAAACTTCGAACCTCCCACATTCCAGGACACAATTTATACCTAGACCATGGCCGCTGACTACAAAATTCCCGTAACGCCTTCTAGATAGAAAGAGAAATACATATCAGATTTCTCTGACATGCACAATGGAGACAAGTCCAAATGGCTGACTGGTTCAGACCCGTTACTTCTTTGAAGCTCCTTATCAGTTTGTTTTTGTGGACACACTGTCCTTGAGAGCATTCCTCACACCCCTCACTTGATGAAAGAAAATGGTGGCGTCACAAAGGCCAGGGAAAGAAAGAGGGAAGGGAGATGGAGCAACCAACCTGATCAATCACAGGGCCTGAAGCAGCCCTAAACATTTAGCACCCAAGGCCCAAGCTAAACTGCAGGGTTCCATCCAAATAATGTAATTTAAACAAAAGTGAGGACTCCCATTGGTTGTTAAGTTCACATAAAACTGAATGGAGTTTCTTTTATCCCTCATGGCTTTAGGGTGATCGGGCGCTCCATGCACTCCACAGACCAGCCGCCTCTTGAGTCTACAACATCTGACAGCAAAACAGTGGAAAGTAGCAGATAACCTAACTTGAAAATAATGCTGTGAAAGGATGCAATGTTAAACAAAAATATCACCAAACAAAAAAATAGGATGGAAAGTTGAAAAAAATAGAGATAGCCATCAGAAGATTTCGCAATTGTTTTATGGAATCAGTAACTCAACTAAATGAAAGGAATATTCTCCAGAAAATAAGGTTCATAGGGTGGACGTAGTGCAAACAAATCGCTTAGCAGTACTTGATGTTATAAGATAAAAGCTGAATGAACAAACTGTAAACAATTTCCTGTATTAACATGGACTCTGATCAAGAACAAACGGGGAAGAGGAGGGGGGGAAACTGATATTGGCATATGCTGTTTTAAAATGTAAATACTATTATAACTAATAAAGGCATATTTCTTTATTTTAAAAAGTGTCTCAAAAGTATCAAGGCAGAGGTCAGAAAAATATTGGCTTCTAATATGAAAACACATAAAACATAAAATCCAAAGCTGTAGCCAGGCGCTGCTAAGATGAACTTCCACTCATGTTCCTTCCTTAAGCATATCTGCAGACCTTGAACCAGGCTACTCTTTTTTAAAACAACCCCCTTTCTCCCTCCCCCACTTCCCCAATTTCTGCTCTAATTCCCGTAAGGGGTAAATGATTTACTAGCAGATCATTATGCCAGAGACTTGCAGTATTGTGGCTAATTATTGCTTTACAAAGTGCCAGTGGGCCTCAAGCTTAATGAGTTAAACACTGCAAAAGATGTGTACAATAGGCTTTCCAGAATCCAGGTGTCTTGGAGAGGTACTCGGCCATCTGGAGCAGGGCCATCTGAATGGAGCCTAGCAAAAGTGGACATGACAATGTGCCCAGCATTCGCATTGCTTCTCAGTGGTCATATACTGTGAAAAGGGTTTTAGGACAGTGTGGGAAAAGTGCTGCAAAGTAAATCCAGGAAGTTTATGATATGGCTCCCACAGAGCTCTGATCTCAGCATCATCTAAGCTAACTGGGACTACATGACCAGACAGGAGGATTAGAGGAAGCCTACATCCACAGAAGATCTGTGGTGGCTTCTCCAAGAAGTTTGGAACAACCTCCCTGCTGACTTCCTTTAAAAACTTCATGCAAGTGTACCTAGAAGAACTGATGCAGTTTTGAAGACGCACCAAATATTGATTTGATTTATATTTCTCTTTGGTCATTCACTTTTCATTTTGTAAACTGATAAAAAAAATAAACTATTAACAGTTGCACAGTACCACACACACACACTCTTAAATCATATCCTGCAGCTCACTTCTCAGGAACAAATAATCAAAAACATAGGCCACCTCCAGATGGTGACAGGATATCCCACTAGCGAGTGATAATGCAGAGTATTGTCCCTTCAGCATTATCACTTGCTAGCTAGACAGTACTGTCTTTGGGTGTTTCCGCACTTACCACTTCTGAAATCCGTCCCTGGGAAGATCCGTCTGAAATAGGGATGGATCCCAATGAGAAGAGCTTGTATGTTCTTATGACTTCATGAGAAGAAATCAGAAAATAAATCTGTGATATCTCTACAGTGGCTCTTTCTGTACTTACCTGTCGGTGATCCAGAAGAGTGGGTTTGGAACAGCTTGGCCTACTGATCTGGAATGCAGAGAGGGGTGTGTGTGATCAGCACTGTCTACACTTTGAAGCCGCACCCTCACACCTCTGAGAGATGAAATAGCCTCAGGACCTGGGGGGCGGGGAGGTGGTTTTTGATGGCAACCATTGAAAACACCTCCTTGTAATTCCAGAACACAGGTGTGTCACTAGTCCACAGATAGTACCAATTAAACTATACTACCAAATGATCTGGATTACAGCCTCCCAAATCTAGATCAGGCTCCATCAAATACAAATGGCGCAGGGCCAATGGAGAACAGGGCCTCTGTGATCAGCATTAATGTGCAGATGCAGAGGCCTACATCCAAACTGCATGGATCCTTAGTCCAGATTAAGGGCCCATGCAGAAAGGCCCCATATCCCTGTATTATATGTAAGTGTGTGCGGTGTTTGGAAGTCAAAAGACACCTAAGATCCAACAACGTTTTACTGTTATAGTGTTACATTTTATTCAGCTTAAAGACTGTCCCTACAATCATAATGTGACAGTGTATTGTTGAGCCCCTATCTATAAATTTTTTTAAAAAGCAAAAATAAAACTAGATTCACAGTGGCTAGATTTTTCTCTTTCTGGTTCCTAGAACATTCCACTCCACAAGGGCTATATACAAGTTGCTGTTACTGGGTACCATGAGTTGTGGTTATCTTCTAGTTGACTGCACGTTTTCTTGGCAGAAATAGAGCAGTGGTTTGCTGCTACCTATTTATGGGGAGGCTCTGGGAATTGAACTCTCTGCTTTCAGGGTGTTTGGAAAGCAGAGGGTTGCCAGTTCAGTTACAACAAAACACAGATTTTTGCATGCCACTTTTATCACTGAGAAATGTGAATTCAGTGCAGGTTTCTGCTGTGGTGGTGTACAATAATCTAAGTACAGATAATTCCCTGAGACCACTGTTTGTATGCTAGTCTGGCATGCTAGAAAACAAGCTGGAATAAGGTAATGGCAATCTGGTTCCATACTGTTGCCAAGAGGACTGCATGGTCTCCACAGTCACCAGAAATCAGCTCAATCCAAGGATTTTACCTTTATTAGCATGAGGTGATGCTCACTTAAACAACCAATAAAAGCATTGTCTGGGGATGAAAGAGATACTAATTAGCTCAAGAAGCCGAGACAAAAGGAAGCTGCTTGTGGCTTCCCTTTCCACCAGTAGGCAAGAGGCTGTAGGATCTGCTTGTGTTTATCTGAGATGAATGATGGTCTTTTAATGCTATTATTCAGACTTGCCCATTATAATTAATAGCGAATGAGGAAATGGACTGATGCTCCCCTGCCCATCCCCCTTCTTCTTTCAGCCTGCACCTTAAGAAACAGTGCCAACCCTCTGGACTTTCTAACAGCCAAGATTGCAGATCATGGGCTCCTTTCCTGAGCTGTGACGAGCTTCTCCAAGAATTGCTACACCTGGCCAGGTTGGAAAGAAGCCCACTAAAGAGTTCTGCCAGGTGAAGCCAAACCATAAAGGGCCTCTTAGGTTTTGAAGGCCCTGTGATAAGAACGAGCTGAGGGGCTCTTCAGTTGACAAGCAGTTGACAAGCTGTATTACTGCTCCTTAAATTTCTGACTCAGTCCAGCGAGCCCTGTGGGAAGAGAGAGGGGCACGCAAGGAGGTTTGCTGCTTACAAACGGGCACCAAATGCGGGATTGAAACGTGAGACGCGCACTTAGGAGAGCAAGGAGAAGGTGGGTTACCGGTGATTCTGTGGGAGGCGGACAGCTGCTTGGCAGTGATGTGTATGAAACCACCCAGTCTTGAGGCTCACCATGTAGACGGTTGGTTGTGGAGAGCGGAGGGATGCTCCTGCGAGGGAAGGGACACCCATGCTGTGTTCACACCTGTTTTTATTCCAGATTCAGTTCACCCTCAGAATGAGAGAATCCATCAGCAAAGTGCCGCGCCATTTTTTCCCACATTATCTAAACCCAAAGTGGGTTTTCTGAGTTGGATAATGCCGAAAGAAAACAGCCTGTTGCTTTGCTGATGGGTTCTCTCACTCTGTAAGTGGTCTGAAGCTGGATTAAAATTTAGGTGTGAATACAGCCACAGCTTATTTCCCTCAGCAACCTTACCTCAGATGTTTTGTCATTTCTCACAAAGGGCTTACCAATTGCATCTGGGCATTCTCAAGCAGAAGATGAAGGTGTCACCCTGCCTGTCTCTCCATGGACGAAGGACATCAATTCTGCAATTCTACATCAGTGTCATCCACACTGAAAGCTAGAGAATGCACTATGGAAATGCATTTTCCGTCCTTTAATGTGGATCGAGGCACTAGAATGCAGATACTACCACTTTTTTTAGTTATTATTTTCAGATGTTGCCAGTGTCTCCTTTTAAAAATATTTCATAATAGAAGATCCAGTAACTTGTCATAGCTGCTGTCCACACACTAAACTCTAAAACAGAGATGGGGACAGTGCAAGCATCTACATAAATGGGCTACCTTTCTGGCCAAAGGTAGCTGAATAATAGCTCTGTAGATGCAGCTAAATTAGGGTCACATACTACCATCTCTAAGCTGCATTTGAACTGCTTTATTTTTATATGTGTGGATGCAGCAACTGCTTCTTTAGGGATAAGGTCATTGCTGGAAATGGGAAATTGTATTAAAGGAACACTTGGTTATTACTGTTTTTATGTTTACATGAACAGGACCACTGCTTCACAGAATCCATACCATTAGGCCTGTGATCTCTGTGGACCACAGAATCATAAACCTTTGCGTCTATTTGTTCCAATATCACATGGACTATTGAAACAGCGTGCATGTTATCTTGGCCACAAAAATATGTATTGGATTTTCTTTCTTGGAGATAAACTTCAGAGCACAACTTTTGTGCACGCTAACCTTACTTGGAGACTTCTAATAATCAGAAGACAAAGCTTTCTACACAAGGAAGCTGAGCTTTATTTGTTTTCCATTTTTTACATTCCTTGCCTGAATTGCCTTTGCTGAAATGTCGGTACATATGACCTTGTAACTGACACAGGAAACAACAGAGATACAAATTCTTTGCTTCCCAAGCTCATTGAAAATCACTGGCTTGAATTTTGCAGAGTGAAGAACGTAGCTGGAGGCACAAGAAGAAATGTTCCAGTACTACATGCAGAGAAATTGCAAAAAAATAAATAGCAGGATATTTGCTTTTTTTTTAAAGTGTCTCCTCTTTTGGATTGTCCTTTGACCTAATGTGTTGACAGGAGTTCTAAGTTCTCCCACCCATGCAGATTTTGCCCTCCCATCTCTTGTATTAGAATGCTTATTTCTCTGTCTTTGTTAATTCCCTTGGTGTCTGGCCTTTCTCACATTTGTCACTGGTGACGAATCTACCAGCAGCAAACGGCAAGTTACCTCATTATTAATGCATTAATATAAGCATTCCAACAGATATTTAGATTTTATTTTGAAACACTGGGATTATTTTTGAAGCAGAGCCAACTGCTGAAGATATGACGGGTGCTGGCGGGTGGCTCCAAAGATCCAGTTTCAAATCAAGATTTTATGGAGTAATATTTCACAGAGCTAGCGAGTTAATAAGCACAAGTAAATGCACTTGCTTGGGATATGTAGAAAATCTGAATGAATGCCTAGCTGGAAAATGGTGTTCCTTGGAAGCAGCAGCCTTTGAAACGCAACAAGAGCCTGAGGGTGTAAGCAGACATATAGGTGTGGATGCTTTATTGTTGTTCCAAGCAGGACTGGCTTTGGCTTTGCAAAGTTAATACCAAAGAAACCTGTGTATAATTTTTGGGCTATTAAGCTTTTGGAGTGTAACACGTTGCACGTGAAGCTGTCTTTGAAGATTGCTTGAAAACCCACTAGATACATGATATGGTGGTGAGGCTTTTACCTGGGTCTGGCTTGAGGCTGCGTTTAGCTGATTGTGCATAGAACTCGGCAGAAATGTTCAGGGGAAGACGGTTGTAAATCTGTCCATACAGTAATCAGAAAACCAAGTCTAATTCCATGGCACCTTTAGGGAGAATATTTTATCAGTGGTGGAACAGGTCCCTAGTTTTGTCCGTTTCAGACATTACTGAACATGCTGGCCATTGCTTTTAGTATTCTAAATGACCTACATGGTCAATTAATGCCTGAAAAGAGACTTGTATTTATGTCTTTTGCTAGGACTTATTATTTGTTACACTCTTGTGTTTTTGTATGATAATTATGCTGTAACAGTAGCACTGTTTTCCGTTTTCATTTAATTTCTTTTAATTATACATTTCTCAAGGACTGATGTGCTTAATGCAGCTTATAAATATACCAAATAATTTAAATGGTTTTATTGGTGCTGAGCTAGAAATGGATATGCTATGCAGTGAGGTAAGAAGCCTCTTTGTGGAACTGGATCCTGTGTGGTTGGTAGTGGGACTTTTTCTTTTTTTCCTCCGTTGTCTCCTTATTCAACTCAGGTTCTGTGCACCTTCAGATATGAAATCTGTATTTAAAATAAGGGTGTGATTGCACTGTTTTTTTAAATTGCAAGTCCATTTTCTGGTATCACTCCATCTATGGACACAGGAAAAAAACATCCTCCTCTCATTTTCTTCTGTGTTGTTATAACCTCATCTGGAGCTACCCAAGCCAGCCAAACACCTGTGCATTCTTTTGTGGTTTTTGCATACTCAACTATCTTCCAGGTAGCCCCAAGTTAAATAATAATGAAATGGGCCTGAATATGAAACGGGCCTGCAGATATGTTGCCAGATTTCTTCTGATAGTGATATGTATTCTATTGGGAATGCTGTGGTTATTATGTGGTGTTTCCAGTATTCTAGGAAAATTGTGGGCTTTAGCCCAGGTCTGGAGGCACCCTTCCAGATGATACTCCCAAAAATCCTACCTTAAATAAGGCTGCATCCAGATGTTGGTTATTTAATCTACTACGTTTTCCCTGGCCTTTGGTTAAATAAGGAAACAGCCTTTCCTCCCCACTTTCACGCCCTGCAGTGTTTTAATATGTTCTTTTTATATTTGCTTTTTAATATTGTACCCCACCCTGAGATGTACTATAGAGTGGGATAAAAATGCAATTAATAAACAAACTAATAAACATTCCAGAATAAAGCATGGATATTCCTGAATATCCATACTTTATTCTGAAATATTCCAGTATAGTGCAATAAGTAATCGACATCTGGATGTAGGATAGAAGAAGCATCATGCATGATTTCAGACACACCTGCTAGTAGGAGAGAGTTCTACTTATATTGGCAGTTTACAAAAATTGTCCTATCTTTGAAAAGTCTGATTAGTCCTGGACAAATGTACACATATAAAAAGAGCTATATAAGCTTTTCATAGGCTAAGTTGTCACTGCAAGATGAAACTCCAATTGTTCCCTTTTAAAGATCCCCCCCCCAAAAAAAATCTGGCTAAGAATGAGTGTGATAATTATCCCAATCTAAAGTGAATCCACTTTACTGTATATAAAGTTTCTACTTATGAGACTACTCAGGCACAAACTGTTCTAACTGCCATCCTCTGTGGAAGAATAATTGGTTGTTTTCATACTGAAGCAAAGCTTTTGGCTCTACATCAAATAGGGAGTCTGAATTTCAATAACAAGAGCTCTTTTTTTTTTAATATTCATAGTCAGCAAATGTAAAGTTGTTCCAGCTAATAGACAGTTTGGGCATCAGTCTCAAAGGTTGTCCTGGCTTTCCTCAGTAATTATAGCTTTCATTTCTCCTTTCTGTATGGCCTCAAAACTTTGTCAAAATTCAGTGAGAGAGAGTAGGTCTATTCGCACTATGGCTTCTAGTCAATAATTAGTGCAACTCAGGGGAAGAGCATATGTATGTCGAGTAAGTTGTTACAGCCTACAAGCGTGCCCTCCCTCCTCAGAAGAGCACTAATTGTTGATTAGGTGTGGAGCACGAAGTTGTGCTCCACATCTTAACCAACATTACCTAATTGCTTATCTGAAGCATCCAGCAGTGCGACCATTTGCTCTTTCTGGCACTCCGGGGTTGTTTGAGGTCTCATGCAAGCGTGCTGGGACCTCAGATGATCATAGGCATGAATGTGCATACACAGAGCATCACCATCGTCAAGGCAACAGCACTGACTCACACTTAGTCACGGAGGCGCCACTGCCAAAATGAGTAGGAACCTCACCGAGAGGAGGGAGGGAGGCTGGCAGGGGCAACCCAGGTACCTCCCCCAGGTGATGCTGTGGCAAGAGGCAGCATGGGGACACAATCCATCCCTCCCGGATTGGCCGCCTGCCAGCCAGCATGTCACAGAATGTGTGATGCAGGCAGTGGTGGCCAGTCGCATCAGCCAGAGGGTGGGTCTCCTGGTGTATGAGGCTCTGGCACAGGCCAGTATGCTCCAGGTACAGGAGGACCATAAGCATTTCTGGCTAGTGAGGCATGTCCTCACTGGCCCGAAACATGTATGGTCCCCCTGTACCTGGAGTATACCGAGCTTAGTGCATGATGCGCTAGAAATGCTAGTGTGAAAATGCCTAAGGTTGAGATCTGTTATAAATAGAAAAATAATTTCTTGAATGAGAATAGTTCTGAAAGTGTCCAATTAATGAATCCTAGAAATGGAAGAATACGTCTTTTTTTTTTTGCATCATTTACTGTTGTGGATAACAGTCTGCAGCACTTTCCTTACCTGAGAAGGACTCTGCCAAATAAATGTTTTTGGAGCAGTTGAAATGTATTTGAATAAATGCTCAAAATCATGGTTACACTTCTTGAAACAATGAGGAAAATTGCACAGTAATGTTACCTATGGCTATGATAGATTTTGTAAGAGGTATGGTATGCTCAGGAAAACACCCTCATAAATACAACTTGATCAGTACTTTATTCGAGGTGGAGCCAAGATGGCAATGGAGTAAGTTGCTGAGGATTCAGCTCTGCCGATAACCTTCTTCATTTTGTTCATTCAGACTCCAGACCTTTTACATCTGCCCTGCTGAACATTTTAAACTTATAGGGAGCTGCAACTTCAGTCCAACAGACTTAACTTAATTTTAATACTTTATTCCGGAATATCCAAATACAGTGGTACTTTGACATACGAGTTTAATTCGTTCTGTAACCTTGCTTGTATGTCAAATTGCTCCTATCTCAAAGCAATTTTCCCCATTGAAATTAATTGAAATGCCATTAATCCGTTCCAGCTCCCAAAACACCCCCTCATCCCTTCTTCCCTCTTTCTGTGCGCGCCTGTTCCACATTTCCCTCAAACCCAGGCAGCTGACAGGACCCAAAGGAGGGCAAGGGGAAGGGGAAGCGCCCTCTACCTCTCGCCTGTAGGGCCCCGGGAGACCTCGGCGCAGGTGTGAGGAAGCGGCCGTGGCAGCTGCGATGGGGCGGGCTGGATGCTGGCGGCCGAGGCCGGGCCCCTCGAGTGCTTGAGGATGAGAGACGGAAGGGAAAACAGATGCAGGGCGGCATCCCAAGGCGAGCGACGAGTGGTGGAGGGAGCGAGCGTGCGCGCGCTTGAGGATGAGAGACGGAAGGGGAAGGGGGAGAGATGGAAGGGAAAACAGACGCAGGGCGGCATCCCAAGGTGAGCGACGAGCGGTGGAGGGAGCGGGTGTGCGCGCGCTTGAGGATGAGAGACGGAAGGGGAAGGGGGAGAGACGGATTCCGCGTATCTCAAATCTTGCTCTCATCTCAAAGCAAAATATCACTCGCTTGGTGGCTCGTATCTCAAAAAACTCGTATGTTGGGGCACTCGTATGTCGAGGTACCACTGTATAGCTGAATAAGTAAGTGATGTCTGGATGCAGCCTCAGAGTGTGTTCATCCTCAGGTTATAAACAATGTGGAATATGGTAGTTCATTGGTAAATCTATACATTCATTGCAAAATAGCCATATTGTCCCTTGCTGGTATATATAAAAATGTATAGTCTGTTAATAATTAATCAAGTACACTGACGGCTATTATGAATACATGGTTGAAATAAAATATCTTTTCTCATCTTAGTACTTAGCCTAAATAGCATATACTTCCATGCTAAAGAAAGTGGGGGGGGGGGAATAGAAGGAGAGAAGGATCCTCTACTACAACAGAATGCTATTCAAATTATGTCACTTCATAACTTCAGACAGCTGGTAATTGTCAGTCTGCCATGTGTTTAGGGGATTTGAAAAGGGTGACTTGCAGGTCTATCCAACAGACAATATATACTATATTTTTCAGCAATATTTTCCAGTAGAGATGGACCAAATTTCACCTACAACCAGCTGCTTAAGTATTAAAACATAAATATATAGATATCATGTGTTTAAAACTAGGGATCAGTTTAACAAGCAATACTACAGACATTAGCAGTCTGGAACACATCTTAAATGAAATTTATCCACTAAAGAGGAAGCATGTTCTCTTTAAACAAATGTTGTTGCGAGTGCATTGCTTTCTGATCATTCACAATTTATTATTTAAAACATTTGGTTAAAAAAAGCTCTAAATTAAAGATCACCCTACTTACTTCCCCCTTTGTAATGGAGTGATAAGTATGATTGCATGGAACATTGTATGGGAAAGTAACTAAAAAGGGGAAACTGTAAAGACTTGCAGTCTTCTTGAAATTGTACAGGTTTAAATGGCCTTCTCCATCCTTCAGTGAACTACAAAATTCTGCACTGGACCTTATTCCCAACTACATTCTGGAATAGGGACTTGCTGCCACATGCTAATGCAGACTATGGAATAAGGTTTAGTGCTGAAAGAGCCATAGATACATTTCATTTATACCGCCCTTTCCACCAAAGTGTGGAACAACAAGTCTGTAAACTTAAATCAAAGAAATTTTTTTGCCCAAGGTATTTTCATCTATAGTTTTTACTAAGGAATAACAATTATTTATGAAATTATTCATTTAGGACAGTGTTTCCCAAAGTGTGGTACGCGTACCCCCAGGGGTACGGGAAGAGTTTGGTGGGGGTATGCGTTGCACCGGAGTTCTTTATAATAACTTTCATTTATTTTGTGTATGTACCAAAAAAAAAAAAGAATAAATAAATATATTTTGATTTTTATTAAAGCATATTTTTTTTATGAGGGGTACTCAGAGTTACGAAAACTATAGAAGGGGTACACATATGTCAAAAGTTTGGGAAACACTGATTTAGGAACTTGATTTCTGTGTTTTGACACCCTTCACACAGCCTTGTCCAAATTAAAAACAAAACTAACTTCCTTCCTTCCAGTTGAATGGCTGCACAAGTGCTCTGGGTGTTGGCAAAGCTTGGGGTTAGTTTTGGCTGTTTATGTTACTCTAGATTTTTTTCCCTCTGTGTTCTATATATGTTCTTGAACAATATCTCTATCATTGTTGCATTCCTCTTTTCCAAATAATTTTGTCTATTTGTTTATTTTTCCATTCTCCTTTGCAGCATGGAGGACAAATATGTTCAGAGTACACAAGAGTGGTGCACTTAATCATTCTCTTACAAAATATTGTCCCTCTGTCCATTTGGGGTCAGAGAAGGAAGGGACTGTTCAGTGAGCTATGGAATTTTATTTGGATTCCAGAACTCTGGCAGTTAGTTTGCCATTTCAATTGCATTATTGAGCAGAATAGCAACTGTTTAGGGTGAGTAGGAAAGGAGTGCAATATAAATCATCAAAGAAGAAACAGATTTCCACAAAGTTTTGATATATAAATTTATACGTGGAGATATGGAAGTTTAGTTAGTTTAAAAATAATTACAACACATAGGGTGTGATTGGATAGGACTTTTTACTGTTCCACTTTATGAAGAAGCATCCCATCTATAGATGCACAAAAAGAATGCTTTTCAAACAGTTATCCGAATGAGCACCTAAAAGCCTACCTCCTTTTTCCGCACCGGAATCTTTACTCAGCTCCAATTCTGGCAATGTCTTCTCTGACAATGGGTGCCACTCAGTGTTCAGCCTCTCATCAGCGCATTTGGTCGTTTGTCTGTAGCAACTACTTTGACGGTGTAGTTAGCTACATCTTCTACCTCTGTGCTTACATGGTTTCCTGTCCATTCTGACTAAAAGAAAGAGACCCTACAGTTTTATGAAAACCTGAAGGAAGAAGCCTCATCCTCAGACTTTGAGACAGGATAAGACAAATGCAGGTAAAAAAATGTTGTTATAGACTCAAATTCACACAGAGGATGCTTATTAAGTATCTGGCTGCATCCAAAATGTGGACTTGTATAACCTTTGTCCTGCCTTAACTGTGCTTCCGGACAGCAAGGCTGCATCCCCATTAGAAGCTTAATCCAGCTTCCCTAAATCGAAATAACAGAACCGGATGCAAACCAGAATCGCGTTCAGTCCAGATTCTGAGGACATACGTGACTCAAGGGGGGATTCCAGTGGCTACTTTTTAAAATCCACTTTTCAGGGCTGCCCTGTCCAATTCCTCCTGGCGTGAACGCGCCACTCATCAAGGACCCCTTCATGGAGCCTAGCTGTGTGGCTGTGTGGCTGCTGCTTGCCTGGATGGAGGAAAAACGGCAGCCAGCAATTCTTTCCCCTCCTCTCCTCATTGCTCAGGGCACGCAGCAGGAGCAGCAACAAACATTCACACATCTCCCCAAACCAGCAGCTGCTTTCCTTTTTTTTTTTTTGCCTTTTTTAATGATCAGAACTTTCAATGGCAAGATCGTTATCAGGTGTGAAGTGTTTTGATCACTACAGTGTAGCTTTAAGTGGTGGATTTTACAGCTTGCTTTGGAAGCAAGCTATTGGAGGAGAGAAACTCTCATCCCTTAACACGGAAGGCTTCCCACAATAAAAAATGTAAAACGTTTCAAGCGCACGAACTGGAGTGAGACCTGTTGAAATGAGGATTAACATTTACAACGCTTTGGGGTGATTTAACACGTGGAAAGCGTGTTAAGCCAAACTGATGTGGGGTCTGCCAGGATTGAAAATGTTTTGAATTCGAAATAAGCTTGCTGTGGGGATTTGCCCCCAGAGGCAAAGCAGGACCTAAAAAAGATTCCAGAGTTGATTGTTGCTGCCCTTCACCAGATGCAAGGAGCAGTCCCACTTACCTTCCATGTCTCTTGGTCCTTATTGTTACTATCTTGCATGGAGCTACCCACTAGCCAGCTAAGCACTCTCCCATGTTCTTTTGCTGTTTTTGCACATGTGGCTGGCTTCCTGGCAGCCATAAATGAGATAATAATGAAATACATTGGCAGACACAGAGGTATGGAGAACTGGCATTATTCCTAGATTTCCCACAATAGTGATATTGCACTATGTGAGTGGACTAACCTGAGACAATATTGGGAATACTGGCATTCCTAATATAGTCCCAGGAGAATCACAGGTCTTAGCCTGCATTAGGAGGCACCTTAAAGTCTGCTGTGTACCTGGCTGATAGATTACTTCAAGATGTTTATTTTGCTCCCCTTTCCTTGGATTTCTTAAACTCCTTTTGTAACTGCTGGATGTCTTCCAAGACTATGTTTTAAGAACTCACCAAAAAGAAAATTGTTCTCTAAAGCAGGACACTTGGCTGTCCTCGTGAGTGCAATGGGATAGTGATGAGGCTGAGACTAGGGGTGTTTTTCCACTGTCACTAGAAGTACCCATTAAATATGCATTAATGGATACTTAATGGGTACTTCTAGTGACAGTGGAAAAACACCCTAGAAGTGTTGCCTCCCTTACTGCATTTGGGACAATCAATGAACGTTTGTTGAGATCCAGAATGGTTCAGGGCTTTTGTAAAAAGATTTGTATTGGTGTGGGGTTAACCTTATGTCTTTAACAGTTTGATTGCCAGTGCCAGCATTCTGTGTCTCTTGGAATAGAGTTCACTGTTTTGGGTGTGTTGTGGTAAAAATTCGAGGAGACATGCACAAAGCAAAATCTAATTTATCCATATGTGTAGCGCTTTTTGAGAACTACTTACACTTATAAAGATCTGAAGGACACCCAGGGTGCTTCTGCACCTGCCGCCAAGAAACAGATTAAAGTAAATCCGTTTCTCAGCGATCTGTCCTCGTGAGAATCCGTCCCAAATAGGGATGGATCCTCAGAGGCCCTGTGCATCCATACACACATGGGGAAGACAGATTCGGCTGGCCAGATCCCCTGGGTGCTGTGCGGAGAACGGATCACCAAGAAACAGATTTACTTTAATTCATTTCTCAGCGGCAGGTGCGGAAGCACCCTTTTAGGTCTTCGTTTAGAACCAGTTTTTGGCGGCAAGACCCGATTTAGGGATGGATCTTGCACACCGAAATGCGGAAGCGGCTGCCTGGAAGGGTCCCTAAAGAGGTCTGGAATGCAGAAGGTAAATACCCAAGGGTTTAAAATGTGTTCTAAATGGGTCGTTAAACCGGTTTCCATGGCCAGTGCAGAAACACCACCAGACCCATCAAGATGTTGGTTACTTATTCCGCTATATTTGCATACATTGGAAAAAATCTTGGATATTCCTGAATATCTATGCTTTATTCCAGAATATCCAAATATAGCGGAATAAGGAAGTGATGTCTAGATGCAGCCACAGCCTTTTGCCAAGGAAAACCAAGGTACTGTTACCTCCATTTCTCTGTCCTTAGGTCAATATGAGTGACATATGGTAAACATTCCCCATTTTATCCCCTCTCTACAGGTTATCATTTCCTGGTTTCTTTGCTGACCATATAAACCTTTCTAGCTTCTGAAAGGATAAAACTATAAAATGATGAGTGTGTCTAGTCCTAGCTTTCTTCAGGTAAATTTGTGGGAACCAGCTACTAGATACTTGGATTAGTCTTTCATCCCTATAACATTTACGCATCATTTATCATTTCTGAGCCAAGAATCCTATCCTTGGTCTCTCCCAGATTTCCACTGTCTGGTGTCTGCTCTGTCCTCCTCCTTGTCTCTCCCCACCAAAAGTCTAAAGCAACTGCCAAGAAGTGCGTTTAAATCCCACAATTGACAAGAGAAGCCATTACAGTGATCCTAAAGCACATTCTTAAGTTCCTAAAGGAAAGTAGTTTGAGACAGGGTTAAGCTATGCTCGCCAATATGGTGGAAACACAACCAGCCTGCCATAATCCAAGAAACTAGCTTAACCTAGTCCTATGCAAGGTTCCCTGTTATTATGTACACAGCTGGTGCACAGTAAAGTCTTCTGCACTGGGCCTGACCTGTTATGCCAGAGCCAATGCACCAGAAGATCCACTGAGAACTACCAGCCTGTCCTTCTGGTGACTTTTCTCCACTTGCTCACTTCTGAAACTCTCTGGAGATTTCAAAAGCAGACAGATTGGAAGACAGACCAATGATATGCAATAGATCCCATCATGTACTCTCTGTATGCACAGCTGTTCAGGTTGTGCTCATCAAACTCTGGATGTGTATGCAGTAGTGCCGAAATGCAACTTAGAAGGAACCTTGAACCCATGATTTTCAAGGGAAGGAGCACCAGCATCCAAAGCTTGGTGGTTTTAGGAGAGTAAGTCACTAATGCTCATCTCTGCCAAACTTACATTTAGAATGTAAGAACTTGAGAGGATTATCTTCTGGATCAATCCACAACCCATCTAGTCCAGAATCCTGTCTCACATAATGGCGCACCAATGGCTTCTGGGAGTTTTCAAGCAGAAAATAAAGGCAAAATGTTCATCTGCTCTCAACTCCCAGCAAATGGCCTGTCTCTCCAACCTGCCCGACTCTCCAACCTGAAGGCAGTACCAAGCAACAGTTCTAGTAGCCATTGATCCACCCTGTCCTCCATGAATTTGTCTAACCCTCGCTTAAAGCTATCCAGGCTGGTTACTGTCACCGGTATGAATAAGATTCAAAGTATTATGGCTTTGGAGTTGAATCCAAGCACACTTTCCTGTACTATAACCCTTGACTTGTCACAAGTTTCATTGTACTTCTGTCTTGATGTGCTCACACCTTTTTAGTCCTATCTGTTTTATTTGTGGACTTTCTTCCCTTCAATCATAATTTTCTGAGTCCAGAATTTTACAGGTCTCAAGACATTACAGGGTATTAATCCATTTTCATTTTTTTGGTATGATCAAGAAAGAGGACTAAAGGAGGCTGAACTGTACTATAGTGGGTGGATACTGCATAAATCTGCCTTCCCTTTCACCCAATGTGTGATGATATGCTGTTGAGTGACAGCCCTTTTGCCTGTCAGAGTGCAGGGGGTGTTGTGATGGTGGATAGGGGTGGAGATCTAAGAAAGTCTCATAAAAGAGTGTCTGAACAGAGCAGAATGTGTAAGCATAGCAACTCAAGCTGACGACAAACTGTGGAAGGATTATCAGGTATTAGGTGTGAACAGAGCTAGTGCATTTGCTTAGATTACTTTAGTTGCCTATCCTTCCTCCTCTCCCCAACCCTTACTGAACAGGAATCAAGAAACTCTAGGTTCAGAGTTTAAACATAGATGCATCAGCCTTACTTGCTCACTGTGTAGAATCCAATGCAACATCCAAGGTTAGGGAACCCCTTTCCTTGGAACCTAATTGGGGAACTGAAGGTGCTGGAGCATTCATGCTCTGAGACATCAATAATGTGCTTTGCTTGTACCATAAACCTCTTATTTGAGCCCAGAAGATATCAATGGTATCCAGTGATCTTCATTTCAAGGAAACTGAACCAAAGTCTCTGCTTACTCACCTGTAATTTCCTATGACTCCTAGAAATGCTACTTTATGCAGAAACAGGAAAGGAAATGTTAGACACTTGTTCATCTTTCCTCAGTTCTGTTATTTAACCATCTTTTGCACAGTTTACTCTTCAAGGGAAGATACAGAAACCTGAAATGGCTTCCTGGGGACAGTCTTCCTTGGAAATAACTGTGTGTGTTCTTTGTGCTGCATTGCGTAAACCTTACATGGGTATAGCACTTAAACGTGTGTTACATATTAAGTGGGGGTTTTTTAAACCCAAGAGTGTTGACTGGGACCATAGCCATGATCCACAAACATAATGAGGAAAGGATCATGTTTTGCTGTTGCTGTGGAGATAAACATTTAAAAAAGTCACATGAATAAGAATGGAAAATGACTTTAAAGTCCCAGTGACATAAAAGCTTAATTCTTTAATCCAGTTGTCATGAACTTACTGTGTAAGAAACAAGCTCTTTAATGGAAGTAGATTGAAGGTTGCTGGTATGTTTGCCATACTGAAGATGATATATACCTCATCTGGTGTCAAATCCTGTTTAATGGGTACTTCTAGTGACAGTGGAAAAACACCCTGTATGTAGGCTTTAAAGAGAAACCTAGTAAAAAGCAGTGGCTATTGTATCTTTCTGAGAAAAAAAATAGACAGAACATAGACATGTTAGTAATGATCTTTAAAAGGGTGGAATTGTGCTGATAAGGACACTTGCAATTTGAGGGGGAAATTCCTAGCAATATAAACTGTTCATTATCTGCAGTGTAACTGCATAGGGTCATCTCTGTTGGAATGCTGCTGGAAGGTGTCTGTGAAATTCGTTTGTAACTGCTGTATGATTTTGACAGTCTGATACAACGCAGCTTCTATAATTCTGCAGGGCTGGCAGAGCAGCCGGTGTTAAAGGCTGACAGGTAAAATGACAGCTTCATACTCACTTTAGCCCAGGAAGCTTAATGGAGATTGCATGACAACTCCTGACCCCAAAAGTCTGTACATTCCTAGTTAGATTAGGATTGGTAGCCATCTTAAAGATGAGAAGGCTTATTCTGCCTTGCTTCCCCCCCCCTTTTTTTTTTTGGTGATAGTATTTTGGCAAATACAGGAATTGTATATTTGATTTTTACTAGGTTTACTTTTTTCTTTAGAACAGAGCGTGAGCTTCTTCAAGAGCAAATAAGAAAGGGGAACAAGGCCTTTATTACCAGTATTCAGGCAGTGCTTGAACACGTCAACATATTTAAAATTGTTATTATCCCTGTCCTAAGCATGTTGTTTGCACGGAAGTAGATTGACCAGCTGCAGATGCCCCCATTGGAAGTCTCAGGGATGTCAGGGGAGTGAAATTATCAGAAATTATAGGCAGGCCTTTCAGGGCTGATCATTCTCTGTAGATCAGGAGGAAAGAACCAAAGGTCAGTGTCAGTAAGGGCCTATTTGCATTTTGATCAGGTGCAGAGGGAGCCATCTGCACTTGAAATGCCAGTGTACTCCCTAGTCAGTCCACCAGCACTTCAAGTGTAGATGGCCCAGCCTGGCCAGATCACCATGGCAGGCGTGTGGCAACATCTGGATTGTGTTGGGACGTTGCCATGGCAGTTACCTGTGGGATTACACATCCTCAGCTGGAAGCTGTATATTTTTCTATGAATGTATAGAATTTGCTCAGAAGTCCAACTCTGTGCCATTTCAATTAACATACCATGAAGCCCAGAGGAAATGCGGTCATTCCTAAAAATGATGTATCACCCTCAGTCCTTGAAGCTCAACAACAGCACCTCCTCCATGAGCGTCAGCCACGTTTCCTTGGAGTCGCTCTGCTTGTCATTGCCCTGCTCATCCCGCCGCCCTTCTTCCTCCATGCTGCTGCCACTGCCGCCACCACCACTGCCCCTGGCCGCCTGTTCTTTGTCAGCCATGGCAGCTTTGCAAGAGGCCTCGGTGTGGCGCTGCACCAGGCCCGAGTTTTGTTGGGTCAGCAAAGTCATGGTGAACGGTGGCCGCTGCCGCTGCCGGAAGGAGAGAGAGCGCTGAGTTGTCCAAAAAATCACCATGCTGTATTGTTCACAGCTGAAGCTTGGGAACAGCCCCATGTGCATTTGATGCTGTTCCCAGCCTCCATCTAAACCCACAACAGAACTGGGATTACTCCAGAAGAGAGTAATCCGGATTCGCGGTAGGTGGGAATGCGGCCACAGTCACACAGAGACAGATTAAACCCTCACTCCAGCTCAGCACCATGGGGTAGTATTGTGCTGTAAGAGAAATTTTTCATGTCTATCGTATTACAGTGGGATGAGAGAGATTCCTGGGGGAAAGGTTAAAAAAACCACATGCTTCCTGTTTCTGAGACAATCACCTAAGGAACATGCAGGGACTGAGTTTCATCCTTATTCCAGAGTATCGGACGTATTTTGAACCTCATGCCCCTGATATTCTTTGATATAAATTAAAAATGTTCCCTATTCCATACTTTTTGGAAGATTTTCATTCCCTTAAGAGCAAGCCACTAATTGGAAGCTAAGCAGTAACTAAGCACACACACAAGAGACCCACCCCACCCCTGCACACCTTCTAACCCAGAACTGCTATAGCTAGCCTGGGTGGGTGAAGACAGGCCAGTATCTTGGAGAAATCTGCCTCCATGCTGGTTTACACCAGTGCAGGGATTGTTTTTAACATCCACGTAGGACTTCCAATAGGGTGCTCAGCTGTGTCTTCTAGATTTTCCTGATCTATAGCTTCCATCCTCCAATTTCTAGTGTTCTGTGCCAGTGACACAAGGATGTCCAGAGGAGAGCTTACTGGGCTATATAAATAGCTTTGATGAGGTCACCTGACCTGACCATGACCAATGGAATCTCCTGTTTTCATATCCTGAGTACCTTTGAGCCTATGCTTTAGCTTGTCATCTTTGGGGATGGGATAACAAAACTTTACTATCCTTTTTTTCATACACATATCCATTCCTGACATTGCTCTAGTACTAGCAACATTATTTTATCTCTGCAACCTAAGTTAGCAAAAAAGGGAAAGAAAAAGAATCTTATTATAGTTGAGTCCAGAAACCTTCTTTATCTTATGGAAGATACTTGGAGCTCTGCTGGTAGATTCTCATCTTATCTTTCCTCCATTGGATACCCCAACAACAAGACAAATGCCTTTGGCTATCAGCAACATGCAAAACCCCTTCTAATATATAACATTGAAGAGGCCAAGGCCTTCAAGTGATTCTTCTTCTTGACAAAATGCTTCATCTATGAAATGTTGGTAGCTCTGTAGATGATACATTGCAAGCAGCTTGATTTGGGCATTTTCATTAGTTAAAACCTAGACTAACTCCAGATGTGAGCTAAATTCTGTAATCTTCTTGGCAGGACATTGGGAACACCAGACATACTCAAGGCATTCCCAGTGTAGTGCCGATTGCAGTCTGCTCCAGTGCTATTATGGGAAACCCAGCAGTGATGGTGAGGACTTCTAGGAGCCAGACAGGCATGGAGGAGGAAGAGTTGGCTTTTCTACCCTGCTTTTCTCACCCATTTAAGGAGGCTCAAAGTGGCTGACAAAACTTTCTATTCTTCTCCCCACAACAGATAACCTGTGAGGTAGGTGGGGCTGTGGTAGCTCAGAAGGAAGCTGTGACTGACCCCAACATCACCGAGCTGGTTTTATGGAGGAGTGTGGAATCAAACCCAGTATTCCCAAATAAGAGTCTGGCTTCCTAACCACCAGATCAAACTGGTTCACAGAAGGAGGCAGGGAGCAGGCTGGTTGCTGGTAGTCCCCAGTTGGTAGATCTTGCCTGCTGTTTGGCAAAGACACAGGTAAGCATAAGTTTCCTGCTTGTATTTGGTGGGACCGACAAGACCCAATTGCAGATCTTGTTTAGATCCTGCATTCACTCTTGCTGTCTGGAGGCAACCTTACTAGTATAACTTCTGTTGGAATAAAGCAGACTACAACTTTAAGAATGGCTTTAGTAGAACAAGGGAACTCTTGGCATGCAATGAGAAATGTCTTCATTTCTTCCATTTTCACAGTTTAGCCTACTGCTCTCTTTCCAGGTGAGGAAACAACCCGCAATTTAAAAACAAGAAACATAATTCCTCTTAGACTGCATATTCAGCTAAACTCTGAGCCAACTTATTCCACAGCTGTCATAATAAACTCACTGTTAGATACTATTAAGGCTATCGGGCTCCGTTGTGTGTCTTGCGAGTTTCTTTCCCATACCCTGGGGCTTTTAAAAGTCTAATCTGATGTTATCCAAGCCACCTCATGCACTCTTAGGTATGTGACTTCCTGTATTCCTTGGAGGAAAATCAACACCGTTAAGGAACTATCAGATTATTCACAAATTTATATGATCCTTTAGCAATTAAGCAGTTATTAACCTTAGCCTGTTTCTTTTCCACACTTCCTACTCTATATTATGTTATGGATGAGCTGTGCTCCATTTGATCTGCAGATGTCAAATAGGTTTTCAAGAAATTCTTCCATATGAAAAATGCAACTCCTATTTAAACTTTACCCATTTGGGCTTTTCAGTCTTTCGGCATCTGTCTCTTTCCATTTAGTCCATTAGTGATAAACAAGCTCTTTGGAGGTTATCTTGATGCAGTATATTTTCCCCTTTCTGACATCACTGTGTTTTGCTCTGGCAGTCTGACTGAGGTGATCACATGCTGTATACTCTGAAATATTTGAAATGTAAATGAAGAAACTTGCTCTTCTAGCCTAAGGTTATGATACTAGAGACAGCTCAAGTGCAAGCTTTTGCACAGCATTTCCTGGCAAAAGCACATTTAAATCAATGTGTCTGTTGCAGTGCAGTGTGCTTTGAGGACAGCATCCTTAGGAACTGTGGAGTCAGATACTACATGAGGGTTTTTGTTTTTTACATTTGCAATCTTCTGCTTCATAATCAGTTTTTAATTGTAAGCTGCCCAGAGATCTTAGGATATGGGGCAGGAAATAAATAAATAAATAAATAAATAAATAAATAAATAAATAAATAAATAAATACTCCTTGGAAGTTTAGGCTTCGTAGAAGCAGAGGCATAGCTAGGCTGAAATGGAACTGGATGAACCAGAACAACTCACTAGTAGTAGTGATTATAGACTCCTTTGGAAAAAAATCTGGTCTTGCAGCTGGTAGCTGTGCCCCAGGGATGTTCAAATACACACACACCCCAGGCCAAGGTTTTCAGCCTAGCTGCAAGCAGTCATCAAACAGAAGATGTAAGTCAGCTGGGGTGAAGTGAAGATATGAGAGCTGAGGTGGAATTCAGAACCTTGAGTTCAAGTCTGGTCTAAGGTTTTGCTGGCCAAGGCAAAAGATACTGTACCTGTCCTCACTGACAAAGCAACAGATGGTAGAATTTTAATCCAACACTGCTAATGAGAGGCCTTTCCGCATAGACGCGTTCGAGTTTCAGAACACAAAAAAGTGCTCTGAAACTGTCCAGGCATGTTTGGCGCATCCTAGCATGTTCCCAGCAGTACCAGAGGGAAAGTGTTTGCACATTCTCCCTCCGTGACAGCTGGGCCCATCCCCCGGGCTGCTCCCATTGGCTCCTATGGAGCCAGGGGTGGGCAGCCCAGGCACCTCCTTTCCCTCAGCTCCTGCTCACTCCAGGAGCCCAGATCTGGCTCCTAGGGCCAGCAGGACCAACACCCTAGCTCCCAACCCACCCTGGGGGCGTGCGAACGCTCCTTACCTGCCCGCTGCTGTCTTGCAACTGAAGTGATCGAGCTGAGCTCTGTGTGTGTGCACGCAGGGTGGTCCCAGATTCGCCAGGCACCTGCCTGGCTTCAGTTGGCCATCTACGCAGGCGCTGGTACCTGGCAAATCAGGGACTGCCTCACACGCACGTGCAGAGCTCAGCCAGCCCGATCGCCTCAGTTGTGAGCTGGCAGTGAGCAGGTATGGAGCGTTCGTGAGTGCACACCCCCAGGGTGGGTTGGGGGTGTAGGGTGTGGGTCCTGCTCACCCTAGGAGCCTGATCTGGGCTCCTGGAGCGAGCAGGAACTGAGGGAAGGCAGCCAACAGGCCTCCCACCCTGGGTCTTGCCTGACCCAATAGTGGGAGGTCAGGGGAGAAGCAACCCACCCCCATCCTAGGGCACATGGGAATGCTTTAACCCTTCGCATGGAGGGAGGCAAGGAATACATGTAGACGTGTTCCTACCTCCCTCTATGCAAATGTAGAAAGTGTTTCCGTGTGTCCTAGCCTTCTTCGCTACAGCCGTTCCAGCTGTAGTGCGAAGAGGCCTGAGATGAGTTCCTTCATGGGATTATTTATTTATTTAAAGAAAATTATTTGAAACACTTCCATCCTGAGATCTCAAGCCAGCTCATGATCCAAAACAAAATAAAAACAAACGTCTATCCTCCCCACCCTACCTCTCCAAATTTGTTAAAATATTTTAACCTGAATAAAATATAGCAGAAATAATTTAGAGCACTTTAAAGTTGATGGGAAGGAATCATTAACGTTGAGATGGTGTGACTAAAGAAAAATATCTTCCGTAGTCTACTGAAAGTTAGTAATGTAGGTATCTCACAGATGCCAGGGAGCAGAGCATTTCAGGAGGTAGCTGACAGGGGGAAGTATTTCTTCACCCAGAGGGTCATCGGCTTATGGAACGTGCTGCCGGAAGAGGTGGTGACAGCTACCAGTCTGGATGGCTTTAAGGTAGGGTTAGACAAATTTATGGATGACAGATGTATCAATGGCTACTAGAACGAATGCCTAGGTGCATCCTTCAGGCTGAGGGGGGGGGGAGGAACTGGGGCGCTTCTAAGGCCATCTGCTGGGACTCGAGAGCAGGAGAAGGTTTGTCCTTGTCTCTGCTTGAGATGCCCGTGAGCATTTGGTGGGCCACTGTGTGCGACAGGATGCTGGACTAGATGGGCTGTGGCCTGATCCAGCAAGGCTTCTCTTATGTTCTTATGTTCTTATCGTCTGTGGGTAATCAGAAATAGACATTCATTAATGTGAGTCACCCACAGCAGAAACTCTCTAGATGATTGTAGAGATCCTACAGGTCTGTAGTGGGAGGGTCAAGCTATGCAGATGTTGGGCCCAAATCCATTAGGTTTTCCTATGCCACGTAATGATCAGATGGGACTCATTGGAAAAGACTCTGTTGCTGGGAAAGACTGAAGGCAAGAAGAGCAGATTGATAGATGGAGTCATGAAAGCAGTGAATATGAACATGGGAGATGGTGGAAGACAGAGAAGACACCTAGAGTGCTATAGTCCATGGGGTAAGAAA
Organism: Aspidoscelis tigris stejnegeri; assembly: GCA_023333525.1. NCBI lineage: Eukaryota > Metazoa > Chordata > Lepidosauria > Squamata > Teiidae > Aspidoscelis > Aspidoscelis tigris. The sequence goes on along the minus strand of JALMGA010000004.1, from coordinate 28,093,163 downwards.
GAGTCAGATAAGACCGAATGACTGACCAATAATAACAATGCTGGTGTGTGTGTGTGTGTGTGGAGAGACAAGCTATCCAGTACACTGAACGCAAGTTGTATAGGGTTTCCTGTGCCTAGTGGGAGAGACAAGCTATTCAGTACACTAGTCCCAAGTTGTTTAGGGTTTTCTGTGCCAAACACAAGACCTTGAATGTGGCCTAGTAGCTATTTGAGCATAAGAGGTTTGCTTAGGAAGAGCAGGACACAGTGTACAACATGCACAGCTTTCTTCGGAAGCATGGTTACTTCTCTCTGCCTAATGGTGGAATGTGTGTGCATCAGATAAGGTTCTGATTAAACTGGCCGGTGAAAGCAGTGATGTGTTGCTACTAAAAGGACAGACACGTTCCAGGGCCTATCACACTGGGCTATCACAGCTGTGTTATCAGAGGGTGCCACATGGCATAATTTATGGCTGTAATTATGACCGATCACTCCAATGCTGTGATGGTGTGTAGAGTGTTAGATAGATGCCCAGTCTAGCACAGGAATCTTAGAGTGCTGCCAAAGTGCTTAGGGAGTACAGAATCCTGTGCTTTTACCATCCTGTGCATTTCCGTGTCTCTGCAACATGGTGGCTGACAGGTGTATGGGGGCGATTTGTTCTTTGGTTGATTTCTCTTGTATTTACTAATCTGTGTTCTTCAAGCACGCAGCCCTTGTTGGTTCCATAGGTGCATTTTGGATTTTGGGCATGCTGTGAGCATCACCCTTCTGGTTGCTGTTTTCTGCTGGGCAATGGGTTGGGGTACAGAAATGTTGTAGGTACTTACCACATTGTGATCCCTGTTTTAAAAGGGGAAAAAACTGTCCAATCTCTTTGCTTTTAGGCATTTGATCTTGAGCTGACAACAGTCTGATTTCTTGGCCAAGAGCACTATTGTGAGATCTTAAGTGGAAGCAGCAGCCAGTTGGCTTAGTGTCCTAAGAATCACAGCTGTAGCTTGTTAATCATCTCAGTCCCTCTAGTTCCCCAACCAGAGTGTTTCAGTATCAAAGCCTTACTGTGGTGAGCTTTAGGTTTTGATACCTAGCATACTGACTTTCTCTAGATTTTAGTCTTAGTTAATCATTTAGCTCTTCTTGCTGCATTCTCTGGTGGCTGTCTGATTGACCTGAATTATTTGGATACGTTTCTTAAACTCTGTTTTCTGTGCTTTGCCTGAATGGAGTTCGTATTCCTGCTTGGATTCTTGGGGATGTTTGTTTGTACTTGGCTTTATTCTGGAATATATGATGGAATAGGGGCCTGCTGTCCACATGCTAGTGCAGGCTTCAACAGGCCCCAAGTGAGGCCTGCCAGAGTCTATATTAGTATGCGGATTATAGACCAAGGATTTAGGAATCAAAAGTATCTTTAAAGAGTGTGCTAGTTCCCAGAGGTATCGTTTTTGCTGTTCTAGGATAGTTTTTTCATCTGTTCTGGCATCTTTCAAATATTTATTGAGTTTCTCTGATATTGCACCAGATGCAGCAATTACTGCTGGCTATATTGTTTAGTTTTTCTTCCAAAGTTTGAATTTCAAATTGGGGTTCTTGATGTTGTTTTGAATACCTGTACCTTCCATTAAGAGTTAGAGATAGGTTGTTATTTTTAATTATGCCTTGTTTTTTAATGTGGTTATAATTTCAGAATGCTTATAGATTGCCTTCTCAGTTTTAATAACAGGTAGCTTGCAAATTTAATTAATAAATGTATACCTTCACTTTATTTTCTTTATTTTTATTTCTTTATTTCTTTTATATTTCTATCCCACCCTATACCAGTAGGTCTCAGGGTGGGTTACAAGTTTTAAAACAACAGATTAAAACAATAATATCCATAAAAACACTGAAGAAATCTTACATATTTAAAAATGTATACTAAATATTAAAATACTAATATTTACATTGTTGTGGGGGGGGAGAATGGTCACTTTGTTGGCAGCTGCCATGTTGGGAATCCAAATCAGATAGCCAGATACTGGTACAGAGTTACTTATTTTATTTAAAGTATTTATTTACTGCTTCCTAATAAAATATAACCTCAAAATGGTTTACGTTACATACAGAATAAAAATAGCTAACATCATAATAATTGCATAAAAAGATTATTAAAATCAAGGATGGGGAAGCACAGATCAGAACAATTAGCTCAGCTGAACCATGGGTGGGGTAATGACTCCTCTACTTAATGAGCAAACACAGATTGCTGCAGTTTTGCAGACAACTTCATGCAGCCCTGTGTAACTCCGTGCCTGTGTTCTGACTTTGGGCTACCTTGTGCCTTGCTGACACTTTGGACTGACTGACCCTTGCTGACTTTCTGGACTCCCTGACCCTGGATTGGAACTGACCTCGAGTATACCTGAGCCCTTCTGGAACCGAGTGAGCTGTGTAAGTGTTTGTCTGCTTGCCTTGCCTGCCTGAGATGTGATGGGGGGTAGAATGTGGTATTTGCAGCAGGCAGCACAAGGGTAGGGTGATGTCAATCCAGCTTCCAATGAGGGGAGAGGGGGAAGAGAGGAGATGGTCCTGCTCCCCCGTGCTGGGGTTTGGTGCGGTATGCATGGGGATGGCTGGATCCACATCCAGCCCACATAACTGGGAATGGCATGGGGATGGGCACAATTCGATCTTAGTCACACACCTGGTCTAATGCATAGGAACGTGGCCTCAGTGTCCCAATCTGTGGACCACTGCATTTAAATATTCAGCCTGCATCCAGCAGCTAAGTTTCAACAGGCAACATTTTGTGTGTCACATTTATTTCAGTGAGTCCTCATAGGGATTAGAAGTGTCTCAACAGAAAGTACCAAGTAATCCTTTGAAGAGGAGAGATCTCAAAACATAAATGTGAATATGTTTTTAAAAACCTGTCCAATTTCAAAGGTGTTTTTTTAAAATGAACTAATTAGCAGGCTACGTCTACATGGAACGATTGCAGAATAAAGTTCAGTTTTGCATCTGGGATTAGTTCTTTAAAGATAAGCCTGCTTTATATCTATGACAATTATAATTAACTCTTAATAATGGTTGTAAGGCTTTGGGGAAAAAAACTTTGAAAAGAGAATGTGTTAACTTTTTGGAGAAAACAGAATGTTCTGCTGTGAGGTCCTATTGTTAAAAAGCCTTTAAAATATCGATTTAGAGACGTTTATAGGTTTCTTTTATTTTATCTCTTCTCTTCGATGCAAAAGATGGAAATACTTAGCACTCTAATTGCAGCTTGGTTAATTTAAAAGGAATGATAATGGTGGTGCCCCTTTTTATGTATAACTATAAAAGGCATTTGATATGCCTTCTGCATCTTAATACTCTTGTCAGTTTTTTTGTGTTAGAAAAGATCTTTGTGTTCATAGAACTCTAGATGCCAATGCTTCTTATCTGTCAGCTTAGTTTTCCCCATCATATCTGACAGTATTTTGGTTGAAATCCATAAAAGAATGCAGAGGACAATACTAATTTATTACTTTTAAAGAAAAGAGGCACAGCCAAACCAATTAGTTTCAAAGTGAGAGCTGGCATGGTTAGTCAGGAACATGGAAGCATTTCTGGAAGCCTTTGATCTTTATTTTTATTTATTTAAGAGTTTATATTTTGCCCTTCACCAAAAGTCCCAGAGCAGGTCACAATGACAGGAATCAAAGGATCTCCAGGAGCTGTCCAGCATCTTCTTGAAGACAACAAGAGAAGAATAAGCAACCTTCTCTCTAGGTTCTCAGTTCTACTGTATTTGAAGAAAGCTCCTGCAGGCGTGTCTTCTGTTGCTATGTTTCCTTTTGTGACAGCAAGAAGTAGGTGAGAGTGGCACCTCATTGATTTCCATTCTAGGTACCTTCATGTGCTGGGCACAGTTTCCCACCCTTGGTGAAAAGTCTCAAGTGATGCATCATTGGGGACCTCCATGTGCCAAAAAGGAACATAGATGTACTTGTCATGCCTCATGTCCTCTCTGACTCCTCAGAGGAAGGCTCTGTCCCTGCCAGGTCCGTGCTTGATGGTGCTGCAGGCCTGGCCATCTGCACTTCAACTGCAGGTGGCTCAGTTTGGGACTGCACTAGTCCTTGAAGTGTGTATAGCTCCCTCCATGCTTCATCTTCACCTCACTGGCATGGTATTATTATATCATGTCAGTGAGGGAAGTTCAAACAGGCCTTGTGACCATTTGGCTGCTCAGTCTGCTATCCAGTTGAAAGCCATTGATGGACAAACATCAAGGACCCCTCCTAATCTCCTGTTTTAAAATTCTTCATCTTCTGAAACGTTTCCTTAGATTTCAAATAAAGATCCAGTGGCCCTGTGTACAGAATTAATTCTGGCCGTATATTTGATGTGCAACTTTAGATCAGAACAGTGTTTTCTTGTTGTGTTGAGAGTGGGCTTAGATTAGAACTCATTTACTGGTGTTTACCAATAGGTCAAAAGGGGGGGGGAATGACCTCAGAGGGCTATGGCTTTGAAAAACCACTTTCTGATAGGTGTTTTCTTTGAAATGTGATATATGGCCATTCTGAATCAGGCTGATCCCTTTGTCTTCTGTTCATCTTCACAGATCAACTTTTTCCCCCTTTTTTGAGGAGGGAGACATAAGCCTATTGTAGAGTAGACGTGAAAGAATGTCTGTTAGTTACACAACTTTCTGGTGTGTTCTTTGAGTAATACAGTACCCTTAGGACACCAAGTACCTTGTTAAGAAACTTTCTCTCTGAAGCAGTTGAAGAGTTGCTCTCAAAATAAACCATCCTATGCTGTGTTCTCTGTGACATTTTTTTTTTACTTATATTTGTTGTGGTAATTGTGGCCTACTTCTTGAAAAAACATTTCTATGTTGGAAAGGAAAACATGCAAAGGATAAATCTGTGTTGGCCTGGCTTCTCCCTGCCTTCTTAGGTTTGGGAGATTTGCAGGGAGCAATCTGTTGAAACCAGTAGATTTTGAGGAAACTGTGGGCAAACAGCTCTTTAAAGGATCTCGGCAGCAACCGTGAATGCTAAGTGACAGCACATTTCTGTTAACTCTGCCCCTTGAGAAAGTTTCCTGTGTCTTCCTTTTCCTGGATTTGGCCTGTACACACTATGAAAAGATTAGCTGAAGAGCATTTTCTCTCTTGTCCTATTCTCTGCAATCTTTGGCTGTGGCACAACTGATCAGAGATCCCCTGGTCCACTTTGTGAGGTGAACAAAAGAGGAAGTGGGTTATTTCTAGGTAAGGGAAAGAATGGCTGTATGCTAATGGAGTTTCCCCAAGCTGTAAAACCAGCAGGAGGGACTTGAGTTTTCAGAGTGGTTGTCACATATTTGTGCATGAAAGCAAAAGCTCTCATGGTTTTAGGGGAAGGTATTCTGTGTCTTGGGAAGAGTGGTTTAGGGAACAAATAACATGGGACTCCCCCCCCCCCCCGGTGGTGTGGATTTGGCATGGCATGAGGATTACATAAGAACATAAGAGGACTTTCTGAGCTCTCAGCTCTATCTAACTCACAGGGTATCTGTTGTGGGGAGAAGAACTAGAAGCTTTGTCAGCCACTTTGAGTCACCCTGAAAAGGTGAGAAAAGAGGGGTATAAAAGCCAATTCTTCTTCCTCCTCTTCTTTTATTATTTAGTGATTAAAGAGTCAGCATTTATGTAGATATCCATAGGTGCAATAGCACCATCACATGTGTGCAAAATTGAAAGTAAAATAGAACACCTTCAAAGACAGACATAGAACAAACTAGGGATGTGCATGATTTTTTAAAACATTCAACTTGTATTGAATCAAATGCAAGAAAATTTGTATTTGTCCGAATAGATCCCCTTCGAATGTAGTGGGATTTGAATTCAATACGAATGTTCAATCCCATACGAAGCTTCATATGAATGCATTGAAACATTTGATTTGAATTCAAATGTCAATCTTTGAATGTGCCCACATTTGATTTGAATATGAATGTCTGAATTTGGCCAAATTCTTACGAATTTTGACTGTTAACGAATATTTGTGCACGTCCCTAGATCAAACCCAACACATTCCCATGCAACTTTTACTAATGACAATATTTGCCCTTCCTTCTGCCTACTACCTCACCAGCATTGTGTGAACTCCAAGTCATAGACAGCAGTCCAAGGCTCTGTGATGAATCACAAACTGCAATTTAAAATGCCAGCCATTTAAACAGTGAATGGGAGATTGGGATTGCAGTGTCCTCATATTCAGACATTCTGCAGGGGCTACCAAAGGGCCAGATTGCTACAGTGTTTCTAAGGATTATTATGCTTCCATATTGTTCCGCTTTTGTTTTCCTGCCATACTAAGCCTTATGGAGGGCTTAGAAACATTATAGCTAGTTTTCACGCAGCCTCCAGGAAATTATTTGAGTCTGTGTTTAAGAAGAGACAATTTAAAGAGAAAAGCAAAATGAGTGTTTTGATTTCTTTAGTATTTTCTTTGTATTCTGAAAATATTTTTTTCACTTTCATCAGATTTTAATTTGTATATTAATAAATCTGGATTCTTGAATCCATTTCACTGGGAGTTCCCCTTCAATTTTTCCCAATATGCAAGGATCTTTGGATCTGATTTAAGAGTGTGCGAGGAAAAAAAACCCTCTCTCAAATTCCATTATGCTAGGCAGGTAGTACTGAGTTTGCTGATTGGCTGGCAAACTTGCACTCCCCCACCAGTCACGGGACCGAGTCCATAGCACCAACAGTCAATTCCACACTGGCTCCCAAGGAAAAGCCAAATTGCAAGATATTAGCTGCACCATATGCAATTCACCACATTTAATATGGGTTTCCCTTGAAAACAACAACAGGAAAAATTAACACTTGGAGGGAACATCTACCTTTGTTTTAAGAATGCAATTCTAACTCACCTACATGTAGTTGCAGCCTAAGTTTCATCTCTTGTCATCTGAATTCTCTCTTACTGAGGAACTACCAAAGTCTTAGGCCTCAAAAACCTGTATTCAAGTTAATTTGTGTTGATAAACTTTTACATTGTGTTCTTCAGTTAGCTTCAGAATAGGGATGTGCACGAATGTTTTTTTGACATTCTATTCTAATCGAAAACCCAAAAATCCAATTCAATTTGAATAGTTTCAATTTGAATTTAACAAGATTCTATTCGTATTTACGACATTTGAATCTATTCGTTTGAATTTTTTATTCAAATCTGCACATACAAATGTCAACAACATTTGTATATGCACATACGCATCTTTCCCACATCTGTACACATCCATACACATCCGTATGCATCCTGTAGTTATCCTGTATGCAACCAGTTTTTGTCCCATATGGATCTGTACAATTGTGTACAGATGCAGATCTTCCGGTATGTATTGTGAACAAACCCGTACACATACAAATGTCTGGATAATATGAATGAATAGATCTGAACTACAAAATTCAATTCCAATGTATACATTTGAATTTCAAGACATTATATTCAAGTTCGAATGAAAGAGTCCGCGCATGTCTCTAAAATAGGTGGTAAAGACACACCTATTCACCCTGTCCTTTGGCTAAGGAAACAGTGGGTTCTTTTTATTTCTTTTACTGTTGTAAACTGCACTAAGACCTTTGGATACAAAAATACAAATGATAAAATATAAATAAAATAAAGGCTCTGAGAACAGGTGAATCAAAGGAGATGAGAGTGTATATTTTTTGTCCTTTTGTTTCTTTTTCCCAAGGTGAGAATGAAACCAATCCTTTTCATCCAGGTTGCCTTCCAAGCATCTACATCTTTAGAACATGTTATCTGTACTTTTCTTATGCTTCACTGTTTTCACATGAGGATACTTGATCAGTTTGGCTTCTGTCTTTCAAGAAACAAGCAAACCTGGGCTGCCTCCAGACATCACTTATTTATCTGCAATTTGTAGCTTTACCTGCTTAAAGCACATACAGAACTATGATAGTTGTTTATACATTAGATCAATACTCTGTGCTTTAGCACTTTCAGTAAGATTTTCTTCCCATTCAATGTAGCCCTCCCAAAAGTATAATGTGAAGTTTTTCCAGGTTCTGACAGCTCACACAGAACTCTCACTGTGCCTGTTGTGCACTAATCCAGATGCAGATGCAATAATGGAATCATAGGATATTGTGGTATAATAGTTAATTTTACTGGAATAATTATACCCTTGTAAATTGGGTTTATATTCCAGGACTGTATCAGAGGCACTATGATCATGCCTGGCAAATCAGGTAAAATTATGAAATAATTATGGTTTTTTGACCCTGTCTGGATTCAACCTCAGTGATGGCTGGTGCCCATTGTGGCTGGTGGGTAGACAGCAAGGCAACTTAAAGGAAGTGGTTAGATTTGGTAGAGGTAAGGTAGGTGAGAGATAGTTTAAGGTTGCCTTCCTATGCAAACCCACCTAAAAATTGCTCCTGTTGAACATGACAGCTTATCCACATATTAGTCAGCAATGAATTGAAATGGGCATGAAGAAGAAGAAGGGAGAATTGACTCAAGCGCTGAGTTGTGCCCACTTTGACCATGTGGAAGAGCTGTTCTGGCTGTATTTTAAAAAAGGAATTTCAGTGAATATATAATTTACTGTTGTCTTTCTCCTTCTACAGATTGATGAGAAAAACAATGAAGGTTCTAGTTTTTATAATCCTTGTCCTTCACTGCCAAGGAAACCCCCTGGACCACAGCAGTAATGGCTACCAAAGGAAAATGGAAGACATCAAGAAGGAAATAGCTGGCTATGCAGACATTGCCAATGAGATCATCAACCTCGCTGTTCATGGCAAGGCCCAGAATAGATCCTATGAAAGACTTGCACAGTTTGTGGACACTATTGGACCAAGAATAAGTGGCTCCAGAAATCTAGAGCTTGCTATCCAGTACATGTTCAAAGCTTTGAAAGAGGATGGGCTGGAAAATGTTCATTTGGAACCAGCAAAGGTCCCCCACTGGGAAAGAGGAGAGGAGTGGGCAAAAATGGTGGAACCACGCAATCACAGCATTTCTATTTTAGGACTTGGCAGCAGCATTGCAACTCCTCCAGAAGGTAAAGGTGGACATAGTGTTTAAGTGTTAACTCCTGTAGGTAATGTGTTTTTGTTTTGAAGTGTAAATGACTTGGTCCCCAAATATCTAAAGGAATGCCTTCTTCCATATTGACCTGCCCATGTCTTAAGATCTGGAGGGGAAGCCCTCTTGGTTGTCCTGCCACCTCAGCAGTAAAATGGGTGGGCACCCAGGAGAGGGCCTCCTCAGTTATGGCCCCCAGGCTATGGAATAGTCTTCCCCCTTGAGGTGCATCAGGCTCCTTCACTGTATATGTTCAGGAGGGCGGTGAAGACGCACCTTACTCTGGCCTTCAGTAAAATGAGGACACAGTCTCCCTTCCCACTTGAAGACATTGTTGATTTAATACAAGTATATGCTTTTTTAATATATTCAAATATATATTTAATATATGCTGTTTTAATACATTTGATTTTAAATGTTGTTACCTGCCCTGAGATATTTGGGTGTAGGGCGGGACAGAAATAAATATGAGCGGATCTATCCTATAGTTCACACGTAAAGACTGTGCTCCAGGTCCAACAAGGACCTAAGTTTGGTTTCCTTTCATGACCTTGGAGATTTATGGTCCCATGTGAAATTTGACTTCATTTACACATTTTAATGGTTGGGCAGTTATGCTGCTTGTGGTGGCTGGAAGAAAGAATAAGGATGGCTCACCTGTACCAACCATCCCCTAGCTCAATTTTCTAGACTGAGCAACAATAATTGAACAATGAGCTCCCATGGAAACAGACCTTTGAATATTCTATATCTTAACAGGTGTTTGTGAACTCCAGAACTCTGCTCAATGCAAATCAGAAAGCAGAACTTAAGAATCTAATGGTTAACTGATATGCTTTGGATAATATGGCCTGCCTATTTTGTCCTCTTTCATTCCCACCCTCCCTTTTTCTTTATAGTGAACTAGCAAAATCATCTTTATGTAAAGTTGTCACAGCATGGGAGATTAGTTATGGAAACGAAAAGGAAGAACCCTTTGGAATGCTTCACAGCTTGGCAGTTCGATGAGGATTGCATGAAATGTTATTATATTTATATCTTCCCTGGCAAAGACTCCCAACTGAAATCCTAAACAGTCCCTGCAATTGATGACAACAGTAGTAAATTATTTGTAAGCATCTCCACTTGTGATTAATACAAACATTAGTACTGATAAGCTATTCCTCAAATCTTGCTAATGCCATTCTCCCTTTTTTATACAGAAAGTCTATGAAGGGTTCCCAGTCTTTAGACAAAAATCCCTAATTTATTTTTCTAATCAAATATATCTATCCATTTCTGCCAGATCTAACACTTTTATCATCCATTCTTCCATTGTAGGCTGTGTTGTGCTCTTCCGTTCCTGCATGTATTATAATCTTGGTGCTTGTGATTTGTACATTTCTAAGGCCGTGTCTTCATGGCAACCTTATTTCACTTTCCCTAAACCAAGATAACAGAACCGGATGCAAATGCGAATTTGCCTGTTCCCATTACTTTCAGCTTAATCGCGTTCAATCCGGATTCTGAGGACGTAGGTGACTCAAGGGGGGGACTCCAGTGCCTACCTTTTAAAAGCTGGTTTTCGGGGCTGCCCTGTCCTCTCTTCCTCCTGGCGTGAACGTGCCACCCATAACAGACCCCTTCACGGAGCCTAGCTGGGTGGCTGCCTTGCCTGGATGGAGGAAAATCGGAAGCAGGCAGACAGCGATTCTTTTCCCTCCTCTCCCGATTGCTCAGGGCGCGCAGGTGTGAATTGCTTGTTTGGTTATCAGGTGTGAATTGCTTTTTTGCTACAGTGGATTACTTGGATTGCTATTCGAGCTGCTGCTGCTTTACAGCTTGCTTTGGAAGCAAGCTATTGGGGGAGGGAAACTCTCATCCCTTAACACGGAAGGGTTCCCACAGTAAAAAATGTAAAACATTTCAAGCGCACGAACCAGAGTGAGACCTGTTGAAATGAGGATTAACATTTACAACGCTTTGGGGCGATTTAGCATGCGGAAATCGTGTTAAGCCAAACTGCCGTCTGAACTCCGAGAATTCAAAACATTTTGAATTCGAAATAAAGGTGCCGTGAAGACACGGCCTAAGTTAACTAAGACTGCGGTTACACCTTAGCGTTTTAATCCACCTCAGGAAGGCAGCTGATGTGGGGCGGGGAAGCAAATACGATGACAGAGCAAAGGAATCACAGCAAGCGGAGTGGAGGAGGCAGAGGAAGGACTGTCATGGCGAGGAGACGGGGCAAGACTCAGACCAGAGGATTGCATAGGTGTCATTTTCTGGGCAGCTGGGGAGCAGGAATGGAATGGTGGCCTCCTGGAGGGGGATTAAAACTTTAATGCTGTGTTGACCCGAATGAAGGAAAACCTGAACAGAGGGAGGAAAATCCCGGAAAAAAACCAGATTGGCATTTAAAAATGTAAGCAAACGGGTTGCAATTCAGACTGAAGAGGAAGTAAAGTAAGGGTGTCAGAGCGCCCTAAATCATTTTCTCCCCGATCCTTTCCTCTTTTTGTCTTGTCACTAGGATGGATTGAATGAATGGACAAAGGTTTACTTTAATTTTTCTTTAGCCCAAATTCCAGCCTGTTTGGTTACATCTTTAAATGTTAAACCATGTTTTGTGTGTGTGTGTGTGTGTGTGTGTGTGTGTTTTCATCCCTCTATTCGGGTTTTTCTTCATTCGGTCCAATACAGCATTAATGCTTTAAACCCCCCCCCCTCCAGAAGGCCACTGTTCTGGCTCTCTGGCTGCCCAGAAAATCATACCTTGGCAAACCTCTGCTTGAGTCTTGCCCCTCCCCAAAAGCCCTTCCTCTGCCTCCTTACTCCCCTTGCTGTGATTCCCTTTTCTATGTCCTCCCATTTGCCTCCCCCCTTACTGTGATTCCTTTGCTCTATCATCAGATCTGCCTCCTTGCACCCCCCTGCTGTGATTCCCTTTGACAGCACCAGGAAGGTGTAACCAAGCCATTCCAGGCCAAAAACGGCTTGGATTCTGTTGCCTTCCTGATCTGGATTAAAATGCAAAGGTGTAACTGTTATGCCTCAAGAGCATCCTTTATGCTCTGAGTCATGGATTCCTTAAGGTTAAAATAGTTTTTCTATTGCATTAGTTTTAAAGAGCAAAAATGGATTCTGTATCTTTAAGAATATGAAAAAAACTCTGGGAAATCCTTGGGTTCTTATTCTAACTCTGTTGGGAGACAGACCAGACAGAGCTATCTCTTTTGATGGGAAGTCAGTTCACTAGAAGAAGGAAGCTAGAGAAGTTGATTCACAAGAAGAAGAAAGCCTAACTACAGAGAAAGTGAACAGCATTTATAAAAAGGGACTTTTTGATGAGAATTCTAAATCCTTTATTTGTACTTGTGGAACTGTGGATAAGTAAAGCTTATAAAAACAGAAACCTTGTGGACATTTCTCTGTTCAGGCTGTGTTCCTAAGGGCCAGGAGTTGAAGCTACACATACTAGTTATTTAGTATTGCCCTTGGGACAAAACAGTAATTGCGGTCAATGCTGCAAAATCCTTACCAGAGATATTTCTTATTAGTTCCCACCATTGATCTCTTCCTTATTCATTTTGCTGTTCATCATCATCATCATTTGATAGATTTCTAGCTTGGTTTGTGAGGGTTTCATCCTGGGAATCTTTTGGTCAAGGGACTGCTTTGGAATTCCAGAAAATAAATAAATTTATTAAAATCAACATTAAAATAACAAGAACAATGGCAAACGTTTAAGCAGGCATTGTAAACTTCAGCTATTTATTGCATCTCTTGACTTTTTCTTTCTTTTCATGGCTAAAATAAGTGAGATGACTTTTTGCTGTGCATTTCACTAATCCATTTTTTGCTGGCTGCCAGCTATAGTAAAACAGAACATCAGCACTTGTGGATGGTAAAACAATCATCTCCATAAGGAAAACATGAAACTGATTGTGGTTTTTAGCAGAATTTTCTCTGAGTGGATCTTGAAATCTCTTCTTTTACATGTGCCCTGTTAATTTTTTTTTTAAAACACTCTTTACTACAAACATTTCCCAGGCTTTAGTGAGTGACAAAATTCCAATTTTCATCAAGAAAACTAAAGAAGGTGTCTCTAGTCTGGAGAAGAAATGTTATCCATATCTTTCCCATCCTTCTTGAGGTACTTAAACCATTTCCAGCAAATTTTTTTCTTGCAAAATACTTTTGAAACTTTTCTTAGGGAGTAAAATTTACAGATTCCTTCCGATTGAGTTTTTTAAAAGTCCTTGTATAAAAGCAAACTTGAGCTAGAATCCTTAAACTAGTTTGTGTTGCAACCTAATTCAACTTGACCCTCAAGGTTAATGATATCAAATTAGCTTAACCATGATTTTCAGATCTACAGTCTAGACGAAGATATTAAATCCTGCTGCATTGACTGAGATTTATTTATGAGTGCACCTGCAAAAGGTGAGCTTTTGCAAAATGCAAAAATGCAGAAAATATGTTTGTGGCAGGATGCACATCACAATTTGCCAGCAAGGCCAATTCAAGATGTTAACCTTAACTTATAAGATCCTGAATGACTTGGGCTCCAAACATAAAGACTGTTTAATCCACTTTCAGTCCACCTTCAGAGTAAGAGAACACATCAGCAAAGTGGCCAATAATTTTCCTTCCACAAAGATGAATTTTCTGAGTTATTTAACACTGAAAGAAAACAGCTTGTCACTTTGCTGATGTATTCTCTCACTGAAAGTGGACTGAAGCTGGATTAAAGCTTAGGTGTCACCTCATCCCTGAAGGAGTGCCTTCTTCCATTTCTAACTGCCAGTGCCTTAAGTTCTGTAGGGGAGGGCTTCACCACCCGCAGTAGAAGTCCCTGAGACAGGAACTTCTCAGTGTCAGCTCCCAGATTATGGAATAGTCTCCCTCCTGAGCTGTGCCAGTCACCTTCACTTCACATATTCAGGAGGTGTGTGAAAATGCACCTCTTTCTCCTGACATTTGGCTAAATAAGGAAACAGATTCTCCTCTCCCTTATTGTTTTAGTATGTTCATTTTACATTTGATTTTTAATGTCATAATCCACCCTGAGACCTTTGGGTATGGGGGTGGATAAACATGCAAATACATAAATAAAATGTCCTTCTTGCTGACCCGACAGGGAACTTCAGAAAGAATAAGAAAGAGAAGAACTTTAACACAAGAATGGTGACCTCATATCCTTTCAGATACTGGTGAACTACAGTTCCCATTATCTCCATCTAGTAGGATCAGTTCTGAGGAAATATGAGATTTATAGTTAAGCTTCATCTGAACCCTGAGGCCAATTCACACTTAGGCCTCTCTGGTCAACAATTTGTGCAGCTCTGGTGAAGCGCATGCGCATGTCCACTAGGCTGCTATAGCCTAGAAGTGTGCCTGCCTTCACTAGAGGTGCACTAATTGCTGATTAGGTGTGGAACACGATTTTATTATTTATTTATTATTTATTTATTATTATTTACATTTATATCCCGCCCCATACCCGAAGGTCTCTGGGCGGGTTACAACTTTAAAACAACAGATTAAAACAGAATGCACATTAAAAGATTTTGTGCTCTTCACCTTTACCAACCTTTACCGCAGGCTTACCTGCAGTGTCTGGCGCCGCGACCATTCACATGTCCTCCTGCTCACTGCATGCAGTGGGTGGGGACCGTGTCGCTTGCTCAGATGTGGCAAATGTGAATGGTCCTCCTGTCCCTGGAGTATACTGGCCCTAGTTCACAGTGGACTAATGAGGTAAGTGCAGAAAGATGTATGGTCGCACCTTTACTTTAAACCTTCTTCAGTCCATCTTCAAGTCTGACTGTTTACATCTTTTAATTTCTGTCCATTTTATGGAGCATGGAACACACAAAACAAAACAGAAATGAAGAGGTTTGAGCAGTCAGACCTGAGGATGGACTGAAGAAGGTTTGAAGTGAAGGTGTGACCATGGCCCTGGATGGGGAAAAACTCACCACTTCTCTAGACTGTAGGAGTTACAAGGCCATTTTTAATAGGGCAACAGTCTACTTTTTTCCTTCCTGTTATTCTTTTTGTACTATGTTGGAAAACTCATCTTTAAAAAACTCAAATGCTGAGAAACCTTTGCAAGAGTTTTTAAGCCAGAATCTTTCTTGTGGCTGGCGTGTTTCATTAATGCAGCAAGTAGCTGTTAAGGACTGCTCCCATTCTCTCCCCCCTTGATGAGCAATCAGGATTGCACGTTATTGCGTTTTATCACTTGATGTGGCATATAAATGGGGCACTGGGATGAATTACTTGGTACCAGTTCTTCTCATCTGTCATTGGAGCTGATCTGTCATGTAGATTGCAATGCCAGCCTGCAGAGACCTTGATTTTTCTAGTGGAAAATGAACATTTGCAGATCCCCTGCTTCAGTTGCATGGGCATATTTCCAGCTTTTTGGAGGATTCTGTCACTGAGACGATTCTTAGGGAAACAGCTGTGATTTTTCTTCCTGAGGAATGGCTGGAGTCTAGCAGCTCACCTGCTGGAGGTGCCAACAATAACAGCAGTAGGTTTCGCCTTGAGTACTCGTATTTGGCATCTTTGACTTTGGACGAGGGACTGATGGAATCCTGGCCTGCTGATTAAATTCTTCTCACCTTTGTTGTCTGTTTCTGTAATAAAAATCCAAGAACTTCCCAAAAGTTTCTGTGATTTCCTGCTATTCTAGATGTAAGCAGAAATTAGTATATTATATAAATCAGGAAGCTCATTTTGTGTGACTTTGACCGGGGGGGGGGGGAGCTGCAAAATCAAATGGAGCAGCATTCCTATTGTCCCTTTTCTGCTCCCTGTGCCCATAATTCTTCAGCTTTGTCTAGATTTAAGGAACTTCCAGACATAGGTAAATACCCATGATATTCCTGGGACTAAAGCTTGATCCAAACATTACTTACTTAATCAGCATTATTTGGATAATTCTGAATAAAGCATGGATAATCCCGAATAAAATGGGTCTGGATGTGCTTTACTCTGGATTATCCCAATAATATAGATTCAGTGCTGTCTGGATGAAGCTTATATTGGGATTGGCATACATATTTGTGGCAATCCCAGTATAGTTCTGGATACATTGCCGTTCAATACAATTGTGTAATGAAGCTGTATTTTCCATAGTGATTGCTCACCTCTGTCCTTCCTCTTGCAAAATATCTATATGTAGGAAGCATGCAAAAAGCAAAATGGAACAACAAAAAACAAAGGAACTGGGTTGATCTTGTGAAGAAACAACATCAGACAGAGATAAGAAGCTGATTTTGCTGGGATTGCCTCCTGCTATTTGGCAGGGTAGCAACAGACAATTCTGGGATCTAAAGAAGGTTCTGGAATTTCCTCTCACCATCTGAAGGCACCTGTAGGCTACCTTCAGATACAAAAGGTGTACCTTAGAGGCACCTCAGAGGGATATTGAGTGAATTTGCATTTACCATTGTAGAGAACTCCAGGAGCGTTGCTGCATGTAGCATCCACATTTCCTGGAACCGTTGCACTTTCAGGGGCAGCTGCACTTGTGCAGAAGCACTGAGCATGTAGATGTTGCCTCCATTGGCACAGTTCCCAGATTTCCTTCATAATGTCAGCATTTTGCACCTTGCCAATGCTGAGCAAAGCGCTGGCATGGTCAGGGAGAGAGCCAGCATCTGAAATACAGGTGCTGGAACTCTTCCCCCTCTTTGCCTCCCAGGCTCTCGTGTGTGACCCTCACGGTCCTGAGCCTTCTCTAATCCACTTTTTCCAACACAGAATGTTTAGGAGAAGGGGAGGGGCAGACTAGTAAATGAACAATCCCATCTCAGAGGCACGTCAGACATGCTGATTTGGTTCTGTCTGGTCAGAGTCTTAATTTCAGCTAAGCTCCCTGTGCAAGATGCCTTAGCACAGATCGATGGGATGTAAAAGAATCCTAAGTAGAGGTGGACAATTTCATTTCTCTAGACTCTTCTCTGGCATACAGATGTTTTGAGGGAGATAGGAAGAGCCTGGAACCCATTAGGAAAAAAAGGTGGCATTTAATGCATTAGGGTATTTATTTATTTGGCATCTCAAACACAATGGATAGCTCATGGTAAGCTCATATAATTTCAATTTACAGGGATCAATTGAAGGATTGCACAAATACTTCTTTTTCCTTGTTTCTTTTTGACTGGCTAACAAAGTAAGAGATGTGTATGGCTGTACATTCCTGCATTTAGTTTTTACTGACCTGGTTTGAAGCCTCTAGGTGAAATGCATGCATTACAACTTCTATATTTAGCAGCAAAGTTCTGTTCTTGTTCGAAGGTTTTCACCTATTTCTGTAGCTATCTGCGAGATTGCATCTTAGACACTATTCAAAAGATTTTCTAAAAATCAAGAAATGTGCTTTTCAAATGAAAATAAACTCACTGAGAATAAATGTAGAAGGGGGCGGGGGGAGAGAGAAAGTCTACCGTGATACTGCCCAGCTAATGGAAAATCCACAAATAAAATGATAGAAATGAAAAAGTGTGAGCAGTCAGATCTGAAAGTGGACTGAAGAAGTTTTAAAGTGAAGATGTGACCATGGCCTTACTGTTTTGCTTGGGGTGCCCATAAGCATTTGGTGGGCCACCGTGCGAGACAGGATGCTCAGCTAGGTGACCTGTGGCCTGATCCAGCAGGGCTCTTCTTACGTTCTTATGTTCTTAATTGGATATCCTGAAACTGAAGAGTTCATTTTACTTAAATGGAAGATATTTAAGGTATGCAGTTCAGAAAGATAAAAAGAGAGGCCTCCAGGTGCTGACTCCACCTTCCTTACCTTACAAGTCACACTCTGGGTGAGTTCCCATTCAAGGAATAAAGCGCTATATACAAGGCTATTTACATCGGGATTTACATCGATATGTAAAGCACATTAAAAGGAAGCAAAGGAGCATCTGGCAATTGGATTCAACCCTGATTTTGTGTCCCCACTCTTAAACACTTAAAACACTTCCAAGAACAGATTGGAAAAAGCATTCCCCCCCCCTCAGCCTTTCCCCACCCCTCTCTCCCCATTGCCCAGGGTGCACGGCGGCAGCAGCAACTCAAGCCCCGTTTGCCCGCTCCACCTCCACAGCCACCATCCCCAGCAGGGGTTCCCTCCGAAAAAAGCACCCTGGCTGGCTGGCTCACTCTGCTGCCATAGCCACCTGCACACACACACACTTAAACATACACACATCTCCCAGTTCCTGCAGCAGCTTCACCCCCCAAAAAAGCACCCTGGCTGGCTGGCTGGCTCACCCTGCTGCTGCCACCACCTACATGCTTAAACATACACACATCTCCCAGTTCCTGCAGTAGCTTCCCCCTTTCCCTTTTTAAAGATCAAGGAAGGAGGGAAACAGCCAGAATTGTCCAGGATTGCCTCTTTCAATCTTTAGGCTTACGTGGGTGGGAAAGGAAACATTGTTATCAGGTGTGAAGTGGCTGAATTGTTACAATGAAACAGTCTGTTGTATAGGGGAATACGCTAGCGTTCCCTCAGAACTAAGGAAGAAACGTTTTAAAAGCAAAAGTCAAATAACCCTCAAAATACCCCTGAAACTGATTGGGAATGGGGCCGAAAAGGACCCAAACCATTTTGAAACCGTTTTGATTGGGGGGTGGGAAGGATGAGGATCCAAACTGTTTTGAAACCATTTTAAAGTGGTAATGGGAGCTCGCCTTCTGAGTACTATCCTCAAATGTAACTCTAACAAATGAGATCCTATCCACTACCTGGTATTATCTGCATGATGGCATTATTCGCTAAAGACTGATGATTTTTAATGGCATCAGAGACACAGAAGCAAGAAGAATGGAAGCGCCTTATAAGCATTCTTCACTGATAGAGGCTGGGAAGTTGGTTCAGTTGATATGCCCTCAGCCAAATTAGAAGGCAATGTCCTGTTGATTGCATTTCCAGCACAAACAGCTGGACTGCCATTGATGTCAGTATGTAAACAGTGTGCCAAAACCTCAAGTGCAGAAACAACTCTTAAAATTAGATTAATTTACTGCACTGAATGAAAAATATCCACCCATATGATACAAACACTAAATCACATTTTAAGGAATCTCTCTCAACATGTGTATTTTCTGTTTGTTGTAAACCACCTTGAGCAAATCTCTTTCGGAAAGGCGGTAGACAAAATGGAAATGGAAAATGGAAAAAATGGAAAATGTAGCATATGCAGCAACTCTCTCCTCCCCTCCCCCATAAAGGCCTGCATAAACCCTAGTGAAATCAATAGAACCTGTGTACGAAATCTCTTCCTAAATTGCATCCTGCTTGCTTTTAAAAAAAATCAGGCTTCAAAAATATGCCTATAACTGCTGATTTTCAACTTGCAGGCATTACCGCTGAAGTGTTAGTGGTGACTTCATTTGATGAACTGCGCAGAAAATCTCAGGAAGCCCATGGAAAAATTGTTGTTTTCAACCCGCCTTTCACCAATTACAAAGAAACAGTAAAGTACAGAACCCAAGGAGCTGTGGAGGCAGCTAAACTAGGAGCAAAAGCATCACTAATCAGATCCATTACTCCGTTTTCTATTAATAGGTAAGAGCTTTTATAGTTTTTTTTTAAAGTCATTGCTAATATCCTGTGAAGTCTCCAATTAAGTGGAGACATTTTGCAAAGATCTTTCTGCTGCATATTATTTTGTTTTCCTTTATTGGTAGGATAAGTCAGCTATTTCTAACTATTGTGCAAATTTCTAGTTCCATGGCAAGTTTGTTGTTGGCACTACTGTATATTTCAGTAGTCACCATTGTGGACTGGCTAGAATGTTGGATTGGTATCTGGAAGACTTATGAGGGTGAGCAAACAGCTGTTTTGAAACATTCAGTACAGTCACTTTCACCAAAACAAGGGCCTGGTATAAAGTCATAAGAACACAAGAGGAATTGTTCTGGATGAGGCCACAGCCTACCTAGTCCAGCATCCTGTCTCATACAGAGGGGGCATCCCCATGCTGAAAAAACTGTGAGGTGATCATCAGAATGCTTCGGTAACATCCCCAAACAAAACACTAATACGTGGCACACAGGAGTCAATATGTGTTTTAAAAAAACCCACGTCGCAAGTGTTTTCCATGTGAAATGGGGGGGGGAATAGCACGTATTGCCCAGGGGCCATGTGGACACTCAAGGGTTATTAGTGGGCAGGGCTTCATTGTCCCCACCGCTAACTCTGCGATGGCAACGAGCACAGCCTCGCAAAAATGTTTAATATTTTAGCGGAGCTGCGCTTGTGCACATGGCAGTCCCTCTATCCACCTGGCAGTTGCCCATAGGGCACCCAGCTGGGCAACTGCCAGGTGGATAAAGGGGCTGTAAAGAGCGAGGAAAGAATAGACGTGAGAGCCGTTTGAAACAGATGGGGCTCTCGTCTGTTTTTTAAAATCTTCCCTGGATGAGGACAGGCATGTGACTCGACATTGACTCATCCATGTTGCCCCAAACCATATGAGGACGCTTTATTGTGTGTTACAACATGGATTTTTATTGCACGTGTCCAAAGCGCATCAGCCAGCTTGCATGGGGACGCATCCAGAGTGTCATCTCAAGCAGAAAACAAAGGCAAAACCTTCACCTGCTCTCAAAACCCTGCAAATGGCCTTTAGAGGCAACCTTTCTGCCTCTCCAGACTGGAGGAAGTACCTTAGTATCCATTCTAGTACCCATTGATACACTTCTCATCCATAAGTTTGTCAAACCCTTTCTTAAAGCTATCTAGGCTGGTTTCTGCTACCACCTCTTCTGGCAGTAAATTCCACAGACCAATGAGGGTGTGCATTTACTGAGGTCCTATGATGGGGGAGGAACCCTTCTCTGTGATCACATGTGCTGATATGGTCACCGGCAATTCACATAATAAATCCCAGTAAAGTCCACAATAGAGGAGAGCATGGGTTGGCACTTGTCATGGTTGTGAAACCAACATGGAGTTTTGTGAAGAGAATTATGGGAGTTTAGAACAATACAATGAATGAAATAAAACAGTTTGCATAATGTGCAATCTCAGCCAAATGCAAATGTGAAGCAGAGATGGGAGGTAGATAAAGGATGAGCAATCTCTGGAATTTGGCCTTGAGCCTCTTGAACCGCTTCTCTGTATGCCTCATTAAGAAGCAAACTTTGGGTAAGCTTAATATTTTGAAATTAATTGACACTTAGAAATATAATGGCTTATTTGCATCCTTCACATGAGATTGGTTAATTAGATTTGAATATGTATACCTAAACTCTGACCGCCTTTCTTTTTTCACATTTCATCTTTCCTCTGTAAGTACATTTTAAGAATCAGGAGGTGACTCCATTGCTTTGGATTAAGGCAAGTGCACCCTTAGTGCACTAGTAAATAATAAAGTTGCAGCTTTGCCTTGATTTTCTTTTGATCCAGTTAATTTTTCCCCCCAACATACTGACAACCTTTCCAGAGCTAAAAGGGGGAGGCACTGGGGTTATGGAAAATGGCACAAGTTAGAAATGTCCTGAGGCACAATCTCCCTTCCTAACCCCAAATCACCCCGGCCCTGGTCACACCTATATGAGACAGGACGTCCTTTTAATAATTCATACTGAGGCTGTACCAGCTCTGTTCACAACCAGATCATTATAGGTTGTCCTCAGACCATCCTCACTCTGGGCTGCATCACTCACACCTTTCTCCACGATTGACCTGAGCCTCTTCCATGGAACTCTTGGCTCTCCACCCCTTTTGCTGCATCAAATCTATCTCCTTTCTTATTGGATGCCGTTCTGTCACTCAAGGGAAGTGGGGGTCTGTGTTTGCGGTTCCTTTTAAAGCCTGCTCCCCTATTCCCACGCCCCCTTCTTTTTATGTGTTTTTCTTCTCTGTACAATTGATTTTAAAAATATTAATAATTTGTGGAAAAATGCTAGATAGAGGAATCATACACATAACCTGAGGAGAGAAGGGGAGAAGAAGAAGAATTGGCTTTTCTACCCCACTTTTCCCACCCATTTAAGGGGACTCAAAGTGGCTGACAAGCCTTCTGATCTTCTCCCCACAACAAGCATCCTGTGAGGTAGGTGGGGCTGTGAGAGCTCATAAGAAAGCTGTGACCAGCCCAACATCACCCAGCTGGCTTCATGGGGGAGGGTGGAATCAAACCTGGTATTCCCAGATAAGAATTCGCCTCCCTAAGCACTAGAGTCCAGCTCCCTAATCTCTAGACCAAACTGGGAGGTGCCTCATGAACTCTGTGTGTGCCGCCCTCCCCTAGACATTGGCTGAAAGGAAAGAGTGGACCCCACCCATCACAGCACAGTTCAGCCTTCTTTAGCCCATTTCCCTGTTCACACTTGAGGGAGTGAAGACAGGATGCCAGGACTGAGTCCTCTGGAAAAGAGGACTCAGGTTAGAACGGTCTAATCAGGATAGGCCAGTTTGGAAAACAAACTGAATAAAAATAATGTAAGTAATGCAACCTGAAGATGACCTGAAGTCATCCTAAACTAAAGGTGTGACCAGGGCCCCAATTTTTATAGTACTGTACTCTATGATTAGGAAGACTCCAAACGTTTAGAATATTTCTTTGACACAGGAGAGGTATGGCTCTAATGCACCCCCTTTAACACAGCCACTCTGCAGGATAGGGCAGAAAAGAGGGCAGGTTTATAATTAATGATGATTGCCAACCTTTTTTGATATTGCACTGACTGAAATACGATGGCCTTTCGTCTTCATGAGAATCTTTAATAATAGGAAGCTAACAGACGCTTTTATTGAGGAAGACTAGAAATGTAGGAGACCTCCCCTGTGAAAGATTGCTAATATCCTCAGCAATCTCTTGGTTCCTATCTAAACTTCTCCTAAGGAGGAACAGCCCATTCACTATGAATGTTGGTTAAGACAAGCTAAGAGAATATATATATACGTCCAAAGAGCTGTACATTCTCTTAGCTTGTCTTAACCAACATTCATAGTGAATGGGGCTGTTCCTCCTTATATATCCTTATAGATTTTCCAAGCTTTTATACTGAGACCATAATTGGCCTGTGTAAAGAAATAAAAGTGTCTAAAGCTGAAAGTCATGATCTGAAGTTAAAACAGAGGGCAGTGATCTGACGCCTGGGAGTTAACACTGTAGCCCAAAGTACCTTATAGCCTTTTTGCTAGTGATTCCTGCTGTGATGCTGAAAGGCCTGACTTCTTGGAAACAGATTGAGACACCATCATCTTTCTTTCCAGTGCCCCCCTGTGCCACACAAAAAAGTCTTCAGGACCAGAACCTGATGATGCTTCCATTATGATGGAGAGATAAAACCAAGTTGCCTCAGGAAACCCATTTTCTGGAGGCTTTTGCTGTCATTAGAGGGAATAAAGCTGCTTTCATTAGATAGAATGAAGATCTTGGAGGACAGGTGTGTCAATAGTTCCGAGAATAGATGCCCAGATGCCACCTGCAGGTGGGAGGAATAGGCAGGTTGCCTCTGAGGGCCATTTGCAGGGGATCAGTAATAGGTGAAGGTTTTGCCCTTGTCTGCTGTTTGAGAATGCCCCAAAGCAATTGGTGGGCCAGCCTGGATGGCTTTAAGGAAGGGTTAGACAAATTTATGGATGGCAGATGTATCAATGGCTACTAGAATGGATGCCTAAGTACACCTTTCAGGCTGGGGGGGAAAGCAGGATGTCTCTAAGGCCATTTGCTGGGATTCGATCCACCAGGGCTCCTCTTATGTTCTTATGTGAGGCAGGATTCTGGACTAGATGGGCAGTGGCCTGATTCAGCAGGCCTCCACTTATCTTCTTATGCACTTATATCACAAGTAGCAGATGCTCAGAGCAGTCCCAAGGCAATGGCAAGCATAGCTGTGCATGCCAGGAGAAGTGCCATGGACTTCCTAAACCGGCAGTGGGCAATCTTTTCCGACCTGAAAGTTTGCTAGCCTGAGCCTGTTGAAGGCCACATGCACACATGTTTATTACAGCACCGAGGCAAAGAATTCCCACCTCATGCAATAGCTCAGAGCAAAAATGAGGTTAAAAAATTCTAGCTGCCTGGGGTAATAATCCTAAGCAAACAAATCAGCAGTGTTGCTCTTGCAGAAGGTGATTTTCCTCTTCTGTTATACCAAGTCCTGATTGTATTTTTTTCATAGAACTTGTTATCTAAAGACCTCATCTTGGATCAGTCTCTGCAAGTGGAATAGGAAGAGGCATCTTGCTTTTTACTTTAGGCTGAGAAACATTTTAGCTTATGGTCCTTTCCTTGTGACACTGAAGGGATTAGTTGAAGGAATGGAACAGTTGCTTATTTCCACCCCTTGCCATATGAAAATTGGATCATGGCATTTCAGAAATGAGTTCTGTCTAACATTTATGACATGCAAATAGGTTGTAAAGTAGTAGAAAAGTCCGGAGATTCTTCCAGGCATCCTGGTTTCATTCTATCTCCTGGCCTTGACAACCAAGAGAACTGGAATTTTAAAAAAAAGAAAAGGAAAGGAAAAAAGAGGGAAGTGCCTCATCAGCTGCAGCTAAGGGATCCCGTCTCTAAGATTGAAGAGCTGGAATTAAGCAACATTCAGAAGGCACAGAATTAGGAAAGCCTGATTTAAGGTTTCTGTTAAAATAGAGTGGGGAATCCTTTTTCTTTCAATTGAATTATTTCTTGAGTCAGGGGACATTTTCTTACTTCCCTTCCTGTCTGCTAGACTGGAAAGGAGCGCAGTTAACCAGTGTTGACTAGCCCTCACAACTTGGAGCACTAGTCAACTCTGGCCATCCCTCCCACCCCATGATCGAATACTTACCTAATTTGGTTGTGGGACCGGTCCTCCAAAATGGCGGTGCCCTGCACGTGTATCAGTGCTGTCCCCATGACTATACTGACGCTCAGCACATGCACAGTAGCGCCTATGGTTGTCTGAGGTGCCAACATGCTTGCACGGCACCTCAGACAACCCTGGAGCACTGGAAGAGGTGCGGTTGGTCACGTCACTGGACGCTTCAGGTAAGTTCTGGTAAATGTTGGTTAAGGTGTGGACCACAAAAACAACAATTAGTGAACTTCTGGTGAGGTAGGGCAATCTTGGAGGCTGAAGCAGCCTCCTCAAACTGCAGATGCCTGGCCTCAACTGACCATCTGCGCAGGCGCGGGTGCCCGGCCAATGAGGGGCCACCTTGCGAGCATGCACAGAATGTCACTGGGCTATTCCAGCCAGAATTGAGCCAGCAGCAGCAGGTAAGCACCGTTCACGCACGTGCGTGACCCCAGGGGTGGGTGGGTGGGCCACCACCTGCATGGGCCTGACCCAGGCCGATGAATCTCGCGGGAACCCAGATAAGGGACTTGACTGGTCTCCCCACCCCTGGCTGCAAGGCAGCCAATGGGGAGAGGCTGGGCTGAACACGTCAAAGCCACTTTCCCATTCACACGTAGGCAGGGAAAGGACGTGTTTGGAACATGTCCTTCACTTGCCAGTGCAGGTGGGAAAGTGGCTTCAGTGCGTTTGGGCCAAAGCTTCCTGAGGCTAGTTTGGCTGCAGGGATTAAAAGCAAGTGAGAATCTAAACAACTCCACTACCAGCACATTACATAATAATTCATGTGGATGATTGTAGTGGTGGTGTTTAATAATTGACAAGGCTCAATAGGGAAGAATTCTTGCTTTTCCATCATATTGCTTATGTACTGATATTTGAAATTCCCTCACATTCAGTGTTAAGAGTCAACTTTGCACAGCTTCTGCATATGCTAATAGGGACATGCACGAATAATTCATGCATTCAGAATTTGGATGAATTTCTCTGAATTCCCACATTCATGGACGGATAGAATAAGGCCCTATCCATTCATAGGGCCCTATCCGTCCACGAATCAGATAATCCAGTATCCGTAGAAGCTTCAGTTGAATATATATATATTTATGCAAATATGCAAATATATATATTTGCAGAGGTGCTGTTAAGGACCACAGCCGCTAAACTGATTTGCTCTCTGCTTTGATTTTTAGCAAGGGAAAGCATAGTATCCCTGAGCCGTTGCTCTGCTGCATTTCACAAAATTTTATCATCGTCCTTGGTAGCTTTGCATAATTAATTCCAGTTGGGGCAGGAGAACAGAGTTCAATAGGTTGTGTGGACCAATTTTCAGTAGTCGGGAGGAGCTTCAGATGAGGTGTGATGGGAGAAGAGCAAGCCTTTATGTATTTGATATGTTGGTGTCAGGAGAACAAGTGGATTAGACATGTAGTAAGTATTTTTGGTGTGTTCTTTCCTCATTCAAAATTCACATGGATTAGATTTTAAAGTGAGAGGTAAGACTTGTGTGGCTAGGCCTCCAATCTAAGTAAATAATGGAAGTTTTTAATTTCATTTTAAATGAACTGAGTGATAAAATGAGCACAAAGTGTGTTTATTTGTGATTTTGGATTGAAAGTGCTATGCGTCATTTTCAGATGTTGTTGCAATGACACATGAATAGCGTTTTAGTTTTCTTTTTTCCATTTCTTTTCTCTCTTTTTTAGAGGAAGCCATACATGAGGCATGGACCTTCTGTCACTGCTGCCACTTCAGAGTGACAAAGCCTGTCCTGCCTGCCTGCAAGTGACAAGTGACAATGTCCTAGCCAGCAGAGATTTCTCTGCCTTCAACGCCTTCTCTCAACCACCTGTTATGTCTTTCCTTGCTTGTCCTACTGACAAACAGCCCTGAATAGGCTCAGCTGGACATGGAGCCCTTTGTCAGTCAGCAACAGGAGACATTGTCAGCTCACATTGCGGAGATTTCTGAGCATTTTTATTTGAGACAAATTGATCAGCGTAAGCACTAATTCTGTCTCACTGCTTTATTGGGTACACACTATACCAGGAGGTCTTTTGAGCCACAGAAAGGCAATATATAAATATTTTTAAAAGTTTAAACCTTGTTCAACACTTTTTCAATTTCTGGGATGAAATCTCATATTAAGTCTTAGCCCTCCAGCCATATTTATGGAGGGCACTAGAAGAAAGACTCAGCATTTGACTCTCAAACAAATACAAATGGTTTCTAGAGTGATGATTATGCGTCTGCAGACTCAAAACAATATTTCATTCTCTTCTAAATCATGTAAAGTCTTTAGAAATAGGCAGCAAACAAATAAATAAGGCAGCTGTCTTTGAAGGCTAGGACTTTGATGTCAGTCAACTGAATTGAAACAGTTCTACCATATTTCCCACCATATAAGACTTGCTTTTTTCAAAAACAAAACAAAGACAAAGTTTGGTCTTGTGGTTAGAGTGGAGGACTTTCATCTGGTGGTTTCCCGGTATGATTCCGCACTCCTCCATGAGGTCACCTGGGTGACCTTGGGCTAGTCACAGCTCTCTTCTGAGCTCTAACAGGCCCACCTACCTCACAAGGTGTCTATTGTGGGGAGAAGAACAGAAGATTTGTCAGATGATTTGAAGTAGAAAGGTGGGGTAGAAAAGCCAACTCTTCTTCTTCTTCTTCAAACCACCATGCATCTTATCATCTTTAAATGTTCTGTGTCAAAGTACAGGTGCCTTTTATATGGTAGTATGGTGGCCCCTCATTGGCTGGGCACCCGCCTGGCTTCTATTGCCCATCTGAGCATGTGCGGGTGCCCAGCCGATGAGGGGCCGCCTCCTCGAGCGTGCTCAGAATGGCCCGGCCTTTCTACACAGAATGGAGCCTGCAGGAAAAGGTAAGACCCTTGGGATGGGTAGGGGGCTTTTGGCTGGGGTTCCTGCCCACCCCCGGAGCCCGATCTGGGGTTCGGGAGTGAGCAGGAACCCAGGGACAGAAGGCAGCCGGCTGCCCACACTGGGTCTATAGGAGCCAATGGGAGCAGCCCGGGGGAGGGTCTTCCCCCCGAACGGGTTGAGAACACTTTCCCGTTCGCACTGGCAGGTAAGGGAACTGCTCTCAAAGCATTCCTTACCTGCCTTTGTGTGAACAGGAAAGTGTTCTCAACCCGTTCGGGGGGAAGCGTTCCGAGGCGTCTTTGCCTTAGTGCGAAAACGCCTCAGTACTCTCCAGTATCTGTCTGAACATGTCCTTCAATGGTTACTACAGTTTGAGGTAATATGCTCTAGTTAAGCTGCCCTTGTTGTATTGAAATATCCCCTGATATTCAACTGGAACTGGCCTTGTGGTGACGTAACTCATTATTCTGTGACCTGCATTTTGGAATGGTTTCTTAGTGATACCTTCTTAGATATCTGAAGTCTGCTATGATGCTATAGTTATTGAGGTGTTGAGTTGTGTCTGGCTCTTTGTGATTCCATGGACCACAGCACACCAAGCCCGTCTGTATTCTTTCTGCTTCCCAAAGTTTGCCCAAGCTCATGTTAACTGCTTCTATAACACTATTTATCCATCTCATCCTCTGCCTCCACTTCTTTTGCCCTCAATGTTTCCCAGCTTCAGAGTCTTTTCCAATGAGTCATGTCTTCTCATTACATGGCCAAAATATCTGAGATTCAGCTTCAGTGTTTGTCATTTCAATGAACCAATAGATTGACTTCCTTTAGTATTGATAGATTTTATCTCTTCCTGTCCAAGATAATCTCTTAAGTCTTCTCCAGAACCAGAATTTGAATGCCTTAATTCTTTGGCTCTCAGTCATTCTTATGGTCCAACTCTCTACATTACTACTAGGAAAACCATAGCCTTGACTATATAGACATTTGTCAACAATGTGATATTTCTACCTTTTAGTATATGTTGCAATTAGGGATGTGCGCATATTGAATGCAAGAAAATTAATGTTCATTTGAATCAATTCCCTTCAGTTGTAGTAGGATTCAAATTTGATACAAATGTTCAATCCCATACAACTGCCATACAAATCCCATAAAAATGCCATGCAAAGCTGCATAGAAGATGTATCAAAACATTTGATTTGAATTCGAATGTCAATCTTTGAATGTGCCAACATTTGATTAGAATTCAAATGTCCAAATTCATATGAATTTGTATGAATTTCAAATGTTATGAATATTCACACACATCCCTAGTTGCAATAGTTTTCCTTCCAAGGAACCAAGCATCTTTTAATATCATGACTGCAGTCACCATCTGCAGTTAAAATAAAACCTGATGCTGGTTCTATTTCTTCCCCCTCTATTTGCCAAAAGGATGCCATGTTTTTACCTTAAAAAAAATGTTGAGCTTTACGCCACTGTTTCCATTCTCCCCTTCCACTGTCATCAAGAGGTTCCTTAATTCTTTTTTACTTTCTGCCATCAGAATGGAATTTTCTGTGGATATTTCTCCTGCCAGTCTTAATTTTGGCTTTTGACTCATCCAGTCTGGCATTTTGCATTCTGCGTGTAAGTTAAATAAATAGGGGGACAATATACAGCTTTGTTTTACTCCTTTCCCAATCTTGAACCAAATCAGTTGCTCCACATTCAGTTATAATAATTGCTTCTTAACCTGTGGACAGGTTTCTCAGGAGACAGTTAAGATGGCCTGAGACTCCCATCTGTTTAAGAACTTGCCACAGTTGTTTGTGATCCACACACTCAAAAGCTTTAGCACAATCAATGAAACAGAAGGAGATGTTTTTATGGAACTCCCTTGCTTTCTCTATAATCCAGCCAATGTTTTCAATTTGATCTCTAGTTCCTCTGCCTCTTGAAAAACAAACTTCCACTTCTGGTAGCTCTTGGTTCAGATTTTTCTGAAGTCTAGCTGGCAGGATCTTGAGGATAACCTTGCTAGTGTGTGAAATGAGTGTAATTGTTCAATAGCTTGAATATTCTTTGGCATTGCTTATTTTTGGCATTGAATTATAAACTGACATTTTCCAATTCACTGGCCACTGTTGAGTTTTCTAAATTTTCTGGCATATTGAATGCAGCACTTTAACAGTATCATTGCTTCGGAGCTTAAATACTTCAGCTGGAATTCTGTCAGTCCCATCAACCTTGTTGGCGATGCTTCCTAAAGCCTATTTCACTCTTCAGGATGTCTGGCTCTAGGTCAGTGACTATCAGTGATTTTAAGATCTTTATTGTAGAGTTCTTTTGCATAGTCCTGCCACTAAGGATATGCATGAATCAGTTTTTTGACATTCGATTCATAATGAATTGAATGTTAGAAAATCCATATTCATATGAATAGATGTCCTTCAAATGTGGTAGGATTCTATTTGATATGAATGTATTCGTATGAATTCATATGATATCCGATATGAACGAATACATATCCAAAACATATCTGACACAAACACGTATGCACCTGATATGTATCCGATACCTACCTTGTAACAAATCTGCCCTGAAAGAATCAAATTTGACCTGAATCCATGTTTAATCTGCTCTCAATCCATGTCAAATGCACACGGGATCCATTGCAGATGTGACTGGCACAGCAACTTTCCCATCTCCCCATTTAACAAATGTCTGAACTATTCATACGAATGTCTGAAACATTCATATTTGTACGGATGTTAATGTACAAATATCGTAACATTTGATTTGTGTACAAATCTGTACGAATAATGAATGTTACGAATATTTGTTCGCATCCCTACTTTTCTTAATCTCTTTTGCTTCTGTTAGGTCCCTTCCATATCTTTTATCATGCCCATTTTTGCATGAAAATTTCCCTTGGTATCCCCAATGTTCTTTAAGAAGTATCTTGTTTTTTCCATTTGGTTGTTTTATTTCTTTGCATTGCTCATTTAAGAAGGTCTTCCTATGTTTCCTTGCTGTTCATTGGAAATCTACATTCAGCTGAATAGATCATTTTTTCTCTCGTCTTTCACTTTTCCTTTTTCCTCAGCTATTTGCAAAGCCTCATCAGTTTGCTTTCTTGCTCTTCTTTTTCTTTGAGAAGATTTTAGATTCTGTCTCATGTACAATATCACAGATTTCTGGCCACAGTGCCTCAGGAATCAGATTGAATCCCTTAAATCTATTTCTTATCTCCATTGCATATTTACAAGAGATATTATGTAGGCCAGGGTTTCCCAAACTCTGGGTTGCGACACACTGGTGGGTCACGAGCGAATATTGAGTGGGCCCTGCCTATAGAAGGACACACCAACCGACCGAGCCTTTATTCATATTGGTAACGGTTAAATTTCCTAGTGGTGGGTCCCGAGTTGGTAAACTTATATTAGATGGGTCGTAGCCCAGGCAACTTTGGGAACCACTGATTTAGGCCATACCTATATGGTCTAGTGGGTTTTACAAACGTATATAGTCAATTAGTATTGACCACCTGGTGATGTCCATGTGTAGTAGGGATGTGCATGGATAATTGAAAATTTGAAAATTCAATTTGAATTGGTTGAATGTTGACATTCAAACTCAAATTGGATTTTCAAAAGCCCAAATTTACACATTCAGATGAATTTGGGATTTTCAAAAATCTGATACGGAGTTTTGAATAATTCGAATGAACAGATTTGTATCTATCATATATGAATATGTGCAAAAATTATACATATTTGCGCATATAATTTGGGATGAAAACAGGATGCATACCGGATAAATATTTATTTGTGCAAATTCGTATATCAGATACGAATCTTATCGGCATTCGTATATCTGGATACAAATTGGATTTTCAAAAGTACGGATCCAGATAATGCAGATATGAATCGGATTATTGAAAATCTGGATCTTTGAAATTCGAATCTAATTGAATTTTTGTATATTTGATTCAAATAAAATTTGAATGCAAAAAATACATTCGTGAAAATCCCTATTGTGTAGAGTTTCTTTTTGGCTGTTGGAAAATAAAGTTTGCTATGATTGACAATTTATCTTGACAAAACTCCATTACATTCTACTGTGTTTTTTTTCTTTTCTTTTGGTAGTCCTAAGCCAAACTTGTCTGTAATTCTGGTTATCATTCCCTAAGATGAAAGTGACATCTTCTTTGGTGTTGTAGGTCTTCATAGAACTGGCTACCTTCAGCCTGTTCAGAATCAGTGGTTGGGACATAAACTTGGATTACTGTGATGTTGAGTGGTTTGCCTTTAATTTGAACAGAAATCATTATCTTTTCTGAGATAATACTCCAACACTGCTTTTCTCACTCTTTTATTGACTGTGAGGGCTACTGTATTTCTTCTAAGAGAGTCTTGCACACAGTTGCAGATATATTGGTAATCTAAATTAAATTCACCCAATCCTTTCCATTTTAGCTCACTGACTCCCAAAAACTCAAAGTTTAATCTTGCCATCAAATGTTTGACCATATCTGGCTTACCTTGTTCATGGAACTGAGGGACTTTTCGGTTTTGGCCTAGCTGCTTCCCTCATTCTAGACCAACTCGTAGTTGCCCTCTGCTGTCCCCCAGTAATGTATCAGACACTTCCAACATCATATCTTTCTGACTCCTGATACTGTTCATCAGGTTTTCTTGGCAAAGTTGTTGAAGTGGTTAGACATTTTTTTTTTCTATTGGATCACCTTTTGTCATATCATTTTGCAATATCATAGTTGAGACTTAGTACCCATTAACCCTCTCAGAGCTTAAACAGATCCAGAGGCATTTTTACATTACAGCGAAGCCGCCTTGGAACACTTTATTTATTTATTTATTTACATTTCTATCCCGCCCATACCCGAAGGTCTCTGGGCGGGTTACAACAAGTAAAAATAAATTAAAACAAGATACAAATTGAAAGCAATACAGATTAAAATGAAATACAAATAAAACAAGAAGCACACTTAAAAACATCTTAAGATTCAACAAATTTAAAACCGTGCACTCTGTAGTGCATTAAAATGATGCCATTATAGCTGGGGAGGGAAAACAAATCCTTAACTAAAGGCCAATGTAAACAGGTGTGTCTTTAAGGCCCTCCTAAATAAATATAAGGAGGGGGCATGGCGCACCTCGAGGGGGAGGCCATTCCACAATCTTGGGGCCACTGCAGAAAAAGCTCACTCCCGGGTGCCCACCAGCCTCACTACAGAAGGTGGTGGGACAACCAGGAGGGCCTCATTATTGGATCTTAAGGCACGGGCAGGTCGGTATGGGAGAAGGCGTTCCTTTAGATATTTGGGGCCCAAGTCATTTAGGGCTTTATAAGTTAAAGTTAACACCTTGAATTGGGCCTGGTAGTAAATTGGCAGCCAGTGCAATTTTGGCCCGAATGCATTGAGAGCAGTTCCCCAGCTGCACTGGCAGGTAAAAGACGCATTCCAAATGCATCCTTTACCTTCCCTCATGTGGATGGGGAACTGTTCTCAGCCTGCCTGCACAGATGGCCTGGTGAGGCCAGGAGGGTAGCTGGCCAATGAGAGGCCACCCCGTGAACATGCACACAGCACGAGGGCCTCCTGCAGGCAGAATCCACCTGGCAGCCTGCAGGTAAGGCCATGAACGCACATGTGTGACCCAGGGTGGGTTGGGGGGTGTTAGGTGGGGGTGGCCCTCGCTCTAGGAACCGCAATCTTGGCTCCTGGAGACAGCAGGAGCTGAGGGAAAGGAGGCCCCTGTGCTGCCCACCCCTGGCTCCAGAGGAGCCAATGGGAGCAGCTCGGGGGAGGGGCCCAGCTGTCACAGAGGGAGAGCATGCAAATGTGCGGGGACGCTTTCAGAGCAGTTCTTCTGCTCTGAAAATGGAATGCATGGAGAGCACTTTGGGAGGCCTGGGGCAGTCCCGAACGGATCCGGCCACCCCTGAGGTGCAAATGCTGCACCCCCGCTTGTTCTCCACGCGTTAAAAAACCCTTGTGCGAAAAGGCCTCAGTTCTCTCAAGTCATACAACTTTATTTTTAATTCTCTTATCAACTTTCTGAACCTTCTCTGAATCTCTCCTAATTTGTCTGAACGCTTCTTAAACAGAACTAGTTAGATTGGTCTCATTATGCATGGTGGAGCCTAACTATTGCTGAATAGAGAGGAACTATTATTTACCATGATTTAGAGGCTGTGATTCTGATGACCCAGCTCAGAATTTTATCTGCCTGTTTTTTTAAATGATGATACATCACAGTGCTGATTCACACTGCCTGTGGTTAACCAAAATTCCATGTTCATTTTCACATGAACTGTTGCCAGGCCCTCAATCTCTCATCCTGTATTGTGTATTTGGTTCCCTCCACACTAAATTTAGCACCTTGTATTTGTTCCCATTGAAAATGTATTTTTTTAAAAAATTGATTCCTTGATTTGTTAAAGCTATTTTTAATTTTAAGATGTTTGGACATTCCTCTTGACCATTGAGCTATTATTTGTTATTTCATAAAAAATATCTAGACTATGTTTTTAGGATTACTCATCCAATGAAACCCACAGGCAATAATAAAAATATTATAATACAAAAACTACAGAAGCAAGCAAACAAAAAGCTGAACTACAGGCCCTTTTCTATACAGTTTCTAGTTCTGAAAAAAAGTTATTAATGAAGTAGAACTATACACAAATACTCAAATGTGTTCACTTGATTTGTATAAAGCAAGTTTGGGCAAAACTCTGTTCCAATTTGTTTGAAATGGCCAGTCATGCTCCACAAGGGGAGCTGTGTTTAGGTAAGCTACTGTGACTTTCCTGCCCTTCTACCTTTTTTTTTAAGTCTTCAGTCTTCTTCAGGTATGAGAAGATGTGACTAGACATCACTATCAGCATTCTTTTACCATGTTGCAGACTGATAGGGGCTGAGAGAACCTAAGGCTGAAAATACTCAGGAAACAGTACAGTAACATTTGGGCCCCACCCTCTCAGACTAGGAACAGCCCCCTCTCCCTCTCCAAAAATAGGAGGAGCAGGTATGCCCAGGTTAATTTAAAAAAAAACTTGGGACAATTTTGCACTTGACCACCTCAGGGAGCTTTTTCCTCAGCGGAAACTCTTCTGTGCATCCCAGAGCTCCTTGCAGGCTGGATAGGCGTGGAGCACGTTAACATGCTCCACTCCTTAGTAGGTTCTGTGTTAAAACTTAGTTTCCCTGCTTCTTTCCCATGTGAGTTTTAAAATCAACAGTTATGATTTCTACATTCTTTTATTGTGTACTTCACAGGATGCCAACATGGTGCCCGAGGATAAAGGTGGTTCCCTTGAGGGCTTTCCTGATACTTTAACAACTTCCTCAGGGCAAAGACATGCTTAAAGACTTTAAAAGCAAGCAGAAGAGTTCTGTTTGTGGCAATGGTAAACATAAGAACATGGCATAAGAGGAACCCTGCTGGATCTAGTCCAGCAAACTATCTCACACAGTATCTCACCAATTGCTCCTAGGTATTCTCAAGCAGAAGGCAAAAGCAAAACCTTCACCCGCTCTTGACTCCCTGAATATGGCCTTGAGAGGTATCCTGCATGTCTCTCCAACCTGGAGGAACTACTGTATTTTCTGGCGTATAAGACTACTTTTTAACCCAGGAAAATCTTCTCAAAAGTTGGGGGTCGTCTTATACGCCCAGTTGTCTTATATGCCGGAAAATACGGTACCTCAGCATTCATCTAGTAGCCACTGATACATCTATCTGTCATGAATTTGTCTAATCCTTTCTTAAATCTACCTAGGCTGGTGGCTGTTACCACCTCTTCTGGCAGCAAATTCCATTGACCAATGATCTCTGGATGAAAAAAAAATACTTCCCCTTGTTGGTCCTCTTTCCAATAAAGGTATAAAGTTGGAAGATTGAGTAAATGCAGGCAAAATAACACACATACTTGGGCAAATATCTTCTGCCAGTTACTGCTAAATGAAACCTAATGTCCTTAAGCATGACCTAATGACAAATCTACTACATTTTTCTAAAGGACCAATTGTCCAGAGAATGTCAGTATCCTTACAATCCAGTGTACCTGGATCGTACATAGAAACTCACACATTTCCATGTTCGTTGACTGGAGCCAAATGCTGGTTTTGTTGCAAGAATGAAATTTTGCACTTAACTTCAGTGAAGATTTCTGCTCAGTCCTACTAGACATGACAGACAGACAGAAAAGTTGAGGTACGTTGTTAAGCAAACCACATTTTCTCCCAAAAGCAGCATTTTGACACATGTCACTAGATTCCAAATGAATGTCATCCCAGGATCAGAATTATAGCACTGTGGCATAAATAAATCTTAAGAACAAGTTTGACTTAAAATTCAGTAATCAGAATTTCAAATATTTAGTTTTTTTAGAAAATACATGGTATTGATTTTTCCCATTTCCAACTCACAAGGTTACTATAATAATGTAAAGCTAGAATACTAAGAATAAATTGGAAATATAGAAAAGCTATTGAATTACAAAGCAGCTCCACACACATCAGTTCAGAAACGTCTAAGAGTTCAGTGAGAACTGCTCCCAACAGCTAACTGCATATTTAAGGTATATTTTAGTGACAGAACTGTAGATTTGAAAGAGAAGGTGGATGCATAAAGGTTCAGAATATAGGACACAATGCACTATAAAGGCAATGCCCTAGCTAGCTGTATGGGAAATAGAGGACAAAAGCACGATTGAAAGTCTAACTTGAAAGTCTGCCTCAATGGGTGTTTTTCCACTGTCACTAAAAGTACCCATTAAGTACCCATTAATGGGTATGAAATGGCATTTTTGTACCTATTAGTGGGTACTTAATGGGTACTTCTAGTGACAGTGGGAAAACAACCAATGAGGACCCAATCTATGGCTCACTGGAACTGACAAAAGCAGGGCTAGTGCAACTGGGAGCAGGACTAGCCTTTCTACATAGGATTTACTGCTAGTAGCTGAATGTATGGAAAAGTTGGGCCAGGCACCACTACTTATTTTTCCCTGCACCCCTGACCGTGCTTAGTTTATCCTTCTTGGCACAATTTGCAGATGCCTAAATGGCCTCCTGGTGTTCTTTCCTTTCTTTTATCACTGTTAGAGACAGGATATTATCAAGGTCAATCTCCATTCACTTTATGAGCATTGCCTGGGAATACTGCAAAACCTGGAGCTGCAGTCTGCAGTCTTTAATAAAATTATCCGAAGTAGTTTCATCCATTTGTAATTTGTAATTACATTGGTGAACATGCAGCTCGTCCAAGAAAGTCAATAGTGCCCTCTTCTGCAATTATTCTTTCTTATTTTGTATTCATTCTGTATGACAACATTAGTCACGAATGAAAGGTACTAATCAATAAGTGGCAATGGCATCAATGTAATGATGATGCGGTTTAACTTCCTGTAGTCTTTCTTCTCTAAGTAGTAGACTATTCTTCTAGTAAGGGACTTCAGTATATCAGGCATCATAGCCCAGGGGTTCAGGTATGCTTTATAGCTATTACAGGCAGTGGTAATATAGCCCCAAAGTTTGAAGGAAGTCTTCAAAAGTAAAATCCATCACTGGCAGGCCACCCAGAAAGCCACTGTGGGAACCATTAGTCCTAGACAATGTTAAAAATGCCGCACTGTGCTTAATAAGCAAGGATCGAGAAAGCATTTATTTTACTTGGACAAGGAAAATTTGAAGCTGCCAACTACCTCAAAGGACATGGCCCAGCACCTGGGTGGGAAGGAACAGTGCACTAGGAAATGGAAAAAAGGGACTGGAGGAGCATGAATCAGTCCACCCCAGAGAAGCAGAAATGAACATTCAAGCAAAAGTAGAGGCTTTTTCGCACTAGGCTGT
Source organism: Aspidoscelis tigris stejnegeri (assembly GCA_023333525.1). Taxonomy (NCBI): domain Eukaryota; kingdom Metazoa; phylum Chordata; class Lepidosauria; order Squamata; family Teiidae; genus Aspidoscelis; species Aspidoscelis tigris. The sequence continues at coordinate 28,055,554 of JALMGA010000004.1, read as the reverse complement.
CCTGAATGCGTCTATAACACCTTGGGACAGAGCATACGCACAGCTGAGTGAGTGGTTCCAAGGTGTTCTATACGTGTTTTGGGTGTAGAGCACTTGTGTTCTAAACCTGTCCCAACACATCCCTGGGCTTACCTGCTATGTTCTGGATGGAGGCAATTCGTATTAATGCCTCCTGGCTGCACAGGGCTTCCGCTCTCCAGCCCCTCCTATTGGCTGCTGCCAACACGTCATCCTGTGATGTATCAGGAGCAGTCAGAAGCGGGGGGGGGGGGGGAAGGGCTCGATAGCCCATTGACAGCTGAGTGGACCGCCCCCGCCCCGCGCACCCTTGTGCTGATCAGAGGGGTTCCCCTCAGCACATGCAATGTCCTGGGGGAGGTGCCCCCCTGGCTCGCCTGATCATCCATGGAGCCAGACTCCCAAGCATCAAACTTGCAAGTCCAGACTTGGGCAACAGCCCCCACCGGGCACTTCCTGTCGGGCCAGGGTTCTGCAGGGAACATGGGGTGGCCTGAGGTTTTCAACCAGATCTTAAATAATTATATTAGGCCTTTTTGCGCTTCAGCTGGAATGCATGGAGGACAGTTTCCCATACGCATTGGCAGGTAAGGGATATGTTTACAAGGCATCCCTTACCTGCCTAGGTGTGAATGGGAAGCTGTCCTCCATGCGTTGCATGCGGGGGGGGCGATTGTTGTCTGCCTCCCCTCTCAGTCGGCACATCAAACCACAGAAGCGGTTTGATGGGGGGCAGTTCAATGCGGCAGGCGTTCAATGCAGTGGCAAGTGACAAGCGGGGCTCCCTGAGTGGGTCCCCACATCCTAGGGGGGAAGGCTGGCACCCTCCCACAGGTTGCCCCACATCCCCCCATGGGATCCTGGCCCAGTGAGAGGCGCCCGGCGGTGGCTCTTGCCCAAGCCATGCCTCCCTCGGTTCGACTCCCCAAAAGGGAGGGAATCCTCTGATCCTTCCCCGAATGGTCGATTGGTATGCAGCGCGTGGAGGTCAGCTTCCTAATATAACTATTTAAGATCTGGTTGGAAACCATAGTCACAGAGGTAAAAGGGTGGAAGTCCGTCCATCTGTCCACCCATCCAATATTCTCTTAAAGGTCTCATGATTATTACGTACTGAGTAATGCAGAGGACACACTTTTTTGAGGGTGAGAGGAACTTGAGTACCATGCAGAATATCTTGCTCCCTCCTTGGGGGAGGGGGAATGGTAAAAATAACGGTTCACCTATTTCCTAGACTTTTTTGGGGGGATGTTTTATTGGTGCTATTCAAATTGTATTATGTCCTGTGGATATCAAGTTGCAGAGTTCTGAGGCAAGTTAGCTGCAAGTAGGAATTTTGAGAGGACTCCATTTTGACTGCTTCCACATGCAGTAAAAAGTGGTTCAAAGGCACTTTAGAGGTGGTAGCCGAGGAATTTTGCCACACACAATAGCTCCTATTCCATCTCTAAATCTTAAACATAAGTGTTCCTTCCTTCCTTCCTTCCTTCCTTCCTTCCTTCCTTCCTTCCTTTTTCTTCCCACAACTACAGAAAGTGGGACTGCCAAGAGGGCCTGGCTTCATTGGCTGATCTCAGAGCATGGGCAGGTCTATATGGGAAGAGATGTTCCTTTAGATGTTTGGAGCTGAAGCTGTTTAGGGTTTTCTAAGTTAATGTCAGTACCTTGAACTGGGCTTGTTAGCAAATAGGCAGCCAATGCAGTTGTTTTAGGACCAGCATGATACACATCTGGGCAGCAGTGCCAGTTAGCAGTCTAACTGCTGGGTTCTGTATAAGCTGTAGCTTCTGAACCAGCTTCAGCAGGCCTACATAGAGTTCCATATTCTGGATTTCTAGGGGCTAGACATAGGCATTTCCAGGGGAAGGTGAGAAGGCATTCTCTACTCTTTTCTTTCTTTCTTTTTTGAGGGTGCCCTGTCATTACCAGTGTTGTGTGATTTCGGCTTCATATTCAAAGGGGACTGTGGAAGAGAGACCACAGTTCTGTCTTCAGAGTTTTAAAAATATCAAGTTATGAGCACTCAGGGAAGGAACATGGGAACAAGAAGAACTGAAAAGAAACTTGTGCAGGAACGCTATTGTTCAGGAGCAGTGAAGAGAAGAAGTGAGCAGAGTCACCAGAGACTCACAGGATGTGTGGACCAGTCATTAACAATGGCAGGGAACAGTTAATGGCCAGATGTTGTGTGGGGCCAAACAATTCTTTTGTGAATATCCTTAGGGTTGTTGTTTTTTTAAAGAACACATTGGACCTGAACTATTTGTTTCTGCTCTCTTGACATGGAGTACAAGTAGATTTCCCTTTAAAATGGAAGAGAATGTATGTTTTTAGCTAGACCCACTGAGCCCTTCTACTATTCCACAGCAGAAGCCTAGGGAGTGGAACAGGAAGGCAACTTAATCACACCCTACCCCATTTGGTACCAGAATGCAGTTCAGACAGTTAGATGAAAGTGAGTGTTCCATGCTACAGCTCATGGGTTGCTGCTTCTATTTTACCTTCCCAACAGCCCTCTGAAGTAGACTACGTTCTGACACAGTGCTGGCTCAAATTCATCTAGTAATATTAATAAGTGAATGGAGATTTAAACCATGTTTTTTCCAAGCCATAATCTTACGCTCTACTAATTGTCTCCAAACTGGACATATACTTTAGCCTTGGCACCAGTTACCTGTAATGACTAGCATCACAGGGCACACACCCAAATCACCTGGAAACAACACAAACCTGTTCACTGAACTTTTAAAAAGTTGTTGGTGGGGCAACAAATTGCTATTTGACCTGACCCCGAGTGGACTCTATCTCCACATAGATGCATTCTGAGGGAGACTCAAGAATATATTTTAAGGTTTGGAAAACAGAATGTTACAGATGCAGTGACTGTGTAGTGACATACCGTTGGTCTTTGATGTGAGAAAGCTGAGTGTTCTGCAACACATCAAAGCCTGGTTTGCCAACATCAGAAGCAAACCATGAAGAGCTGTGTAGCCCCTCTTCTGCTCTCTACTGCATGAGCCAGAACTGGATCTGTTACAGATTAGTTCGAACCTCTTTGAAAAGCACAAATTCTGTATGTAGATTTGTTTAGATGTGTAATAATTAAGGAAGAGGTAAATAAATCTGAATATAGCAACCCAAGATGAGACATCGGTGCTGTCACTTCCTTCAGCAACTGCCATCTGTTCTAGTGTACCATTTGTCATCCAAGCTGTTGTTACACTGAAATCACAGTTTTCCCAGGGCCTTTAAACGTGACCAAGAGTTTACTATATAGCTGGCACCTGTTGGAAAGAGTGAAAAAAAAAATTAAACCTAGGGCAAAAGATAACCTCCAGTCCTCCCAACCCTTGGAGGTTTACTGCTTAGTATTAATATAAAGTGCTAGCAAGGCGAAAAGAATTTTATGGTCCATAGCAAGGGATAAGAAATATCAAGTGTGGCCTGAAACTACAATAGAGTCTAATTACACTTTAGCAAAACTGTAGTAACACATGCTTTTATTTGCTACAGTCTAGTTTTTTTTTATTTGGTGGGTCATCTTTATTTAATATTTAGTGATCTTTGTGGATTATCAAAATCTGTTTGCATTGAGTAAAATGATGATTTTTATTGTACTCCTGATATTGCAACAGAATCAATTACTAGGAGAGAAATAATATGCAATATGTTCTTGAAATAACCTTGGCAAGTTCAGAAAAGCAAAGCAAATTTCAACCCCCGCCAACTTGTTAGGTGATTTAGTCCTACAAAACTGGGAAGAACAAAGCAACATCTCAGACATGTTAAGCATCCCAAGACTTGATCCATTCTTATTTGATTATTGATGAGTTTGGGTATGTGCAACATCATAACTGTGTCTACAGAGTTCTCTAAAGTGTACAGGACGCTACAGCTGAAATTAAGTCCATTTCAGTAGGGAACAAGTGACTGTTCATGGTAGTACACCTGTCCTTAAGTCCCTGCCAACTGTTGCCATTTTTATGATTAATCTATTTTGTTTTGCTGGGTTTCTGCCTTGTTTTGTTCACATGGCAACAGTGGAATCTGACAATAGTGAAGTCAGAAGGCTAATTGTACTCAACTATTACACAGTACACACAACTCCATTTGCAATGACTTTAATCATACATTAGAACAATAAGGAAAAAGTCATATTCTGATTAATATACGTTCTGTGTTTTTTTCCTAGATTAAATATTTAGTTTGATCTTCAAAGGTCATTCCTAGTGAATTGGGGGGGGGGGGGTGCTAGAAAAGGAAAAGAGATTCATTTCATTCCAGATATATGCAGGTTAGTCTTTGAGCTGACAACCAGTTCAAGGTCTTAGTTCCTTGTTTCTGTGGATTGCATTTGTTCATAAACTATTAAATTTCTCATTGTCCTACAAGAATAACATTTCAGTGCTTGTTAATTGACTGGACTTCCATTTACTCATCCTTTCCACCACCAAAGATACCTCAGGCATTTCCGCACTGCATCGCATTCGAAACGGAACGCGTTCAGGCGGAAAGCTTAAGACAGCTCCGGGCGCTTTCCCCTTTCACACACAGACGCGCCAGAACGCGTGTAAACGCGTTCCGGAGCGTCTGTGTGCGAAAGGGGAAAGCGCCCGGAGCTGTCTTAGCCGGCAAACGCCGGCAAGGGGCGCGGAGACAGCCGCGGAGGCAGATCGACAATCAGCTGATTGTCAAACAGCTGATTGTCAAAGCCGCGCGGCGTCGGAGGCGAGCCCGCAGCTGTTCGGGAGACAGAAGCAGGCGCGAACGCTTCTCCTCCCGAATGGCTGCGGGCGGCTCGTCCGCGTTGGAACGCATGTAGAGCACTTTAAAGTGCTCTACATTTCGAACGCGGAAAAGACAGCTGCGGACACGTCGGAACGCAAGCCGCGCGCGGGCAATGCGGATGACGTGTCCGCAGCTGTCTTTTCCGCGTTCCGTTCAGCCCCGTGCGAAAACGTCTCTCTTCTGGCCATTTTTTTTTAAAATCTGAAGGAAAAAGAGCCACCTGTTGGACATCATAATGAGTTGGGCTTGTTGCCAGATTTTTAGAGGTCTGGCAGGGGCCATAGGAAGGTCCAGCTGACCCAAACATCACATTGGCCTGAGTGTTGGTGGCTGGGCTCTTCTCTCCAGACTTTGAATACATCCAAGAGCAAGTTGAAGTAAATTTGGCCCTTATGCGTGATGGATATGGTTTTCAGATGTTTCATAAAAAATTGCAGTGCTGTTTTGCACACCTCTGTTCATGACATTCTGTGAGGGGATGAACCAGCAGTCCACCACAATGGTTTTATTTTATGTCAGATCAGAACGACAAGCACACCCTCTAAGAGCGGATAACTTGGAAGTGTTTGAAAGTTTGCTCAAGAGCAGGAGGGAGGTTGGGGGAAGCGGCAGCTCTAGCCAGTGAGTGAAATGAGGCAGATTTTGGATTAAAATTGCATTTTTTGGCTACAACTGTGCTTTCCATGACTGTCCTCCTTGAGTCAGCTGTCATCCATGCACAGTTAGCTGGTCTAAAGGAAGGAAATAACTTAGGCCCTTTCTGCATGGGACACTGCCCTATGATAAGGAAGAGTCCAGAGGCCTGCTTTCTGCATGCTAGTGCAGAACAGGGGAGGCCCCTCCCCCTCCTTTACACACTTGGGCCGTGTCTTCACGGCAACCTTATCTTGGATTCAAAACGTTGTCAGTCCTCGGAGTCCGCACGGCAGTTTGGCTTAACACCCTTTCCCCGTGTTAAACCACCCCAAAGCATGGTGAATCTCAATCCAGATTTCAACAGGTCTCACTCCAGATCGTGCGCTTGAAACGTTTTACATTTTTTACTGTGTGGACAGTACCGTTTTAAGGGATGAGAATCCATGTTTAGGGTTTCCCTCTCAAAATAGCTTGCTTCCAATGACAGTGATTTCAGTGTAAAAATCCACTTAACAGGCTCGGTGAAGGGGTCCCTTATGGGTGGCACATCCATGCCAGGAGGAAGAGGGCAGGGTAGCCCTGAAAAGCGGCTTTTAAAAAGTAGCCACTTGAGTCCCACCTTGAGTCACGTGCGCCACGTACCATCCTCAGAATCCAGATCCAACGTTATTAAGTTAAAAGTAATGGGAACAGGCAAATTCGCGTTTGCATCCGGTTCTATTATTTCAGTTTAGGGAAAGCGAAATAAGCTTGCTGTGGGGATTCGCCCTCTGTCTGTGCAGGGCATCCAAAATGACCTTATTGTTGAGGTCAACTCTCATGCTTATAGGTGGTATATTGGAGCACAGAGGCATGTGGATGGCATACTTCTGTTGTGTAGTATATCATGGGGGACCCATTTTAATGGTGCAACAAGATGCACCACCAAAATGGGAACCTAGTAGCTCCAGAGCTGGCAGGTGTTTGGATCCACCATGAGGACTTGTGCAGGACAGCCCCCCCCCCCAATACAGGTGGCCTTGTCCTGCACAAGCAGCAACATGTCCCAGCTTGGAATGGGGTGCTAATCCTGGGATGGGGCACCTGCCTTATCCTATGATAATCTCTGTAAGTCCACCGAGCCTTAAACAGGCAGTGCCTTTTTCAGAAGTTCACGATCAGAACCAATGTAGTTCTGTTTCTGTTTGGAGAAATATTAATTGCTCATAAAATAAATTTTCATGAAAAAGACCCTCTTTTTATCCCCACAAAATGCTTTGAATAGAGTGATACCACTTACTTTCAGTGCAGTCCTAAACCTACGCACTCACTGTGCCCATTGAGAAGTTGAATAAGCATAATTCCCAAACAAAACAGTTGGGAGAGTTGGGAAATGCATAGTGTAAAGGTACTATGGAAATGTGGCTCTATCTTTATGAATAACAGATTTTTAGTTAACAGAGAGAGCTGCCTTACCTTCCTAATCTATTCTAAGTCTGTTTAGACCCAAGACGAAGGGCGAAATGGCTGCTGCAAATATTTTAAACGAGCTCTTCCCTGTACTGCCTTTTTTTCTTTCTTCTTTTTTGCATTTCCTTCATCTTTGCTTGGCTTATCAACAAAACACCATCCAGTCCTTATGGAAGCTTCTGCAGGCCATTTTTGTTGCACAATAAATAGTTCTGGAACATCTACTTAAGACGCCTCTACTAAGCTATGTGCTAAAGTGCGTGGACCAAATTGATTCTCGCTTCTGTTCCATGCCTGCTCTTTACTCTTGTGAGTCCCAACAGCAAAAGACAACACAACACAACATACTTTGAAAAAAAAAATCAAAGTAGCTCCTTTCTACCTTTATTTTCAGCTGTTACAAAATGGTTTAGCAGATAAAAATTTTAAACTTTTGCCAAGATTCATGCCAAATTAAAAACATGATGCCCAATGTGCCCTAGATAAACCTAGATAAATGCAGAAAAAGCCAGCTTATGCCAGAGTGCCAGGCGATTTTCAGGGTGCCCAGTCATATTCCAAATTTGCCAAAATAGCTGAACCTGGCATAATTGTGCCAAATCCAGCAACCCCACATTTAAATGGCCTGCTTCTTTCAGAATAAGCAGGAGAGAAGCCATGATTTGGAAATAAACTGGTTTACAGCCCTGCTGTGTGAATCAAAGGTCAGTTTGTGGCAATCAGAAGTATTTCATGACAGTCTGTCTAGAAGAAGCAGTGCAGATAGCTGAATACATAAGGAGGGCTGTCCCACTTTTGTTCTGGGCACCTGGAGAGTTTTGAACAAATGCGCTCCAGAGCGTTGCCCAACGCAAAATATCCACTTCTTGCGTTAAAAATTGTGGAAAGAAAATGACTAGTCATTTTGCTGCTGTGTTTTCTCCCCTTGAAAGTGGACTGAAGTTGGCTCAAAACTTAGGTGTAAACACAGCCATGGTTTGTTTAGTGTTGAAAATCCAGTTTATGGGCCTTTCTGCACTGTCCAGTATACCAGTCCAGGGTGAGGCCTGGCCCACTTCTAGACCTCTCTCTTCCACCCTCTGTTGCAGATGAAGCAAAGCAAAGCAAAATGCTCCCATTCTACATTTTCCTCCCAAATGACACTAGAGCTGAGAGGTTTATTCAATAACAGAACAAAAACCTGCACTCTCTTCTGATCAGCGATTCCTAGAAAATCTATTTTGCCTTTGCATTTTTATGCTATGATTTCTTTTTGTAGTGTCAAATTTCCACAAACCACTTACCTGCCTCTTTATATAGGGGCAAACTATGTATCTTATACCACAGACACTTTGGCTGAAAGAGTAAACAAGAAGACACTAAATGACTGCTGACGTTTTGTGTTACAATTGCTTTTGAACTGTCATGTTCATAACTTTGGATCATGGTTTGCTAACTAAACATGATCACACTAAGCTGCAGTCAACCACATTTGGACATATGGGCAACTGTTTCATCCAGTGTCCAGAGTGTGACCTTGGTTTAATCCAATATTCAGAGTAGGATCTTTATTTAATTCAGCGATCAGAGTAGAATCTTGCATCTTCCTTTACCAGGCAAACAGATACAGCTTCACTTTAAACCTTCTTTTATCCATCTTCAGGTTTGATTGCTCATACCTTTTGATTTCTTATTCATTTTATTTGTGGACTTTCTGTTCAGGGAAGTCCATATGGAGGGTGAAAAGTTCACAAATAAAATAGACAGAAATGAAAAGGCGTGAGCAGTCAGACCTGAAGGTGGACTGGAGAAGGTTAAAAGTGAACGGAAACCAATAGACATTGAAAAGTTCGGTTTGGTGTTTGATGTTCAGATTGAAAATGGGAGTGATTTGAAAGGTTCAAACACACACACCCTGTTTGTTGCGGCTCTGTTTGACTTGAACCAAATCAGGGCTCATTCTCACACATAAATGGTTCAAATTGAATAGTTTGCATTCACTGTTTTCCCCCCTTTAAAAAGGCTTTTTTCATGTAACAATTAGAGGAGTTGAACAGAGATGTGCAGACCCCAATTAGCCATTTATATTGTTGTAGGGGAGCTCTTGACCTCATTGTACTGTGGAGGCTGGGTGCTAGATGTCTGCCTTGAAATTCTACTTGGAAAAATGACTTGGGGGCTGAAAATGCACCATATAAATATTTACAATAATATTTCTGTTGATAATACATGTTCAGGTTAGGACTCTCAGATGTGTCAATTATTTTCAATGTAAAGCTAACATTTCCACTTATGAACCATGTTTGATCTTAGTGTTCTGTTTATACACTAGAGATTAGCTAGTCATTAATACACGTGTACATGATTTCTTTAAAGCAATGCCAGTCTTAAATGTAGCATTGCATAATAAAATCATTTTGAATAAATACTGTTTATCTCTTAATTCTCACCCCAACTATGTATGTTTCATTTTGTTCCATGAACCACTTGAAAAACATGCAATAATCAAATAATCACAGGCTGACTTTTATCAAAGTCTATTGAATTTGCTGTTTGGAGGAGATCAGATTTAAATAAGGATTGAGGAAGTAGTGTTGTTGACAACCAGTGTAAAGACCATGTTAATCAGGAACAGAAGGAGCTGTTGGGATAGATCTGAAATATCTATGAAACAAATACATCAGTAGTCTTATGCTCTGTTTGTATGGGACTTCCACTGTCCCCTTGCTTAGACATAGGGTGTTTTTCCACTGTCACTAGAAGTACCCATTAAGTACCCATTAATGGGTACTAAATGGCATTAATATACCCATTAATGGGTACTTAATGGATACTTCTAGTGACAGTGGAAAAACACCCATATAGTTGATCATAGCAAATGCTAAGTATGACTGAAGACATTTTACAACATGAGTCGGGCTGTGGTCACACCTTCACTTGAAACCTTCTTTAGTCCATCTTCAGCTGACTGCTCACACCTTTTTGTTTCTATCCATTTTATTTATGGACTATCCATTTGGACTTTCCTGAATGTAAAGTTCACAAATAAAATGGATAGAAACGAGAAGGTGTGAGCAGTCAGAACTGAGTAATAGGCCACGATCCCACTTGACTTTTTAAATACAAAATTAACCTAAATTTGAGGTGAATGTGCATTCTGCCCAATCCCATTGAAAACGCATAAAAACATATAGAACCCGAATTTTGCTATTCCCACTGAAAACGCTACATAAAACACGTTGGGAACCAGTATCTTTTGCTCCCTGCCCTTTGCCAGTTGGGGTTCCCGCCCCTCTCTCTGATTGGGTTTGGTCCCACAGTTAACATCATGATGTGGCCAAGGGTGGCGAATTCCAGCTCCACCCTTTGATCGCATACCCAGCCTCTTTTGCACAACTGTGTAATTGCAGACTAGAGATCCCCTACGACAGTGATGGCTAACCTTTTGAGCTTGGTGTGTCAAAATTCACAAGAAAACCTAGCTTAACTCGGGTGCTGTGTCACTTCCAGAAATATCCATAATTTTGTGATATTTGTAGCTCCAGTAAGAAAGTTATATTTTTGATATATGTATTTGATTAAAAGCAAAAATGAATAATTCTTTACATTTGCTAAATCTTCAATTGAAAGTTGGTATTTTGTACACTTCAAGAACAAGCAAGCACTACATGCCCAGGTGCCAGGGTGACCAGGTGTGTCACCTAAAAGGGCTTGGCGTGTCACCTGTGACACGCGTGTCATAGGTTGGCCATCACCGCCCTACGACCACAGGGATTGATTCCACAATGTTATGGTCTTGCACAAAATCACTTCCCTAAGTCTATATCTAGCCCATGCTTTGCATCTGGCAGTGGGAAAGAGAGATTTATCAAATGTAATGTGCCCCCAACACCGGGTGCAAAATATGGGCTAGATCTAGGCTTAGGGGGATGATTTTTCTCTCACCCGCTCTCTTTAAAATTCTCCATTCACTTCTGACATCTAAAAAAGCAAGATCTTGGGTGATTTTGTCATGGTTTGGTAAATTTACCCTTTGCTTTTCATACAGATTTAGGCTTTAAAACCCAAGTGCTGGGAAGAGGGCTTTTCCAAAGAGAATATATCCTTGCCAGCAAAGAGCTCTTCTGCCGGTGCCCAAAATCAGGCAGGAGATGAGCAAAGGGGGCGGGGGGAAGAAGAGAGAAAAGGACAGGGGAAAGACTGGATCTGGACAAGGGAGGAGGGGGGAAGACTGGGGAGATGGCTTTTTGTGTCTGAATGGATCCTTTATTCGGCAATATTATCCTCTGTTTTGCCCTACCACAAAAGATGGGAATGATAACATAGGAGGGATGGCAAAGGGCTGCCCTCCCAAGGGAGTGAAACCTCATCCATTTAATGATGCACCCACAACAGCGAAAGACATTGGACAGAAGCCTATCCGGGGGGGTCAACCCTAAAGATGTGATCTCTCCCTCCCCAATACTGCAGTACCATTCCCAAAGCAAAAAGATAAAGCGTGCTAGCAGTAAAAATGGGAGCGATAGCTGTTTTTTTCTAGGGTTTTTAAAATGTGTTTTTGGGCAATTTACTCCCCGGAAGATGCGGGAAGCAAATTGTTAATGGGGCCAAAGGCTTTTCAAAACTCAATGGGAATGACACCATAATCTTCTAAATCTTCCTTGATAATTACCACATTCTGTGTGAGGAGATGAAATGGGAATTTTGTCACCCTTTCTTTGTTGACCAAGTATGATGAAGCTCTTAAAATTGAAACTCCCCCCTAAAAAAATTTTTTTTGAACATGTGGCAAATTAATGCTTGAAATGGCTGTTCATTGGCTAGAACCCTGTCTCAAGCTTCATATGGCTTTGGATGTTTTAGCCAGCGTGCTTACTAATCTTTGGCCCTTTCTGCACTTATCTTTCTTGATCCACAATCAGTGGATCTGGAAAAGCCTCACCCACTGACCAGAACTGAGGGAGTTATGGGTAGAATCAACATCATCTGTGCCAACAGCATTGATCTAAATTAGCCCATGTGATGGCTGTGTGAAGCTCACATGAGCTTTGCAGCCAGACCCCATGACTCCAAAGGCTAGCAATAAAAATCCCTAGCCTTGGGGCCTGGGAGTCTGTTTTTTGATGGTGCACTACAGCAATCTGCACATCTCTCATGTTCTGAATCAGTGCCCTGCTCCCTCTGTTAGTACTGATTAAACAGTTCTACCAGAGACCCAGGCTGTGATCACACCCATAATTCAAGATGGTTTCTGGCTGTCTTGTCTTCACATGGCTCAGATTCTTTTTTCCTGCGGTTGTCTTGGGGGCAGACTGTGGTTCCTCAAGCCAGCTTGTCTGGAGTCTGCTTTTCCACAGGACTCAAGCCGTCTTGGGGAGCCAGTCCATTTTCACTTATCATGAGTAAGCAGAGAACCGGGCTAGAGGGGCTGAACCACGCTGGGGTGGGTGGATCCAGGCTTCCCTCCAGAATCTCTCTCCCTCCACTCTTCTAAATCTCCCCCCACCCACAATTGCTCTATCAGATCCTTCCATATCTTGCCCAGTGCCCTCCCACTCTGCCCCACCCCCATTCCCCTTTCTTCTGATTGCTTGCGGACTCTGTCCGTCACTTTTTAAAAATGTAAATCTATTTTGCACTAGAGGAGCTGTTTTCTGCTTTTATGAAAAATAGGAGGGAGGGGCGTTTAAAAAATAGATGGCCGGAAAATGTTGGGAGGGGGTGTGAGGGAAAGAGTGAAGTAACAGTATAAATGATACAATTCTAAGGACAATGTAGCTTCCATTTTCCTTCAGCAATGTGCAAGGGAAACTTTTACTTAGAAGTGAAAGTTGTTCAGCAGCTATAGAGAAAAGGGTAGATCATAGCCTCTCCTTTTTCTACTGGAAGGGCTGTGGAGATGGAGGTGCATGCTGGCTGGGGTATGCCTCTCATGCATCTGTTTGGGGGCACAATCCTCTCACCCCAACAGAACCCTGAGTTTGCCATCAGCACTACACAACTTCAAACACACCCTGTTGCCATTACTGATTGACAGAACTTTATCCTATCGGAATGCAGGTGGTATTGATGCAATCAATAGGGGTGGAGAACTAAAGAGTCATGTAAAGGAGACCCCGGGAGATAACATAAAAGGTGTGAGCACGGCAACCCAAACTGAGGATGGTCTGAGGACTGATTATTGGGGATTGGGTGTGGACAGGATTAGGTATGAACAGGATTAGGATGGCTTCAGTTCAGTTTCTTAATGGGGTCACCTAGATCAGCCAGATATGATCACGGCCCCAGATTAAGGGCCTCCTTAATCTAGATCAGGCTCTGTCTAGTGCAGAATTACAACTGAATTCCACAGGCCCTTGATCCAGATTAAGGTCCCATGTGAAAAGGGCCACTGAATGAAATCTGTAATGGTGGAGAAACCGGTTCTTGCTTTTGGTTGAGTATCTTGGAGTTCTGATCTTCTCATTAAGGAGTTCTTTGATATATTAAAGCTCATTACTGCTTGGGACTGAAATACTTAATAGAAACATGTGCTTCCATATATTCCTGCCCCAACACTTGGGTATAAGGAAAGACCTCCTACAGATGACACAGTTGTTTTGAGTTTATTGTACTGCAAGCCATAGAAAGAGTTTTCTCACTCTCTGCCCTCAGAAATACAGCTGGTTTCAATTCTTGTGAATTTTCAGTTCTGGCTCCAGATGACATCTTTCTCTGGGCAGGCGTTGCTGTATCTTGATTTTGTGACTCTTACAATTAATTTTCTTGGTGGTTTGGGGTAGGGCTTTGCTTGTTTTTGCATTGCTTTGGTGGAAATAAGGCTGTAGCAATGAAGCTTGCTTTTGCTCCCTCCCCAAACCCCAGTTTTCAATTGTTGTGCTACCCCTGTTGCCACTGAAACTACATGGGCAAAAGAGTACCCTCGGTCTAAGATGGCTTGAGGAATGTTTGCGTTTGAGTTAATTATGTTGTTTGCTTTTCACTTGTATGCTGTTGTGGGATTGTTTATAGTGATGAAGAACAGGTATTAAATAATGTAAATAATCATTTTTTTAAAGTGGTTTGGGAAATCAGGGGCAATGGCTACAATTCTGTGCACTCACATTTCTAATCAGTGAAAAAATATATATCATTTTTCTGTTGTTTTCCCTAGTCCCCACACTGGGTCACAGTCATATAAGCCTGATGTGCCCAAGATTCCCACTGCCTGTATTTCAGTGGAAGATGCAGAACTGATGGCTCGGATGTCGTCTCGGGGCACCAGGATTGTCGTGACTCTGATGATGGGAGCAAGGACCTATCCAGATGCCTCTTCTTTTAACACTGTGGCAGAAATAACTGGAAGCAAATATCCTGAGCAAGTGAGTGACATTATGCCTGTCTCACATTTAGGGTGCAGTGTGTGTGTTGGGGAGAACATATTGGGGCTTTTCTCTTGCTTTCTAGATTGCTACATGTCCCTGAAGTTGACTTGAAAAAAACAAAAAACAAAATCATGCAGTTGTTAGGGATGTGCATGAATGGTTTTGTGTTGTTGTTTTTTGCATTCAGTTTGCATCAAATTGAATGTAACAAAATTCACATTCGAATAGATCCCCTTCGAATGTGATAGGATTCTATTTGATATGAATGTATTTGTAGAAATTTGTACAAATATCTTATTCGTATCCATTCATATCCAAAACATATACAATACGTATCCTGTAACATCCACTCTGAAAGCATCAAATCTGCCCTGAATCTGCTTTGAATCCACTCTCAAACCATGTCAAACGCACTCTGGATACATTGCAGATGTGACTGGTACAGCCGCTTTCCCACCTCCCCCTTGCATGAATGTCCCAAATCATTCATACGAATACAGATGTAAATGTACAAATGTCATAACATTCGATTCATGTATGAATGTCCAAATTTGTATGAATATTGAATGTTACGAATATTCATGGACATCCCTAGCAATTGTATAATGTATGCTTTGTGAGATACTGTGTGGCTGCCTCCAGACAGTGGCCAGATAACTTGCTAAGAAATGATAATGTGCGAAATCCTCCTGCCATGATGATGGCCTCCTAGGTAGAACCACCACCATCTTTGCACGTTTTAACTCATGCGCGCACTCATTGTCACATCCATGCATGTGTGGTGCATCTGTTTCAGTCTCCATGCATGCATGCTGGATGGAGTAATCATGGTGGCTACATCCAGAAGGTAAGTAAATGCACTGTTTTTGGAAAGCTCATGACCAGTGTTTGGGTTTCCAGTAATATGGCTTAGGATGGGCTTTTAAGGGGAAGGGGGGCTATTGTTGGTGGGGTTGCCTCACATATGTGATGCAGCCCCACCATAGGGGCACTATAATGGCACTATATTCCCCTTACCCAAACAGGCCCTATCTTGCACCATGTGAACTGCTAGGTCCAAGGAGCTCTAGTTGACAAAATTCCCATGGATTCTTCTCATTTGGCCCATTTTCTGAGACTCTTTGAGTCCAATCTCCCTGACATTCCCCACTGTACCTTCTTCACCTTCCATAGGTGTAAGATGTGTTTTACGTTTTGTTTTTATTTAGCCTTTGATAGGCAGAATCTGCAGCAGAGTAGTTTCCAGCACTACAAGGACTGTAATGCTTGCTTCAGCCCTTGAAACGTGTTTCTTGGGGCTGCCGTAGTCTGAAATAGGTTGTGGACAGTAGGCCCCTATTCTAGAATATAATCCGGAAGAAGGCCCAGTGCAGAAACAAGAAGAAGAGTTGGCTTTTCTATCCCACTTTTCTCACCCATTTAAGGGGACTCAAGCGGCTCTCAAAGCTTTCTATTCTTCTCCCTACAGCAGAACACTCTGTGAGATAGGTGGGGCTGTGAAAGGTCAGAAGAAAGCTATGACTAGCCCAGGGCCACCCAGCTGGCTTCATGGGGGAGGGTGGAATCAAATCTGGTATTCCCAGATAAGAGTCCAGCTCCCTAACCACTAGACCAAGCTGGCTCACAGGGTCTTAGTGTAGAATGCTGAATAAGGCAGTCTACCTCAAGCTTGTGACACTGGTTCTGAAGGGACTGAACTGACTACCAATGGTAAAATCTCCATGAGATGTTCCCCCTGTTTTAAAGTTGAGGGGTGGTGGCTACTTGGTGAGGAAGAGGGTCCTGAGAGGATTGTTGTCAGGAAATGTTGGGTGGCTGAGGCACCTAGGTCCATGGTCTTCACCAGACTTGACCTCAACCCTGTGGAGGGCATAGCATCCTCTTCTGTCTGGCAAGCAGTCCATACTTTGGAAAACTTAATTCTGAACCAATGTGCAAATTAGTCACTTCAGTTTCCAGCCAAAAGTCAGTTAACAAACAGCTGAAATATTAAATCTCTCTCTCTCTCTCTTTTTTTTTTTTTACAAATATACTAAAACTTTAACAGGAGATTTTAATGAAACAACTTTATTAATCATTACTAGTAACCACACTTTAGCACCTTTACTGAACTGTGTTCTTAAGATCAGAGCTAATATGTTTTCCAAATGTAAAATGTATTTAATATGAAGATCTAATGAAGATCTGTTACAGTGCATGCCATTACGTCATCTAAGAAATATAGTCCTATGTTATTCCCTCAGTACCCTTTGGCTCTCAGATCTGTTCAGGTTGGCGTTTCAAGAGGCCCCCATTCCCTATTCAAGATGGATGGTTTAAGTCTGAAACTTTAAGAGCTGTTAATAGATATGCCACCCACTTTGGATTTCTTGCCAAAGATTTAGAAGGCCAGATCTGCTATTATTTTTGCTTCTGAATTTCAACTCAGATTACTTTTCTCATAAAAATAACTGCCCTTTGTTCCTTTAGGTTTGCAATTTGTAATGTAATAAGAATTGCATATGGTTTAGTTCTTGCTTGCATGGTAGTTTATGCAGATCATAACAAAGTAAGAGAGGCTGAACTGGACTTGTGGCCCATTTAGTCCAGCAGCCTGTTCTTATCATGGCAAACAAGTTGCAGGAAGCCCACACACAGGAATAAGCATAACAACTTGCCCTGCTCATAGTCTCCTGGTAGCTGACCTTTGGAGGCACATTGGCTGGTTTGTCAGGTTGAAGTATAGGCAGCTATTTACACTACAGACATTGGACAAGCCTCCTACCTGTCCAACAGCACTAACTGTGCAAAAGGTTGGCCAAAATTCCCATGGCAAAGTCTGACCTGGAATCCAGTATGTGATTGGACATTGCCATGGTGATTTGGATGCTGTGCTGGGAAGAGGTGCAGATATGCTGTCCTGGGAGCAATCCACCTCTTGCTGGTCAGCCTGTTGATAGTGGCCGGATAATGCCAGTGACCCGCATTGCTCTACCAGCCAATTGGAAAAAGGTCCATGGCTTCTCTTCCAGAGATAGACATACAGCCGTTCCTGCTGAGGGCAAAAGTATTTGTGCATATTGAGGTGATTAAAATGTGGCTCTCTAGACATTGCTGAAATAAAATCCCCATCATTCCTGGAAGCATGATCAATACCAAAAGATGATAAGGGTCGTAACTCAGTAATATTTGGAAGATGACATAACATACAGGCCAATTTGAACCTAGACTATCCTGTTCATATGTTTTCCTTTTCTGGTTGCCATCACTGATACCTGGGGATGTGCCCAAATATTCGTAAAAATTGATATTCATATGAATTCAGACATTCACATATGAATCAAATGTAGGACATTTGTTTTTGTATGAATGTTTTGTAATATTCGTGAACCAGGGAGGTGGGAAAGTGGCTGCACCAGTCACATCTGCAATGGATCCAGAGTGCATTTGACACAGATTGAGAGTAGATTCAAGGTGGATTCAGGATGGATTTGATGCTTTGAGAATGGATATGTTACAGATACATATCGGATATGTATGTGTTTGTATTAGGTATTTGTACGAATTCCGATATTCATACAAATAGAATCCTACCACATTTGAAGGGGATCTATGCAAATGAATATGAATTTTCTTACATTGGATTTTATATGAATTGAATGCAAAAAAAAAAAAAAACCCATTCATGCACATCCCCACTGTTACCCTTTCTGTGGCTGGCTCCAGATGCTGGGTGGATATCGTGGTAACAAGTGATATTCTGGAGAAAAAACCCTCCAGAATTATCCTTTGTTGAACACACAGCCTGGGGCTGACTCCGTCTGTACATGAAACAGTGACGTGTACATCCAGGTATTTCAATGGCATGAAATAATCCAGAAGTGTGCAAATACCATTACTGCATGTGTGCAGCCATCTTTTCTGCTGCCCCTACACATGTGTGGTAGCCACAGCAAAGATGTCAGCTCCATCTAGTAGGTAAGTTATAGCACTGTTTTGACAAAATTTGCCATCAGAGCTGAGCTTTCTTGAAATAGGCATATTTAGAGGGAATACAGCAGGGCTACAGTATATTGTCATTGTTGCTGTAGAGCACCCCTCAGTAGTCTTGGAATACAGAAGCATGACATCTGCATATCTCCTGTGTTCCAGATCAAGGCCCTCGGTCCCCTGATAGACTGATTAAATGGTACTACCAGGGAAATGGATTAGGCACCTCTTATTCCAGATCCTGCTCCATTGAGAGCAGACAGAGCAGGACCAGTGGAGGTGGGACCTCCTTGATCCACAACATGTGGATGAGAAGGCCCAGAATCTGGAGCTGGTAATGCAGAAGAGTCAAATCTTAGACTCTCCAGAATCTCTTTCTGAGACAGCAGTGGGTCACAGACAATCTTTCTGAGGCCACCCAAGCATTCATGAGAAGCACTCAAAGTTTCTTGTGAAGTCAAATTACATGTATATGTTCAGTTGAAGTAGTAAATAGCTTTTAAGGAGCTTTTCTGCCACTGCTGAGATGACATCATTCCCTTTCTAAACTTATATAACCCTCAAAAAGGCACTGGTCCATGTGATTAGCTCAGCAGAAAAATTTTGTCACATTTATTACCAGCCCTTAGCACCACATGTATGTTTTGGATTGTTGAAAGACTCTGTAAATTCTCAAAAATACATGGTAACAGGGGAAGGAATGTGAAAATGGAAGGTTTCTGTTTTTTAAATCATATTCTTAAAACCATATGGCCTATACCAGTATTTCATAACATGTTGCTGTGCGTGTGTGTGTGCATGTTTGTGTGTGTGTGTTCTCTTCAAATAACTCCTTGTGAAAAAACATCTATGATGTTGAAGTCAGCAGAGGGGTATCATTCCTTTTAAGGACAAAAGCTACCCTGATTCATGGCCAAGGAATCTATCTTTATCTTCTCCTAGCTCAGTTAGAATTTTCCAGAATCTATCTTTATCTTCCTCTAGTTTAGTCAGAATTTTATCATAATCTGGGATTAGGGCTAAGGCAGTTGGAGGAGAATATTTATTTATTTATTTGTATTTCTATACCTGTAGGTCTCAGGGTGGGTAACAATATTATATTAATCTGAGACAGGACCCTTCTCTCAGGCTTACAATCGGAAGAGACAAGATACAAAAGGAAAATTTGTGAGAGGGAACAGGGACACTCTGGCAGCAACTGTGTCCTTACAGTGGCAAAATACTTTTATTTTGTTTTTCTCCTCCATTCCCCACAGGTAAGATGGTTCCTTCAAAGCCTGTGTGGTGATAGTTGGGAGAAAGGGGTCAATACTGGGAGCTTGATGGAAGTATGTAAGAATAAGAAACTATCAAGAGGCCACGGAGATTAGATCAATGGAGGGGAGTTGGATTGTTAGAGATGTTATCTGGCTGGCTATAATCATTTGGGGATGATGGTGGTATATCTGTAATCACAGGCAAGGGGTGGTGAGACTTTGTGAGGAAATACTGCTTTGTTAGGTGAAGAAGGGTTAAACACCTTGAAACTATCCTTCCCTTAAGTTTTCTTCTCGGCCACTGGAATTTGTGGGAAGATGTCAGCCACTAGCAGTGCTGTCGCTTAATACTAGGCCAGACCTTAATAAGTCACATTTTATCTGTCATGAGATAACGGAAGAAGAAGTTGACTTTGTGTGATTCTGAGACCTGAGTGGAGGATTGGGGAAGTGGGAAATGCTTTTTCAGCTTGTCCTCTGGGATATTCAGTGCAACACTAAGCAAGAATAGTTGGTTAAGGTGAGGACATCACCACTTTCCACAGAGAGTTCTGCCTTTTTCTTCAGATGCCCAATCTGTGCTGTAGTAGTTGTAGTTTCTCCTGCTGTTGGGTCACACACTCTCAGAATAGGGATACTGTTAATGTACCATTAAGAACATAAGAGGAGCCCTGCTGGATCAGGCCACGGCCTATCCAGTCCAGCTTCCTTCTCGACACAGTGGCCCACCAATTACTTATGGAGTTCTCAAACAGAAGACAAGGGCAAAACCTTCACCTGCTCTCGAATCCCAAGAAATGGCCTTTAGAGGCACCCTGCTTGTTTCCCCATTAATCCTGCTGCTCTGCTTCTCCCTACTCAAGGTGGTGGAAGCTTTCTCACAGGTTGTACAGGCTGTCTCCACTGCAATGTTGAGTGATTTTAACATTCATGCAGTGGGTACCTTCTATGGTCCAGCTTCATTTGCCTCCATCCATGAAGCCTTCTCAATTTATCTTGGTACAATCTCATACAGCAAAGTATTCATGCTGTTTGGTATTTGTGTTAGGTGCTGTTCCATTAATAGTTGGACCCATGATGAGGACAATATCATGGACAGTTTATTTGAGGGTGGACTTTGGACCTGTGGTATCTTGCACCACTGCAGAATTGGAGCACCTGTTTTGATGGCCTTCCCTCAGACTTATGAAACCAACTGAGTTCCTGATTAATCTTGGGAAGTTTCTGGCTAACATGGGCAGCACTTCTGTTGACACTGTGGTCTCACTCTGGAATGATGTGATGACAAGAGCTTTCAATGCAATCACTCCCAAGTGCTCTCAACAGTCTGCATGGACCCATTGCTCTCCTTAGTATTTAGATGATGTGTGGGTAATGAAAAGGAATGTTGATGGACAGAGTGCAAATGGTGAAAATCCCAGAAGGTGTCTGACAAGAAACAGTTAAGAGCACAATATTGTGCCTATCATGTGGCAGTGGTAGAAGTGAAGAGGGCTTCCTTCTCTGCTGTCATTGAGTAACTTTTCAGTTGAGCTCTTTCAGGTGGTGAAGGGGTTTGTCTTTTCCATTAGGGAAGAGGACCCCCTGGTGCCATCCCAAGATTGCTGTGACAGGTTTGCCCAGCACTTTGAAGGTAAGTTCACTCAGGAGCGCTTAGAACTTGATGCAACTATTGGTGGCAGTTCTGGCAAGGTCATAGTTCCACCATCTTGTCCTGCTGTGATGGATCAGTTTCAGTTGTTGGGTGTTTTTCCACTTAGCACTTAATGGGTCTTTAATGGGTACTCTAGTGCTAGTGTAAAAAAAAACCTAGCACTAGAGTGCCCGTTAAGGACCCATTAAGGATCCATGAAGGGTCCTTAATGGGTCCTTAAAGGGTACTCTAGTGCTAAGTGGAAAAACACCCGGAGTGAGCTGATGATGTAGAGAAGCTGTTTGCAGGGATTCACACTCTATTACATGACCCCTCGACTTTTGTCGGTCATAGGGCACATCCCCATAGGGGCTAAAATCCAGAGTGGATTTGGATTCGGCATTGGGGGTTTCCATTAAATGCCCCAGTACACCAAATCTGGATTTTCTAGCCCTGTTCCCATGCCAGTTTTCTTTCCTCTGATCTTTCGGAGAAAATCCAGGGAAAGAAAACCCCTGTTTCAACAGGGGTTTTCTGGCTGACTCGGATTAAAACCAAGCTAAGGAGGACAGCCAGTGGCTCGGGGCTGCTGCACCGAGCCTGAGGAGGAAGGAGGGAAGGAAGAGGGTGGTGGCACAATCATTTCCCTCCCTCGCAGCCGGCTGGGCTAAGCTATGGTGGTACAATGAGGAGCAGGCAGGCAGGCAGTGGCAGAAGGAGAGACAAACCATGTGGTGCTTCAGGGCCATGCTGTGCTGTGCCGAGGGCTGAGGGCTTCGGGGCTGGACATGGCCGGGCCCCGGCTTCCCTTCAGGTTAGGAGGAGGAGGAGGCTGGCAGCAGTGGCAGCGGTTCCTGTCCAAAAACCACTGCGCCGTTCATGGGTGAGGTTTGGGAACAGCCTGATGTGCATTCGGTGCTGTTCCTGGCCTCCAACCCTAACCCGCAGCAGAACCCGGATTACTCCGGATCAGAGTAATCTGGCTTTGCTCCAGGTTCGCAGTAGGTGGGAACGCAGCCATAGTTAATAAAAGATAGACATAGTGAGTGGATTGGCAAGTTATTAATACCTTGCTGTGAAAGGGTGAGGTTCCACTAACAATGAAAGAGGCAGTGATGTGTCCACTGATAAAGAGAACCTCTCTTGAAAGGCAGTGTCACCAGTATATGGATGGTACACAACTCTGTATCACAGTAAGTCAGATGAGGCAATTTAGGACCTAGCTCAGTGCCTGGAGGTGATCCAATAGGCTGAACTGAATCTGGATAAGGTGAAGTAATATGAGTACCAAGCTCTCATGGTAAGGGAGTAAGTTAGTATTCTCTCCTGGACAGAGACGTGCTACCTTGGAAAGAACAGGTGCAGAGTTGGATGTGCTCCTGGGTCCATATCTGTTGTTTGAAGCTGAATGGCTGTGAGATGGCCAGGAACGCATACTCTCAGCTCACTGGTCACAATGGTCAAAGCTTTTGTGATCTCAAGACTTCACTAGTGCTGTGAACTCTGTGTAGGGCTTCCCTTGAATACACTTTGGAAACTAAAACTAGTGCAAAATTCTGTGGTTAAACTGCAAGCAGAAGCTCACATATGACCCCATGCCTCCAGGATCTGCACTAGTTGCCATTACATTTGCAGACCAACTCAAGGTCTTCATCTTGTCAGTCAGATCCCTACGATCCCTAGATCTCTAAAAGAATGTCTACTCCCATAAAGTCCTATCTTGAGTTCAGAACTGCTGGGAAGGCCCTCCTGGTGGTCCTGTCACCTGATGGAGTTTGTGGGTCAGTGGCCCTCTCCATGGCTGCCCTTGGAATAATCTTCCCCAAGAAGTACTCTAATGCTAAACATCTTTTGATGTCTGGTAAAAATGTATCTGTTCAATGAGAATCGGGGGACTATTATTAATCTCTCCTGCATTGGAAAATGGTACTTTTTCACTTTTAGATTTTGTGTTCAGCTTGGGCTTTTGTGTACTGATTTATTTTTTGGTGCATGTAGTTTCTTTTACTTTAGATTTTAGATACTCTTGTGTAGCGTTTTTGCCTTTACTTGGTTCGCTTGGTTTCCTGTTTGGGTCTTGAAATTCTTCTCCATCAGGTTAGATGATGAAACCAGCTGCAAAACAAAACCTAAGGAAAATTTATGGATGAAACTTGTTAAAAAAAAATCTTCTTAATCATGACAAACAGACCATCCACTCATGTTGGCTAAATTCAGATCTAAGGCATAATTGTGTGTGTGTGTGTGTAAGCTGCCTGGAGATGGGAGCCAACTCAGGCATGGCCCAACCATCTCTTGGGTGATGGTTTCACAACCACATGCCACAAAGCTTAACGTGGAACTGTCACTACTGAGAGTAGATAGGACTCTGCTCATGGCATTTACATGGCTGCCATTAGCTGATTTGACAAAATGAAGCTATGTAAGAGTAGGAGATCCCTCCCAGAGGCCAGGGTATCCTGTTCCCCATATGGGTTGCAACATGGGCTTCAAGCTAGATTGATGCAAGTTTGATGTAAATGTCCCAACCTGGGGACTCTTCTCCATCTCCCTAAGAATGCCTCCAGATGGTGGCTGAGTATATGGCCAGCAAGCAATAATGTGGAATATCATTACTCCACCATTAGAATTTGCTAGAAAGGCCGCACCAGGCACCAAATTGTCTTTGCACTTTTTGGCGACACACATGTTGACAAGACCAGACATACACGCCCTTCAGTTTTAGCTTCCATGTATGTGTAGTGGACAGAGCAGTGATGGTGGCTCTGTCCATAAGATAAATAAACATGCCGTAGCTGGAAAACCCACTGTTTTCCAGGAACAGTTTTAGTGTATTTGGGGGGATATAGTGGGGCTATGGTGGAGTTGCCACAGATACATGTTTCAACCACGCCATAGCAACACCATAATGTTGCTATATTCCCCCTGTTTGGGTGGGACCTAAGTCTGTGTTTGATGATCACCCAACTGGATGTCTGTATGCACTTCTGTTCTGTCAGCAGATATTGTGACTGGGTTCACCTTTCTTAGTGATGGCTTTGTATTGGACTTTTCTCATACAGGCAGCCTAATATGATAAAGTAGCTACTTTTCTCCTAACCACTTTATATTACTAATGTTTTTTTGTTTTTTTTTCCTGGAGGCATTCTTTAATCTTTTTTATTGCACTGTTTTGGAAACTTCTTGGAAAGGCTATAATAGGAGGTAGCATAAAAATACCTTTAAAAAAATAAGAAAAAGATCTTGCTGGAGCCAACAGTTGTCCATTTATCCTGGTTTCCGTGTGACAAGCAATCAAAAGTTGTGAAGGCACAGTTGGTTGGTGTCCACAACCAGTCATGTTCTTGCTGTGAAAATTGAACATCCATAGTGCTAGTATAGCTTATTTTGACTGGGTCTTGGCTCAGTCACTAACTCCCATCAAGGTGAGAGAGAATCTATGGGAAACTAGAGCACAGTCTCAAATTAGGGTATACCAAACTGCTATTTGTAAGTTTCTTGTGAACTTCTCAGAGATGTCAAGGACTATCAGGTTCCTTACCCAATAGCCCCATAAATCCATGGAGGACAGGAATGGATGCTTGGGTACTGCCTACAAGCTGGATGGACAGGTAGGATGCCCCTAAAGGCCATTTGCAGGATTTGCCTTTGTCTTACTGCTTGAAAATGCCTAGAAGCCACTATGCAAGATAGAATGCTGTAGTCTGATCCAGCAGGGCTTCTCTTACGTTCTTATGAGCAATTTTATCTACTGTTGTTTTCTGGGCAATAAGCAGTTATCCTGGAGGTGCTTTACTCCAGAATATTGCTAAATAGCAGGATTTTCAGGTGATGTCTTAGATATAAGACCAGGGTATCTGAAGCATGGAGTTTCCATTTTTGGTAACCTGTCAAAGAGCAATGAGACACCTTGGGGTGAAGATCTGAAACTATGCTTTCTGAGTAAACATCTTGGTTGCTTCCTGACAGAGCTGTTTAAATTCACAGTTTAGCGATAAACCAATGTAGGCCACATCCCCATTACAACCTTATTTCGATTTCAAACCGTTTTCAATCCTCACAGACCCCACGTCAATTTGGCTTAACACGCTTTCCGCACGTTAAATCGCGCCAAAGCGTTGTAAATGTTAATCCTCATTTCAACAGGTCTCACTCCGGTTCGTGCACTTGAAACATTTTACATTTTTTACTATGGGAACCCTTCCGTGTTAAGGGATGAGAGTTTCCCTCCCCCAATAGCTTGCTTCCAAAGCAAGCTGTAAAAGCAGCAGCCCTAGTAGCAATCCAAGTGATCCACTGTAGCAATCCAAGCACTTCACACCTGATAACGATCTTGCCATTTTGAAAGTTCTGACCTTTAAAAAAGGGAAAAGAAAGAAAGGCAGCTGCCGGTTTGGGGAGATGTGTGTATGTTTAAGGTGAAGGGGGCTTGAGTTGCTGCTGCTGCTGCATGCCCTGAGCAATGAGGAGAGGAGGGGAAAGAATTGCTGGCTGTCTGCTGCCGTTTTTCTTCCATCCAGGCAAGCAGCAGCCACCCGTGAATGGGTCCCTTATGGGTGGCGCGTTCACACCAGGAAGAAGAGGACAGGGCAGCCCCGAAAAGCGGTTTTTAAAAAGTAGCCACTGGAGTCCCCCCTTGAGTCACGTACGTCCTCAGAATCCGGATTGAATGCGATTCTGGCTGAAAGTAATGGGATCAAGCAAATTCGCGTTTGCATCCGGTTCTGTTATTTCGGTTTAGGGAAACTGGATTAAGCTTCTAATGGGGATGCGGCCGTATACTCACTATGAAGGGAAAAACAATTGTCCCAACTAAAAATCAACTCCATAGTTTCTTCTTTAACTCTTGGAGTAACAAGAGTTTAGGCACCGTGGGCTGTCACATGGGTTCAGAGAGCCAAACAGATTTGGAGCTGTGCTTTGGAGTTTAGTATCCTCTAGTTTGTAGTTCTCATCATCTTGCCTGCATTTGCATGATAATGCGATCTAATTGCATAACGTGCAGTGAGAGTTCTTTCTCCCACACTAAGAAAAAAGCAGTGTAGGACATATCTGGAGGCACCCTTAATCTATAACTTCTTCAGACACCCTAGCGAACCAGCATGGACTTAAGGAAGTGCTGGTGACTTAGAGGAGATGGAACTTCAGTGGAGATTCCTACTGCTAGACGTCTTCCACTGTGGTTGTGGAAATTCATCCCAAGTCTCATGAAAATATACATAGCAATGCAACTTACTACTTGTTTTCTTTTTTACTTATCTTCTCTACCACTGCCTGCCATGAGTTGACCAGCCCATTTTCCCACCAGAGCCAATGAGTGCCAGGCACTGATGGTGATATCCACAGCTATTTCAATAAAACTCATTTACCCTAAATGCTTTACAACTTGTACACCTGCTGAAATACAAAGGCGGACTTGTTTTTCCTGACATGGTGCAATTTGCTGCCATTGTAATAGATTTTCTCTTAACTTTTTATAGCCGTACCAATAAAATGTATGTGCTATGGAGTACCCTGTAAGCATGTCTGAGTACAATACCAATTCTCATAATAATACTGAACAGCATCCACTTTGGAGTGATTTATCTCATATTCTGGTATTGGGTGGAGAAAGGCCATTAAAACATATGTCAGAAATAGAGACCTTTGGGATAGAGGAATGAATGAATGAATGAATGAATGAATGAATGAATGAATGAATGAAATTTGGAATTTGCTAGGGTTCTTCCTGATCCATGTTAAGCCAATAAGGGCCATAGCATGATTTTCAGCATGCTAACCAGCAACTCCATGTGCTATCATGCTAGTATCTTGCTATTCCTGCTAGTGCCACTGTCCATCTCTCAGTAGAATTGGGGCGGGTGGAAACTACTGAGAACA
Organism: Aspidoscelis tigris stejnegeri; assembly: GCA_023333525.1. NCBI lineage: Eukaryota > Metazoa > Chordata > Lepidosauria > Squamata > Teiidae > Aspidoscelis > Aspidoscelis tigris. The sequence continues at coordinate 28,028,582 of JALMGA010000004.1, read as the reverse complement.
TCTCACAGCACATTGGCTGCACGATTATGTCCTTTCTTCAGACATCCATGGCAAAGAATCTTATTAATTTCAAAAGTAATTTGGTTCTTGGGTGTTTTTCCACTGTCACTAGAAATACCGATTAAGTACCCATTAATGGGTACGTAATGGCATTTTTGTACCCATTAATGGGTACTTAATGGGTACTTCTAGTGACAGTGGGAAAACACCCCTCAAGATCCTCTTTATTTATATTCAGCTTTTTCTTTCTCCTATCCCCAAACCACAAAGCCTGATACTGTCCTTATCTTTTAGCACAACAGTAATAAAACATGCAGGCACCTTATATCCTTGAACTGTGCACCGTAAAATCTTGAGAAGAGAAATAACAGTCTTATCCCAAACATTCCTACTTTCCCTTCCCCCCTGACTTTGTACTCTTACCTAGCATGCCCATAGTTTTTGTTACTGTCACAATATTTTAAAGAAGAATACATATCAGTTACATAAGAATATGGTGGTGGGTAGGGCCTTCTCAGTGATAGCCCCAAGGCTATGGAATAGCCTCTCCTGTGAAGAAGGAGTTGGCTTTTCTACCCCGCTTTTCTCACCCATTTAAGGGGAGTCAGAGCGGCTGACAAAGCTTCCCATTCTTCTCCCCAAAACAATCACCCTGTGAGGTAGGTGGGGCTATGAGAGCCTGGACAGAGAGCTGTGACTAGCCCAGGGTCACCCAGCTGCCTTCGTGTAGGAGTGCAGACTTGAATTGGGAGACTACCAAATAAGAATCTGACATTAACCACAAGATCAAAGTGGCTCACATTAGGCACCATCATTCTATAATATTCAGATGTCTGGTGAAGATGCACCTCTGCGCCCTGACTTTTGGCTGAGGGAATGTCTTTTCTTTCCAATGTAGGAATTCACACAATTTTAGCCAGCTTATCTGTTTTTATACTGATTTTATTGTGACCTGTTCTCAGTTCTTCAGGTATAGGGTGGGATTAAAATAACATGGCAGAGACCAACAGGAGCTCATGGACCTTGGATCAAAGGCCTATGGGATTCACAATCTCTGGCTATGATGTAAAGGAACATGCACACACCATGAGCTGGTCTGAATGTAAATGCAGGGCCTTTGTTCTGAGGAAGACAACCAAGATGCAACTGCCATGCTTTATAAGAACACGGAGTTCTTTTCTTCACAGGGATTGATATAACAGGCCCTTTTTGACAAAGGAAATGGAAGCACATTTTGCTTATCCTTTTCAAATCTGCTTTCCTTTGAAGAAGAAGAAAAATCCACTCTTGGAATAGGTTTTTGGCCAAAGCTCTACTGAGTAAGAAAACATGGAAAAACTCCTAGATTATTGTTATTATTTTTTTAAATCCCAATAGTCATGTTAGAGTGGGAAGCATTCATAAGTGAGCACTGAAGGTCATTCCCATTGTGTAACAGCAGTTGAGGAGAGAGAGAGAGAATACTTTTTTTTATGGGGTTTGACTTGAAAGAAACATCTGAGTTCTCTCTCATTCTCTGTCTGTTTGGTGTATTTTTAGTATTCTCATATACCAGACTAACTCATGCATGTAACAGATACAGAAGAGAGGATGTTTTTCATTCTGGCATGAAAGACTCTTTCCCCTTCGAATCTATTTCATGATCTTTCCTGCTCCCGTTCATTAATTAGTTTTGGAACAGAGCAGAGGATTGCTGATTTTAATCCGTTTTGTTGGTGCAAGGGGCTTAATCTTTGCTAGGAACTGGATACACAATCTTGCCATTAAGACAAACATTGACCTTTCAGAATGTCTGCCTCAAAAAAGACAGAAACCTGCAGAACAAAGCAAACCAGGGGGTTAAATATGGCAGGGTAGGGGGTTTACTTTGACTGAAAGGAGCTGAGAAACAGAATAAGGGAGTGTTGTCGGAAATTATTCTTATGATATTTGTCTTTGTGTGCAGTCTTACGGAAATAACCAAAAACACCATGTTTTGTTTCCGTGGGAGTGTGTGTGTTATAATTAAAGCAATAATTATGGCTCTTATGAGAGAAAATACAACTTAATTACAACAGGGAGAATGATGACTTCTAGATATCATATTTTCCCTCTGGGAATAAAAGCAGTAAAATACCTTGTGGTATTCCAATATTCCCTGTTCAGATGTTTCTTTAATTTAGCAGTAACACTGTGGTCCTTTGCCACTAAGGAAGTTTCCACCCACACATGCATTTCCATATGATGCTTCAGAACAGACGGCATATTTCCCTGGGATTACAAAAGGAAGAGCTGGAAGCAGATTTACGCTGGGTCTGCTTTATGTGCAACTTTTGCACTCACATAAAAAACTCATAGACAATGAGCTTTGAACTACTAAGCTGTAGTTTAAGAGGAAGTTTAAATGTGCTTCAGTTGAACCTTAAAGGCTGAAGTGCTTTTGCTGCCTAATTTTACTTGCTAATTCAAAAGTAAGATGTACTGAGTTCAGCAGGATCTATTTCTAGGTGAGCGTGTATGACAGGTGAGGGTGGCATTTCAAATGTAGAACTCCAGCCATCTATTAACCATAACCAGCATGGCCAAGTTGAGGAATGAGGGGAGCTGTTGTCTACCAATCAGAGGAGCAAACATTAACCACCCCTGGGTGGGTGAAAGGAATGTAAGCCGGATTGTTAAAATTGCTTCTTGTCTCAGTTGCTTTCTGCTGTGTAAAGACTGCTTCCAGCTTTAGCTCTTTTTTGGACTGAAACCCAGGGTGTGTTCAGAGCAATTTTTAAAAAAATACTGTGTCCCCAAGTGTCTCCCTTTCACAGATGGAAAATAATAACTCTCGGGCAACATTCTTCTTGGGGCATAGTCCTTTAGCCAGTAGCAGCCAGGAAACGGCTACTATTGCTGGCCCGGTTCCCATTACAAGCTTAAAACGGTTTTCCTAAACCAAAATAATAGAACTGGATGCTAACACAAATTTGCCTGATTCCATAACTTTCAACTTAATCGCATTCAATACGGATTCTGAGGATTGTACGTGGCGTACGTGACTCAAGGGGGGACTCAAGTGGCTACTTTCTAAAAGCTGCTTTTCTGGGCTGCCCTGCCCTCTTCCTCCTGGCATGAACGCGCCACCCATAACGGACCCCTTCACAGAGCCTAGCTGGGTGGCTGCCGCTTGCCTGGATGGAGGAAGAACGGCACTGGGCAGCCAGCGATTCTTTCCCCTCCTCTCCCCATTGCCCAGGGCACACAGCAGCAGCAGCAACTCAAGCCCCCTTCATCCGCTCACTCCACAGCCACAGCCTTAAACATTCACACATCTCCCAGAACCTGCAGCTGCTTTCCTTTCTTTCCCTTTCTAAAGGTCAGAACTTCCAGAATTGCACAAAATAGCAACATTGTTATCAGGTGTGAAGAGGGTGGATTGCTACAGTGTAACTGCTGCTGTAAGGGGTGGATTTTTACAATGAAATCACTATCTTTGGAAGCAAGCTATTGGGGGAGGAAAACCCTAAACATGCATTCTCATCCCACTAAAACTGTACCGCTCCCACACTAAGAAATGTAAAATGTTTCAAATGCACAAACTGCAGCGAGACCTGTTGAAATGAGTGTTAACATTTACAATGCTTTGGGGCGATTTAACACACGGAAAGCGTGTTAAGCCAACCTGACGTGGGGACTGCGAGGACTGAAACCATTTTGAAACCATTTTAAGCTTGTAATGGGAATGCAACCTAAGACAGGAAATCAGAAGCCATGGGATGTCAATTAGTGGCTAGCGTGGAAGGAAGAGGTGAAGAGTACAATCCTACAGGGCAGTTTCTGCATCGAGGTGTGGTGATTGGATTAGCTTGCTTTCAGGTCTCTTTTCAATTTTCTGAGTCTCAAGCAAGATATAAAAAAACTAAATATAATTTCTTTCTGTACTCAAAAGATAAATACCTTGTACTCTTCATTTTATTTGACTTTGTTTTCTTGGGCTACATACGTAAAGCTGTGTTAAGATGTTCGGAAAAAATATTTTGATATGATAGTATTTAGAGTCTATGCCAGTGATGGCCAACCTATGACATGCGTGTCACAAGTGACACGCCAAGCCCTTTTGGGTGACACACCTGGTCACCCTGGTACCTGGGCGTGTAGTGCTTGCTTGTTCTTGAAGTGTACGAAATACCAACTTTCAATTGAAGATTTAGCAACAAAAGTCACTAATGTAAAGAATTACTTGTTTTGCTTTTAATAAAATACATATATCAAAATATAACTTTTTTACTAGAGCTACAAATATCACAAAATTATGGGTATTTCTAGATGTGACACAGCACCCGAGCTAAGCTAGCTTTTCTTGTGAATTTTGACACACTGAGCTCAAAAGGTTCACCATCACTGGTCTATGCAAACCCAGGATGGCTAAACCTATTTGTTGCCATGTTTTTTTCAAGTCCCTAGTTCTATTTCATTCTATAATAATGTGCATTAAAAAAAAAGAGCTCTCCAAATACATAATTAAATGTAGGTTTTGATCATTTTAACTGCCAAGAACTCTGTCACAATGTTGGGAGAAGTGCAAAATCTGATGTGTAGCTAATTTCCAATCTACATGTTAGGTCCAAGAGATATGATTCAGGTCATTTCACAGAGGAAAGAGCGAAGACTTAATTCCCCAGGCATTTCTAATAGAAATGGGAAGCTGCCCATATGCATGAGGTAAGTGACAATCATGTCACATCCATTCACCATTAAAGAGCTGCATTTTGCCATGACTAAGCCAAAATATTTGCTAATCGTGAGCATGTTCGGAAATCATATCTGGAGGCATGGCCTTTCCATCAAGGAATGCTCTGAACTATGACTTAGAAATGTGCTTGAGGTTTCTAGTTTAGATCAGTGATGGCCAAATGGGGGCTCTTCAGATACTGCCAAATTACAGCCTTTGGCCAACTGGATGCAGTTGCAAGGCCATACTTTGACCACCCTGACTTAAGAAGTGGCAATCAAAAAACAATGACAGAATATCAAAATTGAAACTCTGAAACAAACTTAAACTTTCTTCCCTCTGTAGATATTAGTATTTTAATATTTAGAATACTTTTAAAAAATATATATGCTGGATTCTTTGTTTGTTTGTTTGCTTGTTTTTAAGTGTTTTTACCTGCTGTTTTAAAACTTGTAACCCGCCCTGAGGCCTACGGGTATAGGGTGGTAAATAAATAAATAAATAAATAAAATACCTTACTAGTCTGAGCTGGCAGCCTGGATCTGTTCTAGCCACTTCAAAATTGTCCACTCAGGTCTTTGCATGGGCCCAAGCCAACTGGTAAAATACCTTAATCTTAGGACATCATCCCAGTATACACCCAATATACTTCCAGACTCAATTCAGAGTGCTGCTATTGATCTTTAAAGCCAATATGGCTTGAGCAGTGGTATCTAATGGGACATTTACACCTATACAATCTTGCACGGACCCTATAGTGGCTATCTGTGCCCCCCTCTAACTATGGTTAGGTTAGTGGTAAAAAACGGTAAAGCATTCTCAGTGGCAGCTCTGTGTTGGTGGATGCTCAGCTCACCTGACCCCAGTCCGGTCACTTTCAGCTACTGAGTGAAGATGTTTTTTCCCCCTAGGCTTAAAATGGTATAGGTTAAGAGTCAGTAGTTGAGGGGACCTGTCTATTTAGGGACAACTGGTTTTGTTGTGCATGGAATTTTCCAGTCATTTATTAGGGTGGTTACTTCTTCTGCCTTATAAACGTGTTTGCATTTTTTATGGTAAACTGCTGTTTTTTAAAGAAGGAAAGGTGATTAATTGATACAACAAGAGCAACAATGTCAACATGCTTAAGCAAAAACAATCTGCCACTCATATGTGGAATCTGGCCGCACAGATGTGGAATATCGCAGCTTTTCCTGTGCTTTATCTGCCTAGTCAGAAAATCCTCGCTGCTAAACGTGCGACCTTTTAAGAAAGCCGATCCTTTTTCCATAGCTTCCATTACAGGCTTTGTGGTACAAAGAAGGAATGTATTTTCCCAGGAAGTCTTGTAAATATAAAAATAGCTCAGATCTTTTAACTGTGCAGCAACAACTCTTTCCTCTTTCTTTAATAGGATTATAAAGTATCCTATGGTTGAAACTGCTAGCAGTTTATGTGCGTGCTCCTTATCTGCCATTCTTAATTGTTTCCAGTTTCAGTGCAGAGAAAAAACTTAGAATCAAATCTCGGGTGGGTAGCTTTATCGTATAACTATTCTGGTGGCTCAAAACATTTTACTTTGTATATAATTATGGGTGCAATTCTGTGCCCACCTTACTAAAAGATAGCCCTACTATGTCCAATTGGAGCCACTTCCACACAGAGATGATGTATAGGATTGTAGATCTAGGGCCTTTTTCCACTAGGGCTTAAAACCTTTCTAAGACCCCATTAAGATCTTGATTAGTACCTGATTGGTACCAATTAGGAAGGCCCTGTTCTCACCTGGACCCCATTGAAGGGCCCATCTGCAAGGCCCGGTCCCCACAAGGGCAGGGGAAATCTGGGTTAATAGGTCCTTCAGGCCCTTAAATCTGGATTTTGTATGGACCTGATTAAAGGTGTCCACAGTAGGATTTTCAGGCATCTTCAAGATCTGGATCTCCAGGAGGATACCATCTCAAAGATCTGGATCTTGAAGATCTGGATCTTTGACTGTGCGTAGAAGAAGGGGTAAGAGTGGGAATGTCTGAAAACATTTCTGTTTTATTGAGACTCTGTGCTTTATACTGGGTGTTTGCACAGCCACCATGGCTGCTATCTGGACATTGTGATAGTATGCGATCGTGTGGCATGTTGCTCCTCCGTTATTATTGTTGGTCCATTCTGGTGATGCACAATCTGGGGAATTCAGCTGCTGTTGGATTTCCAGAGGTACACGTGACCACTGCTGGGCAGGCCTGGTCAGCAGTTTCAGCCTCCACACATTTGTACTGGATGGAGCTCCAACTGCTGCTCTGTCCAGAAATGTAACCACAACCCTAAAAAGCACTAAAATTGGAAAACCTGCAACCAGTGCTGGGTTTTCCAGCAACAGTTAAAAGCGCTTTTAGGGATGAAAAAGCAGGGCTATGTTGGGTCTGCCTATGATACATGAGGCAACTCCACTAGAGCAGTAACATAATGGTGCGACTTTCATCCTGTCTGGATACACTCTATATTGCTTTTGTATTGCAAAGATACAGAATGGGGTTTCTGTTGGGAGCCTGCCTTTGAGCTCCATCAATCATAGGCCGTGTCCCATGCACTCCTTTTAGTGTAGATTGGACTATTTTTAGTCCAGATGCGGGGATGAGTTCAAATTGATCCATCCCCATGCCTTTGCTGATAACGCGGGCTCAATTTGAATAAGTGTGTCCCCATGCAAACCGCGCTAAACCCCTGCATGGGGAAACAGCATCTTTTTCTCTCCACCCACTCTCTCCTGATAGGAAGCCAGGTTGACATCACCAACCCCTGTGCCACCCGCTGTAGTGATGGCAGGGAAATGCCACCCAACACCTCCTTCCCTGATCATGGCACATAGGGCTGAAAGGCAATAATAATATAATAATAAAAATAATATGAAAAAGCCAGATCACTTTGCAAAGCCGCTGCCGGGTTTGGCGGCAGTTTAGCAGAGGTGCCACCCACTGCAGGGATGACAAGGAAACGCCACCAAACGCCACTACTCCTTTCACGGCATGTAGAGCTGAAAGGCAATAAAAATATAATAGTAAAAAATAATGGAAAAGCCAGATCATTCTGCAAAGCTGCTACGGGGTTTGGCGGCAGTTTACTGGAGGTGCGCACCTCCACTCCACCCGGTATGGCAGTTTAGCACTTGTGCACAATTTAAATTAAATTATCATGCCTGTCTTCGTGATTGGGGAGGGCGGGTGGAACAATGGTCATGGAAAGAGACTCCTGGGATGGCGATTGCATCTTTCACTGTAAAACTGGGGTGCTCAGTTATTGTATGCATGTTTCAGAAGCTGCTATTTGTCCTACATATTTGCCTGGCTTGGCAATCGGGGAAGGGGGGTGGAATAACAGTTGTGGAAAGAGACTCGTTTCTGTTCAGTCACCATTTATTGCCAAAAATGCCCAAACAGTTGCAATCCCCAATGCACAGGATGTGAAACTCCACCCACTAATGACACGAGTGTCAATCTCCTCCCCAAATAGCCCGGGAGCATCCCCATGTGTGGACTCAGCCTCCAAAATGATGCGGTCTTGGCTCCCAAACTGTGCCGAGAACAGTTTTCTAGAGGACTAGATTTAGCATGGATTTGGGCAATTTGATCCACATATAGTATGGTTAGGGGGCTTTGCATGGGGATGCTCCTTACCGAATTCAGATTCAGTTTGGTCTATCTAGTGCATGGGGACACACCCATAGTGGATCAAAACCTTTTGCTACTTCAGGACCACTTCATTACAACTTCTGTGTCACCCCACAAAAGACCAATGAGGAATGTCACTGCATGTGTTTTTAATTTTATTTTTTACCTAGGCTGTTGAAACTCACTTCTAAACTCACTTCTAAACTATATTGCATCTAGGGATGTTCATAAAAACATCACACATTTGTTCAATTATTGAATTGTTAATACATTAAAAACTATACATTTCACATTGCAGCTCTGTCTATTTTACCTTTATAAAGGTATAAATGATATTTATTCATAAGAAAAAATTATTATTATTATTATTATTATTATTATTATTATTATTATTATTATTATTATTATTATTATTATTATTATTATTATTATTATTATTATTATTATCTAATTTAATAATAGCATAGGGGTGGAAGGATGCTGAAAAGTGGAATTTAAAGCATTGGTATGCTAGGGTATGGGATACACTTGATATGGAATACATTTTGCATCTAAAGTCATAATGTCAACAGTCTCTCAGAGGCACCTGTTTGTAGCAAAATGGAGGATAATTATTCCCAGGGTTGCAGTCTGAGAGAATCTCTGTATCTGGAAAAACAAACAAACAGTGACTGAGGGAAATAATACCTGACTTGACTGAGGGAATAGGGTGGATTTTGACTCAGTTATATTTAATATTTTCCATTCTTTTACTCTATTATACAAAATATACCTATTTTTCTGACTAGGTTCACTATTAACCACTTTTTACTGCTTTGGAGGTAGTAATATATATATATAAATGAAATTTTTTTAAGAGACAAGTTGTTTTAACAGTTTTTAACAGAAAGGTGGATTTTCTGTGTTAGATACAAGTGGGAGGAAAACTCTTTATCACTTTGCTAATGTGTCCTTTCACTCCTAAAGTGGATTAAAACTTAAGTGTAGCTGAATTCTTTATCACATTGTGTGTGGTAAAGTGGTTTTAGGAGAAACTGCAGGCGAAATCTTGACAAAAAAAAGGAGGAAAAGATGCAGCTTGCTCCTAGTGCATCCCAAGGCCATGAGAGTTGTTGTCAATAAGATGCAGTTGCAAAGTCTCTCATGAGTAAATTGGCAATAGTAAAACATGTAAGGGCTTGTCCCCATGGAGTTAAAAAAAACTCGGGGTGGAATCGGGACAGCTTAATGCGAATCTTAATTTGCATTAAGATTTTGGGGGTAATAGAGGACAATGCGGGTTCAAACTGAACCCACCTGTAGCCGTGAAAACCACGATAAATCCCTGCATTGGGATACCATGGTTTTCTCCACCCCTCCCCCCTTGCCTGAGTGCGTGAATGCTCAGGCAAGGGCTTCCTTTAGCCCAAACGAGTGCCTGACAGCTGCCCTGCAGTCAGCTGAGCAGCTGTCAGGTGGGGATAGGGTCTGTCAAGCAAAGAGATATGCACACATACAAGTGAAGCTGACAAGGGGGAGAGAAACAGAGGAAGGGGAGGCCCACACAATCCCTCAAAGATCGAGGACTGAGGCGAGGGTGCAAAAAATAGAAGCAGGGACAGAGCAGGGGCTGGCGGAAGCAGGAAAGCGGCCACTTTGACCTCCATCTTTAATCTGCATCGAGGCAGAAGCTTTCCTCTGTTTCTCCCTCCCTTGTCAGCTTCACTAGTGTGTGCGTGTGTCTCTTCGCCTCCCCCGCTTTCTCAGAAGCCCTGTCCCCAAAAGACTTATTAGCCCCTTTCGGCTTCCTCTGCCGTCACTCTGTTATAGCTGACTTTAAAAGTCCCCTCCACTTCCGGAATAAGCGTCCCCATGGTAGCCGCAATCTAAACAGACTTTCCATCCCCATGGTAGCCGTCTTCTCTTTCCGGGCATCTTTTTCCCCCGCCCCCTCTCTTGTTAAAAGGAAAAATAGCCAGATCTCCGTCTCCTGAAATGGCTTCACACCCCTAGCAAAGGCAGATGATCGCTCATTCATTCACTTTCAGCACTTACTTTCACTCAGTTCTCTGTTAGAAAAGGCTTTCTGCCCCGGCAAAGTCAGCGGCTGCAGGCATCGGCAATGCGATCCTTCGCTCATTCTCTTTTAAGGCTTTCACAGATCACTTGATAACAATGTTGCAGTTCTGAGCAATTCTGGCTCTTTTTACAAAGGAAAGGAAGCGAACCTGCCGCATTTCTCAGATGTGTGAATGCTTTTTGGCTCTGTGTGCAGGCAAACAATCCCCGCCCCTTTTGCCACGGAGTGTCCTCAAGGCAGATATAGCGAGCAAAACCCGCGAATCGCCGAAAGAGCGCTGGAACTCTTCTTTAAAGTGCACGTATTTTATCGCGGGTGTCTCACTTTCCTAAGCTCCCTAAGCGCCTTGTAAAGCCTGGAATGGGGCCGCTCAGAGGCAAAAGAAGAGTTCCAGCAGACTTTCAATTGCATGGGGACAGGGCCTCAGTTAGGCAATTTCTTCCTCTGTGGGCTTCCCTGTCCTCTCTTTCTCCCCGCTCCTTGTCAGCTTCACTCGTGTGTGCGTGTGTCTCTTCTCCTCCCCTTGCTTTGTCTCAGTTAGGTGATTTCTTCCTCTATGGGCTTCCCCTTCCTCTGTTTCTCTCCCCGCCCCCAATTTGTCAGCTTCACTCATTTTCTCCATGCAGTTTTCTCCACCACCACCCTTGCCTGAGCATGCAATCGCCCAGGTGAGGGCTTCCTTTAGCCCAAACGAGTGCCGATAGTGCGCCCAGGCAACGGGGGACAGTTGTGATTGCAGCATTAGTGGTGGGGACAGCAAGACCCCACCCACTAATGCTGCGATCGGGACATGGGAGTGTCCCCATGCCCCCAGGATAATCTGTTCTTGCCCCCTAATTCAGGGCATGAAAAGTTGGAAAGGTTTTTTTGTGTGTGTGTAGTTGCGGATAGGTCTCATTTGTCTCGCATGCAGCCCAAATTAGGGCTTTGCATGGGGACTGTCCTTGCCTTGGAGTATTTTCAGCATGGAGAAATGCCCTAACTGACCGAAGCTAGCAGAGCCGCAACTCACAAACATCCCAGAACTCTGAACTTAAAATGCAGAAGAGTGTCAGCCTTTGGTTTTCAGTTTTGAATATGCAAACTGCAGATACCAAAATTGTTTACAATGCTGCCATTACAGATACACAAAATTCATATATACTATGAAAAAGTTCCTTCCTTCCTTCCTTCCTGAAGTATTTATTGCTGACTATAATTGAAAAGTAGAATTAGAATATGGTCTACTTGAATCTCCTTGTAAAAATGGCCTATTACTGTTTTTCTTCACAGGATGAGACCAGCTGAATACAATATAGGTGAGTCTGGTCTATAGGCATAATATTATGCAAAACCTTGTGATCCATAGAGATTTGAAAACTGCCTGCTTTATAGTTTGTGAGGATTCCTTGTAGCTACTTCAGTCTTCAAAGCTGATGTACAGTGAATATATAGTCAAACTTACTACAGTTTTTATGACAGTTCTCCTGAGGGAACAGTCTATGATTTGCTTTTAATGTGTCTGGTTAAAAAAATAATAATAATTACTTACTGGTTTCCATTCCTCAATTCAGACATAAAGCCAAAATTATACCTTCTGTAGTTGCCGTAGAAGCCCTGGTCAGATGTTTGACTAAAACTGTAGAAACACACATTTTGTAGGGATATGTTTGTTGTTCCTTACAAATATTATGTACTCCCCCACTCCATTCAGGCCTTGTGTGCAGAATTTTAAAGGGTGGTTCCAAATGCATGTGAGCAATCAAACCAGAAGGAAATAAAGTTAGTTTATTATTCCAGGGCAATTTTGCACTTCCCTTCCTGTCCTGTGGATGGGAAAGCTGTGTGATGAACCAACACTGACCAGCACTCAGTAGTCGCTGACAGCCCACCCCCTGCGCAATTGAGCACTCACTTGTGTTCGATCACCAGACTGCTCCACTGCAGGGTGCCGCCATCTTGAGTGTGATGCCCTGTGCAACTGCACATGTGTCAGTACCATTGCTACGGTGACACTGATGCTCTGAGCAGTCGCGTCAGGGGGTCATTGGAGCTGCCAGCATGCTCCAATGACCCCAGCCGACTGAAGTGCACATGGCTGCTGGCTGGATGCTGTCAGGTAAGTACTGGTTGCTTGGTGTAAGAGTTGGAGAGCTTGTGGTGCACTATGTCATGCACCACAGCTAGTTCACTATAGGTGAACATCTGGGAAGGCAAGGGGAGCTTGTAGGTTGTGAGCGCCTCCTGCAAGTGCAGATGCACTTGTCCAGATGTTCACCTATTGTGAACTGTGGGCTGAAGTGTGAATCAGCCCCAGGTCTTGCTTGTCCTAACCATAGGTTTTCAGTGCAGGTTCCAGCAATTAAAATCTACTTTAATCCTGAATAAGAACACAACACAGTTTCCAGGATGGTAGGATGCACTCTCTTTTTAAAGTTTCAGGTGAGAAAAAGTACATCTTTGTCAGTCTTGTAAATATATATAGTAACTTGGGTCTTTTCTTCACTGGGTCTTCTTCCAAATGGTATCCCAGAATGTGGCCTGCCATCCACATGCTCATGCAGACTATGGCAGGTCTTGAGTGAAGGCTTCTGTAGTCTTCACTAGCATGCAGATGACATGTCTTTATTCTGGGATATAATCCAGAATAAGGCCCAGTGCAGAAAAGGCCCTCGTGACACTGGGAAGAGCTTCTTTCACAGTCACTTTGGACCCTTCCAAAGGCCAAACTCTCTGAAGATGGATTTTGCAGCCATATCTGAAAGCTTAGGTTCTCAGAAGAAACATGGAACACAACATAACAGCCCTGAAACTGTTACCGGCTGTGAAAGCCTACATATGACCAAGAGCCCCAGTGTCTACAAAAACATAACTGAATTAATAACAATAGTTGCCCTGACAGACACAGCTTCATTCTCCATAGTACTTCCATGCCTCACATTATTATTATTGTAAGGTGATGGAAACCATCATTAAAGCCAAATTAGTGTGCACATGGAGGAGCAAGCATTGCTGAACAAAAGCCAGCATGGCTTCTGCAAAGGTAAATCATGCCTCACAAACTTGTTGGAATTCTTTGAGAGTGTCAATAAACACGTGGATAAAGATGAACCAGTAGATATTTTCTATCTGGACTTTTGGAAGGCTTTTGACAAAGTCCCACATCAAAGGCTACTGAATAAACTCATCAGCCATGGAATAACAGGACAGGTTCTGTCCTGGATTTGTGACTGGCTCAAGGGCAGGAAGCAGAGAGCTGTAACAAACAGCAAATTCTCATGGTGGAAAGAGGTAAAAAGTAGGGTCCCTCAAGGCTCAGTGTTGGGACCAATGCTTTTTAATTTATTCATTAATGATCTAGAAGAAGGGGTACATAGTAAAATAGCAAAGTTTGCTGATGATACTAAATTATTTAGGATAGTAAAAACCGAAAGAGATTGCCAAGAGCTCCAGAGGGATCTCTTAGCATTGGGTGAGTGGGCAACCAAGTGGCAAATGTGCTTTAATCTTAACACAAGTGCAAAGTAATGCACATCGGGGCCAAAACTATAAACTGATGGGGTCTGAGCTTTCTGCCACACATCAGGAAAGGGATCTCGGGGTTTTGGTGGACAGTTCAATGAAGGTGTCAACTCAGTGCGCAGCAGCAGTGAAAAAAGCTAACTCAATGCTGGGGATAATTAGGAAAGGAATAGAAAATAAGTCAGCAAGTGCCATTTTGCCTCTTTATAAATCAATGGTGAGGCCGCATTTGAAATATGTACAATTGTGAAGAAAGAGAAGGTGTGGATCATCAATGTTGCTATCCCAGGTGACAGCAGAATTGAGGAGAAACAGTTGGAGAAGCTCACCAGATACGAAGCCCTGAGAACTGAACTTCAGTGACTCTGGCAAAAACCAGTGAAAGTGGTCCCAGTCATCCTCGGCACACTGGGCGCGGTGCCAGAAGATCTCAGCGGGCACCTAAAAACCATTGGCATTGACAAAATATCCATCTGCCAACTACAAAAGGCCACTTTACTGGGGTCTGCTCGCATAATTCGCCAATACATCACGCAGTCCTAGGTGCTTGGGAAGTGCCCGACTAGTGATATAATACGAAATCCAGCATAGTGATCTCGTTTGCTGTGTGTAACTGTTGTTTTAAATAATAATAATAATAATAATAATAATAATAATAATAATAATAATAATAATAATAATAATAATAATAATAATAATAATAATAATAATAATAATAATAATAATAATAATAAATTTTTGAAATCTAAACCAAAAAAAGGACGTAGGGATCATTGTGATCCCTTTCATCTGTTTCTTCACATTTCCCAAACTGTACGGACATTTTTGTGTTTCAGATTTCAGGGCATCCACAGGATTTGGCAGAAGTGGCATGGATAAAAAGCATGACAATATGTGGCTGCTATAAAACAATTAGAAATACCCTGACTAAATGAGTACTAGAAGTCTATACAGCTGCTGGTTTGTGTGTGTGTTTTCTCAGATTGCCAGAAAGCTGTCATGAAGTATGGAATTATTTTGAATCTCAAAGATTATGCATAGCTAATACGAGGGTTCCTGCTTAGGAGGCTTTTAGATTATGCAACACAAGCCAGATATAAATATTCAGAATAAGAACTAGAAATACTGTGATGTTCCACAACCCCACACCAATTCATGTAAAAATACATGGTAGTTTCCCTGTACAAAACTAGATAGGCAGATTAAGAGAGCTGTTAAAGCTTCCAGGGTTGCTTTCCATGTAAGATGTCAGGCTAGATCAAATCAAAGTTCTGATTATGGACATCTCTGTTCAACCATGATACTTCCAGGATGTCCTTAGGACCTAATTTAAACCAGGAAACCAAGCAGAAAAGAAAAACCTTCAAAACTGAGAACAGATCGACTACACAGAATTTGCTACCAGAAGATAAGGTGTTGCCCCCCATTTTGGATGTTTCTGGGAAAGGTTTGGACCAGTTTATGAAATCCAGGGCTATTAATAGCAATTAGCTCTGATGGCAGCGAGACTCTCTCAGATAACAGGAGGTGGTCTGCCACTGAAGGCCAGCTACTGGGAGACTGTGAGGGGCCAGACTGCATGCTTTTGTCCTGCTGGAGGGCTTCCTTGTGGAACTGGTTGGCCACTGTGAGAACAGAGGCCTTTTCACACTACAGCTGAACAGCTGTAGTGCAGTAAGGCCCGGACACGCAGGGATGGATTCCCCATTCACACCTAGGCAGGTAAGGGACACATTCTCACACGTCCCTTACCTGCCTACGTGTGAATGGGGATTCCGCCTCCGTGTCTAGCTATCCTGAAAAGGCTGGCACGTGGGTGGATGCCCCTCCCAGGCCTGCTGCCATTGGGTCAAACCGACCCACTGGCAGACAGTCTGGTCCCATCTCATCCTGGGTTCCTGCTGGCTGACTCCGTGGAACCGGGCATAGTGCACAGGCATGCGCCATGGCCCAATTGCAGGGCATGGTGTGTGCAGGCACACAACACCGCAGATTGGACTAGCAAGCCCCACCCACAGAGTCTGCCAGTTTGATCTGCACCTCCAAAGAGGTAAGTTGCGCACATGCACGTCTCTGGGCTGCACAGTCCCCTGGGTGGGGGTGGGGGCCTAGGGGGTCCATGCAACCTGCCCCTAAACCCTGTGGGAACCCAGGACGGGCCGTCCTGATCTTGCCTCACCCCCAAAAGGGGCTGTTGGCTAGAGGGCCTGAAAGAGCCTAATGGCAGTGGACAGGGGGCAGGGCCCGCAGCTGTCCGGCAGGGAGTGTGCTAATGCTCTCCTTGCCAGACAGCTGTGGGACAGCCTGGGATGCCCTGGGCCAGGTGTGGAGCTCCACACTCTAGATGCACGTGTGCTGGTGTCCTGGACAATTTCATGCTCCACTCCCTGCTCTTCCCCGGGGCTTACCTATGTGTGTCCTACAAACCCTCGTGCAAATAGGCCTCAGAATGTCAGACTAGATGGGCCACAGGTCTGATCTCATGGATACCTCTGCTCCGTTTCCTTGGCAAGGGTACAGAAATTTATATCCAGCCCTTCTCTAAAAGCTCTCTGGGTGGGTCACATTAAGAAAGAATAAAAGTTATAAAATATTAAAATGGGTTATCGTACTTTGTTCTGGGGGACTGAGTGTTAAGGATTGAGTGTGTTCCTTTTCTCAGAACCTTTTGGCGATGGGAGCCATCCGTACAAAGTCTCTGGGCACTCTGAGCTTGTGGAGCTGCCCCCATCTTTGATAGCCGTGGAACAATAAAAACTGCTCCACAGCTATACTAGAAGAAGCTATGGTACTCCTTGTGCAGCCCTGGACATAGCCTTTGCACTTTCCTCTGTGCAAAGGATGTGCAGGAATGCGACACAGCAGCTGTGCAATCATGCGCTGCCCAACTGTGTTAACAATGGCCATCTCTGCATGGCAGTTGCTGCAGTGAGGTGGATGCTCCCAGGTGGGAGCGTTCACTCTTTGACAGTCAGAAGGTACATTCCAGTAGGTTTGGGATGCAAATGGCAGCCTCCATCCCTGATCTTAACTCTCCTAGAACACTGTCCCAGTGCAAAAAGGGCCTTTGTTTTGCTGCTACTGAGTTGTGGTGACTTCCCATGTAGAGTTTCTTTTAAATAGAACTTTTGCACCACTGAACTGCAACGAACAGCAGATTTTGAGAAATGGTGGTTGATGTCATGTAAGCAGTGCAACAGTTTGTAGAAAATGATATGATGTAGATGTTGATCTCTGGTAATACTTGTGGTAATTCTACATAAAATAAATACTGTGGTTTTGGAGTGGCTGAATATTTAGCCATCCATATGTAGCCCTCCAGAGTACGCCTCCTTTGTAATTTAAAGGAATGATTAACATGTTTTATCAGGAACATTAAACTGCAACATCATCATGTTAATTACTTATCCAGACTGTCTCACGCCTGCTTGCTCCTCCCACCCTTCACCTGATTGGTTTCTATGCTGCTTCACTTTTCCTTCCCCCTGTGGTACAAAAGAAGAACAGGAGTTCAACAAATCCCTGCTAAAATGCAGTTTTTATGTGATGTATTTGAGAAATAATGATGGCCCTTGATTTATGCAGGCCTGCAGCTTTGCTATAAAAACTCTGAGATCAAAGGCCTTCCCTGTGTGTTAAACAAGTCTTCTTCAACCTTATGCTTGTTCCAGGAGCCATTTCCCCATGTGTCCTAGTACAGTGGGGGGGGGGGGAAGTGTTGAAAGCACTGGATAGAAAGACCCTAGGCCTTTTCTGCACTAAGCTCTATCCCTGAATAGAGACATGCTATCTGCATGGTGGGGCAGACTACAGCACGCCCCACCCAGAGCTTGCTTTAGTCTACATTAGCATGTGGATGGGCAGGTCCCTATTCTGTGATATAATCTGGATAAGGCCCTGTGCAGAAAGGGCCCAGGTTCAATATACTGGTTGGTGTGGTTTGGTGACCACCCTGAGTATAGAGTGTTCACGGGTGCATTCCTATGTGTTCAGTGTGTCAGGAGGGACTTGTGGTGTGTGTTTATTGGTGTGAGCTTTTTTCTGCACATGTATTTGGTTATGAACATAAGCAGTTTGTGCACAAAACATTGTTAGTGTCCACAAATCCTTTTTTGCTGCATACATTTTTTTTCTGTGCACACATTTTATTGTGCTCACAAAACAATGACTCCAATTGTGAAAGCAAGGGAGACATTCCTATAGTGGCAAAGAGGAGGTAGGTTCTTGTGTCTCCTTTGGGGCAAGATTAAAATCTTGGGATGTTTTCACACTTGTTTGTTATCCTGGTACAAGCATCACCCTTGTATGTTCTATCTACATGGGAGTACTGCTATCTCAGTCTAGAACCATCCCAACTGAATTAGCTGTAGACCTGTTTGAAGAGGTCTACAACCATCCCCAGCTGTCTTCTTCTGTTGATTCCACACTTGCTCTGGAACAAGAAAAACAGCACGGTCCCATCTTCAAAGCTTATGCATGCTTCAAAGATAATTTTTGAAGCCCCAACACAGAGTTAGGTATGCTACCTTCAACGACTGTCTGTGGTATGAGTGATGGGGACTGGGCTAATTTCTGGCAGAAGTGGGAGGTGCCTATGATGAGGAGTTAGTTGTGTGGACCAGAACAGCTATGGGACATTCGCTTTAGGTACTGTGACCCAACCGTGCAATGCAGATGGAACTTATGGTGCTTGGTCTTGGACAGGATGGGGCAGAATAATTAATCTGCCCCAAGCAAGGTGAACATGGAAAAAGCCTTGGACTACCCCTAGGAAGACCAGGGCTGCAGTGCAGTGGGAAGATTCTATGAAGAAAATATGAAGAAACTGCCAGTCCATGGGCAGTTTTCTTCTTTCTATGAAGAAAAATGAAGATGTTATATGAGGACTTCAACACACAATGCTTCACATCAAGGGATCTTCTGTTGATGAGGATGCAGAAGGCACAAAATCTGTGGATGGAAGACCAGATATATAAGAAGGTCCATTTATTTATCAACATAAGTTTCACAAAGGTCAAGGGGATTTACAAGCAGCTTGAACCAAGGCAACTTCCTTTGCCGGGTGCATGCTCAAAATGATGCTTCTCTACCTCCTCAATCCATAGATTTTAAAAGGAGGAACCAAGAACATTTCCCCATATTTTGAATAGCAAACCTGAAGATTTGGGTCACACAGATGGTTTTCCTTCCTCCCAGTACAGCCTGTTTCATCCAGTTAATAGACCAAGACATCATTTTATGGATCTTCCCTTCTGCACATGAAATACATAGACTTAGACTGCTAGGTTGGACGTCCATGGTTGCCCTAATTCCTACTTTATTTTAGGCAATATCTACTTGCATAACATGGCTTTATACTATATGGTTTGGTGGTTGGTGAAAATAAAATACAAAACATACTAATGCTAGATTTGGAGAGTGTAGGAAGGGATACTTGAAAATCTACTGTTGTATTTTGGTTTGCTTTTTAGAAACATTCTGCAATAGATGATCATTTCTGGTTTTGCTGTATTATTTTCCTTAGATCTTGAGCCATGGAGCTTTTACCTTTTTAGAATTTCCATGTGTGTGCTCTTTTCTTATATGCTGCTTGATGTTCTTTGAGCACTTTTTATATGCCAGAGCACACCAGGGTACCACTTGGTCTAACTGCCGCTATATTTGGAAGGCGCTTTTCTTTATAGTTTCCTTAACATGTACCTTCTATGCCTTCCCACCCCTGATGTCTGCAGCAATAAATCTAATCATAAGTATAGAGTGCAGTTTCTAAAATGTCTTGGAAGGGATCCAAAGGTGGTATATTGTTCCATTCATTGAGTTATTTAATTTCAAAAAATATGTTTTTATATGTAGAAATAATTGGGTATGTTCACATATAACAAGTGTGGTCCATCCATTTTTATTGGAGTATTTATTTGTGTATTTAATGCAGTATAGTATTTCTTTGTGCTTGTGTATTATCTTTATGGAAGACAAATGTGCATTTTCAAAGGCCTGTAGACATGAGATTTAGCAGGAAACTCTGGTTATTTTATGCTCATTAGATACAGGCACACACAATATGTGTGTCCTCTAAAGCATGTGTTTTGTCTCAGGCACATTATATTTGTTTTTCATACTCTGCATGTATATATTAAAACATAGCAGATCTTTTCAGATACAACTCAGACTTCCAAATTATAGTTTAGCAGTATGTTCACAGAACACAGTCGGCTTATGCCCTTCTGTAACATGTCTGTATAGAAATATGAAAGGCATCTGTATATGCCTTTAAACGTATTTGTATTTCTAAATCTGCCTTAAAGGGCAGGTTCCAATAAAAACCAATATAAAAAATACAGTTAAAAATGACAGACAACAGTGCCTGAAAAGAGGGCAAGTTATATCCCCTCAGCCAAAAGCTAAAGGGAAGAGTTACATTTTCATCCTGTGTCTAAGCATGCCCAGTGGTGAGGTTAGGAACATCTTGGTAGTGGTGGTGTGTGTGTGTGTGTGTGGGGTCATTCCATAGCCTGAGGGCAACATCAGAAAAGGCTGTCTCACGTAATTCCCCATTTGTAGAGTTCCCCAATCAATATAAACCTGGAAAACTGTCATTCAGTAATGCTATAGTTTCTTCCAAAGGATGGTTTATAATCCTAGCTCAGTCACTAGCCATAGTTTAAACTCACTACAGTTCTTTGGTCTGAACACAGCTAGGAACTTTAGTTTGTTTACTAGTGGAAGCCAATGGGTGGTTCCGCACTGGCCAGTTAAACTGGTTTAACCACCCTTTTTGGACAGATTTTAAAAACCCAGACACTTACCTTCCACACTGGAGACCCCCTTCGTGACCCTTTGCAGCATCCGCTTCCACATTTCAGTGCGCGACATCCATTTCTAAAACAGGTATCGCCACCAAAAAACGGATTAAAATGAAGACCTCAGAAATGAGGTCTTCAATCCATCCCTTCGCCTGGATCTGTGTGGAAGCAGTACGCTTCCACACATGGTGAGGTGAAGGGACGGATGTCCCAGTGGCTGCCATGTTGGGAGGGGAGGAAGCAGGACAGCCTGCCTCAGAAGCCCCTCCCTCGTGCACCACGCACCATTGGAAACACATGGTGGCTGGCGGCTGCCTGCTCCAGTCCCACAGCTCCAGGGGCAGCATTGGTAGCGTGGGAACCCAGGGGACTTTTGGAATGGTTGCTGTGGCTTCTGCACAGCACCCAGACCATCTGTCTTGCTGGATCTAGCCTTCCCGCATGTGTCCGGACCCACGAGGGCCCTTCAAATCCATCCCTATTTGGGACAGATCCTCGGGAGGTCGGATCACCAAAAAACGGATCTTCTTTGATCTGCTTTCCAGTGTCAAATGTGGAAACACCCAATGTTTCAATCTCCTCACTAGGTGATTCCATACTGGCTGGTATACCAGATCAGCAAGTGTACTAGGAACCTCCACTTTGCACACTGGAATATTTCTGCCTTATTCAAATATTTTCAAATATAGCAGAATAAGTAAGTGATATCTGGATGCAGCCTAAGTGAGGCCTACATGTTGCCTCCTTTAGATCACACTAGCATGCAGAAGGATGTCTCCTGGTTCACTTGCTGGGTCTGGTATATTGGCCAGTGTGAAATCAGGAACTGTCATTCCAAAGAGGCTGAACAGCATGTGTGAACTGGATGCTTATGCAGGAAGTACCTTGTGAGTTAGATCTGAACCTTCCCTGTGTGTTAAACAGCTTTATAGTAATCTCACCATTACAGCCTCATGTTTTGTTTATTTCTTTATTTGTTTACCCCCACCCTGTGCCCAAAGGTCTCAGGGCAGGTTACAGTAGTCAAAACAAAATATAAAACGGACCCGTTAAAAACAATAGCAGCACCTGAAAAAAAGTTATAGTCACTGTTGAGGGCTGCACCATAAAGGCACCTCACTACAACCAGTGATAGGGACCCCCCTGCCCCAAAATAGGGTCCCCTGCCCAAACAGGCTTTCCTGAATTCATTGTGAGAATGCTCGTAAAGTTGATAATACTGTATTGCAAACCTATCTTGGCCAAGACAAGGAATGTAACATGACCAAGAATGATGTATAAAGTTCATGGAAGAAAACTTGATATTTAGTTTGACCCAGGAGTGTTAGAAGGGTCACAGTGATGTTTATTAACATACTAAATGCCCTGCCTATGGGAGGGCAGCTAACATGTTGCTTAGGAAGTGGGTGGGCTATGAGCCATGACAGTTGTAATGGACATGCGTTGTAGAATTATGCTGCATTAACCCAAATGTAATAAGTCCTTCTTTCAATATGGATGAAGGGAGGCCAGTCTTTGATAGCTCTTTCATGGTTTCCCTTATTGCTAGCAATAAGGACAGTTGCAGCTCTACCTTTGTGTGTCTTTTAGGTGTTACATGCCAAGAAGTTGGGCTGGGGCACACCAACAGAAGTCCTTTTGTCTTTATGCATGTTTTAGTTCAGGGTTGGCTGATCTATGTATAACTTACTGTGTTCAATAAGCTCAGTTTTCATGTGGTAGGGATGTGCCCTTTTTTAAAAAGATTGTTTTATTGAAGCAAATTTGAAGGAAATTCACATTTGTGCAAATATAGCCAGTTTGAATATTGTAGGAGTTAAATCCACTGTGAATGTTCTTTGAATTCCTGCTGCCAGTTGCACCTCCGAATCCGCTTTGGATCTGCTTTAAATCCACTCTGGATGCTTTGCACCCACCCTGAATCCACTGCAGATGTCAATGGGCTTTGCCACCTCCCTTCTTTCATGAATATAACGAAGCATCGAATGAATGCACAAAAGCATTCCCTTTGTATTCAGATGTTAATATTGTATGAATTCATGCAAACCTGATGAATAATTCGTGCACAACTCTATTGTGTGGGTTTGCATAGAACTGCAGCCATATTTGTCCTGCCTCCACTAGCTCCCTTGCTTGCTCTGGTTCTTGGCATCTGAGGGGTCCTCGCGGGCACCACTCAGCATCACTTTTGCCTTCTAACCCACCAGTCCCATGCCAGCAATGTCAGGAAATCCATGCAGTGAAACTGGAAGCACTGGATGAGCTTTGGCTTCAGACTCTGAAGTTCCTAAGGGTGTGAAGTTAATTTTTGCCACAATCTGAAAGCCCAATTCTTCTTGAAACATGGAGAAGATCTGCATGTCTCATCCTGTGCCAAGCAGGTTTGATCTTGGACCAGACTGAATGACCCAGCTCAAGATAGAAAAGGTGGCTAGTAGCCCACACCAAGGGCTCTCCATATTAAGTATGGCCTGCCCTGGTCCAACTTCAGAGACCAGGAATGGAAGTTCCCAGCCTCTGAAGTTGATGGTTGGGCCTTTTTCAGCCAGGTGGCTCAAAACCAGTACACTTCTGGCCCCTGCTTCCAGGAGCCAGCAAAATTGGGCCAGGCTCCTTGCACCTGGTGTATTGGCTCAGGCACTGGGCTTGTGTAACTCCAGGAAATGATTCATAAGAACATAAGAGAGGCCCTGCTGGATCAGGCCACAGCCTATCTAGTCCAGCTTCCTGTTGCACACAGTGGCCCACCAATTACCCATGGGCATCTCAAGCAGAGACAAGGGCAAACCTTCTCTTGTTCTTGAATCCCAGCAAATGCCCTTGGAAGCATCCTGCTTGTCCCCCCCCCCCAGCTTGAAAGATGTACTTAGGCATCCATTCTAGTAGGCATTGATACATCTGTCATCCATAAATTTGTCTAACCCTTCCTTAAAGCCATCTAGGCTGGTAGCTGTTACCACCTCTTTTGGCAACAAATTCCAGAACCCCTTTCTGAATCTTTGCAAACAAAACTGAAAATATGTTTCCATTGGCGGTCAAACTTGACTTGAAAGTGCCTGCTTTTAACTTTGTGTGAAATTAAAAGTTTACAAATCTGAGGGCATAAGAGAGAATAAGAATGTGTGTGTGGGGGGGGGAGGTTCCCTCTCATTTTGAAAATAAAAGCATTGCCAGCACTTAGTGTCAAATAATGTTCATTTACATCATTGTAGTCTCAGAATGACTTCACTGAAGTCAATTCAGTTTGATTGGTGTCACTTCCCATTATCTGCAGACAGCATTATCTTCTTTTTTACACTTCACCTGTTGTAATCCTGAAGGCACTTGGAAGTAACTACCCAACAAGGTCACTGCTGGAACATGAAATCTTTAATTTTAAAAATGCAAACATCCTGTAAGTTCCAAGCGGAAGGAAAATAGCAAGGGAAACAAATGCTTTTTACACACAAACTTGAAGACCAACTAGAAATCACAAACCTAGTGGTCCAGACTAGGGATGTGCAGGTATATTCAGACATCGAATTTGTTCAAATTGAATGTCTATAAATTCAAATTTAAACATTTGAACTAATTTTGAATTTTTGAATTCTTACGAATTATTCAGAAATTCGTATTTGTACATATACGTACACTATGCGTACTTGCACATATTCATCTTTTCCGTATTTGTATGAATCCATACAGGACGAAAATGGGATGCATACTGGCACGTATGAATGATGTTGACGTTCGTATCTGCAAATACGGATCTAAAATTTGCATGAATAGATTCAAATGTGTTTGAATCAAATTGAATGTGAATACATTCAAATTTTAAACATCCAAATCGATTCAAATTTTCAGATATATCCCAAAAATTGCATTTGTGCACACCCCTACTCCAGACCCTGATGTGAAGCCTAGAATATAATTTTGTGAAACCTGAGAATTGGACCACTACACTTTTGATTTTTAGTTGGTCCTCAAACATCTTAAAAGAGAACTTGGTTCTATTTCAATTTGGTACCATAAAGTAAACTTGCACTTTTTTCTCTGAAGCCTGTGGGTGGGTATGGGGCTCATTTCAGGGCAATTTGCTGGCTGCTGACCCTAATGCTTATTTATTATAGCACTGTT
Source organism: Aspidoscelis tigris stejnegeri (assembly GCA_023333525.1). Taxonomy (NCBI): domain Eukaryota; kingdom Metazoa; phylum Chordata; class Lepidosauria; order Squamata; family Teiidae; genus Aspidoscelis; species Aspidoscelis tigris. Next base: position 28,003,763 of record JALMGA010000004.1, on the reverse strand, counting down.
TAACTGTGTTCACACCTACATTTTAATCCAGCTTCAGTCCATTTTCAGAGAGAATGAGCAGATCAGCAAAGTGTCAAGCTTTTTTTTTTTTTTTAGCATTATCTGACTCAGAATATCCTCCTTTGGGTTAGAGAAAGTGGAAAGAAAATGACTACTCATTTTGCTGATGGGTTCTCTCACTCTGAAAATAGACTGAAGTTGGATTAAAACTTAGGTATGAATGCAATGTGCCGGGAAAGTTCTGCCATAGTCTGAACCAGCATTTAGACTGCAGGCTCCCATTCTGGAATGCAATCTAGAATAAGGGCCTTCGCAAAAGGGCCTTGGTCTCAGTCTGCATGCTTTGAAAGACCTGCCTCGCTTTATTTGCTTGGGGCTTATTCCACTCCCTGCTTCATGTTAAAGACAAAAGAAAAATGTTCTATAGTTGTGGGAAGAGACATGATAAAAATCTAATCTGCAGTGTATACGGTTTGTAGGATAATCAAATCAATCCTTTACAGATTAATTAGGTACCTACAAATTATTACACTATAATTAGTACAAGGAACCAATTCAAATAACTGCAGATTTTTGTGTTTTCAAAGGGCCATTCCGTCTCAGAGTCACAGGGGATGATATAGAATGTGATTGCGCTCTCTTATATGTTTGAACGAGGCACGAGCTGAAAAAGAAAAAGGTTAATCCTTTCCAATTTGCTTTGGTTTTAATCAAAATAACCTCTTATCTGAAAGTGCTTTTCACTCAAAGAGAGAACCAAGGGCAACTAATTTGGGAGTCAGGGCACAGAGACTGCCTTCTGCATACTTTCTACTAATACTTCTAAAAAGAAGCAATTGTGAAATGTGATGATCATATCTTTTCCTCCTTTCCCTCCAAATGTGCCAAACAGCCCTTAGCATCTTTCATCTTTTGTAATATTGTAACAAAAGTAGTGCTATTGCTGCTGTGATCTTGTGCAAGGTTTGGGCATTGCAAACATTACACTACCTGAGCAAGGAGGTGGTTTGTGTGAGCATTTTTGTATGCAAATGTGTCAGCTGCTGCACTAATGCTTAAACCAGCTGCCCATAGTTTCCATGGGAAACTTTGGATTCTGGAGGCCTGCTTTATGATCTGTGGAAGTGAATTCCTCCATGCAGCAGAAACGTTCACAACAACAAACACACAGAGAACTAAATGTATTGATATTGTATTCTGGACGATGTTGCCAAAGAATCTATTATTCTGAAAAGAAACGAAAAAACACATTAATATCTGCAGAGCTCAATTTTAAATGGATTGGCTGATCTGAACTCTTCCAGTCTGACCTATTTTCTCAAACACGAAACCAGACTGTGAAATGTACCGCTTCGTACTGTACAAAGGAAGGAATGTACCTTTCTATGTCGACGGTTGTTATTAGCATTAATATTGCACATTACTCATCCAGGCAATTTTTCTGGGCACTTTACATAAGCTATAAAATGCAATATACAATTTACAATCGGAACATGGATGGGCAGTTTTATGAACTGGCTTATTTATGACTAAGTTTTCTGTAGGTGTTAGAAATTATCTCCTTGAATTTTAATACAGAAGGGTACAATCCCAAAGCCTATTTATGCTAGGCTGATAAGAGTTTGAATAAAGTGAAAGTTATTTGACCCATCTCCCATGTAGCAACACAAAACTAAGTACTCACTGTATACAAATTGGTTCATTAAATGAGCAAAAATGAAAAACAGGGCTCTTGCACACTGGAGAAGTGGAATGGCACATTTCTGTCACCTGAAAGAGGGATGTCTCTGTAGGTTGACTACATTTGCTTCCATATGTGTCAAATTGCCCTGTCCCATGATGTTTTGCAGCATGCCAGGGGTCTCTAGAAGCTGTTGCTTAATCTCTGATTACAATATTATTAGAAAGTAATGCCTTTTTGATAAGAGGGAGTGAAAAATATTTTAAGGGGATATTTCTGCTGGTGGCCTATTGCAATTTATCTAAGAGCTGATGACATATGAATGAAGAAGAAGAAGAGTTGGTTTTTCTACCCCACTTTTCTCACATCTTTAAGGGGATTCAAAGCAGCTGACAAACCTTATGTTCTTCTCCCCACAACAGACACCCTGTGAGGTAGGTGGGGCTGTGAGAACTCAGAAGAGAGCTGTGACTCATCTGGCCGGATGAGACAAATTTTGAATATTGAGTTTAAACCAGAGTTTAAACCAGAGTTATTTTTATTGGGCATTGTTGATGAAAGTTTAATTGAGGTAAAGATCTTGATATTGTACATGGCAACAGCTGCCAGACTGTTATATGCACAAAAATGGAAGCAAGAAGAATTACCTACGGAAGAGGAATGGATAATCGAATTGATGGAGATGGCAGAAATGGATAAATTGATGAATTTATTAAAAGATAAAACAGTGAATAAGTTCATAGAAGATTGGGGACTTTTTATACAATTTCTTCAGGGACTGGGCATTTTGATGGAAGGCTTTGGCCTTTAGGAGAAAAAGTAACAAGTTTATGAAGGGAGCAAAATGGAAAAGAATAGAAGAAGAGTCTGAAGAATGGAGGAAGTCACATGGAATTTTTTTAAAAAAATTATTCTAATGGTATATATGCATGGAAATGTATTAATGAAAATAAATAAAAAATGGATGGCAAAAAAAAAAAAGAGAGCTGTCACTAGCCCAGGGTCACCCAGCTGCCTTCGTGGAGGAGTGCAGAATCAAATCCAGTGACTACGAAATAAGAGTCTGGCTCTCTAACCACTAGACTAAACTGGCTCACAGTATAAATCTAATGGCCCCTGGAATTAAGAAAACTTTGAATGTGCTAAGCTTTGAATTTGCTTTGAATCCCTTCTGCCAAAGCTTTCGATGAAGGCACAGAAGATTTTGGTTCGCATGCAAATGCCCCTCTTCGAATATAGCTAATATTGGATTAAAATACGAAATGTGGAACCTGCAAAAGTGACAAACATTTTTCACCCATCCCTATCTGGGATACATTAGGTAACCTCTGGTGGTAGTATTTTGGGAAAAGCGAGACCTCCTGCCAATCCACTTTGTCCACACCATGCAAAATTTTATATACTTCTATCGTGTCTCCTCTCATTCGTTTCCTTTCTAGACTAAAGAACTTCAGATTTGTAACCTTTCCTCATAGGGAGTCTCCTCCAGCCCCTTGATCATCATAGTCACCATCTTCTGAATATTTTCCAGCTCCAGGTGCAGTAAGATATTGGTATTAGAGCGAATGCATAATGTATCTATGCTCTCATTGAGCTGTCTGCCGGAGGATAAGTTGATTATTTTCGAAAAGCTAGCATTTGCCCTATTGCAGTCTCCTGGCAGGCTCATGCATTGGCCAAACCCCATGATGGCACTTCATGCTATTTTTACACTACACACCACCCATTATAGCCACAAATACTGATTGCACCTGCTCTGGGCCAGCATGTGCTGTGCAAATGATGGCCTGAAACAGAAAATCCTGCCAGCTTCTCCTGAGGTATTATTTTACAAATTTTAGAGAAGCTTTTATTGGTATAATATATATTGTTCCTTGTACTTATCTTCTGCTGTGAGCTGACCTAAGGCCTATGGGCAATGGGGCAGGGTAGTAGTAGTAGTAGTAGTAGTAGTAGTAGTAGTAGTAGTAGTAGTAGTAGTAGTAGTAGTATCAACAGATAACTGTAGTCAAGGAGGAGAAGATATAGATTATTGACATAGCAGTATCTGGTGACAGCAGAGTTATCATTTTTATAAAAGTCATTGTCATTTCACAATCATTCTCCATTTTTAAAATTTCATTCTGTGATTCTGGGGGATTGTTTACTTTTCATTCCATGTGCATAGTCTTCTCATAGCAGATTGCATGCTTGTGAGTTCTCCATTTAATATAAACCATTTTACCTGCCTATCCCAGTGTCCTGTGCAGTGGCACCAACTTTGCAACCATCTGCAAACATTTTTTTTAAAATGAGGGAAAACACACCATACGTGACAATTAGTCCAACCTATATCTTTGTGCAGCTGCACAAAATCCAGCCATTAACTGCAACTATGGTTTGGGGCTTCTCCACAAACCTACATATAAGATAAATGTCACCAAGAATGGCCAAACAAAATAAAAAGCATCTGTCAGATGGGGTAGGGCTATCCAGTGTGGGTTAAGGATGAATGTGCACACAGTGTAAGGATGAAAAAGAATTTCAATAATCTAAGGTAAGTGTGGTCAACCCAGAGTGGGAATCAAACAGGAACTGGGATTGATTCTAGAGAATGGCAGTATAACCATCATGTGTGTAGCTACAGCCTTAGAGTGTTCATAAGAGTGGAGAGGGCGGACTGCTGTGTCCATCTGCTTGTAGACAGCAAGAGGCAAATGCAACACCATGTGTGCATAGGGGCCATCTCCAAGCCTCCAGACATGTAAATCTTTTCACCTCTTAGGTAAAACCTTGGTTGGGAGTTGATTTTCCCACCGTGACATTATTGTGGGATATCACCCCAATACCTCAGGGCTATGCTGGGACTGTCATGGACACATGTACCAATCCCAGCGTGGCCCTAGGATAATCCCAGGTTTTAGGCCTTGTCTGGATGGGGCCTAAGCCACTCATAAGCTGCCTCAGAGGTGCTTTTTTTTTTACCGTATGTGAATGCCCCTTTTAAGAGTCTTATCCACTGTAAATCTATCTGTGCCCCTTTAAAGCCATCACTATATAGCTATGTGTGGTGGACCTAGCCCTGTAATTCTAGTGCCCGTTTACCTTTCTTCTTTTGCCTGTTCTCCCTTGACAAGCACAACCATCCAGAGACAAAACATTTTGAGAAACAAATTGCCGCTACCAAGCAGTTCCTTTCTTGCACATTATAACTAAATGAGTGGCACCAGTGGGGTGAAATAAAATTTTCTCTTTAGGTGTCCAGGACAATCACTTTCCCTCCCTCACTATGTCTGCCAAATATGTCTCTCTCCATTCTTCTGTACCCTAGGAAAGTCCTTTTATGAAAGGGCAAAGAATCAGAAAGGCGAAAAGAACTGAGAAGTCAGGCTATCTTATTATTGCTAAAGAAATATGGCATACGTGACTGACAGTTTCCTAACCTTGAAAAACCCGCATTCAAACTTAATTATGTAAAATATGTTTAGTTGAATTGTAAGTATAACATAATTATTCTTTTCATATAAGCATTCTGTAAGGATTGGAGTAGCACTTTGTGCTGGAATCTGACAGCCACATGGAAGGGAAGGAGGGATGCATCATAGTCTAGCAAAAAGCGAAAGTATATTTACAGTGCCTGCAATAAAGAGTGGCCCACAATCCACTCCTGTAGTATCCATGTTTGAGAAGAATCAATCTATACCTGTGATCTTGCAAACTCTTTTTGGGGAAGGTCAAAAGCAAGGTTTCCAGTTAGACCTTCCTTTCTTTTCCAGACCCTCATGAAAGGACCATGGAGCCGTCCTATAAACAAGACACACCTCATTCTGCACACCCACTTACTACTGTAGGATGTTTCTAGTATTAGTTGCTGGTTATTGTGAACTGGATCAGGTTATATTTCCAGACTTCCCATTACCTGCTTTAACCAGTGAGTACCTTGAAACAAGCTGCATAGATGCCCTAGTTTTCAGACATAGTTTTATGCATGTAGCTCAAGGGTACCTACTGTGAAAAGACAATGTCATTAAACAATGATATAAAATGCCTCCATTAATATATATCATTCAGTAAATAAATAACGTGTAATCATATGCATGTTCATGTGGATCTAAGCTACTGTGCTCAAAAGGGTCAGTTCCGAAGAGGTCTTAAAATCTGATGTTTTTATAGATCCCAAAGAAAAAGGAATCTTGCTTTTATTTTGCCTTGAATCAAAACTGAATCTTCAAACTGTGCCCATGTCTTAATGAGGCAGCAAAGGTACATCTTTTGTCTCCTCCCTTAGAGTGGCCAGTCTAGAGAGAGCTGCTAGAATCTGGGGGAGTTCCAAGCATACTGGGGGCTCAGGAAAGGTGAGTTCATGAAGAGTAACTCTGAAGTCACTATCTCATATCCTGATGTGGCTCAAAACCTTGCTGCAGTCCATCAGTTTAGGCTGTGGCAACTGAAAATGCTGCTGTGCAAAAAACACAGAGGCTGCATTGTCATGGCTCCATTGTTACTGGTAGGGCAAGGTTGCAACATTGGAGGTGCCTCCATCCAGGTATCTGCTTCCATGGAGCCATGGAGGTATTCATTACCAAGATTTAGATGTTTAGAAAGAAATTGGCAAATTAGGTTTCAAAAATCTGCTCTCTCAGATTATGGCCGCAGTTTCACCTATACCTTATTCTTTCTTCAGCCTGAATTCCAGCCTGATTGGTTACAACTTTAAATGATAAACTGTTTTTTTCCCCCTGAATTCTCCTCCCTCTATTCAGGTTTTCCTTCATTCAGGCCAATGCAGCATTAAAGTTTTAATCCTTATCCAGGAGGCCACCATTCCATTCCGGCTCCCTGGCTGCCCAGAAAATGATACCTATGCAATCCTCTGCTCTGAGTCTTGACCCTCCCCCTCCCCTGGCCACAACAGTCCTTCCTCTGCCTCCCTTCCTCCTCCCCTCCCTTTTCCCTTGATTTCCTTTCCCTGTCACTGCTGCTGATATCTCTCCCCTGCCCCAATCTTCCCCCCTCCTCCCTCTTGCCCTGACTTTCTCTTCCCACCACTGCCGCCACCCCAATCTCCCTTCTTCTGTCCCCACCTTTCACCTTGCCCCCCCTTTACCCTCGCAGAATGCTTCCCAGTCAAGCAGAGCATTTCCCCCACCCACACTCCAGCTGCAGATTACCAGCTACAGCAGCAGGAAGGTGTAACCAAGCCATTCCAGGCTGAAAACGGCTTGGATACAACTGCCTTCCTGATGTGAATTAAAATGGTAAGGTGTAAATGCGGCCTATGTTTTTACAATGTGCCCATGTTTCTTTGGTTATATGCTTATGCATGGTAAGTTCCTTGGACCTAATATTTTATGCACAGGACTTAAAAAGCAGATGTTACCCTCCCAAGATATTCATATTTGCTGGTGATGTTCTAGTGATGTCCTCTTACCCTACCGAGTTACTGTTCCATTAAATTAAATGAGTTCTTTGGCAAGCTCCATTATTGCTTTTAATCTTCTCTGATAAGATTTAGAAGGGATCCTTAAAGGCTGAAAGGGAATAGCTAGTTGCAGATCATATGCAGTGTACGCTTGCCTTTAAAAAAACACACTCAAGACTGAATCTAAATCTGTTAACAGGCAGGATATTTTCAGGAAGGGAAGCTGCTCAGCTTTTTTTATTTTAAATCTGGCTTAAGCAAATTCCAAAAATATTGCAGTAAGGCAGATTTATGAGTAATGGTAATCACATTCCTTCGATTTATTGAATATCATTTGCAAAGCTTATTGCATAATGAATGGAATAGGCTAGAAAGAGTGAGTACACCCACGCACCAAAAATCTGTGACCTAAAATCTACAAATACCTCCTAGCCTCCCAATGTTTGCTGATCATTTTGCACGGTTCAGATTAAATACACAGGGGCATGGGGAGATCCTTGAGGGAAAAGGTCTTAAGATGTGAATTTTATTCGCTGCATTCTCTGTGATTTCACTGCAGCCACTGGTTGAGTTACAGGTGTAAATAAAAATGCCAGGTAGTTGTTATTATAACAACAGTATAATTCAAGACCATGCTGATATTGCTTTTCCAAGTGTTAACTATTGATAACATAGGTTTTGTTAATCTATTAGTCTCTTTTTTATGTGGCATTTCTGGGCTTGATGAGAAAAAAACAAAAACAGATTATAAATTAATTCTGGTCTAGTCCAAGGATGTCAAATTTGTAGCTCTTCTCAGTCCTCTTCTCACTCTAAACAATTTGGTGTCATCCTCTAATTTGACTATTCCACTGATTGTTGCAACCTTTAGATTATTTATAATTATATTTAAAAGCATCAGTTCCATGACAGAATCTCAGTTGATCCCATTTGTTACATCCATCCATTATGAAAAAATAGTTTACTCTTACTGTTTGTTTTGTACTCCTTAGCCTACTGTTCATAATAAGAACTGTTCATTTATTCCAACACCATCAGGGTTACAGAGAAGTCTTGGAAGAAGGACTTTATCAAAAAAGCTTTTAGAATATCCAAGTAAATAATGTCTGATGGGTTGCCTGTATCCCCATTCTTTATCCACTTACGCTAGAAGATAATTAGGGGTGTTTTTCAACTGTCAGAAAGTACCCATTTTTGCACCCATTAAGTACCCATTTGGGTGTGAGCTGGATGATCCCATTTCCATGACGGCACCCATTTGGGACCCGATTGTTTCAACCGCCGCTGGGGAAATCCGGATCAAATGGGTACTTTCTGGCCTTTAATCCGGATTTTCTGTAGACCCCATTAATGGGGTCTACAATGGGGTCTTCAGGCAGAAAATCCAGATTAAAGGGATCCTGTTTCCTCGCTTGTGTGGCAATGGGGTCTAGAGGAGGCTAGGGGGAGGGGGCACCCATGGGGGGGAGCCCCAAAACCTAAGCTTCAAAGTCATTTTGAAGTCACTTCAAAGTCTGTGCAAAATAGCTCCGGAGTGTCTTTGAAGTCTGTGCTGATCTTCAGAATGAACTCTGAAGTGACTCCGAAGTCACCTTGAAGTCACTTTGAAGTTCACTCCGAAGATCAGCATAGACTTCAATGGAGCTGTTTTGCACAGACTTCGAAGTGACTTCAAAATGACTCCAATGCCACTTCAGAGATTGCACCCCCTGTGCCCCCAAACACCTGGGGTGACAAGCAGATTCCTCATGGGTAGATCTGGATTTCCAAATGGGTGCTCCGGTGTTTCCATGGCAGGGAGGCTAGCACCCATTGCTACTGGGTGCTAGACCACCCATGAAAACACATTGGGTACTTCCCTTAATCCGGATCTACTAGATCCAGATTAAGGAATGTACGCATTCCTTAGATGCAGATCTTCTTAGATCCGGATTAAAGGAGCGTGGTGGAAAAACACCCTAGATCTTCCCTTGCAGAAGCCTTGTTGGCTGTCCCTCAGCAAGTCATATGCCACCAAATAGTTTCACAGTTTTTTTCTTTAGAAATAGGTTCATACTGTCTTCCCAGGAAAGGATACTAAATTGAGAGGACTATAATTTCCTTGCACCTTTTGAAACATTGAAGTTACATTAGACACCTTCCAGATCTCAACTAAAGAAGCAGAGTGTAATTACCATTTGTGTATATTTTTAGGAGGTCTGCAATTTCAGCTTTGACCTCTTTAAACATTCTTGGGTGGATGCCATAAGGTATTTCACTTTTTCTCTTGCCACCACAATATAACTCAGTTCCTCAGACTCCCAGTCTGAGAACAGGAGCTCAAAAATCTGCCCAAAAATTATCTTCCATGAACAAAAATCTCAAGAATTTATTCAGCTTCTCTGCAGTTTTTTTTCTCCCCCCCCCCCTCATCATCTAAGGGACCAATGCCTTCCTTTCTAATGCATTTGAAGAGTCTTTTATTATCAGTCTTTTGGCAATATACTTCACAAATTTTCTTTTTGCTTCCCTCACTGTCTCTTTACGTTGATTTTGCCAAAGTTCTTTTTTCTTTTAAATTAGGAGAAGCCTTCAAATTTCTAAAGGAAGCTGTTTCACTTTGAATAGAAGGTGGCCTCCCCCTTTTTATTTTTGACAACACAGATCAACTATGGCTCTGTCCCCATGGCATTTTGGTACGGTTCCGAGCGCAGGATCGGTGCAGTCCGTCCCCATAGGTTTTGGGTTTGGTTTGCTAAAAGCATACCAAACGCCCCCAAACCGTGCCAGAAGGTTGCCAAATCAGGTACCTGTTAAGTCTCGACATGGTTCAGGGGACCGGCACGCATTGCTCAGCAAGCCAGGAATGAACATGGGGGCACTTTCTTTCTTTCTTTCTTTCTTTCTTTCTTTCTTTCTTTCTTTCTTTCTTTCTTTATTTATTTATTTATTTATTTATTTATTTATTTATTTATTTATTTATTTATTTATTTATTTATTTATTTATTTATTTATTTATATTTACATTTATATGCCACCCCATACCCAAGGGTCTCTGGGTGGCTCACAGCATTTAAAACAAACATATACAAACTATATCAGAACAGGTTAAAAATATAACTTTAAAAATGCAAGAATAATTAAAAACAGCAGTGGTTTTTAGTGGGGGGAAGTGTGGGGGACATTTAACCAAAGGCCTCTGTAAAGATGAGCGTTTTCACTGCCCTCCTAAATAGGAGCAAAGAAGGGGCCTAACGCACCTTGGGGCAGGGAGACCATTCCACAGCCTGGGGGCCACTACTGAGAAGGCCCTCTCCCGGGTGCCCACCCGCCTAGCTACTGAAGGCGAAGGGATCACCAGCAGGGCCTCCCCTCCAGATCTTAAAACACGGGCAGGTCGATATGGGAGAAGGCACTCCTTTAGATATCTGGGACCCAAGTCATTTAGGGCCTTATAAGAAGTCAAGGTTAACACCTTGAATTGGGCTCGGTAGTGAATTGGCAGCCAGTGCAGTTCTTTTAAAACCGGCGTAATATGTGTCGGGCTAGATGTTCCTCTCAGCACTCTGGCTGCTGCATTTTGTACCAGCTGCAACTTCCGAACGGTCTTCAAGGGAAGCCCCATGTAGAGTGCATTACAGTAGTCCAACCTGGAGGTTACCAGAGCGTGGATAACTGTGGCCAGGTCATCTCTGCCCAAAAAAGGTTTCAGTTGGCGCACCAGCCGTAGTTGGGAGTAGGCACTCCTGGCCACGGCCTCCACCTGAGCTTCAAGTGTTAGCGCAGAGTCCAGGAGTACCCCTAAGTTTTGCACCTGTCCCTTCCCGGATATTGTAACCCCATCAAGGACAGGATATCTCCCAACTACTTGGACCCGAGAGCCTGTGATACACAGCACCTCTGTCTTGTCTGGATTCAGTTTGTTTATTGGCCCTCATCCAGCCCATTACTGCCTCCAAGCACCTGTCAAGCACTTCAACCACCTCTCCTGATTCAGATGGCACAGAGAGATAGAGCTGGGTATCATCTGCATATTGATGACACCTCACTCCAAATCTCCTGATGATCTCTCCAGGTGGCTTCATGTAGATATTAAATAACATGGGATATAAGATTGACCCCTGGGGAGCCCCACAATTCCCAAGGTGTCGACTCCGTCTCTCCCATCACCACTATCTGAGATCGGCTCTGGAGATAGGAGCGGAACCAATGCCAAGCATTGCCCCCAACTCCTAAACTCCGTAGCCTCTCCAGAAGGATACCGTGGTCAATGGTATCGAAAGCCGCTGAGAGGTCCAGGAGAACCAGTAGGGTGGCAGGAGAACCACTTGCGGACTAACGGGGAGGAGATTCGCACTCACATCATTGATTGGGGTATGCTTGCTGTCCCTGCACTGTCCATTGAAGATTGCAGCTGCTGACTTTTTAAAAATGCCAATCGGAAAGGCAGGCTGGAGAATGGCTTGGTTTTTATATTTTCTGACATTTCCACTGAGGTAATTCCAACCCAGTTTCAAGAATGCCAAGGCAGGCTGCATAATGGCTTGATTTTTAACGTAGAAACATTAAGGGAGAGAAGCGAGCTTGGTTACAGAACACTCTTTCTAAACAACAAAAAGCTCAGCACACAGCATACCTCTCTCAGCTGATCAGCTGAGAGGGAAGGAGACAGCCGCATGGACAAGCGAGACAGAGCGGAAAGTGTGTGTGTGTGTGTGTGTGTGTGTGTGTGTGTGTGTGTGGAGGGGGAATTGGTTGTCAGCATGGAGACGAGGCCGCTGAGACAACTTTAAAAAGCAAAGCTGGGAGATTCAGTGGTCTGAGGTGCCTGGCAAGGCGAGAGTCAAGCCCAGCCGCGATAAGAAAGGCTTGATTCTTGTGGTCCCCGGTCGAGCGGAAGTGCACAAAAGGTCTCAAGCGCCTCCTGTCAGCTGTCAGAACTGTCAAGCGGCTAAATCATTATGGCTTTTGGCATGAATTTTTTTTAAAAAAATTATTTTTATTAATGAAGCTTTATTTGTACTTGTTTCTGTGCTTCCCACCCCAGTCCTGGCTGTCCGTGCTGCTAAGGGAGGGGGGGGCATGTGGCACAGAGGTGGGCTGATGTCAATCTGGCTTCCAACGAGGGCAGAGGGGGTGGAGAGGAGGTGGCGCTGCTCCCTCGAACTAGGGCTTGGCACACTTGTCATGGGGATGCCTGCATCTGTGCCAAACCCGTACCCGTCCCACATTGCCAGGAATGCCATGGGGACACCTGACATGCGTGCCTGGTCCTGTGCTCGGCACATGCATGCCTAAACAGCGCCAAAAGGGTGCCAAACGGCTTGCATGGGGACGAGGCCTAAGTAGGCCTCTTCTTGGCCTTGGTGGATACTTTCTGAATTTTAGAAATACACTGTAATAGGGGTGTGCACAAATGTTTTTCTGCATTTGAATTCAAGTCAATCAAATATCCGAACATTCAGTTCAGTTTGAATGTTTAAAATCCGAATGTCCGAAACCCTGATTTGGATCCGTAACATTCGAATCTATTTGTTCGAATGTTAGATTTGTATTTAAAGATACAAATGTTGACAATATTTGTATCTGTTATATGTATGTGTGCCATTCCGTATGCATCCCATTTTCATCCTGCATTAGAAGCACAAATACGTATAATATTTGTATATTTGAACGAATGTTTCAGAAAATCCAAAATCCATTCAAATGTCTAAATTCGACAATTCAGATGTCGATATTTGTTGGATGTGAGTGAGATTTTTGAATTTTTGAATATTCATACACATCCCTACACTGTAACTGAGCCTCTGAAAGCCAGCATTGTGTAGTGGCTAAAAGCACCAGACTAGAACCTAGATGACCTTGAGTTTGTATCCCCACCCTGCCATGAAATCTCACTGGACAACCTTGGCCAAGTCACAGTCTCTCAATCTCCACCACTGCCAGTTCCAAACACATATGAAAAAAAAGAAGGGTCACTCTAAGATCAGTGTCAGGCTCCCATGATAAACTAAGTAAGATCATATTCCACGTAGCATCAGCAAGGATATTGACCCTGTGACCCAATGAGGAGAAGGAGGAGACTTGGCTTTTATACCCTGCTTTTCTCACCCTTAAGGACAAACTTTCTGTTCTTCTCCCCACAACAAGACACCCTGTGAAATAGGAGGGGTTGCGAGAGGTCAGAAAGAGAACTGTGACTAGCTGAAGGCTACCTAGCTGTCTTTGTGTAGAAGTTTGGAATCGAATCAGAAGATTATCAGATAAGAGTCTGACAGACTAATTGCAAGACCAAACCGGAAGAAGAAGAAGAAGAAGAAGAAGACTGCAATGGAGCCTCTATCGTTATGGTTTTATGTAACAGCCCAACTTCAGCCAAATCACTACATCAAACAGCTTCACAGACAAGGCTGTAATACTAGGGAGCTATTGGCGAACAGCCACAGGTTTACTGCCTTCAGATAAAAAGGCCTGAAGCTGTTCTCTAAGAAATGGAGCTAAACCAAGGCTAGAAAGGCCTTCCTGCTAAAGGAAGCCCAGATTGGTCTCAGTCAAACACTGTTAGAATGGAAACTGCGTACTTTGGTCTAGCAGATGAGCATTTCCTTGACACTCTCCAGCTACATAATAACAACAGATTGTCAGCCTACGTGGCTTAAATTTAGTAATAATCATGTTTCTCTGCTTCATCTTTCTGCAATGTTTTATAGGATATTTGTAGATTTTTTTTTCAGTAGTCCAGTTGCAAAGCTATTTCTGTTTTGGCAAGCTGTTCATGCAGGAATGCAGACGAACAGGTAATGTATTTTAAAAAGCAACAAAAGGGGAAGTGATTAGGTAAAGAAATTCAAGCTGTACATTTGGATGCAGTTTAGGGGAAATATATATGCCTAAATCAGTGGGGCGTGAGCTCTTACTGGGCAAAACGCTGCTGATTCAATAGTACTTACTTGGTAAAGGAAATAGGCTTTACAAAATTACCAATCAGATGAGGATTTGTTCCAAATTTCATATTAAAACAATATCTTCATTGCCCCAGCTTCTGAGTTCTCCAAAATTCTCCATTTATTTATTCAATTGTTTTTACATATATATACTGTGAAATATCACAATCTCATGGAGGTTCACAACAAGATAATCAATTAAACAATCGATTAAACTTCAGTAAAAGCATGGGCACACCACCCTCCAAGGCAGCAACAGATATCAAAAGCAAGATTAAAGAGAAGTGTTTTTATTAATCGTCAAAAGTTCATTAGTGAAAGGGCCTAGCCTACATCCAAAGGAAGACTGTTCCATAGCTTAGGGGCAACCACAGACAATCTTGTAGATTTAATAAATCTAAGGAAGAAAAGAGAGAAAATGATTACAGTTTTTTAGCATCAGTGTCTTTATGGCCACAGTCACACCTGGCTTTTTTATGAGGACTGAGATCATCTTGAGTTCTTGGAGACCAAATGCCAAAGTGGGCATCTAGTTTTTCTGAAGACTCTCCTGGCCGGAAAGAGACTATCCTGTAACCAGATAATCCCAGCACTAAGTTTGTTTCAGTCAGAAATGGATCCAGGGCCAGGTAAAGACCTGCCGCTGCTGCTGCTGCTGCCGCCGCCGCCACACTATTCCTTTCACTGACTGAAAGGTAAGCTTCAGCATGGCAGAGGTGGCAGTAGTGATGGAAATTTCCACCACCTTCTCAGCTCCTCACCTTCCTGCAATGCCTCCCCTTGCGTCCCCCCTCAAAGCATGAACCTACCGCCCCTGCCCTTCCCATCAGGTCACATACTCAGCATCCAAATCCACCCCCTGGCCCCTCATCCTCTCACAACACTCCCATCAAGTCATGCCCGTGGCACATGGCATTGAAGGCTGTGCCCAGCTTCAAAGCCAATGCAGACCTTTCGAAAGCCAGCATCCCAACTTTCAGCACCACTTCAGCACCAGCAAAAACTCTTCCCCCTCCAGTATCTTCACTAGAACATTGGTAGACCTCATCAGCAAGGTCTAACAGCACAGTGGGATGGAATAAGGAGACATTTTAGCACCCTATGCTGCTTTATTGCTCTGTCTATGTGGACAGAACATTCCAGATGGGCAGGGCCTGATCTGTCCAAGAAAAGCTTGTTAACAGCAGGCCTTTTGACCCGCTCTCAGAAAGCAATTAAGTGTGGAAAGAACTCTAGTGACGTGGGATAATACAACTTGTATTCCTTTAATTTTCAGCACTGAGCAAAGCAAAATGACATGCAAAATTCCTACCAAGAAGACTCACAAATAGGGATGTGCATGAATGGTTCTTTTTTTGGGGGGGGGGGTATTTGATTTGTGATGAATTGAATGTTAGAAAATTCACATTTGTTTGAATAAATCCCCTTCAAATGTAGTAGGATTCTATTTGATATGAATGTATTTATATGAATTCATACAAATATCCAATACAAACGCATACATATCGGATATGTATCCTAAATATCCAATATCAATGCATACGTATCGGATACATATCCTATACGAACACGTATGTATCTATACATATCCAATACATATCCCCAGTTTAACAAATGTCCAAATTATTCGTATGAATGTTCCAAAACATTCATATTTGTACGAATGTTAATGTACGAATGTTGCAACATTTGATTCATGTACAAATATCTGCATTTGTCTGCATTTGTATGAATAACAAATGTTACAAATATTCGCACACATCCCTACTCACAAAGTTTGTCAAAATATTGTGCTGTTTCTCAGATCTATTTTCGTGAAAAAGAAACTCTCCATTATTGTTACGTCGTCCATTAGGAAAATCCCATCAACAGTGGGTCGATATGCAGAACACCACAGCTAGCGAGGAGGGGCAAATCCTCTTAATGAGACACTCTTGAGTCTATTTGCATTTTTGTTTAAAGATAAGCTCCCCTTGATTTGCTTTAAATTCCACTCAAGGGGAAATGTCGTTGGTCACTGTAGGATTTGACACTGAATTTAGAATAAGATTTCTGGATCTCCCTAACGGGTAATGTCTGAAGGCTACAGCAGTGTTTCCCAAACTTTTGACATATGTGTACCCCTTCTATAATTTTCGTAATGCTGACTACCCCTCATAAAAAACATTAGGGATAAAAATTATATTTTATAAAAATAATCAAAATCAGTGGAACTTACTAAAGCACAATAACAGGCACCCAGAACTAACTATTAAAGAAGTAAGTTGTCTCTTTTAATGAAGTGCAGTATATTCACACCGTGTCACGCCTCACAAAACAGATAACACTGCAATTCTCCGGCATTTAAACAGCTCCACGGCTCAGCGTCAACTGTTAATGTTCCCGCAGTTTAAAAATGGCTGAACCCGAGCTGCGCAAAGGATGCGCAGAAGTTCCCGCCATAATGAGTTGCGATACGATGTACGATGGCCCCAGTTCCCATGTAAAAACTGTGATATGCACCTTTTCCTTTCCCTGTTCTGTGGGCGCAGCTAAGCACGGTGCAGTGGATATTCCCACGTGATCCCCACCAAACTCCAGTGTAATGTGTACCCCCACCAAACTCTTCCCGTACCCCTGGGGGTACACGTACCACACTTTGGGAAACACTGGGCTACAGCAATAATGTTCACAGTGAATGGCAAGGGACTGAATCAATAGTGTGTGCGCCCTGTATTTCCTGCTGTTGGATGGACTATGTTAGTGTAAGTAGAAACAAGATTCTATTTAGCTTTTGTGTTCATTTGTAGCAAATGTACTTTGAAAGCATGGATCATTCTTAAACAACAGTGTCATTGAAGTATCTTTCTGCGCTACTTTTTTTTTTTTTTTTTTGTCAGATGAAAGAAAAGGAGCTCTCTTAATCAAGCCATAGCTATTTGTGATATTCAGAGCCAGCAAACAAGGTCTGAACAGTTTACTTCTGTGCTCAGCCGTTCCGGAACAGGAACCAAACAACCATATCTGTTTAGACTGCGCCCATTCTGTCTATCCTTTGTAGAGGTGCCAGAGTTCTCCACATCAGTGACTTGAGGGTTGCCATTAAAAACAGAGACCATTTCACTCTGTCTGTGCGGCTGAAAGCTGGTCGCAACGTGGGATTCTCACTCTGAATTTCTTCAGGCCAGGGGAGGGGAGCAAGGTCCTTGGCTGGCAGCAGACAGCAGGGCAATGAATGGGAGGGAAGCATTTGTTTTGACTTCTCTGTGATTTGTTTGTTTCGGCATTACGTTCCCTGTCAGTAAGCCTGGGAGGAAACATAACATAATGAAACTGTAATTTCAAATTACTGTCTCAACACTAGATCCTTTGCTTCTTGGTTTTGGCTTTCCAGTGAACTGATAAAGATCAATAATAAACTAGGGGGAAAGAACAAAAGTCATAAGCCTTCATTTGTCTTTGTTTTTAAGCTGAAATGTGATGGTGAAGGAGGAAAGGAGGAGGAGGAGGATTACAGGTATCCACTATTTTTAGGAGCAGAAAGGAATACCATCTGTTTTAAGTTTGAGAGTAAGGCTTAATTTAAGCCAAAGGGTAGTCTAAAGCTCTTTTTAGTAGTAAACAGCAGCAGAGCTAATCGCCCAGTTGTAGCTTTTATTCATGGAAAATGTAAGGGGTTTTAAAAGCTATTTGCAGGTGATGTTGTTAGTGCCATCTATTGGCAGCTCCAATAAGAGAGAGATGCCAGTGCAAGCTGCCCCTCTCCAGCATGTCTGACCATCCCAGATGTGCACAGCACCAAGCGGCAGGATTTGTTCTTTTTCTTTGCTTTAGATTCCTTCTCCTTGAACCATTCACTCACCACCACCATTCTTAACCTTCCCTGGGAAAAGTTCTAAATGAGCAAGAGCAAGATAATACCATAAAAAACTAACAAATCATGTCCAGAATTGAAAACAAATTCAATCCATGGAGCGTTCAAACCATCCCAGTGTATGTAGGAAGGAAAGATATCAGCCACTATGTATGCATGTCTACAACTGGTTCAGTGGGTAAGTATGGCTGCAGCTTTCTCCAAAAGTGCTACAGCATGCTGTTTCCTGCATCATAATGGTTCAAGCTTCCTTTGACTTCTGGACATTAAATTAATTAAAATCATTTTCTACTGACTCTTATAAGAATCTCCAAGCAGTTTTCAAAAAAAGAAAAAATAAACAAAAAACAAGAATACAAACAGATTAAAATATGCAAACCAAAATACGTCAAGAATCAAATAGGTTAGGGGAAAAGGAACCATTTACACAGGGTATAGCTAGGTAAAGAGGCCCCTAAAGATTGTAATCCTAGGTGTTTCCTGAATGACAGAGGTGAGGATTTCCCATAAAGTAAATGCTGCCCCAGAAAATACTTGGCTACAGGTTTTCATAAGATGAACATTTGGTATTTTGTGGGGCCAAAAGCAGAACTTCAGACGACCTCTGGATTCTTCCAGCCTATAGTGGGGAAGGCATTTTTTGAGGTACCTTGGTTCCCAGTTGTTCAGGGCCTTATACACCAAGCATAGAACCTTGACCCAGGCCCTGTAACTAACTTGAAAGCAGTGTTGCTGCTTAATCACAGGAGTAATATGTGCACAGACAGACAAGCCCATTTAACAACCTGACCACTACATTTAGCACCATTTGGAGCTTATGGGGCAGATAGAAGGGTAACTCCACATAAAGCACATTGAGGCTGCATCCCCATGGGGCTGCCACTGCCTTGCGGTGGATTCAGGGCAGCATTAATGGAATCTTAATTCACATTAAGGAGTCATGGCAATGGAGGACGGGATGGGTTCAAGGTGAACCCGCCTGTCCCCATGAAAACCATGGTAAATCCCTGCATTGGGATGCCATGGTTTTCTCCACCACCACCCTTGCCTGGGCACTTAATTGCCCAGGTAAGGGCTTGATTTACCCCAAACGATCCCCTGACAGCTGCCCTGCAGTCAGCTGAGCAAATGTCAGGCGGGTATAGGGGCTGTCAAGAGCATGAGGAGAGCTCCGGTAAGATGATTAAAACAGACACAAAAGCCGCTACTGTTTTAATCATTTTAGCAGAGCTCTGCTTGTGTGCATGACAGCTGCTATACTCGCCTGACAGTTGCTCAGTTGTCTACAGGGCAGCTGTCAGGCGATCACTTGGGGTAAATCAAACCCTTACCTGGGTGATTAAGCACTCAGGTAAGGGGGGGCAGTTGTGATCACAACATTAGTGGCAGGGACAGTGAAACCCTGCCCGCTAATGCTGCAATCGTAACCCAGGGGTGTCCCTATGCCCCCAGGATAACCTGTTCTTTCCCGTAATTCAGGGCAAGAACAGTTATAAAGGGGGGGGTCAGTTTTGAGGGTTTTGTCCCTCATGTAGCCCAAATTAGGACTTTGCATGGGGACTCTCACGAGGCGAGCTCATATTCACCTTGCAGTATCCTTACCATGGGGACATGGACTATGTGATGTTACTAGAGTCTTAAGAACAGTGACTGGGCCATCCCTCTCCAGGTAAGAACATAGCTGGCATACCAGCCAAAGCACCAGGCACGGTTAGCCACAAACAAATCCATGGAGGTCATGTATACCAATGGCTACCAGAATGAATGCTGCTATAATGGCTTTGTCAGCCGCTTTGAGTCTCCTTAAAGGGGTGAGAAAAGTGGGGTAGAAAAGCCAACTCTTCTTCTTCTACTAGGAGAAATTGAAAGCAGGTAAAAGTTTTACCACCAATTTCTTCTTGAGTGTGTCCAGAAGCAAGTGGTGAACCACTGTGTGAGATGAGATGCTGGAGTAGATAAACTGTGGCCTGACCAGCAGAGCTTCTTTCATGTTCTCATGACCTTCATGGACAGAGATGTGGCTAAACCCCCAGACTACACACATGTTTGTTCAAAGAAAGTGTAACTCCATCTAGAACAGGCAAAGCTCCCAATTTCTTGGTGCTTCCTGCCCCCATCCAGCCCGTTACTACATCCAGGTACCAGTAGAGAACACCCATAGCCTGATGTGATTAATTGAAGCTTTTCTATTTATTTGCCGCACTTAAAAAAAAAAAACATAGGGCATGCAGGCGTAACTAGCTACTGAGAAGTGTGCTTTTCTTTCTTCATCACATGCTGTTCCCAAGTTGCCTGAAAGAACAAAAGCATTTGCCAACTTTTAGATGAATTGAGGCTGGAATGGGAACCCCCACATGTGCCAAAAGCCCCAAGCCGCTGCTACTAAACAGCTTTTGTCACCACGGAGAGAAGTATTCTAAGAACATCACAAGTGCACTGTTTGAATTGTATGCAGATTATTCTCTTGTAAATGGCTGAATATATAGATTTTAAAAACTTGCTATTAGTAGGTTTATCTGACACGACTTATGTTAATAAGCAAATCAGTTCTTAGAAGAAAACATTCTTATGAATGTGCAAACTTTCTTATGAAAATCCTATATTTTATATAGTTTTATTTATATGTATTTTCACTCCTAAAAATAGATGTCATAACATTAACATCTGCTACAATACTTGCTATTAAATGTGTTAATGGTAGGTTGTCAAAATGGTTGTTAAAATGGGGTTAGGACAAGCGTGAACTGGTAATAATGTGTAGGTAGGTAAATAGATAAGTTTAAGACATAGGTTGGGCCAGTAAATTTTCTTTGAAAAAGATAGGTAGGAAGGAAGGTAGATAGGTAGGCAGGCACTAGATAAATATATCAATTTTATCAAATTGGATAGCTGTTGTTTTTAACCATTTAGGAGGAGTTCTTCCCAAAACAAGCTCTTCAGAAGACGATCTTCACCTCCTTAGACTTTTCAGTTATTGTCAGTCTTAAGTATATATATTTTCCAGTCCACAAAGGGTGAGGACAGGCATACTATTAAGAATTCATAGGGACCTTCTGCCACAAGCTACAGGATGGGTTTCCCCAGTGTGTGCTATTATGCTCATTTTCTTAGAGCAGCGTTTTTGTATGTCCATTCAGGCTCTTCTCGTTTTGTCCGTTGGCAGGGTGATTCAGTATTCAGTCTTCTGAGGGGAAAATCTATTAGGCTTTCTTATGTTTTTGAAGTAAAGTGCCTGGTTTCCTTGTGACCTCTCAGAGCCTGAAAGGGGAGGCATAGATGGGATATAAAGAGACATCCTATTTCTTGCTACCCACCACTAACCAGAAAACACCCTCATGCCTGCTAATTGGCCACATAGAATGTAGATAACGATTAAGACCCAGGACACAGAGCTCTTAATTCCAGTATACAACAGAAAGCACAATGGAGCTTATTTCAACAAACTGCCTGAATGTGTTGACCCAGGCAGTACTTAGTCTGTTTTACCTCACAGATGTGTCTTATTCCTCAAGAGAGAAAAAATCCAGTTAGCCTGTTTGCTGTTGGGCACAGAGTTCTTTGTTATTATTCCTTAAGCAGTATCAAAGCCAGCCCCGTTCATTTTTTTAAAAAAAATGGCTACATCAGTCCACAGTGATCCATGAACTGGTAATTTCCAGACTGGATTATTGCAATGTGCTCTATGTGGGGCTGACCTTGAAGATGGTTCAGCAGCTAGACTGCAAAGAAGAAGAAGAAGACAAGTTTGCTTTTAACCCTGTCTTTTCTCACCCAAAGTGGACTCAAAGTGGCTGACAAACCTTCTGTTCTTCTCCTCAGAACAGATGCTGTGAGGTAAGTTGGGCTTGCGAGAGCTCAGAAAGAGAGCTGTGACTAGCCCAAAGTCATCCAGCTGGCTTTGTATAGGAGTGCAGAATCGAACCAGGAAACTTCAGACACGAGTCCAACACTTTGTGCCTTCATTTGAAGCTTTGGAGTAGATTCAGAGGCGTGGCTGGTAGCAACAGGGATTGGAAGCAAATTTGAAGTGGCTCCATTCACACTAATGCGAAGTTCTAATGCAAAGAAAATGGGGGGAAGTTCATGCACATCTCTAATATTGAGAAAAGCGGTCTGCAAAGTAAGCTCATCCCAAGTTGTTAAGGCCCTGTATGCCAAAAAATAAAACCCTGAACCTGGCCCAGGAGCTAACTGACAACTAATGCAGATGCTTAAGCACAGGGGAGACTTGATGAGCCTGTTTATTATTTAGGATGCTTGAAATACTGTGGATCCTGCTTGATTTAATTTCAGAGATGTCCTGCATGCTGCTTCATGTGTTTAGTATGAACAGCATCCTCTACTGCAGCGGTTCTCAAACTGTGATCCTCTGATGTTCTTGAACTATTCCCAGCTATCTACTCTAGAATTATATGCCAGCTAGGTATTGTTGTTCAAGATCATCTGAAAGACCACAGTTTGAGAACCATTGCTCTACGGTCACCATTTTCCCAGATTTGTGGGCACAAACAAATTCACGTTCAAAAATTCAACCAAATGTTTGAATTTGCAGAATTTTGTGTTGGATCGAAAACACAGTCATTCAAATGTCTTTCTGTTCAAATGAGTTGAACAATCCTCCTGGTTCATGAATAAGAATATTTACTCAAAAGTTTGCACTTTCACATTATTCTGTTAATGAAAATAGCATCTTGCTTATGAGCAGTATGAAGATCAAATTGCAAAACTGTGTGGGTTCTTCTATTGGAATTCTGGGTATCAGTATAATTTTAAGGAAGTTCATTACCTGGACCTCTCAAGAATACAGAAAAATGAACATCGACTCTTTGATGCTTTCCTCAGTTGTTAAAGGAAATAGTATTCTAATACATATTGGCTGAATTCCCATTGCCACTTTAAAGCTGTTTCAAAACAGTTTGGATCCTCGTAGTTCCCATCCCCAATCTAAAATGGTTTCAAAATGGTTTGGATCCTCTTCGTCCCCATTCCCAACCAGAGGCATTTCCGCACTGAATCGCGTTCGAAACCGAACGCGTTCAGGCGGAAAGCTTAAGCCAGCTTCGGGCGCTTTCCCCGTTCACACACAGACGCTCCGGAACGCGTGTAAACGCGTTCCGGAGCGTCTGGGTGCGAATGGTTAAAGCGCCCGAAGCTGGCTTAGCCGGCAAACGCCGGCCAGGGGCGCGCCGGCGGCCGCGGAGGCAGATCGACAATCAGCTGTTTGAAAAACAGCTGATTGTCAAAGCCGCGCGGCGTCGGAGGCGAGCCGGCAGGCGATCGGGAGACAGAAGCGGCGCGAACGCTTCTTCTCCCGAACGCCTGCGGACGGCTCGTCCGCGTTGGAACGCATGTAGAGCACTTCGAAGTGCTCTACATTTCGAACGCGAAAGAGGCAGCTGCGGACACGTCGGGACGCAAGCCGCGCGCGGCCAATGCGGATGACGTGTCCGCAGCTGCCTTTTTCGCGTTCCGTTTTCGCCCGTGCGAAAACGTCTCAGTTTCAGGGGTATTTTGAGCATTATTTAGCTTAAAACGGAATAAATAAAAACCTTGATTTTTCAGGTGTTTTTTCCAGTTTTGGCTTTTAAAATGCTTCTTTGTTATTGCTGCGGGAACGCTAGAGCAGTATTTGGGCAAATACATCATGAAACAGGTGGGCTTTCACCCTGCAGGACAGCCCCTTGTCAGTTAAAATGCCAGGTTTCCCCTGTACAGCAGACAGTTTCATTGTAAAAATTCACCCACTTCACACCTTATAACAATGTTTCCTTTCCCACCCATGCTTCCCCTCATGCACATGAAGCCTAAAGATCAAGGAAAGATACAGGTCCCAGCCTCCTTCCTTGATCTTTAAAAAGGGGAAAGGGGGACGATGCAGGAACTGGGAGAAGCAAGGAAGTGAATTGGCAGCTCTCAGTCCATCTTTCCCTCTCGCCTGCCTGCCACGGCGGCAGCACTGCTCGCTCACTCACTTGCACAGCTCCCACTGGGAAGTGTGCAAGTGTGTATGTGAGTGCGCGCGCAGGTGGCAGCAGCAGTAGAGCGAGCGCTGTGTTGATCCAGGGGGAGCTTTGTCTTGCCTTGCCTGGAAGGGGAGGAGGCCACCCAGCCTCTGCTCGGTCTTTCTAATCGGCTAGTGGATCCAGTGAAGCAAGTGGGCATCCCTCCCTCCTTCCCCTCTCTCCCCCAACAAGCCAGCCAGCCAGGGTGCTTTTTTCGTGGGGAACCCCTGCTGGGGATGGTGGGTGTGGAGGTGAGCAGGCGAACCGGGCTTGAGTTGCCGCCGTCACCATGCACCCTGGGCAATGGGGAGAGAGGGGTAGAAAAAGGCTGAGGAGGGGGAAGAATCACTTTTCCCAATCCGATTTTGGAAGCATTTTAAGTGTTTTAAGTGTAGGGACATAAAATCAGGGTTGAATC
Organism: Aspidoscelis tigris stejnegeri; assembly: GCA_023333525.1. Classification (NCBI taxonomy): domain Eukaryota; kingdom Metazoa; phylum Chordata; class Lepidosauria; order Squamata; family Teiidae; genus Aspidoscelis; species Aspidoscelis tigris. Next base: position 27,979,485 of record JALMGA010000004.1, on the reverse strand, counting down.
CGATTGCCAGATGCTCCCTTGCTTCCTTGTAAGGCACTTTACATATCAATGTAAATAGCCTTGTATATAGTGCTTTATTCCTTTAATGGGAATTCACCCATTCAGTTATGTTCATACAGGGGGGAGAAGGCAAGATATTCAAATTACTTCATACACAATTTTCATCTGGCTGCGAGGAAGATGGAACAATTCTTGGGAGATGCTAATCACATCATTTAATGATCCACTGGAACATTGTCGTTCACTCAGGAGATGAAAGTCAAATAAATGGCTAGAAACAATGAGCATGATGAGACAAGATCCGCTATGAAGCTGAACCAACACCAGCCCCAGGTGTTGTAGGATCTTCCCATTTTGAAGGCATTTCCTCCCTTTCAGAAAATCTACAGCATCCTTCACCGATCTGATGCCTTCCAGATACTTTGGATGGCTAGCCAAAGCTTATAAGAATTAAAAACATTTGGGTAGCACTTGATTACCCTCTAGGATAGTGCTTAAAAGCTAGCTTTAATTCGCATCAGTCAATCTGGGATAACTGGATCCACCAATCTGGAAATCGTGGATCTGTAGTGGTGGCATGGATCTGGTGCATACCTCCCCATGTCTGTGAAGCTCACACAAGCTTGGCAGCACCCTACCCCCCATGCCTCCAAAGACTAGGAACAACAGTTCTGAGGCTCAGAGCCTGGGGTGGTGGTTTACAGCAGTGGCCTATAGTTCTAGTTTATGGAGGTGTGCTGTCTGCATGCCTCCCACAATCTGGAGCAAAGCTCTTTTGTCCACTTGTAGACCTGATTAAATGGGTCTACTGTAGATCCGGATTAAGGGCCTCTTAATATGGATCTGGTTGCATCTTGTACAATTGGAGCTGGACTAAGGTGGATGGACAGGTGGACTATGAAACAGATTAAGAGATTCCTTAATCTGGACCTAAATTGACTGCAGAAAGCACCAGGGACTTGGGCTTATGTATGAATGTCGTAACATTTGATTTATACACACATGTCCGAATTCATATGAATTCGTACAAATACTGAATGTTAACAAATATTCGTGCACATCCCTAGTTGACATAAATGAATTTCTCTTCAGTTTTGTGGTCAGGATACTCTCCAACCCCCCAACTTGCTTTATGAAACCTGTCTATTATTAGTAAGGAATTACTGATAAATGCTACTAATTCGGAGCAGTTAAATGTTAAACAACTTAAGGATAATAAAACATGAAGGTTGATATAAATGTTACTGAGTATCTTCTTCAGCCTTGTAATCATTCTGAGCGCTGAGCTTTAGTACGTCTTTTTGCTGAGCACGTGTCCATATTTTATACATTTTAAAGTTTTATAGGACAGAGTCCCTGCTTGGCCATTTTTAATACTACAAAGCTTATCGAAGGGGAAAGTTGGAGGACCCAGTGCTTGGATTCTCACACAATAAGAAAAGGGCAAGCTGGCAGGCATCTTTCAAGAGAGGGTCTGTTTGCACTTCAATGATCAGGGCAGTCCGGCAGACTTTGGGATGGAGCATCCACACACCACAGTGCTGCCCTTGTCCTAGAGTGGCCAAGAGCCACCCTGATCATCAGTAGGTGCCTGGGACTCTCTTGATTAAACCCAGATGCAACATTCACATTACTTCCTATGCATATGTTGTGTGTGGTGGCATGACTGCAGTCACGTGCTGTGGTGCCAATCGCCACAGCAATGGCTAGCATGTATGGGAGCTGCTAATGTGATCTGGATGGGCCTGTCCACCCAGGTATGGGTGAAGTTTGGGATGGGATGGTGCTCATGGTGCAAATGCCAGCCATCACCCCTGATCTTTACTGTCGTGGGATATTTTACCATGGCAGTTAAGTGCAAAAACATCCAAAGTTCCTTGGATGGTCAAGAGTGGAGAGTTAAGTGGATTCCTGCATTAATGTGAAGATGCTGTTCACACAGGATTCTCCCACTTGAATGATTTTCTTATAATCTGCACATTTATATATTATGATGTTGTTTGGATTAGTTCAGTCACCTGCAGAGCACCTAAATGGATAAGCTGGTGCACACACAGTGGCACCAAAATCTCAAGTGTCAAGAGGAGTCCCAAAAGTTCTGACCTATGAGCTCCCACCCAGTAAGGGCTACTGGGTGTCCATGTTGTCCACTTACCTTGACTGCTTGCATTCCTAACAGTTCCATCATTAGACTCAACAGTAGATAACTAGGGGGTGAGACCTGTTATCTTGGTAGTATTACTGCTAGAAAGGCCTTCAGCAGTGATGAAGGTGAGGGGAAACGTGTTGGGAGCTTGTACAGTATACTCTCTCCAGACTTAGATGCTCTGTCTTCTGTTATCAACAACAAACAGAATAATTTGCAAATGGAAGATGTCTCTAAAGCAGGCAATTAGAGCAGGTGAGAGTTTCACCTTCATCTTCTGTTTGGGAAGGTCCAGTGGCAAATGGTGGGCCACTGTGTGTGATGAGATGCTGAACTAGATGGCCTTCTCTTTTGCTCTTCTGTTCTGACTGGTTTCCACTCATTTTTACTGAAAACAGCTTGTCCTGATGCAAATATATCATGTGACTGACAAGTGTTTGATAATCATTGTAGTGCTGGTCTGCCAGCAACCTGCATTAATCATCATGTTTTTGAAATGTACCCAGCATTTAATTTCTCTTTAGGTATTATCCTCAAAAAGGATTCAGAGGGAGAAAGGCAGTCATTTAGCCATGAAACTGTAGTAAATTCCAGGCTCACATGGTTATGTTGCTTATGGAAATAACTCTAATCCTTAAATACCTTTCTGTAACAGGAAAAACATGATCCTGAAGGCATCTGTTGGGTATTCCTCTATCTATATTATATAGCAATAAAATGTAACTCTGTAAAGTTTCATCTTCGGGCCATGTTGGAGCATACATATATATATCCCTGCAGGAAGTGTATAAAACATTGATCTCAGGTAGGCCTGGCAATTTTTCATCCATAAAGCAATGTTATCAGGACTGTTCTTTAGGCATGATTCCCAGCAGATGGAGTAGGGTGGCCAAAGGTATCAGCAGGGCTGTTTGCCAGATATTGGTGAATTTGGTTCACGATACCAGTGAGACAAGGACTAAAAGTAGAGGTGCTCAACTGAAACCCTACAAATGTTCCTGAATGACAACTTGCAACATTCAGCTCCTGATCAGCATGTAATGTTGAGAACTGTAATTTAGGGATGTGCACAAATATTCACAACTTTCAAAATGCATACGAATTTGACCAAATTTGGACATTCGTATTCAACTCAAATGTTAGCTCATTTGAAGATTGACATTCAAATTCAAATAGAATGTTTTGATACATTGGTATGAAGCTTCATGTGGGGTATGTATGGAATTCTTATGGGGTTCGTATGCATTCATATGGGATTCAAATGGGATTAAACATTTGTATCAGATTCAAATCCCACTACATTTGAAGGGCATCTATTCAAATGAATACTCATTTTCTTGCATTTGATTCAGTATGAATTGAATACCAAAAATTATTCATGCACATCCCTACTGTAATTGAGGAACATTTAGAGGGCCACAGTTGAGCACCCCTGGTTTAAAGCTAGCCAAATGCAGCAGTGCTCCAAGGGCTGCATGCATGAAATCGTAGAGGGAGCCCTATCTCAAAAAGGCTATTACACGTGCCCACAATAAGTTGCTTCGCTGGAACAAAAGGCATGGCTTTTCAAGTTGCAGTGACCTACCCGCAGAAACCGTCACTCAAGGAGAATTTGTAAGCTACAGCCTGATTCTTTCCTGGGTCAAGCAGCTATTTTTATTACAATTTATATACGTCTTCCTTCAGGTGTTAGTTTCAAATGAATGCCTATTTGCTAGTTCATGTAGGGATGTACATGAATGTTCTAAACATTTGAAATTAGATCAAATTCGATCAAATAAGGACATTTGAATAGAAAGTCTACACATTTGAATTTAAACATTTGAACAAATTTCAAATGTTCCAAAACATTTCTCATATACAAATCTCATATGTATCTGTACGCATTTGCACTGATAATATGCGACAAAAATGGAATGCATATGGGATAAAACAGGAGGCGTATGAAATGCGTACAGATAACACATACAAATGTCAACATTCATATCTTCAAATATAAATGCTGTCAACATTTGTATCTTCAGATTCGAGTCTAACATTCAAACAAATAGATTTGAATGTATTCAATTCAAATTGGATTTTGTCGTATTCAGATTCTAAACAATTGAATCGAATATTTGGATATTTGATTCTATTTGAATTCGAATGCAAAAAACCATTTGTGCACATTCCTAAGTCCATGCAGAAGACAAATGTATGTAGTCGCATACAGATACATTACATATCATACAATAAATAGAATTCTTATTATACCTTTTTTTTTTTTTTTTACAAGAACAAGCGATAAAAGATTTTGGAAAATGCTAAGGAAACATGGTACAACAAGCTTTGGTTGTTAACTCTTGAAAAATTAACATACAGAATAAGGTCAAGGGTAGAATATGAGGTTAAGGATCAATCTGAGAAGTCATGGAAAATATTTCGAGACAATATATAGAACAGTAATACTTAAAAGTGATTGGAAAGTTTGGGAAATATATATATAAGTGACTTTCAACTAAAACAGTGGTTATTTACCCGTATTTTCCGGTGTATAAGATGACTGGGTGTATAAGACGACCCCCAACTTTCCAGTTAAAATATAGAGTTTGGGATATACTCGCTATATAAGAAGATGACACCTGGCGTATAAGACGACCCCCTGACTTTTGAGAAGATTTTCCTGGGTTAAAAAGTAGTCTTATACGCCAGAAAATACAGTACTTATTTGGGGTCGTGATGGTCTTCCTGTTATTTGTTCTTCACATACACACATACACACATACTTTTGTATTTATTGAAACCAAACTGCTCCTATATTTACATTATTAATTTTTATTTTCTTTATATTATACGGCATTTTGTTATATATTAAGCAATCTGTTTGTTTCATTGTTGTGTAGTACTATAGTTCCTGATCAATTAACTTCTAATTATTGTACTCACATACTGACCTTTTCAGCTGAATTTTATATTACATTTAGCTTTCTCCTCATAATCTCTACTCTTATCTGCCAAATTCTCTCAAATCACCCTTCTTGCCTCCAACTTAGGAATCAGGAACATAATGAAATAATGTATATTAAGAATAGTCGTGCAATTTTATTTTTTTTAACTTATATACCCATTTTTAAAGCTAGTAATTGGTCAGCAAAGCAACTGATTAGCTTTGCCGAAGTCCTTTCCCCCTCCCATTCCAGAGCAGAGAGAGTTGATTGAATAATCTTCTCCCTTAAACCTTGGAAGCTTGACAGTAGTGCTGCTTAAAAACATTTGGAACATAAGAAAAGCCCTGCTGGATTAGGCCACAGACCATCTAGTCCAGCATCCTTTCTCACAACAATAGTCCACCGATTGCTTCTGGGAATCCTTAAAACAGAAGACAAAGGCAAACAATCACCGATGATTGGCTCCCTGCAAATGGCCTTGAAAAGCATCCTGCCTATTTCCCCTGGCTGGAGGAAGTACCTAGGCATCCATTCGAGTAGCTGTTGATACACCTGTCCTCCACGAATTTGTTTAACCCTTTCTTAAAGCCATCTTGGGCTGGCTGCTGTTACCACATCTTCTGGCAGCAAATTCCATATGTATTCCATAGACCAATGACCCTCTGGGTGAAGAAATACTTGCCCTTGTCTGATCCAACTCTCCTACCCATCAAGCTTCATAGAGTGCCCCCTGGTTCCAGTGTTGTGCAATAGAGAAAATATTTCTTCTATCCACCATGTATAATTTTATAGACTTGATCAAGTCCCCTCTGCCTTTTAAGGCTGCAGAGGCCTAGACGTTGCAGCCTGATTTTGTAAAGAAGGTGTTCCAGTCCTGTCATCATTCTGCTGCTCTGCCAGTTTTCCTGCACAAGCTGTGCTCGTTTCCCAGAGCAGTCCTACATAGTCAAACTTTTCAAAATATAATTTTACAAGTAATTTAAAAATCTAATGCTGCACCTTAGTATCTTTTCATCATCTTATTAGGGCAGCCCTCAGTTGACTCAAAGTCAGTGTGGGCAAACAGGCACATTCCAGTCATGGGTATTTCCAACCCTGGGGACCTGGACAGTCATGCCAGGAGGAGGAGGAGAAATCCCATTCTCAGTTTACTTTCTTGGATACAATGTTCCAGGCTGGTGCATGGTGCATGGCACTGAACCTAGGATGCCTTGGATGGCAGGATTCAGTCCACCATACTTGGCCCATGGTGGTGGTGGAGGAGGAAGAGAGTTGGCTTTGAGACCCTTAAGGGGACTCAAACCAGCTGAAAAACCTTCTCCTCACAACAGAAACCCTGTGAGGTAGATGGGGCTGTAAGAGCTGAGGAAGAGAGTTTGGGTTGTGTAGGAGTGTGGAATCAAACTGGGAGACTACCAGATAAGACTCTGATGCTCTAACCACAAGGAAGGCCTCTACAGGGCCCTTTCTGCACTTGGCCTTATTCTGGAATATATCTCAGGATAGGGATCTGTTGTCTGCATGGTAATGCAGACTCCGGCAGGCCTTGCCTGGGGCCTGCCATAGTCTGCAGTAGCAATCAGATAACAGGCCCCTATCCTGAGATACATTCCAGAATAAGGCCAAGTGCAGAAAGGGCCCAGGGCTGCATTGGTGTGGATTACTTCTTTGAGGCTTCCCAGGGCAAAAGACTGTCTTTTGAGGAGGGACTGACCCATACAACATGAGTTTGGATGCAGCTTATTTGCAGGAAATCTGTACGTAGAGAGTGGAAGGTATTGAAAAAGAATTGTGATCATAAAGCAAAAATATGTTGTTAAAACTTCTCCATCCTTCATTAGGCCTCATCTTCAGCCCATGGTATCTCCACTTACAAAGTCTATGTCTTCATGCAAATGACTCTTGCCTGATCTCCTGCAAAGCTGCTGCCCATCAGAGCCATGACCCCTGATTAAGAAAGTCTCTCTCCTTGTGCTAGGAAAAGGCAAATAATCCTCTTCTTTTTTCAGGCCACATGTGTACATTAAAATCTCTTGTGAATATTCATTTATGACAACAATTTTGAATCCCGTGACGGATTACACACATTGTGATTCAAAGTGGCCTGCTGCCTCAATGCAAATCTTTTAAGAGGAACAAAAAAAAAAAGTCTCTCCCTGATATATCCATGTAACTGTGGTTGCTAGGAAACTTCGCACTGCATTAGCAAAGTAGTCCTTCATGGTTCTGGAGAAAGCACTGCTTTTGGTGCGAAGACGCTTTTTCAATTAACTTAGAAAGTACAGTTGGACCCTATATCTATTGATCCAGTAACTTGGTTTCAGTTTCCCACAGTGACTGGATCACACCCCACAGGTGCCATGAGGCCTACCTTAAAATCTTCCGAGGCCTCGGATGCCTTTGAAATCCCATGGGATTTCACAGGAATTATGGGAAATGGAGTGCATTTCCCAGCATTTGCTATTATCTACAGTTTACATTATCTGCAGTGTGGTCTGGAACATATCCCTCACAGATACGGGGGTCCGACTGTAGTTAGTTGTTCATATTCCGACGTATGCAGGTGTCTTGAGTGGACTGTTCAGTGAAAACAGGTTGACCATTTTTCAGTCAGACCTACAGTCTTCTCTGGCTGGCTCCAAATATCACCCAAAATAGCACTAAGAAGCGATACTCCAAAGTGTGAGGCTGAGTCGAATGGAGGCAGGCATTCACATTTTGAACACTTGCCCTGTCCCAAAGTTACTTAGCACTTAAATAAGTGCTGGGTAAATGTGAATGCTACTGTTTAGCAGAAATTGCCTTGTCATGGCAATGGCCATGCATGCCGGCCATTGACACGGCAACAGGGCAATGCAGTGCATGACTGGGGCTGCGCCACCTCGCCCACATGCACCCTTTGCATGGACATAGTTCAGAAGGTGCATGCCCGAGCTACCCATCAGCATCAAAGAAACTGCTAATATAGCAGTAATAGTCCACAGCTATCCATGATTGGGGACACTGCCAGTTGTTCAGAGTCACTCTGGAAGGGAAGTAGCTCAGTGCTGTGAGGATACTCCGAGCCGGAGCATTACCAGGCTGTTCCAATTGTGTAAGTGTGAAAAGGTCCTTTGCCTGTGCACACTACTGTGATGAGCATATCTAGGTATTTCAATGGTGTGGAATATCCAGAAGTACACAATTGTTACCACTGCACATACATGACTGCTTTTTTCAGCCCCTGTCATGGCCAAGATGGCATTTCTCTGCAGCATCGAGACAGGTAGGATATAGCACTAAGGAAAACCTGTGCTTGGAGGCAGATTTTCCTGAAATGGGTTAAAGCAGGTTTTCACTCTGGTATAGTGAGGCTATGTTAGAGTTTCCACAGATACATGTGGTAATCCCAACATAAACAAGCCACAATGGTGCTATTTATCCTCAGTCTGTTTTTGTGTGATTAACGTCACCTTCCATTCTTCTCCCTCCTACTTCCAGTTTGGAATTGCTGTGGATCTCTGTGCCTTACCACTGGTAGAATGTGGGGCACTGGTAGAACTAAGGTGGATCACTACCTTACCACTAATAGAATGTGAGTCACTTCTTTGGCAGCAGGAGAAGAGACTGAAGTGCTGATGGAAGCTTCCCTTTAATTTCCTGAAACTATGGAAAAATTGATTCTGGGAGGTTTCTAAAATGTTGTCAGTGTTCCTTCCACCCTCATAGTCCCATAATGTTGCCTAATGAATCAGCATGGAAAAAATGAATGGGTGAACAAAAGGTGTATCAGTGGCTACTAGAACTGATGCCTAGGTATTGCTTCCAGGTTGGAGAAACAGACAGGATGTTCCTAAAGGCCATCAGCAGAAAGTCAAGAGTATCTTCTGCTTCACAATGTGCAGAAGCAATCGGTGAGCCACTGTGTAAGGTTGAATCAAATGGGCTGGGACCTGATCTAGCAGGATTCTGCTTATATTTTTAATATTGGTCCCTAATGCAATAATGTCAGTGCCTGATATCAAAAAATACTTGTTCATTCCAATAGCAACCTATGAGAGATCAATCCAGAACTGGTAGCTATTTCAGTCTGGAAACTCTATAATTGTAGTACCATCTCTATTTTTTTTAATGTGTTTCGACTGCCAAAGTTAAATCGATGGTTAAGATTACAAGAGAGTAACTGGTGAATAGAAACCCTCTGATATGGCTTGTCATTAAAATATCCTTTCCTTATTATATTCCTAGGTTGTTTTAATCAGTGGACATCTGGACAGCTGGGATGTGGGTCAAGGGGCCATGGATGATGGTGGTGGAGTCTTTATATCTTGGGAAGCATTATCTCTCATTAAAGAACTTGGTAAATATTTGCCTTTTTAAAGAAAAAATCATCTAATGAATATCCTATTATATTGCTTCTTGAACTTTTTATTTTAAGCAAAAGCAACTGCTATTATTTTATGTAACTTGCAATTCTCTTGCTTGGCCAATTGTTGCCTACATAGGTTAAGCATGTTTCTGTGCTGTTCTATCCAGCTTACATGGTCTTCTCCTTCCAAGAAACTCAAGATGACGTGCAGATGGTTAGAATTATTTTTTGAAGGGATTTTTGAAAATTACTCCATCAACTAAAGAAGCTAGATGTATACTGAGAATACATAGACTTTTCCTAAAGTCAGCCAACATGTTTTATGGCTGATCAGAGATTTCTATCCAGATATACCCAAGCACAATCCATCATTTATCCACTACAGCATATTTGTAACCCAACAGTCTATCCACTGCAATATATTTGTTTCAAAACTGTACTGAAAAGCACGTAGTACATTATAGCTCTGTGCATTCAGGGTTCAGAACTATACCCAGAACAAACGTTTGTCAGGAATGAAGAGCACAATGACATAAGGTTGTATGTTCTTAGCTAGGACAATGTGTCTCAGAGTACTAGTTAGCTCATGGTTAAGATGAGACGAGACTAACATTTATCCCAAATGTGTGGCTGGAGAATAAGGAAGAAACAGGCTGGAAAATCTTGCTTCTATCTGTCCAAATAAATTAGCCGTATGCAGTATGCTAGTCTCAAACATGAGCCCACAATTTTGGGACAGGGCATAAGGTGGAGGGAGAAAGATGTCTATCAAAGAAATGTCACTTGGTGCTGCAGGGCAGCTTTCCACCTCCAGTGAAGCACAGTACCCACATGGGGCACCTCTCTGAGGGCAACCATACACCTTTGCTTGTTCTGATGTGGCACCTGAGCAGGCCCATTCATTAGTTCCCAGTATAGCTACATAGTCTATCTGTCCGCCTGTCTGTTGATGTACTGTATATGTCTGTTTATCTATCCTACCCTATACCCAAAGATCCTGAGGCGGCTCACAATAAAATCAGTATAAAAGCAAATAAAATTAGTCAAATGGTGACAGCATGAGCATTGAGAGGGGATGCTGTTTCCTCAGGCTAAGGCTGCATTGAAGAGATGCATCCTCTCACCTGTCATCTAAATACCATATAAAGAGGGTATCTGGTGTACCCCAGATAGGAGATTATTCCATAGCCAGGGAGCCATAACTTACAATGTCTTATTGCATGCCTCTACCCCCTTGACTGTTGAAGAGGGTGGCACTGCCAAAAGAGCCATACGTGCATGTCTTAGGACATGGGCAAATCAATAGATATTTGGGGCCCAAGCTTTTATGGCCTTGTAACGTAAAGTGAATGCCTTGAACTGGCCTCAGTAGTAAATAGGCAATCAGTGCAGTTCTTTTAGGACCATTTGGCCAGCAGTACCAGCTAGCAGTCTTGCTGCTGCATTCTGTACCAGTTGCAGCTTCCAAACCTTCTTTGTCATCCTCCTCCTCCTCCTCCTCCCTCTCAGGCACTGACAAGAGTCCTTCCTAAGCAAAACAAGCCACGGCTAACTTGAGGGGCTCTTGCGCTTGTGCAAAGAGGGCGTGGGCAGGTGCAGGTGGTCCTTGTAAGCCACGTGAGCAGCAGCAGTGGAGTTGGGGAGACACCTTAGCCCCACCCACCCTCAGGCACCTTTTATTGCTTCAGTGGAGTCACAGCCCACGTTCAAACCAGAATATTACTTGAAGTCCTTTCAGATGATGTTCTAGCAAAGCCAATTAAGCACTGTATGAAATCCTGAGGGGCTCAGAGATTTGCTCAACTGAAGTCTCCAGTGAAACATATTTATAGCTCAGGCAGTTCTGCTCCTGATGTTTTCCTTAGGATAAAAGGATTTCATAACAGTGTATATGACAGTGTTTGCAAAGCTATTCAAAACTGTTTAAAGAAGTCAGGCAAGGTATCTTTCTTTTCCAGATTAAGGTAACCTCTCAGCTTCTTTCTACTGTAGCACATTGTATTTCACCATTCTATTTTTGCTATTAAAATTTACTATTTACTCTGCTTAGAAGCTCTGAGCACTTACAAAAAGTATTAATGTATTTTTTAATAAAACAAGATGTAAACGTAGAACATATTGGGGGGGGATCCCTTTCTGATGATAGGTTTCCTAGTTGGTTGGGTGCTGTGAGAACAGGATGCTGGACTAGATGGGTCATGGGCTGGATCCTGTGGGGCACTTCCTATATTCTTATGAAGGGAAGAGAGGGCATCTAGCAGAACAATTGGAGAAAATAATTTACATCTGTGCAGAATCCACAGAATGGGGAAGAACAACGTGGGGATGGAGAATGGAATATAAATCCTGCAGCTGGCCATTTTGTTTAAGGGTATTCAGACGTTTCATGAGTATCAGAGACCCTGATGGGAAGATCTGCACAGATGGGTACTATTGGGGGGTGGGGGTGGGCATGGAGCTAAATAGGAGCCACCAGGACTGATGTTTGGGGTGAAATCTTGACTCGCCTAAATGCAAATAATTCATTCACCTCCCCCTCAGAAATACAGTACATGGTTTTCCCAAAGTACCTACCTGTTCTTAATACTATCACATTGCAGTATTGAGTTGGTAACTTGTCATGTTACATCAAAGTATTTGTTAATTTTTTTAAAAAAATTGTCAAAATGTAGCTGTCAAGTTGCATTGTGCTATGCCGGCAAGATCACAAAATGTTCCATGAATGCTAAAGGCACTAACCACCAGACATTCTTCTGTGTAACCGCTGTGGAAATGAGAGTGTTACTGTGCATTATTTAAGCATTTGTAGAGCAGGCCTTTCAGCAGCTGTACAAAATGTCGTGAAAAGAGGGTAGCTACGTACTCATCATTCAATAGGCTCAGTAGTTGTGCACTGTGAACTAAGCTTAACTTGTATGCAAAACAAATTGGGAGCACCATCCACACAGAAAGGAAGTTGCATTTTTAAGCTGTGGTCACACCTGACATTTAATCCAGCTTCAGACCACTTTCAGAGTGAGAGAATACATCAGCAAAGTGACAAGCTGTTTTCTTGCCCTGTTAAATAACTCAGAAAATTCACCTTTGGGATAAATAAGGTGGAAAGAAAATTACTGCTCATTCTCACTCTGAAGGTGGACTGAAGTTGGATTAAACTTTAGGTGTGACCAGTTTGTCTTTGAGTGTGTAAGAGCAAATCTATGTTGTACAAAATCATATTATATGAAAGACAAAGCTATACTCTCTAAGTACCTGTTTGCACTTTCTTGTCAGCAAGCTGTGAGGCCTTTTCGCACTACACCCATTCCATTTGGAACGGATGTAGTGTACGAGGCCTAAGTAACTTCAGGACGCTTTCACCATTCACACACAGGAAGGCAGGAACGCGTGTAAACGTGTTCCTGTGTGCCTGTGTGCGAATGGCTAAAGCGTCCTGAAGTTGCTTAGCCAGGAAAGGCCAGCCAGGGGCGGGGATACGGCCTGCAAGGCTGCCTCCCATTGGGTGCGAGCACCCAAGGGGCAGGCAGCGCCGTCAGGCCGCTTGCCCTGCTTCGTGCCGGCTGTACGGGGCTCAATCGAGCCCTGTGAAGCTGGCACGAAGCTACCATGGATGTAGGCGCTTACACCCTGCAGATGATTCTCCCCCTCCCCCCCCCAGGGCCCCAGGATAATGGGAGGGCACACCACGTGCGCGCTGCGGCCCCCTATTGGACGAAAGACAAAGCTATACTCTGTAAGTCGCCGTGCGCGTCGTGTCCCTGGGCCCTGGGGGGAGGGATCATCTACATCCAGGCACCTACACCCCAAAGATGGGTGCGATCACGGTCGGGGGGTGGGGGCGGGGGCGGGGGTGGGGGGTGATTTGCACGGCGTAGGTGCCTAGATCCAGGTGCCTACACCCCGCAGATGGTCGCGATCGCGGTTGGGGGGAAGCCTTCTTAGACGGAACCCAGGTGGGTTCCGTCTAAGAAGGGTTCCCTCAGCCCCTCACCCCCAGCCAGCCCGAGATCGGCCTCCTCCCACCCTGGAAAGGGGTGAGAGGAAGCCGATCCTTGTGGCTCCCTGACTCTGGCAGCTGCAATGGAGCTGCCGGCGCTGGGAAAGAGCCACATCCCTGCGAGCGAGGCTGTCAGCAACCTTGCCCGGCCGGCGATTGCGCAGGCGCACCGGCTCTGGTAGATGGCAGACAGGACCCACCGAATCGTGGGTCCGGTCTGCCATCTACCAGCGACAGTGACCCTGGTAGGTAGGACAGGGGACTCACAAACTGGTGGGTTCCCTGTCCCGTCTACCGGCGTCAGCGCACCTGCGCAATTGCCAGCCCGGCAAGGCTGGTAATCAGCGCGGCTCTCGCCAGCTGTGAGGCCGATTTTTGGGTAATGCTGGGGGGGGGCATGCCCGCGGCTGTCAGGGAGAGAAGCATGTGCGAATGCTTCTCTCCCCGAACGGCCACGGACGCTTCGTACGTGCGGGAACGGGTGTAGAGCACTTTAAAGTGCTCTGCATCTCGAACACACAGAAGACAGCCCAGGACGAGCTGGGACGCAAACCCGGCTGCGGCAATGTGAATGCCGTGTCCCGGGCTGTTTTCCACGCATTCGAGAACCGTGTGTGTGAAAAGGCCTCTGGTCTACTTCCTGGTATAGCTTGCCTGCATCTGGCTGCCCCTGCAGCTAATGGCCACAGCCTTCTCTGAAGTATTCCAGCTGCAGACTGCTAAAAGTGGTCCACATCCTTCCTGGAGTGTCTGGATTCTTCCTGGACACTGTGTCTGAACCTCCTTCTGGATGCAGCACAGTAAGTGGGTATAGCTGGATGAATGCAGTTGCACAGTCATGCACAACATCCAGATCTCCTTGGTAGCATCCAAGTACAGGGCTAGAACCTTACAGGCCTGATATGGTATTGTCACACCATACCAGGCTGGCAAAAGCAAAGAAGACTAAACGCTTCAACATGAACCCAGAAATTTTGAATAGTGCAATATGATTTGGCTTCTGCAGTGCCCTTGACTTACATTGGTAGAGCAGGGCTTATTGTGGCACCTGATGACATATTTTGGTAGTCTGGGCCTCCATTGTTCCCTGAAATTCCCTTTTCCTTGGGAGGCAATTGTTTTCATAACACAGCTGTGCTGCTCACTACACAATAGTTTGTGGACTGAAAATGGAATATTATACTAACGAAAACTGTCTTATTGCTCGTTCTCACTTTCGAAAATAAAATGGGCCAACGTTCCAAACTGGACTGAGAACTCACTTAATCCAAATACTCTTTAGCTTAGAAGTTTTGACACTTTGGTCCACAAAAGGTTTGGGAACCCACATCTTGTTGGTAGTGAACGTAATAATGATGGGCCTAAACTGAACTGATTATTTGCCATGCCAGAGTGTGCCGTTAGTCAGTTGATAAAAGATTACTGGCAAATCTTTTAAACACCCAAATGAGAATCATCTGCTTTTGAGGGTCAGAGATGTATTTAGAAAAATCTGGTCAACCTGTTAAATCATTTCTCATTAATCTCCTCACTCTCCCTATTCTGCAGCTATCTAAATGTCCTTGAGCCATATTGTCAGACATGTCCATGCAAGAAGACTGAACACTTCTTTCGTTAGTTTTTTGCTTCTTATGGTACTAAAGTTTACAGTTCTAGCAGATGAAGAGTGGGTGGATTTGTGTGTGTGAACCCCATTTTGTGCTAAAAATGAATAATTTAGCAGCTATGACTTCATAAAATCTGTTATTTTTATTAATATTTATTCCTCCTTCCTTATTTCTTTATTAAGCTGTACAATGGTCAGGTAAGGAAGTAGTAGAAACTTCATGCATTGGCCACCACTAAGGACTGATGTGAGCAACCTGAGACCCATCAGGTGCTGAATGACGACCGTTTCCATAATCTTTGGCTATTGGGGCTGCTGGAAGTTGAGATTTGAAAGCTTTTGGAGGGCCACAGGTTCATCATTAGTTCAATGTGAAAGTTCTTAACCATGGAGCTCTTCACTAATGATGATTACTTTTTTATTTACTTAACTATATTAAAAACGTCTCACAGGTCATAGAAATTTAATTTGAAAGCTTAGAATGTTCAGTGCAACTTAATGGGAAAAGCACCCCAAAACACACCTTCTGCCGCCACATTACCACTTGCAGGTAAAGAAAGTGCCTTGTGGTGATCTTTCCATCCCATTATCTGAAGCGATTCACAATTGAAGCATGATGGAAGTGGGGTGGGGAGGGGGGGCAGACTGGACCAAAAAGCCCTACAGTGTGGCACCAGTCCGTGGACCAGTGGCTGGGGACCCCTGCTCAGGACTAGGGATGTGCATGAATATTTGTAACACTTCTTATTCGTCCAAATTCATGAGAATTCAGACATTTGTAAATAAATTGAATGTTACAACTTCCGTACATTAACTTTCATATAAATATGAATGTTTTGGAGATTCGTACAAATGTTTTGGACATTTGTCAAACTGGGGAGTTGTGAAAGCGGTTGCACCAAACATCAGCAATGGATCCAGATTGCATTTGGCATGGATCGGGAGAAGATTAAAAGTGAATTCAGGTCGGATTTGACACTTTCAGAGCATGGATTTGTTATGGGATACGTATCAGATATGTATTTTGTATCGGATATGTATTTTGTCCGTATCCTATACATATTCATATCCGATATGTGTTGGATATTCATATCAAATAGAATCCTGCCACATTCAAAGGGGATCTATTTGAATGAATACAGATTTTCTAACATTAAATTCATTACGAGTCAAGTGCCAACAATTTGTCCACATCCCTCCCCTAGACCCATTTCCCCTGACTTTTCATTGCAAACACATTGATGCAAGTTTCTTTGCATAAATTTTCTATTTTTACAAGTATGCCCCACTCTAGTCATGTTGTCTTCCATTATGTTTCATTTGCCTTAATCTAAACATTTCACCAGGAGGCAAATAAAATTGCCACTTAATCTTCTTTTCTGTATCTCTGAAAGCAAAACCAGTTCATCTTTCTTGGCCCAGGGACTTTAGTTCCATTTGCAATGTTAAGCACAGCCTACAGTTGGAATGGTGGGACCACTGGATTTATTTTGTTGCAATAGGTCACCTTCTCTTAACACTCTTAAACTTACCTATGGTTTGAAGTGCAGCTCTCACAGTGAAAATAACTCTATGAAGCTGATGGGTAGGAGAGTCAGATCCAACAAGGCAAGTATTTCTTCACCCAGAGGGTCATCGGTTTATGGAATTTGCTGCCGGAAGAGGTGGTAACAGCTACCAGTCTAGATGGCTTTAAGGTAGGGTTAGACAAAATTATGGATGACAGATGTATCAATGGCTACTAGAATGAATGCCTAGGTGCATCTTTCAGGCTGGGTGGGTGGGGGGAACTGGGGCACTTCTAAGGCCATTTGCTGGGATTCTAGAGCAGGAGTAGGTTTACCCCTGTCTCTGCTTGAGATGCCCATAAGCATTTGGTGGGCCACTGTGTGCGACAGGATGCTGGACTAGATGTGCTGTGGCCTGATCCAGCAAGGCTTCTTTTATGTTCTTATGAAAGCAACTGTATGAAAACTGTTAAGATGAATGAAATTGTTTCCTATGGAGGGATTATTTTTATTTTAAATGAAACCTGTAATTATCTGCATCAGGAGAGGCTATGTATGTAGAGTTCTGTAAAAAATATGTAGGAATTTAGCTGAAGTTAGATGCATCACTGTGCATTTCCTTGGCTACAAAAACAGGCTAGAAATCCTAAAAGAACTTTATGGTGATTCTGCATTGACCAGTATACAGGGCCGGCAAACATACAAGAAGGATCCAATTTATACAATGTGCATACTACAGATGTGCACACTAGAGATATACACAAATGTTTTTTTGACATTTAAATTGAATTGAATTCCGGAAAATCTGATTCAATTCAAATCTTTGTTTGAATTTTTTATTCAAATTTGCACATACAAATGTCAACAACATCCATGTGTGCACGTACGCATCTTCCACATAGCCTTACCCAGCCACATGCATCTGTACATGTCCATATGCATCCCGTAGTTATCCTGTATGCAACCCATTTTCATCCCCTACGGATCCATACAAATCCATACGGATGCGGGAAAGATGCGGATCTTCAAGTACACATCGTGTCTGAACCTGTACACATGTGAATGTCCAGATAATTCAAACAAATAGATCTGTAATTTGAAATTCAGTTCAGTTGTTTACATTCAAATTTTGGGACATGTGATTGAAGTTCAAATATTAAAATTTGGCACATTCAAACAGATTTCAAATGCCTACGAATATTTTTGCACATCCTAGTACACACCCAACTCAGTAACTTGGATATTTCATAAGCCATCTCCATGAATGCTAATACTGAATGCTAGAACAGTGCCCATTGTTCACTCATGCACACAATTCATTTCTTCCTTTACTAGCTTTTTAATTAAGAGCAAGTGAAGAACCTTGCGCTAAAACCTTGGAGTCCTTGGGTGTGAGTCCCCACTTGACTCTGACAGGTCACCCAAAGAACCTGGGTCAGCCATTTGCCTGTTATGAGCATAACATGCAGGAAAGGAGAAAGTTGTGTGCTTTTTGCGGCACTTTTCTGTATTTAAGCCAGTGTGAGGTTTTGTTGCCTCCATTGCAGCCACAACCCTTGTGCAGGATGAGCAGAGGGACATACTCCTTTGAGCAAACTCCTTTGAAGTGTTGACGCAGTCCAACAGAGGTGGTGAGAAGAAAGCAACCATGGAATTTGAGCAGCACCATTTATTGCCCAAAACGTCTTCATGGTTGAAATTTTTAAGGACTTTGTCCCAAGTGGATGCCAAATGCTTGCAGAGTGAATATTCCCAATGGCAAATCAAATCCCACCCACATGAGAGCCATCATGGAGGGTGCAGCAAATATATAGTACTCACTGTGCTTTTGCTTTCTTGATGCTTTTGGTTTGGACACCTGGGCAGCTTTCAGAGAGCTCAAAATATCCACTGGCATAGTTTCTTTCTCACCCAAGGTGACACCTGTGTGGTGAGGGAGTCCTTTTGGAAACAGCCAAGGCAAGGTTTTTCTTTACATTTTTATTCAAACAACTTTTATCAAGGTGCTTCCAGCCAGATGTGTGTTCCTTTTCCCATTACTGCTGTTGCTTTCAGGAGAGGGCAGAAGAAGCCACACTTTGAATCCAGGCTGTGGTTCCAATTCCTTAATTACAGAGATAGGATCGTTCCTTGAAGATTGACAGTTAAAGAGATTAATAGCTGCTGACCAGATAATATGCTACATATGTTGACAGACCTATTTCTTGGCAATTTGGTCAATGGAGACTATTCAGACATATCACGTTGGAGCTTTGCTTTTAACTTTTACAACATGATAATGTGAGGAGTGTGTGTGTTTGTAAGGTTAATGTCTTCCCCTGATTCTTCAGGCCTCTAGAGTTTCTTATGGTGTCGCTAGCACCGAATGATTTGTTATTCCACATTTACAGTCAAGACATTCTTGCCAGCACTGTGTAACCAGTCTTCACGGCATGAAGATCCATCAGGTTTCACACTAGGAATTGGTTGGGGAGAGGACTCACTGCTTCACTTATGAACTTTTCTGAGTTTAACCTAGCAAATAAAGGGAAGGGTTCTAAGAGTTGAGGCAGGTGAGATGTCTTCTTGAACACATGGGAAACATCCAGTGGCAGATGGAAATGTAGGCTGAATCTATGCTTGCCTGAATGGAATGGTCTTTGAAAATCATTCCAGAATGGCTAGGGCTTTCTCATGCTGGGTACAGGAACTTTTCCATTCCTGACCAGCAGAGGCAGGTGTGTGAATGACCACATTCCAGGCCTTGCATCTGAATATCAGATGCCCTGCTCACCCCTAGCCACAATTGGGCAAGGGAACCATGTGTTCACTGCACAAGGACTGGACAAGCTGGATAAGGGCACAACACCCAGAAATGTCCCATCTGCACTGCTCCTGTACTGTACTAAGCTTGTGGACAGCTCTTAAGATGTTTTCAGTAGGTAAGCCAAAGTGAGCAGGACAACACATTCCCACAATGCACCTGGAACTATCTCCAGGCCAAGTGTGAAAAAGCCTATAGTTTGAAGAAACCTGAACCATTTTCCTCCCCCAAGAAGAAAAGTAGTTAAGGGGAAAATACACATTAAAAATACTGTAGGGCATGCTAGGAGACCTTAGTGTCCATCGCCCGGCTTTCTAAATGTCATTCTGCCCAGCAGTGGCTGGTTTGAGCAGGCACGGACAGAAACTCCACCCTTACTGTGTACTAGTTTGCCAGCTCTATTTGAAGTGCACCCCCCTCCATTTTGGGTCAGATCTGCTAGTGCCACATGGGCTTTAAGTGAAGGTTCCTTTAAGCTCTACCAATGAGAACTTCTTGGTTGAGCCACCACATTCAGCAGTTAGAGATGAGAGGGCCTTCTCAGCAATAGCCCCCAGATTATGGAACAGCTTCCCCTCTGACATTTGTCAGCCACCCTCACTATATTTATATTCAGAAGACTAGAGAATACATACTTCTTTACCCTGGACTTTCGTTAATGAAACATATTCCCTGCCTCCTTTCAGGCACTTCTGTTTTTAGCATTGTTATTGGTTTTAGTGGTTTCTCTTTGACTTTGATTTTTATTGTTTTTATTAAAACCTTCAGGTATAGGGCAGGTATGAATAAATAAACAAATCTGAAGAAGGTTGGAGCTTCTGCCAGCTTTTCCTGCCTGTTTTTGCATCCTGCTTGTTTTCTCTCTTTCTTTGCATCCTGTCCACTCACAGAAAGACAGAGAGCATTCTTGTGGTTGCCAGGCAATCAAGACTAAGAAGTTAGGTTACCTGGCAGAGGGGAGGAATTTTCACAAGAACGCCTTATTCAGGTGAGAAAAATAAGTCCACTAGATTGTCTATGCCATCCTCTGCAAGGAGGTTTAAATAGTTCCTAATTCATCCAGGTAAAAAGAGGAAAAGCCTCACCTCAGGTGCAAAATTAGGTGAAGCTGGATGAGAGAGTCTGTTTCTCTTTAGATGTGAAGCAAATTCCTGATTAAAATGATCATTCCTGTGGGTGTGAGGGCATCAATTTTCACCCTCCCTAATCAGGCCTATTGTACACCTGGTAACAACTAAGAAAATTTGTACAAGCATGAAACTGATGTATCGAGGGCTAGGTTCTCACCTTGTTTGAATGGTCTCAAAAGATATAAGAACATAAGAGAAGCCCTGCTGGACCAGGCCACAGTTCATCTAGTCCAGCGTCCCGTCACACACAGTGGCCCACCAATTGCCCATGGGCATCTCAAGCAGAGACAAGGACAAACCTATTCCTGCTCTTGAATCCCAGAAAATGGCCTTAGAAGCGTCCTACTTTTCCCCAGTCTGAAAGATGTACTTAGGCATCCATTCTAGTAGCCATTGATACATCTGTCATCCATAAATTTGTCTAACCCTTCCTTAAAGCAATCTAGGCTTGTAGCTGTTACCACCTCTTCTGGCAGCAAATTCCATAAACTGATAACCCTCTGGGTGAAGAAATACTTCCCCTTGTCGGATGGGACTCTCCTACCCGTCAGCTTCATAGAGTGCCCCCTGGTTCTAGTGTTGTGTGATAGGGAAAAGAAATTTTCTCTATCCACCTTTTCTATACTGTGCATGATTTTATATACTTCAATCAGGTCCCCCTCTTAAAAGCTGTCTTTCCAGACTGAAAAGGCCTAGATGTTGCAGCCTGGTTACATAAGGGAGGTGTTCCAGCCCCTTAATAATTCTGGTTGCCTTTTTCTGCACCTTTTCCAGTTCCACAATATCCTTTTTGAGCTGTGGTGACCCAGAATTGTACACAATATTCCACATGTGGCCTCACCATAGATTTATAAAGAGGTGAAATGATACTTGCTGCCTTGTTTTCTATTCCTTTCCTAATTATTTCCAGCAGTGAATTAGCTGGAAAAAGGCCGGTTCATGTCCAACTGCTCTACCAATGCAAATGGCAGGCCTTCCTATTCTGTTCCTAGTGGGATGCCCTGATGTTAGATGTCTCACCCAGACCTTGTCACAAGGTGCAATCCTTGAGGTTCAAAACTTCAAGCTTCCAAACATAAAGGCCGTGTCTTCACGGCAACCTTATATCGGATTCAAAACATTTTCAGTCCTTGGAGTCCACATGGCAGTTTGGCTTAACACCCTTTCCCCATGTTAAACCACTCCAAAGCATGGTGAATCTCAATCCTGATTTCAACAGGTCTCACTCTGGATCGTGCGCTTGAAACGTTTTACATTTTTTACTGTGTGGACAGTACCATTTTAAGAGATGAGAATCCATGTTTAGGGTTTCCCTCTCCCAATAGCTTGCTTCCAAAGACAGTGATTTCAGTGTAAAAATCCACTTAGCAGGGATCACTACACTGTAGCGATGGAACCACTTCACACCTTGATGGTTGGAATAACAATGTTGAAATTTTGCGCAGTTCTGACTTTAGAAAGGGAAAGGGATGAAAGCAGCTGAATGTGAATGTTTAAAGCAAAGGGGCTTTAGTTGCCGCTGCTGTGTGCCCTAAGCAATGGGGAGAGGAGGGGAAAGAATCACTGGCTGGCTGCCCGCTGCCATTTTTCCTCCATCCATGGAAGCGGCAGCCACACAGCCACCCAGTTAGGCTTGGTGAAGGGGTCCCTTATGGGTGGCACGTCCATGCCAGGAGGAAGAGGGCAGGGCAGCCCCAAAAAGCAGCTTTTAAAAAGTAGCCACTTGAGTCCCCCCTTGAGTCACGTACGCCACGTACGATCCTCAGAATCCAGATCGAACGCGATTAAGTTAAAAGTAATGGGAACAGGCAAATTCTTGTTTGCATCCAGTTCTATTATTTTGGTTTAGGGAAAGCGAAATAAGCTTGTTGTGGGGATTCACTGAAAGGCTCCTTGAGTTGCAACATTGGAAGTGTTGCAGACTCACCATTCCTGTCTGCTGTGGGACAGGTTGTGGACAGCATTTTAGCTGTTCAGAGCAGGTAAGCCTCAGATACAGGTCAGGACACCTCAGGGAGAGTTGCAGCAGACTGCAGTGTGAAAATGGCATTCCCGTACTCCACCTGGAATTGCCCTTCTTATAAGTGCAAGAAGGCCCTAGGTCTCTGCAATGTATTAAGTAAAGAATGTCTGAACTATGGTATAAATTTTCTGGCAATTTGTTGAACTATTAGCTGAAGGGAAGTTGTTGAATACAACTTTGGTTACTGTATGGACAAATCTATCCAGTTTTCTTAGCAGCTTCAGCAACTTCTATTGAACATACTGATCCTACCCAAGTACTAACAATGTCCATCCTGCTTAATTTCCATGATCATACATGATTGGTGAACGCTAAATGCTAAGACGGATTGAACTATAATGGGACTATAAAAAGAAGTCCAAATTCAACTTTTCCATGGGTACTTCTGTCAAGGTCTGTAGATAGCGAATTTGGACTGGAGAGAGCATGTTGGTCAATTCCCGGCAAACCTCTGGCAGTCAGTTTACAGCCAAGCAATTGGAGACAAAGGTTTCATTCCACAGGGGAAGCCTTAATTTTATTCAGTAGTTACAGTTGAAGCATGAATAACACAAGTCAAAATGAGAGAGTATTTACAAATTTATAGATCTTATGAAGCAGCTTGCAACTTTGGTCTACACATGTAGCCAATCAGAACACATCGCACAATTTTAGAATTCCATCATTGGCCTTTTTGCCAGCTGGGTATTTGTATTAAAACACCAAATGAGGAATCTACATATTATGGTTTTCTGCCTACACATACTCCTCTTCTATTGTGGGAAATGGCATTGGTACAAACAGCAATAACTTCTCTCAGTAACCTCCATATGCAACTAAAGACTCTGCCAAACTGAATTTAAAGTGGTTTGTTGGCTATGAAGTGATCTCCTTAGTGTGATGTTTAGTAGAACTTAGGCATTTAGTGTTGTATTTATAATGTTCTTCCCCTTAGAACATTAATATCTGTCCTTTGTTCTTGTTTTTCTCCTTAATATTAAAGGCCATAAGCTTTATCCAGGTAGCCAAGAAATGGGCTATCTTAGCAGCAAAAGTTGGTTGAAGGCATACCATCCACATAGCTAGTACCTCTTACATCAATTCTGCATTGGTTATTATACCGGATCAGTATGCATGCTAGGAATGATGCTGGCTTTTTGCATGCTGGCTAATGATGAATCACCCTTAGCTTCTAGAAACCTTGTAGCTGTGGAACAAGAGTTCTGCAACTGCAAGATTTCTGCCCACCATGGTTTAGCATCAGGCAAGAAATGACCCCAGAAGTTGGCCATTTTCAGTCAGATGTTAAATTGGGCTACACAAAAGCTGCCCCTGGGAATTCATCTCCTCTAATGCCATTACACTCTTTATGAACTTATTTAACTACATAATCTGAAGAAGCCACTGGGATCCTTCCCTGAGAATCCGCTGGGACTTGTTGTTCAGGAACACATGGAAGATGAAGATTTGAGAACCACTTGCCTGAAGTCTCCTGATGACCTTTCATGGTGGAATTCAAATCCAGGGACCTTTGCCTGAAAGCCTAGCAGCCACACTTTGCTGCCTATAGTTAATATGTCTCATGCAAGGGGCTAAACATTTTCCACACCTTTCGGATGGAGGTGATTTATGATTGGAGTGTGGACTGACTAGTAAATTTCTGTGTCTCGCTTGGAAAAAGAGCACAAACAGCAATAGCAGAGCTGGGTCTAGGTCAAAGGCCAAACCAAATGTTATGATTCTGTCAAAAAGAGACTGAAAGAACATGACGCCTTTCTGGTCTGGAACGCGCTCAGCTTGCATTTATGGATTCTAAATTATCTGATGCTGAGAAGGAACAGAAAAGTAATTTAGCAAGTTTTGTATAGAATTGAATTATGTAGGCGCATGGGCCAACATCTTAGACCTGTGGTTGCATATGGTGTCAGAGGTAGCTAAAGAAGTTTTATTGATCAGTTGAACAGTATACGCTTTACAATGCAAACAAAAGATCCCAGATTCAGTTCTGAACATCCCTGACTTTGTTTGCATGCTTCTAAAATATTAGGTGTCACCAGCTGGGGGAGATTTTCACCAGAGGTGCTGAAGAGCTGCTGCTGCCTGTCAGAACAGGAGGCACATTGCTAGATGAACATATAAGGCAGGTTTCAGTAATTCTAGTTCCTTTGGATATTGGTAGTGGTGAAGCCAGGGCAGAGTTAATAAAGTGGAAATAGCTTCAGTGAAGGAGCTTAGAGATGTTCTGTCTATATGTTTTCCCCTCTCCTCCTCCCCCTCCTCCCATTTCAGCCATGTTCACACAGTCACCTAGACTCTGCTTCAAGCCAGGCTGGGAGCTGGCTGCCCATGCATCTGGATCTGTCTGCCTCACTCCCCAGCAGCCCTGAGCTGTTTGAAGCAACTCATCAATAATCCTGGATGAAGGACTAGGAGGACACTTTGGGTGGCATAATTTGTCTCCCTTCACTGTGTGGAAGCACAAAGTAAAAAGGGATACTTACCTGCCCCTATTTATCTGCTAGAGAAAATTCCAATTGACTGCAAACAGAAGCAAAAGCCAGTCACTTTCTGTGGATGTGGCTGCAATGGGAGGCGAAGGAGGAAGGGTGTACATCACTTTACACTTGGTCCCAGTGAACATCATCTACCATTCACCTAAGTGCAGAGACCTGAGTTATTCAAGATTCCCCTCCCCTCCTTTTTTTTACTCTTTGAACAATTTGGTGGCATCAGCAAATGTGCCAATTCCATTGGCTATGCCTGACTCCATATCATTTATAGGTAGGTTAAAAGCATCATTCACTGTGAGAAATGCCCCATTTACTTCTACTCTCTGTTTTATATTCATTAGCCAGTTGTTTATCCACATGGGGACCTATCCTTTTATTCTATGACTACTAAGCTTACAGAAAATGAGGCAATTTATCATAAATTTAAGTAAATGACAACTAGTCGATTGTCCTTATCTGCACATTCATTAACACTCTTTAAAAACCCTCAAAGATTAATGTAAGGCCACCAAGCCCACGTCCTTTCACCGCATGGCTCTGAATTAGGATGTGCGCAAATGTTTTTTTGGCATTCGATTTGACATGAATTGGATGTTTGAAAATCCATATTTGTACAAATAGATTGCATTTGAATGTGGTAAAATTCTATTTGTTACAAATCTATTTGTACATATTCGTACAAACATTCGATACGTATTGAATTATGAATGAATACATATCTGTTTGTGTCAGATACATATCTGATACAAACAGATACGTATCTGATATGAATAAATGTGTATCTGATACAAATAGATGCATATCTGATACAAACGGATACGTATCTGATATGAATAAATGTGTATCTGATACAAATAGATACATACCTGATACGAACTGACATGTATCCGATATGACTAAATACATATCTGGTACATTTCCCCAGCTTAAAGAATGTCTGAACTATTTCTACAAATGTCCGGAAACATCCATATTCCTTTGAATGTTAGCATACAAATGTAACATTCGATTTGGGTTCGAATGTCTGAATTCGGCCAATTTTCTATTGTTACAAATATTTGTACACATCCCTAGTCTGAATTGAGGCTACTTTGGTGTAAAACAGGCACTATGGATGATTGATAAGAGACCACAAAGAAGCTCTTTCCAAATTGGCATTTAATTTCTACCCTGAACCCTTCTTCACCCATTGTAGACAGGCATCTAGCATATTTACATGTCCTTAACTTGTCAAAGAGCATTTCTGCTCTATCTTCCCTCATGAGAACACAGGATGCAGGAAAAAGCAACACAGAGGCCTTCATTACAATTTGATGACTTTTCCTCACAGAAGCTGTATTGGTTATCCCTGAACAAGTCCCGACCCTCCATATATTTGTACATTATCTTTAATAATGGTTTCCACAATCTTTCCCAGAAAGGCTGTTAATCTTACAAGCCTCTAATTTTCCAGGTCTCCCCTTAAGTCCTTCTTAATAACTGAAGTTATGTTAGCCATCTTCCAGTACTCAACTATGGAAACCAAGCACAATGACACATTGCATATTATTGTTGGAGGGTCTGCAATTTCAGCTTTGAGCTCTTTAAAAGTTTTTGGGTTAATAACATCAGGGTTTGTTTCCTTTTCTCCTCTTAGCACACCTTTGACACTCTAATCATCCAAGGGACCAATAACCTCCCTGTCCGGCTTCTTGCATCTAGTGTATTCAAAGCATCTTTTCTTATCCATTTGTATAGTTTTGGCCATATGTGCCTCAAATTTTCTTTTTGCTTCTCTTACTGTCTCTTTGTGTTCCATTTTGTTTACACCATTAGGACAAGCCATCCATTTTCTTAAGGATGCCCTCCTCCCCGATAGCTTCCCTGATGACAGTAGTTAACCATGCAGACAAAAATGGAAACCAGAGGGATTTCCGCACTGCAACGCGTTCCAAACGGAACGCGTGCAGGCAGGAAGCTTAAGACAGCTCCAGGCGCTTTCACCGTTCACACACAGACGCGCCGGAACACGTACCGGCGCGTCTGTGTGCGAAAGGTGAAAGCGCCGGGAGCTGTCTTGGCCGGCAAAGGCCGGCCAGGGGCGTGGAGACCGCTGCGGAGGCAGATCGGCAATCAGCTGATTGTCAAACAGCTGATTGCCAAACCTGCGCCGGCGGGGGAGGCGGGCCCGCGGCTGTTCGGGAGCGAGAAGTAAGCGCGAATCCTTCTCCTCCCAAACGCCTGCGGGCAGTTCGTGCGCGCCCGAACGCATGTAGAGCACTTCAAAGTGCTCTACATCTCGAACGCGCCGAAGACAGCTCCGGATACATCGGAGCGCAAGCCCCGCTGGGCCAATGCGTATGCCGTGTCCGGAGCTGTCTTCCACACGTACTAAATTGGCGTGTGTGAAAACACCTCAGATGTGGTAAAGACTCTCACTTCCCCAATAAGGGCCAGCTGCGCTTTCTGTCCTTATGTACCATACCTTCTGCAAGCTCCATAGTTTCTGAAGAAATTCATTCCAGCCTGTAGCTGCTTAGCCATCAGCTACAAAAAGGTGAAAAATCTGCAACTTGGAATGATTGAAGTATTGACACATATGACCCAAATTTCCTCCAGCCCTAATCCTTTGTCTTTGTTCCTTGTGGCAGCACTCTAAAATGGCACTTGAGATTTTCTACCAACAAAATGAAGCTTCCCAAAAGAGCTGGAAGCAACCTCATTGCACATAAATGAGCAAAAGTGGCTGACACTAGCCAAGCAGTCAGGTTTCCCTAGTGTTGTGTTGACCATACTGCGGAGTCTCCCCCTCCACACCCCACAGCCTGATGTTCAAACCAAGCACAAATTTTTCAGGAAATTGAAAAAACTTGTTTTCCTCGTAATCTGAACCTTAAACTCAATTCTCTGGAAAATAAAGCCTTAAATAGAGGTGCAATCCTATCTCCGCCAGAGAAATTTCAGAAATGAAAATGTCAAGTTGACATCAAAGACCAAGAATGGGTACTAGCTGGCCTTCAGAAAAGTGTCAGCTTGTGTGGCAGAGAAGGGAGCGAGGCAAAGCAAGGCAACAATTGGCATGGTCACCTTTTGATTAGACCAAGTCCTGCTTATAAAGATGCAGTTTAGAGAAGTCAAAGGTGAAGTATCATGTGCTGCCTTGTGTCTTTCTGTTATGCTTGCCACAGCTGCTTCCAGATGTTGTGGGGTGCTGGATCCTTTTGCTATTTGTCTTTCTAGTTCAGCCTGATGGGAGCTGGAGTCCAGAAACATTTAGATAGGATACCTCGGTGCTGGAATTAAGATTTACATACAATATTTACACTTCAGCATTTTGCCATGGATAATAGCTTGTCTCACAGAGTAAAGTCCAGTGATGTGACACCAGGAATAGTTTGTTCAACATGTGTTTGTCCTGTGTCAATATACATGCTTGTTTTTAAATGTGTACAAAACTTGCATTTCATATATGTGCATCTATATTACACCTTACAGTGCCATCCCTAGAGCATTCTCCTGAAAAACACATGCCTAAGGCATCTTTCTATACATTTCTATGCATACTTTAAATTAAAAAAAAAACTGAAATTGTCTCTGATTTTTTAAAAATGCATCATTCGGCTGATGGCTCCTTTACAATCTAAATTCAAATGCTATCTGAACACATTTTCCCTCCACCTTTTCTCAAGATGCTAACCTAACAAAATCTGATCACTGGGTTTGTCTTCAGCTCAGGTTTTATTGTGAGTTATGAGTGTCCCACTGCTTCATAAGATCATAGGAAGCTGTGCTACCAAGTTAAGCTGTTACTTCCATCTGTCTAACTACTGTCTACACTCAGGGAGAAGCTTTTCATTGTTCTTAACATCTCCAGTCAGCCCTGCCTAGAGATGCAGAGGACCAAAGCTGGGACCTTATCAAGCTAAACTAAAGTTCTTCTTGCACATTCCTGGAGTGATTTGAACTGTTTGTTGTCATAGTTCTGCATACCAGCCCAGATTCTTTTAATTCTAAAGCCCAGTCCAGGTGTGGAAGAATATCATATGCCTTTATGGCACTGCTATGGTGGGACTGCATCATGTATCCAAGGCAACCCCAACATAGCCCTGTTTTCCTCCCCCTAAAAAGTCCTAAATACTATTGCAGGTTTCCCAGCAATTGTGCTTTTTACTTAACTTTTGGACAGAGCCTCCATCATAGGTCCATCCAATCCATTGCACACACATGGAAACTGAAACAGCCGCCTACACTTGTGCAGAGGTGCTGACATACACATCTGGGCATTCAGGGTACCTGAATGCCTGGATGTGCACAACAGTAAAACACATGAAGACAGTGCCAGATGCAATGCTGTCTCTCTAGGAGGCAGTAATCGTGAATGGACAATTTCCCGCATTCTCGACTCCTAGTGAAATATCCAACCGCTATCTAGAGGTGGCCTAATAAGTACATGCTTCATTTAGAGCACAGGTTCCCAAACTTTTTTTTCTCGTAGACCACTTTCAAAATTTTACTGATTTCAGTGGACCCCCTGCTGCTACATTTCTACCATATTCCCAAAACTCATCAAAAAATGTGAAGATTAGATCTAATGATGGAAATTTGCATCGCGGCTGAGTTCCAACCCTAAATTAGGAGTGGTAAAAATAAAAATAAAAGTAGTATATTTTCTTGTGTTCTATTTATTAAAATAATATGATTACAGACTTAATAGAATTAAAATTAAACATTAATAACATAACATAACTTCAACAATGCAAATCAACAATCTTTTTTAAAAAAATAGTCATAATTTTAATGGGAGGGATGCATTGATAGGTAAAGCCAAGCCAACATTTTTGTCCTTTACTTTCGAAACCAGATAAATTTTCATGGACCCCCACTTACAACTTGTGAACCCCCATTTTTTTTATGTCAATGTAGACCCCCATCGAGTCTCCTGTG
This sequence comes from Aspidoscelis tigris stejnegeri, assembly GCA_023333525.1. Taxonomy (NCBI): domain Eukaryota; kingdom Metazoa; phylum Chordata; class Lepidosauria; order Squamata; family Teiidae; genus Aspidoscelis; species Aspidoscelis tigris. The sequence continues at coordinate 27,949,585 of JALMGA010000004.1, read as the reverse complement.
GACCCCTGGGGGTCCACCTGGACCACTTTGGGAATCACTGATTTAGAGCCTTCCACTCCAGTTGTTAATTATGGCTGGTGACATAACTGTGCTGTGATGTTCATCATACTTTGCCTTTCCATGATGTCATAGTAGTGGAGCTTCCACTTGTGTCTGGAGGCACCCCAAGATGGTGCCCCAGCCTACCAATACAAATAAATTGTGTTGTGGAGACCAAATTTTGTTATTTGCAAGTTTCTGGGGTTGTGTCAAACAAGAGAATTTTCTTGATCATGCTGGAACAACATTGTGCTGATCAGAACCATGTTATATGAATCTGTGTTTACTTTTTAGGAGCCCTAAAAATCCTGTTCTAGCAGCAGTCTTGGGCAAATGGTCAGTCATGTCGTTGCTTATTGTAATGTAGCCAACCCCACTCAGAGAATGCAAATGTAATTTTAATGCATCCTTCTAACTGAGCTCCCTGTAGCATGTTCTTAATTTGACATTTTTCTCCCCCCCCCCCCAGCTCACCTTATGGCACTCATTTATTACCTCAGTAGTTATTACTCACACATGAACTTCTAATCCCTGTCCAGTCTTGTGTCTGTTGCAGCATGTTTCATCTTTAATTGGGCTATTACTTCACTAAAAAAACAGATACCAGCATTGAACTTCTTGGACTTGCGTCTTAATGCATCTTCTTTCCCTTAATCTGTTACATTCCCTGTCAGTTTTATCTTTGAAATTGTAACTAGAATGTATTTCAGATTGCCTGAGTGCACAGCCTTTTGAGCTCTCTCCAGCTTCACTGCACCCTTTTCCCTCTGCATAATTTTTATCAAACATAACCTTTCCTTCTTCAAATGTTCTCTTTTTATGCTCCTGCTCCTGAAAATCAAAGGGCATCTCATGCCATGCCACTTTCCCAATTGCCTCCTTTGAGATGACAGGTGGAAATGCTGTACTTTCATCTTTTTCTGCCTGCAACTCACACCCACCCATATTTTCGGTCCATGAAAAACCAGGCAATTTGGGTGACCTTAAAGACATATTCAGAATGTTCACCTTTACCTCACACTGGATAGTCTATGATCCGTGTTCTAGTAACCTCCAGACTAGTGTACTGCAACGTGGTGCTTTCCTTGAAGATGGTCTGAAAGTGGAAATTAGTGCAAAATGCAGCAGCTTAACCACTGATGGGAGTCTCTGGTGGGATTCACATCACACTGATCTTGAAAGATCTGCACTAGCTATCGATTCAAGATGTGGATCCCAATAGTTAAAGCCCTAAATGGCTGGGTCCCCAAGTATCTGGGGTGCCATCTCCCATATTGACCTGTCTGTCTGTCTGTCTGTCTGTCTGTCTGTCTGTCTGTCTGTCTGTCTGTCATACAATCATTTAGAACTTTGTATTCCCTCCCTTCACCAGTCATGAGATGATGGCATTTGTTCTCCCTCTATTCAACTTTTTTATTCAAATAGGCAGAAATAGAGATGATTTGATGGCCCTGGTTGATATTTCCACATGTCCATCCCCAAGGACATGAGAAATGGAAGGAGGTGAGGAATTCTGCCACCATCCCCACCACTTAAACTAAAGGGAATACTGTATTGCCAGGACAATGAGGGAGACAACACAAATGAACAGGAAATGCAAGGACAAAATGTAGATGTGTGCTTGCAAAAGAAATATCAGTTTGCAATACACTAGCTTCAAAAAATGAACTCCTAAATAATTTGGGACAGTGGGGAGAGACTAACAGGTAGCTCAGGGCCAACAGAAAATCTGAGCCATATAGGCTGTGATCACACCTTCTCTTTAAACCTTCTTCAGTACATCTTCAGTTCTAGCTGCTCATACCTTTTCAATTCTATCCATTTTATTTGTGGACTTTCCACCCTCTATTTGGGCTTTCCAGAATGGAAAGCCCACAAATTAAATGGATAGAGGTGAAAAGGGGTAAGTAGTTAGATCTAAAGGTGGACTAAGAAGAGTTAAAGGTTGCATCGCCATGTCCTAAATAGTCTGAATCAAATCCGAATTCGGCAAGGAGTGTCCCCATGCAGAGCCCCAAACTAGGCTACATGCAGACCAAATCACCCAAATCCGAGCTAAATTTAGTTCTTTTGAAAACTGTTCTTGCTACAGTTTGGGAGGCAAGCCCACATTATTTTGGAGGACACATCTGTGCATGGGGATGATCCCGGGTTATTTGGGGAGGAGTTAGGGTTAGCGGGTGGGTTTCACATCCTGTACTGCCGTTACTGTCCTGTGCGTTGGGGATCGCAACTGCTGGCCATTTCTAAACAGTGATAAAAAAATTAACCTCTTTTGTCCACGATCCAATCGCTGGTCAAATGTAAAAGAACTGATCGCCCCAGTTGGAAAGGTAAAGATGCAGCGATGAAGGGGGTCATCTGGCCCTTGCTGTCCCATGAGCCTCTTCCCACAACCCTTATTCCACCCTTGCTCCCCGATTGCCAGCAAGCACCTTCTGAAGTTTGCCAGCTAAAATGTTTAGAGGCATTCTGCTAAACTGCCTCTAAACATTGTAGCAGATTTGATAAAGCTTTTTAGCTGGCAAGCTTCAGAAGCTGCTTGCAGGCGATCGGGGAGCGGAGGTGGAACAAGCTAACCAAAGCAACTACAATGTTTAGAGGCACTTTAGCAGAGAAGCGCTCCTCCGCTAAACTGCTGCTTGCCGGCGATCAGGGAGTGGGGGGTGGAATAAGGATTGCGGGAACAGGCTCGGGGGACAACAGGGGCCAGATAACCCCCCTCATTGCTGCATCTTTACCTGCCAAACTGGATCAATCAGTTCTTTTACATTTGCTCAGAGATCAGATCGTGGACAGTAGAGGTTCATTTTTTTTATCACTGTTTAAAATGGCCAGTAGTTTCTATCCCCAATGCAGGAACAGGAACAGCAGCAAAGAGGCTCATTTCTGTTTGATCACTGTTTAATGCCCAGCATTGGGGAAGGGACGTTGGGTGGTATTTCTCTGCCCTCACTACAGCGGGTGGCAGAGGGGTTGGTGATGTCAACCCACCTCCTATCAGGAGAGAGGGGGTGGAGAGAAAATTAAGATGTTTCCCTGAGCAGCAGTTTAGTGCGGTTTGCATGGGGACAGGCACATTCAAATTGAGCCCGCACTTTCATCAATCGCATGGGGATGGGTCAGTTCAGACTCACCTCCATATTCAGAATAAATATAGTCCAATTAGGGCTAAATGGAGTGCATGGGGACACAGCCAAAGTGAAGAAGTGGCCATGGCCTAGGTTATGATCATGAGGGTAATGGAAGAGAAGATCAAGGGGATCAAAGCAAGCTGCTTCTCTCTGAAACGTGTCTTCTCCCTGCCTCATGGAGGTTCTTTAGAGATCACTGTTGTTCAAGGTCTGGGCTTCAGGCAACAGGTCCACAGATATTGACAATCCTGGCCTTGCTGCCACTTTTCCTTCTGCCTGCTCCTATTGGTTAATCTTTTCTAGGCTGATCAAATAACAAACAAGATTCAAACAGCTATTAGTTTTTGTCAAGCAGGACGTCCTGCTTTCGATAGTTTGTGAATTCATTTTTTTTTAAGCCACTTAGAAAATTGTATTATTTTTGTATTGAATTTTGTCCCAAACATCCTCCGCATTTTGGTTTGTGTGGTATGTAATTCTATAATATTTAGTTTGGTGTGCATTTTAATTTATATTTTTAAAATGCATTTTGGTACTTTGGGGGAGCAAAATTTTCTCTTTTGCCAGCTCTGGAAGCTGAAGGATGGCTGCAATTTGATCCAGACATTTATCTGGGCAACCTGGATGAATGTTAATTAGTGAAAGTCCTGGAACAAATGGGGCACTTGCCATCCTGCAACATTTCAGCCAATCTCCTTTTCTCTCCCTGGCTACAGAATCACTGAGTAGCCCAACCACACTTTTTAGACAGAGTCACAAATACAGGTTATGTTAAAGTCCTCTTGGACTGTACCAGCAGCAGAATACTGGGTACTCAGTATCTGCCTGGCACCATGTTCCAAAAGAGGGCCAGGCCTTTCTTTGGCACATAGTGACTACATGCCACTCATGACTGGTCTGCTTCGAGTGTTCTGTTTGCAGAGTGAGAGAAACTGTTCTGCAAAACAGCACCTGCCACTTCTGTGTAGAAAGATAATGGCAGCAGCCAGTGGTCTGTTCTGGAGTCCAGCAACATTTTACCAGGTTCTGAAAATGGCTCACTTTCAGGGACATGCCTGGAACCTGGCCAAATGTTCCTGGTGTGTATCATCAAAATGAAGGAACTTCTGTTCCATAGCTTTGAAGTTAGGTCAGGACAACAGGATGGCCACCTGAGCCAATGGCTTTCCAATCCACTCCTGGGTTGGAGAGAGTACTTTAGGCCATTCAATGGTCATGGTCACACCTTCACTTTAAACCTTTTTCAGTCCATCTTCAGTTCTGACTACTCACACCTTTTCATTTCTGTCCATTTAATTTGTGGATTTTCAATTCAGGAAAGTCCAGATGAAGGGTGGAATGTCCGCAAATAAAATGGATTAAAATGGATTTAAAAGGTGTGAGTAGTCAGAAGTGGACTGAAGAAGGTTTAAGTGAAAGTGTGACCACGACCATTGTGATCTTCCTCTCCGCATGCACCAAGCAGCTTGTGCGGAAGTTGCCAAGGTGAATAAAGCCACATCCCCTCTAGGCTTCAAGAAGAGAGGGACACCCAGGAGCAAAGAGGGACAGCTCTACCGCTGGGTTTATTTGGCATTTCATCTAGCAAACCTGGTCCCCATTTAAGAGACACTCAGCCAATTCAGTGGGAAATCACATTTAGGATGTTTTTCCACTGTCACTAGAAGTACCCATTAAGTACCCATTAATGGGTACATAATGGCATTTTTTTACCCATTAATGGGTACTTAATGGGTACTTTTAGTGACAGTGGAAAAACACCCTTAATATCTCTTTTTTATTTATAGAAAATGACACTGAAGCCTGCAAAGAATTGTATCTTAAGTCATGCATTTGACACATGAGTCTAAGGCTTCTCTAGCAAACTATGCAGCTAAATATGTGCGACTCATGTGCTCGTTTTCCACATCCAGGTTACAGATAGTCTCTTTGTATTGTCATTGGGTGCTGTTTAAAAGGTGTTGAGTAAGTTTCCACTCAGACTGTTAAATACCAGTGGCATTTAGGGAATCTCTTATGCCTTGTGAAATTAGATCAGCCCCCTTCCCGCCCCTGGAATGGAAAAGCTCCGAGATGCTGCCAAAAGCGAATAAAGCAGCCATAATGAAACATGTCGTACACATCCTGCTGGTATTATATTTCAACTCCACAAATGGTTTTAAAAAAAGAAAGAAAGAAAGAAAATCAGACTATAGGGCAGCCAGTAATGAAATAAAGTAGTTTCTTTAAGAAAGCTAAAGCAATTCATTTTTCTAAGCCCCTCAATCTTGTATCAGTGCAACAGTTACTTATATGTCATATGTAACTTATACCTCCATTTAAATCTCAGCCAACAGATTTTGAGAATACTAGTTCATCCAATGTATGCTTATTATAGCTTACAAGCCAAACACCACATTTTTTTTTAAAAAAAAGGCTACTCTCTCCATTTTGTGGGAAATGGAGACAATCTACAGTACTCATTGAAAGGTTCAAATGACACATTACTGTGCTCTAGCATGGCTAAATTTACCAAGGCTGGACTGAAGGCAGCTTGGAAGTGACAGCTGAAAGCAAATATTTCAAAGGCTTGTGGCTGGCTAGTTTTAAGACCCCACCTTGAGCAAGACTGTAGGGATGCAACTGGAAAAGTGCTGCCTTCCTTAAAGTGGTGATTTTCCAAGCCGGGACCACCCTGTTGTGCCTTCTCAAAATTCAGTTCCAGGAAAATTTATGTGCTTTCGCCTTCTGCTTTATGGTTAGTGAACCCAGCTGGGCAAACTATGCGGGATTTTGTACCTTTACTTTCCTGGAAAAGCCTCCCAAAGAAGCGACGATGAGTAGGGATGTGCACAAATGCAATTTCCAGGATTCAGTTCGATTCAAATCAAATATCCACAAATTCAATTCGATTTGAATCTTTAAAATTTGAATTTAATAAAATTCCATTCGAATTTAAGCAAATTTGATTTGAATTAAGCAAATTCGAATCTATAATCCGTTTGAATTTTCTATTTGAGTTTGCACTTACAAATGTCGACAACATTAGTATGTGGCCATACGCATCATTACGCATCCCGTACACATTTGTATGCATCCTATAGTTATCCCGTATGCAACCCATTTTCATACCATACTCATCTGTACAAATGCATATGGATGTGGGGAAGGTGCGTATCTGCAAGTATGCATCATGTACAAACCTGTACACATGCAAATGTCTGGATACTTTGAACAAATAGATCCAAAATTCAAAATTCATTTGAATCTTTAAATTCAAATTTATGGACATTTGATTCGAATTCGAATGTCGAAATTTGGGGAGATTTCATTTAATTTTGAATACCTTCGAATATTTGTGCACACTCCTAGTGATGGGGGATAGTTCCAGCCACGCTTGGGATGTCGGATCTATCCCTTAAAGAGCTGGTGAGGTGAAAATTGCCTCCATTACAGCAGCAATCATGCAACCGCAGCACTAGTGCCTGTGCACCTGTGCGGTGCCATTACTACAGTTATGGGATGAGACTCCCATTTGAACCCCTCCCAGGAGGGATAGGTGCAAATGGAGACACACCTGGCAGCAGGGAGCATAGGTGTAGCGTAATTAGAACTGCTCTGTATCTACATACAGCTGGAGAAGTCCTGCGTGTGCAGAGCTGTGCCTGGGAAAGAAGCTGCTCTGTGCAATGTGGATGGTCTATGCAGGACTTTCTCTGGAGTTCCCCCTGCAGGCAAGTGCAGAAAGGCTAATCGTATACAAGGCCCCTTCCATATTAGTGGATTAAATCTGTAGGATTAAATAATTTGCAGTTTACCTGCTGTGAAGTGGCGGTCCAGCGTCCAGACTGCAGCAGCCCCCCATAGCTTCCTGCTTGGGGAGCTGCAAGACTTCCATATGGCCCCTGTGGTCACATGAGGTGAGGCACATGTCACATGGGATGGGGCAACCAATGGGAGCTGAGCTGCAGTCTCAGCTCTCGTTGGCTATTCTCACCATCCTGTCTAGACTGGCGGGAAGCTTCAAATTTACTTCATGCTGGGCAGAGAGTACTGATAAATCAGCATAAAGTAAATTTGCAGTAGCATTGCTTGATATTGGCTGCGCATTCCGATGCAGAGCAGCAAGAAGTCATTAAGCAAGCAAAACCACATTTTATCAACTATGTTTTGTGCTGCATTCACACCTACATTTTAATCTAGTCTCAGTCCACTTTCTGAGTGAGAGAACATATCAGCAATGTGACCAGTCATTTTCTTTCTACTTTATCTAACCTAAAGGTGGATTTTCTGAGTTAGATAATGCTGAACAAAAATAGCTTGACCATTTCCTGGTGTGCTCTCTTGCTCTGAAAGTGGACTGAAGCTGGATTAAAACTTAGATGTGAATGCAGCCATAGGGCCTATTCGCACTTGGCTTTATTCTGGAATATATCCCGGAATAGGGACTTGCTGTCCATATTCTAGTACAGGCTTCAGCAGGTCCAAAGTGAGGTCTGCCAGAGTCTGCATTAGCATGAGGACCACAGACCCCTATCCTGAGATATACTCCAGAAAAAGGCCAAGTGCGAATAGGCCCATAGTTTCAGAATTCCCTTGTCTCACAGCACCTTTCTGTATAGGGCATAAGGGCTGATTTGAAGGCACCATCTGGAAAGGGCGCCCACGAGCCTCTCCCAGAAGGTGCCCTCAAATCATTTGGAAACTAACGCTGGCTTAAAGAACAAGATTACAGATTCTGCATGTATCTCCTGACACAAAAATAAACATGAAGATCTGACTGGTCAGGGTGAATTGCCCAATCCCTAGGAAGGAAATGCCTGCTCAGGGGATGGGTCTGGTAAGGACTGGGCAGTGTGATCTGTAGCACACTCTCACCTTCCAAATAGGCTTTGTCTCCCATTTACTTTGCCAGTTGGTGAAAATGGGGCCTCTACCAGCTGACTTTTCTTTAACTGACTGAAAGAATGAGGGAGGGTGAAGCAAAGAGTAGAATCTCACTTATGATGTGCTTCTTCTCCCCCTCTCAGGGTTCTTGCATTCTCTCTTGGGAGAGCATGAATGTAGGGAATTTTAAGCTTTTGGGATGATTTTTTTAAAAAAAGGTTGGACTAATTCATGGAAGTCAAGTCTATCAACAGCTATTGGCACTGATGGCAATAGGGAGTGGTTTGCTTAACGTCAGTTCCATGTAAAGTGATGGAAAGCACTATTAAAGACAGAATTAGTGTGCACATGGAGGAACAAGCATTGCTGAACAAAAGCCAGCATGGCTTCTGCAAAGGTAAAGCATGCTTCTCAAACTTGTTGGAATTCTTTGAGAGTTTCAATAAACACGTGGATAAAGGCGAACTAGTAGACATTGTCTATCTGGACTTCCAGAAGCCTTTTGACAAAGTTCCACATCAAAGGCTACTTCATAAACTCATCAGCCATGGAATAAAAGGACAGGTTCTGTCCTGGACTTGTGACTGGCTTAAGGGCAGAAAGCAGAGAGTAGTAATAAACGGCAAATTCTCAGGGTGGAAAGAAGTAAAAAGTGGGGTCCCTCAAGGCTCAGTACTGGGACCAATGCTTTTTAATTTATTCATCAATGATCTAGAAGAAGGGGTACATAGTAAAATAGCAAAGTTTGCTGATGATACTAAATTATTTAGGGTAGTAAAAACTGAAAGAGATTGCCAAGAGCTCCAGAGGGATCTCTTAGCATTGGGTGAGTGGGCAACTAAGTGGCAAATGTGCTTTAATCTTAACAAGTTCAAAGTAATGCACATCAGGACCAAAAATCCAAATTATAAACTGATAGGGTCTGAGCTTTCTGCAACAAACCAGGAAAGGAATCTCAGGGTTTTGGTGGACAGTTCAATGAAAGTGTTGACCCAGTGCGCAGCAGCAGCAAAAAAAGAAAGAAAGAAAAAGAAAGAAAGAAATTCAATGCTGGGAATAATTAGGAAGGGAATAGAAAATAAGTCAGCAAGTGTCATTTTGCCTCTTTATAAATCTATGGTGAGGCCACATTTGGAATATTGTGTACAATTCTGGTCACCACACCTTAAAAAGGATATTGTGGAACTACAGAAGGTGCAGAAAAAGGCAACCAGAATGATTAAGGGTCTGGAACACCTCCCTTATGAAATCAGGCTGCAACGTCTAGGCCTCTTCAGTCTGGAGAGACAGCGTTTAAGAGGGGACCTGATTGAAGTATATAAAATTATGCATGGTATAGAAAAGGTGGATAGAGAAAATTTCTTTTCTCTGTCGCACAACACTAGAACCAGGGGGCACTCTATGAAGCTGATGGGTAGGAGAGTTGGATCCAACAAGGGGAAGTATTTCTTCACCCAAAAGGTCATCAGTTTATGGAATGTGCTGCTGGAAGAGGTGGTGACAGCTACCAGTCTAGATCGCTTCAAGGTAGGGTTAGATAGGTTTATGGATGACAGATGTATCAATGGCTACTAGAATGAATGCCTAGGTGCATCTTTCAGGCTGGGGGAAAGCAGGATGCTTCTAATGCCATTTGCTCGGTTTCGAGAGCAGGCAAAGGTTTGTCCTTGTCTCTGCTTGAGATGCCCATGAGCATTTGGCGGGCCACTGTGTGTGACAGGATGCTGGACTAGAAGGGCTGTGGCCTGATCCAGCAGGGCCTCTCTTATGTTCTTATGCCTCCAAAGGCCAGCTGCTGGGAGGCTGCCCTCTCCTGCATCTGTCTGGCAACAGTGGGATCTTTTGCGCTCAACCTCCATGGGCAGTGTCCCATGGAAGATAAGTACAGGGACAGTGGCCAGCATTTGCATTGTGAATGCTAGTCCCATCCCAAAGCTATCTGGCACTTATCTAAGTGCCATTGAAGGGGGATACTCCCATCTGGAACATTCACTTCATCTGTGCTACAGCAGTTGGGCAACGGGTCACACAACTGTGCAGCTGCAGCTGCTCTACCCCACCCCCATTCAGCCTTTGCACAGACATAGGTGCAAAGCTTGCATCAGGGGGTTGTACTAGGATCACCAGCAGCAATCCTAGCAGAGATGTGGAGCTGTGGGACAGAAGTGGCTCCGTGATGTGTGGATGATCTGAGCTGTTGCGCCCCGAGGCTGTCCCCATCTTCAAAGTGCAGAAAGGCCCTATGAAAGCAGATTGCTGGACTAGATGAGCCATGGGTCCAATCTAGCGGGGCTATTCTTTCATGCTTATGTTCTCAAGGCCCGTACTGTAAGCAGGGCAAGCTTTGTCCTTTTGTCTGCTGGTAGGCTTTCTTGTGGGACTCTGTGGCCACTGTGAGAACAGTTCAGGACTGCACAGGGAAATGAGACACTTATTACATTCCTATGGAGGAGATAGTTTGATGACTTGTCATCTATGTCAGGTGTGTGCCATGCAGAGGTGTTTGCCATTGCTTACATCCAGGGAAAGGCTGGGGATCAAAGTAGCAGCCCTCTGATTTCCAGACAGTGTGGTCTACCACTGACAACAGCCACCCACATGTAGAAACTACTATTCTGACTCAGTGATTCTATCAAGATCAAATATAATGCCATCCAGACTGTGTTGGGCTTCAGGTTCCATCAAATTTTCACCATCAGCCAGTCTTGCTGAGACTCATGGAAGCTGAACTCCACTGTATCTTTTTGTTGCTTCTAGACTACTTGATAGCAGTTGTTTATGCCCCATAATAACTTAGAAGTTGTTTAGGATCAAAAGTCCCATAATCCTTTGGTAATGGCTGCTTCGGCTATGATCATGGGACCGTATTAAAAGCAAAAGGGACCATTTTCAAACATTAGCAAGAAAAGATATTGACTGATTCCCACCCAAACTTCAATAGCCATCCATAACCAAATCTTCACAGGGAATCACTAATCTTTTTACAACATATTCACCGTTCTGCTCATAGTTCCTTGAGAGTAAACCTCCCTGGATATAGTAGAGCTCTGCTGAACATAAGTTAAATGTGCAAAACACGTTGAGCTTGAATAGCAGTCCTTTAGCAAGCTGAAATGTAATCTTAAGATTTCGATTAGCGATGCAACTGTCTTGCAAAGAATTACTGCCATTTAATTTACCACTGTGAGGGGAAGAAGGATTTGAAAGCTTCTTTATCACTCTACTTGCTTCCCAGAACAAGGTGAGTTTGTCAATTAGACTGGCACTCCACCAAGTGGGCACCATTCCAATTCTAAAAAAAGTACTCCTGCATCAGCATTTCTCCGTATTCCACTTTATAGCCCAGGGAAGACTGCACAGATATAAGCTGAAACTGTACTTTTACCCATTTTACCAGATCATTTGGAGTATTTTAAGCATTCTGTTGCAGTACTGTATAGAGATTTCGAGGTTCCATCCAAACTGTCTTTGAGTGATTCTCCACTGGTTAGTATATTGGACCGGCAAGTGTATTGGAAGCTTCCCTTAGACCACATGATGAGCATATGAACAGGTGAAGGCTTTACAATAAGTAAACAGATGGCGGACCAAAGGAGAGTCCCTGCAATCCAAGGCCCCTTCTTCACTGGGCCTTATTCTGAATTAAATTCCAGAATAAGGCCATGACAACTCATGCCAAGGGCAGGCTCTGCCCAGGCCTTCCATAGTCTGCACTAGTATGCAGACACCAGGACCTTTTCTGCGTTGGGCTTTATTCTGCATTATATCTTGAAACTTGGACCTGCCATCTGCATGCTAATGCACCTTTGGTGAGGCCTGCTGGTGTGCATCAACATATTTTTTGCAGGTACCTCTTCTGAGATACGATCCAGAATAAGGCCCAGTGTAGAAAAGACCCAAGGGTACATGCACAGTCAAAAACCCAACAGTCTCGCAATACCAAACAAGTTATAAAAATGTTGATTGCTGCAATTGCCCAAATATTTAGTATACATTCTTAAATATGCTGGATTTTTAAAGTCTTTTTATGGATATCATTGTTTTAATCTGTTGTTTTAAAACTTGTAACCCGCCCTGAGACCTATGGGTATAGGGTGGGATATAAACAAATAAAGAAATAAATAAGTAAATAAAGGAGGTGCAAAATCATTACCTCTATATTGTTTTTGCATCCTTATGTACATACAAAATATAATCTAATTTATCTCTGGAATTATACCATTAATATTCATCCTACATTTCATCTTAAATGTCTTTTCACCATTTGTCTTGCTGGATGAGCACACCTTTGGCATATATTTTAATTCCAGGTGCCTTGTTTCCATTCATCCAAAAACGTTTTAGAAAACATGCTTTTTAAAGCATCTCTGTGGTCGTAAAAAACATAAAAAAAAGACAGAACCTGACTTGACCCTCACCAGTGGCCACATGAGATGGCTTTAACATGATTACTGTTTTATTATCTTAATATGACATCATTGGCCATCTGGCTGATTTTGAAAAGGGAGGCATACTCTAATCCCATGCTGCAATAGTAACTAAGCAAATCTCTCATCTGTGTTTGAGGTTTTGCTTTTTCTCCTAACTTTCAGCTGGTTGAGCCACACACAAAGCCTGCATTCCTGACCTCAGTCTTCTAAGCATAAGCTCCAGGGACCCCAGTGGGACGTACTTCTCAATAGACATGATTAGGACTGCCCTTCAAATAACCAGAGCCTGAGGATACTATTCTATGCGTGCTGATCTCAGACTACATTCCCACGAATATATTGAATTTTAATTTGGAGCAAAGGCAAATAAGGCAATAGTCTAACAGTACAATCTTACATAGGGATGTAGGAATTCATATTTGTTCAAATAGATCCCCTTTGAATGTGGTAGGATTCCAAATGAGCCAGTTTGGTATAGTGGTTAGGGAACCGGACTCGTATCTGGGAATACCCTGGGGAGAAGAATCGAAAGCTTTGCCAGCCACTTTGAGTCTCCTTAAATGGATGAGAAAAGTGGGGTAGAAAAGCCAACTCTCCCTCTTCCTCCTCCTCTTCCTCCTCCTCCTCTTCTTCTTCTTCATACGAAGCCCATTCAAATCCCATACAGAGCTTCATACAAATGTATGAAAACATTTGATTCAGACTTGAATGTCAATCTTTGAATGTGCCAACATTCAATTTGAATTCAAATCTCTGAATTTGGCCAAATTCGTATGAATTTCAAATGTTACGAATATTCATGCATATCCCTACTACCCTGGGAGGAAAATTCATAAATAAATAGTTCTAGGACTGTAGGTTCCTAACAGTTGTAATCCAAAAGAAATATTTTCCTCCCTCTATCCCACCCATGTTAGACTGTCCTCCTTCCATTCCAGAGCATTCTCTCGTTTCTCTGTACCTCCAGTAGCAGCTGGTATGGGCAGCAACAGGCAGAGGTGCCAGGCAATAATGCTTGCCAGTTTGCAGACTTTGTTTGAATCCCAGGCTGGGCCAGCAAATCTCCCTGTGGCAGCCAATTAAGTCAGATCAAAGGGAACTTTGCAAGCATAGCTTGAGCTTTGGGCAAAGCCTATAATTTGGTGTGCAATGGTGATGAACATTTCCCCTCCACCTACCCATACCAACTGCGACTATGCATCTCCATAATTCTCTCTCTATGCCCAGTTATACTTAGCATTGTGAATAAATCCTCATGGTTTGAGAAAGTAAGTGTTTTGTCAAATCACACACACAGCACACACAAAAGTTGCATGTTTTGTGTAGATTGTACTGCAGAAGACAGAAAAGGAAGGGACCCCAGAACCTCTTCATATGATCCCTGGTATCTCCCCAGAAGAGGTCTATGACAAACCATTTCTATATCTGCCAAGGAAACTGCTTGGGTGGCCACCAGGAGCCAATCCTGACTCAGTGGTACCAAATGATAACTATGTTCATTATTAGCTCCTGTTTTGTGTCAGTTTTACATAACAAAGAATGTGTATTTTTGCACATGTTGAAATTGAAACACGCAATCCATAATTTGTAGAACATTATCACATAGCTGCATATTCAGTCTGAGGCCCTTTCTGCACTGGACCTTTTTTGGTTCTAGGAAGAGGTCTAAGGGGCCTGTCTTCTGTATGCTCTTGTGGGACAGCAAAGGCATTGTCCCTTCGAACACCCCATCTGCACTGGGTGGAGCACAGAGTGGAAGAGGACATCCTATTACGGTCTATCAGTAGACCTCAACATTGGAGGAGGGGAGCACAGGAATAACCTGACATGTTTGTATTGTTGAATCTTGCACCACTTTCTGTAATAACCACTCTGAGTGGATTTCAACAACAAACCTAGGAAGGAGGTGATAATTTTAGAGCAGATCCAACTGGTTGTGCCCACCAGCAGTCCTCTTCACTATCGTCAGCATGTGCTCCCCCACAAGGGAACCGGAAGCTGTAACCAGTATGTTAATATATGAAATAAATATTCATCTCATATTCCCTCTGTCACTGCTTTCTTACTTTCTTGCATTGCTCTTTTTTTGTTGATTCTGTTACATCAGCTTTCATCTCTTAACCCAAACCTGGTAGCAGGTTTGCAGCATCAAAGGCTCAATGGATCCATCCAGAGTTTTTGCTGCATCTCTGAAGACTGCTCCTTGACTACAGTGGGCAAACATTTATGCCACCATTGGTCCAGAGAGATGGTGGCAGTGATTTACCAAGGATGCCACACCAAAAATGGTTGAGTTCTGGGACCATCTATAGTCCAATGCTAAATGGGATACTTCCCATTTCTGAAGTGGAACTGCACACTCTTGCACCTCAGATGCCCCTTTCATCAGCTGTTGGAATGCTGCCTTTGTCTTTGGCAGGACCCGCACAGCACCCTTATGGTGCCATGAATGCATGACCTTGTGTTCAGTGGGCAGAATAGACTCAACATCTCCATGGATGCCATAGAGATCCCGCCATTGAGCCTCCATAAGCTCTGGGACCAAACTTCAGTGGTAGAGCAGTATAAAGGAATCCCACCTTCCCCCGTTCTTCACTTGCAGCAGCAGTTCTTCTGCTTCAGGACCACCAGCGTCAGAGAGGACTTCCTCGTCTCCTCAGCAGCCATCCTGTCTGCTCATTGCTATTGAAGTCCAGGATTCCTCAGCTGTAATCTCAACAGGTGGAGGCTCCTCTAGCTGTAGAGACAGAAGCTGAGGATTCCTCTGTGGCAATACTGATGAATGAGCAGCTGGTGTAGTTGTTCTTAATGCACCAGGGGGCAAAGCACTCTGCCCCCCACATAGGCAGACCTTGCCTTTGCCATCTCCTTTCTACAGGTAATTGCAAGAATTGCCTACATTAACTCCTCCTGTGCTAAGAGCACCGGCTAAAGGCCAGGAGCACCATTTTGTTGTCTTTTCCGTAATTATATGTACCTCCATATATTCTCTTTCATTTGTATAATGTAACAGCTCTACCGCATTGTGTTCCCTGACTTTTTGTTATAAGCCAATTTAAGAAGATTTTCTTTGGAAAAGCAGTATAAAAACAAATGGTGGATGGCGGCAGTGATGTTATATCAAGGCAGAGGCTGGAGTATTGGCAGCCGGTTCCATTCAGCTGTTGATTAGTCTGTCGTAATATCTATTCTGGGTGACTTTAAAATTAAGAAACAGAATTTATTTACATCTATACTTTCTTCACAACAGTTAACAGTTTTCGCCAAGCTGCTGCCGCTCCTTTTTTTTTTTTTTTTTTTTTTTGGAGCTTTTCTGTCTATTTAGACTTTGCTTTGTTTGCTGCTGTAAGGTGTGGAAGATCTTGAACCTGGTGGATAAACCACTGGTCTTTAGGTGCCAATTGAAGACGTATCTTTTTACCTAGGCCTTTCCTGAGTGAACTGTTGTTTGTTTCTTTCCCCATCCTTACTTTTAATTATGATTGTATGTAACTGTTATGATTTTGTTTTAATTATTCTTTGTACACTGCTTTTATTATATTTGAATGGGAAGCAGTATATGCTTTTTTTTTTTTAAGTGTGTTTAGTATGAGAGTTGGGTACGTTTACATTTATCAGTTCAGTTTTGCAAACTGATGCTATTCCTAGGGCTGTGTCCAAAGTGACCTGCTGTTGATGCAGATGGCCAAGATGTGGTTCCAGGGAGTAGGTTTGCTATATGGAGAGGCACTGCAGAATCTTCTCCAATGCCGTTTGTGCCAACCACAGGGACTGTTGCACACGAAGCACCCAAGGCAATGAAGATCTCTTATGTAGTTTGCAGTAAAGATGAGGGTGGAATCTCCCCATGCCATTTTAAACAGTAGCATGCAGCTTCATGCTGCAAGCTTCAAAACTGAAACCAACCATACTACATTTTCTGCAGCCAATCTGTTATTAGTCAAACCAGACCAGTAGTCCAAAAAGTCCTTCATGTGGGAACACTGCTAAAGCATGTGTCTAGAGCAGTTCCTGTAATACTGGAGAGAAGGAAATATAATCAAGTTCTACATGAATGCTGTGGGCAGCACAGTGAGAGATGTACCAATGGCTACTAGAATGAATGCCTAGGTACATCTTTCAGGCTGGGGCAGGGGAAAGCAGGAATTTTCTAAGGCCATTTGCTGGGATTCAAGAGCAGTAAAAGGTTTGTGCTTGTCTCTGCTTGAGATGCCCATGAGCATTTGTTGGGCCACCGTGTGCGATGGGATACTGGACTAGATGGGCTATGACCTGATCCAGCAGAGCTTCTCTTAATGAGAAGCACAGTACTCTTTTCAAAGTGATGACCCACTGTCCATATGCCTTAAGCCACTCCTGGCCATAGAAACATTAGAGCTGGTGAACTTTCATTCCCCAGCTGTGCAGTCTCTGACTGGGGATGTTTTCACAAACTCAGGAATTAGCCCTGGAAAAGACCCATTTCCTGTTTTTTTGTGAAATCAGAGCTGTGCAAGAATGCAACATAAATACATTGCATTGACAGTGGCGGTAGCAATGGCAATGGCATAGTAGAACAGCAGGAGTAAGTTCCACCTCTGACTTCACAGCGCACTCCAATACACTGGGGACTTCCCAACTGTGTGCATTCAGAGTGCACTCACACCACCCTTGTGGTGCTGTGTGGAAAATAGGTGGGGGATTGGGAGACAGTGAAGTATAGAGGAGTGCACAGAGAAAAATGGGTAACAGGAAGTGCATGTAAAGCAAAAGATTTGTCTTATGAGAACAGCCAAAGTGAGAGTTTTCACTCATAGCATGCAAATGCAATACTTTTGTTAGTGATAAAGGTGTGGAAGTAGATCACAGCTTCATGATAATGTGAGATGGCTACTCCTGTGTTTGGGATGTGTTTTTGATGCCTGCTGGAAAGAATGAGATGGTTTGAATACAAATAGAATGTTTGGTATTTATATTTTGTTTCCTCCTTTTTTTCAAAAAAAAATTGATATAGGTCTCCGTCCCAAAAGAACTCTACGTTTAGTGCTTTGGACAGCAGAGGAACAAGGCGGAGTTGGAGCTAAGCAATACTACCAGATGCATAAAGTAAGCCATATGACATACAGCCTTTATGTGTGTAAAACAAGGTGTCCTAATTTGCAGAAAACAGGAAACAGCTTTCTGTTGTGCAACATCTGCTGAGTTTGGTCTTGTAGTTAGAGTGCCAAACTCATATCTCGTTTGGGTTTGATTATGTCCCCCTCCATGATGCCAGCTGGATAACCTTGGGCTAGTCACAGCTGTCTTCCTGAGCTCTCACAGCCCCACCTACCACACAGACCTCTTCCTTCCTTCCTTCCTTCCTTCCTTCCTTCCTTCCTTCCTTCCTTCCTTCCTTCCTTCCTTCCTTCCTTCCTTCCTTCCTTCCGAGTTTCACAGGGGTGCCCCAGAGAATTCAAATTACCTTATGAGGTTGATAGAGTTTAATTGCAATTTACCTCTGTGGACACTTCCTTCACCATTTCCAAAAGTGTTTGTTGAGAAAGTAGGGGCAAGCTCTCTATGGAGCACTGAAAAAAAATTGAGGGAAGAAGTTCCATCCTTGAGGTTTGCAGCATTGTGCTGGAGAGTGAGTAGGAATCTTTTGGGTTACCCAGCCTTATTGTACAATGCCTGCTGATTTATGCTACCAAAAATTGTGAGTGGTAAGCTATCTTGCCTTTGGGTTGGGGCATAGAGAGTAACAGGAAAGGGGCATGTTGTGTAGACCAGAAATTGCATTGCCAGGGAGGAGTTTCGAATGGGATATTGTGGTGCAGGAGATACCTCCTGTGCACTGGAAACATGAGACGTGCACACTGGGGCTGCCTCCAGAGAGTGCCAAGATATCTTGCTAGGATGCAATAATGCATGAAATCCTCCCAACACAATTACTGCCTCCTACCTACACAGTAGGTAGGCACTGTCTTAGTGCATTTTAACTGGTGCATGTCTCTGGGCATTTGGGCATCCAGAACATCTGGATGTGGACAGAACAATCATAGAGGCTCAATTTAGAAGGTAAGTAAGGGTGTTTTTCCATTGACACTAAGTACCCACTGAAGCATCCATTAAGGACCCATATGACTGAGTGCTGGATGACCCCATTTCCACCACAGACCCCATTAGGGACACATCTGTTTCCACCACAGCTAGGGAAATGCGGATCATATGGGCCCTTCAGGACCTATAATCCGGATTTTGTGTAGACCCCTGCTTCAAGGGCTCTGATGGCTAGGAATTAGTGTTTCTGGCCTCAGAGCCCTAGGGGAACCTGTTTTAGTGGCACAATTGGATGCACCACTGAAATAGATCCCCTTGCTAAACCAAAACAGTGAGCTCCTGGAGCACTGGTAGACCTATTAAAACAGGCCCACTGATATCCCAGTCTTAGCGACCATTTTAACTGTCTAGAAGACTGATCTGTGTTTTATCTAATGCAGTTAGAGTAGCCTAGTAGGGAGCAGAACCTATCTACTCTGCACCAGAGTATGAAATAGGGATGTACAAATAAAGATTGTACTGGAATACCAGTAAGTGCAGAAAGACCCATGGACAATTAGCAGGGAAACATTTATTCCTTCCTTGTTCTTTCTGAACATAATCCAAATCTCCTTCCCTGACAGATGTCAAATACAGGAAGGCAGGTACCACGTGAAAATAGGAGAGATTTGGAAAAGATGTGTTTATGTCCATCCCACCCCGTTACACACACACAAATGTGGCTTCTCCACTTCAAGCTACTATCTCCTCCCAAATGAGACTTTGAGACTGAAATCGTGGTACATTGCCCTAATCAGCCGCTGAATTTCTTCCTCGATATTGCTTTAAAATAGGTGCACATTTTTATTTTTATTTTATTTTTTTTTGGCTTTTGCCAAAGGGCTGGTGCTTTTGTGTTACTGATTCTGCTAATCTTATTTATTGAAAATTTTGACAGGGAAGTGTTATGAATAATTCTATTTAATATTCTAATACAAAAGAATTCTCTAAATAATAGAGGGCGAACAGAGAAGAAGCCTTACTTAATCATACCCATCTACTATAACCCTCCTTGATGGAAAGGGGGTTGTTTCCTTGATGGGGTGGGGCAAATTTGTATTTGGTTAGATTCCCCCCCCCTTGCATCAGTTTTGCAATAATTATGCAATATTTGCTAATGTATCTTTCAGAAGAAAAGTCTAATTAGCATCAGGTGGCAAATATATGCCAATTAATACTGTAAATAATGTCTGCATAAAAAAAACACTCTAACCTTTTACAGTATTGTTGTGCTCATTTCAGTGAAATGGATTACAAAATTATGAACACCTTTTGTCAATAGCAATTGTTCACTGACAATATGAGCCATTGCTTAAGTTCTAAATCTTTAAACGTTAAAGGTTATTTTTAAAAGGCATTTGGATAATTCATATGAGAAGGTGGTTTTATTATTAGCCTGACTGGTTACAGAGGAGGATATGATTAAAGCTTTTCAATTTCAGCAGTAAGGACTGGGAAGAAGCAAATCCCATGACAATACATATCTATCTGTGTGATATTAATTTATAGTGGTATATTCCTAAGGCAGCTGCACTTTTGCAATGATGATGGAGCACGTCTACTGTGGTAAATATCAGAAGATCCATTAATGCTGGTGTTTATAAGCAATTTCAGTGTCTTATTAGAAGCATCAGGAAAATTCTGAAATTTGCAACATTCTTTTGTCAAACAGTTTTTGTCCTCATTTACCAGATTGGATCATATTTCACAGCGTAGATGTTCAAAATAACCCTGCTAGCACACTCATTTCTGTTACTTACCAGGCTGTCAACAATTTTCTCCTTTTCCCCAAATGGTCCACATTAAATCTCATTTGTGACTTGCTTCTCCCAAGGTAGCTTAGGCAAAGATCCAAGGTGAAATGACTTAGACATTTTCTTACAGAAGATGCACTGTACTAATGAATCAGTTTATTCACGCCATCACGTTTTGTTTTTTTATTTAAAGCATTATATTCTGCCCTTTATTATCAATGCCATGGTAGTTTAGAACAATAACATAAAAAAGATATAATGAAAACAAAACTAAGCAGTGAGTAAGCCAAATGATAATTTTCCCAGTACCCAGCAAATGCATTTTATTAAGCAGATCGGTGCCATCAGCAATAATTTCAGAATGTTTATCCACTGTAGCACTTGCTTGATTTTTTTAATAGAAGATGTTGGAAATGTTATTTTTGGGAAGGCTTCAGTTCCCACAATCCTTAGCTACTCTGGCCATGGTGGCTAACAGCAACATACTATTAAATAAAAAAGGAATTTTCTGGAATGATTTTATATTTACTACAGAAGAAGGGGTACCATGTAGCAGGTGCTCACAGAGGGTGATATAGCAATTTACAGAAAAAAACAGGCCTTTTTTGCAGTTACCTGCAGTGGATTTGGATCAATGGGTACTAATTAGCCCATCCCACTGATCCAGACCGTGGGATGGTACAGTCTAGAGATGTGCACGAATTTTTTTTGACATTCTGTTTTGATCTGATTCAAATCTTTTAAATTCAAATGTAATACGATTCAATTTGTATTTACCAAATTTGAATCTATTTGTTCAAACTTTTTATTCGAATCTGCACATACGAATGTCGACAACATTTGTATGTGTCCGTATTCATCTTCCCCACATCCCTACACATCCCTACACGTCCATATGCATCCTGTAGTTATTCCGTATGCAACCTTTTTTCATCCCATACGGATCCGTACGAATGCGTACAGACGCAGGAAAGATGCGGATCTTCAAATATGCATTGTGTACACATATGAATGTCCAGATAATTCAAATGAATAGATCTGAAATTCGATTCAAATGTTTATATTTGAATTTTGGGACATTCTATTCAAGTTCAAATGTCGAAAGTTGGCACATTTGATCAGATTTCAAATATCTACGAATATTCATGCACATCCCTAGTACGGTCTGGGCTGATCTGGATCACCTTTCCAAGGCTCCCTTCCTACACTTCTGAGGGCTAGGAATGAAAGTTCCTAGCCTTGGGGCCTGTGCTGGGTGCTTTTTTTGCGGCATGTTATAGAATAGGGATATGCACAAATTTTTCTTCTTTTTTTTTGTATTTGAATTTTAATAGAATCAAATACCCAAACATTTGGTTCAATTCAAATGTTTAGAATCCAAATGCAACAAAATCCAATTCAAATCAAATACATTCGAATCTATTCATTCGAATGTTAGCTTTGACTCTGAAGATACGAACACCGACAACATTTGTATTTGAAGATACAAATGTTGACAACATTTGACAACATAAATATAAATTAATAAATTAAGAGTGTCCCTGTTCCCTCCCACACCATTT
Organism: Aspidoscelis tigris stejnegeri; assembly: GCA_023333525.1. Taxonomy (NCBI): domain Eukaryota; kingdom Metazoa; phylum Chordata; class Lepidosauria; order Squamata; family Teiidae; genus Aspidoscelis; species Aspidoscelis tigris. The sequence goes on along the minus strand of JALMGA010000004.1, from coordinate 27,927,740 downwards.
TCCTTTTGTATCTTGTCTCTTTAGATTGTAAGCCTGAGGGCAGGGACCTGTCTAAGATTTTTATAATATTGTAACCCGCCCTGAGACCTTTGGGTATAAGGCGGGATAGAAATACAAATAAATAAATAAATGACATTCGTATGCATTATATGTATCTGTACACATCTCATATGCAACCCGTTTTATCCCATATGCATCCCGTTTTTGTCCAGTACTATCAACACAAATGCGTGCAGATATGTATGAAATGTGTACAGATACATGTGTAATACATACGTATTTGTACATTCAAATGTTTCAAATAATTCAAATGAAGGTTTTGGAACATTCGTAATTGGTTTGAATTTTTAAATTCAAATATGTAGACATTCTATTCAAATTTGAATGTCCACATTCAATCAAATTCGATTGAATTTTGAATGTTTAGAACATTTGTGCACTTCCCTTCTATGGAGTGCTGCTGAAAATCACACCCCAGTAGTCCCAGAACATGGGAGGTATGCCCTCAGCCTACCTCCCATGTTCTGGATTAGTCTACTGGTAATCCTAATAATACAGGACTACTAATCATCCAGATGAATGCCTCACAAATCTAGATCAAGCCCCATTAAATGCAGATGGGTGCTCCAAGGGCTCTGAGTCTAGGAACTTTTGTTCCTAGCCCTTCAGAGCCCTTGGAGGCCACCCCAGAGCTCATGTGAGCTTTGGGGCTGGTCGTGCAGTGGCCTAGTGTTCTCATGTGGACAGTGCTGTTCCACACTACTCAGTGCCATGATCTGAACCAGTGGACTTTGCTGGTCCAAACCCACTGGGCCATATCATGGCACAGGAAGAGCAGAAAGGCCCTTAAGAGATCCAGTTTGATGCATGAGGATTTTGCTTCTTAATTTAATGTACCCGTGGGGCTTCTGCTTTTTCATATTGTAGAGAATAGCTCCTAATTTTGACCCAATGTCCTTTCATTATGTTAGAATAGGAATTTTAATGAACATACCCTGTCTCAATTTGGTTTAGTGTTGTTTGTGTCTGCATGAAAGCATTTTAAGTAATACAGTACCAAAACTGGCCGGTTTGAGTTTCGCATGTCTGTTTTATTCTTTCTCCTGTCTGTGTGTCATTGCTGTTATATGACTTTAAAAATTATGCAGTGAGGGGGAAGGTAATACTGCGGGGGGGTGTCTTGGAAAGGAGGCAAGACAAGAATAGATGCTGGCAATTGATGCCTGGGGCAGAGAACCTATTTGCTTTCTTCGGAGCTTCATTTGGAGACACTTTGACCTCAGCACTACTTTTACTGGCCTAATTCTTTAGGCGGCAACCTCATCTGAAGACATGTGTTCTTTGGCAAGATCAGCTAGATAACCCTATTAAATGCATTCTCATGGGAGCACTCAATGATCTGAAAATGGGTAGTAGGGAGCACTAAAATGTTGTAGCCATCATAGCCTTAATGAAGCCTTATATTTGTACAGAATTTTTCTTAAATGTTCAGAGCTCTTCTTCTATACTATCTATACTTACACTAGCATTTGCAGCCTAAATCAAGGATGGAGAATTTCTGTGATCTTCTCTAGATATTTTTGAATTCCATCAGATTTAGCCAAACTGGCAGGTGTTGATGGGATTTATGGTCTCCCAAGTCCTAGAGAACCACAGATTCCCAACTTCTGTTGTACATAAGAAGCACAGCATTCAGTATTTCACAGATGGAGGTGAGTGTGTGTGTCATTGACATTTCCTTCTTTCACTGTTCATTTTTACAATTTTGTTCTCCATGCTGTGTGAAGAGAATCCTAGCGCATTTTAAGGTGAAAGGGCTATTAATTGAGTAAAAGAATATTTCTTACAAAGTTTGCATTTTTGCTACTACCTCCACTGTACAGAATTAACAAGAACATAGCTAATATGGTCAGGTGGAAACGAACAGAGCCACTTGATCAGCAAAGTGACAAGCTGTTTCATTTAGCATTATCTAACAGAAAATCTACCTTTGGGTTAGGTAACATGTAAAGAAAATGACTAGGCACTCCCATGCTCAAAGTGGATTATAACTTAGGTCTGAATGCAGCTTTTGGCCCTGGTCACTTTAAACCTTGGCCGTGATCACACCCATAGTTCAAGATGGCTTCTGGCCATCTTGTCTTTGCATCACTCAGATTCTTTGTCCTGGGATCGTCTTGGGGGTGGGCCATGGTTCCTCAAGATGGCTTCTCTGGAGTCTGCTTTTCTGCAGGTCTCAAGGCTTCTTGGGGAGCCAGTCCATTTTCACTTGTCATGTGTAAGCAGGGAACTGGGCTAGAGGGGCTGACCCACACTGGGGCTGGTGGATCCAGGCTTCCTTCCTGAGTCTCTCTCCCTTCCTTCCTCTGAATCTCAGCCAACCCACACACACACACAACTGCTCTCTCAGATCCCCCCCCCCATTCTTCCTGCTCTCTGCTACATACTCACACCTCTTTTGCACAGCTTCAGTTTCTCCCTCTCTCCTTTGTCTCTCACACCCAGGACCACACACACTCCACATGCTTACTACCAAGTTAAACAAGCTGACAGGGTGGGGAGAATAAGGTACCCTTAATTAAAAGATCATTGCCCTTTTAATCTGCGGGTAATCACAGCATAGGTGAATTGGGAAGGGGGGTAAGTTTGGTTGACTGTGCATGTGTGAAGGGAAAGGGGAAGGAAGTGAGGTGAGATGAGGCAGAGGAGAGGAAAGGGAGCCTCATTCCTTGGGCTTTTTAAGAAGGCAGCAATCACACGGCAATCAATGGCCATTTTCTCTTCACACCCTGGCAGGCTTCCCCATACAGGGCAATCTTTCCATATCTTGCCCAATGTTCTCCCATCCTGCCCCCCCCCCAATTCCCCTGTGTTTTAATCACAAGTTTGCAGACTCTGTCCATAATTTTTTTAAAAATGAATCTATTTTGTGCTAGACTGATAACAAATAAATGCCCGGAAAATGTTGGGAGGGGGCGTGAGGGAAAGAGTGAAGCAATAGTATAAATGATGCAATTCTAAGGACAATGTAGCTTCCATTTTCCTTCAGCAATGTGCAAGAGAAACAAGGTTTCCTTGCAGTAAAAACTTTTACTTAGGAGTGAAAATTCTTCAGCAGCTCTAGGGAAAAGGGTAGATCACAGCCTCTCCTTTTTCTCCCAGAATGACTGTGGAGGTGGAGGAACATGCTGGCTGGCTGGGATATGCCTCAGCTGCATCTGTTGGAGGCACAATCCCCTCACCCCAACAGTACCCTGTGTTAGCATCAAGTTTGCCATCAGCACTACACAACTCCAAACACACCCCATTGCCACTGTTGATTGATAGAACTTTATCCAATCGGAATGCAGGTGGCATTGATGTAATGAAAAGGGGTGGAGAACTAAAAAGTTACATCAAGGAGACTTGGGGAGATAACATAAAAGGTGTGAGCATAGAAGCTTGAATTGAGGAATAATTACTGGGGACTGAATAGGATTAGGATGTGGGTTAGGTATGAACAGGATTAGGACGGCCTAGATAAGCCAGTGTGATCATGGCCCTTCACTTTAAACCTTCTTCAGTTCAGCTCCTGATCTCAATGTCCACACCTTTTCACTTTTGTCTGTTTTATTTGTGAACTTTCCAATCTCCATTTGGACTTTCCAGGGTGGAAAGATAGAAATGAAAGGTGTGAGGAGTGAGCCTTGAAGATGGACTGAGGATGGTTTAAACTGAAGGTGTGACCACGACCTCATTTTATCTGCCATTAGGTTATACAGAGTTAAACACAAAGTACAATTTATATACATAGATTCAACAGGCTTCTATACCAATACATTACAACTGGAAGCGTTATATACACAGATTACACATATTTAAAGAATTATATACACAGATTATACAGGAATAGGTTATGGCAGACAATTCAGTCAATACAGCTGTTTTCCAAATATTATATACACCAGACAATATCCTATGTACCAGTCAATGTTATATACAGCAATCAGTATGTAGATTTTATTACAGGCCCTGTCCACGGGGATATGGCACACATGCCATGCCTGACAAAGGTATTATATTATTCATATTATATACTATTTACATTTATTAGGAGTTAGAGTTGATATATTTTTACTGAATCCGACTCCACAATACCTTCATCTTGTTTGGATTCAGTTTCAATTTACTCCCAGGCAGCAATCAATCACCTCCACTCCCTCTTCTGACACAGAAGGAATGGAGCGATAGCTGAGTGTCATCAGCATGCTGGTGACATCTCACTCCAAATCTCTGGATGATCTCCTCCAGTGTAGTTTCATATAAATGATAAAGAGCATCAGGGACAAAACCAACCCTTTGGGAGTTTGAGAGGAATGAAATAAAGCTTCCCTGGAGCCACTTTTGGTGTCTTCCTTGGAGAAAGAAGAAAACCATTGTAGAGCAGTGCCCCCAAGCCCCCAAGCCCCCAGTTTGCTTTGGCAGTTTGGTCTAGTGGTTAGGGAGCCAGACTCTTATCTGGGAATACCGGGTTTGATTCCACACTCCTCCATGAAGCCAGCTGGGTGGCCTTGGGCTAGTCACAGTCCCATCCTGAGCTCTCACAGGATGTTTTGTTGTGGGAAGGACAGAAAGCTTTGTCAGAGGCTTTGAGTCCCCTTAAATGGGTGAGAAAAGTGGAGTAGAAAAGCCAGCTCCTATAATCATCATCATCATCATTGCTAGTGATATTAAAAGCCATTGAGAAATCAAGGAGAGCCAAGAGGGTCCCATTACTCTTGTCCCTCTCTCAATAAAAGCCACCCATCAGGATGACCAGGGCAGTATCAGTGCCTTACCCTCACCTGAAGCCAGATTGAAATGGCTCTAGAATCACCTCTGCTTCTTAACCATCCTAAAGAAAACTTTCCCCTTTAGTTTTCACTTCTGCTGTTTAATCTGATTAGTCATACTAGGCTAAAATAAGAAAATCAGGTTGACACTGATTTGCGAATTGTGCCTGTTAGGCACAGCCAGGGAATAAAGCCTATGACTCTGCAGAACGTTATCTCCAAGACACAATTTAGACATTTATGCATTTACAGAATGTATTTTCAGGTTACCAAACTTGCAATACTGCATATTTTGTTAGAAACCTGAGCAAATTATTATTTTGCTGTGCATAAACAGAAAGAAAGAATTGACTACTGCAATGCTATAATTAGTTTCAGAACTTCTAGACTTCCACACTGACACGCAAGTGTAGGTATTAACGCTGAGGAGAGATTATTAATAGAAAACTTAATATAGATTGGCTAGGGTTTTGCTTTCTGCTTTGTTTGGTTTTTGAGGATAGTTGGGGAATCAGGTAGTGTCCAAGGGCTCCCAGAAGTAGGTGCCCAATCTATTCAAGACTAAAGTGAGCCCTGAAAATCCTATGACAGATGCAGAACTATGAGCCTCAATGTTCAGGGACCCATATCACTGCCAATCAATTCCTTGTAGGGATACAGGTAGTAGGAAGCAAACCAATTGCAGTCCTTACCCATAGAGAATACAGACCTCATGATGATGAGCACAACACCAGTTGTTTTAGAGGTTCTTGAGAAAGGCATATTTTTCTTGTATTTGCTCCATCTGCTGATTGATTGATTTATATTTACATTTCTATCCCACCCTCTACCTGGAGTTCTCAGAGTGGGTAACAACATTTAAAATCAGACATGTTAAAATAGAACCATATATATAAACCAATAATGGGGAGCAAGTGGGGGGAAATTATAATCACATTTAGCCAAAGGCCAGAGCAAAGAAGTGTGTCTTCACCACCTTCCAGAACATATACAGTGAAGGACCTAACACACCTCAAGGGGGAGAATATTCCACAGCCTGGGGGCCATTACTGAGAAGGCCCTCTCCCGGGTGCCTACCCATCTTAATACTGAGGGTGGTGGAACAGCAAAGAGGGCCTCCCCTCTAGATCTATAGAATATACAATGTAGGTTGCCTCTTTCCTAGGTTGTTGGAATTTCAAACAGGGATACCACAAAGAACCATCTTTTCAGGCCATGTCATATTGCAGATACAGGTTCTTGGCCCCTGCATATTTCAGGGCTGCTTCCTCTCTAAGCTACTAGCCCACACAGCCCATGGAGAATGCTACATCCACACAGTAGATTGATCCACTGGAAGCCATAATTCTTGGGGAACAACATTTCCAGATGGGACCAATCATTGGGGCACATCCTGGTATGAAAATAGTGGTCTGATCAGTGTTCCCACCAGGCATCTACTGTGTGACTGGTTTGGTCCATGCAGAGCCCACCACCATTTTGCCAGACTCCCAGAAACAGCCCTGGAAATGTGCCATTTTGGGGCAACCATTGAAAACACTCCTGACCAACAACTTTGGAGGCAAGGGACTTTTGTTCCTAGCCTCTGAAGTTGGGCCAGGCTGGGCCACTGCAGTTGCCAGTAATGGTTATGCTAAAGTCAGCCTAGTGAGCAGCAGTAGCAAAAAAAATAATATTATTTACAATTCTGGTCACTACACCTCAAAAAGGATATTGTGGAACTGGAAAAGGTGCAAAAAAGGGTAACAAAAATGATTTAAGGGGCTGGAATACCTCCTTTACAGTACCAGATTGCAAGAGCTAGGCCTCTTCAGTCTTGAAAGACAGCATTTAAGAGGGAATCTGATTGAACTATATAAAATCGTGCATGGTATAGAAAAGGTGGATAGAGAAAAATTATTTTCTCTATCACACAGCACCAGAACCAGGGGGCATCTATGAAGCTGATGGGTAGGAGAGTCAGATCAGATAAGGGGTAGTATTTCTTCACCCAGAGGATCATCAGTCTCTAGAATTTGCTGCCAGAAGAGGTGGTAACAGCTTTAAGAAAGGGTTAGACAAATTCATGGATGGCTGGTGTATCAATAGGTACTAGAATGGATGTCTAGGTGCATCCTTCAGGCTAGGGAGACAGGCAGGATGCTTCTAAAGGCCATTTGCTGGGATTCAAGAGCAGGGGATGGTTTTGCCCTTGTGTTCTGCTTGGGATGTCCATGGGTGTTTTTCCACTGTCACTAGAAGTACCCATTAAGTACCCATTAATGGGTACAAAAATGCCATTTAGTACCCATTAATGGGTACTTCTAGTGACAGTGGAAAAACACCCCATAAGTGGGCTACTGTATGGGACAGGATGCTGGACTAGATGGGCCGTGGGCTAATCCAGCAGGGCTCCTCTTATGTTCTTATGTTCTAGATGCCCTCTGTGTGTGTCAACAACCATAACAAGTCCTCTCTCTTGACATATAGTGGAGTTGACTGACCTGCTACATCCCAGATATTCCTCATTATAGCTACTCTCATCTTTGGAGCTTTTGGGAGAATTTAACAAAATCTTAAAGGGCATTGTAAAGTGATGCTGAACTTCAATTCCATAAATTCTAATTGCATGTAACAAAGTAGACAGTACTCCAAGGGTTGATTGTGAACCTCTAGTCATCAGTCCTTCCCATTGTCAGTGTTGGTGAGGGTAAGTTTTAATTGGGGCCCAACACTTGAAAGGCCATATTATATCCGCTGATAAACTGGTGTTGACATTTTTCCTATTCTGCTGTCACGTGCAGCAGTGGAATCATCATACTGCACTCAGAAGCAGGAGATCAGATTACTTTCTGACAAAACTGATTAACTCAGTGGCAATGCTATTTTAATGAGGTTGCATATTTGAACGAAGAGAAATGGAGGAAACAGCTGAATTCACAGTTAATCTTTCACTCAGACAGTAACTCTTGACCCATGACTTACCTGTGGGAACAAAGCCTGATTTGATTCTAGGAAACAACAATTAGCTTTTCACACCCTGGAATAAATACTATAATAATCAATATATACCTATTAGCCACTCATGTGTTTTTCTGTGCTTTCTTTCTCATCACTGCTACTTGACAATTACTGTATTTATTGCAAAAGACCACAGTTTGGAAATATAATTTTTAAAATGTTCACATCTGAACCCTCTTTGCTTTCTTCTTCTTCTTTTTTTCCATATTGGATTTTTTTTTCCTGCACAGGCAGTCTGTGTCTAATGTATCTCCAACATGTGCTCAAAATTAAGTGGTTATAATAATAGGCGAGGAACAGAGAGTGGGGAGGAATAGATGTATCATATGCCAAGGGTAGCTCATGGTCTTGGTTTCTTATTAGAAACACATCTGGATACTCATGGAAATGGGTAACAATACAGAAATGTCATACTGCCATCAGCTTACAGAATGCCACTTGAGTCAAAGATTCCCTCTGTGTTGGTTGGAATTTCTTCCTCTTCTACCTCTCGTACTGCTGAAGTTTTCCATGTTGAGAATTCTGCAGTGACATCAAACCACCATTGTGCCTCACTTGGGGAAATTCTTGGTTGCGTCATCAGGGGTTCAAACGAAGACAATGGATTTCTGGCACACCACACATTCTCTAACATTAGTTAACAGCCCAGCCTCTTGAGGGCTCTCTTGGACTGTTCATCCTGTCTCTTTTTTGGTTCCTAGCCATCACTCTACATTGCAACACTCGGACTAGTTTGCACCTCTATTTACACAGAAAGCCTTAACAACCATCATTATACTGAACTGGCTGCCTTATCACGTTCATAGATTTACATTTCTATTACTATTCTCACACACAGTTTGCCTAAACAGGGCTGTCCCTAAGCACTTCATAGTATGCATATGATAAAATAGGCTTAGTCTACAAAAGTTCATGCTACCAATTTCTTTCTTCCTCTTGCTTACTGGTCCAGATTAACATGGCTACATCCTTGAATTCTCCGGGTGCTGTCCATGTCCGGGTGCTGGACGTATGCATGTTCCATTCTAGGAACATGATATTGAAATTATTTTATCCAGGCTCAGATTAACCTCTAAGGCAGGTTCCACACAGTCTTAGGGACTGTGCTAGCCAGCCAGTTTATCCTGAGGACCCCAATTTAAGAGCCACTGGGATGAGCCAAGCTGGTCTTACTCTGCTTGGGCTATGAACCTGGAGTTCAGGAGCAACAGGTGGGCTCTATTGTTCAATTCTCCAGATGATCTGGAGAAGTGAACAATAGAGCCCACCTGTTGCTCCTGATCTCCAGGTTCATAGCCCTAGCAGTAGCTGCTGGTCATACAGATACACCAGACAGGCCAATAGCTGCATGTATGCTATGGACTTTGAACAAAGCCAACAAAACAGCATTTCTTATCAGTGGGGATGTGCACGAATATTCATAACATTCAACATTCGTATGAATTCAGTCATTTGTATACAAATCAAATGTTACAACATTCGTTCATTGACATTCATATTCATACAAATGGTATGAAACATTCGTGCAAAGGCTTTGGAACATTCATGAACTGGGGAGGTGGGAAAGCGGCTGCGCCAGTCACATCTGCAATGGATCCAGAATGCATTCAACATGGATTAAGAGCAGATTCAAAGTGGACTCAGGGTGAATTCGATGCTTTCAGAGTGGATATGTTACAGGAGACATATGGGATATGCATGGGATACGCATGCGTTTGTATAGGATATTCGTATGAATTAGTATGAATACATTCATATCCAATAGAATCCTACCACATTCAAAGGGGATCTATTCAAACTAATATGTATTTTCTTACATTCTATTCGAAACAAATTGAATGAAAAACCTCATTGTGCCAATCCCTATTTATCATCCATGCCCTATCCCTAGAGCAAGTGGCAGTCTCTCTTTTTTCATTATTAAAAAGATGCAGTTTACAATCTGCATCCTCATCAAAAGAACTTCTCAAGGCACCTCTTCATGGACTGGTTTAAAGATAGATGGAGAAACACCTAAGGTGGAAACCAAACAGCTGGTTACTTTCCTGACATGTCCTTTTACTCTGAAGTGGATCAAAGTTTGATTTAAAACTTAGATGGGCCCTTAGTCTGAGATCCAGCCTTCTGGTGTAGGCAAACCTGCTGATCACAAGGAAGTTGCTCAGGGGTATTTGGCCAGAATTTGCAAAGCAACCCACACACATTCAGAGGTCTTTTGTGCAGACTCTGCATACTTATTGTGCCCATCTCCATCATACAGCCTACCTCTACTCTGATGTACAGTACTTTTAAATGTCCCTTATGAATCCATGTTTTTAAATCAGCATTCACTTCCTGTCTCTCAGGCAAACATCTCCAATGTGGACCTTGTTATGGAGTCTGATGATGGGACATTCATGCCCACTGGCTTGGCATTCACAGGCAGTGCTAAAGCTCGGGATATCATGAAGGAGATAATGAAACTGCTGGAGCCTATCAACATTACCAACATCTTTGAAGATGGTGGAGGAACAGATATTCAATACTGGATACAAAATGGGATACCAGGTGAAGTTTCTGAATTCATACAGAAAATGAATTAATCAATTTTCTTGTCCCTTTTCCATGTGGTATTTTTCTTCATTGATTTTTGTGGCGATTTTGTGGCAGGTTGTTAATAAGAACATGTTTTTGTTTTCGTTTTTTAATCAGCAGCTCATTAGTAAAAATTAATGTGTGTCCATATCTAAAGGCTAACCTACAGGAACATGGCAAAAATGTATCCTTGAGCATCTATTTAGAACACTCCTAGAGAATGCATGAGCAACAGGCTTCCAACCTTCTTTTACGCTTTACGCTTCACAGTCTTCTCTCCTAGCGTAGTAGATAAAAATAGCAGAGCATTCCCTCTGCTTGAATGTAAAGGGGAAAATATGCAAACCAAAAATAACATACTGGGACACATCCTTTTCTTCCCTCCCTTGTTGATATTAAATAGTTGGGTGGCAGTGGGGGGAAAGCATTAGGTGTCATCTATCCATTGCTGCACATGTAGCATTGCTTGTTCTATTTACCAGTGCCCAAGTGGGCTTGGATAGAGATAGGTGGATAGGTGTTCGCCCCTGCTAAAAAAAACAAAGGGATCAACAGTAGTGAGCAGCCTTCTCTTACACCCCAGTTTCAGCTAACACCATTAGGAACTTCTCACAATCCTTTTGTCTTCCAAACCCCTTTCTGCATTCTTCCTTCGCCCTGAATAAGCAATGAGGAGGCATCTCAGTGTACATTCAAAGTGCCACACAGGTACTATGCAGACTCTGCTGCTGTTCTACATAAGAACATAAGAGAAACCCTGCTGGATCAGGCCACAGCCCATCTAGTCCAGCATCCCGTCGCACACAGTGGCCCACAAAATGCTCATGGGCATCTCAAGCAGAGACAAGGATGAACCTTTGCCTGCTCTCAAATCCCAGCAAATGGCCTTAAAAGCTCCTCACCCACCCACCCAAACCTCTAATCACACAAGGTCTTGATGTCTGAATGGGCTCAAGCCAAAGGTGGTCTGTGCACTAGATGCATGAGAGTGATCCAGGTAGGTCCAAGTTTCAGCTGGTCCCCAGGTTACATTTTTGACCCGCCATGGATCTAAATGAAGTTTGAGGATATCAAAGGCAAGGTTCCCGTTGGAGCCTTCCTTCTCCCCCCAGTATCTTCACAGAAATGTTCCACAGACTGACTTTGGCTCAGACCTGAAGGCTTTTGAACATCTTGGAGCTGTGCAAATGCTGCTCAGCTGGGGAAAGACATTAGGCTCAGGAATACTTCTCGTATGTAATATGAGTGCAGCTAATGGTATATATTGCAACAGCCTCCATGATTACCTCCAATTTAAACAAGCCGTGAAGTGTTGACACTTCTTCAGTGTCATTCAAGCATTTTCCTGAAAATTCAACTCTGTCAGTTTGATGCAACATATGATTCTTCCCTTTAAATTATTTATTTATTTTAACCCCTATGAGCAATTTTATCCACAGTAAGAACTATGTTGATCACAGCCCTGTTCATAACCATTCAATTCCCTTGCAACCAGCTTCCGTGCTGAATTAGGTTACATGGCTTCTGTTTCTAATATTTAAAGCCTCTTTTGTTCTCCTCCCTTGGCACAGATTGCATGGCTTCCTTTTTTCTTTTTTCTTTTTGGCATTTACTTTAGCTGAGCTCAATGGAGGTATTTCAGCATGATTATCGGAGTCCCTGCCACCTTCATTTGGTTTGCTTTGCTATGGATTTTTGTGCTGTCCTTCCTTTTATGGGAGCTGAAACGAAATGTGAGCTTTCTCAAGTAAAAGGTGTGCTGTACAAAGTAGAGCATTTGGTCTGCTTGTGGAAGATGGCAGGTTACATTCCTCTCATGCCTCCATGAGAAGGCAATAGCAAGCCATTTCTGCATCTTTTCCAGGAAAACAGTGTCCATGGCCACGTCCCCATGCAAGAGATTTGGGGCGGGACTGGCTTCCATGTGACCGAGTACGGGACTGAACCCGAATCTTGCCCAGACTCATGCCATGACTGCTAAAGTGGGCTGAACCTGAATCTTGCCATCCCCATGCATGGAAAGGGTTCATGATCTTGGCTGACAGGGCAGAGGTTTGGGTTTACTCCCTTTTCCAGGCAAGCCGCAATCATGCTTGCTTGCCTAGAAAAGGGAGTAAACCCAAGCCCAGGACCATCCCCATGCGCAGGTTCGGCTCGCACCAGATCGCCCAAACTGTGGTGAGAACAGTTTCTTCCAGGACCAAATTTGGCCCCAGTTTGGGCGATTTGGACTGAGAAAATCTGACCAAATAAAAAGTGCATGGGGATAGCCCCTCCCAAACCCAATTTCAGTTCGGGACCAAACATGCATGGGGACACACCCAAAGTGTCCATTTAGTCATCAAGAGGTGAGCTTGACTCAAAAGCAACTTTGCCTTAACCTTTTACTATAACTCCCAAGGAAATCACAAAACCAGTCGTACAATTGGAAAACATAATGTAAAGCCATGCAAATCTACATGTCCCCCTCTTTCAGACACTGTTATTGTTTTTAATGTGTACGTTTTATATTTTGTTTTTACCAGAGACTTTCAGGTATGGGGCAGGATAGAAATGTAGTCAATATATTATAGATTCCAGACCCTCCAACAACCTTCTATGGGTACTCTACAACAGCAGACATCTCTGGAATTTGACTGCCATGTGATTGAATTTTTTCTTTTTTCTCATGCCCTGCACAATATATAGTTAAACTTTGGAATTTGCTACAACATGTGGTGAGGGCTATCTATTCAGATAGTTTCAAAAGGGGCTTTGATCAATTCATGAAACTCAGAGCTATTGATGGCTATCAGACCTGGGGCATTTTTGCACTTGGAGTGCTAGCCAACTTTGGCCATTCCCTCCCCCTGTGATCAAATACTTACCTTATTTGATTCAGGGCCCAGTCCTTCTCTGGGCGTTGCCATTTTGGCTGCGGTGCCCTCCGTGGCTGCACATGTGTCAGCATGTTCGCCCTGACACCGCTGACACTCTATGCACACGCAGTCGCATCTATGGAGTACTGGAAGAAGAGCAAATGGTCACTTCCCCAGACATTTCAGATAAGTGTCTGGTAAACACTTAGTTAACGTGTGGAGCATGATTTCATGCTCCACACTTAATCAGTGAGTAGTGAACTTCTGGTGAGGGTGGGCACACTTGGAGGCTGTAACAGCATATTCTACATGCAGATGCTCTTCACCAGAGGTTAACTACTTCTTCATTAGAGGCCACTTCCACTGTGCCTCCCAAGGCCAGCTGGTGAAAGACTAAGCTGTACTCTCATGCCCTGCTGGTGTATTCCTCTGCAGCTGGTTGAACACCATGAAATCAGGCTGCTGGACTATATGGACTTCAAGTCCAGTCTAGTTGGGCATTTCTTATTTATCCTTAAATAAAGAAAAATATTTTAGAAAGATCAGTATGCACACAGAGCCATGGAACAGTTCTTTGAGAACCTTTATTATAATTGGTATATATAAAAGTATCAAAATATCCTGTTTTTAATTTTATCTTAAGTATTTTGTAATGTGTGCAGATGGGTGGTCTTTTCCTTTCCAGGAAATGCAAACCAAATGAAGTTAAATTAAAATCAATTAAATCTGATGGTCTTTTGATTTGTGTAGACCATCAGCCCTCTGAGATGTAGCTTCATTATAAAGAAATCTTCCTCAATCAATTTCCTTCGATTTGTCTTTTATTTCTGAACACCAGTTGCATAGAAAACATTTTTATTGCTGTGCATATGTTCTAACCAACTGGCTCAACTCAGCACTTGCAATGAAAACATGATGTTGTGCGTGCAGCTATAAAACATTCCTGCTTGTTCAGTGTTCTTTGTAGAAAAGGCATGCTGGGACCAGAGTTAGACAAACATTCTAATATTTGCAGCAAGTAAACAAGGCATTGGTTTTCAAAAGGAAAGCTCATTCTCTTTAATTTGATCAAATGGGTTCTGAAGAAATGCGTAGAAGGATGAAAAGGCCACCGTATATACAGATTAAAATATATTTTTCAGGAAGCCTCTGAGTTTGCCATTTAAGCCTTATGACAAAGTGAAATGTAACTGAGGCATGTGCAATTATTGTGTCCTGTTTAGTCACAGAAGCAGCTATGGTTACGCAGCATCTGCTTCACATCATTCCTGCAAGAATGCGCTGATAATATTTTTAGTCCATCCAAGGGTACCTCCAGATGTGGGTAAAAAGTTGTTGATTCTTCTGGAACTACAGTATACTGAGAATTCCGCACATATCCGTAGCATTCCCAATATAGTTTCAGGTTAGTTGATCAAAAATCTGATATTTATTCATTTATTTATTTTTGTTTTTATCCCACCCTATACCTGAAGGTCTCAGGGCGGATAACAACATTGTGTAAAAATGTAAAAATGCAAAAATAAACATATTAGTACAATAACAGTGTCTGAAAGTGGGGAGAAGGAACTGCTGAATACCATTTAGCCAAAGGCCAGAGCAAAGAAGTGAGCCAGTTTGATCTACAGGTTAGGGAGCCGGACTCGTATCTGGGAAAACCGGGTTCGATTCCGCCCTTCCCCATGAAGCCAGCTGGGTGACGTTGGGCCAGTCACCACTGTCTTCTGAGTTCTCACAGCCCCACCTACCTCACAGGGTGTTCTGTTGTGGGGAAAAGAATGGGAAGCTTTGTCAGCCACTTTGAGTCCCCTTAAATAGGTGAGAAAAGCAGGGTAGAAAAGCCAACTCTTCTTCTTCTTCAGAAAATACCTGGAGGCTAGGAAGTTTGTGGTGGGGGGAACTGGGTGGGCACTTGCTAACATTTGGATATTTTGGAACAGAAACAATAATGTGAAGAGCTAGCAGACAGTGTAAGAGTCCAGGATTGTCCATGAAAAACGGTGGTCAAGTTATCCAAGGGCAAATTTTCACTTTCCTTCCCGTCCAAGGGACGGGAGAGGTAAAGTTGCCCACATGTTTAGTAACATTTGCGCTAGCATTCCTCCCCCCATGTGTGCAGACGCCTACCTTCAGTGCAAATGAAAGTAGTTGTTTGCACGCATGGGGACGCATCGTGCTCCACACGTAGTTGCCTTATGGTGCACTCCTGCATGGAAGGAGCCATTTCTGATTTGGAAATTGCCTTCTTGAAGTGCAGGTGCACCCTCTGGGAGTGCAGTGTGAGGCAACTGGTGGGCCAAGTGCAGAAAGGCCCAAGATTAGAACACACATCAGCTGCAGCTGGAAGAAACCTCTCCAAAGCCTGTCAAACTACAGAAATCTTTCAGTCCTCCGGTGACAAGGCTGCAAACTGCAGATATGAGTGCATATATTTTACTGTCACCTTCTGTCACTTAGTTCAACTCCCTAAGCTTTCCTGACCTTCACAGTACCACTCTAAGCGACGTCTCTAAGTGACATTTAGAGATGCAAGCTCCATTTGCTAAAATTACTTGTGATTTGTGCTTAGAAGCCCACTCCCTTTTCTGAATGACCTGCATTGAGTAGCCTGGCCTCCCATTTTAAATAGGGCAATACTGCATTTGATGGGGCCACCTTGTTAGGAGCACTGTCAAGTCAAGACTTATGCAAAGGTTAAAAAAAAATTCTAAAAGGAGAAGAGTATTCTTGGAGTTGCTTATCAACGTCTTGCTCATCTTCCTGCTCTTGCCCTGAAAAAGATCAGGATAGAAAAAGCTTTGTTATTTTAACTGACCTGCCTCCTCTGGAGTGAGCAAACAAGGGAAATAGGAGGCAGAGGTTAAAAGAGGTGTCATTCCTTGCATTAAACTGGCAGCAGAATGGCTGTAAACGAAAGCTCAGTTCAATGCAAGAAATAGTGTGTCTCCCAGCTGCCACCCCACCCCACCCTACCCTTTCATGCAAGGCAACCATTATCTACACCAGCCTGTTCTGTTTCCCCTGCTCCGTTTTAGAAAACGTTGAAAGATCCATGCAATTTCATTTGAATTCTAATTGTCCGTTTGCTGATTCTAGATATGAATCACCATAGGTCAATTTTAAATGCTGTGTAGTGGCTTCTTCTTCTTCTTCTTCTTTTTAGGTAGTTGTGTGTGTTTTCTCATGTTTGACCATATGGAAGCAAACAGCTTTGTACAAAATGGCATTGCACCTTTTCATTCCAATTCCTCAGGAAAGCAAACAAAAGTCCTCACAGTATCATGAATAAGAGCTCAGTTAAGGGCCAAGAGTGCACTGAACGGCAGCTCAAAGCACTCTGCCAGCTTTGCTGCTGAGTTTAAAGTGAAAGACCTACCACTTCTCTTGGAACAAAGTTGCATCATGGGGGAAAGGGATCAGAATGCCCTCTGATGGTGTTTGCCTACCAGCATCTGAAGTCCAAGGGCAGATTACTTAGCCTCAGACATCAAATAATCTTTGAAATGCATTAATGTTCCAGAACAAGCTTGTGCCATGTTTTGAGGGTAAAAAAAGAATTGCTTTTCTTTGAGGGTGGTGGACGAAGTGTGGATCAGCTGTGACATTTTGAATCTGTTCCATAATATCACTAGAGATGAAATGTTATCTTTTATTTCACATTTGAAAATCCACATCAAAAGGTCCATATAATGACATACAGTAGCACACGTTACTGTGTTGCATCATGGTGTTTAATTTGGAGGGAGAGAGAGAGAGAGGAAGGAAGGAAGGAAGGAAGGAAGGAAGGAAGGAAGGAAGGAAGGAAGGAAGGAAGGAAGGAAGGAGAGTTCCTTTAGTGGAACACTTTCAGGAGGTTAAAAAATAAAAATAGAAAAGTTCTCAGTTGTTGCAGTTTTGAGGTTGTTCTGCCCTCTTCCATAGTTCTCCCTTGAACCTAAGCTTTTGGTTAGGGCTATGATATCCGTCTTCACGGGATATGACTGCTATCAAATGCAACTGGTGTAGTAGCAAATGCAGTTATCCAATCTATGGATCCATCCATCTGAAACAGAAGAGTTCTCAAAACTATGCCAAAGTAGGAGCTGGATCATGAACTAGCACAGCGGCTCTCAACCTGTGCATCAAAACCCCTTGGAGGGGGGGGTTGAACTACCCTGTCAGAGGGGTTGTGATGAGTGTCCCACCTTCCTGCCCCATCCTCATCCAAGCTGCTCCACCCCTGTGGTTGGGGGTCTTCACCACATGAAGAACTGCATTAAGGGGTCGCAGCATTAGGAAGGTTGAGAACCGCTGAACTACATAAAAGATTATTTCAGGAGGTGGGGGTGGAATTCAGACCTAGCTCATTTACCAAATTGTCCATTGCAAACTGGGAAGATTGTGAATTAGCACATTTGATCAAATATTTCATATTAACAGACATTCACATTGCAATGAAAATGCAGATTTTTACATTTCCAAAATTTCAGTCAAAACAAACCAATTCTCCTGCTGACAAAAATGATCAGTTTGATCAATCATTCATGTTTTTGCTGTGTTTTTGGTCATGAAAAGGGCTTTTTCACTGAAAAGATAGGTCTTCTTTGTGGAAAAGTTTGAAAACAAAATGCGAAGAAGTGGTTTTTGATGAAAAGTTATTAGATTTTAACTTTGACAGTGAAACCAAACATGATATTTTTGTGTACACATTAGGAGTATGCATGAATGAACGTTTGAAAATCCATATTTGTATGAATAGATCACATTCGAATGTAGTAAAATTTTATTCTATATGAATCTATTCATACGTATTTGTACGGCTATTCTATACATATCAGATACAAATGAATATGTATCAGATACATATCCAATTTGAATGAATACGTATCTGGTACAAACAAATACACATCTGATACGTATCTGATATAAATAAATAGACATCCGATAAGAATTAATACATATCCAATATGTATCCGATACGTATTCCGTAACATATCCGCCCTCTGAAAACATCAAATCCGACCTGAATCCACTTTTAATCTGCTGTCGATCCGTGTTGAATGAAAACTTGATCCATTGCGGATGTAATTGGTGCTTTGTTTTCTTTCTATACCTCCAATTTAACAAATGTCTGAACAATTCATATCAATGTCCAGAAACATTTGTATTAGTATGAATATTAATATATGAATATTGTAACATTTGATTAGTGTATGAATGTCCAAATTCGTATGAATTCATATGAATAATGAATGTTACATATATTTGTGCACATCCCTAGAATTGAATAAAAAAATGTGACATATATTTTCTTCTAATAAAAGAGACCCTTGGATTTTGAATAAGGGCTAAAGTATATCATAATAATACACTGCCCATTCTTATCAATGTAGGTAATTCAAAGCCAGCTAAATTGTTTCCACAACTAAAGAGTAGGAACCCACATACACCTCTTCTCTACTCTCTCTCCTTTTGTGGCACATAAACCCTGCTGTCTGAGGTAGCTACTTCAGCTATCTAATGGTAAGATAGGTTCTGGGCCATAACTTCCATATCCTTGGTCATCTGAAAAGCCCTGGATACTTATCATTATCCCATCTTTGAATTCATCCATGCAGCTGGCACCTGCGACATCCAACACAAGAGCAGGTGGGTCTTGGCCAAGGTCCCTTTCCATCCTGCCTTATCTTCTGGAACGGTTTTGCATGGACAGTTAAATTTCCTGCCTCCACATTGGAGGCAGGGCTGGATCAGATCAGGTCATATGAATGTGGACAGCCCTGTTCCACTCCACCAGCAACCTAGCTCAGCTTGAGATGAGTGGCAAGTTTGCGGATAGGTTCTCCTGCTGTATTCCAGAACAATGAATAAAAATGTGGAAGGGGCCATTATCAATACAGATATTCTTGCCTTCCTTGACTTGATGACTACATGATTCAGCATTATTCACCATGTTTATGTTTGCTTTAAAAGGAAAAAATATTTATTCAGCAAACCTCGGCTTAACAGAAAGGTTCTAATTTTAAAAGTAAGAGTTCCATTTTATTGGCTTTCCTACCAGTAATTTGTCTTTGAGCCTTTAACCTGAAAAGCATGCCCCCCCACTACCCACTGTATCTTGAAAGTGAAAGATTTTGTGGTAAGGTGGTGAAGATGTCTGTTCCAATAAACCATAGCTCTGTGTTTTTCTCCACAGCAGCTTCTTCAAGAATTTGTGTATATATGTGTAATGAGGCTACATTAACCCCAAAGATTATAAATTCAACCTTTCATCTTGTACATCTGTCTAGTTTGGTTTTCAGCAGTGCTGTTAGAAATTCCCTTCCCTTTCCCTAAACACACTCAGGCAAATAGCTTACGGGAAGTGCAGTTTTAGCTCCATTCGCTATTTACTGAAAAACTATCACTTTTGGAACTTGCAGGTTTGCTAACCAAATAAACTGACGATTCTCTGAAGGCTTGAACAGCAATCTTGTGTGGATTATGGAGATGTAAAACAAAAACAAAAAGAAACTCTAACATCTCTTATCACTATATCAGCAAAATAAGCAGTGCTAATCAGTAATTATTGTACATTTCATTGAAAGAAAATGTTCACAATCATGCAGTGTGGGAATTTTTGATCCAGTTGGTTTGATTTATATTTGAGAGAAATTAACCTGTTGATTATTTTTATTTTATATATATATATATATAATTAAACATTTTGTATTATTGTTCTTAACCCACTTCTATTTATATTATGCAAATTGATCATGTGGGTTTAAACTTTTGTAATCCACCATGAAATGTGTGGCTCAAACAAATAAAACAGCAAGCAGTTAGCTTCAAAATTAGGAAGCATGAAACCTGTAAAGGTGTTTGCAGCCTATACTATGGGAAATATTTTTTGTTATGTATATAAAACCCTTATATTTGTTGGTTGTTGAGTACTACTATGTCCTCACTATTCCTGGCTGACTGCATGGACACCTCCATGTAGTTTTCTTGGTAGACATACAGGATCCTCATTACCTTCCAAGGAGAGGCTGGGAATCAAATAGGAGATTTTCAGTTAGCAACTTGTCACCATTAGAAGTTAGGTTACCTCCAGATATGAGAAAGTCCTGCAGTCTTCTCAGCATCACACTGGGTTTGCCAGACATACCTGTGGGCATTCCCAGTGCATTTCAATGCTGTAAAAGGAAATGCACCAACAATGGTGGATTTCTGACGAGATGCATCTGAAGTCATTTCATGTAAATAACAAGAAAAGAAAGGAGGCAGACACTTGGCTGGCTGCTGGAAGTCCCCAGCAAGGCAATTTCTTATGAACCTCATTAGATGTGCCGGTAAACCATGGTTTGCAGTGAGTACCTGGTAGGTGAAGGCAGGTGAATCACAGGATTTTGTGGAAAACCAGTGTTGCCTCTTGCTGTCTGGAGACAGTCTTAGTTTATGTTTATTAGAAATTTTACACTGGAAATACCTATTTGGGTACACCGTTATATAAAACAAATATGCATTGTTTTAAGATCATACAATCTTCTGCCTTGGGCTGCTCGGTCTTCTCATTGTCTGAAGGCAATCTATTTGTGCCAGGCTGTGGAACAATCCATCTCTCTGTCAACAGAAGTGTCACACATCGCTCTTACCTTCAACTCATTCTTTTCATATATCCTAGAAGCTGTAGCATAAGTTTCTTCTGTTAAACTGAGGCACTAAAAATGCAGCTTGATTTTATTATTTGAAAGGCACCATTTACAAACGAAGGAACTTCTCTGAAATCCATCATGTAAGTAATTCCAGGAGCAAACAATCTAAAAAAGAGCATTCCTGGTTGGTTTATGAAATCGCCAATTTCTAATTGATAGAAAGCTTTACATTGATTCAGTAAATCACTGGAAAGCCAGGATCCTCTACAAAGTATGTATTGAGAGGTTTCTTGCATGTTACGGTAGATAAGCCTGAAAGGAATGAATTAGCCCAGAGTGACTGACTGTTATTAGATTGCTGTCATGACTTGCCAACACATCATACAAACAAGCAAAGCAAACATCATCATATTCATATTATCACTCTCCCCCGTAGCACTTCTGGATTTAATGCAGTTCTTCAAAATCACATGAAGGGACATAATCTACAGCAATGTCTCCACAGAGTTCGCAAAACACCATTTCTATTTAGCTCGGTTATAACAAGGTCCACTCAGAAGTAAAACCCATTATGTTCAATGGTGCTTGTTGCCAGGAACACACAGTTGGAGCAGCAGACTCTATAGGTTTATTCAGAATTTGTGTTAGGCACTATTCCAGGATAACTGCTCAAGGCTCTGTTCATTAGAGACACATAATCACAGCATTTGCTGCCAGGGTTAGACAAATTCATGGAGGTCAAGTGTATCAGTGGCTACTAGATTGGATGTCTAGGTACATTCTCCAGGCCAAGGAGACAGGCAGGATGTCTCTGAAAGCCATTTGCTGGGATTTGAGAGCGGGTGAAGGTATTGCCTTTGTCTTCTGCTTGAGATGCCCATAAGCAATTGGTGGGCCACTGTGTGGGACAGGATGGTGGACTAGATGGGCTGTGGCTTGGTCCATCAGGGCTCCTCTTATGTTCTAACAGTAAACCAATAAAAACTATCCCTTGTACTAAGATCAACATTCAGTATTATTAAGTAGCAGTGGATAATAAAGTACGTTTTAACATAGCATAACGTATGTACATACATACATACATACATACATACATACATACATACATACATACATACATACATACATACATACATACATACATACATACATACATACATACATACATACATACATACATACATACATACATACATACTAAAAAGAGGGGAAAGACTGGCAAAGCACAATGCATCCATAGTAATAGAATCATAGATCCCAGGATCCAGTTAGATGCATCCGTGGAAGGAGAAGTATTCATCTATTGAGTAACTGGGCCTTCTTGCACTGTGAAGATGGGAACATTTGGGCATGCTCCAGCATGGAGCGTATACACACCGCAGACCTGCTTCTGTCTTGGAGTGACTCCAAGTGTGCCTGAATGTCCCTATCTTCCATAGCTCTAGAGCAGTAAAAACTGTTCCACAGCTATACTAGGAGCACCTATGGTGCTCTTAGTGCAGCCCTGGATGCAGCCTTCACACTTACTTCCATGCAAAGGCTATGTGGGGTCAGGGTGAGGCTGCTGTGACTGTGCAGTTGCATGCCACATCACCCAACTGGCATAGCAACAGCCAGCTATGTTGACTGACCCTGCTACGGGGTAAGTTCCAGGTAGGTTTGGGACGGGGTCACCATTTGCATTGTAAATGCCGGCCTCCATCGCTGATCCAGAGAAGTGTGAAAAGGCCCACTGTCCATACTGCTGAGCTTCCTTTTGTTAAGATAGGGGAAGGATCTACGTGGCCTCATTTTGGTGCTTTGAATACACCGTAAGGGTGACAGTGCATGACATAACTTCTCTGCTGCCCCATCATTGTGGAGGAAGAGCATGGTGTCTGCAAAGATGCCACACTCTTCCCCTGCCATGTGTCCATAAGGAATGTTATGGCAGTTTTGTGGCACAGTGGTTTGAAGAGTTCTCAGCCACTGCCACTCAGTGGTGCTCCTGGTATTTGATCTCACAGTTGTGGGGGAGATACTGCAGAACAGAGGCCTATTCACACTTCTTCCAGTAGTCAACAATTAGTCAACTTCTAAAGTCATCAACTTCTGGTGAAGAGCTTCCACATGTCAAGTACGTTGTTACAGGATCCAATCATGCCCTGCCTCCCCAGACGTTCACTAATTGTGGATTAGGTGTGGAGCACTAAATCAAATCAAATCTCAAAAATTGCATTTGTGCCTGCGTTTTTGTTACTGAACCTGTGTGGGATACACTTTTGCTCTGAGTAGCTGAGGAGTGGATGCATGAATTTTTCTTCTATTGTTTAATTTTTTGCCACAAGCCAAAAAAATATCATAGCCTGAGGAAAGAGAGTTGGGAGCATCCCAAGCTGTGTTCATACCTTACTGAAATAGTCTGTCTTATTAAGAAATGGGAATCAAAATGTACTAACACTGACCACACCGGATACCTAATAATCCTTCCTGAATTTGTCCGCAGTTTGGGTCGCTATGCTCACATCTTTCTGTCCCTGTCCTGAGACTCCTTTAAGAAACCTTTTTAGAGCTCCACCGCTCTTCACCATCATGACACCCCCTACACTCTGATAGGATAAAAGTTCTATGACTCAACAGCATGTAATGATACACTGTGTGGAACGGAAAGCAAATTCATGCAGTATCCACCCACTATAGTATGGTTCAGCCCTCTTTAGTCCTCTTTCCTCTTCACACCCCAAATATGAAGATGGATTAATACTCTGTAATGTCTTGAGACCTGTAAAAATCAGGAAAGGACAATTGAAGGGATTGGGCAAAAAAAAGGTGTGAGTGGTGTGGCTAGAAAATGGACTGAAGAGGATTAAAGTCAAGGTATGACCATGGCCTCATAAGAATATAAGAGAAGCCCTGCTGGATCAGGCCACAGCCCATCTAGTCCAGCATTCTGTCGCACACAGTGGCCCACCAGTTGCCCATGGGCATCTCAAGCAGAGACAAGGGCAAAACTTCTCCTCCTCTCGAATCCCAGCAAATGACCTTAGAAGCATCCTGCTTGTCCGTCCGTCCCCCGTCCCGTTCCCCCCCCCCCCCCCGCAGCCTGGAAAATGTACCTAGGCATCCATTCTAGTAGCCATTGATACATCTGTCATCCATAGACTTCTCTAACCCTGTCTTAAAGCCATTTAGACTGGTAGCTGTTACCACCTCTTCTGGCAGCAAATTCCATAAACCAATGACCCTCTGGGTGAAGAAAAAGTTCCCTTTGTCAGATCCAACTCTCCTACCCATCAGCCTCATAGAGTGCCCCCTAGTTCTAGTGTTGTGTGATAGAGAAAAGAAATTTTCTCTGTACACCTTTTCAATACCATGCATGATTTTATATACTTCAGTCAGGTCCCCTCTTAAACACTGTCTTTCCAGACTGAAAAGGCCTGGTGTATCAGCCCCTTAATCATTCTGGTTGCCCTTTTCTGCACCTTCTCTAGTTCCACAATATCCTTCTTGAGGTGTGGTGACCAGAATCGTACACAATGTTCCAAATGTGGCCTCACCATAGATTTATAGGGAGGCAAAATGACACTTGCTGACTTGTTTTCTACTCCCTTCCTAATTATTCCCATAATTGAATTAGCTTTTTTCGTTGCTGCTGTGCACTGGGCTGACACCTTCATTGAGCTGTCCACCAGAACCCTGAGATCCCTTTCCTGGTGTGTTGCAGAAAGCTCAGACCCCATCAGTTTATAGACATAATTTGGATTTTTGGCCCTGATGTGCATTACTTTGCACTTATTAAGATTAAAGCACATTTGCCACTGAGCAAGGATTTGAACCCAATCTTCTAATTCCTATCAAGAATTGTAATCCCAAACTGAAAAGGCCAAAACCGGGATTGAAATGTGTTCATGTGGCGCTAGAATCCTGTTCCTCCCCATCCCCCAAAAAAGAGAACTGAAAGGTAGATGTGTTTACTTTTGCATTTGATCAGTTTCTGCAAACCACCCAGTCTCACATAAAATCATCTTATCCTAGCAAGGGGGGGAGAGAATGGAAAGAAGTATTTCTGACACCTTAGAAATGATTAAGCAAAGCGTCATGCTAAGAGAGCAGTTTTAATTGCTTGTCACTTAGCAGACCACTACAAATGTTAAATCCATTAGGCTTTTAAAAAGAGAGAGAGAGAACTGATTGCATGTGAAGAGAATGTGTTAACCTGAAAAGGGTTTCTTGTAAGCACTTCATTTACTATTGTTAGTGGAAATAAGCTTTGAAAAACTCAAGTCTCTTCTTACATGACGATGTGGCATCTTTCTGTGCACCACTGGGAAAATACAGAATTTTTCTCCTGTCACCTGACAATCCAGCTATCTCTTGCTATTAACTCACATCCCAAACTTCTCAAATCACTCCAGAAACAGGCCACAAAAATGACTTGCGTTCTTGTTATCTGTACCATGAAACACCCTATCTTAAATGGCTTTCTTGCTGGCTCCTCCATCTAACACAAGCCTCACCAAGGCAATTACTGTACAAAGGCGTCTGGGACTGCGGCAAGGGAAGATTGCTCCTGACAAGTGCTGTGGCACACATACAACCATCTCAGCAATGAAAACAGCAATGCCAGGGAACTGTTGTTCTACAGCATCAAAATTTCCACCCAGGGATTTATATGCGAGTACAAAAAAGGGCCCTGGTGCTTGGCCATTTCTTGTGTTCATGTAGTAGAGCAATGATGCAGTGGTAAATCTGCATGGTATGAGGAGAAGAGGTACAATAGGAAACTCTGGGAGAATTGCTTCCTTCCCATCTTCTGCTGCTGCATATCCTGCCTGGCATCTGCGCCACTGAAACTTTTCATATGTAAATACCTTTTGCAAAAGCAAAAACAAAGAAACCTCCATGGCATAATTTGTTCCTATATCAAACTGATACAAAATGTCCATTTTTAAAGCAAGGCAAAGGGAAGGCTTAAAGAGAAGGAGTCCAAAAACTTTATTTTTATCTTATATTTATACATATAAATGTAAATGTAAATGTACATATTCATATTATTTACTGTGAACCTAGAATGGCTTCAGTTCATGGGCATCACACAAAAATCTGTTACTCGGTCCAGACTTTTTCAAGAGTGGGCTTTATCCAGACTCAGTCTGTTCCTTCTCAGCTAGTCTTCATTTGTGGTTGTATATGAACAGCGACTGGATATAATCTGCCAGATCAACTTTAATTGAAGGAGATTTCCAAGATAGGTGAAGGAAGTCCTGCCATAGGAGTGCAAGAGGAGTGATGCTGCATCAGGCCACAGCATCCTGTCTCACACAGTGGCCCATCAATTGCTTCTGGACATTCTCAAGCAAAAGATGAAGGTGTAACCTCATAAGAGAGCTCTTTCTCTTGCCCATCAGCAGTGGGCCTCCAGCTGCTTTGTTGATGCTCCTGCTCAAAGAGACCCACCCATCTATGTCTTTCTGGCTTCTCCAGGTCACCAAACACAGGAAGTATTTCATGGAATACAGGAAGTGGCCACAAGTCCCACAGCTGTAATCTAGGCAACTAGTGGCAGCATCTCACTGTTTAATGAATATCAAAGGGGAGAGTGTTAGCTTTGTAGAGCTTTGCACCCTGATATATCTTTCTACCGTCAGAGAGGTCTTTCTCCCTATGCACCTTGTATGCTCTGAACAAAAAATTGTCAGACCTAGATCTAGATTTAGCATAGCAACTTCCTCTTTGTTGCTGTGCTACAAGACTCATTCCCAATGAGAGCAGGTACACCCTACAGCCAACATCTGCATCCTTCAGTGGCAATTTGCTCAAACTCCGCAGAATATTCTTATGCATGGGCCCACCTTTTGCACAAACATCTTTGCAATTCATGCAATGTTTGCAGCTTGCTGGTGGGTTGGTAACCCTTCCACAGATCATGCAGTTTTGCCGTTTTCATTTAAGCATGACACATTAGGCACATGCCCATTTAACCTTGCTTTTAGTATATCTTTGTGTAGACTCTTGTGTAGGCTAAGAACACATTCCCTGTGGGAATGCACTAAGCTGAAAACCCGTTGTTTAGTTTCCTTATCATTGTGGGATGGAGAGAGAGTGTATATTAAGGATGTGCACAAATGGGTTTTTTGGCATTCAATTCGTAACAAATCGAATGTTAGAAAATCAGTATTCATTCAAATAGATCCCCTTCAAACGTGGTAGGATTCTGTTCAATACAAATGTATTCGTACATATAAGATCCTGCATACGTATCCTATGCAAACACATACATACCGGATACGTATCCTATACCAACCCTACAAAGGTTATTTTCCTATGTATCCAATACATATCCCCAGTTTAACAAATGTATGAACTATTCATACAAATGCTGTGAAACATTTGTATTCGTATGAATGTTAGTGTACGAATGTTGTAACATTCTATTCATGTCTGAATGTCCAAATTCATATGAATTCCAACGAATAACAAATGTTACGAATATTCATACACATCCCTAGTGTATATTGTTTTCTGTGAAACCTGTGTCTTTTGGAAGGGCAGACTTTAGCATTTCTTGAGACCATGAAGCCAGCAGAACACCAGTTCAGTTCTCTCTTCACCAGAGTGGCAGCAGCCAAGTGAACAGGATGCCACAGCGGCTAGGAGCAATGGTGTAATGGATGCAGGTCGTTCAAAGAGTGATTGTCATTTAGAGCAAATGTTCCGCTTTTGAGCAGAAGCTGCTGCTTTTACTTGCCACACTGAAGCTGCATCCCCAAAAGACTTATTTGCCTCTCTGGGTTCCCTCTGCCATCACTCTATTCAAGCGGACTTTAAAAATGCCATGTACTTCTGGAATAAGCGTCCGCATGAGGCTCAGCAAAACGCGCATTTTAAATACAACTTCCATTCCCACAGAAGTATGTTTTCTTTGTCCACGTCTTTTTCTCTCCGCCCCCTCTCTTGTTGATAGGGTACTGGTGGGAACAGGGAGGGACAGCGCTCTGCGCAGCCACAACTAGAAAGAAACCCCCGACAAGGAAAAATAGCCATCGATTCTCTGTTCGTCTCCCAGATCTCCGCCCCCCGAAATGGCTTCCCACTCTGGCAAAGGCAGCAGCTGCAGCCATCGGCCACTCGATCTCTCTCAAGACTTCACTCTCAACACTTTCCCTCTGACTGTCAAAATCCACTCCATACAGCAGCCGTTACACTGTAGCAATAATCCACCCACTTCACACCTGATAGCAATTTCAACAATGTTGCAATTCTGTGCTATTCTGGCTCTTTGAAAGTTCTGAGCTTTAGAAAGGGAAAGGAAGGGATGCTGCTGGAGTTCTGAGAGATGTGTGAATGTGTGTGTGTGTGCAGGTGGCAATCCCTGCCCCTTTTGCCGTGGAGTGTCCCCAAGGTAAATGCTGCGAGGAAAACCCGCGACTTCCAAAAAGAGCGCTGAAACTCTTCTTTAAAGGGCACTTTTTTTGTTGCAGGTTTTCCTCCTTTTGTAGCATTGGAAGCTCATTGAAAAGCCTGGCATGGGGGCGCTGAGAGGCAAAAGAAGATTTTTAGAGGGCTTTAAATTGCTTGGGGACCGGGCCTGACAATTGCCCCAAGTAGCAGCATGCCATCTACATGACTGTTGCTCCCAACCACAGTAACTTCAAAGCTGGGGCACTTTACACCCTGGTTTGATTTTCTTCACCTGGAGCTTTCTGCAGAGCGTAGGAAATAGTGGTTTAAGCCATTTCCTTAAACTGTGCAAAACAGGGAGCCTTGTGACACCCAAGTGGAGGGGGAGAGACCAAAGTCTTCCCATTTCTCTGCTGGTACAGTGATCTAACAGCAAGTGCTCCCAGGGTGCAAGACCATCCACAACCTGTGCTCTTGTGTTGCAAAAGGCGTGCACAGATGTACGGCCCCTGAAGCATCAGAGCAATGCCACAGCACCATTAAGGCCCCTTATGGATCTTACCAATTTTAAGTTCATTTTAATGTTGTCTCCCAGGTGATAAAATATACCCTGGAGCAACTCTGCTTGTCTCCCAAGTTCGGCAGAAATACCTCTTAGTCCTTTCCCCTGAAATGCATCATGAGCAAAGCAAGCCGCAAGAGCTAAGTATGTAGTGCATGACGAAATATAATTACTAAAGTAATTATTAAGACTTTTTAAAAAGCATTTCTATAGTTCTGTGTATTGAAGGGCCCAGAAGCCACACCAAAGCAACCGTGACGGACATGAAGTGTGATTATAGTCTGCCTGCTTAGAAACAATTTGACTATATTTAACAGCTGTGGATCCCATGCAGTATACTGGGACGCCTCTGAAGATGTTTCAGAAGCTGCAGCTGGTTTAGAATACAGTTGCTAGACTGCTGACCAGAATGGCTGGCTGGACACACATCACGCCAATCTTAAAGGAGCCACACTGGTGGCCGATTTGCTACCAAAGCCAATTCAAGGTGTTAACCTCAATGTATAAAGCCTTAAGTGATTTAGGCTGCAAATATCTAAAGGAACGCCTTATTCTATATCAACCTGCCTGTGCCTTAAGATCTGTAGGGGAGCCCCTCCTGGTTGTACCACCACCCTCAATAGCAAAAGGGATGGGCACTTGGGATAGTGATGGCTCCAAGATTATGAAATAGTCTTCCCCCTAAGGTGTGTCAAAAACTTTCACTCTACATTTTTTGATTACGCTAATCAGGTAAGTGCAAAAAGTCCCTAAGATTACACTAGAAAGTACCTTCCAACTAGCAGTGTATTTGAATAATCTGTCAATCTCCCAATACCGTCATGTCTTTTCTTGGACAATACTCAGTGCTTTTCCATCACAGCCTCTGATAGGTCTTTTTCACAAGTTTCCTCTGTCTCAGAGGGCTAATTTGCACTATTTCTCTGCCAAGCACGAGGCATAGTGCTTGAATGCTCTAAGCATTCACACTTGTGCATGCTTAGTGCATTCTAAATTTACCTACCACTGTCTTGGTCTTGGCCACCATTTTGGGCTGCCTAGAACAGTCTGTACTCCATCCAGTGTGGACGTACTGTCCTAGCATGGCCTCTCTAGCCTTTACAGTACAAAAGAGAGAGGCCCAAAAGGAGTCCAGTCTTCACACTGTACAGATAAGTGCAGAGAAACCCCAAGGGTCAGTATGGTGGGCCAACAGCTGATTTTGCACTAAAATGAATTTTGACCCACTGCCTATTATTTTATCAGTGAGTGACAGAACAAAGCAAAAAGGTGTTTAAAAAAAGGAAAGAAATCCCAAAGGAAACAAAAGGAAGAATATATATTTTTATATAACTTAGCCCAAGTCCTAAAAAGTATGTTAAAGCTCCCTCCAGACTTTGAGAAGAATTGTGGGATATAAATAGGACCTGCTACCCCCATGTCTGCCGGCCTGTTTCATAATCAGCTTGCTTTGGGGCTACCAGCAGCCATTCAAGCACCTGTCATCTGCTCTGGTTATTTTTCACATGCTTGGGTGCCTTCCGGTTGTCCCTCTCAGGCCAATCAGGGAAGCTGCCGCCAGACACGAAGGTAAGCAGAGCTGTTACAAGAAACCTGCCATGTTTGCACATTGCAGTCAACGCTGTGTTGGGAATATCTGGGTCATGTGTGGCATTTGGAAAGTAGTGCCAAGAAGATCCCAGGGTGCCTCTGGAGGTAGCCTGTGGAATTTCAGTTCTTAAACAGTGGGACTAAAAACGTAAGCGTGGGAGACACCTTTGCAGTCTATTTCTTATACTATACATGTACAACATCCTAATTTTTAAGGAAAAAAAATCCTTTTTTCCTTTACTTTTTAAGGTTGTCTATAAACCCTTGGGCTGCACCCAGACAGTGCTTATTTATCCCACTATATTTGGATATTCCGAATAAAACATAGATGTTCTGCAATACCCATGCTGGATTCCAGAATATCCAAATATAGCAGAATGTCTGGATGCAGCTTCAATTTTACATGAATCTGAACTGTGCACTGTAGGTGTGGGGCTTCTTTTTCTCTCCCCCTCCCCCTCCCACTTTCCTTTCTTTAATATTATTTTTATGTTGACATAAGGGAGACATAACATCACTGGTCTGGGAAACAAAGAAATTGCCTAAACTTTTTAAAAGCATAGTTGGCAGTTGCAGTCTTATTTAATCTGCTTTTTTAGTTATTCATGGTCCACACGTAGCAGTATAAACTCAACAATAAAGCAGAAATACAGTTTTGATTTAAGTCATTAGCATTTCAACTGTTGGCATCAGTAGTGCATTTTGAGATTTGTATTGTGACAATGTGAAAATGTGAAAAGACTAATTCAGTGGGAGAACTGGAATTTTAATTGCATATAAATTTATTCTCTTTCTTATTCAAAGTCTGCATGCTTTAAAATAAACATTAAACAGTCCAGTAATATTTAGAACAAGAGATACTTTTGTTTACAATCTGATCTTTTTTAGCTGATGAACAGAGTTCAATTATTTATTACCCTCTTAAAAAATCTAAACTCAGCCTTTTAGTCCAAAGAAGAAAATCCTTACACAATTTACAGACGTCAGAGATAAAATCCCTGTTCTCCAGTTCTAATTAAAAATACACAGCACAAAAGGAAAAACAAATCAGAGGGAGGAGAATATGTGATAATTGAAGGAGGTTCTGATGAAGAGTCTTTAGGCCCAATCCTTCTTGTGAGCTTCTTTGGTCTTGTGGTTAGAGGGTCATAGTCTTATCTGGTAGCCTTCCAGTTCGATTCTACACTCCTTCATGAAGCCAGCTGGGTGACCTTGGGCTAATTACAGCTCTCTTTCTGAGCTCTCCTACCCCCACCTACCTCACTAGGTTTCTGTTGTGTGGAGAATAACGGAAGGTTTCTCAGGAGGGGTGTACACGAATGCAATGTTTGGGATTCAATTAGATTCAAATTGAATATCCAAAAATTCAATTCAATTTGAATCTTTAAAATTTAAATTTACCCAAATTCAGTTCAAATTAAGCAAATTCGAATCTATTCATTCACATTTTTGATTCAAATTAAGCAAATTCGAGTCTATTCGTTTGAATTTTCAATTCAAATTTGCACTTACAAATGTCAACATCAACAACATTCGTATGTGCCCATATGCATCATTACACAGCCCGTGTGCAAACCGTACATGCCCATATACATCCGATATTTATCCCATATACAGCCCATTTTCATCCTGTACGGATCTGTACAAATGCGTACGGATGTGGGAAAGATGTGTGCATGCAAGTACGCATTATGTACTAATCCGTACACTTACAAATGTCTGAATAATTTCAGTGAATAGATCCAAAAATTCAAAATACATTTGAATGTTTTAATTCAAATTTATGGACATTCGATTCAAATTTGAACATCAATATTTGAATGAATTTGGTCAAATTTGGGATGTTTTGAATATTTGTGCACATGCCTATTTGTCAGCCATTTTGTGTTCCCTTAAAAGAATGAGAAAAGCAGAGTATAAAAACCAACTGTTCTTGTGCTTTGGAAAGAAATGAAACTATTGCATAAGAATATAAGAAGTGCTCCACTGGACTGAGCCAATGGCCTATCTAAACCCGTAGCTTTTTCTCAGCGGCCAGCCAGCTGCAGAAGAAAGCCCACCAACAGGACATGAGCATAGTACCTCCTACTGCCACCAAGGCATAAGCCATCAAGACTGTTGGTAGCCCCGACTACCATGAATTGGCCCAAACCTTTTTTGAAACTATTCAAATTGGTAACCAACACCACGTTTCATGGTAATGTATACTTTCCTGATCAGTCAAACTCAGCTCTGATCGCCTGAATATATGTGTGTAGTTAGGATTTTTAGCTCTAGTGTAAATTATACTTGCTTATTATGACGCCCAATCCCCTAATGTGCAGAAACCTCTTTGGGGCTCTTTACAATACCCACCCCATACACACACATTCTGAACTATTTGCAAACTTGGCCATTTCACTGGTCAGGCCTGTCTCCAGATCATAAGAACATAAGAGAAGCCCTGCAGGATCAGGCCACAGCCCATCTAGTCCAGCATCCCGTCGCACACAGTGGCCCACCAAATGCTCATGAGCATCTCAAGCAGAGACAAGGACATACTTTTGCCTGCTCTCGAATCCCAGCAAATGGCCTTAGAAGCGCCCCGCTTCCCCCTCCCCCCAGCCTGAAAGATGCACCTAGGCATTCATTTATCATTTATAAATATGTTATAAAGCATCAGTCCCAGGATGGAACCTTGGGGGACCCTATTTATCATATATCTCCATTGGGAGAAATGTCAATTTACTCCTACTGTCTGTTTTCTAATCCTTAGCCAGTTCTTTTAAAGGTTACAGAACAATATTTGATGAAAAACTTCATCAAAACCTTTTTTGAAATCCCAGCATTTGACCCCTATGGAATTGCCCTTATCCACAACCCAGCATATACAGAGCCACTTCTGGTATAGAAGCATCTCTGTGCAGTGTGAATGCTCCAGACTATCAAGAAGAGTCTTGAAGCTTTGGAGAACTGGGTCAGTCTCACACACTCTTGCCTGCTCTGGGATGGAGGCACAACCACAGTGTGCATGTGGAGTTTTCCAGGTGTGTGAGGCCACCCCGGCATATAACTGTGAAAAGGCCCACTGTGTGTGGTGGGGCCTTTTATTATCCCGGGAGCAGTTTAGGATAAGTTATTTTTCATTCTCATCAGCTTCTATGCCGCAAGGCGGAACTCTTTCTTTTCCCAAGACCCAATTGTACACTGCCTTTATGCATGCCTAGTTTCCATTTCCAGTTGCCACAATTGCTCTTCTGTGATGAGTGAAAGGTTAATGTGCTGCAAAAGTAACTGTGATAATCCTGAGCTGTAATTTAGTCTGCTTACTGTATCAATAAGAATTAATACTTAGTTGAATTAAACAGAACAGGAAATTGGGTTCACAGCATATTCTTTTCTCTCCCTCCCATAGGCAGCCCTCATTTAATTAGCGACCAAAGCATCAGCGTGAATGTTTTCCTTTTGCCATTTTGTTTAAATCTTGAATTTTAAAAGCTTTAGAGAGCAGTGATTCAGGAGGTAAAACAGCAGGACTTTTGATGTTATTTATAAGCTCTGGGCCGGAAACTATTTCAAGGTCTGTAACAGAGTAACTCAAGCACCATTTACTTTACCCAGAAATCTCAAGCGTAGAGACTCAATGACAGAGCTAATGCCACATTAACTACTTGGTAATTTTGGCCTGGTCTGACAAACCATCCACGCATTATCTTCTGCCAAAGGTGCCAATTGGTTCAGTTCATCTTCTGGAGTGGTGCTTGTTTTAGCTGTTGCAGCACCTGAAGCGAAAAATTGAAATGACACACATGCACTGCACACATCTGACCTTCTAAAAATGAAGCTGAGCCACAACTCTTTTTTTGAATCCAAATTTGAGAGGGAGGAAAACCCTAGCTTTTCCAAGGTTGAAGTACACTCACTTGATAGTCTAGCTAAAAGGCAGCAGTTCAAGAACCGATAGAGCTGATGGTAGGCCCTGTCCCCATGCAATTGAAAGTCTGCTGGAACTCTTCTTTTGCCTCTGAGCGGCCCCATTCCAGGCTTTACAAGGCGCTTAGGGAGCTTAGGAAAGTGAGACACCCGCGATAAAATACGTGCACTTTAAAGAAGAGTTCCAGCGCTCTTTCGGCGATTCGTGGGTTTTGCTCGCTATATCTGCCTTGAGGACACTCCGTGGCAAAAGGGGCGGGGATTGCTTGCCTGCACACACAGCCAAAAAGCATTCACACATCTGAGAAATGCAGCAGGTTCGCTTCCTTTCCTTTGTAAAAAGAGCCAGAATTGCTCAGAATTGCAACATTGTTATCAGTGATCTGTGAAAGCCTTAAAAGAGAATGAGCGAAGGATCGTGCTGCCGATGTCTGCAGCCACTGACTTTGCCGGGGCAGGAAGCCTTTTCTAACAGAGAACTGAGTGAAAGTAAGTGCTGAAAGTGAATGAATGAGCGATCATCTGCCTTTGCTAGGGGCGGGAAGCCGTTTCAGGAGACCGAGATCTGCCTATTTTTCCTTTTAACAAGAGAGGGGGCGGGGGTGGGAGATGCGGGGAAAGGAAACAGACTTCCTTGGGGACGGAAAGTCCGTTTAGATCGCGGCTATCATGGGGGCGCTTATTCCGGAAGTGGAGGGGACTTTTAAAGTCAGCTATAACAGAGTGACAGCAGAGGAAGCCGAGAGGGGTTAATAAGTCTTTTGGGGACTGGGCCGTAGATGAGTAGATGAGATGCACAAAGGGGTTTTTGACATTCGAATCGTAACTAACCAAATGGCAGAAAATCCATGTTCGTTCGAATAGATCCCCTTCAAATGTGGTAGGATTCTATCTGATATGAATGTATTTGTATGAATATGTATGAATATCCAATACGCACACATATCCAATACAAACAAATACATATCCAATACGTATCTGACACAAATGCATATGTATCCAATACATATCCATAACATATCCATGCTCTGAAAGCATCAAATCTGACCTGAATCCACTTTTAATCCACTCTCAATCAATGTCAAATGCAATCTGGATCCATTGCAGATGTGACTGGTGCCCCACTTTCCCACCTCCCCAGTTTAATGAATGTACGAACTATTTGTATGAATGTCCGAAACATTCTTATTCATATGAATGTTAATGTATGAATGTTGTGAAATTCAAGTCGTATACGAATGTCCGAATTCAGACAAATTCGGATGAATAAGGAAGGTTACTAATATTCGTGTACATCTCTATAGATGAGACTTTATGGCAAGATCTGCATGCATATCTATGGCATGTGCAACAGAGATTGTGCCTGGCCAAGCATTCTGGGATAGGATCAGGATGGGAATGAAGAGAGCAGGCTGGTGGCTGTCCTTACCCCCTGGAAGTGGGTTCTGCAATAAGCTGTGGGCTGCTGCCACCGCATACCTGTCTGTCTGATAGTGGCAGAGACCAGGAGCCAGCCTGATTCACTAGGCATGAAATCTGGAGGGTAAGCTGGAGGGTCCATGCAGGCCCACATGCCCAGGGTGGCTTTGTCCCCCTGTGGTATAGGATGGGGTACAGGGCCCACATTCTGGAGCTGGTGCCATTTTGCAGGCTCTGGGGCTGTTTCGAGACATGCCTCGGAATACCTCCAGCTGACCTTTCAACTGCTGCTTTGAAGGCAGAACAGTATGGTCCAGCTGTCCTGCAAACAGGTGCCAGCATACACCAGAGATCCTCACCCCATTCCAGACCCAAATGGCCCCGAGCAAGCTGCTGCACATCATCTGCAGTGACAAATGCAACAGAAGCTACCTTTGATTTCCAAATTGTTGCCCCACCGCTGAGCTATGGCCACTCTTATATAATGCCATTTTAGCTACAGAAAGATAGTTGCAATGGATGTCAAAATCTTCACAGTACTAGCACCTGCATATTCAATGCAGCTGTTAGTAGGATTGCTGGCCCTCTCACTTCCTTTCCTTCTCTGAACCTGTTCTGGCAGAGTTAAATTGTAAATGCACAAGAGATCCACGAAATGCTCCACTGAGGCTACTGACCAAAACCTGAAAACTATTCTTGGACTGTCTCTAATTAGCATGGTAGTTAGCCTGATGTGCTAGAAGATAAATGCCAAACACTTTATAGCTTCTTACTCTCTGTGGGTGCTATTAAGGGTATTAATGAAGATGGAGTGCAAAGAAGACAGACCAAACACAGTGGGGAATAGCTGAACAAAGTGCAAATTCCCAGGGAGCAGTGATTTTCTTGAATGCAAGTGAGATACAACACCACATCATAAGCAAAGGAAGAAAACATGTGTATTTAGGTGCAGAAGTGGAGAAGAAGTGCCTTTTTGTACTTAGAAAAAAGGGATTGTCTGAGATGTTCTGGTGTAGAGTATATGGAGTCACTTCTGTCCTGGAGAGGCTCCAAGTGTGTGGTCGTCTCCATCTTCATTAGCTGTGTAGCAGTAAAAACTGCTCCGCAGCCATCCTAGTAAAGTCCTACACAGCCTTTGCATTGCTTTGGTGTGAAGACTGCATGGTGGTGGTGGTGCTGCAGCTGTGCATTCAAGCACCATGCTGCCCATCACCATAGCAATGGCCCAGTGCGCATGGCTGTTGCTACAGTGAAGATTTCATCCATACCTAGGGAGATCTGGGTGAAGTTTGGGACAGGCCCACATTCACAGTGTGAATGCTGAACACTGTCCCCAGTCTTAACTGTTATGGGATAAGCTTGACTGGAAGCATCTAGTATCAGAGTGCAAAGCTGCACATAGGTGCAATGTGGGGCAGTGCACCTATGGCTGTGACTGCATAAGGGCACACTACATCACAATGACCATGGAAATAGACGGCTGCACTGCAGAAGTTGCTGCAGCATTTCCTATGGCAATTCAAATGATCCAGGACAGACCGTCTGCACTGCAAGCACCCATAGGTAAATCAGGGATGTTGCCAGCACTTGCAGTGAGAATGCCAGCCACTGTTGCTGAACTTAACTTAACTGCACTGGAATGGTATACTTATACCATCCCACACCATTAAGTGCTTACAAGGCCTTAGTTATACTATAACTATATATAGTTATGACTCATATAACTCAGGGCAAAACTTCATTATGTAAATAATTACCAACCATGAAAAACGGAGTGTTGTGAAACCACAGAAGTCTTGCCTACAGATGTAGGTTAGTGGTACCATGGAGGGCCTGCAGAGGCAAATTAATAGCAATTTTCTGGGATTACACTGAATGTGGCAAGTCATATTTTATCAACTATGTAACATCAAAATTATGCTGGGCTAAATATATATTGCATACTATATTTTTAAGCCTTCTTGAATATTGCTTCTGATAGAACACCACAAGTTTTTAGGGACATTTTTCACCCATCAATTTCCTCCCATTCCATTATGGAATGGTATATTCCAAAACATTCATCATGGGACCTACAATGGTGTGCATGAGATCCTGAAGAGGTCTTCCCTCCAGGCACTAACCAGCAGTAACCTTGACAACAGGATGAGCTTTTAGGACTTTGCTGGAAACATATTTGTTTTCCCAGACACTTATGGCTTATTGACTTGCTTTATTTTAATATGGTATCCATCCTTTTAATGTGTAGGCTTGTTTATATTTCATGTGAACTACCTCAAGACTCTTTGAACCATTCTAAAAACTAGGAGGTTATGAATGAGCCATAAATGTGTAGCAAGATCTGTGCTTTCTGTGTTCATTTAATGTATGCTTATGCAATGACCCAGCACACAGATGTTTTCAGAGTGGTTAAGCATGATCCTGACAGTTCTGTATCCATTTGAAGCTCTCCTCCTCCTCCTCCTCCTCCTCCTTCTGGGAGCCAGTGTCCTGGCTCGATTCCACGTTTCTCCAGAAAACCACCTGGGTGACCTTGGGCTAGTCACAGCTCTCTTTCTGAGTTCTCACAGGCCCATCTACCTCACAGGGAGTCTGTCATGGGGAGAAGAACAGAAGGTTTGGTGGCCACTTTGAGTCCCCATAAGGGTGAGAAAAGCAGTGTATAAAAGCCGACTCCGACTCCTCTTCTCCTTCTTCTCCTGGAAATACTTTAGGGAACTTCTGCTTCAATTCCCTTCATAGCAACTTCCCTTTGAAGCTGATAAATGCTTCATTTCTCTAGTCTAGCAAATGTTCATAACTATGGAACCATTAAGCTCACAGAAGGCTGATGAGCACTTATATAACCTTTGGGCCTGCCTAGTATGTCATCCTTGAGGCTTGCCAAGAATTTCCTTTCTTGAGTAGAAGCAAATAATGGATCCAAAATAACTGCCTTAGTCTGTTTGCTTATAGGAAAGGAAGAATGTACTCATACCCTTTTTTGGATCCCTTGAAATGCAACAAGTACTTCCCATACATGAATTGTATTTGTTATCAGAATCTCCAAAAACCAACAGCAATTACTTCCATATACAAGATGAGATGCATCCTCAGAAGTTCGGATATTTTTTCTGCTCACTCTGCCCTCCCACATGTGAGAGGAGAAAGAATTGTAATGTGATTAACACGCCAGGGGTACAAGCTAAAAATGACTTCAATTATTTCAATGGGGAAATTGTCAGCTTTGCTTATTAGAAGAAACCAAGTGTGTGGGGCCTATGAGCAGACACACCAGGCGTACATGAGAGGTTATTATCTTCTGATGGTCCTTATGTTGCATGAGGTTCAACTGTATAAACCCCCTGATCTGAAGAGGTCAATTATGGGTTGTCACCATGAAGGGTTTTTATAAATTATGGGTAGATTATCTATGGAGATTTAGGTCCCAAGCTTTGCTATTTTTGTGTGTATTTATGGCATAAGCTTATTAACCTATTGTTGCATTTAGTTTTTGAAAATAAACCTGGTGTGCATTCAGTATTACTAAAGACCAAAGGCCTTTCAAAATGATAGGCTGAAGAAGCATTTCCAACAATTGTTGGTCTAAACAGGCAGATATAGAGTGGTGCTGTAAAATGTGGGTTTCAGATATAGCACATGAACATTCTGAAAATATGTCATGTAAAAAGCACCGCACCAACGGCAAAATCGTCAGCATATGGAAGGAAATCTCCCCACAGACAGTTATAAGGCATTTTCACACTTACTGGGGCTAGGACTACCCCAGCTGGTCCGTTCCAAGTAGAACGTTTCCCAGCTTGAGCATTCCAGCAACTACCCTGGCAAAGTTGTCCACACTTGGGGCAGCTGCTCTGGAACCGCCCCTGCATTGCTTCTAAGGTCATGTGAGCTGTAGAGACTACTGTAGTGGTTCTGATTGCCAGGAATGAACATTCCTGGCCTTATAGCCCCTGGGGGACCAATTTTCATCATCCAATTTGTGCACCACTAAGGCCCTGGTCACACTAGTAGCTTAAGATGACCTCAGATCGTCTTCAGACCATGTTACTCATATTATTTTTATTAAATTTGTCTTCCAAGCCAGCCTACCCCCATTAGATGGTTCTAACTAGAGTCCTCATTTTTACAGGACGTCTTCGCTTTCTCAGTGTGAGCGGGGGGACAGGCTAAAGGAGGCTGAACTGTGCTGTGGTGGGTGGGATCCAGTCTTTCCTTTCAGCCAATGTGCACGTGCAGAGTTTGTGAGGCCCCTCCCCTTCTCACCTAACTTTATGTGTATGATTCCTCTATCTAACATTTTCCCACAAATTTATTATTATTATTTTAAAAAATTAATAGCACGAAGAAGAAAAGCACATAAAAAAGGAAGGGATGCATGGAGATGGTGAAGCAGGCTTTAAAAAGAACCAAAAACACACACCCTTGCCTCCCTTGAGTGACACAATGGCATCCAATCAAAAAGGAGATAAATTGACACAGCAAAAGGGGTGGAGAGCCAAAAGTTCCATGAAGGAGACTCAGGTTGATCGTGGAGAAAAATGTGACTGATGCGGCCCAAAGCAAGGATGGCCTAGGTGTGACCAGGACTCATATGACCTCAGTTTGAATTAATGAATAGGGTGTCCCATCTTACACTTGTGTGACCAGAGCCTAAAATGGATCACCTTGCTGAACCAGGGGACCGCAACAGCTTGCCTTGCACCCTTCTGCATGCCTCCTGGGCCAGTTTATTTGAGAGCAGGACAGCAATAGATCTTTTTAAAAATGTTTACCACAGTCCTGGTCTAAGCAGCCATTTTGGGCTGCTGAGTCTGGTATATGCTCTGTCCAATGTAGACAGAGTGGTCTAGAAGGGGCATGGCCTCTCTGTTCTTCACCAAAGTATTTAAGAAAGAGGCCCAGAAGGGGTCTAGGCCTTGCACTATACTGGATTACCAGTAAGTGCAGAAAGGCCAATAGGTAAGAAAAATCTGACTGGATATAAAATATGAGTGTATTACCAGTGGATGCTTTCTTTCTTTCATGTGCAGTCAACTGAAATAATTATAATAATAAGGAAGCACCATGTTTTCCTCACAGGTGCCAGTTTGAGTAATGATATGAGGAAATACTTCTGGTTTCATCACACCCAAGGAGACACAATGACTGTTCAAGATCCCATCGAGATGAATCTGTGTGCTGCTCTCTGGACTGTGGTTTCGTATGTAGTTGCTGACCTAGAGGAGAAGCTACCCATGTAATCGGAAGAACCATCCCATTTCAGTATGGACAAGGAACATGTGTGACCTACCATTGCAGAGAATTCCTACTATTTTCTCAAAAGGCTATCCTTTTTTTATTTGAAGTCCAAGCTTGTTTTTTTTATGAGGCAGGCCTATTTCCATTTGCTGATTTAATGTGCTCTCACTTGTGATATTCATTTCCTGCTACTTATATTAAAGTCTGTGGGTTTTCTTGAGCTGCTGTCTATTTGGCTATGCCAGAAGAACTGTTGGCAAATAAGTGGACCTGTTTATCCACTCAGTGTTTTAATAAATGTGTTGCATTATTTACTCCTTCCAAGTTCTCTGCGTAACACACACTACTAGGAACTAAGACAGAAAAAAGAGTAATAATGAAGTGTTCCAAAGCATTCCTACAGGCTCCCTAAGCCAGCATTTGTGGCTACAATTACAGGGGGGAAACGGAGGCTGAATGTTTATGGCTACCACCATCCAATAACTTCAAATGTTGAAAGAAGAGATTTATCTTTACCTTTCCACTACCTTGTGGAGAATCCAGGCACCAAAAAGTCTCTAAGCTTCTTCAAAACAACAAGAGTAACAGTAAAATCACCACTTTTTAAAGGGCTGCTGGAAAGCAAAGAAGATGACAGTCTGCATCCACAGGGGAAATAAAGCCCCTGCCCACTGATAGAATCATATAATTGTGGAGTTGGAAAGAACCACAGCAATCTTGTCCAACCCTCTGCGATGTTCAGGAAAGCAAATTAAACCATGGTTGAGCAATGGCTCTCCAGCTCCTTGTTGAAAACCTCTAAATATGGAGAACCCACAACCTCCATGAGTAGATTGTTCCACTATTCTACAGTACTTCTTGTTAGAATTTTCCCCCCTGTATTCGACCAGAATCCAGGAATCTGCAACTTATATCCATTATTTCTTGTCCTAATATAGTAACTGTGGTTCTGGAAAAGAGTTTGTAACTACCTTCTCTATGGAAACCCTTTTATATACCTGAATGAATACTGATATCACATCTCCCCTCTCTTCTCTTCTCCAGACTGGATATCCCCAGTTCCCTTAGCCAGTCCCTGCAGGACACGTACTCAGGTCCTTGTATTATCTTAGTTACCCAACTCTGAACCGGTTCCAACCTGTTGGTGTCTTTCTGGAAGTGTGCTGTGCAGAACTAAATGCACTGCTTCAAGAGAAGTCTCTCCAGTGTGGAGTAAAATGGACAAAGGGATCCATGCATATTTGAGCCCATGCTTTCCTTCAATGCAGCCCAGTGCATTGATGCATAATGTGGTCCCCACCCATGAACTAAAAAAGTACCAGTTGGCATGATGTGCGAAAATAGGCTTACTACTGTCTCACTGCGCCAGTTTTACTTATTTTTATTCCCTCTAAAGCCAGCTTCCTGAAGTTTGTGCTTACTGTCTCTCTTCTTCCCTATACAGACGACAATTTGCAGCCTTGTATTATTCCTCTAGTTGTATCTACAATTATTCCATCTCCTTGCAGTGCTTTGCAGTTCATCACATTGTACTGCAAAGCACTGCAAGGAGATGGTACTAAAGAGAGCCATGACTGTTAGGGTGTGTTTCCACTTACAGTTATAAAATGCTTTTTACAGCACTTTAAAAAATGGAACAAAAGCCTATTGCAAACGCTCATCTGGCCATCTGAGTCAACACTGAATTGTGTCCCCACACAGGAAACACTTCAAACAGTTCCATAAAACAGATTGGGGAAAGTGATCCTTTTCCCTCCCCACCCTTTGCCCACCCCTTTCTCCCCATTGGGTTTGTTTTATGATGTGGCGTGGCCAAGGGTGGGAAATCCCAGCCCCCCTCCTGCTTTTGCTGCCGCTGTTTGATTCCCCAGACTAAACACAATTTATATGTTTCACAAAATCATCAGCCCTGCCACAAACACAAGCCAAACAACCAAAGCAACAGCCAGCCACCCCTAGCCTCAGAGACACATGAAAACACAGACACACAAACAGATCATTCCTGCATTTCAAGCCAGGAGAAACAAAGAGACAGCCAGCTGAGAGACAGCATGAGCTCTGCTGGGTGAAATACTAATCAGGCAGGTTCCCCATCTGCAGGGAGTGAGCAGTAACTTTGTTACCATTGTGCATGGGTGGGAAGTGAAAGTGTATGAATTGTTACTTATTATCAGTTAGAGAAAGGGTGAAGTGCTCTGAGAAGGGATGGGAAAAGGCTTTAGGCTTCCTGGCACTTTAAAAATCTGGCTAGGGATTGTATTGGAAGGAGAAATCCCACCCATTTCATGACAGATCTGCCTCAATCTGCTGTAGTGTTCCCAAAGGAATAAAGATAAAGTGCTTTAACTGCAAAAACGGGGGGGGGGGGGACACCTGAAAAACCAGGTGTATTGTTTATGCCATTTTAGAGCCAAATACTCCTCAAAAAAACCCTGAAACGGCTTGGTAATGGGGACAAAGAGGATCCAAACAATTTCTAAACCATTTTAAAATGCCAATGGGAATTGGGCCCAAATGTAAGCATGTGACACTCCCTGGGCTCTAACTGCAGTTCATGTTTGAGAAACTGCAGTTCAGTACATCCCTACTTTGCAATCAATGGAACTGAAACATCCAACTAAAGGAGGCCCACCCAAATGACACAGAAGTGCAGAAGAACACAGCCGGGTTCAAAACTCAAGACCAGACAATCATGATTCCCCTCTCCTCCATGAAGCCAGATGGGTGACATCAGGCTAATTGGAGCTCTCTTATGAGATCTCACAGCCCCACCTACCTCACAGGGTGTTCTGTTGTGGGGAGAATAGAAAGCTTTGTCAGCTGCTTTGAGTCCCCTTAAATTGGTGAGAAAAGCTGGGTAAAAAAAGCCAACTCTTCTTCTAATTGAGGATGTTAAGTCTTCACTGTACCTTCTTGGAACATGCTCATCAGTGAGATTAGTGCATCCATTAAGATACAAGTTGAATAACAGAAACTCTGGGCCTGTTTGCACTTCAACAATTGGGATGGCCTGGCATGGTCTAGGAGAGAGCATCTGCATGCTATGGTGCTGCCTCCATCCCAGAACAGGCCACAGCCATTTTGATTGTTGCTAGCTATGGGGCAGTAAAAACTAGGGGTGCTCTCAGTCAACTTCCAGATGCATTATTCACATTACCTCCATGCACAGTGGTCACAGGTGAGACGGTCTGCACTTCAATGGGCCCAAGGTAAGTTTAGAACAGGGATGGTGCTTGCCATGTGAGTGCCAGCTACCATCCCTGAACTTAACTTCTGTACAATAGTATCCTGTGAAAGTTAAGCGCAAAAACATCCTATGGGAGCGTTCCCATAGGCAATTAAATTCAGACTGGATTCAAATCTGGCATCCACCGTTCCCATTACTTAGGCGAATAATCCAAATTTGGCAAGCAGCATTCCCATTCAACTTCTTATCCCTGGATTTTCTGAGGACTATCCTGCAAAAATGGGGCGGGGGGAAATCCTGGGGAAAATAGGACTTTTTCTAAAATTTCATACCTGAGCCCGCTTTTTCCTAGATAGGAATGGTCTTGGGCTATTTGAGGCGGAGCTGTAGCCTTCTGGCCAATGCCAGCGACATGTGGGACTTCACAGCTCACCGTGTCTGCCATGCCTGCCATGCTAGC
The DNA here is from genome assembly GCA_023333525.1 of Aspidoscelis tigris stejnegeri. Classification (NCBI taxonomy): domain Eukaryota; kingdom Metazoa; phylum Chordata; class Lepidosauria; order Squamata; family Teiidae; genus Aspidoscelis; species Aspidoscelis tigris. Next base: position 27,883,133 of record JALMGA010000004.1, on the reverse strand, counting down.
AGAAAAGGCAAAAAGGCTTAGAACACAGGAATACATCAAGTGAAAAAGTTTTAAAAGCAGCACCGTGGTTCAAGCTGTCCCACCACCCCCGTCCCACTGATCTGCTTGTATACGCATGCACTCTTGCGGGCTCCAGAGGTGGGAAAGGAGGAGGAAGGAGGCACCGGTGCCACTGGCGTCACCAGGCTCACTGACATGAGCCGCAGCTTGGCCGAGACTTGACAAGAGGGAGTGGGAGAGAGGGAGCTCAGCCAGCATCAGGGGGCCCCTGGGCTTCCTCTGCCAACATCTTGCCTGGTGCCGCTGTGCTTCTCCACTAGTAACACCCCCCCCCTGCACAGCCACCATGAACCTCCATTGCTTGAGTGGGCTTGCTGTTGCCTGGGCAGGCAAGGAGGAGGTGGAGGAAGGATGAAGGAGCTGCTGCCACTGGGCTCGTTGTTGGTTTGGCCCCCAATCACTGTCTGGTGTTGCCACGCTCCTCCACTAGCAACCCCCCTCCCCGCACAGCCGCTGCACTCCTCCACTTAAGTAATAAAGTTTTAAAAGCAAAGCCACCCAGCCCGCACAAGATGCTGATCTGCTTGTGCACAAATGCCTGAGTGGGTCCAGTTTATTATTTAGTAAATGGGAACAACCCAAGATGTGCACTCAGTCCTGTTCCCGGATTAAAATAGTCCAGTAGGGACTAAAATAGTCCAACCTGCACCAAAATAGACAAGTGGGAATGCCCCCAAAGTATCCAACATTATACATCTGAAAGTGACTTGTGGCCACATCTGGTACCCACCACCTGGAATAGTCTCCCCTCTAATATTTGCAGGGTGCCTACATCTCTGGCATTTAAGAGCTGGTTGAAGAGTACCTTTTTTAGCCAAGACTTTCCAAAATAATTGTTTGATTCCCCATTTTAGTCATTTTTTTAATATCACTATTATCATTTTAGCTGTTATATACTCTATTTTATATAAACCTCTTTAAGAGTATATTTTAATGGGAAGCAGTATATAAATATTTTAAATAAATAATAGATTGATGGAAGCAAGAGGATTTTAGTTTGAGAAGGAAATCTGGATTTCCTGCCCTGGCACCCAAATCTCTTTTGCCACTGTACACAAACAGTACAACTTTGAGGATTTAGCACAGCTGACATTGTTAGGATCGTGCAAAATACTGTTTTGAATGATTTGCAAAGCATTCAGAATGCCCAATTCCCTCTTATGTGAAGGCTAAACACCTGGCAAATTCTACCCTAAAGCAAACTAAGTACCGTATTTTCCAGCATATAAGACGACCCCCACCTTTCCAGGTAAAATATAGAGTTTGGGGTATACTCGCTGTATAAGAAGACATATAAAACAACCCCCGACTTTTGAGAAGATTTTCCTGGGTTAAAAAGCAGTCTTATACACCAGAAAATACAGTACTTAGCTAATCTTGCTCCTAGCTTTCCTGGTGTTTTAAGGCATCAGGGACAGGACCACACAACACCACATTGAGCCATATGATGGTATCATTCATTGCACTTCCTGGCCTGATTTTGGAGGTGCTGGGACCCAAAACCTCACATGGTTTGACATTGTATCCCACCCCTAGGTTCTGAAATGCCCAGGGGGGCAGTCAAAAGCATGGTAAGTTAAAGTAAGACATCACCTTGTTCTAGAGGCACATTTATAAGGAAGTTGGGCCATTTCAAGTACTTTGTAAAGCATTCAAAACAATATTTTGCACATCCTTAGGCACTGTTCTGCAGATTGGAAACAGACTCAAAACTGAAAGGCTGGGCAGGGCAGGGCAGGCTCCTGTTACTTTTGGCTCTGATTTCAGGGATGCAGCCGTGATGGCCATCACAGTTAAACAGCTTTTAGGCCTGAAAAAGTAGGTTTTAATTGAAATCACCATTTAGCCTGGGTTTTGCATGCATGCAAGTGGCCAACAGCATCCAAAGGATCTTGGGCAAAGTCTAGCTTGTAGGTGCATCCCATGTTTCTAACCTTCTTTCCTCCTTTTCTGAAGGAAGTTCATTTTAGGTTTCACTGAAGAAGAAATAGGATCAGTAATCCCTGTTAAGTATGTGCACAATGCATTCACATGACTAAACTTATGGCCCGCTATTAGCTGCATTTGGCTGAAAGGCTTCTAACATAACGCACTCTCTGTGTGCTTAGACATGTAAAAAGATAGCTCCCTCTGAAAAATTGGCATTGCTCGAACACTACGCTTTTGTATATAATCATAAAATTAAACAGTGAAAGGCAGAACTATGACCTGGGATGAGAGCTGAACCAATAAATAATATGCATCAGGGCTGGAGTCCCTCACACAGCATAAATCTCAGGCTGTGTATTTATTTATTCATCCTTCAAAAATATCTGTACCACTTCCATTTACTGCCAGTGAGTATCAAAGTGATCTCAACGTCTATATCCATCTCATGAAATATACATTCCCTCCAATGATACCCAAATGACTAATTTTCTGCTCTTTATTGATTAGCATAATAAAATGTCATGACAACATGAGATAGTTGGTTGAAGTGTTTCCTGCATAGAAATTAACAGAAGTGCACATTTCAATTCTCCCAAAAGGACTGGAGGAATTTGAGACATTTCTTGAATCAGAAAGCATCTCTTGCCTTCTGGGAAGCACTCCACCCTCCAGGCTTGAAGTCTGTGAAGGCAGAAATGGAGTTTCTGGCAGGGCAACACTTCTATTGAACAGGAAGCATGGAAGGCAAATTTAAACGATCCCGTCTCTTTGAGCCATACTATTAGAGATCGTGCTTAAATGCATTTGGAACACTGGGCGGGACATTAAAAAGTGTGTCATCTGAGAAGGTTGAGCTTTGCAAAACTCACCCCATCTTAATATTTGCTTTTGATGTGGTCAGCTGGGGGCCTTCCTTTGCTTTCTATTGCTTACCTATGTTATTACACATTAATGATACTAGTTTTTCATAACTCCACACCTTAGGCATTTCCGCACTGCATCGCGTTCGAAATGGAACGCGTTCAGGCGGAAAGCTTAAGGCAGCTCCGGGCGCTTTCCCCTTTCACACACAGACGCGCCAGAACGCGTGTAAACGCGTTCCGGAGCGTCTGGGTGCGAATGCTCAAAGCGCCCGAAGCTGCCTTAGCCGGCAAACGCCGGCCAGGGGCACGCAGACAGCCGCGGAGGCAGATCGACAATCAGCTGTTTGACAAACAGCTGATTGTCAAAGCCGCGCGGCGTCGGAGGCGCGCCCGCAGCCGTTCGGGAGACAGAAGCAGGCGCGAACGCTTCTCCTCCCGAACGGCTGCGGGCGGCTCGTCCGCGTTGGAACGCATGTAGAGCAGTTTAAAGTGCTCTACATTTCGAACGCGGAAAAGACAGCTGCGGACACGTCGGAACGCAAGCCGCGCGCGGGCAATGCGGATGACGTGTCCACAGCTGTCTTTTCCGCGTTCCGTTCAGCCCCGTGCGAAAACGTCTCTTGTAGGCTCTGAGCATCTCCCAAGAACAAGGGATGTTAATTCCTAGTTTTCTGTGATATTTCCAGGGCAGTTTGTGGACCAGGTCTGAATTGGCAAAACAAAGCAACTGCATGATGGCCTTGAAAAACCACTCCATAATATGCCTTCCCTGTCTAATTCAGATCTAAGCCACTGTGCAAGACTACAGTAGTATAAATAATAAATATTTATAAATATTATATAAATAAACCACTATAAATAAACATTAGAATGCACAGTTCAAAGCAAAGCAAAACAATATAAAAAAGTGCAATAAACATTACAGACAAACAGAAAAAATAGTAATGATTTCCAAGAGTGTGGCAAATGGGAAGATTCGGGCTTTTCCCCTTACTTTCTCTTGAAATGCAGCACAAATTCTACTGTGTATGGCTGCATCCCCAAGGGGCTGCCAATGCCCTGCCGTGGATTTGGGGGACCCTTAATGCGAATCTAATTCACATTAAGGAGTCCCCATGTCAATGGAGGATAGGGTGGGTTCAAGGCGAAACCACCTGTCCCCATGAAAACCGCGGCAAATCCCTGCATTGGGATGCCGCAGTTTTCTCCACCTGCCATCACCTAGGTGCTTAATCGTCCAGAAGATCCATTTCTCAGCGAGCAGTCCTCCGGAGGATCCGCCCTAAATAGCTCAGAATACGCGTGGGGAGGCCAGATCGCCTGGGTACTGCGTGGAAGGCACAGCACCCATTTGAAAAGTCCGCCAGATTCCCATGCCACTGATGCCACCCCCAGAGCTGCAGGACTGAAGCAGGCAGCTGCCAGTCACTGCATGTTTCTGGCAGTGCGCGGCATGCGAGGGAGGGGCTTCCAAGGCAGGCTGTCCTGCTTCCGCCCCTCCCAACATGGTGGCCACCGGGGCATCTTCCTTTCTCTTTCTTTGCCTTAGTACTGATTCTCCAGAAGATAGTAGGTCAAGAGAAAGCCATTCTCTTTTTGTCTGCTACCTAGGTATAGCTATACCTTTACCTATACATATTACCTAGATAATCTATACTATACTTTGAACTAATGTATAGTTATGCAATATATAACTAAAAATCTTATTTCAGGATTTCTCAAACCTTCGTGATTTGTGACTACCAATCAACAAGATTTGTTGACTCGCCTACTCCTTTTCCCTTGTTTCAGAAAAATAATTATTTAATATAAAATTGGGGGAAGGCTCTATGTAGCTGCTGGTGTCTTTCCACATCATATTCATGGGATGCAATCCACACTTTTGGAAAATCTATATTATATAATTGCAAAAAAGACCCATTCTTCTTCCCTCCATTATATCTTGAAGGTAACCCAATGAGGTAGGTGGGCTAAGATGTTATAATGGTTCCAAGCTCACACACAATGTCATTCCATGGGGATTAAAAGCCAGAGAGACTGCTCTGTTTCCATCTGACACCCTAACCATTAAATTACACTGCCAGTTTGGTCTAGGGGTTAGGGAGCCAGACTTATCTGGGAATACTGGGTTCAATTCCACTCTCCTCCATGAAGCCAGCTGGGTGACCTTGAGCTAGTCACAGCTCTCTTCTGAGCTCTCACAGCCCCGCCTACTTCACAGGGTGTTCTGTTGTGGGGAGAAGCACAGAAGGTTTGTCAGCCGCTTTGAGTCCCCTTAAGTGGGTAAGAAAAGCGGAGTAGAAAAGCCGACTCTTCTTTTTAAATCCAGTACCTACAGTGCTAGACCCCACCTCCATAACACCAGTTGGTCTACCAATTGGAGTATCCCACCAGCTTCACAGTTGACGCCGTTGACTGAAGAGGACATTTATTCAAAACTATGATGAAAAGAGGCACTTTGCATTTAATTTCAATATGCTAATTTTATTTATAACTGCAGCTACATGCATAATTATTATGCACTTGTTAAAACTGAATTAAACTGCAAGGTTATCTTTAAGACAGCCAACTGGAAAAGAGGGCAAGACTCCAACCTCTTTAACAGTTGTTCTGAAGAGGGAATTTCAGCAGGTATAGATTGCATCAAAAGCTACACCTTCTACCCAACTATTAAAGCTGCAGGGTCTCTGTTCTATTTTACCTCTGATTTGTCATGTTCTTTTCTTTCTCACCTCCTCACACAACACAAGATATAGCATTGGACTAGGCTGCAAATAAGGCATGGGAGATACAAGCCTGCTTCCCTCCCCAGAACTCAACTTTTCAAATACATATAGATAAATAGGAATCTTAGCTCACTTTTCCTGGAATTAGCATTACTGAGCACAATGAGGCTTCTGAACTGACACTGTTATGAGAACATTTCTGGTTCAAAACTTCAGCACAGCTTTGTGCCTCCTGGATGAACATGTGATCACTGCTATACTGAAATCCTGGATTGTTCTGTTATTGGCCATTGTCACACATGAGTTTTAGGTCGACTTGAGTCAGGGCCCTGGACCTGTAACTCACATTAATTTTATCTAAGCCATATTCCAAGCTGTCCTACACCCGTTAGACCATTCTAGAATGTAGTCTGGTTTTTACAGGCCTGACATGGACTCAGGCCAGCCTGAAATGCCAGGCTGTCTTCTGCTTCCTCATGTGTGAGTGGGGGGATGGCCTAAAGGAGGCAGAACTGTGCTGTGGTGGGTGGTACCCAGTATTTTGACCAATTGGCATCCATGGAGCTCGTGAGGCACCTCCCCCTCTCCTCAGTTTATGATTCCTCTCTCTAGTGTTTTAACAAAAAAATATTTATATTATTTTTTTAAAAAATTAATTGGAAGGAGAAGAAAAGGACATAAAGAAAGGAAGGGGGTCATGGAGGTGGGGGAGCAGGCTTTAAAAAGGACTGCAAACAGACACCCTCATGTCTCCTGAGTGACATGAACAGCATCCAATCAGAAACGCCTTCCTTTAGTGACATGAACGGCATCCAATAAGAAATGAGATAGATATGATGGGTGGAGAGTTCTCAGTGCCCTAAATCCCAATCCTTCTTCAAGAGTCAATGTGTCAGCCCTCATCCCAGCCTGTGACAGTCTAAGATTATATCAGGTTCCTTCCTTCCACCCCTTGACTTCTCCTTGATCCTGCTTTCTGACATTTGCTCCATATCAGGTTCTTAACATGTGTATGGAGAGCCATGTTGTCCTTTCCATCTCTATCATGGGCATCCCTTTAGAGCTTCCCAGTAGAGAAGTGCTCAAACTGAATAATAGGGGTTTGACTCACATTGAACCTCTGTTTCCCTGGCCATTGTCTTCAGATGTCTCATAAAGCTGGCTGGCTAGCCAGCTCTACCTCATTTCACACTGCCTGTGTGGTAGCATCTTTCAATGCCTCTGAAGATAGCAGGAGAATTAAGTCACCAAGGTCAGGCATCAAGTTCAAGGAGAAGTGGCACATGGAAAGACCCACGATGAGGTTTTCTATGCATACATCACTTGGTGCTGCCATCTCAATCTACCTTATAATAAACGACATATCATTTGACATTTGAAACGTATAAATTCCATTCTCTTATAAGGTTACCTTCTTTCTCCTGTTCAGATAGGTGCACCTGAGCTTTAGTTTCCCCAGGCATAGGAGAAGAAGAAGAAGAAGAAGAAGAAGAAGAAGAAGAAGAAGAAGAAGAAGAAGAAGAAGAAGAAGAAGAAGAAGAAGAGTTGGCTTTTCTACCCCGCTTTTCTCACCCATTTAAGGGGACTCAAAGCAGCTGACAAAGCTTCTGTTCTTCTCCTCACAACAGACACCCTGTGAGGTAGGTGAGGCTGTGAGAGCTCAAGGGAGAGCTGTGACTAGCCCAGGGTCACCCAGCTGGTTTTGTGGAGGAGGGTGGAATCGAACCCAGCATTCCCAGATAAGAGTCCAGCTCCTTAACCACTAGACCAAACTGGCTCACAATTGGCAATTGGCAATTGGAAGGCAGCACCTTCCCCTGCAATGAGCCGAGAAAAGAAACACTATGGGCTGAGGATGTGTCTTCACTGCATTAGCTTCAGTGCCACATTGGGCTTCCTCAGAGGTCTCCTCTGGTTTCAGGCATCCTTGGAAAGGGGGTTGATGTCTCCTCTGCCATCCCTGAGGCTGCTGTGTTGAAGTCTTCACAACCTGTGCTCAGCAGGTCTGTAAGAAGACATGGCACACTTCATTGCAGTGAGGGCCCTTCTCAGTGCATGACAAGCAACTTTGAAGATACTTCTATGCACTGACATTTTTGCAACTTGGAGGGGGATTGAAGTCCCTCCATGGACCTTTCAGCTTGAGATAGTGTGGAGGTGAACAGACATCAATGCTTACCCGAGGTGGTATGAAAGCTGTGTGGAGGCATGGCCTAACAGTTCATTCACTGCAGGGGAACATACTCTCTTTCAAATGTCACATCTTCTCTCTGTGAGCCAATTTGGTCTTGTGGTTAGGGAGACAGACTCTTAACTGGGAATACTGGGTTTGATTCTGCCAGCTGACCTTGGGCTAGTCACAGCTGTCTTCAGAGCTCTCACAGCCCCATCTACCTCACTGGGTGCTTGTTGTGGGGAGAAGAACAGAAGCTTTATCAGCTGCTTTGAGTCCCCTTAATAGGGTGAGAAAAGTGAAGTATAAAAACCAACTTCTTCTTCTTTGTTGTCGTCTTCTTCTTCTTGTCTTGGCCCAAATTGTAGCACAGGACTGCCTGACCGAACAAAAAGGAACAAGAAGCTTTTAAAAGGCTAGATTTCCTCCCTGAAAAATGCAGACTAAATCTAAGTGTGTGAACCAAGTAAACACATCAGCAGGGATACTTTCAGGTCACAGGGCTGTAAGATGGGGTTCGAACTTGGAATTGTCTTTCACCCTGCTGGACCATGTTTTAACCCAGTAGAAGTTGTGTGTTCTTGGCAGGTATTTTTCACTGGGAGCCTAAAGGCCTTTTCACACTTAGGCAAAAGGGGATGTTCAGGGATTCTCTGGCATGGAGCATTCGCACAGCGTGGAGCCACCTCTGCCCCAGAGTGGCTCTGACAATGCCGGTCCATCCCCTAGCCCAGATAGCTGTCAAAACTAAAAAGCACTCCACCACTAGACTAGCAGTATCTATGACATCACTTGCTCACTCTGGCACACGCCCTTCACACTGCTTCTTTTTGCTGCGGGTATGGTGCACTACAGTCAGAGTCACATGCTGCATTGCCTGGTTCCCATGGCAACAGCCAGCATTCTTGGCCATTACCATGGCAAACTGATAGCTGCTAATATAGCAGTATTTGCACTTACCTGGCACTTAGTAAAGTGCCAAGTTACTTTGGGATGGGGTGGGTGTTCGAAACGCATTTTGAATACCCACTCCATCCCTTATCTTCCCATTCCACCAGCACCCCTGAGCTGAAGTGCGAGAAGGCCTTAACTTGGTCCTGAGTTGGGGTTTGTTTTGTTTTCGTGTCTTTGCAGAATTTTTCTCCATTTTTTTCTTCTTTTTAAATATTTAAGGTGAGCTGCCCAACATTTTCCAGATCTCGAGGCCTAGCTCATCTTGCCACATAACATCAGGTAGTTGGGGGTGTATGACATTAATAATTACCTCTCCTGGAAGCCTCTCGAATGTGGAGATGCTGTCAAGATGCAATTTACAATGCTGTCATCACACAGTGAAATCGCTGAAATCCAACGCTTTTCATGTTTCCTATCACTTGCATTTTCAGAACTGCATCCAAAGCAGGAAGAAAGAAATGGCGCTCTTGACAGTCCCTTCAAAGACTAAAAAGACTGAAGTGAACCTGGATTTCATGTTCCAAAAAAGTGTTTGTGAAAGTTTCCTCCTTCTCTGCCATTTCATGTTTAAGGCCAAAGACTAAAAAAAAAAATCCCAACAACCAACAGCAGCTGGCAAACTTCAAACACCCACTAGCATCAACACTGCATTTCATAACCTAGGACACTGACATCTAGCGTGAAGGACCCATTCTATAAACAGGGATAAAGCTTTTGCATCCATCTCTAAAAATTTTAAAAATATATCCTCCCTAGAAGTAAATTCAAGTGTTAACCACTTTTGTCAGAGTGCATGAAATGCATGTTGACTTATCCTCCCCTCCTTAAAATTGTTAGGTCTTCTGGACAGCTTAGGGGGCCATTGTGGGTTGATAGCAAACCTGGGAGCCTGTCTCCATACTCCCCCTCCCCATATCTTGGAAAATAGAAGGATGCTCCATTCTGGGATAAGCAACCATGCTGGGATAAACTATTGGTGGAATGGGATAGGCCCGACCTTATTTTGGACAGTCTGTGTGACATCCTAGCTCCAACCACCATCTCCAAAGGCTGGATCCTATCCTTGGAGTTGTTGCCCAGTCCTGAAGGTCCAGAACCTATCATTCTTAGCCTTCGGAGTTTCTGAGAGGATCCTTTTCATTGGTGCACCACTTCCAGTGCTACTTCAGCAAGCAGTTCTTGGAATGCTACTGAAAAAGTTCTTCTCCATGGTCAACCATGATATCTAGATTGAATGGGCTCCATTTTGGCTTCCTCATCCCATTTTAGGTTCTCTCCAGTGCAAATGGAGCATTCCATGGGAAGAGAGAAGTGTACTGTCCCACACTAGCATGTAGAAGACAGGCCCCTGAAACCCATTAATTTTCATTAAGGTGCAGAAAAGGTTTAAGTTCTACCAGCCATGGGTATTCCACTAGCCACTGAGATGGAATTACAGTATATTCTGGTGTATAAGACTACTTTTTAACCCAGGAAAATCTTCTCAAAAGTCGGGGGTCGTCTTATACGCCGGGTGTCTTCTTATACAGCGAGTATATCCCAAACTCTATATTTTAACTGGAAAAGTTGGGGGTCGTCTTATATGCCCAGTCACCTTATACGCCAGAATATGCAGGTATAATGGAAACAATGGACTGAAAGGAGTTTTGATACAGTTAAACAATACATGCTTGAATCTGGCAGATCTCTGAGGTTATGTGTTGTTGTTTGGTACTGTTGAGTCCAGATCAGTTCCAGGTGACTACACAGGCAAATCCATGTAATTTCCCTAACAGATAGAGAAGTGGTTTGCCATTACCTTCTTCTAGGCAGAAGCTGGGGAGCAAACCTCTGACCCTGTGTTTTCTAGGTAATGGCTCTGCCTGAGATTTATGCCAACACTCTGCTGCAGCCTGGAGCAGTGAAATATAATTGCATTTGAAGGGCTTGTTCCCATTTGCTCCCATGAAGATCTTTTAAACAATGCTTAGAACGAAATCAAAAATTCAACATGTATATTTTCTATAACTGTGGGAGATAGGCAACCATTAAGTCATCTCACGATAAGCTTCAGGCAGATTTATTACAAACCTTTGTCTAAGAATTAGAAACAAATGTCCAATGAGTATCCCATACATTTTATTTCGTTTTCAGCCAGGCAACATTCACAACTGTGAAACCTTTTAGAACAGTTTTAAATTAATGCTGAAAAGTTAGAAATGCTATATACCCTTCCCCCGTGATAACTTGCCATTCAGTCTTACAAATCCATCAGTCGCTTGTCTCTGCACATGTCAGCGCGCAACTCCAGATTTGATAAATGGTTTTAATTGTATCCTGTCACTAAGCAGAGAATCCCATCACAGCCCGGCAACAGGAAATTGTACGTATTTGCACTTAGAGATGAAACTCATGCTACACCTTTAAAATAAGCTGTCACCATCCATGATTGTTTTCTCAAATGTGTTTTGGGGGGAATCAGTCGCGGTTGAGACTCCAGGAAAGTAAGCATCAACATACTTATCTTCCCAAGTCAGCTTTCTCAATCTTCAATTTTAAAGCAGTGGGTTAAGTCATAAACTACTTTACTTCAAGAAAAATGGAAATGAAGAGATACTGTCTCCGTAATCCATTGCCTGAAGTATGCTCTAGTGGGCACGTGTAGTTCTTATATGACTAAGACTGGGGTTACACCTTACCATTTTAATTTGTCTCAGGAAGGCAGCTGAATCCAAGCCGTTTTCAGCCTGGAATAGCTTGGTCACACCTTCCTGCTGCTATAGACGGTAATCTTCATCTGGTGACGGGGTGGGGGAAATGCTGTACTTGATGGGCAGGCATTCCGGGAGGGTAAGGGGGGTGGCAAGGTGACAGGGGCAGGAAGAGGGAGATCATGAAAAATTCCAGTCCCAGAAGGCCCAGGCTGCTTTGGTGCTGAGAGGGGAAAAGGGACTGGACCCACCTTGGGCCTTTCACACCCCATTGGGCAAGACCAGGAGCCAATTTCACCACGATTGTCCTTTATGCACAGAGCCCCCAATGCTCTGACCCTCCCTCCCTCTTTCCCTCCCCTGCACCCCATCTTTAACCCTTTCTGCAACCTTGGCCTCAGTTTGGGGAGGAAGACAATCCCACCCACACCTCACCCCACATGAACATGTCAGATGTTTGCGTGCAAAGGCAAAACTCCTACATTTGCAGGGGGGTTTCTGCACAAAGCCGAACATTCCCCCCTTCAAATCAAATCAAAGTGTGTGTGTGTGTGTGTGTGTGTGTGTGTGCTTCATGCACAACACTACTACACAGAGCAAGTGTGCATGCCAATGATCCACTCCGCTCCACACTCAAAATCATTCCAAAGCTCTAAAAATCACTTAAAAAGTAGTCAAAACTCACGAAAACAATCAAAACCACTCTCAGAACTCTTTTCAAAACAGCCAAACCAACCACCTTCCCCGCAGTACCAGGGAAAGTGGAGATATAGGGGATGCTATAGGGTTGACTTTTGTCCCAGAGCGTTAGGCTGGAAAATGTGCAATAACAAAATAACAGGAGTGCGTAAAATGAAGACAGTCATAATTAGTAAATGCTGCAGTGAACATGAAAATGAATTATTGTAAAGTGAGGGCGCACTTATTTTAAATAGCTGTTTTCGTTCTGTGTCTCACCCTGAGACCATCTGATAAAGAGTAGACCATGCATGGAAGTGGATATTCCGGGGCTTTTCCCTCTGCATGCAACATGGAAACCAGAGTCCAAAACCTATGTTATCTGTGCTCCCACAAACCTTACTGTAGGAGTTATGACTTCACTTTACTCCTACAACAGCATGGAAACAGATGGTCATGGATGGTGTGAAGTACTGTGTCACTCGGTCCAAACGTTTATTTCTTTATAAATGCCCAAAGGCTTCAGGGCGGCTCACAATTAAATTATAATACAACCAGATTAAAAAAACAGCGATGGTGCCTGCATGGCTGATATCATCAAAAGCTTTAGGGTTCTGTATCATCTCCAGAGGTATGTCCCTCTTTCTCAAAGCAAAGAGCTCCAGCAACATTTGTCTAGATTCCATGGGAAAAAATTGACCAATCTTATGCTGCTGACATGTTTTATCTTGCAAGCTGCCAGGATAAGTTAGTAAGCAGGCTGCCTGCTATCATTCAGCCTGAATGGGGAAATAGCTAACACTCAAAAAAAAAAAAAATCTGACAAAATAAATGCATTCTTGAACGAGATCTGTCAGATTCCTATTAATCTTTGGGCTCGGATTCCATTTTGATTGATCTCAAATGGGGTCGTGCTGACTGGCAACTTAAAGCTGCCAATGTTCTTCTTCCCTGAAATGCATCTAGGTAGCAAAATCAGGCACTTATCGCTGGCTGATTGGTGGACGCGCACGTCTACCTTCCTAGCATTTGTCTCTGCTTTTATCCTTCCTTCAACATCTAATTAAACTGATCCATCTCAAAGGCAGCTCCTTGTTAGGCTTTAACACCAGCCCAATAAGAATGTAATGTAGCCTCTTCAAGGCAATTACAGCATCTGCCTTTTCCTCTCTGACTCCCTATCAAGCAGTTAATTCATGAGCAGATTTGGAACCCAGTGAGAAAAATAGTAAACACATTCAGCCATATTCTTCAGGGTACAAATATCATACTGTGCTCAAAAGAACTTGGAGTTCAGGTCTGCCCAGAATGTCAGCACATCACTTCCTGCTTGTTTTGAGCTGGGACTGGCCCACCCCAAGGCAGCCTACAGTAACATACTGATCTGTTGTTTCCCATGATCAAGACTGGAACTTGTCTCACCCACTCATTCCATATATACACATTTCATCTGCACCAACGCCAAAGCATCTCATCAAGATCAGAAAACATCCAAATCTGGCTCACTTCCCCTCTACTATTTACATAGGATGTGGGACAGGAGCGGGGAAGAGAGACTTGATTAAAGTTTGTCCAGTCCTGCTGCTTTTTTTTTTTTAATGTTTTTAATGTTTGCTTAAGTGTTGGCATTTTGTTTATCCAGCAGAGGTCTTTGAAATTTCCCCAGGGTAGGAGAGATAGAAAAACTAAAGACTTTGCAGAAGCGCAGTTTTGTAAAATTTGGGCAAAATGGTTACAGATACAAAAACAGCTCTCCTAACCAAGGGCACCCACATAACTTGCTATTGCATTAGCAGAAAGGACCATAGGTCATCAGATCTGATCCTCTGCTCCATAGCCTGCTGATAGAAGCAAAAAGTGAAACCAAACATTATTCAACGGATACTCCTAAGACAGTGATGGCGAACCTTTTGAGCTTGGTGTGCCAAAATTTGCAAGAAAACCTAGCTTAACTCGGGTGCTGTGTCACATCTAGAAATATCCATAATATTTGTGATATTTGTGGCTCTAGTAAAAAAGCTATATTTTTGATATATGTATTTTATTAAAAACAAAAACAAATAATTCTTTACATTAGTGACTTTTGTTGCTAAATCTTCAATTGAAAGTTGGTATTTCATCCACTTCAAGAACAAGCAAGCACTACATGCCCAGGTGCCAGGGGGACCGTGTGTGTCACCCAAAAGGGCTTGGCGTGTCACTTGTGACACACGTGTCATAGGTTGGCCATCACCATCCTAAGATGTGTGTGCCCACATTAACACTTACACTTGGGGCCTTTCTGCACTTAGCTGATTAGGCTGCCGTGAACTAGGGTCTGGTAAACTTCTGGTAAAGGTGGACCATTCGCATTTGTCATGAGGAAAGCATCCCCAAATTGTCCATTATCAGTCAGAAGTGCAAATGGTCCTCCCGTTTGCCAGCCCGTGCCGCTACGTCTGAAGCCAGAAGTTCCACCTCCTCACTGTTGTGATTGGCCATTCTGTGACATACTTGGATACTGTTGTAGAGTGTAGTAACTGTCATGGTCAGCCAGGAGGAGGATGAGGAGGATGAGGAGGACTCACTTCCTCAGGTACAGAAGGAACCTGAGGTGATGCCAGGACCCAGTTCTGACCACCACCCCAGCCCCTTTGGAGCCTGGAGTTCAGCAGCCCAGCCTTACCACAGCAGAAGTGCAGGATGTGGGAGACATGGAACAGCAGAGCCCAGAGATCCCTAGCTTTAAGCAAAGGAGAGCAGAGAAGGAAGGGTTAAGATGATCAAAAAGACTTGCCCAGTGACATGCGGATCACCTGCAGCTGTGAACTCAATCTGTAAAGATAAAACACCCAGCAGACGCCAAAGTCCTTTGTCAGAAACTATTTGTTTACCTTAAGAGAAAGCTGCTGTAACTGACTCCTGGACTGCTTGGAAACCCTAGACCTTGGAACGTACCTGTTGACCATCCTTCTGGCTGCCCTGACCTCGGACTGGACTGTTTGTATGACTCTCGTTAACCCTGGACTTGAACTGTTTCTGGATTTCTTCTTTTCGGGCATCGTTTGGGCTGTACCTTTGCTGAGCAGTCTCTTGTCAGCTGTGTGCTTGTGAGTGTGCTGGCAGCTTTCCCGGACAGTAACCTCTGGGCTGCTCCCCGGGCATCGGCTCACTTTGCCTAAGCGCACAGGGTGCTCTGGCAAGCTCCACTGCCCCTAATGTCTCTACCTTTGCTGCTGCCGCTGCTGCCTTGCTCCTGATGCCCCTGCTAGGGCCAGCCTTACTTGACAGCCAGCAAGTTTCGAGGGGCGAGAGCAAGGCGAGACAGTGACAGCGGCGACAGCAGTGCTGCTGCTCTGGCTGCTGGCTTCCAGGACCAACGCTGTCTCATCCTCTTCCTTCTCCTAATGCTGCTGCTGCTTGGCTGCTAGCTCTCCTCCTCCTCCAGCTCGGTGGCAGGGGTGACAGGGCAGCTGTAGCTGCCTGCAGGCAGTCCAGCCATGGGATATGGGCATGTCATCCTCCTCAGTCCTCCACATGGGATCAGGGGACTGCCTCCTCTTCCGGCCACACAGGATTTGACATCAGGGGATCCTGGACCCAGCTCCTCCAATCACCTCTTCGGAACTGTTCTTATGTCATTTCCTCCATGCCCTTTTCTCCAGTTTCTTCATTTACCCTCATCCCCATTTCTTAACTATTCTGATCAGCCACAGCCACATGTTTGATTCCCAGGGCCAGGCCGGTCAGATCCTGGAATAATACCTATCTCAACACCCGCCAACCTAGCGCAGCAGCCCCAGCTGCTGCATATCTACCTCCCAGGTCAATTCAGGTTGCAAGAGCTGGACTGCGACAGTAGAGGGGCATGTTCGAGCCAGTGATCCAACATACAGCGCCCACTACTCAGTTGCTGATCAAATGCCCCTCTCATGACTCACTGACTGGAGACCATTCGTGGGGGTTAGTGGTCCAATCATGTCAGAGGTCAGTGATTGATTGCAACTGCCAATGCCCCCCCGCCTGCGCGGACACCACCTCCCCAGCCCACTGACTGCAGGGAACCAAAAGAAGAGCAAATGGTTGCACCGCTGGATGCTTCAAGTAAGCTTTTGGTCAGTGTTGGCAACGGTGTGGAGCAGGCATCTAAGTGCAAATAGGCCTCCGAATTGGGAAGTTTGACAAGTGGGTTGCTAATCCCAAATTTAGAGTAGATGTTAGACAGTACTTACCTTACTTCAGTACTATAATCCTACACAGCCTCTTCTAGGCCTCATCCATTCTCACAGTGTGGATCTGAAAGGCCCTGTCCCCTGGTGGTATGCTCAGTCTGCAAAGGATGGAGCATGATCCACATCACATGGCCCACCTCCCATGTTTGGGACTTTAGAGGAAGGGACCCCAGTGGCTCTGAGCCTAGGAACTTTCATTCCTAGTTCCAGAACTCTTTGAGACGAGCCTTGAAGCTCATGCAAACTTTGGGGCTACTGCAGGGGCTGATCTGGATTATTGTGCAGATATTTCAGTTCCAAACCACACTTTGCCCTGATCCAAACCAGTAGGGCCAGAAACACTGGTTCAGGTCACTGAGTGGTAAGTGCAGAAAGGGCCACAGATGTTAGTCCCATGTAAATATAATTACAGTACTACACTGTACATCTAATACTAGTGAACGTGATCATAACATCACCTGTGCCAACTGTTAATGGGCAACTTCCAAGGCTCTCTCGCTGGACCCTTACTTTTAAGCCTTTCAAAAAAAAAAGACTGTTCTCTGTTTGTGACCATCTTATTTAAGCTCACAATTTTATTTGCAGTAAATCTAGCCACACTGGGCTTCTGAATGGGAAGATGAATTACAGAACAGTTACTGGCAAAGAACTGCAACCCTCAATGTTTGAAATATGTTCTATATTCTGGTGAGCCAGTGTGGGCTTGTGGTTAGAGTATTGGACTGTTAGCTGGTAGTCTCCTGATTCAATTCTTCACTCCTACACAAAGCCAGCTGGGTGACCTTGGACTAGTCATAGCTCTCTTTGTGAGCTCTCACAGCCCCACTCTACTTCACAGGATGTCTGTTGTGGGGAGAAGAACAGAAGGTTTGTCAGGTGCTTTGAGTCCTCTTAAGGGTGAGAAAAGTGGGGTATAAAAACCATCTCCTCCTCCTCCTCCTTCTAGTAGAAGCCTGCCCACACGTAAGCAGACTCTGAAGAAGTTTCTTTTCTATTTTTTAATTGTAACTTTCGTGATCTTTTGTTAAAATTGCAAAGCATAATCCAAAAGAAGGAAATTGTCCAAAGAACTATCTAGGCAATATAGGAGGGTAAAAATCTGCATATATACGGCAGGCAGTTGTCTCTCAGCTCAATGTTAAGAAGGATTAAGTGATTTTAGTAGGAGGGACAATTCACAGCAACATCTGACGGGTCATCTTTTGGCACTATTCAGAATTAAATTGCCAAACGCCCACTGTGTATTAGCAGCACTTATTTCAATTTTTAGTTGTTTAAACTCTACAGCCCATGTTCTTCCCAGCTTTTCAGCAAAAGGATCATGCTGTCAGCATGCAGGCGTAGCAGACAAGCTTCTCAAAATAAACAAAAAGGACACGAAAACCCAGGCTGGTGCACAAAAATAGAAAGATTGTTGCAGAGTGTAATTTTTTTTATTTAAAAAATGTGTCATTGTTTTTATTTTATTTTTACGCCTAAGAGTGAGCCAAAGCAAAAATTGGAAGACATTGGTCTAAGGCAAAATAAGACAAGCTGTTCTTCTTCTTAGGGCGTGTCTCTGCTTACCTTGTGAAGGTGCATGCAGGAACATCTCTGGCAAACGTCTTTTCGTTCATGGAAGCAAGAGTGAAATGGACGCCTAGAAATGGATGCCTAGGTGCTGTCTCCAGTTCAAGGAGACATGCAGGTTGCCTCTAAAAGCCATTTGCAGGGATCTGAGAACAAGTGAGGGTTTTGCCTTTGTCTTCTGCTTGAAAATTACCAGAAGCAATTGGTTTGTTTGTTTGTTTGTTCATATTTTATCCCACCCTATACCCAGAAGTCTCAGGGCAAGTAACATTTAAAATCAAACATTATTAAAACATGTCAGGCAGGGCTAGCTGCCTGCCATAATATCTGAATGTAAGATATCTGCCATCTATGTGATTCTGTATATATGTATATAGTAGCTGCCTGTTGTTTGGAAGTGACAGTTGACTCCCCCCTCCCTGTTGGGGTCGAGTGATACATTTTGGCTCCAAGTTTAAACTGAGTTTTGAAAAATAATTATTGTTCATTGGTTGAGGGCCAAACCCCGCCCAGGTATGAAACATATAAAGATGCTGGGCTTTCTGTTCAAAGCTGCTTCCAACAAAGCGTGCCTTTATGCTGAGCTGAAATAAATCACTGTTCATCTTTTTAAAGAAAGAGTCTCGTGGTTTTTCTTTGCCAGCCTGACAAAACAATATATATTAAAACAATAGCATCTGCAAGTGGGAAGGGAACAGTGTATCCCCATTTAACCAGTACCATGAAGGTGACTGACACAACTCAAAGGGGAGACTATTCCATAGCCTAGGGGCCAATGCTGAGAAGACCCGCTCCTAGATGCCCACTCCTTTTGCCACTGAGGGTGGTGGGACAACCAGGAGGGCCTCCCCTCCAGATCTTAAGGCACAGGTAGGTAGATGTAGGAGTAGGTGTTCCTTTAGATATTTGGGGCCCAAGCCTTATAAGTCAATTGTTGGGCCATTGTGTGAGACAGGATGGGTTGTAGCTCAGTCCAGCAGAGCTCTTATGCTCCTATGTTCTTAACTCAGCATGTGTATACATGATAATATGTATTAGGGGTGGCAGTGAATTGCCATGATATAAATGTGGCTAACAGTTTAGGTCAGTACTCTCATTGCTGGATTCTGCACCAGCTGCAGCTTCCAAACATGAAGACAAACTCATGTAGAGTATGTTACAACAGTCTAGATTGGAAGTTCCTCGGGAATGGATTACTGTGGTTAAACTGTCTCTGTTCAGAAAGGGCTGTAGCTGGTGAACCAGCTGGAGGTGAAATTAGGCACTCTTGGCCATGGCCTTCACCTGAGATTCTAGTGTCAGATAAGGGTGCCAAAGTGCTTCCAGATTTCACTGCAAACAAGGCATCTCCCTACTTCATTGATGGATGAACCTGTGACACACAGGACCCCTGTCTTTTCTGGATTCAGTTTACATTTATTGCCCTTCCGTTACAGCCAATTACTGCTTCCAAGCACCTGTCAAGCATCTCAACCACCTCTCCTGATTCAGGTCACATGTGTCAACTTCCAGGTGGAGGTTTCATAGATGAAGTGTCTTGGAAAGTGAGAAGGCACTGCAGAAAGGTGCCTCCTCTGTGAAGGGCAGGTGAAACTACCCTGCAAAGAAGGTACCTCCCCTGGTGAAAGCATTGGGAAAGGAGCCAGTGCAGTTGCTATAAGGCATCCAACTGCCACTGAAAATGGAGATGACCCACAATCATCCTTGGAGCTGGTAAGTGGAGAAGTGGCCTCAGATGGGCCACAGAGACAGAGTAGGGTGTCATCTTCATAAATCCAAATCTGTTGACATCCTCCATGGGCTTTAGAGATAAACAGCATTCTGGGACTTCGGTCTCTTCTTTTTAGTCAGTTTTTGGGTGCTATTCAATTTTTCTTTTTGTTTTTATTGTAAAATATGCTGCTTCTGGAACCACCAGGAGGAAAATGTGCCCAAGTATCATGGCAAAAAGAAGGAAGAAGGAGAGATAGTGAAGGGCTAGGTCCACCCTGCTCCATATTAGCGGCTAAAGTAGGCATATTTGCACATTTTCTTCTTCTCTTCTGTCTCAAGGCATTTCACGAGTAATGTCAGTTAGCTTGAATCATGCTCTGGATCCATGAACGAGGCAATCCTTATCACACTGCACATCCAATGGAATCTGCATACAACAGAAGATAGAAGGGGCCTGAATGACGGCACTGCTGGGAACAGTCATGTGCGTTTAGTCAAGCAAGGAGCTGTTATTTTTCTTTTCTTGGCTGGTTGTAGTGTCAGCTGAATAATAACTGGTCCACTGCTCAGGCCTCTAGGATTTTTCCTTCCCAAAAAGAATGCGTGAATGGTTGCACACACAGCACCATTATTCAACTTGCAAGAAGAAACCAGCTGGTCTTAGGTCTCTCCATGTGACCTACTTTGTTGGATGCCTTTCTGACAACAGACAGAGAGACAGAGAAACCACTATGTTGCATAACTATCTTAGGTCATCTTCTAGGGATGTGCACAAATGTGTTTTTTGGCATTCGATTCGCAACAAATTGAATGTTCTAAAATTTGTATTCATATGAATAGACACTTTCAAATGTGCTAAAATTCTATTTGATATGAATGTATTTGTATGAATTCATACAAATATCTGATACGAACAAATACATATCGGATACAAATGAATATGTATTGGATACGAACAAATACGTATCTGATGCATATCCGAGATACAGATCTGATAGATAGCCCGTAACAAATCCACTCTGAAAGAGTCAAATCCAATCCAAATCCACTTTTAATACACTCTCAATCCATGGCGAATGCACTCTAGATCTGTTGCAGATATCTGGCGCGGCTGCTTTCCTATGTCCCCAGTTTAACGAATGTCCAAACTATTAGTTCAAATGTCTAAACTATTTGTACGAATGTCCAAAACGTTTGTATTCGTACAAATGTCAATGTACGAATATCATAACTTTTTGATTCATATATGAACATCTGAATTCATATGAATAACGAATGTTAGAAATATTTGTGCACATCCCAATTAACTTCTATTGGGCTTAAAAGCAAAACCAAATCTTTGGTTGGATCCACATGACACTCTAATCACACTGTGTGAGCACTGGGAGGGTGGAGGATACATAAGGTCCCACCCACTCTCATCCAACAAATGTCTTTTAAGAAGTGCATTTAAGGGTGAATTCCCATTACAAGCTTAAAACGGTTTCGATCCTTGCAATCCGACGTCAGGTTGGCTTAACACGCTTTCCATGTGTTAAATCACCCCACAGCGTTGTAAATGTTAACACTCATTTCAACAGGTCTCGCTCTGGTTCGTGTGCTTGAAACGTTTTACATTTCTTGCTGTGGGAACAGTACAGTTTTAGTGGGATGAGAATGCATGTTTAGGGTTTCCCTTCCGCAATAGCTTGCTTTCAAAGATAGTGATTTTACTGTAAAAATCCATCCCCTAAGCAGCTGTTACACTGTAGCAATCCAACCACTTCACACCTGATAACAATGTTGCAATTCTGCACAATTCTGAAAGTTCTGACCTTTAGAAAGGGAAAAGAAAGGAAAGCAGTTGCTGGTTTGGGGAGATGTGTGAATGTTTGTTGCTGTTGCTGCTGCTGCTGCTGCTGCATACCCTGAGCAATGAGGAGAGGAGGGGAAAGAATTGCTGGCTGCTGGCTGCCATTTTTCCTCCATCCAGGCAAGCAACAGCCACCAAGCCAGGCTCCATGAAGGGGCCTGTTATGGGTGGCGCGTTCACGCCAGGAGGAAGAGGACAGGGCAGCCCTGAAAAGTGGTTTTTAAAAAGTAGCCACTGGAGTCCCCCCCTTGAGTCACATACATCCTCAGAATCTGGATTGAACACGATTCTGGCTGAAAGTAATGGGATCAGGCAAATTCGCATTTGCATCCGGTTCTGTTATTTCAATTTAGGGAAACTGGATTAAGCTTCTAATGGGGATGTGGCCTATTTGAAAACCCACAACCAGTGCTGGGCTTTCTCAGCAATAGTTTTTAGCATGCTTTCAGGGGAGGAGTGGGCTACGGTGGGGTTGCCCTAGTGACGCCAAAATCGTGCTATATTCCCCCTGTCTGAACGTGACCGTGGGTTTAGTTAGCATTTGAATATCATATATGTGCCCATTTTTGCATGCTGCCTTGGACCCACATGGGAAGCACAAGCTATAGATGTGATCAAATAAATGAGTGCTTCTGTATGTGCCTAAAATGACACAGAAGAAGTCTTATGCTCTGCTGATACTTTCACTCAATGTTCAAAAAGTACTTCCTGCCTCAAGGCAGAAAAGGAAAAAAAATAGACACATTCTATTGGTGATATATCCTATTTCCTCTTCTTTATTGTCTCCTGGTACCTAGACCTAGCTAACATTTGTAAAGAATGAATGCAACAACCTGCAATTCTCCATCACTCAAGCCAGTTCTTATTCCATGGGAGACAAAGTACATCACGTATGACACTTAATGGGAGGAAATGGTGTCCTGAATTACGTTAGTAATCCCATAGCTTGTCAAACTCAAGGGAACTTGAGTGAAAGAACATGTCGTACCAGGGTTAAGGACATAAACTGAAGCTGATGCTTGTACCGACGTCTTGTACCATCTGTGGAAAAATACAAGACTCCGGTGTTAAAACCTTTCACAAGAGCCTTCAAGCCCAAGGTGTTTTTCTTATAATGGCAAATATATTTGCTTCTTTATTATGTGTAGATTTTGCACCTTCATTTCTCCAGGAAAAGCTTGCAAGGAAATGAGGATGGGGGGTTGTTCCAATGTCCACACTTTGGGGTGCTGGGATCTGTCTCTAACCTTGCCAGCACTTTGCTGAGCACTGGCGGCAGCGATCACGGAGCCATGGCAATGGCACTTGTCAAGGAAATGCAACATGGGACATGCAGTGATAGAAATAAAATATGTATGTGAGAGTCAGAATGACAAAGCATGAACAATTAAGAAAGCACACAGGTGTAAAAGATAATGTAATTTAGAAGTCTTGAGTTGGGTTGGACTTAAGTATGGGTTGAATAAAGTGAGCCAATCAAAAGTGAATGTACACGCCCACTGGGTGGAAACTGACTAGTGGGTGGAAACTAACAATTGCTATAATAATTGTAAGATTTGCTGATGTGTTTGGGGTGGAGTAGTAGGTAGAGTTTGTGGATTAGATTGGGGATTGTGGTTTATTGGGCATATAGTGATAGTATTTGTATATAGTAAAATAAAGTAGATCATTTACTTAAGACTACTGAGTTGTGGTGGTGTCTTGGGTGAAGATACAAGAAACAGCAGTTTCCTGATGGTGTTTGGAGACGTCTGAAGAAGAGTGAGAAGGCTTGGAGAGTTTGTCAGGGTTCTCAGCCTATTCTCAGAAAACTCTGCTGCTTGGAAGAAAGCAATGACCACCGACCAAAACTGGTCGGCTCCGCTGCATAACAAGGTGGTGAGTTAAAGCCTGAGGTGAATAGCTACAACTCCCATCATCCCTGACAACCAACGCACCTGCATAGCACCATTGGTGTGGTGATGGGATGACACAGCGATGTGGTGCCCCCCCCCCAGGCTCCATTCAAATGTGCAAGACTTCCCCCCATGTGTGGTCCTGCCACTGGGCATGGCTCTGTTTGTACCTCTGGGTACAACGTGCCTGGTGGCAGGAGCACACACTGGGGGAAGTCTTGCACATGTGGGGCTGCTCCTGGGGAAGAAGCATTTCTGCACAATGCGGATGATCTATGCAGGATTTCACCCAGACTTCCCCACACAGGCAAGTGCAGAAAGGCTCTACTCCTGTTGCCTGTTCTTCACTAGAAGTCCTCGGGCTAGATAGCAGAATAGAAAACAGATTTTAAACATCCACAATACTTAATTCAATTTAAAAGCAGAGTTAAAAATAAATTATAAACACCAACTCAAAACCACAAAGCCAAGAACAATATACTTTAAAAATGCAACAGCTTAAAGATCTAAGTAAAAAGTCCATCTTAAACTTAATATAACAATGGTGCAGGCCACTTCAGAGAAAAGATGATTCTGCAGTTTGAGCTCACTCTAAAGGCCATCACATGCGCCACCTGCCAGCACAGCGAACATGTCTACTGTGCTTCGATCTTTGTCACTTTCTCAAACCCAGCCTTCTTGGTTAGCTTTCACTACAGATGCTGCCTTTCCACTGTTTACTACTGATAGCACTCTACTAGGAACTGCTGGTTGTTATGAGAGCTCAAAAGTAAGATCATGTGGGCATGATCTGCACTGTGGGAATTAGGCAGAGGTGGAAGCTGGATAGATACACCACTTTCCTGAACTTTCTTTGATCAAATAAAGCAATCAGGATGGCCCAGTGCACTCTGGGACAGAGCCACCCTGGTCACAGCTAGCTGTGGGGCAGTAAAAACTGCTCCACAACTTAAGTAAGAGAACCTAGGGTGCTCTCAGTACAGCCCTCCATGCAGTATTCGCACTACCATGCTGTGTGGGGGTAGGGCATTGCAGTTGCGCAATCGTGTGGCAATACCAATTGCTATAGCAATGGCCCAGTGCACATGACCATGGCTATAGCAAGATCAATGGAACTGTTATGTCAATGGAACGGTTCATGCTTTACTAAGGCCTAGGCGGGTCTGGCTGAAGTTTGGGATGGGCCAGCACTTTACAGTGAGAATGCTGCCCACCGACCCTGATCTTAACTGCTGTGGGATACTTCCCCAGAGTAGTTAAGTGCTACAATGCCCACTATCCACCCATCTCTGATCTCTAGTTTCTCTGCCTCTTTGAAAACCAGCAATCCATCCAGTGTTCCAGCTGGTATACCAGACCAGCCACTCACGTGTGGATGGCTCATAAGTGGGGGTTTCATATACTGTTACTGAGATACCTGGTGCCATTTTGCTAAACACCTGGAAGCAATACCAGGTCAAAACATCCCAAGTCAGCTTGGGATGAGAGCTTTCATTCTTGACCTCTGTACCTGGGATGTGCCATCTGAAATGCAAGCAGCCCTCGGTGTAGGCAGGCAACCCATTCTATCATGAGCCAAGTAAAAGCATGGAACAGGATTACTTTCACAGTGCAGGAAAGGCCAATGATCAACTGAGGAAGGTTCTCCAGCATTGCATGAGAAGTGGTGAGGAAACTGCAGAAGGCAAAAAAAAACAAAAACCCAAAAGCTGAAATGAAAATGTCAGCCAAATATGTAGCAATTCTAAAAATAAAAAGAAAAGAAAAATTATTTTAAGGATGTGAACAAAAATAAAACTATCTCTATCGACATTACAATTTACTCACACTTATCAATGGAACTTAGCAACACTGTGCAGTTTTGGCAAATGCGCCTTTAAAAAATTGTAGAACAGGAAATGGCTTAGAAAAGGGGTATATAAAATATTAATAGGCTTGGTTAGTTTCCCTGTAACAGAAATCCCATGACTTAAGTATATGAAGTTATGTATTGTATGGGTAGATTTAATAAAAAAAATTTCCCCCTCACAAAAAGCTAGAATTAAAAGTCAAACAATGAATGACAAAATAAAGGAAGTTTTCTATATATATCGTTAAACTATGAATTTACCACAGGATGTGACAAACGCTACCAATGGAGATGGGAAACAAGTTAATGGAAAATAGAACAAGAATGGGAATTAAAATACAAATGTACCAAACTCACCCTGACTGAACAAATATATGAATCAAACATTAAGTACAGTATACTTAGAAATGTACATTTCCTCAATTTTTGTTAGGCAATTTTATAATAAAAAGTTGTCCTCCAGACAGCAGCTGGATATAGTGCTAGGAAGCAATAATATGGGGTATTGATCCCCCACTTATTGCTTCGTGCCTAGAACACGTCGGTCACAGTGTTGCCTTTGTGTGTTTTTGTGACATGCAATCCTGGCAGTTTGGTTTCTGTTGAATTGCCAGATGTGCGTGTTACCACCTCTGCACATGTGTGGCAGCTGTTTCAGCCTCCATGCATGCACGCAGGATGAAGCCACCATTGTGTCTCTGTCCAGAAAGGTGACTACCCTAAAAAGTACTACTACTGGAAACCCATGACCTGCACTCATCCACCCACCATGCCATGATAGGTAATCTTTACAGCACTTGAATGTAAGAGCCATAGGAAGAACTCTGATAACTCCTGGCAATAACTCTGACAGTTTTGCCTGTCACTCCTGCCAGTGGTCCTGCTGCTCTGTGTCTGCAGGTGGCCTAAAGACATCACTGAACCAATAGAACCATATACTGTGTTTGATGACCACATCAAGGCATCAGCATCACAAGTCATGAAATAGAAGTTCCTTGACTGCAAACAGCACACTGCTGCTTTAAGATCCAGAAGATTTAAACAACTATCACCCATGGCTAATGTACCCTATTGGACAAGGTGTTGCAGAGGGCCATGGTCTGATTATCTAGACCCGTTTCAATCTAGCTTTTGAAAATGCATTGGCTGCTCTGGTTAATGACCGTGGCTGCATCCAGACATCTTGATGCTGTGCATCAGAATGTGCAGCCAATTGAGCCATCACACGTGATGGTCTTACTTTGCAGTGGTGTTGCTTTATAGTGATGCTACTGTGAATTTACACAGCATTAAGTAAATTTGAAGCTTCCCGCCAGCCTGGACAGAATGGTGAGAAGAGCCAACTAGGGGCCTATTCGCACTTGGCTTTATTCTGGAATATATCCTGAAACAGGGGCTTGCTGTCCACATGCTAGTGCAGGCTACAGCAGGCCCCAAGTGAGGCCTACCAGAGTCTGCATTAGCATGTGGGCCACACATCCCTATCCTGAGATATACTCCAGAAAAGGGCCAAGTGCGAACAGGCCCAAGACCTGAGGCTTTGGAGTCAGCATCTGGGGCTAGGCTGGCAAGGGCTTCCCAAAATGCAGATAGCTCTTAACCTGCACTGCAACTAGCATGGGATTGCACAGTGTAAAGTGCACATCATATGAAAAAAAGCCCAGGTGTCTTCTTGTACTTCACTTCCACCTCTTCCTGTGCTAAAACTGGGACCTATTCACACTACAGCCCATAGTGCATGATTAGAGAAATTCTGGAGAAGAACATCTGCACCTTGCGGAGGCTGTTACAGTCTCCAGGCATCCCCTGGCTTCCCAGAAGTTCCCTAATTATGCACTAGGTGTGGAGCACGATTTCCAACCTTAACCAACCTTAACTGAAAGCTTACCTGGCATGTCCAGGCAGCGGCCATTTGCACCTCTTCCAGTGCTCTGGGGTTGCAAGCACGCTGGCACCTGAGACAACCATAGAAACAACTGCGGATTCAGGCCTGAGTGCACAATCTAGTGTCCCCATTTCTTTGATAACATGGGCTGAATCCGAATACTGGGATTCCCATTCAAACTGCAAAAAAAACCAACAACAACAACAACAAACCACCGGAGAAACAGGACCTTTTAATCTCCACCCCTGCCCCACAGAATCAGGTGAGTGAAAGAACAGAAGCAATCATCCCTTTCACACTCTCCCTTTCAAATTGGAAGCTCCCTCCCTCGATTCACGTTTCTGGGAAGGCAGCAATTTTGCGCTTAAACAGGAGAGTGAAAGAACCAACAGTGCAAAGCGATTCCCTTTCAAAGTAAAGACAGCTCACATGGGGGTAGGGGAGATAGGCTATTATTCTCCCTTCCAGTTTCCCTCCCCTCTGCAAAATGGAGGCTTGCAGCTTAGTTTTCCCCTGCTTTGTCATCCTTGCTACAAATGTATCTCTTTAGGCCGGTATTTTTTTAAAGTTGTCCTGCAATCGTATCTCTCCTAATTGCAGTGTGTTCAAAGCAGGCATGGCAAGGGGAGGGGGGGAGACCTTTGCAGGGGGGGAGACTTCCCACCCACATCTGGCAGGCATTGGCCTGAAGGATAGATCTCTGCCCCAAATAGTCCAGTAGCATTCCTAAAGGCTAACGCAGGCTGGGCTCCAAAAGGGGACTAAGAACAGTTTTTGTGAGGACTTTTTTTCTGCGGATTTTTGCAGCATAGTCCTCATAAAGTCCAGGAATAAAAACATAATGGGATCTCCTGATCCAAAAACAGATTCAGTTCAGATGTAAACTTGCATGGGAACACAGCTTTAGGTTTTTGTCATCCTTTACAAAGAGAAAGGACTGAAAGGACTTGGTAGTTCATAAAATACAGTAATATGCTGAAAGAACTTTGGAAAAGCCATACAATTCTTGCCAAAATTAATATGTTCACAAATTAATTTGTACATAGTGCTTCCTCCCATCTACTGTTTTATTACAACAGTCTGTCATGAAGAAAAAGCAAAATGCCTACAGTTCCAGCAAAGTACAAGCAGTTCTATGAACACTGCTTGCATTTTTACATTGGTATTGAAGATGCAACATGGAGAACCAGTGCTGTTGTTTTCCTTGGGCCCCATAAAAGACATATTGTCCTCCAGTGAAGATGCATTCATGGAAGGAAGGTGTACAGCCTTATACATAAGGTAACTCTTGAAGAAACTTTAGAAGTTACTTGTAGTTCAGAATACATTGCACAGGTCTCCAGTTTGCTTTAGGCCACAGTTCAAAGTGCTGGCACTTACATTTTAAAACTTAAAAGCTATAAGTTCAAACTATCTGAGAAAGTTACTCTTCCATATTATTTTGCCTGCTCTATAGTTCTGAAAGAAAGCCATGATGCTTCATCCTTTCTGGGTCAGGAAGGAAGGAAGATTGTCAAATCACTATTAATATATTAATGCTATTTTTTCTTTTGTTATCTACCTTTTTCTCTTTTTTAAATAGTACCATGACTTTTAAACATTTGGTTGTTGATGTATTGCTATTACAATCCAGTTTATAAACTTATTTTTTAAGAAGTTTTTTTTTTAAGTGAATGAATTTAAAGGTCATTATTAAGAGGTTCTTCTTACTATACTTTTATTTCACAGAAGCATCCATGACAAACCATTGGTTTGAATGGTGTGAAACACCAAGCCATGTATTTATATAATATTTTTGTAATGAACTCAGTCTATAGGATGTCTTGGTTTTACAGAATACTATATTCTTCCTGTGATAGCTTTTGTAAACTTTTGACTTCTTGGCACTCAACATCTGAAACTTCAATTCTATTTTTAATGGTTGCTGGCATCTGTTTAAACATACATCTCAAGAGCCACATAAAATGTAACCTTATACCTTGATGCCATTGTAAAGAAAATAATATTCATGGTTCAAAATGTTAAGTGAAAGACAACATTCCAAACATAGTCACCATTGTATATGCATTTTTTTTTTACCTAGAGTTTGTATCTTTAAATGTCTAACTATGGAAAAGTGTTTGACTTCTAATATTCATCCATCCACTAAAAAAAAAGAAACAGTGATCTTCAAGGTATTGTCTCCCCATTCCAGAATAAAGCATGGAAATGGAGAAATAAATAAATAAATAAATGGGAGTGGCTATAGATCAGTGGTAGAGCATACTGTCTAGAAAGCAGAGAGTTGCCAGTTCGATCCTCAGCCTCTTCCCAGAAGCTGGCAATGGCAAACCCCTTCTGTACGTCTGCCAAGAAAACTGCATAAGGGTGCCTTTGGAGGTACACTCAACTGAGAGTCAGGCATGACACAATAGTACCCAACAGCAGCAGGAGCAGAATAGAGCAATAGAACAAAGAATCAGACTATTTTTTCTCCCATTTGCACCAAGCTAGATGACACCCAAAACGCCAAAGACATTTTGCAAATGTGATCAGTTCAGTACATTCAGGCACATTACTAAATCAAGAATAACGTGGCTGAATGTTGTCTGGGTGCCCTCAGTGGTCAAGATCACAGTCTTGATAAGAAGTAGCCCTCATGCATCAGCATTGCAGCCAGCGAAACCAGGGCTTCACTCTTGAATGGCAGGAGGGCAGCAAACACAGGCAATGGTTCCATGGGCCATTGAACGTCCTATGTTCAATGAAGCCACCAATGTCAAGAAGACAGGTAAGTCCCTCTGAGCAATAGTGGTGACACAGCAGATACAGAGCCATCACCACAAGCAGATGGTGAAGAAAATTAATATGAGAGCTATTTATCCCGCTCTGTTCTTGAAGCACTGTTCCAGAGCTTATGGCAGCATCAGTGGAAGGGGGAACATGGAAGCCACACTCATTCTGCATACTGAGTACACCATTAGGGACACAGTTGTGTGGCATTTGCTCTTTATGGCACATCCATGGTCTGTACAGATTCTGCCTTAGCACCTAGGCCTGCATGTCTATGTATCTACAGAGGTCCCCACCACTGCGCAAGAAAGCACCTGTTGCCACCTCATCTTCATTTGTAACAGCAATTAAGTGTCTCATTGCAATTGCACCTCAGCTAGGTATGATTATCAATGGAAGCAGCATGGTTGCATGGTGCAATTTTGCACGCTGAACAGAGGCTCCATCTGCAAAGAACAACAATGATGACGACTTGGCTGTTATATCCTTTTCTCACCCAGAGACACAAAGTGGCTGACAGAGCTTCCTATTCTTCCTCTTCTGTGAGGTAGGTGGGGCTGTGAGGGCTCAGAAGGAGAGCTGTGACTAACTCAAGACCACCCAGCTGGCTTTATGGAGGAGTGACTACGAGATATGAGTTCAGCACTCTAACCACAAGGCCAAACTGGCTTAGACCCCTTCTCACTTGGATGTGAAGACAAAGGTAGCATCTTTTTCAGCCTTAGCTGATGTACATCAGGACAACTACACTCTCACAGATCTTGAGGAAAGTATTTTGCATAGAGGATATGATGTTCTAAGAATATTCTAAGCAAAGGGGTCTAGTAACAGATGAAAAGAAGTTGGTAGCATGAACTTAAGTAAATTAAGCTTACTTCATCAGATTCATGAGGTAAATTTCATTTTCTGGAGAACATTTCTAGTGAAAGTGCCAAGCCTGCATAGTACTACCCCTACGTCACCAGCCATGCCTGTCATTTTCTTCCTGCCACTCTCTACATTTTGGCTGCCAGAGAAATAATGCCCTTTCTGAACTGGGTCTTATTCCAGATTGCATCCCACCTGTGGTCTGCCAACATACACATCAGCGTGTCAGTGTAGAAAGGGTTCAGGATTTGATTTCTATTCATTCCTCCTGTTATTCTCTTGAGTTCATAGCCCAAGTATTTGTCATATTCAGTTTTCATACACTGCCTTCATTTCTTCACATTCTGAGATAGAATAGTAAGCAACCATGCCTTGCTGATATATTTAGACCAGCAAGCAACACTCTTTCCCCAAACATATGTTCTTGCCATTAAACTTGGCCTTAAGGTTACATACAAAATATTTCACATCCAAAACTGGAATTTGAGAAGCAGCACCTGAAGCCTGAGAGTCATAGATTAGTAGAATAGCATTTGCTTTGCATCCAGAAGATCCCTGGCTCAATTACCAGAGTCCCTAATAAGAGGCAATGTGAATCAGGAAGATTACAGCTGAATGATTAACTCACAATGTTCTCCAAATACCACTACTTGCACACTGGCCACATCTCCATAAATGGTCAGTCACGCACTTTTCTTGTCCAGCGGACAGGAACCCAAGTGCAGAAATGCCCCAGATCAAGGAGCTGCTAAGAACACATCTGCATGGGAGTAGACTAGGGCCTTTTCTGCACTTGGCCTTATTCTGGAATATATCTTGGGATAGCAGTCTCTGGCCACAAGCTAATGCAGACTATGGCAGGCCTCACTTTGGGCATTCCATTGTCTGCACTAGCATTCCGATAGCAGGCCCCTATTCTGGGACATATTCCAGAATGAGGCCAAGTGCAGATTTGGCTCATAGGCAGCAAGAACTACTAGAGAAAATCTATGAAGAAATGAATTAAATGGAATAAAGCTCATCTACCAAGTATGAAACTAGTGCCCAAAATGTGTTCAGATAATTATAAATGCTGTTTAAGTTACTCACTTTATCAATACCAGTACAATTCCGGCACCATTTAAATGGAATTGGTTTTATCCATTTTTATGAACTGACTCAACAACACTGTTCAAGAAAAAGATCACCTTCTAGATCACAGATCAGTAGTTATTAGCCAAAAGCTTCATATGAGTTCAACATGATAAAAAGATGTCTGGTGGTAAAAGACCAAAATGCAAATTTTCAGTTAAAAGACATGAAAAATTCAAAGGAAAGCTACAGAAAAAAAAACCTCCACATCTAATCACACAATTTCAGATGCACTGTAAATACCTAAGATGTAATATCAAGAATAGAAGAAGAGGAGTAGTAGTAGTTGGCTTTTGTACTCTACTTTTATCACACTAACGGCTGACAAACCTTCTGTTCTTCTCCCCACAACAGTCACCTTCTGAGGAGGGGGAGGGGCTGTGAGAGCTCAGTAAGAAAGCTGGGTGACTAGCCCAAGGTCACCCAGCTGACTTTGTGTAGAAGTGAGGGACTGAATCGGGAGACTATCAGATAAGAGTTCAACACTCTAAACACAAGACCAAACTGGCTCTGTTGCTACCCGTTTTATTACCTATCCCTTGTGGCAAATCGCTATAACTGATGACTGCATAACCACTGGAATTACTATATTAGTCATGAAAACTAAAGAGGACTCTTTCTTCCCTGATCTCATTCTGACTGGGTTCCCATCTGTCGTCTTCCTCCAGCTTGAGAAACCTTCATGCTGCTTCAAAGCAGGTCTTGGCTGGTCATTCCTGACACTATGCTGCTCCCATCGTAGGGGATCCTCTCATGATTTCCTTTCACAGTCTCCACTTGTTAGCTGTTGCTTAGCCTGCATTCCCACCCCAGTCTGATCTGTGTCACTTGAGGTCAGTTCTTGTAATCCAGCATTCTCCTCTAGCCCAGTACATTATAAATGGAGTTTCTGTCGCCAATTGCAATGCGCAGACTTTCAAACACCCATAATCCGCACTTCCACTCGTCTGCTCCTCTCTCCTTTCCTCTTTCTCTTTCCTATGTTAATGATTTCCAGCTGTGTGTTCTTTGGATATATCTACACATTGGCTTTTTCCATAATACAGAGCCAGCCCACTTCCAAATCCCAGATGGACTATTTATTTACTCGGCAGCATCTGGGTCTCGCTCTGCTCCCTGTCACTGCAACGTGGCAAACTTGTGAAAAATCAGTCTGGCGGCCAGTTAACAAGCAGCATTACTCTGTGAGAACATTTCAAAGGAGGAAGTTGAAAGCCAGGATGAGGGAGTGGGTGTAGTAAGAAGGAGAGAAAATGGAAATGAGGAAGAATCAGAGAGTGGGTTGGCCTCCCCCGTCCCCCGTACTGTGTTTTACAGGGTTACAGATGAGTGGTAGTGACGCTAACTTTAGAAACCAGGGGTTTCTTTCTTTTTCTGCTGTAATAGAACAGGGATGTAGGGATATGCATGAACATGTTTTTGGGCATTCGATTTGTAACAAATTGAATGTTAGAAAATTTGTATTCGTACAAATAGATCCCCTTCGAATGTGGTAGGATTCTATTCAGTATGAATATATTTGTACAGATTTATGAATATCCAATACAAACAAATACATATCAGATACAAATGAATACGTATCCAATATGTATCCAAGATACATATCTGATACATATCCTGGAACAAATCCCCTCTGAAAGCATCAAATCTGACCTGAATCCACTTTTAATACACTTTTAGTGTATTAATGCACTCTAGATCCATTGCAGACGTGACTGCTGCAGTTGCTTTCCCACCTCCCCAGTTTAACAAATGTCTGAACTATTTGTATGAATGTCTGGAAACATTTGTATTTTATGAATGTCACTGTACGAATATTGTAACATTTGATTTGTGTACATATGTCTGGCTTTGTACGAATTCATATGAATAACAAATGTTAGGAATATTCATGCACATCTCTACAGGGATGCATACCTGCTGGAGGTAAAGCATCTCAGACCTACTCCTTCGTAAATTTAAAGATGCACTGGGACAACATATTTAAATAAGATTGATAGGAATTTCTATTTAGTAGACTATCTCTGAAATGCAAGTCAAAATTGGGGATTCAGGCTATACTCTAGAATCATCTATCTGCACCATGACACAAAGTGGCCCTTTCTGTACTTATGTCACTTGATCCATATTAGCTAGATCCAGATCCACAGGCAGCCGAATTGATTGGGTTTAGAACAGCAAATGCGTGCTAAACAGGGCCACAACCAATGTAGACCACAATTATCTGGTTTACCAATAATCTGGATTAGTGAGCCCTTAGCACAGTTCTAATCCAGATCTAGGGCCTTTCCGCACATGCCGCCGAAAACGGACCTATAAGATACGTTTTCCGGCGGAATGTTTTAAAAAAGAATCTGACCCAAATAGGGTCAGATTCTCTGAGGCCCCACGCATCCACACATGCGTGGGGCAGTGGCGGCGGGGCCTGATGGGGAAACAGATTGGGGTGGGTGCTGTTCGGATGCACCAGCACCCATTCCAAACCAGCCCTGCTGGCGCATGCCCAGCTGTCACAGAGGCAGAGTGCGTACCACCTTACCTCATCACTGCTGGCCTTACCTTGTGCCCGCCGCCTTACCTCATCACTGCCGGCCCGATTCTGGGGCCAGCAGGGTGGCGTTGATCGCGCATGTGTGTGCCATGAACTACATTTCCCAGCTGCTGGGAAACGTAGTCTGCGGTGCACGCATGCATGATCAATGCCACCCCGCCAGCCCCAGAATTGGGCTGGCAGCGACGAGGTAAGGTGGCGGGCGCGAGTGCGGGACCCTCGGCGGGGTGGGGGTGGGGGTAGGACTCACCAGGGGGAAGCCAGGGAAGCTGGCCACTGGACTCGCCCACCTGTCAGAGCTGGGCATGTGCCGGCAATCCGGCTTTTTCCCCGCCAGTGCAGAAGCGTTTCCTTCCGAACCAGTTTAAGGGGAAAAGCCAGATGTAAGACCTGATTTTTCAGATCTTACATCTGGGTCGGATTTCGGCGGCAAAACCGGTTGAAGCAACCGCTTTTCCATGCCAAAGTGTGGACGTGGCATCCTCAAAGGGACCCTATTTGGGTTCCCTGTGCAGATGCCACGTCCAAATCCTTCCCGGATCTGGCTCTAAGTGCATTTTTAGAGCCTGTGCGGAAAGGCCCTAAAGACTTTTACATCTAAGGTGATCATTCTTTGTTTCCACACAGACTGGTTATGATGCATTCTTGTTGCTGAGACTTGAACCACCCTCTGAAGTGATATCCTCATACGTGTTCTTTTTTTCAACTGCATGTGAGCACAACTTCAGAGGCTACCAGAGTGATTGATCTGAATTCTCCAGGGAGATGGCACAGAATCTTTCTATCCCATCCTAACACTTACTAAATCAACCCATACATTTTAGATTAGGAAACTCCCGGGAGTCTGCACACCTGTTACCTAATAATTGTTTCAGCAAAGAGAGATTTTCTGACCTCTACACAACCTACTAAAATCTCTCTTATTTTCTACAACTGTTAAAAGTCACAAAAGCCATGCCCTCTTCCATATATAGGTTACCCTAATCGCTCTGGTCAAAAAGCTGACATAGTCCATTTAGGTACTGTTTCATATCCACAAAAACTTTGAATCAGGATTTTGCTGCTCAAGTACTGTGGATTGCAGTGAAACCTCTCGTTTATATCCTTGTCTATTATAGCCTAGGAATTTGTTACCTGGAGAACACACAAGCTGGTTTCATAGATCACTTTTTTAGACTTGCAGTTAATCCCTCTTCCTGCCTTCCAAGAGCCTTGTTAACAGAGACCTTCTGAACCGTCTTTTCTGTCATTCATCTACAGTCACTTTTTTACTACTTCACTAACAAGTGGTTGAAGGGATTCCAAGAGTGGAGTTAGCAAAGGCCTCTGACAAAAGATTCATGGTTTTCTTCCAAGGCCTGTGCTATAGTAGGCTCTCTGACTGATGGAGGACCTGCTTAGTATTTTTCAGTCCCACAGGTAATCCTATAAATTACACAAACCGTCTGCACATCACACTTGATGTTCAGTCGATAGCCCTGTGGCTTAACTGACGGAAAGACCTTTTGGCTCTCAGCAGAACCCTATCAATCCAGGATGACAAGATCACAGCTGAGACAGGAAGGTTTAAACCTCCTTATCCTCATGTTGTGGCACTGATATCAGCCCCCGCCCTATGTGAGTCGAATTTAATTTCCTAAACTCATGGTACAATAGATTCAAATCATTAACATAATGTGTAGATAAATCCCATGCCAGGAGTGACAAATGGGGGCTCTTTGGCTGTGCCAGCCATGATTGATGGAAGATGAAGTCCAACAATACCTAGAGGCCATCATAAAGTCACCTTAGTCTCAACCAGTGAATCTTCTGATGCTTGCCGGTTAAAAGTTTCAAAGCGTACCTGTGATGTCTGTGCTTATTTAATGTATATATTGTTGTTGTTTGGAATGTATGTAAATGTATTTGTTGTAAGAATTGCCTTTGTAACATGCTTAGTTAGTTAAAACAGGTAAGCTGCAGGGCTCTGATACCCTAATTAGCATAAAGGAGGGGGGGAATGAGTACTGCAGGCGCAGCCAATGAGACTGAAGGCTCATGCCAGGTGGGAGGCATATAAACCACCTGCCAAGAGAAGAAGAGGTTCTTCTTTGCTGGGAGATTTTGGGTGGGAGGTTCAGGTGATCTGTAACACATCCTGAAGAGAACTTACCTGTATTGATCTACACGTCTTAGGCTGGGACAAGCCAGGAAAGGAAGACTAGGGAGATAGGTGTGTGTTTGTGTTACTTAAGAATTTTGATAAACGTAGCAACTAATCTACTTTACTTCACAAATCACAACCATTGTAACAATAAAGCTTGAGACTTCTATTTTTCTAAAGAAGAGTATTGCCTACAGTGATTTATTAAAAGGCTAAAGGGAATGATACATTGAAAAGGCTACTATAGCTTTAAGAAGTAGGGAAATTGGGAGCCAGAGAAAGTGGACCGCAGGGGGCTGGTTAGAAACGCTTACCGCTTATTTCAATAGAGGAAAAAGGAGGAGGGTGGTGCACTCTCTCACATGAGGCTGGGAAAACACGGCCGGCGCTGATTTTTCCACTACCAAATCTAAATACATTCAAGCCTCTAAATAGAAGAAAGTGGCAGAATAAAACCCACCTTGGGCTGGGGGGGGGGGGTGCGCGGCACCACAGTACCCACAAACACCACACAATTCAACACAACATCTATGATGTTCGGTATATTAGCATAAAACGCTAATGTTGACAGCTGCCTCATTCCTTCCTTATTATTTATTATTGTTACTGGTGTCACTAGATAGAAAAAGATCTTACAGTTTGATCATAGCCCCTTCTGCACTGGGCTTTATTCTGGACTATATCCTGGGGCAGTTTCGCAATTCTCTTCCCATTCACTGGATGGGAAAGGAGCACGATGAACCAACGTTATCTAGCGCTCGCACTTGGAGTGCTAGACAATGTTAGCCCTACTCCCCGTGATTGAATACTTACCATGATTCAATTGCAGGGGCGGTCCTTTTCAGTGTGCCGCCATTTTGGCTGTGGCACCCTGTGCAACTGCACATGAGTCAGTGCTGTCACCATGACAACGCTGATACTCTATGCAGTAACAGTCGTGTAAGGAGTGAAGCAGAGCTGCAAGTACACTTACAGGAAAAAGCAAGCATATGTCACAGTCTTCCAGCAATCACACTTTTTACTTACTTCCTGGACATTGCTGCCATCAGTGCTCTGTCCACCATTCATGCGTAGAGACCAAAACAGACATCCATGCATGCACAGAGATGCCAACATGGACATTCAGGCACTTGGGATGGCCAAATGCTCACATGTGCATGCCAGTAAAATGTGCAAAGACAGTCTTGCTAGGAGGTAGTAACTGTGGAGGAAGGATTTTTTGCGGCTTCACCTCCAAGCAGGATATCTGGCTGCCGCCTGTAAGCAACTTTGGCTTGTTTCATTGTGCAGAATGGACGCTGAACATCTAGTGCATTCTTAGCTATAAATATATTATTTTAATATTTAAAGGGCTGTCAAGATCAAGAGTTTTAAAACACATCCATGCACCATCAAAGGTATGTTTAATTTGCAGGATGTTTAGATGTTTGTTCCCTCTCGTTTTCCAACCTGCCTGCGCGTTGCCTTTCCTTTTTAACCTAATCTTTCATAATTGTTACTGGTTTCCATGTTCATATTCCCTGCTGACAGCCTGACCCTCCCTGCTTATGGCTGACATTCACGGTATTGATTCAGCTTGGTTTCATCAAGCAGCAATTTGCACTAATGGGATAACACTTGGTGACAGCACACTACAGCAAGCATCTGCAGCAAAATTTCTTATTTTGGCCCATTTCTGCAGTGACATTAACTCTGTACGTGCCATTTCCTTTTAAGAATCTTTCCCCCGTGTAGCAGAAATCTTCCATAGATATTCACAAACCTATGTCTCTGCTTACCTAGCCAAACATTCATAACTGAGATGGTGGGCCAGGGTGGTAGAATTATATGTAAAAGTAAATCATACAAAAAATATATATTTTCTTTCTTCCTTCCTTTCTTTCTCAAGGACACTGAAACCACTGGAAAAGTTGGAAGTTTTTCTGAAATGTTTAAGTACAGTATATTCAATCCAAAATCTGACTACAGTTCAGTTCCTGCTAAGTAAATCATTAAACTCTATTAACGGATGCAAGCCTGAATTTATATTAACAGCAGTCATAGTGTTTATGAACACCATGCCTGGCAAATGAAGCTGCATTAGAAAGGCTGGCAAACAGGGCTGCATTAGAAAAGCGGTAGTGGGGAAATGCTTGCTAGGTATTTAAATTATTTAAGACTTGCACTGGGGCAAATTTTTGAGCAGCACCACCATTCCCTTTCAGGCTGAATAGTTGCAGAAATCACTTCTTGGGAAAGACACCATTGATAGCCAGTATCAGTGGCTACTGGAATGGATACCTAGGTTGGAAACACAGGCAGGATGCTTCTAAAGGCCATTTGCAGGGATTGGAGAACAGGTGAAGGTTTTGCCTTTGTCTTCTGCTTGAGAAGCCCAGAAGCAATTGGTGGGTCTCTGTGTGAGACAGGATGCTGAACTAGATTGTTTGTGGACTGATCCAGTATAGGGATGTGCACAAACGTTCTAAACATTCAATATTCAATTGAATGCAATCAAATGTGGACATTCAAATTCAAATAGAATGTCTACACATTCAAATGTAAACATTCAAACAAATTTTGAAAGTTCCAAAACATTTGTTTGAATGGTTCGAAACATTTGAATGTGGAGATACGTATGTACAGTTATGACTGTACCGATACGTATCTGTATGCATCTCATACGTATCTGTACACATTTGCATATGAAATGCATGCAGATATGTATGACACATAAGAATGCTGTTGTCATCCATATCTTCAAATATGAATGTTGTCGACATTCGTATCCTCAGATTCGACTATAACATTCAAATGAATAGATTTGAATGTATTTGATTTGAATCGGATTTTGTTGCATTCAGATTGTAAACATTCAAATTGAATTCAAATGCAAAAACATTTGTGCACATCCCTAATCCAGTAGGACTTCTCTTGTGTCCTTACAAAAGGAAGCACTAGAAGAGTGCCTAATGAAGACCCAGGGTCCCAGTTTAGTCCTGCTTGGACTATTTTTGGGACTATTTTTAAACACAAAAAAACAGGACTTTTAATACCACCACCACCCCCGTGCAAAACCTGCCTGCAATAAAAGCAGCAAAAGCTTCCCCTTAACTCTAGCTGGCAGTTTTTTTAAAAAAAAATTCTTACCACAATTATTACTTTCTTTTTTCACACCTCTCCCTTTTTACATTACTGGGAACTGTGAGCTCACGCAGATCACTGAAGAAGCGAGCACAGCATGATAAAAAATGTATCTCTTTGCAAAGCATTTTTTTCTTCTCAAGTGTATCTTTTCTAACATGCATCAGAAAAGATACAAATGTTTCCAGAAAAATGTTTTAAAAAGCAAATCTGCATCAAGCAGATCTCACCCCTTTTTGCCGTTTTCGAATGGAGCTCTAGCATTTTAAGCATGACAAGAGAGGGGCGGAGATTTGCATCTGTAAAGTTCCACCCACAGCTGGCTGCCATTGGCCAGAAGACTAGACCTCCACCCCAAATAGCCCAGGACCTTCCCCATGTGGGGGGAAATAAGCGGACTCGGCTCCAGAAAGGGGACTGAGTCCTGTTTTCATCAGTACTTTTTTTTCCCTCCAGATTTTGGCAGGATATTCCTCATAAAATCCGGAAATAAGAAATTGCATGGGGATGTCTGGATGCTGAATTTGGATTAATCACTAAGTCATGGGAATGGTTCCTCCCAAATTCAAATTCAATTTGAATTAAAATGCCCATGGGGACACACCCTAAGAAAGCTTTTTCAGGTTGCACCAAGATCAATTCAACACAGTTCCTAAGGAGGTATACATCTAGAGACCATGGAATGATGCAGTTTGATATTTGCTCTGTCTTTATATCTGCTAACACCCCCATGACATGTGGAGATGGCCAGCCTTACTCACTCCACAGCACCGACAGAGTTGGTTCTTATGTGTGCCGCCAAGTGAGTTAACAGCACAGAATTGCCCTACCATTTATGTATGTGCTTTAATTATATCTCATTTAAAATTGGCCAATTGCATGTGTGGTTTTTGTGTCATGACCAGAGACCAGGGGCATTTTTGCACTACCCATCCTTGAGCGCTAGTCAACTTTATCCGCTCCCTCCCCCAGGATCGAATACTCACCTTAATCAATCCTGGGGCCTGGTCCTCCTCTGGGCACTGCCATTTTGGCAGCACCACCTCCACAACTGCACATGTGTCAGCACTATCACCTTGACAACACTGACTTTCTGTGCACAAACAGTCACATCTAGCCCTGGAGTTCTGGCAAGAGCAAATGGTCGCACCACTGGACACTTGAAGTAAGTGATTAGCTAACATTGGTGAATGTGTGGAGCTCAATTCCATGCCCCACACCTAATCAACTATTAGTGCAGTTCTGGGATGGGAGGGAGGGCATACCTGGAGGCTGTAACAGCCTACTCAACCTGTGTATGCTCTTCCCCAGAGGTGCCCTAATTATTGAATAGGCCGTAGTGCAAATAGGCTTCAGCTTTTTTAGAATATCTAACCAGTATTCACAAAGTACAGCTGGGGAGCCATCTCCAAGACCTAGGATGCAATTGTATACAGTGGTACCTCGACATACAAGTGCCCTGACATACAAGTGTTTTGAGATACAAGCCGCCGAGCGAGTGATATTTTGCTTTGAGATGAGAGCAAGATTTGAGATACGAGTATGTAAATACAGTACAGTACATAACAAAAACAACTGAGGTGGTGTTTTGGGAGCTGGAATGGATTAATGGGAAAATTGCTTTGAGATACGAGCGATTTGACATAAGAGCAAGGTTACGGAACGAATTAAACTCGTATGTCAAGGTACCACTGTATATCTTTAGCTATTTCCTTGGAATTTGGATTAACTTTTGTAACTGTGGTTTCAAATGGTATTAATTCTCTGTTTGCATTAGTATTTACTTTAGGTACCTGAAAGAAGTGCAGCAGACACTTTGGGACCATCCCATCATTTCCTTTTTTGAAAAAAAAAAGTAAATGAAGTAATACTTTACTATGGCAGACATTTATTACTCATTTAAGGAAAAGAAAGAAATGCAGGCAAAGACAGACTTCTTGATGGGTTGGACGAAATATTTAAACCTTTTGGAGGTCTGAGCAAGTGGAATGAAATGAGCTCTTTACCCAGATGAGGAGGCTTGAGAGAAAAGGTTTTTTAAAAGGAAATTAGAATGAAAGTGGAATGCCGGTAGAGTTATTTCAATCAGAGAGTAATAAGCTTGAGGGATAAGTTATTACTAAGTAAAATCAATGAAGCAAATAGTAGAAATAAATTTGAAAGTCAAATGGATATACAAGAGTAAGAGAACACCTGAGAAAACAGCATGTGTTTCACATTTCAAAGATCTGAAGAAACCACCAAATTTTATATGACCTCTTGACCTTTGGCCAACATGTCAGCACTGATATGTTCAAAGCCTCGGCGTCTTTACTACATAACCCTTATGGAAAGTTCCATAAGAAGCTTGACGCGTATAAGTGAACTCCAAAAAGAATGTGAAACAAAAAAAGGGAACAGATATAAGAATACTTTGCCACAGTGGTGGAATATTTAAAGCTTTCCAGATGTTGTTGGAGACCAACACCCATAACTTCTAACACGGATGTCAGAATAGTCAGCAATAGCAAGAGCTGAAGATCCACATATATCTAGAAGGCCATAGGATTCCCCTCTCTGCACAACAAATGAGAATTAAACATGGGTTGTGAAGTTCTTACATTCAACCCTTGGCTCTCTTCACACTGATCTTTAGTGTACTCCAGGAAGGAGATTCAGGGGCCTGCTGTCCACATACTATTCCCTTTTTGGCCAGTGCCCAGCTATGTGGGCATTATCCCTGCTGAGATTTGTCCTGCCCCTGCTTTCCCCCACAGACTCACAGCTGGCCCTTCAGCCAAGGCAGCAGCAGGTGGCCATCCTGCTGAGGGTCCAAGCTTCCTGTGCAGTGCATTGGAGGAGGACATCTGGTAGGGCAAGGGGAGACACCTTGCCACCACCCCATGCTCACCCACCTTCCACCTCCACCACCTTTTTTTATTTTAAATCCTGGATTTGTGCATGACTGTTTCAATGCAGCTTTGCCTTATGGGGTGAGAGATGGCCATTCCACAGAGATGCTCCATGCCAGTGGAGGGACCCTCCACACAAGGTGCATGGATCCCCTTCCCCCCACTATCCCCTGTGGCCATGTGGCTGGCCCTACAGACAAGTCAGCACCCAGGTTATCACTAATCACCCCAGTTTTTCCAAACTGAATGTGATAAATGCAGAGAATAATGTTACAAATGTTCTTATAGGGCCTGTCCCCAAGGAATAAAAAGTCTGCTAAGACTCTCCTTTTGCCTCTGAGCGCCCCCAAGCCAGGGTTTTTAACGAGGTTCCAGCGCTACAAAATGTGGAAATCGCGCGACAAAATACATGCACTTTAAACAACTCTTCCAGCGCTCTTTCTGTAAGTCGCGGGTTTTCCTCGCTACATTTACCTTGAGGACGCTCCGTGGCAAAAGGGGTGGGGATTGCCGCCTGCACACACAGCAGAAACACAAGCAGCTTCACTTTCTAAAGCTCAGAACTAAAGAGCCAGAATCACGCAGAATTGCAACATTGTTGCAATCGCTGTGAGGTGTGA
This sequence comes from Aspidoscelis tigris stejnegeri, assembly GCA_023333525.1. Lineage (NCBI taxonomy): Eukaryota > Metazoa > Chordata > Lepidosauria > Squamata > Teiidae > Aspidoscelis > Aspidoscelis tigris. Next base: position 27,839,988 of record JALMGA010000004.1, on the reverse strand, counting down.
AATGGGTGGATTATTGCTAGGGGTGGAGTTTAAAGCGATAACAGGGAAAGTGATGAGTGAATGAGCGATCGTGCGCTGGACAGGGTGGATTTTTGAAAGCAATAACAGGGAAAGTGGTGAGAGTGAATGTTTTCCAGCACGAGAAGCCATTTCGGGGGGGGGGAGAGATCTGGGAGACGAACAGAGAGCCGATCACTGTTTCTCCTTTGCACTTGTCAGGGATTGTCTTCCTGGTTGTGGCCACACCGAGCACAGTCCCTCCCCATTCCCGCTGGCACCCTATGAACAAGAGCAGGGGCAGGGAGAAAAAGATGCGCGCAAAGAAAACAGGGATCCTATGGGGACAGAAGGTGCGTTAAAAACATGCATTTTCCTGAGCCTCATGCGGACGCTTATTCCTGATTTGCATGGCACTTTTAAAGTCCACTTCAATAGAGTGACAGTAGAGTGACAGTGGAGAAGTAAATAAGTCTTTTGGGGATGCAGCCATAGGCCCTGTCCCCAAGCAATTTAAAGTCTGCTAAAACTCTTCTTTTGCCTCTGAGCACCCCCATGCCAGGGTTTTTAATGAACTTCCAGAGCTACAAAATGAGGAAAACACACAACAAAAAAAGTGCCCTTTAAATAAGACTTTCAGAGCTCTTTTTGGAAGTTGCGGGTGAGGTGTGAAATGGGTTGACAGCAATAACAGGGAAAGTGGTGAGTGAATGAGTGATCGTGCATTGGACAGGGTGGATTTTGACAGTGATAACAGGGGAAAGTGGTGAGAGTGAATGTTTGCTGGCACAAGAAGCCATTTCAGCGGGGTGGGAGATCTGGGAGACAAACAGAGAACCAATGGCTATTTTTCCTTTTGACTTGTCAGGGACTGTCTTCCTGGTTGTGGCCGCGCTGAGCGCAGTCCCTCCCCATTCCCGCTCCAATGGGGACGGAAGGTGCGTTAAAAATGCACATTTTGCTGAGCCTCATGTGGACACTTATTCCTGATTTGCATGGCACTTTTAAGGTCCACTTCAATAGAGTGACAGTAGGGGGACAGTAGAGAGGCAAATAAGTCTTTTGGGGATTCAGCCATAGTGTTTACGCACAAATTCTGTGGCTTAAAAAAAAATCCATCCGTGGTGGGAATAAATTGGTGACAGGTTGAACAAGGAGGTGGGGAGGGGAGTGAAGGCATGACTCCAGTGCCAGACCATGTTAATTGACAGGATTTGATTCTTATCTGAATGCTGGAGGCGTGGTGATGTAAGAGAAGGGTGGAGAACTGAAGAGACCTGTATTGGAGACTTGGCATGAGGAGGGAAAGGTGTGAGCAATCCAGCCTGCACTGAGGTTAAACTGAGGCTGGATTATTAGGCTTTGGTGTAATCACTGCTTGCATGGTCTCAGTTTGCATCGGCAATAAAACAGATTAATTTGGCAATGCGTAACCACAGCCTTGGACATTCCAAAATAAAGCATAGATATTCGTGCTCTATTTGGAGTAGTCAAATATAGCAGAATAAGTAACTGATGTTTGGATTAGCTTTAAGAACAGTCTCTTCCCCTTAGATGCAAAGGAGAAGAACACAGATACCTAATGCTTACTGCAGGTTGTTCTACTCATGTTAAATTAGAGTTTACTGTAGCATCTGAACTGACATAGCCTAAATCATACCCAAATATTTTACCTTCCAGATGATTCAAGTCTAGCATACATAGCCCATAGTCCCATTACCATGCATAGTCCAAAATACGTGTGCTCCAAGGTTTATGATCTTAGGTTGTACTCATTGCAAAGTTCTCTTCCTGTGAGCCAGTTCCACCTGGCCTGACTGAGTTCTGAGGGTCACGTTTCAGTTTCTCCGAACAATCTCATCCTTTATGGTGAGATTTCAAATGCAACTGATGAACCAACTTACTCCAGATCTGTGGACCATTTGCATTTTCAGAAAATGTACCTGAAATTGCCTACAGCTCTGCCTCAGTGTCTGAATCCTCTACAGAGAGAGATTTTCATTCCAGCTGAAAAGGCATGAAATCTTCTGTTTGTACAAACAACGCAAGTGAAGCCATCTATTCAGCATAAACTACTAGACAGGCACTGAGTTCTGTCAGGAATTTCAGTTGCATAAGCTGTTCATTCACACATGCTACTCTTGGGTGTATTCAAGCCCACACATGACTCGGAAAGAGTAATCATTGTGCCCATTAAAGGCAACATATCAGGCTGCCCTAAGGGTAAAGTGCATGTGAGATTCCAATGTGTTAACTTCCATATGTGTGAGAAAATGGGAGGGGGGAGGAAAACACGTTCTGCTGGAAGCCACATGGGGACCTTCCAAATACCACAGCGGTATGAAAACAAACCTGCTATTTTAGCCTGAAGGCAGAGGACATGAAATGCTTCTCTTCACAATATTTTCTTCTCTACCCAGCTTGCACCAGATGAATTCTTTTTACACAGTCTGGTTACAAAGCTTTAGAAGCGTGTGAGGGAGGGGGAAGAGGAAACAAAAAATTTATGCCCAAGGATTTACTAAAAGATCTTTGAAGTCTAGGTGGTGGCTTATCCTTCACATAAGGGCAAGTTTGGGCCACCCAGGGCTCTTCTCGAAATGAGGGCCAGGAAACAGAGGCTTTAGATGAGGGAGAACGAGAGTTTAAGTATGAAAAATAAGTCATAGTTCAGAGAAAGTTAAACACTGGAGGGCTGAATTAGAACAAGGGAAACCAAAACACAGAATGTTACTATAGCTTTAAAATAGACACAGCAAAAAGGCCTATTGTTGCTTGGGGTAGAACAACAAACAGATCCCACTCCATCAGTTAGTCAAAATACACAAGGATGTAGCCCAATTACTTAAGGTACTCAAGGCAGAATTATCCCCTAAGCATCTCTCTTCTTCCCCGGTAGTAAAATTGCAACAAATTAAGTAACTTTTCCATGGAATCCCAATACCTGCTCCTTGAGGTGCCTATCTTAGGGCAATTTTGCACCTTCACTTCTTGGGACAATCTCCCGAGGAAGCAAAGATGGGAGACAGTTAGGGCATCCACACATTGGGATGCTGGATCTATCCCTAACTTAGCCAGCGCTTCCCTAAGAAATACACTCAGGAATACACAGAAACTCTGTATTCCTGAGTGGAGACATGTCTTTCTTCAGAGCCCTTTCTGTGATGTCATACTTACACTTGTGCATTATCATTTGACACCACGTTCCCCTGTGGTCATCCAGCATGGAATATGCATGTGTCCAATCCATTCAATAGGGCCCAAAGATGTTTAAGAAGATAACAGAAGAATTTAAAGACAAGCATCTGGCACCAACACATTAAGAGCATCTACCAACACATTAGGTAGATGCCTAAAATTTTATTCCTTCACATCTGTGGTAGGTTAATTTTTTACAAATCACTGAACATTTCAATGTTTATCCAAACCAAACGTCCAAAACTTCTGAGGTTCCCTCATCAATGAATAAATAAGATTTGCCTGACTTCATTCAGAATAAATATAGAGCTTAAATACAAATCCCAAAGGAGTCTGCCGCATAGCCTTGCTAACTTCAGCTGGTGAAGTTGAGATTTATTTTCATAAATCAAAGTAGGCAACAAAATCAAACAACATTTTTAAATAAGATGTTGTCTTTTTAATTTCTGAAGCCTCTTGAGGATCAATGGATCGCCTCAACCAGAAATGAAATAAAAGCGTGGGTGGGTGCCATTAAAGAGAATTCACATATTATTTTTGCAAAAGTTAAAAGCTAACACAAACAACCCTATGGCCAAGAACATGCAATGTGAAGAAGGATGGAAAGCCAGTGAGGGCCTTTCTGCACTTACCTCTGTTCCACTTACTTCATAATCCTATTCTGGGCCTCATCTGCATGCATGTTTGTCTGGAACTGAAAGGCCTTGCCCACCACTGATACACTCCATCTACATTAGAAAGAGCTTGATGCAGATCAAGAGGCCTACAATCATACCAGCTCAGACTGTCTGGAACCATTTTCCAGACTACCAGAAGACGCATTTGGCTATATGCTAAAGGTAGTTGCTGAAAGGCACCCCTAGTGTCTCTCATTCCTAGCCCTTTGGATCCCTTCAGAGCTCTTGAAGCCTGGCACCAAAACCAGGCCACATGCAAAGTCTGTGGGGTAGTAGAGATGCACCACGGAAGGCCCCAGTTTTCCATCTGGCTCTGGTGGTTAAAATGAGGCTTTCAATCATGGCACTACACTATGGCCCCGCCCCCATGCAAGCTGTTTGGCGCCATTTGGGTGCTGTTTGGGCACGCATGGGCCGGGTATGGGACCAGGAATGCATCTGAGGCATCCTCATGGCATTCCCAGCAACTTTCGCAAAATTGCAACATTGTTATCAGGTGTGAAGTGGTTGGATTGCTACAGTGTAGCGGCTGCTTTAAGGGGTGGATTTTTAGAGTAAAATCACTATTTTTGGAAGCAAGCTATTGGGGGAGGGAAACCCTAAACAAGTATTCTCATCCCTTAACACGGTACCGTTCCCACAGTAAAAAATGTAAAATGTTTCAAGGACATGAACCGGAGTGAGATCTGTTGAAATGAGGATTAACATTTACAACGCTTTGGGGCGATTTAACACGCGAAAGACATGTTAAGCCAACCTGACATGGGAACTGCGAGGATTGAAACTGTTTTGAAACTGAAATAAGCTTATAATGGGAACGCGGCCTAGGTGTGACCTCAGTTCGAATTATGAATAGGATGTCCTGTCTCATATAGGTCTGACCGGGGGCAGTGTGTCTTCTCTCTTGTATGTCTTCCTGTCTCCTGACAGCATCTTCTCTCTCAGGTGCATATTGTGTTGATGTATGAAGGAGAGCTTTATCATTGGCTGCCCCTAAGCTACGGAACACCCTTCCCCTGGCATGTACCAGGCAGGAACCTTAACTCTTCAGTACCCAGCTAAATCTTCTTTTACCCAAGCATTTGGACTTTGTTCAGGGGTGACCTTTTGTTCAAATACTTGGGTGGGGCAACAATTATTGATTTTTTTCATTGTTGTTTTCATTCATGTATTTCTTATTTATTTACTTATTTATTTAATTCAACACACCACCTTGACACTATGTAATATAAAAACAACCAAGAAAGAAATTTTTCAGCATGCTCAAAATGCATCTTTCAACTAGAGTCTCTTACCACCCCCTTGAGCTATTGGCTGGGATGTAAAAACAGAAAATCCCACAAGTGCTTTTCCTTCTTCCCAGCAGTACAAATAAAATTATAATAAATAAAATAAAATAAAATCTGTTCCTTTCTGACAACAGTCAAAATCTGTTCTGTCAGCCAGCTGCCTCCCTCTGCCTGAGGGCAAGGCCTAGCCCTGAATGTGTCTGCACTGAAGACTATGCTCAGAGAAAACAATTGTGCCAGGGAAGCTCAAAAATAAAAATAAAAATCATGCTTGTCTTTTTAGCCTAGCAGTAAATGAAAGAGAAACCCAGAGCAATCTGGTGAATGCATGCTAGGCATTTAAATGTGTGTTATGTGTTCACAGTACTGAAGACATTTCTTCTCATGAAGTGGTAATCATTACAGTGAGGTGATCAAAGGCCTTTTTGCACTACAGCCAAATGGCTGTAGCGCAGTAAGGCTAGGCCACTTGGGGACACTTTCCCCATTCACACCTAGGCAGGTAAGGAATGAGTGGGCACGTGTTCCTACCTGCCTACGTGCGAAAGGGGAATCTGTCCCTGTGTGGCCTAGCCCGCAAAGGCTAGCACAGGGGCAGGACACCCCTCCCAGGCCTGCCCCCCATTGGGTCGAATTCCTGGGTTTCCGCGGGTTCCAGGGGACCAGATCGGCTCCCCTAGGGCTCAGAGGAACACCCCCAGGCATGGGCTTACACAGGAAAGCACAGCGCTGCCAGCCCGGCTTGCCATTTTGGGACCCAATGAACACGAGGTAAATACCTCACATGCATGTTTATCCCCATGTAGGACCCCCCTAAAACTTGCGGGAACACGGGGAAGGTACGCGATCGGCCTGCCCAATTGAGGCAGCCAGAGGCGGGGTCTGGGGCTGTCAGGGAGGGAGTGTGCGAATGCGCTTCCCCCTGATGAGCTATGGGATGGCCAGGGAGAGCCACGAATGCCCTGGGCCAGATGTAGAGCACGATTTCAGAACGGAACCACCTGCTCAGCAGAGTGAATGCTCCATCCCAAGGCGTCATACACGTGTTTTGTTTGCCCTCGTGAGAATAAGCCTCAGGTCTTCAGGAGAAAGAAAATCAGTATTCTTTCTTTTCTGGGTGAGTTCTTGTGAGCCACTTATTATTCCTCAAAGCCGCCTACAGTTATCATTCATATTGCTTCCAGATGAAACATGAATTTGACAGGAAGCTGGCAAAAAGGGGCTGTAAGTAAATTTCCTGAACTGCTGAATATTTTCCCTTTTGAGGATTGTTAAGGAAGTTAGCCATTTCTAGGCTGCATTCAGATATAACAAAAGGGGTGCCCCAGAAGTGCCTCAGAGAGGCAATGTGTGGCCCTTGTTTTTCCAATCCTTCTCTAATCCACCTTTTCTATTGGGCCATGTTCATGCCTAAATTTTAATTCAGCTCCAAGAGAACTCAACAGCAAAACAACAGGCTGATTCATTTCAACGTTGTTTGCATTCACATTTAACTTTTTAAAAGCTTTGAATTCATTTTCAAAGCTGAACATTCCCAAAGGATCAGAGGAATCTGCAGTTTCCAAGGATTACAGGTGGCAGAACATGAATAATCTGTATTCAAATCGAAAGAACTCTTGGGCCGTGTTTCCATTCAATAAAAAAAATGCTATTTACAATGCTAATAAAAATGGAAGAAAAAAAAACCTGAAACAAAATCAAATATGGCTGTTCCCACTACTTTCACTTAAAATGCGAAAAATCCCTATTTCTGAGCTTCCTTCAAAACTGCATTAGGGAAAGTGCATCTTTTCCTCCCCTCCCATTGTGAGTTGTGGTGCCCACCCCCTATCTCTGATTGGGGTTCCTGCTGATGCAACATTATTGACATGGCTGAGGGGGGGGGGAGTTCAAGCTCTGCCCTTTGATTGTTTCTAGTGCTTTCTTTCACTTGCACAGAAATATTCCAGCCACCAAGACAACCGCCAGAGGGCGCAGTCCATCACAGGCACACAGGAGCAGGGTGGCTTGGGCAAAGGTCCTGGGACATTTTCCGTATAATCATGTGATGGCAGAAATTGCCTATGGATTGACCTGTCAAAAAGCCAGAGTTTGCGGAGAAAAAAAAATTCCCTGCGGACTTTTGCACAATTCTGCAATTGCAAAATATCAGTTGCGCATTGGCGCCCAGCATTCTTTTTCCTTCTGGGTTGAGCTTACCACCCCAGATTGGCCCCCACCCCTCGCCTCAACCTCAGTCCATGTGTGCAAGGGCTTCTGACTCCACTCCGCCAATGTACAGCTCGGCTGGCCCCTCACTTGGCCAGCCAAGCTGGACACCCATCCTCCTTCTCCACTCCCCCTCCTCCTTTCATCATACTGTGACAGACCCCACATCTCCTACCCAAGCAAGAGGAAGCCCCAAGTAATGGGGCACAGACAAACCCCACCATCCCATTGGCAGAGTGGAGTCATGTGGACCCCACATCCTTCAATCACTCACACAGCACCGATATGTCTTCACAGCAAATCCTGCCTGTGTGTCTGAAGCAACAGATTTGTAAGGTCTGGTAAAGTCAATTATTAGGGGCATTTCTGTGACTGATGTGGGCTAAACCATTCCAACTGATCTATTCCTACTGGAAGAGTTCCCAGCTGGGGCAGTCCAGCAGTCCCAGAACAAAGCTGTTTGTTCTTGGGATGGTCCTGCACTCCTCCAAAGCTCTTGCAAGCTTCAGAGCTGACTGGTGGGATTCTGACAGCCAAGAATGAACATCTGTGGCCTCAGAACCCATTTTGGTGGCACAATTTGGTGTGTTGCCACAATGTGGCGCTCAGCTAAATGAAAACAAGGAAGCACACACACCTCCCTGCACATTTCCCTGTTCTGTTCTAGCAGCCCCCAGACCACCAGTAGACATTTTTAAAAAGGTTCTAGGCGGCCATTTTGGTCACCTTGACTACGTCTAGTAGTGGTAAGTTTTAGGATCCAACTTAATCTACTTTTGGTCCACCTTAAGGCTGACAGAACAAACACAAAGTAAAGCAGTTTTCCTTCCACATTGTTTAATCCAGAAAATTCATTTTTGGATTAGTCAATGAGAAAGAAAATGGCTACTTTGAATGTGGCTAAAAGATAGATTAAAACCTAAGTGTAGCTGGGCAGATTTTTTAAAAAATAGGTGGAATGAAAGTAAAGATTGTCAGTATATACGCATCTCATTAGGATAACTCATCCATTCACCAATAAGCATTGCCGCATAAGAAACTAGGCCTTGCAAGACAAGAAAATTAGTTTTCTCTTCATATATACTTCCAATTTGTTGAAAAAATTTTCTGGAAACTCACAGGGTACTTTGGCAAAGAAGCCAAAACTGGATGGCGTAAGCACATCATAAACTCTGGTGCAGCTGAGAAGAAATGATTAAAAGCAGTGATTAAGACGTATGTTTGTTTTTAACATTTTTTGCTTTACCCCCACCTCCAAACAGGGAGTGCTTTCAACGCTGTCTGCTTCTGACAGCCTCTGTTTCACACATGTCCCACATTCACTGAAAAACAAAACACATTAAAGTAGCCATAAAACTCACCCATCCATAAAGGTCTTCTTTTTCCCCAATGCCAGTTATTACCTTCCATGATGGTGTTGCTGGAAACAGATCAGTTGGTATTTTAATGGTCATCTCACATTTAACAGGCTGGAAGTTACCTTGAGGAACCCAGAATTCCAATCAGTTTCCTTTTATGAATTTAATTTTAAGCTTCTTTAAAACCTCAAATACAATGTGTCCGTGTATGGTGCTAGGAATTGTGAGCGTGCAGGAGTCATCTAGCTGTGCAAAGAAAGCATGTACAGTATGTAGCTGGCATCTGTTTTACACAAACACTAAAACTGTGTATACAAGTAAAAGTTACAGTACAAATATTTGTTGGGACCCTTGTTTTCATTTCATAAACACTCTTGATTTACATACATTCCTTGATGGGCTATTCCAAGACATTTTAAGAGAGTTTGCAGAGGTCTACTATTCTGAACAACTCTGCTCTAATGCAAACTTCTATATTAACTGAATAAAAGAAGAAGAGTTGGCTTTTCTACCCCACTGTTCTCACCCATTTGAGGGGACTCAAAGTGGCTGACAAACCTTCTGTCCTCCTCCCCACAACAGAACACCCTGTGAGGTAGGTAGGGCTGTGAGAACTCAGAAGAGAGATGTGGCTAGCCCAAGGTCACCCAGCTGGCTTTGTGGAGGAGTGTAGAACCAAACCCAGTATTCCCAGATAAGAGGCCTGCTCCCCAAACACTAGAACAAACCAGACACTCCTGTTTACACAAGAATCAGGAATGACATAGTATTTGAACTTATAAGCTGGATTTATTTATTTATTTATTTATTTATTTATTTATTTATTTATTTATTTATTTATTTATTTATTTATTTATTTATTTATGTAAATGACATGTCACTGCATGCAACAACACAGCCTCAGAGTCCTGCCCCACATAGAGTGGGCTACCTCCTCTCAAGGTGCAATAAAATCACTGTATTAAAAAATGGTCAAGTCCAACAGCAAAGGATGCAACAGTAGGAAAGAAGATAGCAAATAGTGACATGTCATGGTCAAATAAGGAAGTTTATCTAGCTATAATTTATGGTAGAAAACCTCAGGGCCCTTTCACACCTTCATTTCCTGTGTCCAGGCATCTGTTCAACTGCCAACAGGATGCAGCCATCTTGGATTCGGAGCCCAGAGCAACTGCACGTGCATCATCACCATGGCTATGATGATGCTCTGTGCATGTGCAAGTGTTTGGGGTCATCTGAGCTGTTGGTGTGCTTGTGCAGCACCGCAGATGAGCCCTTGCACTGAAAATGGTGCAAGTGATTGCAGGCTGGACACTACAGATAAGCTTTAGGTTAAGGTCAGGTTGCCTGTGGTGCATGATTTCCATATTCCTGCGGCTGAAACTCTGAGCCTCAGTTCTCCCCGGAGATGCAAGCCACTGAAAAACAGGCCTAATGATGTCGCACAATTGCGTTCCACAAGAAACAAGGGGGCTTTGATAGACTGAAAATAAGAGTCTGGTTCTAGTTTCCCCTGCAATCTTGATGACTTTCATGTTCAGCTCAGCCTCTTTGTCTCACTGCGAACAATATAGATGGTACTGTGGTGCTGTGTCATAAACACACTTAGAATAAGTTTGCTGAGAACGGAAATGGTGATATATAACAAAGAAAGCCTCGTGTAGTATGTACTGCAAGTGGAGAAGAGTAATGAACTGTCAAAAACTGGAGGATTAAAAGGCACTTCACCTCAGCAGTGGCCTCATCAAACAACCCAACAAATCTACTTCAACTTCTGGTCAGGAATCTCTTAGAGAATGCACTGGGTAATAGCATCCATTCAAACGACTTAGATCACCTAATCCACTTATATTGTTTTTCAAGGTTCCAGATGCATCACAAGTGTAAGCATCTTGAATTAGGTTAGTATTCCTCTTCCCCACCCCACCGTCTCTCTTTTTTATTCTACTTAGCAAAATATTATAATCGCTACCTTCCATGGCTGGCTGGAGCAGTTGGCAAAATAAAACACAAAAGCAAAATATTTAAAAAGTGAGAAATAAGTTGACTTAATTTCAGGTTATGTTATGTTTGGTTTCACTTCCCATATGGATAATATATTTTTCAGAGCAAAGTGGTTCAATCCCTTTTGAGCATTGGTTATGATGTAGGTATGAGCAAAAATAAACTAGCACACTACAGGAGATCAAAGTTCCTTTATTATAAGCAAATGTTTCCTGCCAAGTGCAGAATGTAAGCAGAAATTAGTCCAGATGTTACAGTGAAGCTACACCTGATTACTTTTTTTAGTAGAAGAGGTGGAAATGGAGCATATGACCAGGCAGTGCAGGCATGTTTGCATGCAGTATCACTCATTCACCATGGCAACAGTGCCGCACTGATGCATTGGTGGTGTTACCACAATTGTCTCCATAATGGCAGCGATTTGGGCTTAGTCAGCACATAGTTAAGTGTCCGCTAATTTCAAAATGGTTTGGGTGTCCCAAAGTGCAGATGACCAGACCATTCTACAAGTTTGCCCCCCTGGTGAAGTGACCTGTGAAGAGAGTTAGGACTGACAAGGAGAAGTATTTTTTTCATCCAGAGGGTCATTGATCGATGGAATTCACTACCAGCAGAAGTAGTAACAGCAGTCAGCCTGGATAGCTTTAAGAAAGGGTTAGACACATTCATGGGGGACAGGTGTATCAGTAGTTACTAGAATGGATACCTAGGTACTTCCTTGAGTTGGAGAAAGAGGCAGGATGCCTCTAAAAACCATATGCAGGGGGCTGAGAGCAGCCAAAGGATTTGCCTTTGCCTTCTGAGCCAGTTTGGTCTAGTGGTTAGGGAGCTGGACTCTTATCTGGGAATACTGGGTTTGATTCCACCCTCCCCTACGAAGCCAGCTGGGTGACCTTGGGCTAGTCACAGCTCTCTTCTGAGTTCTCACAGCCCCACCTACCTCACACAGGTTGTCTGTTGTGGGGAGAAGAATAGAAAATGTTGCCAGCTGCTTTGAGTCCCCTTCAATGGGTGAGGAAAGCGGGGTAGAAAAGCCAACTCATCTGCTGCTGCTGCTACATGCCACTGTGTGAGACAAGATGCTAGACTAGATGGGCTGTGGTCTGATCCAGCAGGACTCCTCTTATGTTCTTACATTGTTGTGTAACAAGGACTAGACGCAGGCAGGCAGCAGACAATCTATTCAGATCCCCTGAACCACTCCTATATCATATATGTTATGGTATTGTGTTAATTTCAATAAAATAATGTTGACTGAAGCTTCTGAGGGGTCAAAATAGATAAATGAAGGGTAGAAATAAACTACAAAGATGCTCACAGGAAAGAAATTTCACATGGTTTCTATGAAAGCTGCAATAAGAGTCTCCATAGAGAATCTAGTAGGGGCGTTTCGAAATGTGATTTTGAATGACCGCCAGTCAGACAAGAGGAAGAAATTTTAAAAAAAATTAAAAAGAGGAATTGAGGTACACATCCTTCCACTTTCTCACTGATGTGGACATTGAAACTTAGCTGCCAGGATCTATCAGCCCCAGAGCCAAAAATGCTTCCTTTGAGGCTACTGAAACAGACTTTGGAAGAAAGGCTTTATATAGTCCCTTTCAAATATTCAACGTCTGACTTCAATACCTTCTCAGCAGTTACCTTCAAAATAATAGAAGCAAGCAAAAGTGAGCTTTCTGGCTTCTGTACTGACAGCTTTGACAAGGCAGAGAGATTTTGCCAAAACTTCAGGGAAAATCCATTTACAGTAAGTTATGTTGGATTAGCATTGGTTCTCCTTTAGTATTTTTATTTGGCTTTTTTTAATTTTGGGTGCAGTCAAACAAAGGAGAGATAGCCTGTGTTTTGGGACACAAGGATCGAATACATACATGTTCAGATTATTTCCACATTTGTATTATAAGTCAGGACTCAATTCTGACTTGCTTGTTTTGACTCCTCACTTTTTCCATGCTCAGGTTGGAGAAACTATACCTTTCATTCTTCACCCTTCACCAAATTCCCCTCTCTATGTGGTCAGCGACTGGATGCAGTTCCGGAGTTCAAATCTTACCTTCACAGGGACAAGAAACTGGTATGTTTCATGACACAGACAGTATCTGCAGAGCTTGGACCAAGAGGAAATTTGCACTTTGCTTTCCATCCGTGGGATGCAAAGAGCGACTTGCCCATGCGTCCACTAAGCTCACCCTCATGTGTCTGAACACTTACCTTAAATGCAGATTGTGCCCAGGCATTGCAGTATTTTTTTTCCTGATGTTGATGCCAGGGCACATGCACAGCACATCACTGGGGCAGCCATAACATGTCACACGTGAACATTGTGTGACATGTCATGTGACCATCTGGCACACCTTCCAAACCCAGAAGATGTACAAATAGTCAAAGGAAGATGTGTAAATGGTTGCAACAGAGTTTGCCCGGCACTGGACATAGTGTAGAGTAAGTGACAATCCTGTACCACATGTAGGGTGTTTTTCCACTGTCAAAAAGTACCCATTTTTGCACCCATTTAGGACCCATTTGGGTGTGAGCCGGATGATCCCATTTCCACCACGGCACCCATTTGGGACCCGATTGTTTCCACTGCCGTGGGGAAAATCTGGACCTAATGGGTACATTTTGGCCTTTAATCCGGATTTTAATGGGGTCTGTAATGGGGTCTTCTGCTAGAAAATCTGGATTAAAGGGAGCCTGTTTCCACTGGAAACAGGCAATGGGGTCCAAAGGAGGCTAGGGGGAGGGGATGCACCCATTGGGGCCCCCAAAAACCTAGGCTCTGAAGTCACTTTGAAGTCATTTCGAAGTCTGTGCAAAATAGCTCCAGAGTGCCTCTGAAGTCTGTGCTGATCTTTCGAGTGAACTTCGAAGTGACTTCGAAATGACTCTGAAATGACTCCGAAGTGACTCAGTAGTCATTTTGAAGTTCACTCCGAAGATCAGCACAGACTTCAAAGGCACTCCGGAGCTATTTTGCCCAGACTTTGAAGTGACTTTGAAGTGACTCCGAAGTAACTTTGAAGTGAATTCGAAGACTGCACCCCCCTGCCCCCCAAAACACCTGGGGTAATGGACTGACCCCTTGTGGGTCGATCCGGATTCCCCACATGGGTTCAAAGCTGTTTCCACAGCAGGGGTGTTAGCACCCATTGCTAATGGGTTCTACACCTCCTGTGGAAACACATTGGGTGCTTCCCTTAATTCGGATCTAAGGGCTGCAGTGGAAAAACACCCGTAGTCACCTCACAGCAAGCTCCAGCATGGAAGGAGCTTTTTCTGGTTCAGAAATGGCTTTTTCATGTGTGAATGCTCTGCTTTAGAGTTCACCGTGAGGCAACTACCAGGCTAAGTGCAGAAAGGCCCTAGGTCAGGCTACAGCGGAATAGTTAAACCACTCCAAGCGACATAAGTACAGAAATGGCTGTATTCATCAGATTTAGGGATGTGTATGAATATTCAAAGACATTTGAAATTCAATCAAATTCATCCAGATTTCGACATTCAAATTTGAATCGAATGTCCATAAATTCAAATTTAAATATTTGAATGAATTTTGGATTTTGAAATCTATTTGTTCAAATTATTCAGACCGTCATATGTGTACTGGTTCATACATGATGCATACTTGCACGTACACATTTTTCCCGCATCCATATGCATGTCTACGGATTCGTACTGGATGAAAACAAGTTGCATACGAGATAAATACGGGATGCATATAGATGTGTATGGATGCATACGGGATGCTTAACAATCCGTATGGGCACATACAAATGCAGCTGACATTCGTAAATGTAAATTCAAATCAAAAATTTGAACAAATAGATTCAAATTTGCTTAATTCAAATCAAATTTGGGTAAATTTGAATTTTAAAGATTCAAATCAAATTGAATTTTTGGATATTCAATTTGCATCGAATCCCAAACATTGCATTCATGCACACCCCTAATCAGTTCTGCTTTCACTGAAAATGTTGCAGAATTGTAATGCTATCCTCAAAACTTGACCCCAAACGACAATTATCTTCTTATTCGAATGCCATGCTCTTTCCACACAGCTGCACTTCTTTTGCTTCAGCAAAACGGAGAGAGGCTCAGTTTTTATGGGATTTCCATGTTTATGGGGTCTTTGACAGCAGATGGCAAAAGAAACATTTCAATTTAGATCAGCTTTATCTTATCGTTATAGATCAATTCAGGTGAAAAACAGAACTGTACTAATTGCTTTGCAATGGAGCGCCACATTACTCTAAGACAGTATTCATCACCATAAATTCTAAGGTCAGCCACTAATGTATCTCATGATTGCAATTGCCTTTTCAGACCCCGCTTCCAATTACTTTAAATGTGTAATCTAATTAAACTGGCATTTGCTGTTTGCTACATGCAGCATGTTTTCGTAACTGGGCCTAGCATTTGGATAAGTTAGTCAAGTCGCTTCATTAGATCTGACTCAGAACAGAGTACACGGATAAGGTGATGGATTTTGATATCCTACATGTCACAAATAAAGGTGTTTTCCCTCACCTTGTTATCAAAGTATTTTCTATACTGCCCACACTGTAATCCCAAGGTAGTTGTATACTATATATTCAGACTTACCTCTTTACCCTGGCCTTTGGCTGAGGGAACAGCATGACCACCGCCACCACAATGCAGGCACAGTTGTTGTTTTAGCTAACTTATTTTATATTTCCGTACTGATTTTCTTGTAACCTGCCCTGAGACATTTGAGTATTTAATATAAATAGAGCTGAATATTAATGGAATAAGTTACTCCATTTCTCATGCCAGCAAATGTCTTCAAGGAGTTCTGAAGATCTGCCCATGGTGTTGGGCCAAAGAGATATAGTAAGTATTTCATCAGTTTTTCTCTTTCAAACCACCAAATTTAGAAGTAGAAAACTGCTTTTAAAGAAGTAAATTTGAAGTGGTTCGGGATGTGTTTTTAGTTTGTTTATAAAAGCTATCTTGGTCTTATGAGGCATTTATTCTTTTGAAGTGTATATTCTAGAATGTGAATTTTGAATCTGGTGATCAATCAATAAATAGATGCATCTTTGGAAGAGGAAAAAAAAGGCCTACTTCCTATTTTTATTATTCATACAAGGTACATAATCACAGATACATTTGCATATAAAATATTACATATTCCCTATGCATGCATTTTAAAACAATATACCTAAATATGTTTTGAAAAGATGAGCATTTATAGTCAGCCCTATCAGTTGTTATTTGGTGAGCCACAAATTGCAGGTGGATCATCCATCAAATCGTTGACAGAAAACATGATGATGATTATGTTTGCTAGTAACATTGCAGAATTGCTTGTCAAACCACACTGGTGGTGTTTTCTCCAGAGTTATACAATTCCCACTTGTATTCCCTCAAAAAGGGAGTTTTCTAAATTCTGTCTTTCTAAGAACACATACTAATGCGCATTTCTCTCATGCTTCATGGAGATCTCCCGTGGGATATACTGTCCCCACTGGCATTCATGAGGCACATAAAATTACATTTTTTCAGTACTTATTGAAGTACAGTCTTGTGCCTTCTTTCTCGGATGAAAATTAGATTTAATGGGGCTTGCTCGTAGATATGCATATATAATTCATAGATCCACATAAAATTCCAAAACCTGGGACACAAAAGCCTTCTGATGAATCGTGAGCCCTTTCCACATGGCACAAGCTGTCACATGCCATGTTGGGCCAGGCTACGTAGCCCAGCCCATGGTGAAAGAACCGTCCACGCTCCAGACAGCTAATTTTATCCCAGCTTTAAAGGCCAGGAATAATAGTTCCTGGGCTTCAAAGTAGTCAACCATGGCCTTTTGGGTCATCCATGCAGAAGTGGTACACTTTCAGCACCCCTTCCAGATGCCTGGCCAAAGAGAATCTAGTCAACTGCTAGGATCCTTTTAATAGGTTCCCCAGTGGAGCAGGATACAGCACCATTTTGGCACTATATCCTGCTCCATGGCTTAATCCAATGCAGACAGCGTGCTCTACTGAAAGCAAGTTTCTGATGTCTACCGTGTGGATCTGGCTTGCTGCAATAAAGATTGCAAAATACTACATGGTGCCAGACCTCTACAGGAGAGAACAAGAGAGCAGCAGATCTGAAGACTGAACCAAATACCAGCCTCAAAATGCAACTAAGAAACATATCAATGCTCAGAAATGGATGGCTCAAGGAAGACAAGATACCCTTTAATGTAGGCAAGCAGCTTGTCTCCAAGCACAGGGTGGCAGGAGCACCTGCCCCAATGCATCACCAAGCATGTTCTGATGACAAAGCAGTAGACAGGACACTTGTCAGTAGGGTATCTCTAGGCAGGTGGCAGAAACATCATGCACCTGAAAATGGAGATGCAATAAACCCCAGCTCCTTCTAGAATGAGTCCATGGAGATAGGTAGGACCTTTTCACACTTTACCTCCCATCCCAGATGAAGCTCTGGAATGTTCTGGAATACTCCACATGTCTGCACTTATGGGTGCCCAAAGCCTTTGAAACTCATCCAGTGCTTTAATAGGCATGAGCTAAATGTGAATTGCCACTATTACAGTGGCAATCACTTTGCCGCAGCACCAGCACCAGTGCCTATGTGCGGTCCCATTACTGGGGTGATCAGGTGATGCAGGATGCAATTGTGCCTGCACCACCAGTCACATGTCTCTCTACACATGCACCGGAGGAAGTGCAGATGCGGTGTGTGGGCCTGTTCCACACCTGTATGTGTGGGGGGAACTCTGGCATACACAGAGTCATTTCTAGTAAAGAAGAAGCTCTCTGCCGTAGTGATGCACCATGCAGGAGTCTGTCCCCCCAGCTTTACCAATAAAGTACGTGCGAAAGAGCCCACAGTGAGTGTCCCTCTGGAGCCTGAGCATTCTGAACAGTTAAGGCTGATGCCAGAGACTTCAATGAGACACGTTTTTTCCAGAGATTCATCAAAGGGAGCACAGCAACCCATTACAGGGGCCTCAAGGGCCCAGGCCCACCTGGCTTGACTGGTGGCTCAACCACCACACTTTTTCCCTGCTTGATTTGCAACAATTCTGGACACTGCTGCAGTGGGCATTTTGCACACCTGGAGGGCAAATCCCCACAGCAAGCTTATTTCACTTTCCCTAAACCGAAATAATAGAACTGGATGCAAACGCGAATTTGCCTGTTCCCATTACTTTCAGCTTAATCGCGTTCAATCCGGATTCTGAGGACGTACGTGACTCAAGGGGGGACTCCAGTGGCTACTTTTTAAAAGCCACTTTTCGGGGCTGCCCTGTCCTCTTCCTCCTGGTTTGAACGTGCCACCCATAACAGACCCCTTCACGGAGCCTAGCTGGGTGGCTGCCGCTTGCCTGGATGGAGGAAAAACGGCAGCAGGCAGCCAGCGATTCTTTCCCCTCCTCTCCCCATTGCTCAGGGCATGCAGCAGCGGCGGCAAGTCAAGCCCCTTTACAGCCCCTTTACACATCTCTCCAAACGGCAGCTGCTTTTGTTTCTTTTCCCTTTTTAGAAGGTCAGCACTTTCAATGGCAAGATAGTTATCAGGTGTGAATTGCTTGTTTGCTACAGTGGATTGCTTGGATTGCTATTCAGGCTGCTGCTGCTTTTACAGCTTGCTTTGGAAGCAAGCTATTGGGGGAGGGAAACTCTCATCCCTTAACACGGAAGGGTTCCCACAGTAAAAAATGTAAAACGTTTAAAGCGCACAAACTGGAGTGAGACCTGTTGAAATCAGGATTGAGATTCATCACGCTTTGCGGTGGTTTAACGTGGGGAAATCGTGTTAAGCCAAACTGCCGTGCGGACTCCGAGGATTGAAAACGTTTTGAATTCGAGATAAGGTTGCCGTGAAGACACGTCCTAAGTGTATTCAGACTAGTATCACTGTATTTATTGTGCCAGTGTGGATTTTGTACTTGTTGGAGAATGAATTCTGCCCTTTAGTAATCAAAATGTACTTTGCTCTGCATATTTACAAGAATAAATTAAACTATCCAAAATTACAAAGGAGAAAACTTTAGCGAGACTATAATGAAAACACACCAGGGCTGTAATTGTGAGGTACTATAAAGACAACGGCCCAGAACTAACAACAGAATCATCTATGTCAACAAGTGCCACAATTAATGGAAAGATTGTCATCAGCTAATATAATTTGAACTTGAGCCTTGTTTGGTTACTCAGTTCTACCAGGTTTTATACCAGGGTCTATTTTTTCCCCTCCACTATCTATAGGTGCTAGGAACTGAATGTGAAACCTACTATTGGAAATATAGACAGGAGCCACCTATGGCATGCTTTCCTGAACTTCAAGTGGAATCAGTGGTTACTGCAAAATAGAAATTAAGCTGTGGCTCATCTTCATAAGTGTAAATCAGCACAAGCTCAAAGGTTCTGTATAAGCCAGTTTGATCTTGTGGTTAAAATATTGGACTCTTAGTTGGTAATCTTCCAGTTTGATTCTGCCCTCCTCCACAAAGCCAGCTGGGTGACCTTGAGCTAGTCACGGCACTCTTTCTAAGCTCTCACAGCTCCACTTACCTCACAGGGTGTCTGTTGTGGGGAGAAGAACAGAAGGTTTATCAGGTGCTTTGAGTGAGAAAAACGGAATACCCATTAATCAAGGATGATGATGCTATCTAGAGCCCATGTTCCCAAGAGTAAATAATATAATTTTTGTTTGTTTTAGGTAATCCAAAGAGAGAGAGAGAATTATTGGCCTTGTCATGCAAGTCCTATGATATCTAAAGATACAGGAACAACCAAAAATCCCAAAAGAAACCCAAACAAACACACCAAAAGTGACCAAACAAACAATTGGGTTCTATACCCCCAAAAAATATATGTAATATTTACTAAAAGGGTTACAATGACCCCACTGATAATGCAAAAAATAAATGCACTGATAATGCAAATAATAAATGAACAAAATCAAATAATATAATATAAAGCACCAAAATTAAAAAACTCACTGTAAGAAAAACAATTGTGGAATAAAAGTAAACCACAAGCCACAGCCAAAAGGTATTTTAAAATCAAAGCAATAAAGAAAATATAGATAAAATATAGATAAAAATAGGCCAAACGCGTTTCGACTAGAAAAGTCTTCTTCAGTGGCCAATATTAATATATATATATGTATTGAATTTGAGAGAGACACTCACACACAGCTATTTGTATATATATTTTAATATTGGCCACTGAAGAAGACTTTTCTAGTTGAAACACATTTGGCCTATTTTTATCTATATTTTATCTATATTTTCTTTACTTTTATTCCACAATTGTTTTTCTTACAGTGAGTTTTTTAATTTTGGTGCTTTATATCTAAAGATACTCCATATACATGATATGGGTGCCATCCAGTAAATCTGTGTTGGAGAAGAAGCATCAATACTAGTTGATGGTCGGTTGATCTCCTCAAACTATGGAATCAGAAGGGAAAACATAGTATACTGGACCAGCAAGTGTATTAAGGATCCCTCCTTCTAAGAGAGGTCCTATCTAAGGAAGGCATTGTGTGGACAGCACATCTCTGTGATCCAGTATACCATAGCTGGCCCCTTTTTGGCTCCCAGAATCCATGCTGCAATTGCACCACATCTGTGTCTGCATGCCAAAAGGCAACAGCCAACAACTGTGAATGTTCCTGACCTTTGAAGTTGGACTGGGACAAACTGTCCATAAAGCAGGCAGTTCTCGGCTAAGCCACTGTCAACATATCACACCTTGGAATGAGTTGCCTGCACTGAAATATTCTGGATCTTCCTAGTGCTTAGTCCCACGTTAAAACAGTCATCATGTCAAAGCTATTTTCCTTTCTCACCAGGATGCTGATAGGGGAGGGTCTGCCATAGTCTGTACCTGCATACAGGATACAATCTGGAATAAAGCTCAGTGCAGAAAGGACCTTAAGGTAATGATCATTGCTGCTATTCCCTGCCCTCCCCCAAGGTTTTGTGTAATTTTATAATGTATTATTTAGTATTTTTAAATTGATTTTCTTAATACAAAAGAGATTCAAAGTCAAAACAAAATACAAATGTATGTATGCATCACAATGATCATATTATTTTGCATTGTATTTTTTTTTCCAGTTGTAAACTGCCTTGAATAATTTTTTGGAAAGGAAGTTTACCAAAAGCAAGAAAAAAGAAGCAGCACACAAAGGGTGTTGTTGTTTTTTTAGTAGCTCAAAAGCAGTTTAGAGGTGGCAGCTGTCACACACTAGTTTGGTCTAGTGATTAGGGAGCCAGACTCTTACCTGGGAATACTGGGTTTGATCCTGCATGAAGCCAGCTGGGTGACCTTGGGCTAGCCACAGCTCTCTTCTGAGCTCTCACAGCCCCACCTACCTTACAGGATGTTTTGTTGTGGGAAGAAGGATAGAAAACTTTGTCAACCACTTTGAGTCCCCTTAAATGGGTGGGGAAAGTGGGGTAGAAAAGTCACCTCTTCTTCTTCTTCTTCTTCTTCTGTCCACTCCTAATCCACTGTAATGGGCAATTTTCTAGCCTATAATGTGGATTAGAGATGGTATGGGAAGAGTAAGGGTGCATCCAGATTCTGCACACCTGATGAGTTGAAGGAGTACTGCACAGTGAGGATGGTGCCTCTGTGGAGCCGCACCCTGGCATCCAGACAGGACGATTGATCATCTCCAGTATCCTCACAGGATGCAAGGGAAGATGCAAAGTAAAAAGCTGCTGATTAACCAGCAGCTTCTTACAACACACTTTCCCTGCTGCTGCACTGCCACCACCGACAATCAATTGTCATGTGACCAGTCACGTGACTAGCAGTGGTACAGCGGCTGTGAAGATTTAGTGGTGTCTGGAGGCACCCTAACTGTCGCACAGCAACACCTCTAAGCCACTTTTAAGCTGCTTTATAATACAATAACAAACCTTCCTACTTTTTATTTAAGTCTGTTAGTAATCATAGTTGCAGACCTGAAGCGGTGTGCTCTAGAGGTGCCGTACAATTGATTTCTGTGGGTTGACTTGAAGTTGGTTAGATACAGGCTTCAAGCAATATAGCTGCACCAAAGAAGCACCGAAGAGTTTGGAAAATTAATAACAAGGGGCTGACATGCTGGGAGCTTTATGAATGTAATACCATCTGACTTCTGTGACTAACAAGGAGACTTACATATCTAGAGGGGCTGAAGAAAATGAGGCAGATTCAATAGCAATAGTGTGTACAATATACACACACACATCCTGACTGTAATTCCATTATAAACACTGTTCAGAGAATTCAATTGTGATGCACTTCTATGTAGAGATCTGGAGCAATTTATACACCAGTAATTCATTCTGACAAAAGAGAGTAAACCTCCCTTGAGTTATTTTTGCTTGAAATGAAAGTTGACATTTTATTCATGAATTCCAGCCAGTTCTTTATGGGTATTTCTAAGATATTATTTCCAACATAGAACTGCTACAAGTTTATTTTCCTTTCCTTTCTGAAAAGAGTTTCCCTTAAAATGGCACTTTTAAAAAATCTCAGAAAGATAGCTGTTTGATATATAGGTCCCTACATGTATGTGTCTGTGTGTTCATTTTGTTCATCATTTCTTCGAAATGTTGGACTCAGTTTTCCTTGCAAACGCTTTGTCTTTATTTGACATGCATAAAAATGAGTAGCATTGTTGTGCAATATTTGCCAGTGCAGCTTGAAGACTTTTAAGGATGAGCTTTTTAAAGAAAAAAATGCTTTGACGTGTCTGCCTCATCCAACTTCTTAGGGTATGAGCACACACAAAAAGGGTGCCTCTGAGGCTCTTGGGATACATGGAATATATAAAAGAAGCACTTATCCTATCCCCAAGCCCCTATTTCTACATCCTTTCTGCAGATATGAAAATATCTTTCTTGGATTGTGACCACACAAGGGCCTTGTGGGGGGTGCATTCCTTTCTTGCGGTTGCCCCCTCTGTGTATGGGGGGATGTCACGTGGTAAGAAACAAGTGACTGTTCTTCCTTCCCTCATAATCACCTTCCTTCCTCGCTTCTCATTGGTTGTCCTCTGCTGATTTTCTATGAAGCTGATTGGTCAACAGCAAGAGTGCCCTTGTGGAAAGGACCATGAAACAATCCACTCCCCAACTATGCTCATTGGAAAAACGTTTTTCTGTTGTATGCTGATCCCTTTAAGGACAATCTGTCAGGTCAAGTGCTCACAGTAGGGAGGAGCACCAAGGATGACAGGAGGCAAAGTCAATTAAAAGTGGTCGGGGCAATTTTCAGAATCGCTGCTTTTTTATTATTCCCTTCTCTCTCTTACTCTTCCTTATACCAAGCCGACTTCAGGAGCAGAGGTTAATAAAGCCACATCTCATAAGGCTGCTGGTAAGGGGAGGAGTCTTCATCATGGACTGACTGTCATGACCACCATTTCCACACCTTCTGGAATGTCAGCATCTGTGCACAGAGACCAATTTTTCAGCTTTCTCGTGTCAGCTTCTGTGAGCAGGAACTGGCAGGAGCCTTAATTCATCTTACAGTAATTCCATGGAATACTATGGGCAAATTAAGAGGTCAGGGCACCTTCAGAGTGGAAGACTCCAGCCTTGAGCCTAAAATACCCTCTCCAACCTGAATCAAAATAGTCACTGTAGAAATACTTTGCCCTGGGATTGGGGGAAAAGCATATCCCCACTACAGTGAAGAATCAGGAAGAATTCACACTTACTTCCTTAGTGAAGCAGTGGTCAGCTCCAAGACATGCCTTTGGGCACATCCCCATTATAAGCTTAATCCAGTTTCCTTAAACCAAAATAATAGAACCAGATGCAAATGTGAATTTGCCTGTTCCCATTACTTGCAGCTTAATTGCGTTAGATCCGGATTCTGAGGATCATATGAGGTGTACGTGACTCAAGGGGGGGACTCAAGTGGCTACTTTTTAAAAGCCGCTTTTTGGGGCTGCCCTGCGCTCTTTCTCCTGGCATGAACGCACCACCCATAAGGGACCCCTTCAGGGAGCCTAGCTGGGTGGCTGCCGCTTGCCTAGATAGATGAAAAACGGCATGGGAAGCCAGCGATTCTTTCCCCTCCTCTCCCCATTTCCCAGAGCATGCAGCAGCAGCAGCAACTCAAGCCCCCTTCACAGCCACACCCTTTAAAACAGAACCAGCTGCTTTCCTTTCCTTTCCCTTTCTAAAGGTCAGAACTTTCAGAATTGCGCAAATTTGCAACATTGTTATAAAGTGTGAAGTGGCTAGAACACTACAGTGTAGCTTTAAGGAGTGGATTTTTATAGTGGCTGTTTTGAGGGGTGGATTTTTTCAATGAAATCACTATCTTTGGAAGCAAGCTATTGGGGGACTGAAACCCTAAACACGGATTCTCATCCCTTAACACCGTACAATCCCCACAGTAAAAATGTAAAACATTTCAAGCGCACAAACCGGAGTGAGACCTGTTGAAATGAGGATTAACATTTACAATGCTTTGGAGCGATTTAACATGGGGAAAGTGTGTTAAGCCAAACTGACGTGGGGTCTGCCAGGATTGAAAACTGTTTGAAACTGAAATAAGGTTGTAATGGGGATGCAGCCATACACATGTCCCAGAGCCGTTTGTGCTCCAGGAATAGCTCCGTGCGTCCCACACCATACTGGAGCTGACCATGCATAATATAAGCAGGTAGCATTAAATGTGTTCCACACTTGCACTAGTACAGGGATAGTCAAGACTTGTTAAGCTCCTTCTGCACTTCTTCTGAGTGGAAGAGGTGCAGAAAGTAGGGAAGTAGGGATATCCATAACATCAGTTATTCATCCAAATTTTTCTGAATCCAGACATTCATAGACGAATCGAATGTTATGACATTAGTACATTAACATTTATTTGAATACTAGTGTTTTGGACATCCGTACAAATAGTTTGGACGTTTGAACTGGGGAGGTGGGAAAGCAGCTGTGCCAGTCACATCTGCAATGGATCCAGATTGCATTCAACATGGATCAAGAGCAGATCAAAAGTGGATTCAGGTCAGATTTGACCCTTCTAGCATTTCTGCATTTCTGCATCATTTGATGTAACAATTCAAAATGATGTTTTGGGTAATCGAAAGATGTAGGTTCTATCCAACAAACCGATATAGAGCACCTACATCAGGCCTACACTTCTAGGGTTTATTTTGTCTCAATTGTCCCTTGCTGTCACCATCTAAAATGAAGGTAGCAGTGGTATCTCAGAAGGAGGGGGGTTTCTATCAGGCACAATTTAGAGCCAGATCAAAAATGGCCAACTTCCAGGATCATTTCCAATCCAGAACTAAACTGCATCAGGAAGAAACTCTGAAGCTGCAGAACTTTCATTCTGCAGCTTCAAAGTCTAGGAGCATCTCCATGGCTCCCCTCTCTTTGGACTTGGCTACCCTTACTGCATGGTCAGACATGGCATTTAATCAGTTTAATCATTTAATCAGTCTTTTCTTCTGACTCTCCTGCCAAGATTTTGGATTAAGGGAGCACTCAGCCCATTTCAGATCATTAGCCCGTTTTATTTCAGAAAGTGAGAATGCACAACTTAGCTATTCTGAGAGGGGACCATACATTTTTGGGTGTGGACCCCATTTCCTCTTATCCAGTGACAGATGTCAGTGAGGGCACAAGAAGGGTGAGAACATCACCACTGTGGTGGGAAGAGAAAACAAAAGAGAAGACACAGTGGAACCTACTTTTATTCCTGCTTTCTTTCTCATCCCTGCAAGGAGAGCAAAATATCCTCAATTTTCCTTTTTCTCACATCCCTGTAAGGAGATCAACCATGTAACTTACATTTTTATTTGGTAACGCGTAAGGGAAATGTTTTCTTTCATTAAAAGGGAACTTTTGCACAAAACTAGCACAGTGTTTCCGCAACTTTAGAACAAACAGCACAATACGGTCTTCTGCAAGAATGACCAGGGGGTGGGGGTGGTTGCTGGTCAGGATACTGCTCAACTATGCCTGTTTGGGGTTGCAGTCCTCTTATCCAACAATGACCCACATCACCATCACTTTGCTATTGGCATGCAACAACTTCATTGTGGGACACACGCCGTCCTGTGTGTCTTGGCAGGGAGGGGTGGTGGAGGCAATTTGGAGGCCATCAGATTCACTACCATGAATATTGATGCCCTCACACATTACCCCCTTTTCATTGTTTGAGAGCAAGCAATTTCCACATTGTGTGCAACTTTGAAATTGCAAAGTAATGCAAAACTACAGTTACAAAGGAAAAGTAATTGAGGCTGGACTTTAAAGAAGCTCAACTGTGCATTAAATGTGAAATTGAAGTTTTTCTTGGGTGGATACAGTGTGGAGAGGGGGATGGAACAAAGAGTAAATGACTAGCAACACTGCCAAGGAAATCCATGTTGTGATGCAGCAACAAGGAAACACAGAAGGTGGAATTTCCCGCCTCTGTAGAGTCAAGCCTTGAATGGTGGGATTTCATCCAATCGTTGACCACACTGGGGGGGGGGGGCTTGGTGAGGGGTGGGGAGAGAAAAATACGGTTTCCTCATGCCAAAGCAAAGGAAAAATGAAGAGTGAGAATGAGAAAGTCCATTTGGAATCTGTGTATTACACAAATGTGGGAATGGCCAGAACATATACTTGATCTGTATTCCCTCCAATATGGATTATCCCTGCAGTGTCTGGCCATAAAGTTTAATCCATCTCCAAACTCTCAGGTAAACAAATGCATCAGCAAATTGACAATCCATTTTCCTTCCAAATTAACTGACCCAAAGATAGATTTTCTGAAAAGAGCATAAAATCCAGACAGAAAAGCTTTTCAACCTCTAAAGTAGAATATAGTTTTTGGCATGTTGCTAAAATGCATTTTTGGAAGGTAGACGTTGGTCAGAACAACAGAAAAATAAAGAAACCTGCAACCAGCAAAAAGAGATGCTAATTCAAACCATTCAAGCATTCCAGCAAGCACTTAATGTAGCATGGTGTCTAGGTGAGTGTGGGCCCATGTGTTCGTCCAGTGCGCCCAATGCACCATGAGTGTTTAGGGTGCATTCATGTGTTGTGTGAATCTTGCCTGTATGTCGTATCATAATTAGTTCCTCAGCTGCATATTGCATTGCAAGAGTCAGATCTGGGGAGGAAAGGTTTGCAAAAAGAACATGAAGCTATCACTAGAGTTTGCCATGTAGGCTGTATTGCTGTTGTTACAGAACTCACAGCGTGACCGCAGTTGTTGAGTGACAAATCATTGGAAAAACAATTGTCTGGAGGGATGCTTATATTCTTTATGCAGCCTTTGCAGTGATTAAGAAACTGTCTGAGAATGTTCCCTAATGAGAGCAGATCCAACTGAAATGATGAAGGTCTCTTTGGGACACTGGAAGAAAAGGCGTATCCCTACTGTGAAGAGGGTACAAAAAAACACCAAGCCATTCCTCGTAAGATGATTACCCAGATTCAGTAAGCTCAAATAGGGGATCATCTAGGGACATAAAGCTACTCCATATGTTCGGATCATTTAGCTAACCCTTCAAACTCTATTTGTTTTGTGGTTCCCATATCTTCCCGCTGACCTTGATCAAAAGCCCACAAGAGACCCATATAACCTGTGTCTGCAACTTGTTAGTGATTATGCTGGTCCTCGATATAAGGAGCTTAAATGTGTTAAGTGTTAGCCTTGCCTATTTAATAGAACCCAAACTGCTAGTAATTGTAGGAATGCCTTGCAATTTGAGCAGGCATTAGATCTGATAACATCCAACTGAATTCTTAAGCTTGAAGCTGTAGCCAGCTTCAGCAGTGATCAAGATTTGGAAATAGGATTGTTTGCTGCTTGATAGACAGTCTGATTGTATAGTACTAGACAACACACTTGGGCATGGGCAAATGCACAACACTGTACTTCAGTCACTGCTGGACTGAAAAGGGCTCTAAAAGCCATTTGTTGGGATTCATCTGCTTGAGATGCCCAGAAGCAATTGGTGGGCCACTGTGTGAGCCAGGATCCAGCAGGGCAAATGGAGCCAGGCAGTTGAAACATGCTTCAGTAGGAACAAAATCTGGTCCAGTAGGAACAAAACAAGACTTACCTTTCCCTCCACTGTCCATGCAGTCCCATTGATATGCTGCTACTACTTTCTCTCTACTTACCATAAACTACTCTGCCTACTCACCATGGGGCCCTAGTTGCCACTGCAATGGTGGAGAAAGCAGAGCAGTGCTATAGAGGAGGCCTCAGGGTTCAGAATGGCAGATTTTGTATAAGGAAGCCACAGTAGAGAGAGGTCAAATAGTGTACCCATTTATGCAAAGCTTTTCATCTGTTCAGTCTTTTGGTTGTTGAATGGCCGAATGCAGCTGATTATTTTTTCCTCAAAAACCCCATAACAAAGGAAGTTAACAGGCATTTGAGACCCAATTGGGTAGAGGGGTAAAAGAATTGTGCCATCAGAATAAAGAAGACTGCTGGTTCTACTGCCAAGTTGATGACCTGTTGAGGACTTTTCTTCTGCTGCTAAGTTGAGGACTTGTAACTAAGTTTGTCAATCTCAGGGTGAGGATGCAGATAAAACTCTGCCTAAATCTTTAAGTTATGGGTCTACTGTCTGTTAGGAGACCATCTTTAGTGCACCTAACTTGAAGGATGGAATTGGTGTATAAAGCTTTAATAAGGCCACCTCCAGGGGGTGGCCAAATAACCCACTGACAAGGGGAAATGGATAATGGAGGGATGCCAGTCTCCCACCATTATCCCTTGCTAGCTTGACAGCACCATGGCTGGCACTGCCTTGCATGTTTTAATGGAACTACAATGGTGGCTCTGTCCAGAAGGTAAGTGGGCAGCATGGGTTTTCCAGCAACAGTAAAAAAAGGGGAGGGTTAGAAGCAGGGCTATGGTGGGGTTGCCTACCGTAATGGTGGTATATCCCCCCAGTATGGATCCCGCTTAAAAAGAAGGAGTCTTCTGTCAGGAACAACATTTTACACTTTTTGGTCAGAGAACTGATCTAGAGACAGACACAAAAACAGCTGTAACACATACAGTTTTCCCTTTTGAGTCTGGTGTATTTCTGGTCTGTTATTACTGGTATATTTCTTCACTAAGGCAGCTGCCAGGCTATGTCAAAAGCTGCACAGCTTTTTCAGACCACAGCAGCAGCACAGCATTTGATTCAAGTAAAAAGATGCAGTTACTTCACTCTTTCCATTGAATACTGTGCCGCTACTGCAGCCAATGGATCGTCCCATCTGTTGAATGGGAAGCTACATTGCAGGAACGGTGCAGCTTCTGACTGGTCCATCAGGCTGCAACATCCCTACATAGCTTCCAACCATCACATCTGTTGGATGGGAAGCTGCATTGCTGGGATAGTGTACCTTTACTTGAGTTCCAAGGAAACCTAAGTGTACCATTAGACAAGCTGTGATCCAAGATGGAGTGGAAATATCCGAAACAACTTGGGCTGAAGATAGCAAAATATTTTATTCCAAGTGATCCACGAATTCAGCGCTTCACAACCTTTTTTCCACTTGCAAAGATACACTTTGGCAGTCCATTTCCATAAACTCTCCCTTCATACTTGCATTATGGCTGTGGTCACACCTATGAGCCAGTTGGTCTAGTGGTTAGGGAGCCGGACTCTTATCTGGGAATACCAGGTTTGATTCCGCACTCCCACATGAAGCCAGCTGCATGGCCTTGGATAGTCAAAGCAAAAATGCATATTTTAGTTTCATGAACAAAAATATAAGTACAGTATTTTTAACACTTTTCACTTTTCTGGATTGTTGGATTCAATGGTGATTTCTGTATAATGTGGGCTAATCCACACCATGGTGGTTCATGCTATGTAGTTTAGCCTACACTAGCCTGACTAACCCTAGTATGGGTTAATGGCCATCTGTATTTTTGACAGCCTCTCTAGCCTGGCCTGTCTTCACAGGCTTTGAAAACTGGGCCAAGCCCTCAAAAGCAAGGAAAACACTTTTCAGCCTTCAGCATATTTGGCACTTCCTTACATGCCACCAAAAAAAGTCCCTTTCTATATTCCAACTACAAGGATGCCCTTTCCACTTGCCCTTCATAGCCCAGGACTGCAAAAGTAGTCCATTTGTGGACTGCTTTGAGAAGGTCTACCACAGGACTGGGCCAAGGCACCATACTGGTAGCCTATCTTGGTTCATAGTTCTGTCTGGGGTGGGTGAAGCATATGAGCCAATTTGGTCTTGTGGTTAAAGTGTCAGACTCCTATCTAGTGGTCTCACAGTTTGATTTTGCACTCTACCATGAAGCCAGCTCAGTGACCTTGGGCTAGTCACAGCTTTCTTTCTGAGTTCTCACAGTCCCACTTACCTCACAGGGTGTCTCTTGTGAGGAGAAGAATAGAAATCTTTGTCAGCTACTTTAAGTCCTCTTAAATGGGTGAGAAAAACAAGGCAGAAAAGTCAACCCTTCTCCTTCTCCTTCTTCTTTGTCTTCTTCCTCTTCTTGTTGTTTTAATGAAGCTTCAGTTCACCTTCAGAGCAAGAGAACACATCAGCAAAGTGACCAGTAATTTTATTTCCATATTATCTGTCCCAAAGGTGAATTTTCTGAGTTATTAAACACTGAAAGAAAACAGCTGATGCGTTCTCTCACTCTGAAAGTGGACTGAAGCTGGATTAAATGTTAAGTGTGATCACTGCCTATATGTCATAACTGTATATAAATAGCCCAGTAATGAGATTCCACCATTATTCATTTTTCCCCACTAATCCCTATGCTTTTTTTTTTAACCTCTGAAGGTACTTGTACCCCAGGTTGGGAATCATTGCACTAAATTTGTCATAAATCTGACATAGAATTCCCTTATGGCAGATAGGTGATCAAAGTATAAGTTGCTCACAAGATAAAGAACAAACTTGTCAAGGAATTTTTTTTAAAGTATGAATAGAGTCAATTTGTGTCATAATTGTAGAGCTGTTTCCATAAAGATACCAGCAGCAGTCCTTAATTGTACCTCGAAAACTCATTACATTATATGATTGGATTTTTAATTAGAAGTGCAGATGGCAACTCATTCATTACTGTTCTATGTAAGTCTCTTCCTGGGAAGGCAAAACTTCCCTCCCACACACACACATAGGCACACCTCTTTTTCTCTTTTTAAATATGTTTACTGTTTGGTTACTGAAGCAAGAACCTGGGCTCAAGAAAGGGGAGGAGGAAATGGATAAGATACATACTAAATGCAGTGTTACTTTTGGGTTCTTGACTTGGGGTGTGGAGGGGAGTAGAGGACATTTCCCCTCTCTTGGCATTTGATGAACAGACACATTTTGTCTGCTTTATTGAGGGAGTCAGAGATATTGGTCGTTATTGATAACAGCAGGATCACAAGAAGAAAGAAGAAACATCTGGGAAAAAATGGCTTGCAGCAAACTAGAAAAGAAGGAAAAGGTCATGGCTTTTTTTTCAAAAAAGGAAAGAAAAGAGAGGCAGTCACATAAAAATAAAAAAAATGAAAAGGATGCTCATAGTGAGGTCCTTCAAATTTCTGCATAGCTCTTTAGCAGGGTCTTTATCAATAATAATGCCAATTAATTTAAATCATGTGATGGAAGGGATTCATATTACAGTATTCTTTGTAACCTGTAAAGTACAAGAGAAGTTATCCAAGCAGCTTTATGGAAAAACACACAGAGAGACATATAATTCTGCTCCAAGAGGTGATAAGCTCTGATTAGGAGTAATGATGTCTCATTAGCCACTATTCATTTTTAATCAGCTTCATTGCCACATTAATGCACCAGGAAGGTGATAACAGAAGCCATTCCTGGACTTACCAGCATTATCTTGGATCAAACCGGTATGCTCCAGTCAGGGATAGGCATATCTGTCCCAAGCTGGGATGAATTGTTCACACCAACACCCACATTGACTCTTATATACACTTAGGCCCATTCCAACACAGGATTCAGGCAGGCTTGAAGTTGGCTTGAGTTCGAACCATCCCGACAGTTTCCAAGGGATCTACCGTATCTGTGGACTAAAGGTCCCAAAATGCAGAGAATCCCTATTCAGATTAAAAGAGGTCTTGCTGCTGGATCTAGAAATAATCCTCACTATTGGGCAATGGAAACCCAAGCAGTTTTGGGGGAGAAGGAACCGTGCTTTAGGGGCATGATTTCCTGTGCCTGGCTCTCCACCATGGGCTGCCTAAAGGGGAGAAGAGGCCAGGTTCCAACTGGGCAATTTAATCTGGGTTTTAATCCGGGTTTTTAAAATCAGCAGTGAGGTCTTTTTGGCATTCCCATTGCCAGCTTATTATGCAGACTTGCAGGAGGGAAACCCCTCCCCTCCCTCCTCCCCTCAGCAGAATTCCCTCCCCATGCAGCCAGCAATTGGACAGTGCCATACCCTCACTTCATTGGGGCAGGAAATTAAAACCCCACCCCCCTATGAGTCCGCATTATAAGCTGGCAGTGGGAATACCAAAAATCAGACCTCGCGGTTGATGTTAAAAACCCAGACTAAAACCCGGATTAAATTGCCCAGCCGGAACCTGCCCTCTGTTTTAAATGCAAAAATGCACATTTTAGTTTCATGACCCAGTGGGCGAATCCCCACGGCAAGCTTATTTCAGATTCAATACAGGTTCAATCCTCGCAGACCCCACGTCAGTTTGGCTTAACACGCTTTCCGCATGTAAATCACCCCAAAGCGTTGTAAATGTTAACCCTTATTTCAACAGGTCTTACTCCGGATCGTGTACTTGATACATGTTACATTTTTTATTGTGGGGACCCTACCACTTTAAGGGATGAGAATCCTTGTTTAGAGTTTCCCTCCCCCAATAGCTTGCTTCCAAAGACAGTGATTTCAGTGTAAAAATCCAACCTTCACAGCAGCCACTATACTGTAGCAATCTAGTCACGTCGCACCTGATAACAATGTTGCAATTTTGCACAATTCTAGCTCTTTGGAGTTCTGACCTTTAAAGGGGAAAGGAAAGCAGGGGCAGGTTCTGGGAGATGTGTGAATGTTTAAAGCCCCCTTGCTTGAGTTGCCGCTGCTGCTGTGTGCCCTGGGCAATGGGGGAGAAGAGGGGAAAGAATCGCTGGCTGCCTGCTGCCAGTTTTCCTCCATCCAGGCAAGCGGCAGCCACCCAGCCAGGCTCGGTGAAGAGGTCCATTATGGATAGCGCGTTCACACCAGGAGGAAGAGGGCAGGGCAGCCCCAAAAAACAGCTTTTAAAAAAGGAGCCACTTGAGTCCCCCCTTGAGTCACATATGCCACGTAGGATCCTCAGAATCCAGATCAAATGGGATTAAGTTTAAAGTAATGGGAACAGGCAAATTCACGTTTGCATCCAGTTCTATTATTTCGGTTTAGGGAAACCGAATTAAGCTTATAATGGGGATGCGGCCATAACGTAAGTACAGTATTTTTAACATTTTTCACTTTTCTGGTTGGATTCAATGGCAATTTCTGCATAATGTGGGCTAGTCCACGCCGTGGTAA
The DNA here is from genome assembly GCA_023333525.1 of Aspidoscelis tigris stejnegeri. Classification (NCBI taxonomy): domain Eukaryota; kingdom Metazoa; phylum Chordata; class Lepidosauria; order Squamata; family Teiidae; genus Aspidoscelis; species Aspidoscelis tigris. Next base: position 27,806,761 of record JALMGA010000004.1, on the reverse strand, counting down.
TTTATGCTAGGTAGTCTGGTTCACACTGGCCTGACTAATCCTAATATGGGTTAGGTGCCATCTGTATTTTTGATGGCCTCTCTGACCTGACCTGACTCCACAGGCTTTGAAAGCTAAGCTACGCCCTCAAAAGCCAGGGAAACAGTTTCCAGACTTCAGCATATCTATATCTGTTTGAATTTGTATCCTGTTTTAATTTGTTTTAATCTGTTGTTACCCGCCCAGAGACCTTTGGGTATGGGGCGGGATAGAAATGTAAATAAATAAATATCTGGCACTTTTTATGTGCCTCCAATAAAGAGTCACTTGCTATATTGCAACTACAAGGATGTCCTTTCCACTTGCCCTTCATAGCCCAAGATAGCCAAAGTAGTCCGTTTGTGGACTACTTTGAGAAGGTCTACCACAGGACTGGGACAGGGCACCATATTGGTAACCTATTTTGGTCCATAGTTCCTTCTAGTGTGGGTGAAGCATATGAACCAATTTGGTCTTGTGGTTAAAGTGTCGGATGCTAGTGGTCGGATAGTTTGATTCTGCACTCCTCCATGAAGCCAGCTGGTGACCTTGGGCTAGTCACAGCAATCTTTCTGAGTTCTCACTGTTCCACTTACCTCTCGTGGGGAGAAGAACAGAAAGTTTGCCATCCATTGTGAAAACCCAATGTAACCGAACTTTGTTGTTGTTTTTCCTGAAATAGTGCTACAACCTACCTTTTTGGACAGAGCTGCTATCTTGGTTGTTGCCACCACACATGTTTGAGAGCCCCCAAAAGACAGCCATGCATACAAACAGCATCAGCCACCCTCTGTTTATTCAACAAGTGATTATTCTAAGGGGGCTTGACTCCAGAATATCGCTTGTTAGTATAATATTTGGGACACTTCTGGAGCTGGCGAGCTAGTACTCCACATGAGAGGAAATGGCCTTCAGTGGAGTACCAGCTGCCTAGAAAACAAATAGTTGTAGGTTTGATCCCCAGCATCTCCCCAGAAGAAGGTAAAGGTAAATCACTTCATCTGCTAACAAAATTGCATAAATATGTCCATGTTGATACCAGGAGTCAGTGGTATTTAACAGCAATTTGATATCAGCACATCCAGCTTCTCTTGCTTAATACTCTTTAATCTAGATATAATTTTTCCTGCCTCCCTCAGCAACAACAAAAAGGGAGAAGCTCTTATCTTTAACCCTTCAAAATAAACATAGAATTAGGAACATAAATTGAAAATTTCCACACAACCAACATAGTATAACCACAGAGTATCAAGTAGTGTTAGTGGAAACAAAGGTACTTTCTTTTGACATCTGTAAGAATAAAGAGGGAGAGAAATGGATTCTTGTTTTTGTTGTCTTGATTCTGTTCCACGTAGATGTCCTTGTTTGTTCAGGCTCACTCTGAGATTTCCTCTACTGTAACAATGAGCTTTTTATTGAAAAGTGCTAAGATAACACCCTATTCTTCCCCTTTTCACCTATGACGCATTTGAATTTATCGGAACAGCTTGGAAAAAATTGAGATGTTTTCAGTGACATTTTTACTTGCTTAGGAGGTCAGCGCTGAAGAAAAATCACGTATTGTAATTGTCATGGACAGAGAATGATTTCTCATGGTTGGTTTTTCAAAGATCCAGATTTGTACAGAAATCAAAAGCTGGTACATACATTCTTTTCCATTTGCTGTTTTAGGGTAATTTATTCCTGGGTACCACTTCCACTGAAATCTATCCAGCATTGACATTACAATCATTCTGGCACAAAGGTAAACCCTCTGGACTTCCCTAGGCATTTTAAGCCACCTTGGAAGAATTGTTTAACAGCCATGTGCCCACATTGAGGGGAAGGGGGCGTGAGGGGGGCACCTTAGTGAAAACACTTTTATTGCCACATAAACAGGTGTTTCTGCAAATCCATATCAACACACACAAAACAATAACAATAATTCCCTGAATATTGGAGGAAAGTGTTTCCTCAGTCAAAATCCAGGATAAATAGGTGTGTCTTTGCCAATCTTCTAAATGTATATATTGAAGGTGCTGCTACCAAGAGGACCATGTCCTGAAGGTGGTGGTACAACCAGATTGTGGTTTCCCCTGCAAATGTTAAGGCATGAGAAAGTTGATATGGAAGAAGGCATTCCATTAGATATTTGGGGCCCAAGGAATTTAGGGAATTGTGAGTTAACACCTCAGATTGGGTTCTGTAGTGAATTGGCAATCAGTACAGCTCTTTTAAGACTGGTATGTTGTGGATTCAGCCAGCTGTTTTGTTCAGCAGCCTAGCTGCTGCATTCTACACCAACTGCAGCTTCTGAACAAAGGGCAACTCCACAATAGTCCAGTCTGGAAATTACCAGAGAATGGATTACTGTGGCCAGATCATCTCTGTCCAGAAGCAGTTATAATTGTCAAACTAGCCATAGCCTCATCCACCTTCACTTCCAGCATCAGTGCAGAGTGCAAGAACACCTCCAGATTCCATACCTGTCCCTTACAAAGCATTACAACACTGGGTGCCATCTAACTTCACAAGTTCAAGACCCTATGACACACAGCACCTCATCTTGTTTGGATTCAGATTCAGTTTATTGCCCTCCAGGTTGCAATCCTAAGCAAACAGGTTAAACTGTTGCAATAACCTTTGGATTTATTTATGAGCAAAATGGGTATGATCATACAATAATGCAAAAGTGTGCATCTGCCAGCATTGTCAGCATATAGAGTAAATGTGAGCAAGAAACAGACATAAATGTTTATCTACATGTGAATTCATAACAATCAGAATGTGTTTGTATGATTAGGTGAAGGAGAAAAGAGGCTCAGTTCATTCAAAATGAAGGGATGCTATACTAATAACAGCTGGCAGAATCTGAAACAAAACAATTCTCTGTTTCTTCTCATATAATCCATTGAGCAGGTAAGCATGGCTTTTCTACAAATACTCTATCACCATATCTGTCTTCTCTTCCTGTTCAGGACTCTTTTAGACAATTATAAAGAATTTCATCCTCCAAATTTTAGCAACAGAGCAAGGACTTTATTTTTAACTTTGCAGGAGAAATCACCATGGAAACACAATGAAATATGAGAGCAATCTGGTTGATTGATGATGTTGTGTTGGAGAAAGATTGACATGAAAAGCAGAGATAAATTTTGTGGCATTTTAAAGCAAGTCTTCATTTACTTACTAGATGAATCACCAGGCCTGGCTTTAAGTTGGGACTAAGATCACTTAACTCAATGCAAAATGAAACACACTTGAGATATTACCCTCTTTGGTTCATTAACCAAGTCAAGAAGAAGGATAGCTCTCTTCTCTGTTAAATTGGAAAGATGACCAGCAATAATGAAGGACCATAAATACAAATGACACTTGAACATATGGTGGGAGGGTAGATTTATATTTATATATGTAAACAGTTAATTTTGACTTCCTGTCCACCTCAGTCCTACATGCTTAAAACAGGAAATGTCCATTAAGTACCAAAATGAAGTTCTCTTCACCTTTATGGGACTGCCTTCTCAGTAAATATGTGAAAAGGAAAAAGCTCCAGAAGCCAGAAAGTTACTGCACATTATTACAGTCCTGATGAGGGCTAAATTCTGCCATTTACTATAGCATTATTGTATTCCATAGGACTTTCCACTTACAAAAGCTTCCCTTTTTATTTTATATGCTACCTGTTAGGGCAATTCCTCATAAAACTATACTACAACAAAGCGGAAGCACATTTCAATGGCCAAAACATAGGCATCCTGCCCCAAACCAGACGAAAACACAAATGTTTCGGTCATTAAAACAAGTAACAGCAACATTTTAAAATGGTAGCCTGAAACAAATAAGAATCTCTGGAAGCCCATGCTGAGGGGAATGGGAGGGAGAGAGAGTTATAATTTAAATCTGTTTAAATATTTTATATATTTTTTTACTATTGTGACCTCCCTGAGACCTTTTGGTGTAGGTCAAGATATACATTCTATAAATACATAAATGATTGATTGATTATATAATATAATAATATAATATAATCCTGTATGAAGAGAATTGTACAACTCTTGATTCATATCACAAGTCTTCAGGCTGAGGAATTCTGGGAAGGCAGGGTTGCTTGACAAGAAACATGTCTCAAACAGGGGTGTTTTTGCATCACTCAGATTCTTTTTTTCCTAGGTTCGTCTTCGGGATGGGCTGTGGTTCCTCAAGCCGAATCTGCTTTTCCACAGGACTTAAGCCATCTTGGGGAGCCAGTCTGTTTTTACTTGTCATGTGTAAGCAGGGAACCAGGCTAGAGGGGCTGACCTGCACTGGGGTGGGTGGATCCAGGCGTCCCTCCTACTAGGGCTGATGCTTCTTTCCCTCCTCTGAATCTCCCAAATTTCCTTTTGTTCCAATCACAAGCTTGCAGACTCTGTCCATCATTTTTTAAAAAACTATTTTGAGCTAGATTGATAACACTCTTTTCTGCTTTTATGAAAAAATAGAGAGGGATTTTAAAAATGTCCAGAAAATGTTGGGAGGGGGTGTGAGGGAGTGAAGCAACAGTATAAATGATACAATTCTAAGGGCAATGTAGCTTCCGTTTTCTTTCAACAATGTGCAAAGGAAACAAGGTTTCATTGCAGTAAAAACTTTTACTTCGTAGTGTAAGTTCCTCAGAAGCTTTAGGAGGGAAATAGCTGCTCCTTTTTCATGCTGTATCTGTTTGGGTAGACAGTCCCCTCACCCTAACAGTACCCTGTGTTAGCATCGAATTTGCTCTCAGCACTACACAACTCCAAACACACCCTGTGCTGACCCCCTGGGCAAGGTAAGTAGGATAAGGGGAATTATAGCCAAGGGCAAGTAAATGTTATGAGTTAAGGGGGCGTGGCTTACAAGATTCCAAAGGGAGGGGGTTAAAACTAGCCCAGACGCTGGACCAATGAGCACATGAGTAATGTTCTTTGTTCTTGGTTAGAGAAGCTCACAGGGGTGTGGATAGGACAAGGACCAGGTCCGTTATGAGGAAAAACAGGGAAGGGTCCTGATATTTAAGGGAACTGTTTAACAAGTGGAAGTACTGTAACCTGAAGAAATCGAATTTTGAAGTATTGTAAACCAAAAGAAGCTATAACAATAAAAGCAAGTTAATTCATTCCTGTTAAAACGTGTCTGGCTGGAGTCTGTCAGAGAAAATGGCCATAGGGAAATGAGCTAAAAAGGATACTGTAACTTTTAGAAGTTAGAGTAAAGCCTGCAGAGCACCACAGTCAGCTGGCAAGAGTAAGTCCTTCCGCTTTAAGAGATAAACAAAGCAGAGAGGGTGAATGATGCAGAGGGGGCTGCTTGCTGACACACAGAAGTGATTAATAAACTGTATTAAAGCTGAATTTTCATAGTGCAAGTGCATGGAGTGTCAGGCAAGGCAGAGTTCCAAACCCCTACTGTGACACCCTTTGATTGACAGAACTTTGTCCTATCCGAATGCAGATGGTGTTAATGTAGTCAATAGGGGTGGAGAACTCATAGGTGAATTCCCATTCATAAGAACATAAGAGAAGCCCTGCTGGATCAGGCCCCAGCCCATCTAGTCCAGCATCCTGTCACACACAGTGGCCCACCAAATGCTCATGGGCATCTCAAGCAGAGACAAGGACAAACCTTCTCCTGCTCTCGAGTCCCAGCAGATGGCCTTAGAAGCACCCCAGTTCCTCCCCCCCCCCTTAAGCCTGAAAGATGCACCTAGGCATTCGTTCTAGTAGCCATTGATACATCTGTCATCCATAAATTTGTCTAACCCTACCTTAAAGCCATCTAGACTGGTAGCTGTCACCACCTCTTCCGGCAGCACATTCCATAAACCGATGACCCTCTGGGTGAAGAAATACTTCCCCCTGTCAGACCTGGCTCTCCTACCCATCAGTTTCATAGAGTGCCCCCTGGTTCTAGTGTTTGCGATAGAGAAAAGAAATTTTCTCTATCCACCTTTTCTATACTGTGCATAATTTTATATACTTCAATCAGGTCCCCTCTTAAACGCCGTCTCTCCAGACTGAAGAGACCTAGACGTTGCAGCCTGGTTTCGTAAGGGAGGTGTTCCAGACCCTTAATCATTCTGGTTGCCCTTCTCTGCACCTTCTCTAGTTCCACAATATCCTTTTTGAGGTGTGGTGACCATTCAAGGAATAAAGTGCAATATACAAACTATTTACATCGTGATTTACATCGATATGTAAAGCACATTAAAAGGAAGCAAAGGAGCATCTGGCAATCAGATTCCACCCCAATTTTGTGTCCCCACTCTTAAACACTTAAAACGCTTCCAAAAATGGGTTGAGGAAAGCAATTCTTTTCCCTCCTCAGCCTTTTCCTACCCCTCTCTCCCCATTGCCCAGGACACACGGCGGCGGCTGCAACTCAAGCCCCATTTGCCCACTCACCTCCATACCCACCATCCCCAGCAGGGGTTCCCTCTGAAAAAAGCACCCTGGCTGTCTGGCTTGTCAGGGGGGAGAGAGGAAGGAGCGAGGGACGCCCGCCCACTTCACTGGATCCACTAGCCAGTTAGAAAGACCGAGCAGAGGCTGGGTGACCTCCTCCTCCTCCCTGCCCAGGCGAGCGGAGGTGAGGTGAGGCTCCCCCTGGATCAACGCAGCATTCGCTCTGCTGCCGCCGCCTGCACACACACACACATACATACTTGTGCACTCCCCCATGGGAGCTGTGCAAGTGTGCGAGCGAGTGAGCAGTGTCGCCACCGTGGCAGGCGGGTGAGAGGGAGAGATGGACTGAGAGCTGCCAGAAATAAACTTTTTCATGTAACCCCGTTTTCCACACACGCAACCTTTAACTATGTAAAATGCATGGGTGAGAAAGGAAACATTGTTATAAGGTGTGAAGTGGGTGAATTGTTACAATGAAACCGGCTTCTGTACAGGGGAAACCTGGAATTTTAACTGACAAGGGGCTGTCCTGCAGGGTGAAAGCCCACCCGTTTCATGATGTATTTGCCCAAATACTGCTCTAGCGTTCCCACAGCAATAAGGAAGAAGTGTTTTAAAAGCCAAAACTGGAAAAAAAAAACCTGAAAAATCAGGTGTTTATCTATTCCATTTTAAGCCAAATTATCCTCAAAATACCCCTGAAAATGACTGGGAATGGGGACAAAGAGGATCCAAACCATTTTGAACCCGTTTTAATTGATTGGGGGTGGGATCGACAAGGATCCAAACTGTTTTGAAACAGCTTTAAAGTGGCAATGGGAATTCACCCAAAGAGTCACATAAAGGAGTCTAAGGCTGCGTTCCCATGCAATAATAAGTCTGCTGAAAATCTTCTTTTGCCACGGAGTGGTCCTATGCACGGCTTTAATCCGAGTTTCCAGTGCCGATAATGGGGAAAACCCGCTTTAAAAAAATACCTGTTTAAAGCAGTACTTTCTGGAAGATGCGGGTTTTCAGCACAACATTTTCCATGGGATCGCTCCGTGGCAAAAGGGGCAGGGATTCTCTCCCAGGTGGGAATTGCCGGCCGGAGAGATCATCTCTCTCTCTCTCTCTTTTGCCTGTCATCCAGCCAGCGATCTATGCAAACAGCGATCTAGGCAGGCATTTTCTCTTTGCTGTTTCTCTTTCCAATCCCAAAGAGAAACAGCAAAGATACATTGTGATGAATTGCTTCCGCAAAAGTGAAAGTGTAAAAGAGCTGGCTGGGTGGAGATCTTGTAAAGAGTGCCGGCTGCAGTCTTCACAAGCAGGGGAGACGAACAGAGAAGTTTTAAATTTTTCTTTTGGTCTTTTTGAAGGAAAGGATTGCAGGATTGCTGGCTGGGGGGGGAGGCGTTTCGGCAGCTGGAAATTCCTTCCGCCCGATCACCCAATGAAACAGCGAGGGGCGGGGAGAAAAAGATGCGGGTAAACAAAACACATTTCCTTGGGGACGGTCCGTTCATTTTAAATGCGTGTTTTGCTTACCACCTTGGGAACGCTTAAATCCGGATTGAACCCGCTTTTCTTTAATCCACTTCAGTGGAGAGGCAATAGAGATAAAAATTAGTACCATGGGAACACACCCTCAGGGAGATAACGTAAAAGTTGTGAGCGTAGCAGCCTGAATTGAGGACTGATTATTGAGGATTGGGTGTAAACAGGACTAGAATGGCTTCTGTTCAGTTTCTTAACAGGATGGCCTAGATCAGCCAGATGTGATCACAGTCAATGAGGACCATATTCCTGTCTAACAATTATAAGCAGCAGTTATAAGGCCCCAACATGTATCCTCATGGACTGACAGTTTTAAGGAAAATACCAGTCACTGCATTTTGATCTGGGGATTGGTTGGTCAAGCCTATATCTGTTTGCTGTATATATTACTTTTATATGCATGCTTTGACTCTGGCAGGATCCGTGTGGCACTTTTAGGTGCCATGAATGCACCAAAAGGAGGCAGGACCACACAACCCTGCCCCCTCATGATGCATTTGATACACTGGACAAATGCAACGTCTGCATGGATCCATACCTCCTGCCAGTATGCTGCCATAGCTGCTCCTCAGTGTGCTTGGACAGCAGAGCAAAAGAAATGAGACCTACCTGTCTCCTCAACAGCCTCTCCACATAATTGAACACAGGAGATGCCACCCACCACCACCTTCAAGATTGAAGGTGAGGAGCAAAACTGTCACGGCCACAGTGCTATTCTCAATATGCAGGGCTGCAGGTGGGCTTCATAAAACCCATTTTGAACATTCTAAACACGATAGCTACCAGATTGTGCTTATCTACATGTTTGTGAATACTCTCAGAAAACTCTAAAAGGCTTATTAGGTAGGACATTCTTTTGCAGAAGTTATGTTGGCTGTCCTTGAACTAGGTAACTATGGGGTCATCTTATCTTTAATCATAGTTTCTACTATCTGACTAGAGCAGAGCTTTCACTGACAGGGCAACCAATGGCCGCAATGGCTATTATATAGTCATCTGTCCAATCCAACAGGGCATGTCTTATTTTCTAGCCCGCTGGCAACAGCTGTTGATATGCATCACACCACATGTTCCAATTACCCTTGTTTACCAGGAGTACCTTACACGTATGCAGTCCTGTTGTTTGGAGGGAAGAGGGCTATAATTTTTAATTAATTTAGTAAATATTAATTTAATTGATTGCTGTGACCTGCCTTGGAATCTTTGGGTGAAGGGCAGGGTAAAAATCTAATGAATTAGATATATGTATTAGGTTTGAAGTGAACATTCTGCATTTTGGTTGCTTTCTCAAAAACTGGACATTTGGGCCACTTCTGCAATTATCAGCTTTGTTCTGTTTGATAAAATTTTCACAAACAATATTATAATCAGCTTTCATCAGTTTGTGATTACAATCACATAATAACTGTGCAGTCAATGCTACTTTCCATTAGTTGTTTGACATTTTTTTTCTTTTAAAGTATTCTAATATATTTTTTAAAAACAATGAAGTCAACCTATCAGGGACTCTCTCATTCCTCACCTCAGCCTTTCCCCAGCTCTTGTTCTGCTTCTGGAACTTCTGCCATTCCACTGTCTCTTTCCCAGGCTTGATTCATTATTGTCAATACTCTTCAGACACTTATTTTTATTTTCCAATGTCAGGGCAATCTACTAGGGCAAAGGCTGAGAACATTATTTATCATCTGTTTTCAAGATACACGTCTCCCACTTTGAGTAGACATTTATCTTCCATTGTTGACCAGATGGGGATTTAACCTTCCAATCATGGCACCTGAAATGACATTTTTCTGTCATTGTTGACCAGATGGGGATTTAACCTTCCAATCATGGCACCTGAAATGAACTCTTACAGTGTAGGAAACTTTTTTTTTCTTATTTCTATGGTAGTACTCAATGACAGCCTCATAACATACACTTTGGTGCCCTCTCATGGTCTCCTTTGCTAATATTTCATATGCACTGCCAGCACCAATTTCAACTTTTATATTTTTCACCTCTCACAGCTTTGCTTTTTCTAAAGGTCACATCATTATACTGAGGCAATTCTACCAATGTGCTAGAGACTGGTAATTTTGAATCTCCAAATAAGTAGCTCGTGATTAACCCAAGAGGAGAGGCTTTCTGCTTGAATCAGCAAACTAAACCCATTTATTTTAAATAATTTTGTACCAGTCCGCACTCTTTAAGCCAGTTTTTTGGAGAGCTTTATCAAAATAGAGATTAAAAACACAACATCATTGGAACCAAAATTTTCATTCAGCAACAGGGCTGAATTTTATAAACTATAAATGAATAAATTAATATTCAGCTCAGTTCCAGCAATGAGAATGCTAGAACTATTTGACAATTTGTAGGAATTTTAAGTCAGTTATTTCATACTTTAAAAGAAAAGAAAACCCTATTTATTGCATAATGTACTGCCCTAGGAGGTTTCATTTCACAGTTAAACAAAGGATTAGTATACTACTGTTAGCTCTTAGATTGCAAAAAATCCATTATTGTAATGAAAAATGTGTCCTTGATTATTTTTCAATATTTACATGAATTAGGAAGGCCAAAGTGCCATTGTAATAATCATAGTGTAAAATTACCATTACCTGCAAGAGCTTTTGTGTGTGTTTAAATAATTATCAAAGTGTGTGCACTTTGGTGGGAAAGGCCAGAAATAAAACAATTGCTTTTCCAATCAGTGGCCTAATAACATCTCTGGAGAATTTGGTTTATGCTCAAGGTCTGACTAACCACTTAGGCCAGTGGTTCTCAACCTGGGGGTCGGGACCCCTTTGGGGGTCGAATTACACTTTCAGAGGGGTCGTGAAGAGTCTCCTGCTGCCCATCCCTCCCACCTCCCAGCTGCTCCACCCCTGTGGTTGGGGGTCTCCACTACATGAGGAACTCTATTAAGGGGTCGCGGCATTAGGAAGGTTGAGAACCGCTGACCTAGGCAAACTAAATGTTCACTTAGGCTGCATCCCCATGCAAGCCAGTTGCTTTGCTTATGATGCGTGTCATAAAAACCCGTGTTGTAACTCTCAACAAAGCGTCCCTATGTGGTTTGGGGCAACACGGATTCCCCATGACCACAGGACTATACATGGGGTGTGGGGTTTTTTTGTGTGTGTTTTTGGACAAGTATTGTCTCACAAGTAGCCCGTATTAGGGCTTTGCATGGAGATGCTCCTGAGGCGACTTCACAATCGCCTCGGACTATTTTCAGCATGGGGATGCACACTTAGCGTTTCCAGCTTTAAGGGACACCAACATTGGTATTGCTGCTTCCACGCTGTAGAAAGGGCCACATAGCAGACTCAAAGCACAGAGGAATGGAGGGAGATGCTTTCAAAGTTAGAGTGAGGGATTTCCACTCTAAATGCAGCTTCAGAGCAGCCTTATCACGCACTGCCCGTGTTTATGGTGCAGACAAGGCATTCTCCAAAACTCATACTGCATCTACTACCAAAAGCCGGTGTGGATACAGTGTGATTTATTTAGGTACCAAGATGCCTCATATTAAACCAGCCCAGAAAAACCTGTGAGGTGGACAAGCAAAGATGCACTTTTGTACTCTCCGGAGCATTTGGGCACACAGCAGGACAAACATTGTTTGGAGCAGTGAAACATGAAGAATAAGATATATTCTTCTTTTAAATCACAAGCCGAAAGGAAACTTTCTTCTAAGGTCCTATTTTGGTGGTACTATACTCCCCTTGCTCTTCATAGAATCAACAATAATCCCCCCCCCCATGTGTTGGAACAATTGTGGAAACAAGGGTACTTATCTACACATGTGGTGGCAATGGCCCAAGGTTGAAAAATTCTGGAAAATAGTTCAAACAATACTTTGAGAAATTACATCCCAGAATATTGTGCTCTCCCCAGCTATAGTTTTTTTTATTATGTTTTAAGGAGGATTCAGTACCTAAATGTAGCAGGGATTTGATTAGGTCTATGATAACAGCCACTAAGGCTGAAATAGCACTCCACTGGAAGAACCCTGATCTTCTGTCGAAGGAGAAATGGATCACTCGTCTTTGGTCCCACATTGTCAATGAGCTAATTATGACTCAGCAATACAAAATGCAGGCCTTGGAACAGCAAGCTCAATTTATAAAAAAAATGGGCACCTTTTATTGTTCAGGCCCAGGTCAATCCCGCTTTACGTCCCTCTGCTTCTTTTTCCCTTTCAGGTATAAAATATAAATTACTGTCTTTGTTCCCAGATTTAATGATTTAATTCTTGGATACAGGAGAAACATCACTGTAACACAGAAATTGTTGTTCTTTAAATGTCTTCAGGCAATGTAGTTAATGGTTCATTTTCTTATTATTTGTTGGCTGTCATGTTATTTGTTGGTTGTAGATTGTTATGTTCTTTATAATTTCAATTTAAAAAAAGTTAAAAAACAACAACATTGTTTGGAGCAGTGAAACATGAAGTTTAACCCTGGCTGGATATCAGTGGGCACAGAATAAGTTTATTGATTATTCAGTACTGATCATACCAAAAGCAATATTTAAAACCAAATCTTGTGTTAAATCAGCATTCTGTCCATTCTGCCCATCCTGGATTATGATGCTTCATCCTGGATTTGAATCTTCATGGCCTTAAGGATGAAGAGTGCTAGTCTTATGTCATCAGTGGCACAGGATGAAAGGGCAGGAAGCAGAGAGTAGTAATAAACGGCCAATTCTCGAGGTGGAAAGAGGGAAAAAGTGTGGTCCCCAAGGTTCAGTGTTGGGACCAATGCTTTTTAATTTATTCATCAATGATCTAGAAGAAGGGGTACATAGTAAAAGAGCAAGATTTGCTGCTGATGATAAATTATTTAGGGTAGTAAAAACCAAAAGAGAATGTCAAGAGCTCCAGAGGGATCCCTTAGCATTGGGTGAGTGGGCAACCAAGTGGCAAATGTGCTTTAATCTTAACAAGTGCAAAGTAATGCACATCGGGGCCAAAAATCCAAATTATGTCTAAAACTGATGAGGGCTGAGTTTTCTGCAACACACCAGGAAAGGGATCTCAGGGTTCTGGTAGACAGTTCAATGAGGATGTCAACCCAGTGTGCAGCAGCAGCAAAAAAAGCAAATTCAATGCTGGGAATAATTAGAAAGGAAATAAAAAATAAGTCAGCAAGTGTCATTTTGCCTCCTTATAAATCTATGGCGAGGCCGCATTTGGAATACTGTGTACAATTTTGGTCACCACACCTCAAAAAGGATATTGTGGAACTGGAAAACATGCAGAAAAGTGCAACCAGAATGATTAAGGGTCTGGAACACCTCCCTTGCGAAACCAGGCTGCAACATCTAGTCTGGAGAGACGGCGTTTAAGAGGGGACCAACTGGCTGGGATTTGAGAGCAGGAAAATACTTGTCCTTGTCTCTGCTTGAGATGCCCATGAGCATTTGGTGGGCCACCGTATGTGATGGGACACTGGACTAGATGGGCTGTGGCCTGATCCAGCAGGGCTTCTCTTATGTTCTTATCTTCTAAGGCCAAATGCTGGGTGTCAGAGGCCAAATGCTGGGTGTCAGATTGTAAGCCATTGGCAGCTACTTGGACATCCCAGGATGGACACTTGGGATCAAAACCACCACTGAAATACAGTTGGAGGGAGAGGCAAAACAAGCTGCTTTCAAGTAAAAAGCTTGGGATGGAGGAGCACAGGTTGTGGCACTGAGAGCCCAGCTGCACTTAACTGTAGTCCATCTTTGACCCATCTCCAGAATAAGGGAGCATATCAACAAATCCAGATTCCTTCTGCATTATCTAACCTGGAGGGTAAATGAAGCCTCCCCAAAGAGGAAAGGTAGGAGCAAAGTGATAGTAGCATCTCCTGAGGTGGCAGAGGAGAAGCTTTATTCCAGGATATTGCTAAAGAGCAGGATTTTCAGGTGACAGGAGGAGACAACCTAATTCAGACTAGAAATAGCAGAAAATAAACGTCTATTTCCCCCATTTTTATAGGGCTGGACCCTGCTCATCATGTCCCTACATTTTTGTTAACTGGGCATCTTTCAGTCTTAGCTAAAGACACAATGTTTCACCCAAGCCATGCTGCTCAGCTATACTTTTGGATTTGTTTTTCTTGTTTTTCTTAAGCCCTTTCCAGATGGGGGAATATAGCACCATTACAGCACTGCTATGGTGTGCTTGCCTCATGTATTTGAGGCAACCCCATCACAGTGCCACTATTTGCCCCTAAAAAGCACCAAAAACTATTGCTGGAAATGCTAGCACTTGTCCCAAGGTTTCCAGCAATAGTGCTTTTTACTTACCTTCTGTACGGAGCCTCCATATAAATCCAGCCACCACACGCATGTGAAGCTGAAATAGGTGTCCACACATGCATAGAGGTGCTAATGCACACATCCGGACATTCTGGCTGGCCGAATGCGCATGCTGTCCAGGTAGGAGGTGATAATTGTAGAGGGAGATTTCTTGCATTATGTCCTCCCCGTGAAATATCTGGCCAACATCTGGAGGTAGCCTTAGTTTAAATTAGTGGTAGTAGGGTTTAAAAAAAAAAAAACAGGTTTCCAGTATTTGTTTTGTAGTTTGTTACCTGGACAGGGACAGGTTATATATGCAATGGACAAAATTTGGGCAACTGATCATTTGGGGAGGGTCATATATATTTGAATGATAAAGATGCCTTTTACAGCACACAATAGTAAGCATCTTTGAGTACCTTAATAAAGTGATTATCTATGGGTGCATCCCCATGCAATTTAAAGCCCGCTGAAAATCTTCTTTTCTCGCGGAGCACCCCCATGCACGGATTTTATCCGGACTTCCAGCGCCGCTAATTAGGAAAATGCGCTGCAAAAAAACAGTCCTTTAAAGAAGACTGCAAGCGCACTTTCCTGGAAGACGTGGGTATTCAGAGCAACATTTTGCATGGAGATGCTCCGTGGCAAAAGGGGCGGGGCTTCTCTCCGAGGCGGCAAGCTCTCTCTCTCTTTTTTTGCCTCTCATCCACAGCCAGCATTCACCATATGAAAACAGTAGGCAGGTATTCCAATCACAAAGAGAAACAGCAAAGATACATTGTAATGAATTGCTTATATCAAGTGAAAGTGTATGAGGCAAGATCGCTGGCTGGGGGAGGCAAACAGAGAACTTGTAAATTTTTCTTTTGGACCTGTGAATGAGCACACGATCGCACGATTGCTGGCTGGGGGAGGCGTTTTGGCAGCTGGAGATCTTGTAAATAGCGCTGGCTGCAGCCCGGCTGCCTTCGCAAGCAGGGGAGATGAACAGAGAACTTGTAAATTTTTCTTTTGGACTTGTGAATGAGCGCACGATCGCACAAGCACCCAATGAAACAGCGAGGGGTGGGGAGAAAAAGATGCGAGTAAGCTAAAGACGCTTCCTTGGGGAAGGTCAGTGCATTTTAAATGCGCGTTTTGCTGAGCCCCATGGGGACACTTAATTCGGAATTGAACGTGCATTTGCTAGATCCGCTGCAGTAGAGGGACAATAGCGACAGGAAAAAGTACCATGGGGATGCACCCTATGTTAGGTTTCCTCATTGTAGGCTTTAGATTTAGGTTACAACTTCCATCTGCCTTTGTCATGTCAGGTAGGCTGATGGTAGTTATGGATAAAATGGAGCATCCAGCTGTGACCATCTAGGTGGTGGTGAGGTTCAGTTCCCATAATGTCTTGCCTTTGACTATGGCTGCATCCAGATATCATTTAATTTTTCCACTTTATTCAAATAATCTGGAATAAACCATGCTTTATTCCAGAATATCCAAATACAGCAGAATAAATAATGAACCTCTGGATGCAGCTTATATTGTCTGGGGCTGATGGGAGAAATTCTTTAGCTGTATCACCCTGTTTTAAAACATCTGGGGGGCACCAGTTTGGGGAAGTCTGATGTATACTGAAAATGCTTCTCTAAGCCAAGTTTCTTTGCCTCTATCTGCTTTGAATGAAACTCCTTTCAGAATGGTATTTACTTTCAGATTAATATGATCCTCAGGAATTTATATGCAGTTTAAAGTTTAGGAATAAATCCCTCAAGTAACTCCTCATTATTTTTATGATAAAAAGCAAGCCAGTTCCCAAAAGATGACATTGGCATATATGTGCACACTAGTTTTAAGACTACCCACATCCTGGCACTGTGGTTATTCACTATTTAATGAAGAGTGAATGCCACAGCATACTTGCTATACCAGGAATCACAGTGTTTTCAGTATGATGCTTGTTAAGGAATTTTTTTTGAGGTCTATTAAGCTCCCCCTTAAATTATCCAGTTCTTTGCAACCCAAAGCCAGGCCGGAAAATTATATGCATCTCAGTCCTAATAAAACAACAGAGGAAGAACAGTGTTGAGCAAAAAATGTGCAAATACTGTAATATGGATATATAAAAGCAGAAATATTTGAACTGGAAATATTATTTCAGCAGAGTAGCATTTGGTAACACATCAGATTGTACTTCATTTTAAGGTGATCCCTCCCTTCTCACTACCTAGAATTCATTAGCGAAAATTCAGTGTTTATTTTCTTGCTTTTATGCTCTAATGCAACCAACAATTGGGCTGCATTCCCTCTAGGGCAGGGGTAGGCAAACCACGGCTCGGGAGCCACATGCGGCTCTTTGGCCCCTTGAGTGTGGCTCTTCCAGCTTAGGAGTACCCTAATTAAGTTAATAACAATGCACCTACCTATATAGTTTAAGTTTTAAAAATTTGGCTCTCAAAGGAAATTTCATTTGTCGTACTCTTGATATTTGGCTCTTTTGACTAATGAGTTTGCCGACCACTGCACTAGGGCTTTATTGCGTGTTGAAAATGTTTTCAAAATTCTTTGTCCACATTGAAAATTGGCTTCCCGCACTTTCAGAGGAGTAAATTTTTAAAAGCATTTAAAAAAAAACACTTGTTTCAACAACTCTCGCTCCTGTTTTTGTTGCTAACACACTTTATTTTTTTTTCTTTGGGAATGGCACAGTCGCAGTATAGCCTTCCCTCTAGTCCAACCAGCTGCCCTTTTGGCCTCTGCTGCCTCATCCACCCACCCTTTCAGGCTGGGCCGCCACTGCTGCCGCACTGCACCACTGCCAATGCCTCGCCCACCTGCCCAGCTACCTGCCATTTTGGCCTCCTCCTCCTTCTCCTTTTGCCTTATGACAATTAAAGCAGTGGACAGCTGCTAATCTTATTGTGTGTCTGTCCCTCCACCACTGTTTAACCATCATTCTGTTAGTTAAACAACAGCTTTCAGCTAGGCCAGCGCTCAGTTTCAAACTTATTCATTTTTAAAAATTAACTGAGGAATTCATTTTACTTGTATCATATCTTTTAGTGCAGCTCTACTTCTGGAATAGTTTATTCCCAATAACCAGTATCAGCAGTGTCTCTTAATTCTTTAGATGCCCTTGTCCAAAATGCACAGCTTCAACGTTCCTTCCAAATTCCAGCCTGCCTCTTTAGAAACCACAGCAAATTTCCTTTACTAGCAAACACCAGGTTGATTTGCTTGCTCGTTCACTCTCTTTCTGTCCAAACCTGAGGTTATGCAGATTTTTGTAAAAACTCGTGTGTGCAAATCTGGGACACTATCCAGACATTTTCATCTTTGCCAAATTGTCAACCCTGTACATTGTCTCAACTTAGTGCATATTTCCCCTTACCACCCAAAATCCAATACTGTCAATAAAAATAATTTTTAAAAAATGCTACAGGAAATGATCTGTTCCCCGCCCATTTCAGTATGTTCTCCCTCTTCCTCAGATACACATACACTTGACATTTTAAGTCAAATAGGAAATCTCTTTACTCAGCAGTAAAGATCAATGCAGTTTTCCATCTTAAATTAAGCTGGAGTCAAGTACTCATTTTGGTTTTACAGAGGGCTTCAAATAGACTAAACATTCCTGCTGATCAGCTTCAGATTTTTAATTTTGAAATGGCTAACTTTGGGTGTGTCTGGATCATGGCTCTATTGGTGACCTTCTCATGTAAGCCAGTTTGGCCTAGTGGTTGGGGAACCGGTCTCTTATCTAGGAATACTGAGTCGGATTCCGCTGTCCCCCATGAAGCGAGCTGGGTGACCCTGGGCTAGTCACAGCTCTCTTCTGAGCTCTCACAGGCCCCACCCTACTTCTGTTGTGGGGAGAAGAAAAGAAGCTTTGTCAGCCACTTTGAGTCCCCTTAAATGAGTGAAAAAAGAGGGCTAGAAAAGCAACTCTTACTATTTCAGGTGCTCTCCAGGTGAACATCCACAGAAGAAGAAAGAAGAACAGAATCCTTGAAACATCCAAGCAGGAGAATGTGCAAACAATTAGCTGAACTAGTCAGTCTTCCTCATTATGCAAGGCGTGCTATATTGTTTTTACTGTTCTTAATTTATATCTAAATGTATCAATTATCATATAAGCATTTTATATATAAATGGTTACCCTGTTTTATGTTACTGAGTGTAAGGATGATGTTATATTGTTGACTGGCTGAAGTGACATGGGCAGGTACGGTGAAACCTTCGTAACTAGATAACCACATGTCTATTAAAAAAGAAACCTGGTTAGTTCAGTGATAGATCAAAAACTCCCAGGTTCAATCCCCAGCATTTTCCTGGAAAAGTACTTCTGTTTTGCTCCTGGGAGGGGGGGAGAATGGCATGGACTCATATGTAGGCACTATCCACACATAGATTCAATAAGGTGATAGTCTGTCCATTTGTGATAATCTGCCCATTTCTGAGAATGTCCTCAAAAATCTTGTCTATAATAAAATGGAAACAGTCATCATAACAGACATCCAAAAATGAGCAAATTCCAGTTCTCAGCATCTTCTAATTGACCCTAAGTTGGATCATTTTCTACATGTGAATGTACTGATAGCCACCAGGAATCAATCTTCACTTGAAACCATCATTCCCTCAACTGTCCATTAAATCCCAGTGCCCATTTAAGACAAAAGAGATCTAAAATACTTATGTACACTGGATATACCCGTATTTTCCGGTGTATAAGACGACCCCCAACTTTCCAGTTAAAATATAGAGTTTGGGATATACTTGCCGTAAAGGAAGACGACACCCGGCGTATAAGACAACCCCTGACTTTTGAGTAGATTTTCCTGGGTCAAAAAGTAGTCTTATACGCCAGAAAACACAGTACTTTTTTATAGCTTTTGAGAGGAAAGATTATGGAGGGCACCTCCAAATGTCTAGTAAAACCCATGAATCTCCTGGAACCATAATGGGAGTGCTACGTGTAATTGTGGCATTATCAGTATAGTCCCAAATACTGAAGTGATACCCTGTAGGAAGGCTGAAGGTTGTACATGAGTATTTGTCACATTCAAAATTTGTACGAATTTGTCTGAATTCAGACATTTAAATTCAAGTTGAAAATTGACATTCAAATATGAATCAAATGTTTCTGTACAGTTTGTACAAAGCTTTGTTACATCTGTGAACTTGGGGAGGTGGGAAAGCAGCTGCCCAGTCAAATCTGCAAAGGATCCAAAGTGGATTCAAAGCAGATTCAGAGTGGATTGAGAGCGGATTTGATGCATTCAGAGCAGATATGTAGGGGATATGTAGGGGATTCGTAGGAGGGATTGGAATCAGATTCATATTGGACATTTGTATCAAATTTGGATCCTACCACATTTGGAGGGGATCTAGTTGAATGAATACAAATTCTCTTGCATTTGAACATGGAAAAAAAATTGTGCGCATCCCTACCCTGTAATACTGCTATTATGGGAAATCCAGCAATGAAGCCAGGTTTCTCTTTGGTCACTTCCAAATGTTAACTGAATAACCCACAAGCAAGGTATAATGCAGGATATTGATCCCCAAAGGTTAATCCTTGGAAGCGCCGCAGCTGATATGCGCTTCCAGGCATCCAGATGTACTTGCTGGCACTTCCACACATGTGTGGATGAGTGCTTTGGGCCCCATGCATGCACACTGGGTGAAGCTATGATGGCTGTTCTGCCATCCAGCAATAATAAAAAGTGCTTTTGGGGTTGGGGAAGCAGGGCTACAGTAGAGTTGCCTATCACTACTATTATGGCCCAGTTCTCAATCTGGATTGGGCCATAATAGTAGTGCTGCTTACCTGTCTCTGGAAGCTGACCAAGCACACACAAAAAGTGAAGTGGGGCAGTAATTTGGCTGGCTTCTAGATAGATGCAAGAGCAATGATAATATAAGAAAAAGCCCACAATTACCTCCTGTGTCCAGCAGGGGGCAGCAAGAGGTGATCACAGGATCTTATTTAAATCCCACAATGGCATCTTGCTGTCTGGAGACATCCAGAGTCTGCAGAAGCTCTCTAAATTCCTATTTAGAGCTTCAATGAGGTGCTTTCTATGAGGTGAAAATTCAGAAGCTGGTCCATTAAATCAAAAGCATGGCCACGTTCACATGCAAATAACAAAAGGCATCGCTGGGGTGGCTTGGGGATGGTTCACAGGTGGGGCTATCCCCACACTACTCTGCCCCTCCCTCCTTTCATGAGCATTCAAGGCTAGAAAAGGTGGATTAGGGAAGGGATGAGAACATGAGGGCCGCACAACACTTCTTAGAGCAGTGGTTCTCAACCTTCCTAATGCCGCGACTCCTTAATGGAGTTCCTCATGTTGTGGAGACCCCCCCCCCCCAACCACGGGAGCGGAGCAGCTGGAAGGTGGGAGGGAAGGGTAGTGGGAGACTCGTCGTGACCCCTCTGAAGGGTAGTTCGACCCCCAAAGGGGTCCCGACCCCCAGGTTGAGAACAACAAGTTATAAGTAAAGCCGTTGGCAGTGACGATAAACAGTGTGCTATAAAGTGTGCAACAGTAACTAAGCATTGTGAAACTAAAGTAACAGTTTGATTATTAAGCTATGGTGAAGTGAAAAAGAGCAAGAATACATGATAACTAGGGATGGGCAAAAAACATTCATCGCCTTTGTACTTCATATAAGTTGTGAATCTTCAAAACTTTGCGTTAGAATCAAGTATTGACTATATTCAAAGACTAACTTTCACATGGGAAGCAAAAGCTCTTGACCCTTCATTTGAAGCTTTGTGACATCTGCGTGAAGGTGTATTTGTGGATTCAGCGGCACGACTGGAAGCAGGGATCAATGAATTTAAAGTCTAGCACATTTGAAGTGGCTTCATTCGCCCAAACGTGAATTTCTCTCCCATTCATTTAGATGTGAAGCGAACTGGGGGGAAAATTCATTCGCATCCCTACGTGATACTAAGCCTGTATATAAACTGTACATAATAGACAGAAGATTTATTTTTCATACTACACAAAGGTGTCATCTTCTCATCACTGGTAAATACACTCAGAAAAACATACATGCAGATCCATCAATAACAGTAGTGCGTACATTGCCAGAAGTCAGAGTACCATAAACGATATATGCGCTCACCCCCTTTATCCAACAGCACTGTCCCTGAGGTGCTGTTGAGACACTGTGTTTGCTTTGTATGAACACTGACAAGCTGAGCACTGATATGGCTTCTGACACAGCTTTCATACCATTAAGTTCTTTATTCTAATTGCAGAAAGAAGTTGTTTTGTAATCCAGGACGTGTTTCTTTAGATGTATTTGCACAGTATGGAGTCATGCTAAATACATAATTGCATGATTTGCTTACCCAACAGACTCGTTCTTATTAACCCCACATTGTAAACATGTGTGATAATTTGCAGTTAAGTTGGGAAACATAGAAGTCCCTGGGTTGCAGTCTAAAATAGAACAGTAATGGCAGAAAAACAGCACGGAAGCAGCACAGTGGAAAGATGCTCTACCCAGCACTTATTCCACAAATGTTTTTAAAATGAACTTTGTCTCCAGGACCAAATCACAGCTATCTGCTAAGTCTACATAATGACAGAACAAGTTCGAGTAATACAGTTTCTTTTGTTGAACTATTTGTATAATTAGCTATATCCAAAGATCCAGTGGCAGCTACTTGATCTCTCTAAAGTATGTCTTGATCTGTTGTGGATCAAAAAGTAGTTTGGGGAGATCAAAGGGAGTCTTCCAGCTGGAGCCTTGCCCTTCCTTCTGCACACGAGTGCTGCCGCAATGATCTTAATGAAGAGACAGGTCATGAACTGTTTCCTGTTGCTCCAGGCAGTCAGATATTAATTAATGGGCTTAAATGGCGTTCAGGGCTGATTATGCTTGAAAATCGAAAGGGAAAAAAGAAACCTTCAGTAAAGCCAGTTCAGTAGCAAAATCAATTACCTGCAACAGTAGCAGAGGTGCTCTCACTGAATATGTTCAAATGCAGGCTGGGGAGCCATCTACTGGAGATGTTTTGGTTTGGATTCCTGCACAGAGCAGTTGATTATTATATCGCCTTGCTAAGAGGGGAAGTTTTAGTATCTTCAAAGACGTCCAGAGCAATGTTGGCAGGAGCACAAACTTCTGATGGGGCCACGCTTGCCAGTAAAGACAAATGGGGAGAGATAAAGCTAAATGTGACTCACAGTGGGAGAGAGGGCAGTTGGTGCTCAGCAGATGTGAGAAGCAACACAAATGAAAAGGAACTCCCAAAGCAAACTGGGGTGGGAAACAGAAAAGAGATGTTCAAAACTGCTCATGGGGCCTGTTTGCAATTTATTTTATTTTTATTTATTATTTATATTTCTAACCCTCTCTATACCCAAAGGTATCAAGGCGTGTAACAACCTTAAAATCCACTATATCAAACAAAATAATATATATTAAAACAATTTTAAAAAATCACTTGGCTTTATTCTGGAATATATACTGGAATAGGGGCCTTCTGTCCACATGCCAGTGCAGGCTACAGCATGCCCCAAGTGAGACCTACCAGAGTCTGCATTAGCATGTGGAAAACATACCTCTATCCTGGGATATATTCCAGAATATGGCCAAGTGTGAACAGGCCCATGGTGGCATTCAAAGCAGGCCTCAGAGTGTTCAGCTTTAGTGTTTCTTGGGAAACAGTTGGACACTATACCTGAACTGCTGGAGGCATGAATGGGAAGTGTACAGTTTTCATCCTCAAATGCAACCCATTGATCACTGAACTGTCTGTTCCCTACTTTCACTGCAATTATAGTATGGCAGAATGTGAAAAACTAAGTGTTTTGTGTGTCGCTAGTTGGAGAAAAAAACATGAATTAAATAATGTTGACAAGAAAACAGTATGGACATAGGTACACCTCAATAAGCTTTTGCATACCAGGTGGTGAGTCTCTGCAGGTATGAAGAAGAAGAGTTGGCTTTTCCATCCCGCTTTTCTCACCCATTTAAGGGGACTCAAAGCGGCTGACAAAGCTTTTCTCTTCTTATCCTTACAACAGAACACCCTGTGAGGTAGGTGGGGCTGTGAGAGCTCAGAAGAGAGCTGTGACTAGCCCAAGGTCACCGAGTTGGCTTCATGGGGGAGGGCGGAATCGAACCCGGTATTCCCAGATAATAGTCCGGCTCCTTAAACACTAGACCAAACTGGCTCACTTCACAGTTAGTGAAGAATACCATTAACTTCCATGAGTAAATCTGTACATGACAACATGGTCATAGCAAAGCTCCACAGAAGTCTGGTTAGTGATGTTGAAAGCACTGCAAGAAGAAATTCTCATTTTAACATATACTAAGTTTAGCTAAACTTAGATAAGATCATTAAGAAAGTTTCACTGACAGCAATGGCCTCTCATGTAATAATTTACAGTTGTGGAAGTCGGACACTAAGAAAACAGCAAAAGAAGCTACAAAGAAGAAGAAAGACAGCAGACAAGCTTGACGGACGTATTCTGAGGCCCTGCCCCCATGCTGGCCATCTGGCACTGTTTGGGCGCTGTTTTTGGCTCGCATGGCCTGGGCACAGGACCAGGAACGCATCTTGGGTGTCCCCATGTCATTCCCATCAACAAGGGCCAGGTTTGGGGTTCAGTGCAGATGACAAGTGTGCTGAGCCCTGGCACGGGGGAGAAGCACCACTTCCTCTCCACCCCCTCTGCCCTCATTGGAAGCCGGATCGAAAGCCGCAACTCTCAGCTGTCAAGCACCTACTGCTGCTAAATTGTTGCAGCTTTCAGGGTTAATTTTTTTTTAAAAAAATTCTTTCTAGTAATGAAGCTTTATTTGTGCTTCTTTTCATGCCTCCCACCCCAGGCCTGTCTGTCCCTGCCACTAAGGGAGGGGAGGACGTGGCAGAGAGGTGAGCTGACGGACGCAGTAGGCACTTGACAGCTGAGAGTTCTGATTGCTGACAGGAGGCACAGACTTTTGCACACCTCTGCTCGAATGGGAACAACGGAGAAGGCGATATTAAGGCTTGATCTTCAGTTTAGGGCATTCTCTGTTGTTCCCCTTCAAGCAGAGGTGCACAAAATTCTGTGCCTTCTGTTATCAATCAGAACTCTCAGCTGCCAAGCACCTACTACCGCCGTCAGCTCACCTCTCTGCCACATTCCCCCCCCCCCAGCAGCTGAGGTGGGAGGCATGAAAAGAAGCACAAATAAAGCTTCATTACTAGAAAGATTTTTTTAAAAAAAAATTTAATGCTGAAAGCTGCAATGATTTAGCGGCAATAGGCGCTTGACAGCTGAGAGTTCTGATTGCTGACAGGAAGTACGTGAGCGCGAATCTCCACCCTGTTAGCCCACAAGCGTCCCCATGTGCAGTCCCGGATTGCTGAGCAATGAGTGCCGGCTCCCCAAACAGCACCCAGACTTCTTTTTTCAAGTATCAAATTTGGCACCCTTCTGGCACTATTTGGGAGGATTTGGTACGCTTTTCGTGTGCCAGATCCAAAGCCCGTGGGGACGCACAGTGCCAATTGGGTACTCAGAACCATACCAAATGTGCTTGGGGACAAGGCCAAAGTGACTTCTAAAATAATTTTGGATTTGCCTCCCGGGGGATGTGTATGGGCACCCCTCCTTAAAGTTAACCCAATCAGGATCCAAAGCCGCATGTATAAGGAAGGTGTCCCAGGATCCACCACAGAAGGGATGCCAAGTGTACATCTCAACTAAGAACTCTTCCAGAAGGAAGCCCATCTGCAGGATCCTTTGCAATGGGAGGAACAAAGCTTCACCTAACTCTATGGAGTCATCCCTTTGAGACAGCTCCTGGGATCCAGACATGTTCACTTTTGTGTAGCTGCTGTAGGCTTTTCTAGAAGAGTGCCTAACTGCAAGTAGTTCTTGTTTTGCCAGGGAACAAAGATCCACTGGAATCAACTACTGGGCATCACTCCTGGGCACCTAGACTCACTCACATTTGTCTAGTCTTATGTGCCTTCCAATGTTGGTTTCTCCCCTATTCTGGGCAATGCTCTTTGGCCTTCTCCAGTCACAATACTGGAAGGTGACAGAGAACTCATACTAAGACTGGAAAGCTACATGTATGTAGGTAGTACCTGCCCACTTCCCTATTGTGTGTGTGTGTG
This sequence comes from Aspidoscelis tigris stejnegeri, assembly GCA_023333525.1. NCBI lineage: Eukaryota > Metazoa > Chordata > Lepidosauria > Squamata > Teiidae > Aspidoscelis > Aspidoscelis tigris. The sequence continues at coordinate 27,781,393 of JALMGA010000004.1, read as the reverse complement.
CGTGTGCATGCGCTCCCTCGATAAGGGTACTTTTGCAAGAGCAGTGATTCCACAAGGAAATACCAGATAAGATAATTAATCTGTAATGATGGAAAACCCAATGTCAGAGCTGGATTTTCGGTTCGCTATTCTGGGAGTACATTGAGATTGCTCCAAGTATGTGTGGCAATCCCAATATTGCCCTAGGGAAACCATGGTTTTTAAGTCATTTCTGGAGGTACTTTCCCACACTTATCCCATAGGAAAGTCATTACTATTACTAATCATTTCAGGGAAGTGAGAAACTGCAGAGATGGAATTCATATGTTTAAGGATATATCATGGTCATGCTTATCTGCACCATCACATATATAAAATGGAACAAGTTCTTTCTGTTACAGCCATTACTTCATTGTCTGGAGCTACATACAAACAGTTGTCTCCTGAGAATGTTGCATAGATAGAGATGAGTTAAAAAGCAATCTCCATGCCAAGACAAACAGATTTATGCTGTGATTTTGTGTTCTTATGGCTTTTCTTTTTCTTCCTTTTGCCAACCAAATGGAAGTAAAGCAGATCCAAAAACATGAGCACAGCACATGTATTTATACAATGTTTTGATCTGTTAGTTGGCAGAGAAAGCTAATGAACATCTCAAAAATATGGGATTCTGTCTGACACAAAGAGATTAACAAAATCCTTCAAAGAACTGAAAAGACCAAGAGGAGATACAGAATCAAGAAAACAGTTTATGGTTTGTGAGGCCTCACTCATTAAAAATCTATGGAAAGCTCATTGAAAGCACCATTCCATTCATAGAACTGTACACTAGAACAGCAGCAGCACAATTCAATTATGACTGGACCAACTATTAAGATGTGTGAGGAATTCAAAAGTAATCAATCAATCAATCATTACTGGTTAAGGTCTAGTGGTTAAGGAACTAGACTCTTATCTGGGAATACCAGGTTTGATTCCACCCAGCTCCATGAAGCCAGCTGGGTGTCCTTGGGCTAGTCACAGCTCTCTTCTGAGCTCTACCTCACAGGGTGTCTGTTGTGGGGAGAATAGAGAACTTTGTCAGCTGCTTTGAGTACCCTTAAATGGGTAAGAAAAGCTGGGTAGAAAAGCCAACCCTTCTTCTTCTACTGCTCCATTTTTAAAAATTGTTCCATCCCTGAAATTTAAACCAGCACAATTAAACCTTCTTCTATCATAGCACTGCACTGAGATGTACAAAATCCAGTTCAATATTTTGTATCTGCAGATATTTGTATCAGAAAATTCATTTTTTTTCACATCCAAATCTTTGTTTGAAACAAACCCATCTCGATCGCAAAAATGAACAATTCAATCAAACATTCGTATTTCACTATGTTTTAGGTCATTTAAAGTGCTTTTTTCAAAGGGAAAAAATTGTAAAAATGAACACAAAACTCCACTTTCTTGATTAAACAATTTGAGAATGAAACAAACTAAGGGTTTTTCACTTCAATGGTGAATTGGACATGCTTTTTTTTTGGGGGGGGTGCACACTCCTACACTGACCCTACATCTCTGTTCAGCACTTCAATTATGCTGCCAATTTCTCACTACCAAGAGGTTGGTCACATACCTTTGTGGCTTCCCAATACTGTCCCTGTGAGGGAGGGCCCGTCCCAGGGGCAAGCTTAGGATGAATTGGGCTCCTGACAAAGAAAATAAGCTGGACATGTAATACCATGCAGACAAAGTCCGAGGCCACATGTCCATTTTAAAATGAAGGCAGCTTCTTCCAGATGCATGAGGGGGCACCTTGATCACTGCTTGAAATATGCCTCATCTACACTTTCAAGCAATAAGACATCGTTTGTAGCATTGTTCCAAAGTGCTTCTATTAATGGCAGCAAAATTGCACCTTCAGAAAATAGCGCATTGGACAGCGATCACATCTGGTACTTGGGCAGCGCAATCACCATGAGACACACACTTGCGGGCAGTCTCTCTTACTCTTTTGAAAAGTGAAGTTAAGAGCCTGTAATTTTGAATATGTATTACACTTAATTCCTTCCCCACTTGCTAATTTTTACTCAGTACTGTTCCCCCAACTGCTTAATTTATTTTGTTGAAAAACTTTATATGCCACTTCCAAGTTAATAAAAACATAAAAATAAAAATCCTAAAGAGTCTCCATTAGGGATGTGCACAAATGGGCTTTTTGTCATTTGATTCATAACAAACCAAATGTTAGAAAATCCATATTTGTACAAATAGATCCATTTCGAATGCGGAAGGATTATATTCAATATAAATGTCTTCTCACAAATTTGTACAAATATCCGGTATGAGCGAATATGTACCCGATACATATCTAGCATGAATGCATACATATCCAGTAGGTATCCCTTAACAAATTCCCTTTGAAAGTGTCAAATCCGACCTGAATCCACTGAATCTGCTCTCCATCCATGTTGAATGAACTCTGGATCCGTTACAGATGTGACTGGCACAGCCACTTTCCCACCACCCCACTCAACAATTGTATGAACTATTTGTACGAATTTTAATGTGTGAATATTATAACATTCAATTTGTATACGAATGTCCGAATTATACAAATTCATAAGAATAATAAATGTTATGAATATTCATGCACATACCTAGTCTCCATTTTTTTTAAAAAAAAAATCCTATAATCTGGTGAATTTTGGGGGGAATATTCTAATTTGCAGCAAATCTGTTAGTGAAAATGAAAGTTTATGTTTTGCCTCCAGTGTACTGTGGCTCTGAGTTCTCAGGGAAAAAAACACATTTAATGCTATCTAGTGCAACAAAAGTAATGTCAGACATCAGTTTTCTGTATTATGAATGCACCCTTCATTCATACCGTCAGAGGCAATCTGTGTGGCTAAGAAACAGGATGTGTAATCCCACAGATGTTCTGAATATTATACCCATCCTTATCTGGTATAAATTCTGAATAATTTTCCAGCAGGCAAACTCTCAAAAAGAAACATGTTTTCAACTTTTTTCTAGAGCAATCCAAAAAACATTTGTGGAATCAGTACTCAACAGATCTTGAAAATTCACTTGCCAGGTCAGCAAGCATGAAATTGTCCAGCCATCTCTGTAATTTTCAACATGCAGAGAAAACAGATTCTCATGTATCACTGCAAAGAAATCATGGGAAATATCAGCAGGTATGTGTTGTTAAGTTCAGTTGCTCAGTTCTTTTTCCACCTGTTCCAAATTCTGAGGCCGCCATTCCATAAAGAAACACTTTAATGCTAAAAAAAAAAAGGCAGTAACTGCCATCTGCTGGCAAAATAATTCAAATATCTTCTCCTTCCAAGTAACAGACAAACATCAGTCTATTAAATGTCCACATCTGAGCTCTTCTTGTATACTTTTCGTTCTTTAGATCAGTCCAGTTTTGTCTATTGCTGCTCCAAGGCTGTGATCACACCTTCACTTTAAACCTTCTTCAGTCCATCTTCTGGTCTGACTGTTCACACCTTTTCATAAGAACATAAGAGAAGCCCTGCTGGATCAGGCCACAGCCTGTCTAGTCCAGCGTCCCGTTGCACACAGTAGCCCACTAAATGCTCATGGGCATCTCAAGCAGAGACAAGGACAAACCTTTCCCTGCTCTTGAATCCCAGCAGATGCTATCCTGCTTCCCTCCCCCCCTCCATACTGAAAGATGTACGTAGGCATTCATTCTAGTAGCCATTGATACATCTGTTGTCCATAAATTTGTCTAATCCTACCTTAAAGCCATCTAGACTGGCAGCTGTACCACCTCTTCCAGCAGCAAATTCCATAAACCGATGACCCTCTGGGTAAAGAAATACTTCCCCTTGTCGAATGGGACTCTCTTACCTGTCAACTTCATAGAGTTGCTTCCTGGTTCTCGTGTTGTATGATAGAGAAAAGAAATTTTCTCTATCCACCTTTTCTATACCATGCATAATTTTATATACACTAGTCAGGTCCCGTCTTAAATGCCATCTCTCCAGACTGAAGAGGCCTAGATGTTGCAGCCTGGTTTCATAAGGGAGGTGTTCCAGACCCTTAATCATTCTGGTTGCCCTTTTCTGCATGTTTTCCAGTTCCACAATATTCTTTTTGAGACGTGGTGACCAGAATTGTACACAATATTCCAAATGTGGCCTCACCATAGATTTATAAAGAAGCAAAATGACACTTGCTGACTCATTTTCTATTCCCTTCCTAATTATTCCCAGCATTGAATTACCTTTTTCGCTGCTGCTGCACACTGGGTTGACACCTTAATTGAACTGTCCACCAAAACCCCGAGATCCCTTTCCTGGAGTGTTACAGAAAGCTCAGCCCTCATCAGTTTGTAGACATAATTTGGATTTTTGACCCCAATGTGCATTACTTTGCACTTAAGATTAAAGTACATTTGCTACTTGGTTGCCCACTCACCCAATGCTAAGAGATCCCTCTGGAGCTCTTGGCAATCTCTTTCGGTTTTTACTTTCTGTCCTTTGGCATCTAATGGTCCAACTGCTTTCCTGGTTGGATTCCTACTTCTGATATACTTAAGTTCTTACTATTCCTTTTGATGCTTTTAGCAATGTGCTCCCCAAAATCTTTCTTAGCTTTCCTAATGGTCATCTTGCATTTCTGTTGCCAGTGTCTATATTCTCTCCTGTGCTCCTCATTTGGACAAGCCTTCCATTTTCTAAATGAACTTTTCTTGTTTTTAATAACTTCATTTACTGCACTTGTGAGCCATATTGTTTTCTTCCTGGACCTAGAAGTCCCCTTTCTTCTTTTAGGTATGCATTCTAGTTGCACTTCCATTATAGTGTTTTTAAGGAGTTTCCATGCATTTTGAAGTGATTTGACTCTTCTAACTTTCCCTTTCAATTTCCTTTGTACTAGTTTCCTCATTTTGGGGAAGTTTCCCTTATGAAAGTTTAAGTTCTCTGTGTTAGACTTTATTAAGAACTTGGATCAACCACAGTGACGTCCTTTACCAGGTCCTGAGCATTACTTAGGATCAAGTCCAGGACTGCCTTTTCCCTGGTTGGTTCCATGACCATTTGCTCCATGGAACAGTCAATTAGCAGGTCTAGGAATTTTCTCTATCTTTCCTGAGTTGAAGAGGAGTTCACCCAGTCTGAGGATAATTGAAGTCCCCTACTATAACTACCTTTTTTTTTTTTTTACATACCTCCTTTACCTAATTTTCCAATTGATCTCCTTCAGGCATTTGGTTGGGAGGATGATAGCATGTCCCTATTGTGAGGCTTCCTTTTTGGCTTGGTATACATTTCTATCCATTTTATTTGTGGACAGTCTACTTTCCATTTGGACTTTCCTGAGTGGAAAGTCCACAAATAAAATGTTTAGAAACAACATGGTGTGACACTTAGACCTGAAGAAGGTTTCAAGTGAAGTTGTGACCATGGTCCAAGTGTCCCTTTATTGCTTCTTTTTTATCCTTCTACTGGACCATCTAATAAGACTCTTTGCCAAGAAGTCTGAATATCCTGTCCAAGTATTTTACTTTCCTTAGTTTGATGATATTCCTCAGAAGGGCCCTGTCTGCACTTATCAGGCTGTTATAACAGTACCATACCAAGTTGGTAAGGATCCAACACCAAGGCAACTATTTGCTAAACCAGAACCATGCCTGTCCAGCAGCCCTTTTGAGTGCAAACAGCCAGCCCTGGGCTTGCCCAGAACATTAAGGCAACATTTGAAGCAACATCCAGAGAGCCCAGACACTGCCATGGCAACTGAGCAGTTGCACAGCCATAGTCAAGTCTACTCATGGTGCTACACCTGAAAGAGGGTGCAAATCTGCCTCCCCAGAAGCAAGCTAACTGTTTCGGTGCAGCCTATGGACTGCTTTTTAACAGACCACAACTTGAAAGCTCCAGGAAGGGATTGTCTCCTCCTGTGCCATCTCAAAGCCTTCAATATTTGATTTGTGTGTGTGTGTAGCACCAAGGGATTCTCAATGTTCACCTTAAAAGCCACATTTCATAGGCTTTCAGCCTGTTCTCAGCTTCTTTCAACATTTATCATATTTCAAAAGACTGTGTGGGTTCCTGAATGATATTACTGAACAGTTAGAAGAATTGGTGACTTTGAAGTCATTATTATCATTTTTATTACCACCATTATTATTAAATTCTCTCTGCAGTTGAACCCATTACACCCAGCACACAGTATTATGGAGCCATAATTTTTACTCATACATAAATTCATATTGTGGACTGAATATTTATACTATATAGCATTTTTACTGTGGTTTGCATTTTATGCTGCATGGTGCTTCCCATTCTGCTCACTATCTATTGTAGATCAAATTGTAGTTCAGTGAGTTCCCAGCAGTCCTCCAGGGAAGGAACCACCATTGGCTGGACTGAATCCTTAAATTGGGGATACTCAACTTGTGGACCTCCAGATGCTCTTAACTACAGCTCCCAGCATTTCAAATATTAAAACCGGTAGTTCAGAAATACCTGGAGGGCTGCAAGTTAGCACCCCTGCCATAGATATTCCTTTAAAAAATTCTTCCCACTGCTGCATCTATTCCTCAGCAGCAGTTTTGATCCAAGAATTCCTCCTGAGCTTAAATGTCAAAGAAAAGATGTGGATATCACTTTCAAAATACGCCATTTGTATTTATTCCAGAAGCTGAAAGAATAGGTTATAGTAAATCCTTTTACTCTTGAAATGTTCAAAGGAGAAGTTATTCCTCAGAGAAAAGATAATGGCAGTAAGAGTATTTAAGCTCACCTGAGATCAAACAGAATTGGCTTGGAAAATCACTATTATTAATTCATCTCTTCTTCCACCATACCATGCATAATGTTGTAATAAAGATACTGAATCAGTCTGCAACTTATATTAGATGGCAGACTACCAACACGGCCTGATGGACCAGCTTTAAATTACTAGCTACAAATAACATGAGTCTCAAATGGCTAATTAAGATACGCTAAGGATATTTTAGGTATCTGCTGTCAAAGCTGTTGAGAGGCGGATAAAAGGCAGAATGTAGGCACAAGATGTTCAGCCAGATATATTTCATACTGCATTTTCACAGAGAGGAAACTGTTTAATGCATATATTCTAGGGTTTTCCCCCCACTTGTACATAGTACTGTCAGATTCCACAGGCTTTTTTTAAAATAAGAAATGTATTTGGCATTATACCATTTGAGAAGCTGTCTTAATACTCCTCTTTCAAAAAATTCCCTCAGTCTGTCAAAATGACAGATATTCATGAATTATATTAAAAGGTCTGCGCCAGTCAGCAGCAAAAAATACTATCGATGTATATCTTGTTCTGCCTTTAATATGCCCCTCCCTAGAAATATTTATTTTGGAACTTTATAATAATAATAATAATCATACTGTCATAACTGACACTGAAAAGATCTGTTATCTTCTTTTCAACTAAAATTTTGCATTAACCCCCACCCCGTAGCCTTACATTTGGTTTATGCATTTTCACTTACAAGGTCTGTGTTTTTTAATCACCTTACTTTGTTATACAACCTTTTATTTTAGATATGTTTTTTTAAAAAAGTGTCATTTATTGTTTATCATGTTACAGGGTTTTTCCCTATGGTTTTACATATTTGGGTGATTTTGAAATGGACTTGGATTGAGATTTTTTTAAAAAAAACCTTTCATATTTATTGACCATACCTTAATTTTAATATGTTGTGTAATGTGCTATGGTATATTCTAATTCTAGGGTTATATAAAAGCTATACTGAGGGGAGTCTATTAGACTACATTTTTTATTTATTTAGAGACGTGTTTTTAATACTTACTGCATGTACAAACTATTCCAAATTTGGAGCATTCCTAGTTGAAATGGAGCTTTCTGAAGCACAAAGTTCATGTAATTCCAATAAGGTGTCTCTTCCAAATAATCTGCCCTTTTCTGGAACTGCACTCCAAAACCTTGTCCAAACCTTGCCCACTACATGGGGAAAAGAGCCAGCACAATAGACCCCTGCTGAAAGCACACTGAGAAATGTGAGCTGATTGACTGCACCATTTTCTCAAATTATTGTGTAATTTATCAGGTTGTTTTCCGAAGGCAACTATTCAACACAAACCCTAATTTTTTTGAGGTGGTTACCAAAACTAGATTCTTCAGTCGTGTATGATGGTTTAGTGGTCATTTTAGCTCTTTCTGTGGGCCCTGACTCTACCCTGGGATTTCAGAATTATGGTAAAACTTGGTTTATTCCCTTTCCCAACAATGTTCCTTTTAAGTTAACACAGCTGTTAGTACCTAGGTCTACTCAAAAGCAAACAGCTTGCATTGTGGCTCGGCAGCTGCTCTCTTGCTTAATCGTTAAGTCAATAATCAAGCAGCATAACTGCACACCTTAATGTTTCTCCAGGATTCATAATGCCAGCTGACTCTGATCCAGGTACTTTAGTATAAAGTCTCTTTGATATTGAGATGTCCTCTATGGTTTATTTCATGACTCCACCTCCAGGTATGCATCACCTAGCTACTCAGCCTTGATTACTAAACTCCATGCTACCTACTGATTATGACGAATAGATTGATCAGCTTGACCTTGGATACTTTTCCAACTACTTCTGACTTCCGGGGTGTTTCTGCACTGGCTGCGGACAGACCATTAGGAACACATTAAAGACATATACAGAACACATATAAGACTTACCTTCCGTATTGGAGGTTAGATCCAGGACACTTCAGGTGGCTGCTTCCGCACTCCGGTGCGCGAGACCCGTTCTTAATGGGGTCTCGCTGCTGAAAGATCCGGCCTCCAGGAAGACTTCAAAAATTAGGTCTTCCATCCAGCCCCTCGCCTTGATCCATTCAGAAGCAGGACCCTTCTGCACGTGGAGAGGCAAGGGGCCAGATGTGCTGGTGACCACCATCTTGGGGAGCGCGGAAGCAGGCCAGGCTGCCTCTGAAGCTCCTCCCCTGCGTGCCGGCGGAAACATGCGGTGACTGGCAGCTGCATGCTCCAGTCCCACGGCTCTGGGGGTGGTGTCAGCAACATGGGAGGCAGAATGCCCATTGGAATGGGTGCTGCAGCCTCCACAAAGCACCCAGCGGAACTAGCCAGCCAAACCCATCCTCCCTATGCATATGCGGACGCATGGGGCCTCCTCAGATCCGTCCCTATTTCAGACAGATCCTCAGGAGGATGGACTGCTGGGAAACGTATTTTCTTAAATCCATTTCTTGGCGTCAGTTGCGGAAGCACCCCTAGACTTCAGTTTGGCTTGCTCACTTTCCTGACTTGAATCCTTAGTCATTTCTGCACTTGCTTTCCCATTGGATGGGAAGGGTGAAAAGGAGACTAACGTTGACTAGCGCTTGCACTTGCTAGTGCTAATCGACAACAGCCTAGCCTATGCATGATCGATTACTTACCTGGGATTGGGCATGCATCCATTACTTCACAGGGCGCCATTATCTTGGATACGGCATCCTGCATGACTGTGCATGTGCTAGTGCAGTCACTACAATGAGCCAGTCTGGTCTAGTGGTTAAGGAGCTGGACTCTTGCCTGGGAATCCCGGGTTTGATTCTAACCTCCTCCACGAAGCCAGCTGGGTGACCCTGAGCTAGTCACAGCTCTCTTCCGTGCTCTCACAGCCCCACCTACCTCACAAGGTGTTCTGTTGTGGGGAGAACAGAAAGCTTTTGTCAGTCGCTTTGAGTCCGCTTAAGTGGGTGAGAAAAGCAGGGTAGAAAAGGCAACTCTTTCAACTCTTCTTCTACATCAGTGGTTCTCAACCTTCCTAATATCACAACCCTTTAATAAAGTTCCTCATGTTGTGGCGACCCCCAACCTAACCCTAACACCCAACCATAAAATTATTTTCGTTGCTACTTCATAACAACCCCTGTGAAAGAGCAGATCAACCCCCAAAGGGGTCGCAACCCACAGGTTGAGAACCACAGTTCTAGTGACGCTGATGCTTTGCGCAAGTGCAGTTGGTTCAGGGGCCACTGGAGCTGCCAGTGCGCTTGTGTGGCAACTCCAATGGCCCCCGTTGTACCAGAAAAGATGTAGACGGTTGCTACAGCTAGTCTGCACCCCAGCTAGTCTATTAGACAACCACTGAGCAAGCAGGGGGCATTTCTAGGCTGTAAGTGCCTCCTGAAAGTGCAGATGCTCCTGCCTAGATGTTGCCTAATTGGAGACTATGGCCCAAAGTGCAAACTGGCCTCCTGTCTACTAGTCTTGGTGACTTAAGAGACACCCTTGCCACCAGGTTGGAGAAACAGGCAGGGTGCCTCTAAAGACCATTTCCAAGGAATGAAAAGCATGTGAAGGTTTTGCCTTTGTCTTGTGCACAAAGCGATGGGTCACTGTGTGAAACAGGATGGTGGATTAGATGGGTTGTGGTCCAATCCAGCAGGGCTCCCATTATGTTCTTATATTCCTTCCTGAATTCTTGGCCTTCTTTAGGCCAGCCTGACTCAGCTCTTCTGCTTCCTGGCACAGCTTCTATGCTCTAACCTTCCACATTCTCTGACCTTATGTAGTCTCTACTCACATCAGTTTAATTTTGTGCCTTACCTCCTGTCTCATCTTCTCCCTCTCATCCAGTCTAGCTGAATTCTCCAGTCAAGCTTCATACTTAGACAAGGTCCTGGCCATGACTCCTGTTTCCTGCTGCTCCTGAATTATTACTTCCCTGTGCCTACCACATAACTTCTTCAATCATTCCCTATTACTGAGAACAGCTGCAGAAAGGTCTCAGCAAGCCTTTGTTTCTATAATAAACTGCAGTGAGCAAATCCAGGGGACTGTGCTTTAGTTCAAGGTCCAATCAAACTGCCCTGATATCAGACCTAACTCAAATCTGGATCAAGCCAAACCACTCCCAGCTCAGCTCAGACCAGTTCAGTTTTTGGGAGTAAAGGGACCCCCCCCCCATTTTTTGACAACTTGGGTGGTGCAACAAAGTTTCCTTTTTAGTGTACATACTCAGGAATTAAGGGAAACACTGGCAGCAAACTCCAGAGCCACTATGCAAGGCTGCATAAGGTTCCTTTAAAGCCCACCATGCTTGTAAGTGCTATTTATCATCTGACGTGGAGCCAGATCATATAAGCAGCTGCCACCAATAGCAGAACATTAAGAGGAGCCCTGCTGTATCAGGCCACAGCCCATCTAGTCCAGCATCCTGTCTCACACGCTGGCCCACCAGTTGCTTATGGGCATCAGAAGCAGAAGATAAGGGCCAAACCTTCACTTGCTCTAAAAACCCAACAAATGGCCTTCAGAGACATCCTGCCTGTCTCCCCAGCCTGGAGGATGTACTTAGGCATCCATTCTAGTAGCCACTGATATACCTGTCATCCATGAATTTGTCTAATCCTTTCTTAAAACTATCTAGGCTGGTTGATGTTACCACCACTTGTGGCAGCAAATTCCAGACCAATGGTCCTCTGGGGCTGCATTCACACTTAATCCAGTCTCAGACCTCTTTCAGAGTGAGAGAACACATCAGTAAAGTGTCAAGCTGTTACCTTTCAGCATTACCTAACTCAGAAAATCCACATTTTGGGGGGGAAATGGCTAGTCATTTGGTTGATGTGTTCTCTCACTCTGCAAATGGACTGAAGCTGGATTAAAACTTAGGCGTGAACACAAACTGGATGAAGAAATATGTCCCGTTGTCTGATCTGATTCTCCCACCCATCAGCTTCACAGACTGCCCCCTGGTTTTTCTGTTGTATGATAAGAGAAAATATTTTTTTCTCTATTCACCTTTTCTATACCATGCATGATTTTATATACTTCAGTCAGGTAGACTTGGGGTGTTTTTCCACTGTCACTAGAAGTACCCTTAAGTACCCATTAATGGGTACAAAAATGCCATTTCGTACCCATTAATGGGTACTTAATGGGTACTTTTAGTGACAGTGGAAAAACACCCTTGTAGCACCTCTAGGATCTGCCCTCCCTCATCCTGCATGTACCAGGGTTGGTTGGTGAAAAAGAACAAGCTGTTTTGGAGACTGATTTTATTTGGGTTTTCTCTAACTGCAAGAGCTTCAGCTAAGAGCGCAGACCAAGTGAACTGGTTGATTCATTCAAATTGAACTATTATGTAGCTCATTTAGAACAATAAAAACAGTGATTTATATTTGTACACTGCTTAGGCAGCTTACAATAAGAAAAAATTTAAAAAATTAAACTTTCAGTTTATTCATTCAGAGGCAAACCATTCAAAGCCTTTGGTACTAAATAGATCATAATGTTGAAAATATATTATCATCCATTACAGCATTCAAACTGTTCAGAGCAGACAGTGTAACTTGCATAGAGGCTGTAATATGGAAAGTTCTTTTTCAAAAATAATTATAATTATAAAACATTCAAGTACATAGAAATACCCTAAAACACCACCTGGCACAAGTGATAATTTAGTTAATAATCTTCTTCTGAAGGATTGATGCTTCTCTCCAACTCTTCACTCTTGTTTATTCTTTTACCACCCCACTAATATGAAAAGTTCTGATTTCCTCTGTCTGCACTGATGTCCCAGCTGCCTTCCAAAGACAGCAAATACTATTTATTTATTTAATACATTTTTATTTCGCACTTCACCAAATGTCCTCAGGGCGGGTTACAATAAGAATAAAACACATCAAATAATAAAACAATTAAAAATATCACCCCCTCCTTCCCTAACATGGCAGCATCTTCAGGAAACTAAATGGCAAAAGCTTTGGCTGAAGAGATAAAAGCGCCGAAAACTACACAGCGCCCAACGAACCTCAAGAGGGGGGAGGGGCTGTTCCAAAGTCTAGGGGCCACCACAGAAAAGACCCTCTTGTCTGTCTCCTTGAGATCTCTGTCTCTTACTGCTCTGTCCTCGCCACAGCCCTGCGAGGTAGCCTAGACGGAGGAGCAGCGATGCCCCCAGGGTACCCAATAACCTTTCGCATTTCAATCACAGGGCGACTCTGGCTGGTCGCCCTCAGTACGACCCCCGGCCGGCCGGCCCCCATTTTGTGCACGGTTCATCGCGGAGGCTGCCGCCCAGCTCACGGCTGAGAGGGCCTTCGGGGCTGCTCCGCCGCATTTCCTAGAGCGTCCCCCCGTCGCCTCCCTCTCGCTTGGGATCCCCGCCTGCCGAGGTCAACGGCACCGACTCTTCCCCTCCCTCCCACCCGGACTTTTTTTTTTAAGCCATTGCCACGTAGTAGTAGAACGGACGCAGGAGTCCTTCGCCCCCGCTAGGGATGACGTGTCCCAACGACAAGCCTCCCCTCCGGCTCCGACCACATCGACGCGAGAGACACGAAAGAGGGCGGAAGAGACAACAAGCAGAGGGTCAGGGAGGGACCAAACAACGTCAGTGGAGGAGGAGGAGGAGGAGAGAAGCCACGCAGGCGCAGCGGGATCCCTCTCGACCAACGGCTCCTTGAGCGCCACGTGACCATCCCCGTCTCTGTGTCGGTTGCTCCCCCCCGTCAGCCTCACCGCGCAGGCGCGCGCCCCCCGTTGCAACCGCAGACGTTCGTTCGGCGGAGGGGTGACGTTGCGCTCTCGGTCGGCCACCGAGAGCGACGCCGAGGAGGTGGTGGGTTTTTCTGGGGGGGGGGGAAAGAAGCGCGTAGCTCGCAACTGCCTTGCTGCTGCTGCTTCCGTTTCTTCTGTCGAGAGGGGCCGGGCCGGCCGGCAGGACCGAAAGGCCCGGGGCTGCCTCCTCCGCGGCACGGGAAGGCGACAGATGCTCTCGGCGTGACGCGGCTCTCAGCCTCGCGTCGGCCTCTGCTCGAGCCATGGCTGCGCCGAGCTGGCAAGAGGCCGTGGCCCGGCAGGCCGAGGAGGTGTCGGCCCGGCTGCGGGACGTGCTGTCGGCCGGCGTGGGCTTGCTGCGCTCCGAGTTGGGCCTAGAGCTGCCCCCGGGCCTGGAGCCGCAGCGCTTGCCCACCTGGCTGCTGCTGCTGGTGCCCGGCTGCCTCCTGGCGCTGCTCCTCCTGGTCGCAGTGCTGTGGCTCGCGGCCTGGACTCGAGCGGGGGACTCTCGGAGGAAGCGCCTCGGGAGGAAGGCCGGGGCGGGCGACGAGGACGACGACGAGGAGGACGACGACGAAGCGGCGGCGGCCGGGGCGACGCGGAGCCTGGCCGGGCGAGGCGGAGGAGGTCCAAACAAAGGGGGCCCTGGGCCGGGCACGGTGGTCTTGTCGAAGGGCGAAGAACCGAAAAAGCGGAATAAAAAGAAGACACCGGAGAAGACGGGGAGAGTAAGTGGAGGCGCAAGGGACGGGGCCAAGTCGGATTGGGTGCGGGGGATCGAGGGAATCTGACGGCTTAGACCCGCCACGGACTCTTATAGATCCTTGGAGTTGAGTCGCTTTTGTGTAGTGCAAGTGGAGCTTGTGGCTTCAGAAAGTTGTGTTTGGTTTGATGGAAGTCAGAATTTGTCGTGGTGGTTGCCCTGTTTCTAAAGTCTTGCTTCTCATACACACACACCCGTCTAAAATAACATCAGAAGTGGGACCTGTCAGAGGATTTCAAGAGCTGCCATCGGTATTTTAGCACCTCATAGTATTTCTCAGGGCCAAGGTAATCTGAGCAGCCCTCTGGATCTGTGGGGCTACTTGGGTGAACACGTTTTACGTGTTTTAGTGGATGCCTGTAGTACCAGTTACACCAGTTCCACTTAAGAATATACACCTGTGAAAGGCAAAGATATTTATCTCCACCGTATCTGGGTTTCTTATCCTCCATGTTCATAATAAGGGTGCTTTTTGGAGAACTGTTGAGGTCCAGTTAACTAATTTTAGATCATTTGATTGGTAAAATCCCATTAAGACATTTTACAAGTTAAAAGGGAGGGGTTACCAGTTCTGGACTGTATTATTTGGCTATTTAGAAAAATATAGAAAAGGACACAAATCACAGTCATTACTTAAAAAATAAAATCTATATAAGCTGTGACAATCACATGGCAATAAACAGAAGTGGATGTTCCCCTGTTCTTGTATTTTCTACTGATAAGTGAAATCTAAGGGTTATTTCCAACTGTGTGCAAGATGCTTCTCTGTAAAGTCAGTGGATTCCATAAATCTGTGAATGCAATATGTGAATTTTCCAACAGTAATAGCAAGTGAGTTTCAGTAAGATTAATCATGTGTCAGTATTGTAATTTCAGCTGTAGTAAAATAAATTTACCATCTGTGCTACTACATGATAGCAGGTTCTCAAACTACTGTAGTATAATCTATCATATGCTATATAGTGAAAAGATTGTTGGAAGCTGCTTTATGATATTTGAGTCTTTTTTTGTTAGTGGCATAATTTTGGTACTGTATAAATGAGAGTTGAAGCTTAGTGGGCAAGATATACTGGAAATGTAGCACTTTTCTACAATGACAGCTTAAATTCTTGTTTCCTTTAAGTTTGAGAGTGTTTTAAGTGCTGTTTTTAAATTAAGGAATATAAAATATGATGCCCAATTCATTCCTCTCTTCTTCAGAGCCAGGTATAGTGATGGACTCTTTAAACCAATATGTGGAACTGGAAATAGTCTGATGTGGAAAATCTTAAATCCAGTCCAGCAAGATTGGAGGTTGATGATTTGAGGGGGGATTGATCTTAGAATGAATGGATTGCTTGTTCTGGAGAGGATCACATTCTCTCCTTGAAATAGGAGTTTTGCAATTTTGAGGTGTTCCTGGAATCCCTCTGTGCATCATGATACCCATATTGTATCTGGTAAGGTTAGCATTTATCAAGTGCTTCCTCTCCTAATGGCCTGGATTGTATTTGGTAACTTCATCCATTGCAGCATCCACAACAGCCCTTAGATGTTTTGAACTATAGCGGCAATCAAGCTGTGCTTGATGGGATGATGGGAGTTGTAAACTAAGACAACTGAAGGACTCGGAGTTAGTGAGCATTATCCTACATCATGATACTCTTAAACTCTTCAAAGACTGCTACTGCCTTTTTAAGCTGGCAAATCATCCTAGTGACCAACTTCCCTTCAGGCTCGTGAGGTCTAATAACGTACAGGTGGATGGATATCATCAGATATTGTTTCTGTGTTGCCATCATCACTGTAGCCTAATTCAGCAATCATGGCTCTTAATTATAAGTCTGTGTCTATAAGGGACAAGATTATTGAAGAGGTGAGAGCCCTCTAGAGTATGAAGACAATAGAAATTTGTTGGGATTGTTTTCGTTATCTTTTATGTGACTGGTGAAAACGTAGAAAATTGCTTCCTAGTGTAATAAGGACCTATTTTAAGCAAACTCAATTTGTGCAGTTTCAATAGAACATATTTTATCCATATTTTGCCCTCTGTCAAACCTCATTCACGAATAGAATATTTGCAAGTTGTAAGTATATGTAACTAGATAGTTGTGTTGGATTTTGCTATTCACAACAACAGACTGGTTTGACTAACTTTGATGAATTCACTAGTGCTTCTCACAATTTTGAATGAAGGAATTTCTAAGTTGTACTACTGGCTTTGGCGTTTCTGTTGGCCTGCAGTTCTGAGTCCTGACACCACTAGCACTCTGAGCTGTTGTAAGTTGTGCTAGTACTGATTTCATCACTTCTGAAAGAATCTGAGGCCCTTGGAAATTAGGAACTATACCAAGCACTGTGTAAGTTTGGAATTTGGCCAGAGGTCCACAGCCAACCTGGTTTAGTTCACCTCAGCCATAAGGAACAGAAACCTAATCAATCCTACTGTATCTTTTTTGAGGACTCTTAGCCCTAAATCAGATTAAGAGTAGTGTGGGAACAAAAGGACAACTAGCTCTGCTTACTTGTCCCATATGCTAACAGTTTAGGGAGAACATTTTGCTGTTGGCATATAGTCTAAACTTAACCATTGATGGTATATGCACCATTTAGTTCAGCAGCTTGAACACCACACACACACACAAAATGCACTTTCCCCCAGTTTACTCACTTGCTCTACAAGCTAGCAAACGCTGTGTGGGGGAATATCTTTGCAACTGCTTTTCATGACAGTACCATCTTGAGTGTTGTCAACGAAGACAACTTTTCTTTTGCAAGTGTGCAAAAGTAGCTGTCAGAGGCTAGGTTTGGAGGAGTGGCTTCTGTGGGTGACTTCCAAACCACTGAATCAGGTGGCGCCCAAACTAGCCACAGTTGAGTTGGAGTGTGAACCAACTGGTTCTGAGCCAAGCTAAAGCAAACCCAGTATCTTCCTATGGATTTGGGAAGCATTTGGGGCATCCTTCAGGCTGAGGGGGGGAGGAACTGGGGCGCTTCTGGGGCCATCTGCTGGGACTCGAGAGCAGGAGAGGGTTTGTCCTTGTCTCTGCTTGAGATGCCCATGAGCATTTGGTGGGCCACTGTGTGCGACAGGATGCTGGACTAGATGGGCTGTGGCCTGATCCAGCAAGGCTTCTCTTATGTTCTTATGTTCTTATTATGATCAAGCTGCACCTTTTTTTCCCCATTCCTCATCCTCAGTGGAGTTTTCAGATACTACTCCAGTTAACTACCATTCTTCCACAGGCAAAATTGTTTACTGCTGAATTATAGAAGTTCTCCTAGCTGAATCTTCTTTCAGCAGACTTTTCAACACACAGGCTAGCTAGCATAATCAATATAAATTTGCCCTGGTGATGCTGCCTAAACTGGTGGTAAAACATCTTCAGAAAGAAGATGAGTAATAAAAGCTTTGAAGAACTTTCATAATGGAGCACTCTGATCCCAGCCACAGATATTCACTGCTTTAGCAAGATTATCTGGGCCTGAAACACTTCATGTAACTTGCACATGTGAGAATTATTTGGAGTTCATGAAACTTTTTAGGAATCTGTCTTCAGCAAATAGTGAGAGATGATCATGTTCGTTTTGGAAGAGATGCTTAAAAGGACAAGATTATAATTACTAAATCTCACAATATATAATTTACACAGAAATAGGGCAAGAAATGACCATAGATTTGTTAAATTTAATGTTTATAAAAGTGGAAATAGCCAACAAATACAGCATGGTGGAACTTGACTTCAGTAGAGTGTACGCCTCAAAACTGTGAAGACTGTTGAAAAGAAAGATGAAAGGGTAAGCTATTTTCTGATGTTTTGATATTTTAAACCACAATGGCACATATTCAGTGTGTTCCAGAGATTAAGGAAAAAACAACCAAGGCCAAGAAAAAGTTGATATGGTTGACTGGCAACATCAAGGAAGTTATTAAGAGTTAAAAAAAGACCCTTCAGAAAATGAGATGTTTATCTTAATAAGAAAAAATAAAATATTAACTTTGACAGAAGAAATGCAGATACTCAGAGGTGTAAAAAAAAGAAAAATTGAGAAGAGAATTTGTCAAACTGTATACATAGATAATAAACATCTTAAAATACGTTAGGAACAAGAAGTTGCCTACAGAAGTGAAAATGAATAATAGAAATCCTGAATTAATTCTTTCTGTCTTCATGACAGCAAATTTGAGGGGAATCCCTGCACTTTTCTCAGTAGGGAAGCATAAACTAAGACAAATAGCAGTAGTGAGAGGGGAAGTGGTAGGTTAAGAGTTAATAATAGGAAGTTCTGTGCTGAATCCCCATAACCAAAAACAGGAAAGTTGATCGTGTAACTCCAGTTTTTAAAAAGGGCTCAAGGGAAGATCCAGGAAATTATAGACCTGTCAGCATAATATATGTTTTAAGAAAGATAAAGATAAACATCGAGGAGTATGGGTCATGCTCAAAGGTAGTGATCATGGTTCCTGAACAAAAAGGTTCAGTTTAACTAATCTTTTATAGTTTTTACCATGGTAGGCACTGCTTGGACCCCCACCCACCCCCACCCCTGGCCAAAGAATAAAATAACTTATCATGGACTCCTCAGCATCCATAAATGTCATGGAGTAAAAAGCCAGTTCTTGTCATAAACAACTGGTTGAAGAACAGAAAGCAAAATGTAGAAATGTATAGACATTTTTTATAAGGAAGAGGCATAGAAAATAGGTTTCTCACTGGCTCTGTACTGGGACTAGTGAATTTTAATGTTTTCAGTATTCTTTACACATGGAGGAGTGGGTGTGAAGGAGTCACATTTGCTAAATGAAGCCAAGTATAAAGTGATGTTCTTTTTTAAAGGAACTATAAAGAGCTCAAAACAGATCTCTGCAAATTGGAGGGGCATCACAGCAAATAAGCTGCTCAATATGAGCCATATAAAGTGATGCCTAGTGGAGCAAAAAATGTAATGCAATAGCTAATAGAATTTGAGCTGGCTGTGACTTGAGATCTTGACGTGGTGATGGATAGATCAGTGAAAATGTGAATTTAGTGGGTTTTAGCTGTAGCATGTTAGGGGTGACAAGGGGTGTTTTCCCACGGTCACTTAGTAGCCATTTTAGCACCCATTAAGGACCCATTTGGGTGAGAGACGGATGACCCCATTTCCACCAGAGCACCCTTTAGGGACGCATTTGTCTCCACCACGGCTCGGGAAATCCGTATCATATGGGTACATCTTGGCCTTTAATCCGGATTTTCTGTAGACCCCATTAATGGGGTCTACAATGGGGTCTTCAGCCAGAAAATCCAGATTAAAGGGAGCCTGTTTCCACGTTAGTTTGGCAATGGGGTCTAGAGGAAGCTAGGGGGACAGGATGCACCCATGGAAATCCAAGCTTCGAAGTGATTTTGGAGTCATTTTGAAATGACTCCGAAGTCATTTAGAAGAGGTCGGCAGAGACATTGGAGACGCTCCAGAGCTGCTCTGCGCTGTCCGTTTGCTATTAGCACAGACAGTGCAGACTTCCCTCTGAAATCCCTCCAACAAGATTGGCAAAGCCTCCAGAGTCCCTTCGCCAGTCTCTCCAAAGATTAGCACATATTTCGGAGGCGCTCTGGAGCTATTTTCCGCTGACATTGCGGGCGCTCTGGGGCTGTTTTGCACTGACTCCGGAGACGTTCCAAAATGATTCCGGACCGGCTTTGAAGTCTGTGCCGATCTCTTCAAAGTGACTTCGGAGATAGCACTCCCCTGTCCCCCAAAACACCTGGGGTGATGGGCAGACCCCTTCGGGGACAATCCGGATTTCCCAGATGGGTGCAAAGGTGTTTCCACAGCAAGGAGGTTAGCACCCATTGTTATTGGGTGCTACATCTCCAGTGGAAACACATTATGTGCTTCCCTTAATCCGGATCTACTAGAACCGGATTAAGGAATGTACCCATTCCTTAGATCCAGATCTTCTTAGATCCAGATTAAAGGAGCATGGTGGAAAAGCACCCATTAAGTTACACAGAAGATAAAGCAGCCAGTATTGTTATGCCCTTAAATGAACCCTTACTAAAATACAATTTTAAATAGTCGCCCAATCTCAAAAAGGATATAGAATGGTTAGAAAAAGTTTGAAAGAGGACAGTTAAAATAATTATGGGCTAGGAGGAACAATTGTATTGTTTGGGAGTTTTTAGGTTAGAAAGGAGATAAGTGAGAGGGAATGTGGTAGTGGTGTATGAAATTATGCACGGTGTTAAGAACATAAGAGAAGCCCTGCTGGATCAGGCCACAGCCCATCTAGTCCAGCATCCTGTCGCGCACAGTGGCCCACCAGATGCTCATGGGCATCTCAAGCAGAGACGACTAACCTTTGCCTGCTCTCAAATCCAGCAAATGGCCTTAGAAGCACCCCACTTCCCCCGCCCCCAGCCTGAAAGATGTACTTAAGTGTTTATTCTAGTAGCCATTGATACATCTGTCATCCATAAATTTGTCAAACCCTACTGTAAAGCCATCTAGGTTGGTAGCTGTCACCACCTCTTCCGGCAGCACATTCCATAAGCCGATGACCCTCTGGGTGAAGAAATACTTGCCCTTGTCGGGTCCGACTCTCCTACCCATCAGCTTCATAGAGTGCCCCCTGGTTCTAGTGTTGTGCAATAGAGAGAAGAAATGTTCTCTATCCACCTTGTCTATACCATGCATAATTTTATATACTTCAATCAGGTCCCCTCTTAAACACCATCTATCCAGACTGAAGAGGTGTTGAGAAAAGTTTTTCTCCTTTTACCAAAATTTCAGAACTGGTGAACAAGGAAATATAAGACTGTTGGCCTTTCTAGTCCAGCAGTCTTTTTGCACAGTGGCTGGCCCAGCTACACAGGGATGCCCATCATCAGGACAGGAGCACACTTCTTGCTGCCATCTCCCTGATTTCCATGAATTGGTCCAGTCTCTTGTTTGAAACTACCTGAACTCGTAGCCAACACCAGGGGTTCAGGGTCAGGGGTAGAGTCAGACAGTGGAGACAAGACAAAAGCAGTATTTTTGTGCACAATGAATAAAGAAAGTAGAGCATTACACCACAGGATGTACCATTAGCTGCAAGTTCTGATGGCCTCGAAATTGTGTAAATTCCTAAATGGCAAGACTCAGTGGCTATTGACTATAATGGCTATGTGACTACCTCTGGTATTGTGGATGGTGTTCTTTTATAAACTAGCTGCTTGGAGTACTGTGTTCTTATCTTTCTTGTGGGCTTCCATATGCAAATGTTTGGCCACTAGAACAGGCTGCTGAACTAGGCAGTCTGTGATTTGATCTGGTAATGCATTTCTTACATCTTTATGGTTTGACAGATACTAAGATGAGCTGTAGTAACTTGGAGAATAATTAAAATATGACATATCAGATTTTTAAGATTACTTTTCAAGGTGCTAACTGGTTTACAAATTGCTCTCTGTGTGATCTAGGGAATAGAGACCATTGCTATATTGGTAGAACAGTTCTGTGTTCTGCATAACAGCCTAGTGCTATTTAGATCTTTTGGACTACAAAAGATCTGGATTGGCTGGAGCTAGTCAAGACATAATTGCCTAAACTCTGCCGGAGGGTTTTATGAAAAGTGCTATTCATGCTTATTCTCCTTGCAAAGAGTGCAGGCACACAACAAGAAAGTGCTGGTAATGAAGCCCATACTGTGGCTACACTTAGAAGGAAACAAGACCCATCACAATGAGGATGCCTTTTCTTCAAATAACACACAAAGTACGGAGCCACCAGTAAATCCTCAGCTCACACTAAAGGCAAGAAAGGGGAGCCCATTTAGCAAAGTTTGTACACATATTCCAGAGGGGGTTGCCTGTAAAGAGTGTGTGTAACCCTTTTGGAAGAAGGATTCAAAACTCACTAAAAGGAAGAACTACCTTTTTACCATGCACTGACAGTAGGAATCTGCCATAAAATTGGAAAGCAGAGCATAGATGTTTGGACTCCATTGGGTGTGGAGGACTGGACCCATTCCTAATTTGCGAGGCAAGAAAACCCATCAGCATCAGTTTTTATTACATTTACTAGTCACCTCCCAAACCAAAGAGTTCCATATGACAAAAACAATTATAAATCCTTAAAGCATCACAGAGCAGTTCCATAACCAGAGCAAACCAGAATTAAGCACATTTGCTTTTGCAGTTTCTCAACATAAACATGTAATCATATCTATCAGGAACACAGAAGTTGCAGAAGAAGCTCATGTTGGATTAAATTACTCATGGTTTACCTGCCCTAATTTTAAATCTGGGTCACAGTGACAAGAAAGCAGGACTCAGTCATCCTGACCTATGCTGCTCCACATAAGGACTAACCCTTTTCTGTTTTTGTGATCAAGCCAGCTCTGCAAAGTACCATCTTAACATATTGCCCTTTATCACCCGTCCGCTTGGAAGCTGTCTTACAATCTTGGGCAGCGGTAATAATCTCAGGTACTCAGATGCAGTATAGCTGGTTATATCAATACTAACAGATCCAGTGCCCAAATCCTTCAAAGTCTTTCTTTTAATCCATTCTGAATCTAAGTTGGGTATATATTGCAAAGCTTTTCCAGCATCAATACCCTCTTTACCCTGGCAGTCAGTTTTTTTCACTTGGCTTGTAAGGTTTTGGATTGTTTCAGGCCTTGATGATAGAAGATGTCTCTGCCTTTTGAAGAGGAAGGTGCCTTGTGTTGTTGTGTGGGCAGGAGTTAGCATTTGATGCTGCCACAATGGATTCTCATTTTTAGATACAATTATTCCCTCCCTTCTTAACTGCATGGTTATGGTTATGCTTGAAAAGGAAAGGCAGCAGCTTTTGCATACTGCAGTTTAAGTAATGCTAGCTGTAGTAGATCAAGAGTTGGGAGAGTGATGTGTGCATGGGAAGCACAGTGAATTCTCAAGGACTGCTTGTATGATAATTTTGTATATCCTAGATGAGGAATTAGATAACTTTAAATACGGTGCTCTGATTTAGTTGGTTTGTACAGATTTCAAAAAGAATATTGATGAAGTGGCTTAGCCCTGAAATGGGAAGTTTTGCTGAAGGAGTGATACTGAAGGCACTTCAAAGTCCAGTGTAATATATATATATTCTTTATTTAAATCAGGGAATGGCTGTAATTGTAGACTGCAGTGTTTTGCAGTGGAGGCAATTTCCAATATATCATGTTGTAAATTGAGAATTTGAAAATGAATTGAAACTTGCTGTAACTATATTTAGAAGATTCATTTTATGGCACTTCTTCCTTAGGTTGTGTTTGAAAGCAGGGTTGTTTTAGTTGCAAGGAATCTAGAGAGTGTTTCTTTTCAGTATAAAAGTGAAAATCCCAGTAACTCTACTAAGGCTTTAAAAATGGCCTTAAAGTTTTTTTGTATTAAATTTATTTTTAAAGAGCTGTCAGTAGATGATGAATGAAAATACTTCAGATAATGTCAAATGATGAACATATTAGGGAGTATTTGTATTAAGATACACCTGAATAAGTTTCCTAAATGATCTGTTTTTAAATTTTTGCTTCAGAATAATCACTGCATTATTTTCAAAACTGAAAATACTTAGATTTTCTGATTAGTGACGGTCTGCTACCCTTTTGGGGTTTCAAACAGTAATTCTGGATTAGACATGAAAATAATGTTGGAAGGGAAACAGTACTTTGAAGCCTACTCTCAGGGTTGGAAGGGAAGGAAAGAATACAATGTTTACCTGAAACTCTGCAGATGCAGCAGTTTCTGGGTTGTGAAATAATGGGATGGGAATGATCTCAGATAATAGTGTATAGGGCATACTTGACAAGCTTAATCAGTGTTTTTCAGGTAATTAAGGAAAATGAAAATGCTTAATTCTGATATGCTTTAAAAATTATATACTTAATAATCATTTGAACTGGCTTTTGATAATTTATTTATGATCATTCTCTAGAGTATCTGGAAAAAGTTATGGAGAAGTTTCCACTTCAAAATTCTTTAGAAATCATAGATATTCTCGTTTTCTCATTTTCAGTATGGAGTTGGTAGAGTTTTGGTGGAAAGGGAAAAAAGAAAGTGGGGGATGATGAAAGCATAGATTGCCTTCCCCACCTCAAATCTGGCTCTTATTTACACATATTTCTGGAATGTGGGATAATATTCTCTTTCATTGTAACTCAGTAGTAGAGCAGAAAGTTCCAGTTTCTGTCCCTTGTATTTTTCCAGAAAAACGAAATGGCAGTCACTTCCACATTGTTGCCAAGAAAGCTGCATGGATTCATCCACATGGTCACAGAGAACCTGTTTGCTCTTAACTTTTTGTCTGCTTGCTAATTAAGTGTGTCTGCACCTGGCTGCTACCGCAATTCACCAGGAGTGGCCACAATCTTCCCAGGAGCATCCACTGGTGGGCTTCTAAAAAGCAGTATATACGCTCCTGGATGCTGTGTCCATGTCCTCTTCCAGGTGTGGTGCAGCGATTGGGCGTGTAATGGGAGATGCAAAGCTTTTGAACCTTTTTACTAAGTACAGGTAAATTTGAGCTTAACTCCTGGGACTTTTTTGCACTTACCTGACTGGTATGGTATAATAATAATACCATACCAGTCAGGTAAGGTAGTAGCGTGATGGTGGCCATCCACACTATGTGTATTGGGCTAGCTCCATGCTAAACCAAGCAATACGTGCAGTGTGTATGACCAGGCCGGGCTGGCCAGATCACCAAGGTGCATGTTTAGACATTGCCATGGTGATTTGGATGCCAAGTGCAACTGCACAACTGCAGTTAAGGTGCTGAGTTCTGTGCTAATTCCAGCTTCCATACCATCTTCAAAGGTAGCCCCGTGTAGAGTGTATTACAGTGGAGGTTACTGGAGCAGTGAATCATTGTGGCCAAATTATCTGTGTCCAAGAATAGCTGAAGCTGGGGAGTCAGTCGAGATGGGGATAGGCGTTCCTGGATACCATATGGGTTTCAAATTACAGCAAAGAGTTCAAGACCAACCCCAGATTACAAACCTGTCCTTTCTAGGGCAAAACAACCCCATGCAGAATTGAGAGCCTTTGAACTTCCTGGATTCAAGACCCTGTGACACACTTTCCCTCTATCTTGTTTGAATTCAGTTTCAATTTATTGGTCTACATCCAAGCCGTTACTGCCACCATGATTGCAAACAAATTTAAGGCAGCACTGTGTGAAAGCTTTAATTTCCCAGGTAAAATAACATACTGCTCTTTTACTTTCCTACGGACAAATGAGATTTTATCATTTAAGGCTGACTTACAATCTTGAAATATTTAAGATGTGCAAGTTCTATTTCTGCTGCCTAAAATGAATAATACTTTATTTTATTTTTCTAGCTAAATGGCCAGCCTGCCCATGAAGTATCTGAAGAGGAAATGCCGACAGCTCGAAGAGAGAATGTAAAGTTGGCGTCTGATACGGAAAAGAAAACTGAAAAGGTTAGTTATTGTTTTATGAATGATTTAAAAGTTCAGGTTAATTTGAAGCAGATAATGGCTAAATCAAAAATCCTTGTTTATTGTATTTTTATCCCATCCTTAAGTCTTTAAAAACACTCTCAAAGTGACTTACAAAATGTTGATAATAGAACAAAACTGCCTGCTTTCAGGCTTACTGATTAATAGGTATGAAGAGAGGAGAATAAGAAGGGAAACTGAGGATTTTTGTGGTTTCTTAAGGCCCATCCATGGTTGAGAATGTGGTGGTGCAGCTAACCAGCTGTTGGGTCTTCATCATTCTCCCTGGGCAAGATTGTTCTTAAAAACAAACATAACAGAGCTCTGCTATTTTTGTTAATGTTAAATAACAAGTAAAAGTGTTACCACCAACTCTTTTATTCAAGAATACAGCCTGCGATCTGATATCACATTGAGTGTCTAAACATACACTGGATGTTGAAATCCAGTGTGACTGCAAAAGCAAAGCTGCCCTTTTGTAATAAAAGTTTGTAAGAATGTTTACCCTCCCAGTTCCTTAAATAAGACTTCCAAAGCAATAATTTATTATTTTATTTTTATTTATTTATTTGTATTTCTATCCCGCCCTATACCCGAAGGTCTCAGGGCGGGTTACAATATTCTATTAATCTTAGACAGGTCCCTGCCCTCAGGCTTACAATCTAAAGAGACAAGAAACAAAAGGAAAATGGTGTGGGAGGGAACAGGGAACAGATATTGTACGTTTTGAAAGTTCACTGATGTCCGTGCGTGCGCACGCCCTCACACCCTTTTCCAGCTACTGGGGAAGGATAAGTGCTTTCATTTAGAGTTGTGCACAGAAGAGAATTTTAATTTTGTTCCAAGTTGGAACTCAGATCCTTTCAGAAGATCCCAAGCATACTGTTGAGACACCTTCTATTCCACAGAGCATTCAGTCCATTCTGTATGTGCTCTAAGTCTTCCAGCCAGAGAAAATAATGGAGGAGCCATTTTGAGCTGCTCCTTCCCTGTGGGGTAAGCTGGGGGTCCCAAGTGAAAGAAGTGACAGAAGTATGTCTTTTACCTTCCATCCAAGCCTTTTACCTTTTGGACAACTGATCTTTTTTTTTCTTTCATAGTTTTTGGAAATACTCCATTCAGAATGATAGAGTTTTGCTGAAAATTGTTAAAAATAAATTAACTGTCCAAATGATTTATGATATTAGTAATAGGTTTAGGCTATCCTGTCCTATCATCCTACCTACCTAGGAGGTTCTGGATTATTTAAGAAAGAAGGAAAACCAAAAGCCTGCCTGCCCGACCTCTCTCTTGTCATGGAATTTTGCCTCCCCCACAGGTTCAGTTGGTTTCCTTGGAAAAGATGAAAAAGTACGTGCTCACATAGTGCGTAGCTTGCTGAAAACCCTCAGGGTGGCAAAATAGACTGTTACACTGCAATCCTATCTTTCACTGTTACACTGAGAACACCCAAGTGTGTTTGCTACATAAAATGTATTTTTAAAACTGTAGGCTAATGCAGAGCATTAACAGAAAGATGTAAAGGGAAAAGGAAGCCAAGCTAGGCCATTCATTTTATTTATTCTCTTGTCTATCTGGCACTTTGCTACATGAATGAATCGTCTGCCAGATGAAACTTGAAGCCTGAGAGCACAGTTTTTCTATCCCTCAAGCCCCAAGTACTGTTACAAGATGAAATCTCCTCATTCAGCCAAGCAGCAGGAACACAGTTAAACAACTGGCACAGGCTTACTTATTGGCATCAAGCTCAGGACACAACGCACAATCCCTTACAGGGCTGAGAAACTAGGGAAGCTGGAAATGGAGCATCACTGCCTCTTTTCTACATCAACTCCAGAAAACCCAGACTTCTTCATAGTATTGGTTGTGTGAAGAGAACACATAGTATACCAGAGACAGGTAATAGGCCCATGCTACATCATTCAGTTCTTTCTGGCTTAAAGTTGTGTGTCTCCCTCATTTTCTCAGTCAGAATGCCTGACACAAGGTAGGTGTCTGTGGTAGGTTTTGTGTCCAGTTCAGCAGCTTAGGTGATAGTGCTGTGTGCATATGTTAGCATTGTTTATTGGGTGTGTAAATACATAACCATTTGAGGTATATGTATGTGTATAGTACAGAATACGTATATGCCACCTCTTTGTTGCTTCAAATGAATCTAGGCCCAAAGGGACAGTACTAAATGGATGCTAAGGGCCTTTTCAGCGATAGCTCCCAAATTATGGAATAGCCTCCCCTTCGAGGTACATATATGCCCCTTCCCTACAGATATTTAGGAAGGCGGTAAAGACCCACCTCTTTACCCTGGCCTTTGGCTGAGATGAGATGATTATATTCTCTCCCTTCCCTAGTCACAGACACAACAAACACAATATGGAGTGTACTGTTTTAAATTTGCTGAACTTTTAAGTGTTTTTAATCTGTATTTAATGCCTATATTGTTTTAATCTATTTTTCGTTTTTAATGTGTATCTTGTGATTAATTTGCTGTTACCCGCCCAGAGACCTTAGGGTATGGGGCAGGATAGAAATGTAAATAAATAAATAAATAAAATGTACCACATTTCATCAGCTGAGACACTGCTATTCTGCAGTTAAGAACTTTAAAGGGCAACAGCTTCTAAGCCTGGTGGGTTGCCGGCTCTATTTTCTGCTTTTCTGTTTGAAGCATTTGATAACAACAAGGAATATCAAGAGATAACATTTAATTTTTTTTTATTTTAGTCAAAGAAGAATAAGAAGAAAGCAAAAGGTGATGCTAAAGTAGTTCAGGATCAGTCTCGCATTGATGGAAAGGAAGTTGATGAAGGTACTCACAGCATTTGTGGAACTTTTCAAATTGAATAAGAAATGCATGGTTCATTATATTAATGATCTTAAAAATGAATCATTTCTGAATTATTTTTAAATCGGTGTTCTTTACATTAACAGTTCAGCATTAATTTACAGGGAAGGAATACTGCTAATGGGACATTCGCCTCTTAGATTTAATCAGATAATTCTGGGCATGAGATTTGAACTGAAACATAGGATGAGTTCTAGTTTGGGAATACTTAATTTTGTGTCTTGCACAGTTTTCTGGTTAACTGTATTTACTTTTCTAAAACATATTGACTTTTATTTTGAAGGCTTCTGGGGCAAAAAGCAATATGCATTATCAGCAATATTTGCATTTCATCTTGGGATGGAATCCCCCAATCCTCCAGAGAAGATTTGGGGGGCATATGAGAGGGCTGTAAGAGGATAAGAAGCATTATGAGGTCCTGGTGAGCAGTCACAAATCTAATGTGCTGATGCTTCCATAAAACTCTCTAAGTTGACTGAAGGAACAGCCATTTGCAGGCACTTGAAAGAGTGTATTGAGCTGCAGAAAACTCAATAAAGGCCACATAGCAGTTAGAGTGATTGTGACTTGCTCTTCACCTCAAGAATTCATGAGGTGAGGGTATTAGATGAAAAATAGGCTACTTAAAGAGTCTGCCAAATTGAAATCATATTTGGAAGCTGGATACTGAAATGGCACTGTTGAATAGGAATGTGCATGAAAAAAATCGTGTTTTGCAGTCAAAGTGAAAATCCTATAATCTTTCATTGTCAAAGAATTTAATCGAAAAACCAGATTTTCACAAATGCCATTTTTTTCCATTGAAAAAGCCCTTTTCATGACCAAAAATACAGCAAAACACAAATGTTTGATCAAATTTTTTATTTTTATAAGCAAGAGACTGGTCTCTTTCAACTGAAGTTTTGGATATGTGAAAATTGGATTTTCATTTCAGTGCAAGTGTCTGCAAACACAAATTTTGCACATCCCTACTGTTTAATGCAGCCAACATGATCCTGTGCCTCGTGGTTATAAGGTAACTTAAGAATGGCGGGGGGGGGGGGTAGTTATTTTTTTAGAATAGACTTGTCCACCATCTTCTCATTTCCTCACTAAGACACTGTTGACAAGTTTTTGAGGCACATTGCTGTATCAGAGCTTGAGAATTGTGAGTTGTGTAAATTCCTCTGTTCTACCTGTCAGGAGCTTGGGAAACAAAAATCAGTAACAGAGAAAAACGGCAGCAGCGTAAACGTGACAAAGTTCT
Organism: Aspidoscelis tigris stejnegeri; assembly: GCA_023333525.1. Lineage (NCBI taxonomy): Eukaryota > Metazoa > Chordata > Lepidosauria > Squamata > Teiidae > Aspidoscelis > Aspidoscelis tigris. The sequence continues at coordinate 27,751,612 of JALMGA010000004.1, read as the reverse complement.
GACTGATACTGGATCTGAATCAAATCTACCAGCCATGGAAAACTCAATTGCAGCACCCACTGAACAACTAACAGCTGTAGTATTTGGATCAGGAGGTCCCAGAAAAAATAAGGGTAAAAGTTCTCCTTTCTCACTTTTAATTGAAGGGGAGGGTTATATTTTAAATATTTCAGTTGTATTTTTATTTTTGTGACTTGCCTTGGGACCTTTATTTACTTATAGTATATTTATACTGTAGTTTTGGTATACTTTGTCATGTTTCAGTTTCTTTCAGCTGTCCCTCTGCATAAATATTCAATTTATTCTGAGATTCAGGGAGTAGTACTAGATACAATAGCTGTGATGATAGGACATCTGGAGTAAAAAATACAGAATGTTGTAGTAAAATACAAAACATTCAATTAAAATGGGTCCACGTGTTCCTAGCATCTACATAAAATCATCAGTGACATACAGAGTTCTGAAGTGAAGGATCATTATATTAAGGGCTCTTTTGCTCTTTTCGTACAGAGGGGGAAGCTGCAGATGTGCTGAACTGTTATCTGGCCACAGTCAACGCTATAAAAATATGATTGCCAGTCAATGAATAGTGGTCAATTGGTATAAGCTGCCAACCACGCTTCCAAACCCTTTAAGAACTTATTCAATCCTTCTTTGAGAATTGAAGTTGGGCAAAACCAGCAAGGCTATTTATGAGAAGCAAAAAAAGGACTGAGCAGGGCTCAGATGAGAGTTGATGTAACTCTGTAATTATAAGGAAGATATGCCGGTCTGTTCCTGCCACTAGTCTTAACTTCTTTGGTTCTGACTGGGGAACCATTTCCAAAATATCTTGACATATTCCCATCACTTCTGAAGTTGCTTCAAGAGTTTGCGTGAGTAGTGACAGTGTGGCCACAGACTTTCCTTGCTTAATTCTTTCATGTTCTTCCCATATGCTCCACAGAGCAGTCAATTGAGTTTAGCTCCAAGATGGGCCAAATAGTGTGTAAAATTGACCATCCTAGCATGTTTAGAGCTGTATCAGGTATCAGCCTCAAGACTATTGATCACCCACTACTTACCCTGCGGCCATATTCGCACTTACCTTAGCTGTCCTGATACAGGGCTGTACCAGAATAATCCATCACAAGCTGAGACAGATTGTTTCTGGTAAAGAACAAGGCCAACTGTGCTAGAACAGACTCTTTTGCACTAACTCTTTGCCAACTCTGAAATTTGTGCCAGTTTCAGAGCTGGTGCAGAGCACTTCCAAATGGGCAGGGGGGGGGGGGCATTTTGACAGCATGCTTTGTTGCTCCTCCAAAATTGGATCTTCCATGCTCCAGTATACCACTCCCTAACCGGCTGGTAAACTGTTGAAAGTTCTTCCCAGTTATGCCCACTGTGATGGATTCTCCTGAGTCTCACTGCATTGTGAGACCTTAGAGGCTTCAGTAGTCCAGAGGGATTCCCATCAGCATCAGTTGTTAGTTGTTGTCTGAACAGGTACTGCTTAGCTTTAGGCCCAGTACAGAGTAGCACTGTCATGGATGTTGTTCAGATCATTTTGTAATTGGTGAAAAGGTTGTGGTGGCTGTTTCAAAATAAGCTTGTAGTTTACTGTTTGCTTGTGTCATTTTTGTCTTGGTTTTCTTACAAACAGCAGATCACATTATTCCCTTCCTTTCAATTTCATCCTTACAACCCTGAGAGGCAATGAATCAAGGTCACCAAATGTGTTTTCATGGCCAAGTGAGGATTTGAACCTAGCGATTCCTAGATCCTACTCTAACTAGTATGCTAGTGTTTCTCAGCTAGTATGCCCCAAGATGGTGTTGAGCAACCATTCCCATCACACTCAGTGGTCACAGGCAGTGTTCAAAAGTGATTGGGGTTGTTAGAAGTTATCTAATACATTAGGAGACAGATCTGTTATGGAACAGATGGAACACTATGTTTTTCCATTCATACAAAGCCTCCAATGCTGGAGCTGTACAGACACTTGGAAAGTGTAGCAGGATAATGACTTACTTGCTGCTCTTTTCTTGATCAGGTGATCCTGTTTTGAATGTTCAACTTAGCAGTTCCAAAGCTGGAAAAAGTGATGCTACACTCCAGCAAGGTAAGAGAAGTCTGCCCTGCACTATATGCTAATCAGAATTGTGTTAACTAAAATTTCATGTACTATTTTACGTGAATGTTTAGCTAATTATACTTAATTACTCATTTTATCTTGTTATTAAGTATAGTAATTTTAACCTATTTTTGTTGTATTGGTACAATATTAGTATCAATTTAAATTTGTAAGCGAAATATCAGCTCTGTGCAATTTATAGGCAAGTTTGCATAGTCGGATTTAAAGCCTGGAAATACAGTGTGGGCTAAACTTACATTTTATGTAGTCGTTGAGAGAGCATATGCTTTGCCTTTCATAATTTCCATAAACTGCTTCTGTTGTGAACTAAATCCCAAGCATTTCAAAATTAGACCTTTGAATGGGGAGAGGGGCAATATGCATCACGTTATCTAATACAGTGTTCAAGAAGCTAAGAAGTCTTGCTTTCAAGGATTGATGTGAAATGCTAAGTCAGATACTTGAAAAACAATAATACGTGTTAATGATATTATTTTAATCAAGAGTCATGCATATTTGTTCAAAGTTGTTCCAGGTCCAAATGAAGGCCCCACAGTAAATGGAGGCAACTGGAATGAAAAGCCAGTGAAGCTTTCTCCTCAGATTGGCTCAAGTGATGAAAAGTGGACTCCGGTGTCATCTGCTGGTAGCAAAAGAAAGAATGAAACATCAGCTTGGGGGAAAGATGCTGGAGATCATGGAAATGGCAAGGACTGGGGAGTGTCCCTTGTGGGCAGAACCTGGGGTGAGCGCACTTTGTTCCCTGGTATTGGTAAGTGCCTTTCCAAGGAAGTTCTTTTTGTCCTGTCAAGGAATCTGATTAGTATTTAACTTCCTGCTTTGCCGTGTAGAATTCTTCTTATGTTCTTTCAGATTCACTTATTAGGAAAGTTAATTAAAGCTGTGGTTAGGCGACATGTGACTTGAGGATCACCTAAACACATCCAAGGAGTGTTTGATTTTACACGTAGGCATTTTCTACACTGGATCTTTACTGCATATTAGATCCCAGAATTTTGCTACTGCAAAATATTACAGGCCCACTCATTAAGAAGATGCCTTTTACATTTGAAGCCAGCATAATTTTTCAAAATTATTGGTGTTGTTTCTGTTTGCATAATTATCCATACTTCCTCTTGAAACTTTTCCCCAAACCTCTGTACCTCCCACAGTTCCAACGCTAAATAAATAACCATGCTGACAAGCAAGAAAATGATACACAAATTTTCACCGGTTCCTCCTGAGTTATAAAGCTACACAGAAGCCTCTGAAGGAAGATTTTGATTCTTGCTACTTGTATTAGAATATTTAAAGGACTGGGTTTGTTTGGATTGATTGCCCTATGGTAACAAAGCATTATAAAAAGAAAAGCATAAAACATACAAAAGGTTTAAAACTAACAAGTTCACAGTGCAAATAAACATACTGTCAATGAGAAGCTAAGACAGATATCTTCCTTAGCCAGAAGGCTTGATAATTGTTTTGGCCCCCTGTACCAAAATAAGCATCCTGGAGTGAAATCCTTTGTGACTTGTTCATAAAGTAGTTAAATGACCAGGATCATTAATAGCATGAAACTGTTTGGGATAGCAAAATCCAGAAGATTGAAAAGCATAAAAAATTCTGATCTCGCAGTCACAGTAGATGGGTCAATGAAAGTGTCAGCCCAGTAAATCAGAATCTGAACAGGGATCGTTAGGAGAAGATTGAAAATAAAATGACCTGTTTCAGAATGTTTTTATATAAATCCAGGTGTGTTTGCACTTAGAATACTATTCAGAGTTGTTATCATATCTCAATAAGAAAGTAGAAGGCACTGGATGATTATGTGGAAGTTTACACAGATGGTTAAAAATGATTGACAGGAAGCTTATAAAAAGTTTTCTCACTGACAAGCCAGTAGAGTTTCTCCAGGAAAGCTTATAGTTGGAAGACTTGTGCTGGCCAAAAAAACACCAAACCTACACAGTATTAATCTGTGGAATTAGTGAGATGTTGTGATAGTCACCAGGTTGTGCTTGGTTTGAAAGAAATTAAATCGATTAATCAAGGATACATTTGCTCCAACATAGCTAAGTCAGGATGGCTGGCTTGTTTCCAGTACTTGTAGAACAGGATTGTTATACATTTGAACATGCATTTCTTGAGAAGAAAGTTAGTGTTGCAAGAACTTTTTAAATGATTTTTTAGAATTAAGTCCTTAATTACAAGAGTCAAAATGCACATTTTAAGTTTTACATTTCTTCTACAGCTTGGTCTGGAGTAGATGGAAGAATTAATACTTCTGAACAGAGTTCACCTTCGTTTACTTCTTTGGGTCTGAACCCTGCAGTTTCTGGTATGATTTTAAAATCACTCAACAAATGAGCTTCGTGCCTGAGTTACATTCTTTTAAAAACCACTGCTGAGCACTATTTACTGAAGCATTTGATGCGTTCGGAAAGAATGATGCATGCATATTATATGCAGGTAATCAAAGATACTGATTTAAAAATACCAAGCATCTTTGCTCACTTTTTAAGCCCTAACAATTCTCTGTTCTTTGAACATTCAAAAGGCAAAAGATTATTGATTATTATTTTATGCATGTCAGAGAAGTAAATTATTTCATTAGTGTTGGGCTTCACAAGATATTTGGCCCTTTTCAAGCTTGAGACCTCTGTTAAAACTAAGAGTTTCAAGAACCAAAAACTTACTCTGTGAATGTGTTTTTTTTTTTTCCTTCAGGACCCAGCAGTGAATCTGTTTCTCAGCCAGGTACTACAGACTTCCAGTGGGATATAAGCCGGAATCAGGCACACGTAGATGATGAATGGTCTGGATTAAGTATGTTCCTTTTAAAAACTATGGCCTAGATGTGGCTGACATGTCGTATAAAGATGTGTATTCAAATTCCTGTTTGACTCCATAGGAAGACATGTACCTTTGTATTTTAAAAAGGTTTTTAAAAACTAATAACTTTGTAATAGTCTCCTCTATTAATGGCATAAAATACTTATGCATCAAGGAGTTTTTTAAAAATCTTCCTGTGAAGTGAGAACCAAAAAATAAGTAAGACGATAAGTTTTGGTTCCTAAAGCTCTGATACACAGTTGGAGAAGTCCACTGAAAAAGTCCATGGCAAACCACTATAGTTTGGAGTTGCGGATGACTGAACAAGTAGTAGGAGAAATCTGATAGGTATTTTGTGGGTTATCAGGCTGCAGTAATATTTGGCTGCAGTAGCAGTTAAAAATTGAGTCATGCTCTTCTCTTGTAGCAGTGATATTTTAAGGATTCTTTTTGTACTAAGCTTCTTTGAACCAGCACGTTTATGCTGCTGTTGGTTCACTGTAGGAATGGGTGAAAAGTGTTCGTCACCTTGCCAATTCATACAAATTGCAAATATTTCAAACCTCACATTCAAATTGAATATTGGCTCTATTCGAAGTCTTACCTTTGCCTGCCAAGCAGAAGCTTTTGTGACTTCATTCAAAGCAGCCCCCTACTTACCTCCAGAGCAAATTTGGATTGGATTCGGAGGTGTGACCCGGATTCTAAGAGAATTCAGAGCTAATTCAAAGCCTAGCATATTCAGAGAGGCTCCAATTGCACAGATGCAAATTTCTGTCACATTTGCTTCAGTTTAAAGCAAACAGGGGGAAATGTGCCCCATCTCTAGTTCATTGTTGCTGCTGTTTTCTTTTAAATTTATGTTAAGAAAGTTTCTTTTTAAATGATAACCTAATATCCTGTGATAACCTAATATCCTGTGATGAGAATAGTAAATAACTTTACCTTTCACCCAAACTGATAAAACTAAAAGGGTTTCCCTGGGGCAGGGTCATGGGAATTTCCTACACTCCCTTTGAGGAACAGGTACAGAAAATTTTATCCTTTATGAGAGAAAAAAAGCCCCTCCCTTCCATATATGGCTGTTAAATGGCCATTTTGCTGAGCAGGTCACTATTTATAAATATTTGGATATCATCTGTCATGCCTTGTCCTCTACAGAGCTCACATTAAATATTGTATTGAAAATGCCACAAAACTGCATTAGTTATTTATAGTTTCTTTCTCATCATAGCTAGATCCAGTACATTCTCCCTGCAGTAAAGATTTTTCACTGGCTTAGGTGCTTTACAAAAGTCAGTTAGCGCACACAACATCTTCAGTCCTTAGAGGCTGAACAGTCTATTCTCCTTGAAGCCATAACCAGAGAGCCACTTTCTGTGTCTGATGAGACCCTCAGACTTGAGGTAGGCTCAGCTTCATATTCTGTCCTATGGAATTCATAACTTCGGTACTTGTAAATGATTTCAAATCCAAATAAAAAAGAACTTTCGATATTTGGAGCCAATTTGGTCTAGTGGTTAAGGAGCCAGACTCTTTTTTGGAAGTACCAGGTTTGATTTGGCCCTCCTCCACAAGGTCAGCTTGGTGACCTTGAGCTGGTTGCAGCTCTCTTCTGAGCTCTCACAGCCCCACCCACCTCACAGGATGTTCTGTTGTGGGGAGAAGAATAGAAAGCTTTGACTGCCACTTTGAGTCCCCTTAAATGTTTGAGAAAAGTTGGCTTTTCTACCCCACTTTTCTCCTGGTACAAAGGCTGGCTAAGTACTAGGATATATCAGGTGTCCACACCTTGCCCAAGAAGTGGGCACACATAGTGCCATTGCTGCAGCATCCAGGCTTCTTGGCACGCAACCACAACTGTGCCAACCCATGCCTGTCTCTGTTTGCCTAGAAGAGGTGTGAATGGAGCCATGCTGGACTAATATGAGCCAGCATCTAATATAGCTGTAGGACAAGTTTTTGTGCTCTACAGTTGTACGTACAGGGCACACTCCAGCACCCACAGAGCTGCCACTAGAACTATTGAGAAAAGGCCCTAAGCCTCATAACTCAGCTTCAACTCTGCAGCCATCATTTCTCTTTGCTTTCATAATGCCAGAATATTATAAAATAATATTATCTGGGCTGTGAGTCACCAGAACATGAAAAGCCCTGCCTACAAATTTCTCACAACTGGAAATCTTATAAATAATTTTCCCCCTGCAAAATTATTTAACTTTTTCACTTTAGTCTGATTAGAGGCCTTAAATTTTGTAACATTTAGTTGTTTTTCAACAGCATATCTGGCCATGTCAGATGAGTACCACTGAATCAAGGAAGCATGTATTGGTCAACTTTTATAAGGGATATTTCGTGCTCCCATTTTCTGCTTTGGTTAACAATATTTTTTTAAAGTTAGTCAAATTGATGACTGGGGTGTAATACATCTTTTGTTGATAGACGCTGGTCTTGAACTGAAATAAAGGCTTTTTCTGCACTGGGCCTTATTTTGGATTATATCCTGGAATAAGAACCTGCCATCCACATGCTAGTGTGGACCATGGCAGGCCCCAAGTGAAGCTTGTCATAGGTCACACCAGCATATGGATGGTAGGCTCCTATTCCAGGATATAATCCAGAATAAGGCCCAGTGCAGAAAGGACCAAAACTACAATAAATCTTTACTAACCCATTACTTTTTAAGAGTGCTCTCATAATTTCACAAGAAAAGTTTACAAATTTGTGCTTAACAGAGTGTGCTTTGTTGAGTTTCAGCTAATTATCTAGTAAAGCAAATATGTATACCAATGCGTCATCAATACTGTATATATCGCATCAACTTTTTAAAATCCTAGCTTTATATTAATAAAAGTGTAGCTGAAGAAGTGTGTTAATATTGCACATTTAATGTTTGGTAATTTCACCTCACCCCTAGTATATTTGTACACTTTTGCCACAAGAAACTTAATTTTTGACCTCCCATAGATGGACTTTCTTCTGCTGATCCTAGTTCTGATTGGAATGCCCCAGCTGAAGAATGGGGAAACTGGGTAGAAGAAGAAGAGGAAAAGTCTCCTTCCATTCCACAACTTGAGGAAGCGTTATCTGAAGCACAAAAGGTATTTATTGGTTTGAGGACTAATTTCAGCTTCTGTAACAAACTACATACATATATTTTAACTGCTGTTTCTGGTTATTAACTGCAGTCTGGTTGATTGCATCATCACATAAATAGTATTCTAAAGAAACATCCAATTTTTTATTTATCATAGGCTTCAGATGATGAAAAGGAAAAGGCGGAAACGAATCTGCAGAGTGCAACAAGTGGTAAATCAAAGAAGAAGAAAAAGAAGAAGAAGAAACAGGGGGAAGATGCTAGCTCTCCTGGACATGTAAGAAAAATAGACAGTCATTTTTTTTTATATGAGCAGACTTAAAAACTTTGTTTTCAGTAACCAAGAGTGAACTGATAGTTGACTTTTTTTGTAATGATTCATCTAGATTTTTATTATGTTTTTATCCCATTGTATCCGTTAAGATCTTAGGGCACACTACAATCATTGAAAATATATAGAAAGTAAATAGGTAAATAAAATATTGTACATTCTCATATAAGGATATGAGATCAAAAAATTATCTTCCCTAGATGTCAAAAAATATGTGCAGCATTTGTTGCACCTCAGAATTCATTCCACAGCCTCGGGCCATCTTGGAAAAGGTCCTCTCGTGAGTCCCCAGGCCATTAACCTCCAAGGACTGTGACACTAATAGGAAGACCTCTCTGATAGATATCAGCACACAGGCAAGTCTGTAGGAGAGAACATTCCTTTAGATATTTTGAGCTCAAGATGTTCAGGGCTTGCTGTGTAAGTTGGAGATACTGTTCTTTGGATTGTGCTCAGTAGCAAATTGGTGACCAATACAATTCTGTTATATCCAATGTATATCCAGCCAGTAGTATATGCCAGCAGCTTTGCTGTGGTCTTCACTAGTAGTGACTCCCAAACTGTCTTCAAGGGCTACCCCACATAAATTGCATCGCAGATGTTGCCAGAGCACGAATCACTGTGGCCAACCTATCTCTACCAGAAAAGACCAACTAGAAATAGATATGTGCTGCAACTTGAGCATCAAGTGACAAAACAATTTAGCCTGTTTTGCATGGGGCCCATTTTCAGTAGTGGTTCCTTGAGTGTCATCAAGAAGGGTCTCCGTAGACATGTGTGGACATGTTGTGGGGCCTCTGTGGTCTAATGAATTAACCTTGGTCCAGTTTTAGACCTTCAACTTACACCAGGCCAGGACACCATTTTCAGCCTCCTATCTCAGTCTGCACTTCATTCAATGCAGGTGAATCAGGATGGGTCTGGGGCTTGGCCTAGTCTGTTTCAGAATAAGGAGCAGTGCAGAACAAATCTTTTTCTTGTCTGGTTTCAGTTTTAGTGTATTAGGCCATATCTAGCCCATTTTCAGTTCTCAGAAATTTAATATGGATGTTAAAAAGCATGAAAAATTAATGTCAAACAAAAATTTCCCGTGAGAATTCTGAAATTGGTATATATATGCATGGAATCGCTGCAGTAAAGTGCCTCCTTGTTAAGATCTTGATAAGATCTGTAGATAAGATCGGATTGCAGAGTGTTTACCTGTTTGCTATTCCATCTCCTGGCTTTTCATTGCGCTGGCAGAATTCCTTGGCTCTGCTCCCAGCTTACAGCATTCCAGCTCATTAAAATCACGGCAGTCCAAGAGTTATTTCTAACTCTACGATTTATTGCAAGTAAGATTACAAAGGCATATAGAAAGCAAGTTCAGGCCTTAGCCTGGCGGATCTCCAATCCATTCCATGTTATCAGCTTACATACTTGGCAAGCGGCAAGCAAGCAAACAAGCGATACGGCTAAAAAGCTTACAAGCAAAGACTACAGAAGCCTTTTACATACTAGCACCGGACGTTGTTTTATGACAACTTCCGGGGCTTGTGAGCTCTGTCTCCCCCTCCCAATTTGGCCTACGTGCTCGAAAACACTTGTCGACCTTGCAGCATATCTGCTTCGTAGTCCGTTCCCAGGAGAGAGGCAGACTCACTATCAGTGTGTTTTGAAAAAATCTTTTCGTACATCCGACTGTGTTTTTTCCCTTCACTCTTTCTCACAGCTAACACTCCTAACTCCCAATTGCTGTAGCATCCCCTGAAAAATGCCACAGTCAAAACTTGCTTTTTTTGCATCGGAAGAAGAGAGTACAGACTAGTTGGTGCACATATGCAAAATAGGGAGGCAGAAAATATTTCAATCCAAAATGCTTTGCGTCCAAAAGAGCGTTCAAGTTTTTTGTGGTTTGGAACAAGACCCCCTTTCAAAAAGGGGGTTTGTTCTGAGTTTGGAACCAAATTTTAACCAAATGTTCTAAGCTCCGATAAAACAGCCACAGCCACTGTTTAAAGGCTTTTGGCTCAGCCTCCACTAAAAACCAGCTGTTTCTCAGGGCAGGAAGAAAGCACCTCCTTTTCTCTTGGCAGCAGCCAACTGTGAGGAGCATTTCCTCATATGGGCCCTGGTTCTCCTGATTATTACCCAGAAAGAGGAAAATTGGCTTCCCCCTGTCCTTTAGGTAGGAATTCGGATCCTGCACTCAGAGAAGAGGGAAAATATTATCTTCTATGTTTCGAGGGTATTCAGGGTCAGAGGTTCCCTTCCCAAAGATAAAATTGAACCAGTTCACGAAGCTCAGTAAGAACTCTGCTTGAAAAGAGATTTGCATCCCACGCCAGCAGCCAGATCTGTTTTCCCATCTAGGCATGTAATGAATTTTAAAGGAGGTGACCACTAGTAAGGCGAATATAATATTATCATTGGGAGCTGATGTTAGAAAAGTAAGTTATTTAATTTTAATTGCTTGCAGAGCAACACCACATTAATTTGAATTAACCAAAAGATTTAAAACAATAGTTCAGCTTCTGATTTTTTATTATGATTATTACCTTTTTTCTTGATAGGATGCTGATGATGCGGATAGACACACTGGGGAAGAATTTCCAGAAGATACCTCAAAAATTCAACAAGAGGAAGTACCTTTCTCTTTAAAGACCATCAGCACTAGTGAGCAAGCTGAGGTACAATTAATCAGTGTCAGTTAAACAGTCATTTATCACTTATAAAATTACAGTGGTACCTCGACATACAAGTGCCCTGACATACAAGTGTTTTGAGATACAAGCCACCGAGCAAGTGATATTTTGCTTTGAGATGAGAGCAAGATTTGAGATACGAGTATGTAAATACAGTACAGTACATAACAAAAACAACTGAGGTGGTGTTTTGGGAGCTGGAATTCATTAATGGGAAAATTGCTTTGAGATACGAGTGATTTGACTTAAGAGCAAGGTTACGGAACGAATTAAACTCGTATGTCAAGGTACCACTGTAATGGCAAATTGCGAATGTGTAACTCTTCTACGCGCCAAAAGGCAAAGCATAATTTGATTTCATGTATAAGAGGTAGAATTACCTTTCTCTGAGACCGTCGCACATATGATTCTGCAAAATTTTATAGTGGTAAAGTCTTGAGCATTTAATCTTATATCCAGTGGCAATTTTAATTCAGGTAAAACTCACCTGCTAATGTTTCCAGTTTTATTGGAAAACAGTTCTTTTCCAGATCTTGTCTATAATTTTGCAAGGTCCCATGATCAAAGAATAAGACTTATCTGGTGGAAGATACCAGGTGTTCTTTTCTTTTCTTTCTTTCTTTTTTTTTTTTTTTACTGTTTTGTGACCCAAAATAAAAACAGCGGGGGTCTCTTTATTATCTGAGTGCCAAGAATTACCACAAAAATCATATTGCAGACTGACTAATGGAGCAGTTATCTACATCAGTTTTGACATAATTTTATGGACCGAAAGTCTCATGAAAATTGGGGGGCATGTTTTGGGCACATGGATGTGCACACAGGAATTCTTCTGTCCCGAAGCAAGGAAGCTCAAAAGCTTTGCATGCACTAGGGGAAGTCCTGATGGTCCTGAATGTATGGTAGCTATAAGCAACAGTTAGAATTTGTTGCCTAATTTTACAGTTATCTAAGAGAGACTCTTCTCTGTTGATAAGCCAGGGGACATGCAAATGTTTTGAATTCAAACATACTTGATTTTTTAAATCCAGTTGGCAGTTTCTTTTTGTCAGTTGGGTAGTTGGTGCTCATATCATAATGGCTAATTACTAGGAACAAAACAATTTGAAGCATGTTTCCCATGACTCCATGTGGCAAAATACTTGTTTCAAATTCTGTGTAGTTTTGAAAAGTCAGTTTAATGAGGGGAGGGAATAAAAATGTTTGCAACTACGGCAGAAGCTTAACATGTTATTTCACTGACATCTTTGCTGAAGTGTCCATCATGTTAGATACTCTGAATCAAATTATGAAGATAATCAGACCATTTGAAACATTTTGATGAAATAGCAAGCCTAATTTATGAGTCTGTTCTGTTTCAAGCTTGAAATCCTCAAGAGGTATTTCAACTTGAGGCATACTTGCACCTAGTATTCTTGTATTTTGGGCAATGAAATACACCCATATAATGAAATGCATTGTATTAATGAATAAAGTAAGGGTTTTCATGCCTACTGAGGGCATCATTGAACCCATAAAACATTAAAAATAAATATAGATATTTCAGTATGCTCTATTTAAAAAATCATAAAAAAAATGTTATCAGAAAGTTGATGTTCTGACTGCAGCATCTATTTCAGCCTGAGGAGATGCCCTCATTTGCTCTTTCTACTGAGCCATCTGTAATTGTATCCGAGAGTGAATCTGACAAGATACCTTCCCAAGTGCCACAGATGTTACAAGAGACAGATGTTCCCATTTCTAACATTAAGCAAAACAGTGTGCCTCCACCACAGAGTAAGTAATTCCGTTTTGAGTGCCAGTTAAATACATATAGGGGAAAGCATTGTTTACATAAAATGAAGTGGTGACTGCATCGTAACATCCAGATACAATGGCTGATTATTGTAGTCCTTGTGACATGGCTCTGAATGCACCATAGCCATAAAACAGTATTTAAATCTGTGGAACCTGCATGTCTTGGTATAAATTCTGCTCTTAGGATACTGATTTTAAAGACATGGCCTCTCTCCCCTGCATCAGCCTTTTTCACAATGAATTTGCTACATGCTGTGTGCCCAAAACATATCAGTGAAGAACATTATTGTCTATCCTGTCAGGTAAACAGTCTTTCTTAACAGTCCTTCAGATCTTTAAGGAAGTGCCTATGGCCAAAGGAAGGTACATGCAAGGCTAGAAGGGAATAACCAGAGTGTCAGTTTGACAGTAGGTTACAGTTGTACTTCTATGTGCTTCACCTCTACACTGGAGCCTCTGCAGCACAGGTGGATGGAGGCAAGCAATACTTCCTACTCCAAGTGGCCCAATAAAGGCAGACTTGCCCACCAAAATGCTAGGTACCAAGACAGAAGTAAGCAGACTAATTTTGCTAGCTCAGGACACTGTATAGCATGGCGCTAGAGGAAGGACAGGGGATGACTGTAGCTCACTGGTAGAGCAGAGGGCTGCCAGTTCAATCCCTAGCCATTCCCCAGAGGTAGTCAAAGGCAAACCACTACTGTATCTCTCCCAGGAAACCTGCATCAGAGTGGCAGTTGAAGTGCTCATGCAGCTAACCAGGAGTTGGCCACAACTCAGTCGCACTTACTACATTAGAAGTTAATTCATAAACAAGCAATCAAAAAAATAGAGCTAGTTTTTAAATTACAGTACTTAGTTGAAGAAGAAATGTTAATGCAACTTTGTTGTTGTTGTTCGTAGCAAAATCTGAAGAGAGCTGGGAGTCTCCCAAACAAATCAAAAAGAAGAAAAAAGCCAGAAGGGAAACGTGAATTTTCTATGATGGACGTGTGTTGCAGAAACACTTGTCATGAAGATTATGCTGTTTATGCAATAATTTGTGAACCTGTACAGAATTTTATATAAATTTCAACAGATTTTTTTTAAAGAAAACAAGCTACTTTGAACACAACCATCTAAGAAAGAAACTGAAGGAAAATAAGTTGACATAATTTAACAGGAAATACAACAATACTGGAAGATGCATCGAAGAGTCTGTTTCAACATACTGGGAAAATAATTTTTAAAAACAACTTGGCTTTACAGCAGTGCCCTGTTTACAACAGATTATCTGTTTCATGTCCATTGGAGAACAGTGGTTGGTCTTAATATTACCTAATCATCTTTCAAACTAGTATGTCGCTGTAAGTGGTGTTCATTCTGAATTTGTTCAATGCCTAAATCAAAGAACTCTGGTTAAATCTGCCATATCTTTCTAATATGTAATAGAACGTGCTAATGATAACTGTAACTACAGAGAAGCTGGGGTGGTGAAAAGGATTACTCTGGAATAGTACCCTTGACTTAAATGGTACTCTCTGAGAGGAAGTGCATTTGAGAATTGTAGTTAGCAGTCCTCAGTAAAAAAAAAAAAGGTTTAAAATATAAAGTTATGAAAACCGTTATAGAATAAGAAACTGAAATGTGATCAAAACTTGAGCGTGGTTCATGAAGTTGCTTCTGATAGTCTTCTACTTGAATTACTCAGATAATATATTTTTAAGATGATAGAGCACTATGCTCAAAATCAGTCTCGTGTTTTATTCCTTTTTAAGATAGATCAGTTGTTGCCCTTTTGCCTTTTATTCCTAGTAATTTTTAAAGTCATGTTTAATTTCTTTTCCACTACCTACTTCTGTTGAATTCAATGTCTTTAAAACAAACAAACAAAACCCTTCCATTAACTCTTTAAAGATGTGGTGGAGAATGAAAGAATAATGGCTTCAGACAGCTTTAATTGATGTTGAGACCACCTGTATCAGGAAGTACTTTTTATTGCCTTAACCTATGTAGAATCTGCATTGAGAGTTCTTAAATGGGATTAGTGTGTTTTTGTATTTTTAAAAGAAATCATGCAAATATAGCAATTGTAAAAACAAAACAACTTTTCCTCTTGGAATTATTGATTAAAATCAGTTGAGTTGCATTATTTTCGGGCACTGTGTAATTACACCTCTTCAAGCAGGCAAGTGTCTCTCTAGGAATAGCGCATGCTCAGCCATGTACATTGTATATAGTCTTTACAAAATATTTGTGTGTTGAAAGGACCATAATTAACATAATTAGTTGGTGAACATGTACTACAGAAACGCAACGACTATTTGATGTGATGGGCTTAGGTTTTGTTATGTGACAGAGAAATCGTTAACAGCTGTAACCAAGGGTACTTACTGACTGTCCCATAATGTCACACTGTATAAATCAGAAAATTTGGTAAAATTTAACTTGCAAAGCAAGAATTAAAGCAACAAACTGGACTTAGTTGTACTGAAGACAAGCCTTATTGATAGTGTTCCTTATAAATGAATACTAATGTGCACAGGTATTAATTCCTCTTGCAGGAACATGGCAGATGTTTACATATTCAATTATTTTGTTTAATTCAGTGACATTTTTAAATCAATTTTGTTAAAATAAATTGAGTCAATTGATAGCATTGTGTTATTTATGGGAAGGGAATAGGGCTAAGACTATCCTATCCTGGAGAAGTATTAAAAAATAAGTATTGAAATACAGTTTTCAACAGTAATTTTAAGAGGATGTTGAATATGTGCAGTCATGTTTGTTCTTTGCTGTAAATTCTTTCCATTCTTCATACACATCTTCAGTAAGTGTGGCATTTCATCCATATCCACCATTGAAAAATTACAGCCCTGTGTCATATGATTAGACAGAACTTCATACAATAAGCAGGAAAACAGGAGGCATTGGTTTAGAACAGCTGTAAAACTAGACAATGCATTTTGCTTCTGTTAGTTGTCTGTATTACATAGGACTAGTAAACCGCACTTGCTTAGTGCTGTGCAGCCTGTCATTCCTACCACTACAATTTTGGAAGGATTTATATCCATTCCTGCTTGCAAATCAAAACTTTACATCAGAAATATTAAATAATGGTTTTTGATCCTGAAGCTGCTAGTGAATACATTTCATACTGTGTATTGCTATTGAATGTGAAGTGGTACTCCCCCCCTATGGGCCCATTATAATAATGTCTTTACAAGCCTGCCCTATCCTCCCTTCCAATTTCAGCAGCCCACGTTCATTCAGCTGTGAGCAGTC
This sequence comes from Aspidoscelis tigris stejnegeri, assembly GCA_023333525.1. Classification (NCBI taxonomy): domain Eukaryota; kingdom Metazoa; phylum Chordata; class Lepidosauria; order Squamata; family Teiidae; genus Aspidoscelis; species Aspidoscelis tigris. The sequence goes on along the minus strand of JALMGA010000004.1, from coordinate 27,735,491 downwards.
ATACTAGAATGTTTTCTGGAAATTGCCTACAATAATTGGATCGTCTCAGTGTCTTAACAAGCACTTTTCAAAATATTTCAAAAACAGATGTGGCATCATGTACTACTTTGTATTCAGTGCTTGCATTACTCAGTTCTCAGTGCAACCCTGTCCTGTGCAGAATTACACCTAAACTCATTAAATTTATCAGCTTGGGTGCACTTAGAATCCTGCATAAGATTGCAATCTAAACAGAATGTCCTCTGTCTAGTCACTTTGCTGCCAGTCTAAAATGGTTTGATTTCTGATTTGGGCTTCTGAATTGTTCCTTTTAGCAGTACAAGTGAAAATTTGTATTTTAATGGATTTCCCCTACAAATCCACTACTTTAGACTTCCTGTACCTGGAACTATAGACTATTCATGGTACATAATTTGAGAGAAATTGGCAAAGCTGATTACACAAATTCAGTAACTTTCTTATGGGCAAGTTTACAGAATGGAGTTTGCCAATTGTGCAATTTAAAAATTACAAGTCTTGCTAAACTAAGTTTTATTAGCACAGTAAGTATACTACATATAAATGCATACATACTTGCACATCTTGGACGTCAGTAGCCTTTTGGTCAACCCACATCTAAATACCTGTTAATTCAGCAACAAAGAAAACCAGCTAAACATACTTTCATTAGTGAATGCATGGATTGTTTTCCAAAGAGAAATGTGGTTTTGTAACTTTTGAAATTGTTTGTAATGCACAACTTTACAGAACTGTGATTATGTATTTGGGTAGTCATTTGCATGCTTTTATCTTCCTTGACTTTTCTTTGGGTCTTTTCTTTGGAAAAGTATATAGAATTCATACATGTTTGTTGCAGAGTTGGCTGCAGGTGGATGAAAACTGTATTTCTGAGTTTTTTTAAAAAATCAAATTACAGTAGGTAGACATTATTTAACAATTTACTAAAGAATGTATACATTAAAATGAATTTTCAAAACTTGTTTACAGAAATACCTTCTTAGTGTTGCTCTTTGCCATTTTCTGTTTGTCAAGTTCAGAATAGCTTAGATCAGCAGTCAAAAATTCTTTTGAGACTCAGAATGTACCCTTACAGTAAAAGTTTTAATTTTCAGATTGACTAAATTTGACTATGGTTGACCTCTGGATTTTGGTTCAGGGAATTATGGAACTTGTAGTTCAGTAACATCACATTAATTATTCCCACTTTAAACTATTCTTTCAGTTTATTTAAAAAAAAAAACAACGCAGAGAGAAGTTGGTAATACAGGCCACCAGAAGGTAGTTTCAATAGTTCTGCTGAAGATTTGTGAAGACCTTTATAAGCATTCCACTGTTTGGAACTATACCATACATATTGGGCCTTTTCCCAGTAGGGCTTAGAACCCTTACTAAGACCCTATTAGGAACCTGATTAGTACCTGATTGGTACCAATTGGGAAGACCCTGTCCTCAACTGGACCCCATTGAAGGCCCCATCTGCAAGACCCTGTCCCCACAAGGGCAGGGGAAATCTGGATTTAATGGATCCTTCAGGCACAAGATCTGGATCTTTGGTTGTGCGTGCAAAAAGGGAGATTCTATCCACTTATTTATTCCAAAATTTTCTATCCCATCCTTCAACAAAGTCCTTAGAGGGTTACAATATCTGCTAAAATATAAAAGATGGATAAAATAAACAGAACAACACTTTCAACATACACGTGGACAGCTTTTAATATACAGACCCATCAAAATAATAGTTCACAAATACTTGTAGATACTTACTCATGCTTAGACAAAAGTGTCAATTTCAAAGGTTGAAACCTATATCTTCTGTCATATGACCTTTCACACTTTTCCTTGATACAGTACATGTATACTATCCTATCCCTTCCCAGAGTTTACCCAGCAACAAGGAAGTAATATAGATACTACTCTTAAGCAGTTAACTATTGAATTTCTCAAGGAATTCATTATGAAGCCTCTCTCATAATACAGCTGAAGACTGCATATTGGAAACACGGCCCATAAAACCTTGTTTTTGAATCGGAAAGAATAGAGAATGTTCATTTCTACTAAAGAAGAAAGCCTTGAAGTTTCTGCGTAGAATTTTACAGATGTAAGAAAACAGCAGTTGGAGAAAAAGTTTAAGAAGAGTTTGAAATTGAAAAGATACATCGCATGAGCAGAGTCTTCAGAGAGCTGCTTCCTTTGCTTGATCTGCTAGTTGCTGTATGGTAATACTGAACTGTTTACATGAACTTGGTAAAAAGTACTGAAAATATATTTGAAATTTGTGAATAGCTTTAGATTTGCCACTAAACTGCATTCTCCTATGTGCTGAACTGCAAATTCAGTGCCATCACAACAAAAGCATGTTTGGAGAAAAATGTCAATGAATATTTTGTGCTTTCTTTGCTTGCATATGCAAGTCTGAGAATAAACAAGTGTCACAACTTGGACCCGTAGCTAACAGCTACAAGCTGATTCAGGATACAAAAGCTCTTTTTAAGACTCACTGGGTCCTTTGAAGGAAAGGGGTGTTTCTGCACTGGCTGCAGAAACTCCATTAAGGACACATACAGGACACATAGAAAACTTCCGCACTGGAGGACACATCCAGGACCCTTCAAGGTGGCCACTTCTGTACAGCGGCGCATGAGATCGACCCTAATGGGGTCTCACTGCCGAAAAATCCAGCCTCCATGAAGACCTGGAAAATTAGGTCTTCAAACCGTCCCCTCACCTCGATCCGTTTGGAAGCAGGACACTTCCACATATGGAGAGGCGAGGGGACGGATGTGCTGGCGGCCGCCATCTTGGGAACAGCGGAAGCAGGCCGGTCTGCCTCTGGAGCCCCTCCCCCGTGTGCCGCTTGCTGGTGGAAACATACAGTGATTGGCAGCTGAATGCTCCAGTCCTACGGCTCCAGGGGTGGCGCCAACGGCACAGGAGGCTGGCTGCATTTGGGATGGGTGTTGCGGCCACTGCATAGCACCCAGAAGATCTGGCCCTCAGGATCCGTCCTTCCTGCGCATGTGTGGACGCGGGAGGCTTCCTCGGATCCGTCCCTATTTCGGACGGATCCTCCGGAGGATGGATCGCCCGGAAACGGATTTTCTTTAATCCGTTTCTCGGCGGCCAGTGCAGAAGCACCCAAGGACTCAGATTCTTTATAGTTGGTGCTGAATGGTATTGATTTATCTCTATTCTGAAAATCCCCAGGTCTTGCAACTGCTTAGTATCCTTACATGGATGTAAAATCTTAAATATGATGGTGCCTTTTTCTTAAAGAAGTTGTGTGCTCACATGACAGCCATAACTTCCCTGCAAAGCTTGCTCAGAGAATCAGGTACGTGGTCATTCCTCAGAACAAGATCTTGTGGCAGAGAACCTTTATACCCTTACCTTGCAGAATAGTTTCAGGTTGTGCCACTGTTCCAGAACATCCTGAAGCTCACTGCAGCTTGGCCCCATAGTTTGCTTCAAGTGTGCGCCCAGACAGAGCATCTGCACTAGATGGGGCCATTTCCAACTCAGAAACAACCCCTTTCTTGCAGGAGCACACTGGAAGCAACCTACATGCGAAGCACAATTTCATGCTCTGCACATGCTCTTACCATGTCCTGCTGCATCCTCCGGCAAGCCCATTCGCACCACTATGGTGGACAGAGGAGCGGTAGCGCCAGCATTGGAAGACAAGATGGTGGCACCCAGACCACACATCTACACTTCAGGTAAATCTGTGGACTAGTGGGTGGAGGGATCACATGTACTAGTGTCAGGGAAATTTTAAACAAGCAAATAAATTTAGGTAGACAAGCAAACCCTGGGTTCAGAGATCAATTATTTTATTTACTTTTGCAAAAGGAAGAGAGATCCAGTTTATTGTCTCTCTCTTGGCAGCTTACAGTAGAATTGACACTTAAATAGAAACACTAGACAAAGCACACAGTCACAACACACTGTATTGCAAACCGCAACAATTTTTACTACAGCTTTTTCCCATCACTTACATATCTTGGTTCCTAGAACAGCATGCCAAGGAAGCCTATAACATTTGCTAACTTTTATCTTCTATTTGCATTGTTTCAGCCCTTCTTATTTAGTAATAGGCTTGCAAAATACGTTTTATGAATACAGAAATCTTAAACCTAGTTGATTCAAGCAAAGAGGAAGTCTTAATATTCCCAGAATCCAGTATTTCCTTCTCACTAGCATTTGCTAATAATGCTTAGTACATGTATGGAAAACTTCAACCTGTGCAAATTTCCCCGTCCTTGACTAAAACCTTGTCCAGAACTTGATCAGGAACAGCTCCTAGTCAGCTAACCCTAACCCTCTTCTGGGTGCAAAGCTGAAAGTGGGTTTAAGGTTAATCTGAGGCTTTGCAGCTGTATGCCACATCCCATTCAGCATGGCAATGTCTGGACACATGACAGATGTTGCTGCAGCTTTTGCCATGGAAATCTGGATCGCTCAGGGCAGGCCCTCTGCACTTCAAGTGCTGGGGCTCCAATTGGGGATTGCACCAGCACTTGAAGTGTGGATGGCACCCTGCACACCTGGAATCGTATTATACCGTTCCAGGGAGTGCAGACAGGCCCTGAGTTGACTAGATCTACACCTCTCAAGGAACAGTAATCACAAGAAGATCACAAGAAGCTACACCTGACCAACCATGTAAGAAGCAAAGCCATATGACACAATAAATAATTGTATTGCATAACTCTGATCTTGGCTTTTACTAAAAGGTAAATTTCACTCAACCACACACAAGCTGTTATTTTTTGATACTCTGCAATAAAGCACTCCTGGGGTTCTTTATTCCAGAATAAGTGACGCCTGGAGGCAGAGTTAACCTTAAATACTGACTGGTTTACATTTATATCCCTCTCTATACCATGAGCTCCCCTAGCAAGTTACAATTAAAATTCATAAAAGAATTTTTAAAAAGTGTTTTAAAAACTAGATAAAGCATATAGGTTCTAACTTTTAGGCATGAGATGTTGCTTTTTTTAGCTGTCCTTTCAGCTTGTCCTGAACCACAAAAGCATCCAAAATGCCAGTTATGATGACATTCTATGGTAAAATGATGGTAATATTGACTGAGCAGTTTGGCAAATTGTGATGCCTGCCTATAAAGACTGTAAGGCCATACACTCATGCCTACTTAAAAGGAACTTTCTACCAGTTATTATAATGAGGCTTTCTGTGAGTAGACAAACTACATGTCCTCTGAGAGAAGGGAACGCATTAAAGCAATGCCTATACTTGCAAATGGACTTTGAAATCTGGCCAAATAGGATGCTATTTCAGTAGAATTAAAAGAGGATTTATGGGATGGCATGCAATAGATCTTAAAACCAGAGATGACAAATTAGGCATTTTATTTCAACCCTCAATCTTCCAGCATGAAGGGCTCCTTGAATACAGCCTAGGAGGTGAATTGGTGAATAGTGGACAGAAGCCAAATGCTTCTGTTTCTATTATCAGAGGAAGAGCATTAGCTGGGCTAATCCAAGCAACCTCTTAAGAAGAAAGAAATTATGGAACTTGTAGTTCAGTAACATCACATTAATTATTCCCACTTTAAACTATTCTTTCAGTTTATTTAAAAAAAAAACAACGCAGAGAGAAGTTGGTAATACAGGCCACCAGAAGGTAGTTTCAATAGTTCTGCTGAAGATTTGTGAAGACCTTTATAAGCATTCCACTGTTTGGAACTATACCATACATATTGGGCCTTTTCCCAGTAGGGCTTAGAACCCTTACTAAGACCCTATTAGGAACCTGATTAGTACCTGATTGGTACCAATTGGGAAGACCCTGTCCTCAACTGGACCCCATTGAAGGCCCCATCTGCAAGACCCTGTCCCCACAAGGGCAGGGGAAATCTGGATTTAATGGATCCTTCAGGCACAAGATCTGGATCTTTGGTTGTGCGTGCAAAAAGGGAGATTCTATCCACTTATTTATTCCAAAATTTTCTATCCCATCCTTCAACAAAGTCCTTAGAGGGTTACAATATCTGCTAAAATATAAAAGATGGATAAAATAAACAGAACAACACTTTCAACATACACGTGGACAGCTTTTAATATACAGACCCATCAAAATAATAGTTCACAAATACTTGTAGATACTTACTCATGCTTAGACAAAAGTGTCAATTTCAAAGGTTGAAACCTATATCTTCTGTCATATGACCTTTCACACTTTTCCTTGATACAGTACATGTATACTATCCTATCCCTTCCCAGAGTTTACCCAGCAACAAGGAAGTAATATAGATACTACTCTTAAGCAGTTAACTATTGAATTTCTCAAGGAATTCATTATGAAGCCTCTCTCATAATACAGCTGAAGACTGCATATTGGAAACACGGCCCATAAAACCTTGTTTTTGAATCGGAAAGAATAGAGAATGTTCATTTCTACTAAAGAAGAAAGCCTTGAAGTTTCTGCGTAGAATTTTACAGATGTAAGAAAACAGCAGTTGGAGAAAAAGTTTAAGAAGAGTTTGAAATTGAAAAGATACATCGCATGAGCAGAGTCTTCAGAGAGCTGCTTCCTTTGCTTGATCTGCTAGTTGCTGTATGGTAATACTGAACTGTTTACATGAACTTGGTAAAAAGTACTGAAAATATATTTGAAATTTGTGAATAGCTTTAGATTTGCCACTAAACTGCATTCTCCTATGTGCTGAACTGCAAATTCAGTGCCATCACAACAAAAGCATGTTTGGAGAAAAATGTCAATGAATATTTTGTGCTTTCTTTGCTTGCATATGCAAGTCTGAGAATAAACAAGTGTCACAACTTGGACCCGTAGCTAACAGCTACAAGCTGATTCAGGATACAAAAGCTCTTTTTAAGACTCACTGGGTCCTTTGAAGGAAAGGGGTGTTTCTGCACTGGCTGCAGAAACTCCATTAAGGACACATACAGGACACATAGAAAACTTCCGCACTGGAGGACACATCCAGGACCCTTCAAGGTGGCCACTTCTGTACAGCGGCGCATGAGATCGACCCTAATGGGGTCTCACTGCCGAAAAATCCAGCCTCCATGAAGACCTGGAAAATTAGGTCTTCAAACCGTCCCCTCACCTCGATCCGTTTGGAAGCAGGACACTTCCACATATGGAGAGGCGAGGGGACGGATGTGCTGGCGGCCGCCATCTTGGGAACAGCGGAAGCAGGCCGGTCTGCCTCTGGAGCCCCTCCCCCGTGTGCCGCTTGCTGGTGGAAACATACAGTGATTGGCAGCTGAATGCTCCAGTCCTACGGCTCCAGGGGTGGCGCCAACGGCACAGGAGGCTGGCTGCATTTGGGATGGGTGTTGCGGCCACTGCATAGCACCCAGAAGATCTGGCCCTCAGGATCCGTCCTTCCTGCGCATGTGTGGACGCGGGAGGCTTCCTCGGATCCGTCCCTATTTCGGACGGATCCTCCGGAGGATGGATCGCCCGGAAACGGATTTTCTTTAATCCGTTTCTCGGCGGCCAGTGCAGAAGCACCCAAGGACTCAGATTCTTTATAGTTGGTGCTGAATGGTATTGATTTATCTCTATTCTGAAAATCCCCAGGTCTTGCAACTGCTTAGTATCCTTACATGGATGTAAAATCTTAAATATGATGGTGCCTTTTTCTTAAAGAAGTTGTGTGCTCACATGACAGCCATAACTTCCCTGCAAAGCTTGCTCAGAGAATCAGGTACGTGGTCATTCCTCAGAACAAGATCTTGTGGCAGAGAACCTTTATACCCTTACCTTGCAGAATAGTTTCAGGTTGTGCCACTGTTCCAGAACATCCTGAAGCTCACTGCAGCTTGGCCCCATAGTTTGCTTCAAGTGTGCGCCCAGACAGAGCATCTGCACTAGATGGGGCCATTTCCAACTCAGAAACAACCCCTTTCTTGCAGGAGCACACTGGAAGCAACCTACATGCGAAGCACAATTTCATGCTCTGCACATGCTCTTACCATGTCCTGCTGCATCCTCCGGCAAGCCCATTCGCACCACTATGGTGGACAGAGGAGCGGTAGCGCCAGCATTGGAAGACAAGATGGTGGCACCCAGACCACACATCTACACTTCAGGTAAATCTGTGGACTAGTGGGTGGAGGGATCACATGTACTAGTGTCAGGGAAATTTTAAACAAGCAAATAAATTTAGGTAGACAAGCAAACCCTGGGTTCAGAGATCAATTATTTTATTTACTTTTGCAAAAGGAAGAGAGATCCAGTTTATTGTCTCTCTCTTGGCAGCTTACAGTAGAATTGACACTTAAATAGAAACACTAGACAAAGCACACAGTCACAACACACTGTATTGCAAACCGCAACAATTTTTACTACAGCTTTTTCCCATCACTTACATATCTTGGTTCCTAGAACAGCATGCCAAGGAAGCCTATAACATTTGCTAACTTTTATCTTCTATTTGCATTGTTTCAGCCCTTCTTATTTAGTAATAGGCTTGCAAAATACGTTTTATGAATACAGAAATCTTAAACCTAGTTGATTCAAGCAAAGAGGAAGTCTTAATATTCCCAGAATCCAGTATTTCCTTCTCACTAGCATTTGCTAATAATGCTTAGTACATGTATGGAAAACTTCAACCTGTGCAAATTTCCCCGTCCTTGACTAAAACCTTGTCCAGAACTTGATCAGGAACAGCTCCTAGTCAGCTAACCCTAACCCTCTTCTGGGTGCAAAGCTGAAAGTGGGTTTAAGGTTAATCTGAGGCTTTGCAGCTGTATGCCACATCCCATTCAGCATGGCAATGTCTGGACACATGACAGATGTTGCTGCAGCTTTTGCCATGGAAATCTGGATCGCTCAGGGCAGGCCCTCTGCACTTCAAGTGCTGGGGCTCCAATTGGGGATTGCACCAGCACTTGAAGTGTGGATGGCACCCTGCACACCTGGAATCGTATTATACCGTTCCAGGGAGTGCAGACAGGCCCTGAGTTGACTAGATCTACACCTCTCAAGGAACAGTAATCACAAGAAGATCACAAGAAGCTACACCTGACCAACCATGTAAGAAGCAAAGCCATATGACACAATAAATAATTGTATTGCATAACTCTGATCTTGGCTTTTACTAAAAGGTAAATTTCACTCAACCACACACAAGCTGTTATTTTTTGATACTCTGCAATAAAGCACTCCTGGGGTTCTTTATTCCAGAATAAGTGACGCCTGGAGGCAGAGTTAACCTTAAATACTGACTGGTTTACATTTATATCCCTCTCTATACCATGAGCTCCCCTAGCAAGTTACAATTAAAATTCATAAAAGAATTTTTAAAAAGTGTTTTAAAAACTAGATAAAGCATATAGGTTCTAACTTTTAGGCATGAGATGTTGCTTTTTTTAGCTGTCCTTTCAGCTTGTCCTGAACCACAAAAGCATCCAAAATGCCAGTTATGATGACATTCTATGGTAAAATGATGGTAATATTGACTGAGCAGTTTGGCAAATTGTGATGCCTGCCTATAAAGACTGTAAGGCCATACACTCATGCCTACTTAAAAGGAACTTTCTACCAGTTATTATAATGAGGCTTTCTGTGAGTAGACAAACTACATGTCCTCTGAGAGAAGGGAACGCATTAAAGCAATGCCTATACTTGCAAATGGACTTTGAAATCTGGCCAAATAGGATGCTATTTCAGTAGAATTAAAAGAGGATTTATGGGATGGCATGCAATAGATCTTAAAACCAGAGATGACAAATTAGGCATTTTATTTCAACCCTCAATCTTCCAGCATGAAGGGCTCCTTGAATACAGCCTAGGAGGTGAATTGGTGAATAGTGGACAGAAGCCAAATGCTTCTGTTTCTATTATCAGAGGAAGAGCATTAGCTGGGCTAATCCAAGCAACCTCTTAAGAAGAAAGAAAAAAACCCTATGAACCTCCAAAATAATTAAAAGACCAATATACTCTCGTTTCAGTATAGGAAGTTTCACTGTTCTTCTTTGACCTTGTATTCTTTAATATGAGACGTTTAAGTCTTAAGTGTTTATACACTAAACCAGTAACAATTTTAGAAGCAAGTTCATTCAGACTCCACAGCCATTTCTGACCAGCCTCTGCTTGAAGACCTCCTGTGAAGGAGAGGACCGTCCATCATCAGGGTAATCTGTTTCACTGACTGATAGCACTTACTGTCAGGAAGTTCCTCCCCATATCTGTTGCATATCTCCTTCCTTGAAGTTTTATCGCTTTGGTTCCAGTCTTGCCCTCTGGGGCAAATAAGAGTAAGTCTAGTCCCTTCAGATATCTGCTATCACATTTCCCCTTCTGTCTTCTCTTCTGCAGGCTAAGCATACCTGGGTCTTCAAAGTATTCTTCATAGGATTTGGTTCCCAGACTATCACTACGTCGGGTAGTCCTGCTTTGAACATGCCCCAGTTTGTCACGGTCTGTTTGTAAATAGGGGCACCAAGAACTAGACGAGCTGGAACCTGACCAAGGCATGGTTGAGTGAGATAATTTACTTCCCATGATTTGGATTCTTTGCTTCACTTAATACATCCCATGATAGCATTTGCCTTCTTTGCAACTATGTTGTACTGTTGCTGCATGTTCAGCTTGTGATGCACCAGTGATCCACCCAGTCCTTTTCACATGCTTCTGCTGAGCCAGATTATCTCCCATTCTGTACTTGTGGATTTTTTCTTAACCAGAGGACTTTACAGTTCTCCTCTTAAATTCCACCTAGTCTGTTTCTATCCATTGTTCAAGCTTTCTAGATTTTTTGAAGCCTTCTCTACCCCCAAATTAGCCACTCCTCCTAGCTTTGAATGCTGCACATGTGATCAGCATTGCCTTGACCCTCATTCAAACAGCACAGGACCCAAAACAGAGCTCTGTGCTCCCTTTCCAGACTAAAGCTGGGTTTTGCACTGGCCCTGAAGACCCCATTAAGACACCATTTGGAACACAATCAGTACCCAATTGGTACCGATCAGGCATGTCCCATGCAAGACCTCTTTAGGACCCATCAGGACCCCATCCTGTTGGGGAAATTCAGATTTAATGGGGCCTTTGGGGCCTTAAATCCAGATTTACTGCAGACCCCTTTAATGGTGTCCACAATCCGGCCTTCAGCCATGAAGACTGGATTGGAGGACGTGCGTCCGCACTACTTAACGGACTGATGGGGTCCAGGGGCAGGCACAGCAGGCACCATTTGCAGCAGGGTGGCTCCAGCTCCGCCCCACCACTCACAGATATGGAGGCCTACATGATCACGGTCTTCAAGTATCTGAAGGGCTGTCACAGTGGAGAGGGATTGTCCCTATTCTCATTTGAACAAGATGGGAAGTCTAGAAACAATGATATGAAACTTCAAGGGAGTCAATACCGATTAGATATTAGGAAAAACTTCCTGACAGTGAGGGCAATCAGTCTATGGAACAGGTCGCCACAGGAGGTAGTGAGCTCTCCTTCACTGGAGGTCTTCAAGCAGAGGCTGGACCTACTTCTGTCTGGGATGGTTTAGGAAATCCTGCACTGAGCAGGGGGTTGGACTCAATGTCCATAGAAGTCCCTTCCAACTCTATGATTCTATGGTTTTCCTTTCCCTGTATGGAGGTAGCCTCAGTGGGATATTTCCCATTTTTCCCAGCATCCTACAGATCTTAAGCTTCAGTACAATGCATCAGTCAACCGTCACTTGTCTCACGGCCCTCTCTGGGAAACCAGGACCGTGAGGCAACCACCATGGGCTGGGAGCATGTCAAGAGGGAGGCAGAGACCACATCTAAGGGAGGCCATCTTGATACCATGCTTTTCTCAAATGAGTCCCACACAGAGAGAGAATTGCAGTATTCCAAACCACCGGTAACTCAGGCACACATCACTGATGTTAAATTATTCCCCAGCCTCACAGGGCCACAGCATGGCAGAGGTGGCAAAAAAACCTTTGGTGCCACTGAGGCCCTCAGATGCTGATGAAATGACAAGCCTGCATTGCAAAGCACCTCGGATCACCAAGACTTCAGGGAAAGTGCAACTTCACAAATCCAGGGTACAATTCCCGTGGAATGGCTGCGTGGTTGAGAGGAAAGGTGATTTCCTATTTTGCAGCTGCAGCAATACTGCGTGAGTTCCACAACGTCTGAGATTAACAGGCACCTACAGCGTCTCAAAAGTAACTTTTCCAGACTTTAAAATAATGGCGCCCCAATTCCTTAACTGTCATGGAGTTTCGATTTTTAACGCCCAAAGCAAAACCAATGCCAACAGCAACATGCCTTCCGCAGGCCAGTAATGCTACCGGAGGGGGGTACCGTCCCCCCAGCGCACCTCGCGCGGTGGCGACAAACCACCAGATCGTTTTGGCCACCAGCGCCCGACCCCGCCGCCGCGCGCAGCTCGCCATCCATTCATTGCCTCTCGCCCCGCCCGGCCGCCCATTCAGCACGTGCGGAGGCGCGGCCTCGGCCCCGGTGGCCCCGCCCGTCGCTCCCGGCCGATGACGTCATGGAACGGAGGCTTCCCCCCTCCCTCCAGCCCCTGCCCGGCTAATCCGACGGGGCGCTGCGGGAATTTGCCGGCGAGACTGGGACGGAGCAGAAGACGAGGCGTGAGCAGCAGCAGCAGCAGCAGCAGCAGCAGCAGCGGCAAGCCAGGCAAGCCAGACGAGCCCCTCCGCCCCGGGGCCGCGATGAAGACGATGAGCTCCCCTTGGGCTCGCTTCTACTCCAACAGCTGCTGCTTATGCTGCCATGTCCGCACCGGCACGATCATCCTGGGCATCTGGTACCTGGTAAGGGACGCGGCGGCGGCGGCGGGGTCAGTTTTTGGCTGAGGTGAAAGGGGTTCGAGGGCGCTGCGATCCAAAACCTTCTCCCGATCTCCCTTTCTCTGTCAGAGGCAGGCGGGGGGGGGCGGTACGACCACCCGCAAAAGTGGAGGAGCGCAGGGCTGCTGGTGCGGAGCGAGCGCCTTGGGGAGCCCCGGCGGAGGAGCGCGTGGCGAGGGGTCCTTCGCGTCCACCGCTCCCCTTGCTCGGCCTCTTGTCCGTCCTGGCTGGACTGGTGGGGATGAAGAAGAAATCCTGAGTGGGGGTCCTGAGCTGACTGGGTTCAGCTCCAGAAAGAGAGGGCTGGGGGGGGGGGAGGAGGTGGGCGAGCAACCAAGTCTGCGTCCGGACCTAACCCATGAGGCCCCTCAGGGAGACTGTGTGGCCCTCGTGTGGCCAAGAAGCCACCTTGTCTAGTACAGAGTGTCTGGGCGGCGGCGGAGGGGGGGGGTAGACTGGTGTGTGACCTACCCCACCTCAGAGTACTCCAGAGGTGCCCCCCCCGCCTCTGAGCACACACAGCCGCCCAAGTCCAGAAGGGGAGGGTAGTATAGGAGAGGCCACGTTTGTTGCCTGTTGCGCCTGAGGGCAAGAGGGGGCCCAGGGGGAAGAGCTGATAAGCCCTGAAGGAAACTGTTGCCTCACAGAGTGGTCGATTCTCTCTCTCCCTGGAAGCCACCAAATGGAGGTCGGGCAGCAGCCTGTTGAGGAGGATACAGGAATTCCAGTGTTTCCCCCAAGTGTGGTACAAGGTACCAGTGACCAGCAAGGTGGTTTCAGGCAGCTCACAGACAACTACTTTTCTGTCCGAATAAATTGATTGGAACAAAGAGTAAGTAACAGATAGATAGTACAGATAGTACATATGCATCCCATCCTTCACCTGGAAGTCGCAGTGCAAGTCACAACATACAATGAAACAAACAGTAAAACACATTTTAAATACTACCTACCCACCCTTCTGTCCTGGCAGGTTCGAGTCATTCTCTCTGTCTCTCACACAGACACACGCATACACCTACACACAGAGAAGTGCCTTCGGACCGTGGCTAAAACCCACAATCCTCCCAAGACTTGGGAATACCGAAAGTAACTGCAACATTTCCAATATAGTGAGGCAATATCCTGTAATATCACTATTATGGAAAAGCCAACAACAATGCAGTTTTCCCAGTAATAGTAATGTTTACCTGGTGGTTAGGGAGCCGGGCTCTTATCTGCAAATACCAGGTTTGATTCTACACTCCCCCATGAAGCCAGTTGGGTGACTTTGGGTGAGTCACAGCTCTTTTCTAAGCTCTCGCAGGGCATCTGTTGTGGGGAAAAGAACAGAAAGCTTCGGCAACCGCTTTGAGTCCCCTTAAATGGGTGAGAAAAGTGGGGTAGAAATGCCAACTCTTCTTCTCATTTGTTATAATTCCGCTTGTAGCTACTCACAAGGTTGCAAGCAGGAGCAGCAGCAAAGATAAGTGATCAGGTGCTTGACTGGCTTCCAGATTGCTGCAAATGGAATTATTACAAATAGGACAATTGGAATTATAACCAGTAAGCCAGCAGATATTCAGGTAGGCCTGCAATTGCCTGCCATATCTGCCAGGGGTGCAAGGAAGAAGACACAATTATGGGATTTTCTTTAGATTTCATTGTTGCCTCTTGCTGTCTGGAGGAACCCAAACACAGTTTATATCTTAGGTCAGTGTTTTGCAAATTTTTGGCACTGATACTTTTTGCCATTCCCGTGTTCTGCCTGTACTACTACATTATTTGCAACTTAATTTGTAAACTGACTATCCTGTTTAAAAATAAATAAACTGAAATTTTAAAAAGTTAATCCATGCACCACCTAAAATCGTCAGTGAGACGTACGGGAAACACTGTGCTATGTAAATTTAAACATTCATATAGTAGCTCATTGAACATCTTTCTATAAGCAGCAATGGCAGGGAGAGGGGAGGTCAAGCTGCTTCCTACTGCTCACATTGGCTGTGCACATGTGCCAAAGTCCTAGCTAGTGCATCTGTGGCCACCCTACTTCCATTATCCTGGAACATTCAGCCATGCTTTGTGGGGCTGATGAGAGTTAGAATCCAATAGCATCTGGAGTTTCAGATCTTTCACTTACATACTGTGGGGAAAGTCCACTGTCCCTCCTTGAATTCTTCATTCATCCAGTCCGTGTTATGCTGCTTGGGGGAAGAGCCCAGATACATTCTAGAAGGCAGTGATTACACCTTGCAGCTCACTGTTTCTCAGCAAGATGCTCAAGGAGCAAGATTAAGACCACAGGTATATCAATAGCTACTAGAATGAATAGGTACTAGAATAAATGTGTAGTGAGCCAGTTTGGTCTAGTGGTTAAGGAACCAGACTCTTATCTAGGAATAATAGGTTTAATTCTGCTCTCCTCCATGAAGCCAGCTGGGTGACCTTGGGCAAGTCATCCAGGGCAATTTCATGGCTGAGTGGGGACTTGAACCCAGGAATTCCGAGGTTCCAGACAAGCTGGCACTCTGAATGAAGAGCATCAGGGAAACTTTGTTGGCCTAGACCAGGGGTGGGCAAACTGCGGCTCGGGAGCCACATGCGGCTCTTTGGCCCCTTGAGTGAGGCTCTTCCAGCTTAGGAGCACCCTAATTAAGTTAATAACAATGTACCTACCTATATAGTTTAAGTTTTAAAAATTTGGCTCTCAAAAGAAATTTCAGTCATTGTATTGTTGATATTTGGCTCTTTTGACTAATAAGTTTGCCGACACCTGGTCTAGACCAATGACACACCTTGTTTAGCAACTTTCTTTACACAGGTAAGAACTAAATTCCTCCAGAGAGTCTTGCAAGCAAAATGGAACACAAGTGTGCCTCGTCTGTAGCAAGAAGGGAACACCTGTCATATGAGGCATTCCAGGATCTGCCAGACTTTTGGTAGCTGCCCAATAGTGTCAGTTACTGCCATTGAGACAGCAAGATTAAAACTCTAGCAGGGCTTTGAAGATGCTGTATGTCAGCCTTCTCCTTTTAACTCTTCTTCTTCCTCTTATTTGCCCAGCCTTCCTGCCCAGCCTTTGTGCATTTTTTATTACCGCTCATAGAAACTGGGCCAGCAACGGGAAGCATGCCTCGTTCTGCCTTTCACAGCCTCAGTTTTGGATTGCAGCTTCTGCCGGCCCTTGCTGTCCAAAATACTGGTGAGGTTGTATTACCATATCAGATGTTAATAGCAGGAGGAAGGCCATGTTGCTAGACAAGCTGAACTGATGTGGTACAAACCGTGCTCATGGCAGGGAGATTAAAAGGAGGAGTTTTGTAAAATGTTGCCATTCATCAGATGTGAAAACACCAGCCACTGCTAACTCATACACTGCTCTTGAGGAAGCCAGGGTTCTCAGCGTCGCCTTTAGCTATTCTGTGGAATCGCTTTGCTACTTGTTTCTTGTCTGATGGTGGTTTTGATTATCAATATGAATGTTTCTAAACTAATGGGGAGGACAGACTGAGATTCTAAGGGACTTGACAAAGCAAGTGTCCTTTAAAAAGTATCTATATTAGATGAAAAATCTCACAACTATGAAGAAGCTGTGTGCTTCAGTTGTCATACAAAAGAGGTCTGTGTGTTTCACCTCGTACTGCCATTAGGGTATTAAACTGATGAGGAAGACTAAGATTTTTTCCCCAAGTATAAAATCCCACAATTATCCATACGCATTTGGTCTGTGGAAAGCCAGCAATGCCTGGAAACATTCTTACTAGGATTCTCCAGAAGCAACTCTCCCCCGCTTTAGAAACAGAGCATAATATCATTCCTTAATTTCTGAGCTCTGACATTTATTTGGGTAATGCAGACATGGCTCAAGGGGTTGTTAACTTGGCTTTTGTAATCCAGCCCAGGGGTAAGTCATTCCTTAGCTCAATGTTCTATCCATGAAAGGCTAGTTTTAGCAGCATGCTTTCCAAGGTTCCTTTCAAGAGGAATGTGACAAACATTGTAGCCCACTTTGTAGACAAAAACTGTGGCAGAGGAAAATAGCCTTTGTAAGGTTGTCCCTCGTTAGTAATGATTTGATACCTACAAGTCTGTGTATCTGCCAATGCAGGATTGTATAAGGTTCGGGTATCTGAGGCTCTCATATTTGTTGGTAATGGTCAGAGGCAGTTTTTTTCAGGTGAAGGAGCTGGAATTTCTGGTTTTCCAACTCAGGGTAGAAATGCCTGATAATTCTGAATTCAGGAATTTCTCCGTTGCGGCACTGCAAACTTTGGGAGTTTGGAGTTCTGGCACTGAGAGTTCTTCCGAAGCATGGCATTGCTAATTTTCATCAGTTATAATTTCTGGTATTGTTGATCTTGATACTTCTAGGAGAATTTGAGAGAGTAAGAAGTCAGTTGCATCAGTACCGCCTATAGCCTTGGAAAGCATTGGCAGGAAGCCACATCTTTCCCCAGGTCTTTTTTTCCTAGAGTTTTGCAATATGACACCTCCTAACCTCTCTTTTTTTTCCTGTAGGTACAATTATTTAATTTGGAATTCACATGTTTTTTCCTAGGGACCTAACTCTAGCAAATAATGAGGAACTATCTGAGAAATGAGACTTGAAGCCTTGCTTCCTGCCATCAGCTCTGATCTTCATGGCTGGGGTGGGTGGGCAGGTGGGCCAACGAATGCAGAAAATAGCTCCATAGCCATTTCCTGCTTCCAGGGATGGCTGTAGGGAAGGCTGGTAAGTCCACTTAGATATCTGCCCACATTGCCATGAGCAGAAGTGGGAAGAAGAGCTGCAAGAACATCCTGCTCTGCTTTTACATCTGTTTGCAAGACCTTTTGACAGTATAGCAGGGGAATGAGTGTGTCATGCCACGTTCGCTGAACATGTGGAAGCAGAGATGTGCAAACCCCAAGTCTTTACGGTGCCGTAAAGGAGTTATGCAAATCCTTCCATAGCCCCCAGTGCTGGAGTAAGTCTCAATCATTCTAACAGGACTTACTTTTGAGTGGTTGCACGCTGAGTTGCCCGCAGGCCTGATTCCAGGCTCACATGTCTTGGCTGCCTGCCTTATATGTCGTCATGCAGCCCTTTCTATTGTTCTTCCGCATCTTTTCATTGTGCCTGTATGGGATGCTGACTTCAGCAGCTAATGCTGCTCTTCTGGAGAGATAACACTCTAAAGAGATGTATTATTAGCAACATAATTCTTTTTAAGATACAGTAATTCCCTTTGGCTGCTGCAGTTGGTAAGCCTGTAGGCAGTTCCTTTCACAGAGGGACCACAAAGTATGCCAAAGTGCAGAATAAAAAGAACATTGGTACTGTAGAGGGCACGCAGAACTGCATCTGAGAGAAAGAACAACTTGGTTTGATGTTTCAATCTTTCGTGTTTTAACTGGGGAAGCTCATTTATTTATAGCTTCCTGCTGCAACTTTTGAGTGGTTACCTAGTTTCATCCTAAGGCGGTATCTATGTGGTGTTTTTCAAAGGGAAGGGAGCTAAGCTTCCTTCAGGGGTTCCATCCTATCCAAATTCAAGATAAATTGATTCTCCAAGTCCTGCTTGCAGTTTTACCCTAGGCAACAGCTGGATTTTTGGGATGACCCAAGAGATTCTCCTTGGGTCCTCATGGTTATCTGTGCTGGCATATACAGAGAAAAGTGTTAGCCAATCAAAATAGTGTATTCCTAAACACATTGCTTTCAGTAAGAATGTTAAGTATGTGCAGCCTAGGGGCTAAGGCTGCATCAGATAAACATTAAACAGGGACTGTTTCTCAGAAGTTGGCTCCTTTCAAATGCAGGGATGCAAATGAAACCCAGTAACTGTCTTATCAAATGGCTGAAACATCAGTCACCCATCCTTTCATTCAAGCCTTAAAGGTAGAATACAGATGATGTGGTGGCAATTATCAATTCCTCCCACCCACCCCCAGGACTCTTTTTAGCACTTTTTAAAGGTGGCGGAAAGGGAAAGCGTACCCTCCAAGGCCAGACTAAGTTCTTGCTGACTAGATGGGCAGTGTCTGCTAGTTTCTTTTGAAAACTATAGAAATGGTTTCTCGCTGCCTACCTGCAAGGAGATCTTGGGATCTGAACCAAGGACTTTTTCTACGTGCAAAGCAGATGCTTGACTGCTGCACTATGCCCATCCACTCTCTAGAGAAAGATGAGAGAGAGGGTAATTCTGCCCTCACATACTGCTGGCTTCTACTTGCTCTCAGACAATCCTTGGAAGACAAAAAAAGACCAGAATCATAAGTCCTATCAACTTCAACCAGTCCAGCCAATGGTCTGGGGTGGTTGGAGCTGGAATCCAGCAGTGACATCTGGGGAGCGGTAGTGTTTAGTGTGGGTAAACACAGGCAGAAGGCCCTCCCCTTCTGAAAGCCAACAAACCTGGATAATTTTAAGAAAGGATTAGACAAACTCATGAAGGTCAGACTCAGATGTATCAGTGGCTACTAGAATGGATGCCTGGATACTACCTCCAGACTGGAGGGATAGGCAGGATGTCTCTAAAGGCCATTTGCAGGGAGGTGTGAGCAGATGAAGGTTTTGCCTTTGTCTTCTTCTTGGAAATTCCCAGATGGGCTGTGGCCTGATCCATCAGGGCTCTTCTTGTATTTTTGTGTGAGCTTCCAAAATGTCAGCTAATAGAATTTAGAGAAATCATTTCCCTGACATGTCATATTTCTAAGTGCAGGAAACCATTTTTCTGTTTTGTTTTGTTTTTGTTTAGGTTTGTGAAATGGAAAGAGAATATTTCCGTATACCCATGTGTACCATTGTATATCACCTGTACATATCTCCTAATACTGTGGCATTTTTAAAAGCAGCAATATTTTTTTCTTTTCAAAGAGAGGTTTGCCTCTTTATAAATCTATGGTGAGGCCACATTTGGAATATTGCGTGCAATTCTGGTCACTTCACCTCAAAAAGGATATTGAACTATTGAAAAGGTGCAGAAAAAAGCAACCAGAATGATTAAAGGGCTGGAACACCTCCCTTCCAAAATCAGACAGCAACATTTAGACCTCTTCAGCCTGGAAAGGCAGCATTTAAAAGGGGACCTGATTGAAGTATATAAAATCACAGTATAGAAAAGGTGGATAAAGAAAATTTCTTTTCTTCTTCACACAACACTAGAAGCAGGGGTCGTTCTATGAAGCTGATGGATAGGAGAGCTGGATCAGACAAGGGGAAGTATTTCTTCACCTAGAGAGTCATTGGTCTATGGAATGTGCTGCCAGAAGAGGTGGTAACAGCCACCAGCCTAGATGGCTTTAAGGAAGCGCTAGACAAATTTATGGATGACAGATGTATCAATGGCTACTAGAATGAATGCCTAGGTGCATCTTTCAGGCTGGGGGGCAGGGGGGAAGTGGGGCGCTTCTAAGGCCATTTGCTGGGATTCGAGAGCAGGAAAAGGTTTGCCCTTGTCTCTGTGTGAGATGCCCATGGACAACTGGTGGGCCGCTGTGTGCAACAGGATGCTGGACTAGATGGGATGTGGCCTGATTCAGCAGGGCTCCTCTTATGTTGTTATGTTCTTATCTATTCAAGACTGCCCAGCACTCCAGTTTTAAGTGAGTTATTTGC
This sequence comes from Aspidoscelis tigris stejnegeri, assembly GCA_023333525.1. Classification (NCBI taxonomy): domain Eukaryota; kingdom Metazoa; phylum Chordata; class Lepidosauria; order Squamata; family Teiidae; genus Aspidoscelis; species Aspidoscelis tigris. Next base: position 27,715,107 of record JALMGA010000004.1, on the reverse strand, counting down.
TAATTATTTTCACAGAGTTAACAATTAAATCTCTTTATGCTACCTTCGAAGTACATGTGAAAATGCTGAGTATGCATGCTTTGAAGAGCATGAAAAGTGATATTACTTGAAGTATTTTAGTATATTTTCCTGCCAAGCCCACTGAGAATAGTCAGAGATTTACAGAACAGGAAATTTTCAAGTAAACTTTAAAGTCTTATGGGGTATAATAAGAAATTCAGTTCCATATTTCTAAGACATTTTTAAAGCCTCTAAACAATGCTTCTTTCATTGTTTTTTATTCAGTGAACAAAAGCACAGTGAATCCAAAAATAAACTTTTTGAAAAACCAATCATTTTGTATGATTTGGTATTCAGCATGTAGGAGTTGACTGCGCACAGCAATGCTTTTAAATTTTTAATCTCTTTCTTACAGCATTCCTGCAAATGTGTAACTTACTTTTTGAGCAAAGCCTGAGACAAATTGGAGATCAATTGGCCACTGATGAATTGGAAATTCAATAGCCTACTGCACACTAAAAATTAGGCAAAGGGAGAGGTCTTTCTGCACTTCCTGTTTTGTTAAGGAGATGGGAATAGTGCACTATAACTGCCTTGCACTAGCATTTGCATTTTCAAATTTTAGTGCATGCCATCCCTCCCTACCTGAGGTGTTGACATGTGTCTGGGTGCCACCATGTTCTTCCTGGAGGCTGGCATGACTGTGCATGCGCTGGCCTGTCACCAGGCTGACAGTGATGTGATGCGTGTGCGCAGTCACATTTGAGACCATCTGAGGGACAAGCAGGATGCTTCTAAGGTCATTTGCTGGGATTTGAGAGCAGGAGAAGGTTTTCCCTTGTCTCTGCTTCAGCTGCGCATGGGTAATTGGTGGGCCTCTGTGTGCAACAGAATGCTGGACTAGATGGGCTGTGGACTGATCCAGCAGGGCTCCTCTTAAGTTCTTATGGGGTGCCAGCACACTTGCGCGGTACCTCAGATGACCTGCCAAGCGCCATAGAGGTGCAAGTGGACTGCACCAGAGATAGCAAAGGCCATCTCTGGCCAAGTAAGTCTGCATGTGGGGCACGAAATCATGCTCCACATGTCATTTGCGTTCAGTCTGCTCTTGCATGGAAGGGGCCTTTTCTGAGCTGGAAATGGCCCTTCCAAGTGCGGATGCTCCCTCTGGGAGTGCATTGCATGCAGACTACAGGTCCAAGTGCAGAAAGGCCTCAGGTTAGCTGGGACTCGTGGAGCTGTACCTGTGCAACATTTGGGAACCTCTAGTCAGGCTCCTTCAGTTTTAATGGAATCTATTTCTTGGAAGTAAATTACAAATTTTCCTGGGATTTGCTATTAAAACCTGGTATCGTATCCCTGCCTTCTATAGTCAAGACTGCCTAGGACTTCATATTTTATGGGTGAAATTATGGATAAATGCAGATCCCACATGGTTCTATGTATTTCACTGGTTAGTTAAAAAATAAACCTTATGCAGCTTGGCAATTTATGAAGATGCAATTGGCTCCAGGAAGTTCTGGCATAATCAATGGAATTATATGCATAAGATTGTATTGGCAATAATGTGCTAGAAATCCTATAGATCACTGAAATATCATAAGGTTTATTCCATGCAATAAATGGTAATAGATTTAGCTTTTCATTGCATCTCTAGTCAATGTGCTGTTTTCAATTAGCATTCTATAATCTGTAGTAGCATCTAAAATTTATAGGAATATAAGAGAGTCTTCTCTATTTCCCGTATTTTGACCTTCATTTTCTTAATGCATATCTGCTGTGATTGTAAAGTCATGATTTTATGTGATAGAGATTATTTTAAGCTGAGTTGCTGGAATTGCACAAATTTACAACCATGATGAAATCTCTGGCCCAAAAACAACTGGCACCAAGATCTCTTTTTTAAAAACCTTTTAACAGATATTTATGAATGAACACATGACACATGGAATAGGAAAGGATGGTTTCATTAGTATGACACCATTCTCCTGAGTTACATTAGGAGTACATCTTGACCTCACATCCATCTTTTGCAAATTATCAAGACAGAATGTGGAAGTGAGCCATTTTGAAAGTAGAATGCAGAATCTGGTCCAAGTGTATTGAACATGAAGTCCTCTTGATTTTTTTTTTGGTCTGAAGTTTCCATTAGGCCAAGCCAACATGGTTGTTGGGTACCATGGAGTCATGGCCAGCTCCTGGTTGATTGCATGGGCACCTCTGCAGGCTTCTCTTAAGCAGTTTCCTTGGCAGGCATACAGAAGTAGTTTGCATACTTTCAAGAAGAAGCTGGGAATCAAGCTCTGCTTTCTAGGCAGTTTGCTCTACCACTGTAACACCAACACAAACATGATGCCTATTGTGAATTGTAGTCCATATGGGAAGTCATCACAGATGTGACAGCTAACAGTTGTTAAAGGAAGTAAATTGTACTGAAGACCTGAGCACAGCAGTTCAGTATGTTTATTTTACAAACATACATCAGGAAATTATTTTCTTATCATACCCTGGCAATAAGAGCTGTGTAGCAAGAGCTGCCCAATATTGGTTCATTCAACTTCTTCCTGTATCTCTGTCCTTGCGAGTCAGATACACTGTATAGCTGTGTTTCTCTGCAAAAAGAAGCAACTGTGTTTGGATTAAAAAATGTCAGTTCTAAACAATAACAAGATTATTCTTTCACAGAATTGTAAGTTCACATGGTGAAGAAGGCTGTTCTGGATTATGTTCTTAGAGTTTGCATTCTGGTCTTTATAAAAGTGTAACCAGCCTGTGTTATGTCACATCATCCAAACCAGCCATATCTACATTTGACTGGCAGTGGCTTTACTCAATATCTTAAAGATTCTCTTCTAACAGCTGATGCCCTGGACTAAACCTGGAACTTACTGCTAGGAAACTACATATATTGCCTTCAAAAACTGCTAACATCTGGAGCACAAAGGAGTTGTCACTGTGTTTTTCCTCTATGAATTGAAATAGAAGTAACTCTCTAGCAATAATTTATTTTTGGTTTTGTTTCTTTTGTTCCATGTTGCCAAAGGAGCATAACTCTAAATCCTGTCGTTTTCTTTGCCATCTCCTTTCCAAAGCCAGAACTCCAAGATTCAGGAGAAAGAAAATGTATTTGGGATATTCCTTTCTATTCTGTCAGCTGAATCAAGGGGTTCCCAGTGCATCCTATCTCTTTTGGCCTTGGCTCAGTTGTTACTTCTTTTGGTGTTGTTGTCTTTAGGTAAAGTTCAGCTCCAGGAATTCATACGGATAAATGTTTTCTACCTTCTTTTAAATTGAGGTCTCACACCTCTTCCAGATGCATTACAGCTGGTTCTTTGGTCCCATCTGCCCAGCTTTTCTGTTCTCCCTTGCTTCTGCTTCCTTCAGCTTTCTCAGACCTGGTTGTCTACTACCTGCTTGCATCACATTCCCAAGTTTATTCACTTAAGAGAACAGAAGTGGAGCCCTACTGGATCAGGCCACAGCTCATCTGACCAAGCATTCTGTTTCACACAGTGGTACACTAATTTGCTTCTGAGTCTTTTCAAGCAGAAGACAAACCCTCACCTGCTCTCAACTACCTGCCTATCTCTCCAACCTGGAAGCATTAACCATTCTAGTAACCATTGATACACCTGTCTTCCATGAATGTGTCTAATCCTTTCTTAAAGTTATCCAGGCTGGTTGCTGCCATCACCTCTTCTGATAGTAAATTCCATGACTCTTTGGGTGAAAAAATACTTTCCTTTGTTGGCCCTTGATCTCTTGCCATCAGCTTCACAGAGTGCCCTGTTGCTAGTGTTGTATGATAGGAAAAGGGTTTTTTTTCTCTATCCACCTGTTCTACACTGTGCGTGATTTTATATATTTCAATCAGGTCATCTCTGAAATGCCACATTTCAGGGCTGAAGAGGCCTTGACATTGCAGCCTGATTTAATAAGGAAGGTGTTCCACTTCACAATAGTCCTTTTCATACTCAGAACAGACCTTTGAGGCAGAGTAGGATAGGGGACAAGGGTTGTCCCAATGCCACCCAAATAACTTCTAGGGACAAGTAGAGATTCAAACACAGTGGCTGCTAGGTTCAGGCTTAACAAGACTTTTAAAAGGATTGGTTTGTCCTAGCATGTAGGTCTTTCCTGCAATCTTTATTTTCTTATCCTGTCTGTGGAAGTTGAATTATTGCATACCCATGTCTGTTCCAGTATGCAAAACAATTCTCTTGCAACCACATGCATATGAATGCTACCTAGTTAAGAGGAATTCTACCTGCTGATCATGAATACAAGTCCTAGCAATTATATAGGAGCAGACACTATTGTCTTTCCAAGAGAAATTAGATAGGGTTTTCTTTATTGGCTGTGCAATAAAGACACTGGAGCACATTTTCCATTCAATGAATTTCTAAAGGTCACTATTTAACAAAGCACTCAGGCATTATCACCTTCTCCTTCTCCTCCCAAGGTGAGCTCTGGGAATAGAAATCGGTCTTTTCCTTCTTCAAGGTGACAGTCAAACCAAGAAGGCATATTTTAAAATTCTAATGCACAAGGTTTATCTTGCTTTATATGAAGACACAGGCATTGCAGAGCATATGCTGTTGTCCTGTAAATGAAGTTTCCAAATTTAACAACCCAGGGCATGTTGCTGAACTACAGCTTCCATAATTCGTTGCTGACTGCGCTCTTGGGAGCTGTACAGCAGCAGCATCTTCAGACTGAGGTTGGAAGCAACAATCCTGTATCAAGAAGGGGAAAACGGAACAGTCCTGTTTTATTTCTTTTCAATGGGTGGGAAAAGGAAGATTAAGGGAAGGAAAAGAAGGAAGTTGGAAGTAATAATGTGCGGGAACCTCAAAGCTTTGTACAAGTGAAAGGAACTACAGTGTTTCCCCACCCTCTTTTTAGGCTGCCACCAAGCAAGGATTAATTCACAATTTGTTGGCCATCTTAAAAATAACCGCTCCAATCTGATCCATTTACATATAATGCTTCTAACACATCCTATACCCCTCCCTAATATGTATTATTTATTTCACTTATATATGAATGCAAAATCAATAAAGACATTAATGCCCCTTAACTGTTATTACAGCTAAGATGAAAAGGTAGTCACAGTGGGGTGAAGCTGTCCACACATGCTCAGCAGTGCCTCCTTGATGCGTAAGGTGCTGTGTGTCTTAAGAACACCATCTGAGCCAGGGGTTGGTTATAAGCAACCCTCCATTTTATTTTTTTAAGTTTAAAGTCTCCTAGCAAGTCACCATCCAAAAAAGTCAGAAATGGTTCTTGTCCTTTGGTGTCTTAGAATCATTTTGCTTCTCCTCCATACCATGACCATGAATATCTGCATCATGAGATGTTTAACGGCGCTGAAGCAGCTGATCATCTCATGCAGAAGCAACCTCTTTGAGAAGGAGCTGTCCAGCAATTCAGCATAAGGCCTATAGACCCTTTCGGCACTGGGCCTTATTCCAAATTATATTCTGAAATAGTGCATGCTAGTGCAAACTGTGGCAGGCCCCAGATGGACTCTGCCATAACATGCACAACATAAAGATAGCAAGACCCCATTCCAAAACATAACCCAGAATAAGGGCCAGTGCAAAAAGGGCCATGACCTCTTGCATCCTTTCATTGTGCCCAGAGATCTTCTGGTAAAGAATAATGAGGTCAACGTGGCTGAAAAAGAAATTCATTATTTAATCAGGTGTCATATGGAACAAGAAAGGAGCAGGCTAAGGATTCAGGTTGCAAAGCCTTTCAGCTAATGGCACCCTGCCTTCTTTTTTTATTGTGCTTGAGAACAGAAGAGGGGGATTGTCCCCACTGATGTAAATGTTGTCAAGACATTTCCACACGTGAAATGTATTGGCAGGATCAGAGTTCACATCACTAGGCCTCAAAGCTACCACAAGCTGATCAACAGCAGATGTACAGTAACCTGTTATTCTGTTTTCTGCTAGAATGTAGATGTGATAATATTGTAACTCCGCGAGAAATGATTTTTGTTAGGAGAACCAGGTCAACGTGACACTAATAAGAGTTCTACCCTAGGATTGGTTCAAAGTATCCATGTGGTATGAGGTGTTCCCTATAATCATTTGTATATTCTCCATATTGAAAGATAGTTGTGAATTGTAGTGCTATGATATGCATTAGTATGCTATTATTCAGATCTATATATCTGATTTATTATTTTCATATATACATGCATTTATTCACCCTTATGTTCATACAAGCATATATCCTGTAACTTTTGCTTCAAGCAATAAAGCCTTCCATTTGGAATGTATTAAGGACTCTGCTTTGCTGGGAACTTCACACATGCCTATCTGCTGTGTTTGTGCTGGATGTCAGCTCTGCTAAGCTGAGTTACCTCAACCAATGTCCCCTCTTCTCAGAGTTCTGTTAAGTCTTTGGACCTTAAAAATGAAGGCATTGTTCAAGCACGGCACCTGTTATACCCATAACTGTATGTAGCAGGAGGGCAAAACTGTACATTCAACTATATGTTTCCTGTTGAAAACAATGCAAAGGCAGCATATCAGCAGTGAAGCAGCCTTTTGAATACATTTCAGCAGTCTCAATGCCTGATCCTCAAGCAACCACCTGTAGCTTATATGGACAGTCAATGTGCAGTGAGTGAATGGCCCTCTACAGACATACTCTGGAGGATCAGCGCTGAAGGGAGGCCATACAGTAGACATGAGTTGCCCTTTTTTCTTTCCTCAACGATCACACTGATTTGAAGCTGAACACCCTCTAAACAGGGCTAAATTTATACTGTAATTCCAAGTGTCTTTATTCTGACATACAACTCAGACAGCTGGGCTCACTCCCAGATGAATAAAGGTAAAAAAGATAAAGACACCCATGAATTACACTTAATTGCTGTGGCCTACATAGACACCTCCACGCAGTTTTCTTGGCAGTGATGCAGTCCACATTTACCATTGCCTTTTCCCAGTAAATGCAGGAGGCTGAACATGGGATCTTTATTGTAATCATTTTCCCACCTCTATAAGAACAGAAGGGCAGAATGATAACCAAGAATTTTGACAAACTCACAAACTCTTTGATAGGAAACTGTAGAAAAAGGGGAATTGCTAGGGGAATTCCATGTCCTCCGCAGGGACTGCAAAACAGGCTTAAGGAGCTTGTGCTCCACTCTGGTGTGATCATATGTGATTGGCCCCTTAAAGGGAACCAACCAAGCTGAGAAAGATGGTTATGGAGGCATTAAACAGGACCAGTAAGATTGACAAAATCTATCTCTGTGAACTGCAGTTGACTGACATATGCTACATTCTCACACATAGTGTGGGACTCTTCACACTCTATTCTGCCCATCTCCCTCTCATGTGCATTTAAGTGCCCATCTACATCTAAGTTTTAATCCACATTCAGTCCATCATCAGAGTGAGAGATCAGCAAAAGGACAAACTCTTTTCACATTATCAGTCCCAGAACACCACCCTCACCCCTGCTTAGATAATGCAGAACTGGGAACGCCTTCCTAATTCCTGGAACTAGTATTACTACTTGCCAGCTAAAGGAACAAAAACATTTTGCTGGATGGGTGGCTTAGAAGGTTTCTCACTTCCCTTACTACCATGCCCATAAAGTACAATTTCCCCTGCTTTGTTTTAAAAGCAGAGAAAAAATATTTCCATTTGGATCTGAGTAGGTCTCTGATGCAGGAAGACCTCTCAGAGTTGCTGATCATGTAAAAAGGACTTCTGCTCTGTTCAGATAAGAAACTGCTTAAACATGTGTGCATTCTCCCATCCTAAGCATCCTTTCAGGTGACGTATAACATATCAACCTGCCCATGCCCTAAGACTTGCGTGGGAGGCCCTCCTGGTTGTACCACCACCTTCAGTAACAAAAGGGGTTGGCACCCGGGATAGGGCCTTTTCAGGGGTGGCTCCCACATTGTGGAATAGTCTCCCTTCTGAGGTGCATAAGGCACCTTCACTCTGTGCTCAGAAAGGCTGTGAAAACGCACCTTTTTACCCTGACCTTTGGCTAAATAAAGAAACAGCTTCCCTCCACACATATCCAGGCATGGGTATGGTTTGAATATGTTTAATATGTTATGGGTTTAATGTGTTCCTTTTATATGCCCATTGGTTTTTAATGTTGTAACCCACCCTGAGACTTTTGGGTACAGGGAGGGATAAAAGAGTGAGTGAGTGAGTGAGTGAGTGAGTGAGTGAGTGAGTGAGTGAGTGAGTGAGTGAGTGAGTGAGTGAGTGAGTGAGTGAGTGAGTGAGTGAGTTTCTTTGCAGTCATAATGCTTATTTGCAGCATATAAAGAAAAAGTTACAAGATTTGAAGCACAGGGTCTGAACAGTTTTTTTAAAAGACCCTTTGACACCCAGAGGGGATGAGGGCTTCCTCCTGCAGCTGCATTCTGGAGGATACCTTCATTCTGAAAAGTCCCAGCTCTGCAGGCGGTTCCAGAGCCAGATGAAAGCCTCTCAGATAAATGGGAAGATGCCAGCTATCACCTGGAGGATTAGCGGGCTTGGAGCCACTGCACCATCTGCCATGCTGGCTGTTTTCGTTCATATAATTAATCAGGGAAGGTGGGTGGATGCTTAGATAGGCTTCTTTGCTCCTGAGAGCCATCAATGATTTGCTGATGGGATTTTTTTCCTGTTCTCCCCCCCCCCACAAGGGATTACATAAGCATTGGAACGCGCCTCATTCACAGAGGTTTGCTTGCTATAATTAAACCACCAGCTGGGAGAGTGGATTGAAAATGGTAACTATAAAAATCTCTGCTGCATTACTGTTCACCCCAGACCAGCTCGGTGACTTGAACAGACCATTCCATGCAGTATGGATGCCTTGTAATAAATAGATCCTTGTCCTGTGATTAATCCTTCATTGGTACATTGCAGGGTTGTGAACACCATGCCATAGCTGTCCAGCCTTTTCAGACTTTGTCTCTGACCCCTGCTATTCATATGAACCACACTAATTGAATCTGGTTTTTCTCCGGGCATAAATCTAATCCCCGATCTAGTCAGTGAAATACTGTACTGCAGTATTTCCAAGTGGGATTGTAGTGTAATCTTGTGGCTGACTGGATTATCGCCGAAGATCAAAATGCTGTTCAGAGAATCAAAGGCAGGGTTTAATTTGGGGGCTCTTCTCTCTACAGCCACCAGCGGTGGTTCCAGCCCATATGCTGTTGATACTGCTCAGGAGTCAGCCATTTCATTCAGGTCTGGGCATCCCTTCAGAGTAAACTGCATGAGATTATGCTGGCAAAGGAGGACAGCTGTGAAGCACTCTGATTACTTTGATCTAATCCGAAAAGGCTTTCTGTGTTATGTAGTTTATATGAATGGAAACTGGGCAGTAATACACATTTCCATTTTTATTTTTTGCCTGCCCATGACTGGTGCTGGAAACAGAGGCTATATACAGACGTCACTTACATGTTCCAAAATATCCATGCTTTATTCCATATATAGAAATTGGGTTATGTGATTTAGAGTCAGGAGTAAGCAGTTAATGATCTGTTCCTAGTGGTAAAGTAAAAAAAGTAGCTACAGTTGAATGCTTTTTTTTTTTTTCATCCTTCTGTCTTGAGAGACAATGGAGGGAACCTGGAATTGCCCAGGCATCAGAATTTTGCCTCTTGGCCTCATTAGTGTGATCCAAAGGCATGCAAATATGACATTTGTCACTGAATTAATCGCAGAGGCTATCGGAGGGATGACATGTGTTACATCCAACAAGTTCGGCCTTGTGGTTAGAATGCTGGACTCATATCTTGCAGTCATGGGGCTTGATTCTGCACTCTTCCATGAAGCCAACTGGGTGATCTTGGGCTAGTCACAGCTCTCTCCTGAGCTCTCACAGCGCCTTGTGAGAGAAGAACATAAAGCTTTATCAGCTGCTTTGAGTCCCCTTAAATGAGTGAGAAAAGAGGGGTAGAAAAGCCAGCTCTTCTTATGGAATGGAGGGCATTAAAGCTGGAGGCATGCATCTCCATTCTTTGTTTTTTTGGGACAATTTACATAGCTCCTCTGTTTATGATACTATAATCATGCTTATGGAAGAATGCAATAGCAAAGCGAAGAAATCTCCCAGTTTCATCTCTAAATTAAATTGGCAGTTCTAGGTCAAGTGAGGGGGTACCTCTTCTCACTTACTGTTATCTCCATTTTCATGCCCATCTCCTCCTCCTCCTCCTCCAGGAGCTCTACTCTGGGTTTTATTGCTAGTAAAGATGTGGTTCTTGGATGAACTTGGGAAAAGTTTGCTCTCAAACTACTTGTTGCTGTGCATACCAAGGCTGAGATGTAGGAGAAAGCCGTCACAGTCAGATCTGTACCTTAAGCAATCCGCAGCAAAGTCAAACTGCTGAACTACTTGCTAAGTGATTTGCTCAAGCTTTATCCTTTATGTAACCACTGCCTAAGTCACCTTATTTTGCGCAGCAGGCAAACAGAATGCTCAGCATCCTTTAATCCATTATATCCTAATACCGTCTGCCTGCCTGCTTGACTGTCTGCTTCTCTTGGCAATTTCTGCCCTTGTCTATTTTATCCTTTCAAAAAAACACAACCCAATCCCCCAACCCCCACAGGTTTTGAGGACTGGAAAATGTCGCTTTTTCTGTTTGCATCTGTTATTTACTGTGCTATGATGTTGTGCTATAGAAGTTGGCAAAAGACTGATAATTTTAAGCACAGCATTCTTTGGGAAATTATATCTTCTTCTAGATGAACAGAAGAACATAAGAGGAGCCTTGCTGGATCAGGCCACAACCTTTCTTGTCCAGCATCCTGTCTCACATAGAGGGATGTCAGTTGCTTCTGGGCATCTCAAGCAGAAGACAAAGACAAAATGTTCACTTGCTCTCAGATCCCTGCAAATGGTCTTGAGAGGCATCATGACTGTCTCTGAAATAGTGAGAGAATTCCAACTGTGGAAAATGCTATTTGGGTATAAATATCCCGGTGTATATTCTTCCTAACCATTCAAGGAAGTTTAAAACACTGACCAAACAAATGGAGTAAGATGTTTGTTTGACAAACTGATGATGTGGACGCTCTGTGCATGCGCAGTCACACCTATGGTCATCCAAAGTGCGACCACGCTTGCACAACACCTCAAAGAACCCCAGAGTGCTGGAAGAAGAGCGAATGGTCTCTGCCCAGACACTTAAGGTGAGTCTCTGGTTAATGTTGGTTAACGTGTGGAACACGATTTTGTGCTCCGCACCTGTCAACCATTAGTGAACTTCTGGTGAGGCTGGGCACGCTTGGAGGCTGTAACAGCCTATTCCATGTGCAGATGCTCTTCACTAGAGGTGCACTAGTCATGCACTAGAGGCTGTAGTGCAAATAGGCCTCTGCTTCTTGTTCCCTGCAAGGAGAGCCAATTTTGATTTTGACCAAAATTGAGGACGTTGATTGCTTTACAGTATTTCTAGCACACTGTAATCATTAAGTCAACTAATGGTATATTTTTCAAAAATCCATTAAAATCATCAATAGAATGTATTTTTAAAAATAAAGCTTTCATATTAGTTTGTCACTTGGTAGGTGCATTGGCCTGAGTTATCCATGTTATGAGCTGAACACACAAACTCTTCCTGAACTAATTCCAAAGGCCTGCTGATGTGGTTTATTGTTTCCATTAGCAAATGCTTTTTCTCCAAATTGACACCCCAAAGCCAGCCATTATTACTTTGGCTTCTCTAGGACACAAGACTCTTTGCTCCCACTTTAAGGCCATGCAAATGCATATCCGTAGGGTTGGCTCTGTTTTTTTTATTTCAGAGCTTTGCAAATCTTAACCTTCATTGATTGGTATGTGCCAAAGGATTCCTTCATTAATTCAAAAAGCCACAACAAAGCAGCTTTGTTCTCTGCCATAAACACTATGTAAAACTCCAGTTAAAGCAGAAGTAGTTCTTTTGTTTTCATTTTCATTCCCTTTATTATTTATGACCCGCCTTCCATCCCATGGAAACTCAAAGCATCTAGCATCAAAGGAATAATATGGAGCATGAACTCCAGTATCAAAGTTCAAAAATAACAATAAACTATCTCTTGTATCCACATGTTAGGAGGACAAAAGAGGAGTCCTATCAGATCAGTGTTAGGCACAGCTCAGCACCAACAAATGCAAGAGTAGACAGTTGTTCAGGCTTTAAGTCCAAGCTTTCTCAAAAGTAGATAACCACCACCTCCTTGGGCTCAAGAGTGAAGGGAGGCTGCATACCAACTATATTCAGCCCCATCTGCTCTGCATTGTCTGGGGAGTATCATCAAGTCAAGTCCTACTTCTGATTGACTGCCCAGGCACTTCTATGGGTAGCACTGTGCAGATATGGAATCTGCCATGGCTGTTTTTGCCCCTGTGATGTGACCCAGGTGATGCCACAAGCATTTGGTTTTCTGATTCTCTGAAACCACTTGGTGCTGGATTAAAAGGAACTCTCAAAACTGCACTCTTGGACCTTCAGTGGTACCGTATTTTCCGGCGTATAAGACGACTGGGCGTATAAGACGACCCCCAACTTTCCAGTTAAAATATAGAGTTTGGGATATACTCGCCGTATAAGAAGACGACACCCGGCGTATAAGACGACCCCTGACTTTTGAGAACATTTTCCTGGGTTAAAAAGTAGTCTTATATGCCAGAAAATACAGTACTTTTCAGTACTGTAAAGGACCATCCACTAGCCATTGCTAACATCCAGTGAGAGGGATTAAACCAGTGAGCCTCTGTTTCCAGGAAGTTTGCTCTACTCCTGAGCTACTGCTCTTCTCATACAGTAACAGTTTTGGATAAAGATGTTCCTCCCCCCCCCCCCCCCAGTCCCACCTGGATGTTTGAACCAGAGACTTTTGATATGAAAAACAGAGTTGCAGTTTTCTCCCATTTTGAGAAGATTCTGGGGAGGGTTCAGGTTATTTCACCCATATGCCCCTTTGCTTTTTTTAAAAATGCCGCTCTCCTTCACTGTATTTGGACTGAATCCAGGTAAAAGAAGATTCTGCCATCACATGAAGTTTGAGTTTGCAACATGTTACTGCCAGTATGTGCAGCCAAGATCACCCTGGTGTCATAACAGGTTCTTGGCCTGCATCCATCAGCCACACAGCTTGGGTGAGTCAGCTGTGGTCAGTCTCTTTGCACAGGCCAGCACTGTTGCGGTTGCCAAGCAACGGCTTAGGACAAGATCTCATTGACTGCAGCTCATCAACATTATCCAGATCAGCAGTCTGTGAATTAGAAACATTCACAAGCATCTCAGTCAGGTTTATTATATGTGCACTTCAGTCAGTCACGATTCCTAGAACTGAATAAACTATAAAAAACATTTTATAATCTATCAGGGCTGGATTACTGAAGAGCATGTTGTTAGAGATCACTTTTATAAAATGCCAGCCATAATAAGGGAGATCTTATCTAGTCAAATATCCTCTTTTGCCCATTGCCCAACCTGATGTCTGTCAGAAGTGAAGGATTTACACATGATGAGAAAAAAAAACTCCAATTGTTATCTCTCAGAAACAGATACTTTGGGGGGATAACACCTAAGATGCACACACTGCCAGTAGCAGAGATAGTTCATAGCCATCATGATAGTAGACTGCTAGATCGGACAGGTGGCCCATCATCCAGTAGCTTCCTTTCATGGTAGCAAACTAGTTATATCTGGATGCCCGCAAGAAGGATAGGAGTACTAATAGCAAGTCCTCACAATCCCAGCAACTGACCTTCATACTCCTGCCACCTCCTGGTAGCCCCTGGTAGGCATTTTTTCCATATCTTTGTCTACTGCATATGCATTGAGGCTCACTCCCATTGCATGTCGCAGAAAAGCAGATTCCAGAATGTAACTGCAGAGCATCATATTTTGGCTCAGTTTTTTTGCTTTGGTACTCCAGACATCCCATTCTTGAGAACCATTGCTAGCATGAGAGCCTGACCCACACCTCCTGCACATGTGTCTTTCAACATAGCTGTTACTCTTGCCCTTATAGAAAGACAAGAGCAACTGTTCCTTGAACAGCTCTTTTTGTCTATGAACTGCCCTCATTCCAGGGTCACTGTTGTTCTCAACATTTTCTGTCTGACTTCCAAGGCTCTGCTAATCTTGAATATGTTTTAACAATTGGGAAATCATGTCTTGAGGCTCCTTGGCCCATTGTAAATGTCTCAACCTTCTTTTGTTAATCAAGATGAAAGGTAATCACTGCCAGTTTTCTCAAGGACTCATACCTCTTAAGCCATTCATCAAGGCTTCCTGCCTTTGACAGCCAAGAGGACAAGATTTTTGGTCTTTGTTATAGTTTTAATTAATAAGAGTTAGCTTGGGCATAAACTCTAATGCTTTCCTTGCTTTAGCAGCTGCAATTCTTGTCTTGCAAGATCCTTCCAAAAATCTGTGTGATTTCTAATTCTGGCTGCTGCCAAGATAACACACTCAAGGCAGCCTCCGTGGAGAGTAAGGTAGTAGCTACTCCTCTTTTGCTCTCTCTTTCCTTTAAGAAGACACTTGTAGTGGGATGGATCTGAGAAGATGTTGCAGTGCTCTTCTGTTTTTGTCCTATTCAAAATACTGAGAATCAATACAGTGAGTTTTTCCTTCTATGTTTTTTTATCCTATAAAATCCATTTTCCTCCACTGTTTTGTCAGTTTCAGCCTCTCCTGCTTCTCCCATCTATGCATGACCACTTCTATCTGCCAAAACCCTGTTCTCAGAATTATTGTTTTTTGTCTCTTTCCCCTCTAATCATGTCACAAGAGTCATAATACGTACGTTGTTCAGAACTCAGCTGCTTGCTAAACTTTGTACCCTTCTCTGCCTCATCACTCAGAAATCCTTTCATATATTAAAATCATAGAAGTGTATAGTTTGCTTATTTTGTCTCCCTCTCTGTGCCCCACCTTCCCCTCCAGAGATGTGGGCCTCCTTTATTTAAGTATGGGATGGGTGGGTTCCTTTTACATCACCTGCACCTTTTGATACTAGCCAGCTTCATCTTGCCATACTCTATCTTTCTCTGTGTCTGTGTGTGTATTCTTAGAACTGGTTGCACAAATAGATCATTTTAATTCTTTAAATTTGTGTGTCGCTGTTTAGAATCTTTTTGATAAAAAATTCAAATTTGCCATTCAGAGATTTCTCTCTGCTGCTCTTAATTACATTATCCCTGAAAACATGCAAATCCTCTTGGAGTCCAGGTTTAATGTCAATTGATTCCCAGAATAATCCCAGCTGTACCCAGACATTACTGACTTATTCTGCAGTATTTGGATATTCCAGAATAAAGCATGGATATTCTGAAATAGCCATGCATAATTACAGAATATCCAAATATAGTGGAATAAGAAAGTGATGTCTGGATGTGATCACCCTCATGGAATGCACCACCTGGCTAAGATTGGCAAAGATTTACAAAAACAGATGTCCCTATAAGTTTTAGTGTTTTAGGAAACCATAAGTCAAGGTTATCCTAAAACCTAGCTTGATGAGATACATAAAAGCACCCGGCATCCGTAACAAACTTAAAGAAAATAAATTTGTATGTATACTCAAGTAAGAGAGCAGCAGGAAAGGAAATATTCCAAGTATGAGTAGCGGAGTTAATCAACATAAGAACATACTGTTTGATGCACTTAATGCAATATCATCCTGTTATATATTCTGTACAGTCTCTTTTTTGGAGCATACAAAGATTCACTTAAGGGCAAAGGCAAACAGATCTGTCTTCCTCCTGTAGATGTGTGGAGCATCACTGTTTAAGCCATCCTTCTTACGTGAGCCAGTTTGGTCTGGTGGTTAAGGAGCCAGACACTTATCTAGGAATACCAGGTTTGATTCCGCACTTCTCCATGAAGCCAGCTGGGTGATCTTGGGCTAGTCACAGCTCTCTTCTGAGCTCTACCTCACAGGGTGTTGTGTTGTGGGGAGAAGAATAGAAAGCTTTGTCAGCCGTTTTGAGTCCCCTTAAATGGGTGAGAAAAGTGCGGTAGAAAAGCCAACTCTTCTCATGATGATGATGATACCTATTCTCATTTCCTGTATGTCTCACTTACTGTTATCTCTGCCTGTTTTCATTCCTGGCCCCACTGCGTTTTCGCTCTTTTGCCCTCTGCCCCGACGGCTCCTGTGAACACCAATCGTCATTGCATGCAGCTGTTCTGCCCCTCCAAACATTGAGGCTGCATCCAGATGTTGGTTCGTATTCTGCTGTATTTCAGTATTCCCAAATAAGTCATGGATATTCTGGAATATCTGTGCTTTATTCCAGAATATCCATGCTTTATTCCAGAATATCCAGATATAGCTGAATAAATAACCAACATCTGGATGCAGCTTGAATGACTGTGAACACAGTAGCATCTGCACAGGCTGCATATGTATAGGGTTGGACTTCTTAGGCTTTGTCTGAGATATCAGTTCTGCTTATCAAGAACATGCACTGGTTCAGATGTTATACCATAGTAGAGGCATCTGGGACAATGGGAAGACACTATCGTTAAGCACATCAGCTGAGGAAGGGCTTTAAAAAATCTTATTGTCCCCCTGGCTGGGGCTACTAGAAGCTTTGACTCAGCAACATCTGGGAGGTCCTGGTCTGACTAGCTTGAGTAAAACATTAAAAGATGGCAACATCCAACATGGCCCTTGTTGATTGTTCATTCCTAGCCTATTAAGCTACATAGGTTTTGAGACCAGAGGTATTCTGTCTTCTTGTTTTGCTTTCAGTAATAATCAGGTTCCACATTACTATCCTGCTGATTTTTACAGATTTCTATAGCATCCTTTGACAGATGCTGGAATCTTCGTATTTCTCATTTCCTCTCTACTTTGAACATTAGACTTGCTTATTTCCAAGACGTGGTCATGAATTGAAAGTTTCTTTTCTCTATCGCACAACGCTAGAACCAGGGGAGACCCTATGAAGCTGATGGATGGGAGAATCAGATCTGACAAGGGGAAGTACTTCTTCACCCAGAGGGTCATCAGTTTATGAAGTTTGCTGCCAGAAGAGGTGGTGATAGCTACCAGTCTAGATGGCTTTAAGACAGGGTTAGACAGATTTATGGATGACAGATGTATCAATGGCTACTAGAATGAATGCCTAGGTGCATCTTTCAGGCTGGGGGGGGGGAGAGTGGGACACATCTAAGGCCATTTGCTGGGATTAAAGAGCAGGTAAAGGTTTGTCCTTGTCTCTGCTTGTGATGCCCATGAACATTTGGTGGGCCACTGTGTGCGATGGGATGCTGGACTAGATGGGCTGTGGCCTGATCCAGCAGGGCCTCTCTTATGTTCTTATGAAAGCCTGGTGGTGGCTCTCTATGTTGGGCCACTTCTGATGTTTTGATTCTGTCTTTCCTTACCCAGATCATCAACTCAGTAGTACTGCTGATAATACTGAGCGCCTTGACGGACCCTGGACAGTATCACTTAACAACTGCCGAATTAGGAAGTGACTTTGAATTTATGGATGATGCCAGTAAGTATAAATCATTTCATTAGTAATTTACAAACTGATCCCCATTGAATTGAACTGGTATGTTGCCAGGACAGCACTTTGTGATCTGGACTTCTAATCTAAAAGTGAAGAGCTGATGTGTGTGTGTGTGTGGGGGGGGGGGTTCAATTGAAAAGAAGGTGGAATGGAAAACCAAGACTTTTAACAAGAGTATTCAATGGAAACTGCTGCTATAATTCATTATCTAAACTGTCTATTTAACCTTAATTTTTGGAAAGTGATCTTGACAAGGAAAGTTGGTATAGATTTTAAAGAACACTTGAAGCAAAAGGAAAGATAGACTTCTAAATATGTGTGAAAATGAATTTTATTTATTTGTTTATTTGTTTATATTTACATTCTGATCCCACCCTATACCCTAAGGCATCAGAGGAGATAACAGCATTTAAAATCAAACATGTTAAAATAGAGCCAGATCTATAAAACAATATAAAACAATAATGGGTGTTTTTCCACTGTCACTAGAAGTACCCATTAATGGGTACAAAAATGCCATTAATGGGTACTTAATGGGTACTTTTAGTGACAGTGGAAAAACACCCAATATCTGCAGTGGGGGGGAATTTATTAAAACCAACCATTTTCAAGCAAATGCTTCTATGTATACTCTTGAACAAAGGTTCTCAACCTGCATTTTGTCCATCAGGTGGCAGTAGAGAGTGAGATAAAATCACTCAATGGGCTCCCATGAGACAAGCAGATCCTATTCATTCTTGAATAATTTTTATCCCAGTTGGTCATTATAAGAACTGCTGTTTCTTTTTAAGAGTGAATGTCCAACTTTGTTTCCCCCCCCCCATTTCCCTCTTCTTTATTTCTGTATTACATCAGTTCAGATGTAAACCTGTCGGCAAGCTCAGTCATGTTTTTGGTTCACCGGCTGAAGATAGGAGTAAAAAGGGGATTCTCACTTGCAGAAAACCTCAGTATTCCTGCTTGGATGGAGACAGCATTTACTTAATCTGCACTGTTGGGTAATCTGGATTAAAGCACATCAAGACATATTTTATTCCAGATTATCCAAATAATGCAGATTAAGTAAGTGCTGTCTGGATGAGGCAGAATCCAAGGAGTCTGGGGGCATTCAGCTCCCGTTTTCTGCATTAAGAATTAGTGCTTTTCCTAAAGCAGCTAGGAGAGGGCTGCAATACACCCAATGTTGACATAGGGAGACACAACCCTCTGCCCACAACAGCAAAAACTGGGCTACCCCCAATTTTGATCTCAGCAGTAGGGGGGAGGGCTGCTCCTACTTTGGGGGGGGGGCTGCATCCAGACAGGGAAGCATTTTCACACTTCCCTTCCCATCCACTGGATGGGAAAGTAACGCGATGACCCAACGTTAATGAGCACTTGCACTTGTGAGTGCTAGTTAACAACAGCCCCACGTGACCAGTCACTCACCAGAGACCGATCCCAGGGCCGGTCCTCTTCTGGGTGCCGCCATTTTGGTTGCGGTGCCCTCCGTGATGTGCCGTCACCTTGACGAGGCTGATGCTCTGTGCATGAACAGTCACATCTATGCTTGTCTAAGTTGCCAGTGCACTTGTACAGCACCTCAGACAACCCCGGAGCACTGTAAGAGGTGTGAATGGCTGCTTCCTGGCTGCTCCAGGTAAGCTTTTGGTCAACATTGGTAAAGGCACGGAGCATGATTTCGTGCTCCATCCCTAATCAACAATTAGTGAACTTCTGGGAAGGCAGCGGGCGCTTGGAGGCTATAGCAGCATCCTCCAAATGCAGATGCCCTTCACCAGAAGTTCACTAATCATGCTGAACTGGTGTGGTGGAAGACGGCCCAGGGTTAAAATCTTCTAATCATTTTGTAACCGTGCATGCTCTTCCTGTCTCTTGAATGCACAATGAGGAGGAAGCATGTGTGGACACTGCACACTCACAATACATTCAAAAGGTCATACAAGCACTCACAGATCTGCCTTTAAAAGATAAATACACAATTATAACTGTATCTGTCACAGTAGAGATTATTTCTCTTGCTGAGTCAAGCAGAGCTGCTGTAAAGATTTGAAAATTTCTGTGCACGAAGGTATTTCTGTATCTTTCTCTCATCCCTGATTGCTGATCAGGTAGGTCAACAGGAAATAATCTTCATGTTTGAAAATTATCTCAGTAAAAACAGATTGTAAGTCAACAATTACAGCCCAGTTTTGTTAGAAGGCAAGAAATAAAGCTTCAAAGGGCTCCAAGCAGAACAAAAAAATTAAAATTGCCATGCCTCAAATACTGTACGGGGCTTCAATTTTTTAAAAGCAGTTACTAGCCAAGAACATTACTAATTTTGTGGTAATAATTTTGGCTTGGGCTCATTTTCCAATACTCAGCCAGTGTCAATTTATTTAGTGCCGTTTGGGAACTGAAGTTGTTTTAAGTCATCTGTCTGCCTTCACTTGCTCCAGGCTGAACATATACAAAAGCCAGAGAATGATTGTGCCATAATGCTGTTTTTGGCTGCAATGTACTGCCTCAGGCCTTGGACCAGAAGAGGCTAGAAGACAATATTACAGCTGTTTTAGACCTTGAATCCTGAACGAAGAAAGAATAGTATTTAAATTCATATTTGTTTTCCACTAGCACGAGAACAGCAGGCCTTTTGAGGATATATTCCAGAATAAGTGGGAACAGGCCCCTGGTCCTAGCTGTTATATAAAACTGGGATTTTTGTTTGCTTGCTTGCTTGCTGGCTTGTTTCCCTATTTTTCAGTAAGCCCCACAAGCCTAAAGGTTACCTTAATGGCAACTTACAGACACGTGGTAATTGCAAGCCACATCTTAGAGTTTTCTACTCCTCCAGTAGATGTCATCCATGCATCAGAGAAGCAGTGAAGCTATCTAAACTGTGGGCTAACTAAGATCTAGTGCCATTTATAGTGAGATCAATGATTACCCACAATTACAGGCAATTGGTGCAGGAAACCGCTTCCCCTCCCCACTTTCAGCCAATATTATTGTTTTTGGTTTTATTGCTGTGGTCTGCCCTGAGACTTCAGGTATAAGGCAGGATAAACAGGCAAATAAATGAAGAAATATTGCTTGCCCATGACTTTTGAGAGTGGGAAGATTCCTTAAGAAACAGGCAAAACTTGATTTTCAATAACTTTGAAAATGTATATGCAGTAGGTGTGTTCAAGAATGCAGTTTTCAGGATTCAATTCAATTCAGGATTCAATTCAATCT
The DNA here is from genome assembly GCA_023333525.1 of Aspidoscelis tigris stejnegeri. Classification (NCBI taxonomy): domain Eukaryota; kingdom Metazoa; phylum Chordata; class Lepidosauria; order Squamata; family Teiidae; genus Aspidoscelis; species Aspidoscelis tigris. The sequence continues at coordinate 27,694,362 of JALMGA010000004.1, read as the reverse complement.
TTAAAATTTGAATTTACCCAAATTCGATTCAAATTAAGCAAATTCAAATCTATTTGGTTGAATTTTCTATTCGAATTTGCACTTACGGACATTGACAACATATGTGCCTGTACGCATCCATACACGTCCGTATACATCCCGTATTTATCTCATATGCAACCCGTATCATCCCATACAAATATGTACAGATGTGGGAAAGATGTGTACGAGCAAGTACACATTGGGTGTTTTTCCACTGTCACTAGAAGTACCCATCGTATATCAACCCGTACACATACAAATATCCAAATAATTTGAACGAATAGGTTCAAAAATTTGAAATTTGTTCAAATGTCTAAATTTGAATTTATGGCCATTCGATTTGAATTTAAATGTCAAAATTCGGACAAATTTGATTGAATTTTGAATGTCTTTGAATATCCCTAATATGCAGTCATTCCTTTGGTTCATAAAACTACAATTCACAAGTTTGGCTTTTTTTGTTTGTTCATTTGGATCAATAATCCTAGCATTTCATTATTGTTTCCCAGAGGCTTTAAAGATAGGTGCAAAAGCAGAAGGCTGCAAGGAACCAGCTTCCCATGATTCTGACTGATTATTTATTTCAGATATGTGCATTGCCACTGCGATTTCTCTGCTCATGATTCTGATCTGCGCAATGGCTACATATGGTGCATATAAGGTAACACATGTTTTTGGATATTTAATTTATTCAGTCTTATTAACTTTGTTTTATTTTATTTTCTATCCTTCCTTTCTTCCTAAGAGCTCCAAGAGCTTTAAGGTTCACATTTGCAGAGTCTAATTCGGTGTTGGCCCATGGGTGAGGTGAACCTCAAGGAAGCTCAGCAAGCTGGCTTAACCCAGCAAGTTCAGTGGTGGCCCACATGTGAGCAAAATCTCAAGGAAATTCAGCAATTTGGCTGAATCCAGCAAGTTTCACGTTGGCCCACATGTGAACTGAACCACAAGAAAGCTCAGCGATTTGATTCAGCCCAGCTTACCCAGGTTCGGACTCTGCTACATAGTGCTGCCACTCCCACCACTGCTGTGTGCCCTGCCTCTCCTTTTCCCTGCTAGTACCTGTTGGATTACATCATTGCATCTCCCCTTTGTGCCACACTGCCTTTTAACCATGCCTACTTTTCAGCCAGCACTACTACTTCTTTGTTGTAACATGTATCTAGCAGCTAGTTTAGGTCATATCACCAGCGACTTCTGAGGCTAGTTTGCACTTGGCTTCTTAGTTTGCAATTGGTTAACATCTGGGCAGGTGCATCTGCACTTGCAGGAGGTGTTTAGAGCCTACAAGTGTCCCCTGCCCGCCCAGATGTTAACTAACTGCAGACTAGCTGTAGTGCACAAAATCATGCACCACAAGCATACTAACCCTTACCAAACCTGACCCAAAGTTTGCCTGGCACATCCAGGTGGTGAGCACTCACACCTTTTCTGCCGTGAGGGGTCATCTGAGGTACTGTGCAAGTGCGCTGGTACCTCAGATGACCCCTGACGTGACTGCGCGTGCACAGAGCGTCATCATCACTATAGCAACTGTGATGGCACATGCGCAGTTGCACACGGTGCTGCAATCAAAATGGTGGCTCCCTGCGGAGGCTCAGACATGCAACCACATCCAGGTGAGTTTCCGGGTGCACAAGGACTATGCTAGCATGTACTATCTTTTCTGTAACTTTCCCATCCATCAGATGGGAAGACAAGTGCAGAAACCCCCCTAGTCTCCTATTCTGGTAGTAGCCAGGTATGATCCTAAGCATAACCTAAGCTCAGAGGTGGTTGTTATAAATACTTCATTAATATGGCTTCGTTTTCTTCTCTCTTTATTCATCTGTAGCAACATGCAGCATGGATCATCCCTTTCTTCTGTTACCAGATCTTTGATTTTGCGCTTAACACCTTAGTTGCTATCAGCATCCTTGTTTACCCAAGCACAATTCAGGATTATCTCCGACAACTGGTAAATAATTTTTCCTTTCCTATTCACTATATTGTTCTGGATAAAACAAGGTGTTGCTGAACGCTTTTAATCCCCTTATGTTGAAAGACATTTTCTTCCATTTTATTTCAGATACCTGAAATTTGAGTAGGACAAAATTTCTATTGCCTTAGATTTTGTGAAGCATAGAAGATCAACAGCTAAAGCTTCAATTTGGCTTAAATCCATAGATAAACACACTCAGGAGCATAATGGAACATGTAAACACTAGGGATGTGCACGAATGACTTTTTTTGTATTTGATTTGTATCAAATTGAATGCAAAAAAATTCATATTCGTTCAAGTAGATCCCCTTCGAATGTGGTAGGATTTGTCTTAGGGTGTTTTTCCACTGCGCTCCTTTAATCCGGATCTAAGAAGATCCGGATCTAAGGAATGGGTACATTCCTTAATTCAGATCTAGTAGATCCGGATTAAGGGAAGTACCCAATGTGTTTCCATGAGTGGTCTAGCACCCAATAGCAATGGGTGCTAGCCTCCCTGCCATGGAAACACTGGAGCACCCATTTAGAAATCCGGATCTACCCATGAGGGGGGTCTGCTTATCACCTCAGGTGTTTGGGGGGACAGGGGGTGCAAAGTGGCTTCAAAGTCATTTCGAAGTCATTTGAAGTCAGTTCGAAGTCTGTGCAAAACAGCTCCATTGAAGTCTGTGCTGATCTTCAGAGTGAACTTCGAAGTGACTCCGAAGTGACTTTGGAGTCACTTCGAAGTTCACTCTGAAGATCAGCACAGACGTCAAAGGCGCTCCAGAGCTATTTTGCCCAGATTTTGAAGTGACTTCGAAATGACTTCGAAGCTTAGGTTTTGGGGCTCCCCCCCCATGAGTGCCCCCTCCCCCTAGCCTCCTCTAGACCCCATTGCCACACAAGTGTGGAAACAGGCTCCCTTTAATCAGGATTATCTGCCTGAAGACCCCATTGTAGACCCCATTAATGGGGTCTACAGAAAATCCGGATTAAAGGCCAGAAAGTACCCATTTGATCTGGATTTCCCCAGTTGCAGTCGAAACAATCGGGTCCCAAATGGGTGCCGTGGTGGAAATGGGATCATCTGTGACCTTGCTTTGTGATTAATGACTGACCCTTCTGCCTCTCTGATATCTTTGACCCTGGAATTCTTTGACAACACATTAACTCTTAAGCCTCCAAGAAATTGTACCTTGGTACAGTCTCTTGCTGCTACTAAGCCTGTACACGTGTGTGTGGGGGGGTGTTTTTGCTTCCGGATCTTGCTGGCCGGAGAGAGGACAACCAACTTGTATATCTTCAGCAAGTATACTGCATTGTGTACTTTCAGAACACAGCCCAAGGTGCAAGGTTACCAAATTCTGAAATAACATGGATTTTAGATTCAAGACTGCTATTTATTTTGTGACATTAAGGATGTTGGAATCTAGACAATAGCTTAACTTAATTTATCCTGTGGTAAATGTCTGATTTGTGAAGTGAAGGAGGTATGAATCAATGTCTCAACTGAATTTAATTCTGTGTAATCGCATCCAGTGAGTTAATAATCAAAGCCGTTTACTAACTAACAGATGAAAAAAGTGCTGGAGTAAGGTAAAAGAATGAAACTGTGCTTTTATTTTGACAGTGTATAAAAAAGTGATAATTACCAGTGTAGAAGGAGATTTGCATTCACAACAAAGTGAAATTCAGATCAAAATAAAGTTTTGCACAAGAACAGGGTTTTCTCCCCTAATGATGTAACAGAAAGCATCCATGTATAACATTTGACTCCAATCTGTTCCACACCATCTGGTGAGATTAAATTATCAAAACACTTTAATGAAATTCCAGATAAAGAGAACCTTTTGTCGGCAAAAGATCTTGTGTAGGCATACATCTGACTTGACTTGTGCTTGAATAAGTCTGACAATGACAGTCAAAAGTCCTTTCAAAATGCTTGAAAACATCTTTATAATTGAAATTGGAAGCTGTCTTTGTATATTCTGTAAAGAAATGGGGGAGGAAAAATGATTGTTAGTTTAATTAATCCCTCATCAGCTTTGGTAACTTTGTACCTTAGCCAAGTAAAAGCATACATGTATTTTTGTATGCCATTAGAAAAAAATAATTTTATTGGATTATATAATCGTACAATGCACACACCCCTGGGAAAATTCTCCTCAAAAATCAGGCAAATATTGTGGGTATGGTTTGGCTAGAGGCTTTGAAAATAAGTGGAATACAAAACAGCTCCATTATCCATAAGTTGCACATTTTTCCCCTGTACTGATGAGGATAAATGTATTTTAACTCGCATGTTTCCCAAATGAACACAGCTCCCTTAGCATTCCAACATGCTTGTGAGACCAGCTAGTCTAAGGCTATTTCTGCATGAGGGCTTAGATCCGAATCAGAGGGCCCCTGATCCTGGCCTCCATGTCTGCACATTGATGCAGATCATGGAAGCCTTCCTCCCCTGCCCCCAGTAGATCAGATCCATCTGCATGGGACAGAGGTAGATGCAGATTGAGAGGACCTTGATGTGGATCTAAGGGGTTCTATAGTCTGGCCTGAGGGCTTTAATCCTGATCATGCAGGTATCCAAATGTCACATATCCGTGATCCTGATTTCCCAGAAGGAATTTTCAGCATGGTGCTCCATAGCACAGCACTGAAAATTACCACCACCACCCCCGCCCGCATCTAGGAATTTTTAATCTTAGCCATTGGGGAGGGGGGCTACAAAGTTCATGCCACACAGACCCAGACTGGTACTGTCTGTGCAGATGGCATGGATCCAGCCCTCGTCTCCCCAAGATTCGGATCTGCAGTGCAGAAACAGTATATGTGTAGTAGTTAGTCTAAGGTCACCTAATAGATAAGTTGTGTTTAAACCTGGTCCTTCTAAACTCAGTAATTTGGCAGTCTCCACTCCTTAATCCTTGATGTGTAGCTTGTGATTCTCCAAGTGCCACTGGACTCCCAGCTCTCCTTAGAGTACCTTGCTATATGAGAATTTACAGTAGTGTATACATGAGATTACCCTTGAAGGGGTTGGGGGATCAATTTTAAATTGCATTTAAGCAATGAAGGCTGTACTCGTTGACGTGATGTTTTCCCCAGGATCATTGTAGATTTAAAACATCACATTGAACTCAGGCTGTGTTCAGACATAACGAAAGGGGCACCTTAGAGGTGCCTCAGAGAGACAGTGTATGGCCTTTGTGTTTTCATGCCATTTCTAATCCACCTTTTTCTACCACAGAATGTTCAGGAGAGGGGCAGACTTGTGTGTGAACAAACCTACCACAAAGCCTTCTCTGATTTGCCACAAAGATGCTTTTTTTTGGCTGTGTCTGATCACAAGAAGGGATGTACTTGAATGTGTGTTTGGCATTCAAATCAAATATTAGAAAATTCATATTTGTTCAAATAGATCCCCCATGAATGTGGTAGGATTCTATTCGATAAGAATATATTCGTACAGATTCGTACAAATATCCAGTAGGAATGAATATATATCCGATATGTATTGGATACAGACGCATATGTGTCTCCAGTTTAACAAATGTCCGAACTATTTGTTGTAACAACTGAATGTTGTAACATTTAATTTGTGTTCAGATGTCCATATTCATACGAATAACGAATGTTACAAATATTCATGTACATCCGTAATCACAACCTTAGCAAAACATGACCAGGTCTTGTGCCGCCCCCCCCCCCATTTCTTTCATTAGTGGCCATTTTCAGCTGACTTAGCAGTCGTAGTCGCAGGCAGGTAGTTTTGACAGAAATCATTTATGTTGCCCACAGTTCTTCTTCTGTAGTTTTGACCTAGAGCATTGTGGGTAAAATAAATGGCAGCACCTGAACCCAAACATCCTACCTATAACAGAGGGACAAGTTTGCCACTAATCTAGTACTGGATCACAGTGCCTGCCTGCATATCCTGCACGTGGCTGCTAGGCCAACAACAAATAACTATGTTTTCTTTCTAGGTCAAGTGTTTTATAGTGGGAATGCACGATTTATGGCTACTAATAATACACATTCTGTTTTCTTTCTCCCCAGCCTGCTAATTTTCCCTACAAGGAAGATATTATGTCAGTGAATCCTACCTGCCTTGTTGTGATTATTCTTCTTTTTATAAGTATCACTTTGGCTTTCAAGGTAAGTATGTGTCCTTAGAAATTTGATGGTGAGATTTTTCATTCATTCTATACCTAGCATTGTAGACATCAGAAAGAAGAAAAGCTTCAGTAAAGGAGATTTGAAAAGTATTATCACTTACAGAGGAGTTGGCTCCGGCAGGGGATGAGGCTGAGCATTTTCTGATTTTGCTATCCAAACAGGTCCTGAAGATTTTTTCCAAGTCCCTAACCTCTGTGGGTACTGATGGCTTCAGGGATGTTTATTTGCAGTTGCTACACATTGTGTTTTTCAAGATTGTTTATTTACAGTTTCCACAGATTGTGTTTTTCAATTGCTTGGGTTTTCAGCCTTCCCAATCATTTTTGCAGGTTTCTGTTCTTTGCTCTCAGAGCCAAGAAAGACAGAAGGTAAAAAATCGTGCCAGACTATGCAAAGCATCCCAGACCCAACTTCAAATTTTCAAGTTAAAAACAAGGATGGGTGATAGAGTGAGAGATTTATTTTAAAAGAAAATAACATTCAAAAATAACTGTGTTGTTCTTCTAGGATCCTAAACAACAACTTGCTCAAATTCCAAACTGCTTCCACACCAAGTAGCAGAGACGCCTTATATTTTCATGCATACAGGAATGGGTCTAGCGCTTCGTGATTTAGCCTCTCTCTGATGTTAAGGAGTTTGTGAACACATAAAATAAGAGGCAGAAGTCAGAAGTCGTTGGTTGTAAAGTGTCAATTGCTTTAAGAGATTTAGGCACATAACTCATACACCTTGAATACACTTTGCTGAGTGAGGAGTAGGCATGTGTGTGAATGCAATTTTTGGGATTCAATTCAATTTGAATAGAATATCTGAAGACTCTGATCAATTTGAATGTATTCACATTTGATTTGAATTGAATATATTCAAATCTATTCATATGAATTTTCTATTCGTGTTTGAAGATATGAATGTCGACAACATTCAAATGTGTCTGTACGCATCCCATTTTTATCCCGTATGCGTGCCGTTTTTGTCCCGTACGTATCCATACAAATGCGTACAGATGCGAATAAGATGTTTACGGATACATATGTAATGCGTACGGATACCTACACATACGGATGTCTGAATAATCCATAGGAATGATTTAAAAAAATCAAAAATTCATTTGAATGTTAAATTTGAATTTAGAGACATTCGATTCAAATTCGAATGTCCAAATTTGGTCAAATCGGTCGAATTTTGAATGTTTTGAATATTTGTGCACATCCCTAGCAGGAATAAAAAAAACCCAAGGGCTGCAAGGTCGTCTGACTATGTAAAAATGGCTGCAGGTATCTTGAAAGCCACAGCTTGCTATGCTTGTATCCTTGCATCTGCTTTTGGGTGCTTTGTGTGGTATAACAGTTGAGGAGTTGCATGGTCTAGCTTTTCCAAATAAGGGAGATTTTCTGAGAGTGTTTTCATGTTCCACTAATTGTTTGCCTGAACTAATTGAAGACACAATTATAGAGCTTGTTTATACACATAAGAGGGTTTGTATGTGTATCCAGGTCTCCTCTTGGATTTGCTTTCTGCACTGTTTTGGGAAATTCTTTTGCCTCACTTCCAAGTACAGTTTTCCAAATAGTCACAGAAACTGGAAACCTTTGGCTCTGTCTCCAGATGCTTTCCGGTCATCAGCAAGCTAGCACGTTGGAAGTTGCAGTCTAATAATATCTAGAAATCTACACATGTGTGTATTTTCTGTATGAAATACAGAAAACAATGTAAGTAAAATTCAAAACTGAATTTTAAAAAGCAAAAAAAAAAAAAAGCCTAGACTAAATTTTGTTAAGAAGCCTAAGTGGTCTGCACCTAGAATCTAAGGCACTTTCTGGACCGGATTTTATTCCAGATTCTATCCTGGAATAGGGATCTGCCATCCTCATGCTGCTGCAGACTTTGGCAATAGTCAGGAGGTAGTACCTGTGGTTCACAAGAGAAAAAGTGTCCAAGAAGTGAAATGGCATGCTTTCCATCTGCAAAAGACCCATTAGGAGCTAGCAGTCTGTCCTAGTCTCACCTTCTATAATCTTGTGCAGGTAAATCCATTATTAGAGCAGAGGCCAATCCACACTTGGCCTCGTAATTTTCAATAGGTTAACATCTGGGCAGGTGCATCTGCACTTGCAGGAGGCGTTTACAGCATAGAAACACATCCTGCCTGTTCAGATCCGCATCTGTTGCAAACTAGTGGTGGTGCACTAAATCATGCACCACATGCCAACTAACCCTATCCAATCCTGACCCATTGCTTATCCGTCCCATACAGCCCGTGGCCATTCACACAATTTCTGGTGTGAGGGGTCATCTGAGGTGCTACACAAGCGCACAGGCACTTCCAAATGCGACTGCCTGTGCACAGAGCATCATCGTTGCTGTGACGACTGTGCCGGTGCAGTCACACCAGGCACCACAATCAAAATGGTGGCAGCCTGTCAGGGATCGTACAACCAGACTGAGGTGAAGTGTCCAGGTGTGTAGTAGCTAGGCTAATGTGTACTAGCGCTCTCTAGTGCAAACACTAGTACACGTTAGTCTGTTACGCACTCTTCCCATCCAATAGACAGGAAGCCAAGTGCAGAAATGCCCTAGATCTCTACAACAGACCACTTGAGCAGGTGAAAACAAGGTGCACCAGACATCCCACCTCACCTGCTCTTCTGTAGCAGCTGTTGCAGAAATGACCATAGGGAGGGATTGAATCACTCACAGATGGAGCCGGGGACTTGCACTTTTATTCTAATCATTTCTCCTTCCGAGAACCCCAGCTTAAATGGAAGCTTCCTGATTGATCTGGTTCTGCTGCCCAGATGGAAAGTAGGTCAGGATTATCTCACTTACTGGGCTAAGCTTTTACTTTTAAAGAAGAAAAAACTTCCAGTGGGACAAAAGAAACAAAACCAGATCCAAGAGTGTTTTGATACTGGGAAGATGGACTTCAGCTTGGGTGTCCATTGCAGGCATTCGGGCTTGCTAAGTGAGAAATACAAGCTCGGTGCCTTTGTCCAGTCGGTTCTGGTGTTCTCATTCCTTCTGTTTTGCACGAAACCCCAATCTGCTTTGCAGATTTATGAAATGAGCACCATGAAACAGAAGCCATAATCAAATGTGCTTTTATCATTCACCACTGATGGACATAGCAGAGGGAATCTATTCTAGGTAGCAAAATGACATTTTTATCAGCTCCTTCTCAAGCAAGACACCTGCTAGGTGGAAGTAATAGTCTGATCCCATCAAAGAAATCACTAAGGATAGCAGCAGAGGGCAATTGAAACTATAGCTGGCAAATTGTCCTGGAAAAGGAAAGCTGGAGGCAGAGAGCGTTTTTAAGAGGATAGAAGAAAATCTGACAGCAGCTTCTCCTCCCATCACATCTCTTGCTATTCCTTGACAGAGCCTACAGGGTAATAAAAACAGGAACGTTTTAATCTGTTCACCAGATACAGAAATGGTGTTCATGAAAGCACCGTAACTGTCTGCTTCCAGGCACAGTTTGAGTAGCTAACCGATGCCTGTGGGTTGTTTGTCACTTGCAAATCTGTCTTCTCTCCCAATGAATAAATCTACTCTATTTATGTATTTTATTTCCATATATTTATATTCTGCCCTTTATCAGATGGTCTCAGAGATGATCACAGCATTTAATAAATCAAACAGTAGTATAAAAACAGCTAACCCCTTACCCAGCCCATCCAGCCCAGCAGATAATGGGCATTGCTCTTCAGCCACTACCCAAGACCGCTTCTAGGTTCTCTGCTGCCTAAACAGCAGCTGCCCAGTCCAGCTCCTGCAGACTCAAAGGAAGCTCCTCATCCAGCAATTTAACAGGTGCAGCTCCAATGCCAGGCAGATGTTCTCCAGGAGTGGCTGGATGATGGTAGGTCCAGAAGCAGCAGTTCTTCCCAGTCCTTGGTAAAGCAGCTTTTTACAATGCAGTCCCAGCTTCTCCAACATGGAACTGTCAAAATCCCACTGCCTGGACTATTTCTTGCCAGAGACTTGAAGTGAAACTCAGATGCCTGAAATTTGATGGATGCTGAAAATTGCTTCCACTACCATCAAGGATGAAATGCACACTGGCACTTTGTTTCTCAAAACTCTGCCTGCCTTTTCACAATAGGTGGAACGAAGCCCCAGTACGCCCCAGCATGGGGCATATGCATTTTGCAGAGCCACTTCTGTCCTAGAAGCAGCTCCACACATGCCAGAGCATCTCCTGGCCTGGATAGCTGTGAAGCACATTTCCATGCTCCACAGCTATACTGGGAACCAGCCAGTAAAGCCCAGCATGCTCCATTTGCATCTCCTCTGGTTGAATGGAGCATGCTGTGGGCAGCACAGGAGCAGCTGTGCATCACATTGCCCTGTCACCATGGAATGGTGTCACACATGCCTGTGGCCTGAGGCAACCATACCGTAGCCCCATTTCCCCACCCACCCAAAAACACACTAAAGATTAGGGATGTGCACAAATATTCAAAACATTTGAAAATTGGCCGAATTTGGTTGAATTTGGACATTCAAGTTCGAATGTCTATAAATTTGAATTTAAACATCCAAACAAATTGTGAATTTATTCGTTCAAATTATATGGACATTCATATCTGTACGAATGTGTACACATGTGTGCAGACGCGTATGGGATCCATACGGATGTGTACAGGCACATAACGAATGTTGTGCAAATTCGTATGTGCAAATTCAAATTGAAAATTCACACAAACAGATTTGAATGTACTTGATTTTAATCGAATGTGAATACATTTGAATTTTAAAGATTCGAATCAATTAAAATGTTTGGGTATTCTATTCAAATTGAACCGAATCCCACAATTTGCGTTTGTGCACACCCCCACTAAAGACTGTGGCAGGGAAATCCAGCACTGGTGGCATGCTTTCTAACAATAGCATGTTGTTGACTGGCCTTCTGGGTGGATCCGCCATGATTGCTCCATCCAGTGCGCATGAGTGGAGGCCAAATTAGGTATCCGCATACAAGATGACAGTGACCATACCCAGGCATTCCAGATGTGCGGATAACTTAAAATGTGCAAAGACAACACTCTGGTCAGCACTGGCTAGCTAGCAAGGGATAATGGCTGGGTGGTCAATATTCCCCACTATCCCTTGTTAGTGGATTATTTGGCCACCACCTGGAGGCAAGGTAAGAACTGAGCCTAATTCAATAAAATCTAACAACAATTATAACATGGGCACATCTGTGTAATTGTCTTGGTAAAAGTACAGAAGCAATTTCCCATTGCTGCCTTCTAGAATACTATATTTTCAGCTTCCCAAATTTAGCCTGTACTGAGATTTCCTTGCAGTCTCTCATCCAGTGTTAATGTGATCCAGCCCTGCATATTCTCACTGAAACATTCTTCAGGTGAAGTACTTGATCATCCTGCTATTGCCTCCCCTTTTATCTGGCACCTTTAACCCTTTTAGTTTTTAAGGTAGGAAAAACATTTCATTTTGATACTTGGAGACTTTATTTATAATATATAAATATTTTCATTGCATGTTCAGAAGAATTCTAATAATTATGCTCCCTTTCCCCACCCACCCCCATCTTTGCATTCCATTTTAATTTAACAAGATACTTTTGGACACCTGAATTTGATCCACTGGAGAAAAGTCATACTGTACTATAGTTTCTAAAGCTTCGACATACTCCAGGAGCCTTTCTGCACTTGGCCTTATTCTGAAATATATCTCAGAATAGGGACCAGCTTCCTTATTCTGGAGAGAGAGACCTGCCGTAATCTGCATTACCATGCATACAAAAAAACCCTGTCCTGAGATATTGTCTAGAATAAGGCCAAGTGCAGAAAGGGCTCTGGTCTCCTGGTTCTGTAGTTTTCAGAGAGATTAGGTTTCTTTTTAACCATACTGGATTGCTGACTCATACCATGGATGGGAAAGTATAATTCCCAGATTGCTTTCTCCCAATGATATTGTAAAGCAATTTCCCCCTTCTTTTCCACTTGGATTTTAATTTAGCCCAAGCCCAATTTTCTGCTATCAGCAAATTTCACAACTTTCTTAATTATTCATCCTAGATACCTGTGTGACCAAATTTCCTTTTTCTTACAGCTTTTAGTTTGGTTACTGCTGATGAGCCAACCAATGAAGTCCTTCTCTGTGTTAGTAGCTCTTTAAAGCCTTGTAAAACCAAACCACTGGATCTTATTAATCTTTGGCAGGCAACACACCCCTGTTTTGTGGTTTCCTGTACATGGAGAGCTTTTTATGTTTCACCATCCTTACTTTCTTCTGCTATATTCTTTAATACATCAACCAGATTGGATTTCTTTATACCCAGATGGAATTAGTTTATAATTATTATTGTTTTGCTTTTATTCCCAAAGTCACAGAAGCACTTAAAGATGATTGGGGGGGGGGGGGATATTCTTCATGTGTATAAGACTATTGTCATCTTACAGCTAAAAAAAGGGAAGATGCTAATAAAACAGAGTTAAATCTTCTAGCCTTGCCAATAGTGCTGCAGGGCTTTTTCCTTATTCTTGAGAGGGAGCGTGCAAGTCTATTTCAGAATGGAATGTACAGACAATGAAAGTATTAAAGCAAATGCCAAACACACTGGTTATGTGAATGGGTTGCTTTTAAATTAGACTGGTGTGGTTATTTCACCCATTATATAGCGGGAGGTATGTATGTTAGCCATACAGCACTTGACATTCCATCACGTGACAGATGGGCCTCTTGCGATTAGGGGTGGGCACAAATGCAATTTTCAGGATTCAGATAGAATCTTTAAAATTTGAATTTACCCACATTCGATTTGAGTAAATTCAAATCTATTCATTCGAATTTTTGATTCAAATTTGCACATACTGTATGAATGTCAACAACATTTGTGTGTGCTCATACACATTTGTACGCATCCCATATTTATCCCATATGCATCCCTTATTCTTCCCGTATGGATCCGTAGAAGTATGTACGGATGCCAGCTGAGAGATTGAGATTTCTGATCTCTTAGCCCCTGTAGCATGCATGATTCTTCAGAAGACTGAATTCCAGGAGTGTTTATGTACCAAAGCCTCTTCCATCAGGAAATCAAAGTACTCTAGAGCTCTGTATTTTTGGCTATGAAGGGTATGCACTGTAAAAATAGGTCAGTGATTCAATGCAGTTGTGTGTCAGCAGAGAAGAAGGTTTTTAAGGACATATCTGCAGGAAAATTGCTAGGGAAAATGAATTTCCATTGCAAAGGCTGTGTGTACGTGTCCCAGGGACTTGGCACGCATACTGATTTTAGCGGCTCATATTTGCAAATGCTTGTAGGTGATTTCTCTGGCTAATTGCCTTTTGTGGATGCACTGAGGACATAGTATTCAAGGAGCCAATTGCCATTTTTGAAGCAACAACATGCTTAGTTGAGCACATTGATAGGTTGAACTGTTCTTCTGAATCCTACTAACATTTTAAATCTGTTCTTGCTGAACTGGGGACAAGCCCACATTGCTGTAATTTAAATTATCTGCTTTGATGGATTCAGATGGTATTCAATTTCCTAAGTAATATTTTTTAGCCAAAAGCTGGTAAGTCCTTTAGGGCCACAAATAACACTGCATTCAGATATCTCACCCCTCAAGACACTTTGAGGGGGAGTGGCTGCTGACAGGCTCCCGCCCTCTGTCCCAAATCTGCTTGGGGGATTCCAGCACCTACATATTATGGACAATTTTGGGAGTGTGATGACAGCTAACCATGTTCCACAGACAGCGCCAGACCCCCACCCCCTTCTAGATGGCTGTTAGGAGACAAATCAAGGGGACCAGACATCATCAGAGAAGAAAAATGTCACTCTGAGGCCAAGTCCAAACAACTCCCAATATTCTAGAGAAATGTCCCTCTGGAATAATTGCTTGTTGACTAGACAGCATGTAGCTGGTGCTGTCTCTGCACAATATAGTGGTGCACACATTCAGGTATTTTGACAGCAGAAAATATCCACAAGTACAGATTGCTACCACTACACCTGTGCAGCCATCTTTTTAGGCCCCATATAGGTACGGTGGCCACTGCCAAGATGGCAGTTCTGTCCAGAAGGTAAGTTATAGAGGTATTTTAGGAAAACCCAGAAACAAATTCAGGTTTTCCCAAAATAGGTTAAGGTGAGTTTTCACAGAAATATAGGAGGGGTTTGATGAGGTTGTAACAGATACGTGTGACAATGGGTGTCTCCACTTAAGAAAGCCACACATTAGAATGCGCAGCCGAGGAACAGGCATCACATCTGATGCCCCATCCTGCACAGTGGTGGCACATTATGCCGCTGTTACTTCAAATTTACCTTACTGTGGAATGATCAACACTCGCACCACAGTAAAAGGTAAATTCAAATGTTCCCACCAGTCTGGACAGGTCTATGGGAACAGCGAACAATACCTGAACCTGCAGCTCAGCTCTCATTGGCTGCCCCTAACCATGTGACGCATGCCTCACCATGGAAGTTTAGCAGCCACCGAAGAGGAAGCTGTGAACCTCCGTTGGGAGTGGGGACAAAGAGTTGTTGCGTCGCAGCTGCATATTTTTTAATATCTGTGGATTTAATCCACTAATCTGGAAGCTACCAGTCTCATCCTTATCCCTGTCGTAAGTGAGCCAGTTTGGTCTAGTGCTTAAGGAGCCGGACTCTTATCTAAGAATACCAAGTCTAATTCGACCCTCCTCCACGAAGCCAGCTGGTGACCTTGGGCTAGTCACAGCTCTCTTGTGAGTTCTCACAGCCCCACCTACCTCACAGGGTGTTCTGCTGTGAGGAGAAGAACAGAAAGCTTTGTCAGCCGCTTTGAGTCACCTTAAATGGGTGAGAAAACTGGGATAAAAAAGCCAACTCTTCATCTTCTTCTTAATTGTGCTATATATCCCCATCTTAACAATACCTGAGATCAGTTCACTCTGTCCACCCCCTGAGGGCAGTTTGAAGCTTGTCTGCTTATGTCAGAAGTTGTATGGTTGTAATTTCAAAAAAGATTATTTTTTTATTTTTTGTCTTTGAAGAAAATTGTAAGACATTTGATAGAAATAATACACAACACTACCCTCCCTTGGACCCACTCATAAAGGACAGCATGTGAATTGTTTTCTCTTGTTTTTGAAAGAGTTTTCCTTTAAACTGTATTATATTAAGAAATTTGAAAGCAAAGGTTTTTTATACTTTTACTTGAGTATTTGCATAAGTTGCATGGTTGTTGCAGGTTTTCATAGAATAATTAATATACCTTTTTGTTCTGAATGTTTGGTTCAAGATTTTTAATTATTTTTGTTTGTAAAACTGTGATAAGAAAGAATGAAAGAATGAATTTTGGAAAAACTATAGAAGTGAAAAGGAAGTACATTTGTAGCATTAGCCAATTAGTGCTGAGCATAGCTTAACTGCTGAAAAGGGGCACGAAGCAGAATCACTAAACCTGGTTGTGATATTGGAAAGGGAACTGCATATAGCATGAACTCATGCCGTTCAAATAATGTTAAGACTGTTGTCACCTATTTGCAGATGAAAAGACGCCAAGCAAAAAGGGAAACCCTGTTTTATTACAGCTGGTGAAATCTTCTATGCCTCATGGACTGCAAATAATTCTTTCCTGCATGCTTTTACATTCTTAGAACTCTTATTATTATTCATTCTTATATAACTCATTCTTATTATTACTAAAGCTGATGATCAATGCTATTTATTAGATAGGATGGGGAAAGGGGAAATCATTTTCTAAGCATCCTTTGACATTGTGTGATGGAAAAACACATGATGAAGCAAATCTACTATATTTTCACTAAATCTCCACTCTCCACCTTCCAGGCGTACCTCATCAGCTGTGTATGGAACTGTTATCGATACATTAATAACAGGAACAACTCTGATGTCCTGGTCTACATTACTACTAACGACACAGCGGTAAGAATGTTGAAAGCAAATGGTTTGGTGGTCTGAATGTCAAGGCCAGATTGAAATTTTTTTTAATGTTATGTGCTGAGTGTCCTTGTTGAGGAAGGAAAATGGGAAAGCAACTTCTGCTATAAATATTGATTTTTCCTAAAAGCAGAGGAGGGTGGATAAACACACACACACACACTATGATGATTGCTACAAAGTCAGCAAGGTTGGACAGTTATTTCTCCACCCAAGCAGAGATGGCTGCTTTTGTGAAGAAAATAATGCATTCCTCAATGGGAGATCTATGACATACGGTTTAGCCTTTGTGGCTAAATGTAATTTTTGCATTCTGAGGATTACATGCATGCTTCTAGATCCCATTTCTGCAACAAGTTCTGTTTCTGCCAAATAGCAAGCTAATAAGATAAGAGCAGCAGTAAAATGAATGCGGTAGCATGATTAAATACAAAATAAGAATGTTAGCAAGCAAATGCATGCATACAAACTTTGCACTTCTTACTCATTGGGGACCCCAATACAACCACAAGTGAAGCCTCTTGGCCAAAGTGCATAGTACCTCAGATGGACCAAGCTGACATCCGAAGAGACTGATCTCAGGGTCCCTTTTTTATAGATGGCCCAAGTCATTACTTATGACCTTAAGGCCTCATTAGTATTTGGCTTCATGTTTCTTCCTTAACTCTGTTCACTTTCTTGCCAAGTGTTGAGATGCATTTTTCCTAGGGTCACAAGATAGTCTAGACCCATTTGCCAGCCACTAATAAGATGCTATGGGCTAAAAGCAATTGCATCAGGATTACATCAGTCTGTCCCTTCCAGGTACAGCAAAGGCATGAAATGAAGCACTAGTGACCCTCAAGAAGCATCAGAATATAGCAAAGATTCTAAACCCATGTCTATATGTATGACACATGTGTGAAGAAAATGGACCACACCACTATTGATGTTAGGATTCAGCAGTGGGGGGGGTTGCTTGTCACTGCTGGTCACAAGGTACTAAATGAACAGCCCCTAGTTTGGTGCAGCAGGTCTTATTTTCACAGCAACCCACTTGAAGTGAGCATGCCTCTTCTTGCTAAGATAGCCAGAGGTCTTCCTTATGCTGCAACACAATATAGCAGTATTGATTAACTGTAGCAGTGACGGATAATGGCATCTTGGTGGGAGGGAGACAGCTGAAAGTGGAGTGTACAACTCGGGGCCTTTTTGCACTTCACCTCCTGTCCTAAGGAGGCAAAGTTCTGGAATGCTTTGGGTGTCTGTACTTAACATTCCTGTCACTGGTACATGCACTAGTACAGTTTAACTGCTCCACACCTAAAGGTGCAGGGGAAATTCTGGTATGCATGGAGCTGTTTCTGGTAAAGAAGCAGCTCCATGTGGTATGGTTGCACCATATGGGAGTTTCCCTCATCTTTACCAATAAGGTAAGTGTGAATTTGCCCTCAGCTTGTTTAGCAGAAGACTTCCCTAGCACAGCATGGTCCAGATGTCTTGAACTACAGCTCCCATCACACTCAAGACTGACAAGAGTCCAAAAGAGCTTAAGGGTCCCCCATTCACAGTGTAACGCCTAGAGGGTCAGGCTAGAACCTAGGGGACCCTGTGTTTGGATTCCCATTTGGCTACAGAAGCTCACTGGGTGGCAGTAGGCCAACCAGTGCTTCTCAGTCCAATTAACCTCACAGGATTTTTGTAAAGAGGATAGAAATGAGTTCTTTGGAAGAAAGGTGAGAAGTAGAGAAAAAATTGTATTGGAATTAGGCAGTAGGCAGTACTGTTAAACTGTGGCTTCTATAGATAACTGGAGATCTTGCAAGCAGTATTGACTATGCCTTCCAGACTTTCTACAAGTCAAGTTCCTTCTATTCCTTAAATCAGAATCTCATATCTGAAGATCACGTGGTGTAGAATATGATGCTGTACTGATGCTGAGACCACCCTAAACATTTCCAGAATTCATGGCTGTCTCAATGACTTGGAAGAATCCAGGATTATAATTCTCCCAGAAGACACACATCCACACAAAAATTCTCATTTGAATAATGCAGGCCATTTCACAGAGTTCTCCCCCTAATCAACCCCAGATGGATCTTTCTTGTTGCAAAGCATATATTTATCTGCTTTGTATGTTGTTTGTCTTAAGAATGAGCCCTCCTCCCCCCCCCCCGAGAAAAAAGAATGGAGAACTTTTAGAAATGAGCAGCTTTAGACATGCCACTCACTCAACAAATGTCCAAATGTGTGCTTAAGAGCCTCTTGGCAGCACTGTAGACTCAAGGTCATAAATTATCTCAGGGCAGTCCAGCTTCCATCTGTAATCACTCCAGGGTGGTTTCTAATGGAAATATTCATAGATAAACATTTAGGTTGCTTCCTGCTTGGACAAGGCGGGAGGCACCCTGGAATCCACTCCTTGGTAGATTATAATCTATTAAGGAACAGTTAAACAAATGGAACATAGCCTGTAACCTTCAGAGGAACTCTCTAAATCATATTCTGTTTTGTGTGAAGTGCATGGCAAATGTTTACATTGTAACAAAAAAACACAGCTATTTAAGGACACTGGCAATGTAAGTCCAGTATAAGGTTTAGCGTAGGTTGCCAGCACTCATCAACTGTTCTTGGAGACCATCCATACAGGAGAGCTTCCTCCACTCCATAGATGTTCTGCAGATTAGTTGTGCAAAAGAGACAATCTACTAGATTTCAAGACAATATGGTCTTACAGGGAGGGTATAACAAGAACATTTTTAATAATGAAGAAGGACAAATTCTGTGTTTTCTTCCAAGATAAGGCCAGGGGGTGGTCTGGGATGTGGAAAGATGCTTCCGAGATGGAAGCATCTTTGTGCAATACAGATGCTCCGTATCGGAGTACCCCAACTTCTCCTTTTTACCAAGTGCAGACAAGCCCTGAGAGTGAGATGGTCAGATGGTTCCTACTAAGGCAGCCTTGGAGGACCAAGATCCTATACATTCATTGTGATATAAAGAACTATCTGTTGCTCAGCTGCCAGTATGTCTAACTTTGCATTGCATATGTTAACTAGGAGCACTTTCCAAGATCCCTGACGGAGTCCTTAACCTAAAACTTGTCTTTTTAGACTATGGCTTGTGTGAAGGGGGAAGGGCCTCAGGCATTGTGTCTCCATTTGGGGCAATGGGCCAAAATCACACCTTCTGGAGGAGCACCTTGCTTGGTGCTTTATTAGTCACCTACACATGCCAAAGTGGATATGATGAGGCAGCAGGACAGACTCCTGAGATGGAGGCACCACCCCCAGGCATCTTCCACATCATGCATATAGGCACAGCCTAAAACTATGTGGATGTTAACTTAGAAGAAGAAGAAGAAGAGGTGGCTTTTCTACCCCACTTTTCTCACCCGTTTAAAGAGTCTTAAAGTGCTGACAAGGCTTTCTGTTCTTCTCCTCACAACACCTTGTGAGGTAGGTGGGGCAGTGAGAGCTCAGAAGAGAACTGCGACTAGCCCAAGGTCACCCAGCTGGCTTCATGGAGGAGTGCGGAATCAAACCCTGAATTCCCAGTTAACAGTCTGGCTCCCTAACCACTAGGCCAAACTGGCTCACTTATAAAAGCTGTAAGCCCAAAAGGAGAGCTTTTCCAATTTCTGTCACACTAAAATTGCATAGGCTAGAGCCTAAACTCTTACATGTGAAGTGAGGGAAGAATCACAGATCACTTTGTGCCCAAAATGCATGGACAACCTTCTGACTTGAAAGGCAGGGTGAAGGGAAAAAAAAGGGAGCATCAAGAAGAGGCATACTATGCATCTTGGGAATATGAAGCACTGATAATTTGCTTTCTTATAGTGCACAGAAAGTGAAAATGGAAATAATCAGCATGCACAGTATCTTCCATTTGTCATTATAGAACCATAGATAATAGTGAACGATGCTATATTGCATGTGTAGATGTAAACAGCCAAACACTACCTGCACTTTGGCTTTGGCTGGACTGGCACTGTAGCATGGGAAAGGCACCAAAGAGCACAGAGGATTGCACAGTCCTGCACCCATTGGGCCACCATCCTGCTGTAGATGGACAAAAAGAACCATCACGGTCTTGCTCCACTGCCATCATGAGGACAAACCTGTACAAGCCTGTTCCCAGGCCCTATTTTTGAAGATGCAGAAAATGTCCAACTTTGGAGGGCATGGAAATAGGCCCGAGCAGAAATGTCAAAGCGGGGAAACTTTCATTCCTTGGCTTTGATGCCAGTACAGGTGAGAGGAGGTAGCCAGGTGAACAAAGCGTTGGCTGTGTCGTGGGCCGAAGCAAGCACTATGGCCCACAAAGCACTGTAACTGGCCGAACGTTCTTTTCACTTTTTCTCTTCTGTTCTATTTCATTTTAAACAGACTGTAGGGGGGTGGGGGGAATCTAAATTTTGCCAGGCCAAACGATAGGGAAAGCATTGCTTTCTTTCAGCTTCCTCTGTCTTGCATTCTTTAAACGCACTGCAGCAGTTTCATCTCAGCACTCTAATCTGTTTATGGCTTGGGTGGTCTTTCAGAAACACACTTGTGTAGCCTCAAATACAGCAGCAGCATGCCAGAGACTCTGTGCACAAGTAGGTGGTCAGATTATGTCCTAGTCCCTCCTCTTTCTCTGTAACTCTAGCCTGTTTATTTCATTATAATGGTTGTCTCGGGGAAGGGGAAAAAAAACCCTGAGGCTTGCTGCTGTCTATCATAGCTCTTCACAGCTGTGTTGGTGTTCAAGAATGGTCTCTTGAGACCAAACACAGAGATACAAATGTCTGATCATCTTAAAAAGTACAATATGTGATATTATTTAAACCAGAATGACTGCCACAGAGGGGGAGGGCTACTGTTTGTTGAGTGAATCTTCTTGAACTCATTGGGTGCTTCCCTTAATCCGGATCTACTAGATCCGGATTAAGGAGTGTACCCATTCCTTAGATCCGGATCTTCTTAGATCTGGATCTAAGGGCTGCAGTGGAAAAACACCCATGGACACAGTGCATGGACACACATTTGCAATTTCAGAAAGGGGGTACAGGCTTGATCAACAGGATGTATACTGGTGGGCAGCTTCTAATGGAGTGTTATTCAACTTTGTACGCTGTAGTTTTGAAACTAACCGATCTTTTTGCCTCTCTTCAGGTTCTGCTCCCACCATATGATGATCCTGCAAGTGCTGCAGCTAAAGAGCCCCCTCCACCTTACGTGTCAGCCTGAGCAATATGTTTGAAATGTTCTTAAAGATCAAATGGCTTTACCTTTCGCAACACCTGAGCAATAGGTACTTTCAAGACAGGTGTACAATCTCCCAGATTTTACTTCTTGTTACTTTGGTGTAGTTTATCTCTCTGTGTAAAAGTTCTTTGCAGAAAACAGCATAGAACTGGCTTGAAGAACCATCAAGATTAATTAAGGTCACATATAGAATCTCCACCCCTTAAATAATGTTTTCTAGGATTTCATTAAAAACGTGTATGTATCCAAGTAGTGAAAGGGATTTGAGGGAGGGGAGTTGTTCAGGGTTTCCAAACTGGTATAAACAGATTTTGAAAACAATCTTTCATGCCTCCATTTGAATTACTGTCATATTATTCTTTTTTATTTTTAATTCATGGTATCAAAGAAAACAACAACAAATTAAGCATAACACCATGCAGCCGAAATATCTCCCACAATGCTATTCTTCATCAGGATATAAGTAAGATGATAGCCACTCTCAGTAATGGAAGCTTGCTTTTTCAAAACGTCCATGGGGTTTGACAAAGCAAATGTTCATCACCCTAAAATACAACTATCCTTAAGCATGCAGTTTTATTTCTGTATATTAAGATCTAGGTCTCCTGTATACTAAACAGGCAAATAAGTTACATACTGTGATCTAAACACAAGGGTGCTTTTATTCTGTATCCTCTTTAAAATGTAGACAAAGACACAGAGTAGGAACTGTAAACATCAAAATGAGGCTGAATCTCCATGACATTTGGAAACAGTTTGGTGACTTAGTAGTACTTACTCTTCTGATCTGGGATCAACCACATGACCTCCTGTTTGTTGTGGGTTTCTTAGAATTATCCATGCTGTGCTGTGTTCCCGTAATAGCCTATTGCAAGCATCTTGAATTTCTGTCAGTGTGGCTTTCCCAAGGCACCTTACCAGTATTCCTACTGATAAAAGAACTTTGAAGCATGAAGTTTTATGTTAGCAACCGTATATACCATTCACTGTAGGCTGTTTGGCTTTAAAGATTTCCAGGAGTATCTAAGCAATGTGTAAAAAGAGGCAGACTTAAAACACAGTGGGCCTGTTCGCACTTACAGGTTGGAGTGGTTCCATCCGCTCCCTGGTGAAACCCACCTGGGAGTGGGATAATCCCTCCACAGAGCAACCCAGCTGTGAACTGTCCACAACTGGATGGGAGAGGTTAGCTTTCTCCCAGACAGCAGCATCTGCACCCTCTTTTGAGTGTGGCATAGTGAGTGGGCATGGTAGCGTGACCGCAATTGTGTACTCATGCGCAGTGTCCAGATTGCCATGGCAACATCCGAATGCATACCAGATGTTGCCTAGGATGTTGCCAGGGCGATCCGCCGTGCCCTGTCCATTCACACTTCCAAGAGCTGCTGGCCCAGTACAAGGCTTTTCCAGCACTTGAAGTGTAGATAGACAATGTCATATTGCTACCTTAACTGGCTGATACGGTATTATTATACCATACCAGTCAGGCAAGTGCAAAAAGGCCTATTTTTCCATTACATGTAAATCTCAGGTGCAGTCACTTGAAGCTTTTGACTGTAATGACCACCGTTTACGTACATGATAGGTAATGTGCATGACTCTTAATCTAACTTGTGTTCCACATATGTATGTTGTGTTTTGATCTGAAGTCAATTGATAGTGCTTTTGCATATATCCTTTGCCTTCTTGTGTAACCCCAGGCAGCAGTTACGTGCAGCAAAAGCAAACTACTTTCAAATCCCACTAGTTTTCAAGCAAAGATCAGCAAGTTCTTCAACTCTCCCATCACACTGATGGTAATTTTGAAATGTTCTGCTTTGTATGGATTGGGACTAATGTGCTTTAAGACCACATCTCGAATTCTTCAAGACTTTTGGTGTGGTACACAAATACTTCTTGAAAATTGAAAATGTGGACATTTTTCCATGGGAGCTTGCTTATAAATACTGTACTGCAAACTGAAGAAGCATACATTAAGATGTAACAGTGCTGGGTTTAACTTTCTTCCCATTAGGTCTTCGGGCAAAAAAATTATTGTGCCTGACAAATAATATGCATATTGCACTATCAGCTTAGATGTGAGACTGATTGACCTCACCATTTGAATTTCAAATCCCTATTGTTTCTATTTAAAATTATTCTGGTGAGATTCTTTTGTTACTGTACATTCCTCAAAATAACATTTATATAGCAATTGTTAAGTCAATCCGCTATTATGACTGGGGCAGAGGCTAAGAAAGGCTTGCAGAATGAAGATGCAATGAATTCCTGGCTGAACCAGAATTCAAGTGCGGGACTTGCTTGTTTGTAGATAAGTCTTTTGTGAGGAAATTTCAGGCATTTTGTCAGATATGTTTAATATTGTTGCCCGTGCTGGGTTTTTAAAGTTGAAAATTCATCCTGGTTTCTTATCTGTGGTTTTTTTTTTAATGGTACTATTATTATTTTACCCCAGGAATGCAGACAACATCTTCAGTAGCAAATGATCACCATAGAAGAAATGGCTTACAGTAGGAAACCAGCACTGAGTCTGTGCTGAGAAATTTAGTATGAGTCTATAGATGCACCTGCATGCACAATGAAAGCTCAGTTATCCAAATCCAGAAAAATGGATGTTGCTCTTTTTTCCAAATATTCTGGTGGTTTGAGCCCTCAGCTGCCCCAATAGCCTTCATGGTGTACAGATCCTAAGCTTTTTGCTATTTTTTTTTGATGTATAATGGGATCAAGGGATGTGTCAACCATTCTTAGGTTTAATAAGACAGATTCTCTGGCAGTTTCTGTCACATGCTTCTTGGTGTACAATGTGGTGTCTGCTCCTCAGTGACTATGCTGGGAACAGGACAAGACACCAAGGAGCATGCTAATAACCATGCACAACATGGCTGCTTGTCCCAGCCTACCTTTAGAGATAGCCTCTAAAGTTGCAAGCCAGGGGAAATTCTGCAGGATGTTCAGAAACAGCTCCAGCGGTTGGCTATTTCCAGAGCTTGACAGGGCTTGGAGAGACAGACAGGATGCCTCTAAAGGCCATTTGTAGGGAGTTGAGAGCAAGTGAAGGTTTTTGCCTTTGTCTTCTGCTTGAGATGCCCAGAAGAAATTGTTGGGCCGCTATGTGTTAAAGGATGCTGATAGATGGGCCTGTCTCCTCTTATGGTCTCTTATGGTCTTAAATGATGCCAGGTTCCATGCACCAGGTAGTCTACAGCAGATGGAGCTGACTGAAAGCTGGAAACATGAGGGAGACCACTTTAAAGCATTAACACTCTAGAGCACTCCCAGGCCTGGTTTTTGTGCATGGGAGCACTTCTGCTACTGAGGTTATGTGACCAGTATATTCCCCAGGAAGCCATTTCTCCCAGGAAATGCTCTGGCATGTGGACCCTACAATGCAGCAGGGCAGATAGCATAATCCGAATGGACCGTGTTGAAGCTGCTTTGGATTCCTTCCCACAAAATAATGACACATTTTCAAGGCTTCTCCGTATCTATCCCAAGAAAGTCTATGTCTAGAAAGTCTAAGGAAGCCTCAGCAAAGGATGACAAATCCATCATCACTTGGCCATCTCTTTAAAGTAAACAGAGCAGCAGCAGAATAGACATTAATATGGGGTGCTAAGAGTGGCTTAGTGGACGCTTAATGGAGGTTCCCAGTGAGTCATAATCAGGCTTTTACCGTATACATGAGTCCATACATGTGAGTGCACGTGTAAAGTGCTTTGCCATTGGAATGTACTGGTTTATGTTACTCTGCCCTGGAATTTTTAATGAAAGGTATTATGGAAATGATTTAAATAAAATCAGTATTCCCAACTGGGATCTGGCGCTTTCTTTTTACCCACAATAAAGCAAGATAAGCGTGCTTGGTAAATGAATCACTCTACTCCCACTGCTTCTAAATGCCATTGTTTCCATCATCCATAGAAGACATCGGCTCCATGGGTGTGTAAAATGAAGGAACATAACATCTATGGAAGTGTGGCTTTGACTTTTCTTTACCTTTGCCATTCTAATATTGTTAATATGTATAGAACAATACGTATATCAGTGTTCATCCTTTCGAATAAGTCTTTTGATCTTACCCATATCCCAAAACCTGTGAGATGGGTAGGTTGTATGACTTTACTCTTTCAGAGCACTGAGTAAACGAACAACACACTTTCCCTTACATAGACCTATTGTCAAACTACACATTCCTTTTGTTTTTCTATTTCATTTTGCATAATTATAAGAATGTAGGTCTACTTTTTTCATTCAAATCCATGAGGTAAACAAATCTCTAATAAAAAGTGTATTTCTTCAAGTCTGTACATTATTTCATACACACGTACACCTTTACATTTTATTTCACTCACAGGTCATTAATCTTGATAAACTATTGTGTGTGTCTTCACACAACTGGAATGAGCCAGTTTGGTCTAGTGGTTAGAGAGCCGGACTCTTACCTGGGAGTACCGGGTTTGATTCCTTCCTCCCCTGTGAAGCCAGCTGGGTGACCTTGGGCTAGTCACAGCTCTCTTCTGAGCTCTCACAGCCCCACCTACCTCACAGGGTGTCTGTTGTGGGGAGAATAGAAAGCTTTGTCAGCCGCTTTGAGTTCCCTTAAGTGGGTGAGAAAAGTGCGGTAGAAAAGCCAAATCTTCTTCATGTGTATGTTTGAGATCTTCATGTGTATGTTTGAGATTTACCTAAAGCTGCACCCTATGCAATTAAAAGGTGGATCACTCTCACGTTTTAATTCACATTAAAGGCCACAAATGCACTTTGAAATGCATGTGGATGGGTGACCCCTAAAGATGTCACTCCATCCAAGTTTTACCTTGCATTATGTATATATATTTTTGTGGGGAAATCACACCATAGCATATATAATAATTTTTTTAAAAAAGTAAGTAAGTAGAATGGCAAGTAGAAAATCAGCAGAACACAGAAAGCAGGCTTAGATGTCAAGGCCAGGAAATAACTCACATTCTTTAGCTGTTGGTGAACCTCAGGGTTGTGAAAAATACATTTTTAAAATGTTTCATTTCTGTAAATTATTCACCTGCAGAGGTGTGAGTCATTTCTAATTTGTACTGTTCATGTTCATCATACACCAGAGCTTAATATTTCAGTGCTATTCCTGAACAGACCCCCAATTCTTCCATTGTTTGCATGACCCAAAATTCAACTCTATTTAAACTCCTACTAATCACCTCTTGTACTCGTATCTGCTGCGCTGTAGGTTATTCCTGGCATTGCTGTGTGATTTTTTTCCTCTCAAGCATCTTGCTACAACATTGCTTTCCTTGGGTGTGTGTCTTCCTGCCACCCACGCCCAGAATTTTTCCTTTTTCACTGCAATGGCCACAGAAAAGAGAGGTGGTGAAAAATGGGTAATTCTGTTCTAAAGTGTTGCTTTTACCTGCATGGACTGCAATCATGTGCATAGTGGACTAGGCCATGGGTTGGACTTATGAATATATTACAAGTTGCTGCAATTCAGTTATGTGAAGGGCAGCATGTAGATAAAAGCAAATCTTTTCAGTCACTTCCTCACAGTTTCAATCCTTATGAATACAGGATGCACTCCTTTTCCAAAGCAGTGAGATACGACAACAGAAAGTGTGGCCTATATTTGGTGTAATAAAGTATTTTACGTGTATGCATAGAGGTGATTGCCCGAGAATAATTCTGTTTATGTGTCCTAGGATCCAAACCAAAAGATTTTAAAGCAGCAATGGAATGTCCACTTACCGGCCCTAAATCCAGATCTGTGGGTCCAGAATCACAGGGACGCATGGGTCATATCAGCACCATCTGCACTGAGAGCACTGATCCAGCCCATGCCTCCCCAAACTGCAAAGTTTCTGTTAAGTTTGCAGCTGCTCTCACATGTATATATACCTCCCAAGCTAGGAATGAAAGTTCCAAGCTTTAAAGCCTGGGGGAGTGATTTTTGTGGTGTTTGTAGTTTTGGAAGATGGATGTTGCCACTTGCATGCCTCCCATGTCCACAAGAGATCTGGATTTAGAGCCCCCTTAATCTGGATCTTGCTCCATCCAGCATAGGTGGAGCCAGACCAGCAGATGCAAGCCTTCTTGATCTGCATTAACATGTGGATGAGTGATCTGGATTAAGAGGCTCCTTAATCCAGATCAACAGTAAGTGTCTATGGGTGTTTTGCCACTGCACTCCTTTAATCTGGATCTAAGAAGATCTGGATCTAAGGAATGGGTACTTAGACCCTTTCATGGGGTCTACACGAAATCTGAAGGACCCATATCCAGATTTCCCTAGCTGTGGTGGAAACAGATGTGTCCCTAATGGGGGTTGTGGTGGAAATGGGGTCACCCGCCTCTCAGCCAAATGGGTCCTTAATGGGTGCTTCAATGGGTACTTAGTACCCATTTTTCCACCCATTAAGGACCCATTTGGGTGTGAGCCGGATGATCCCATTTCCACCACAGCACCCATTTGGGACCCGATTCTTTCAACTGCCGTGGGGGAAATCCAGATCTAATGGGTACTTTTGGGCCTTTAATCCGGATTTTCTGTAGACCCCATTAATGGAGTCTACAATGGAGTCTTCTCCCAGAAAATCCGGATTAAAGGAAGCCTGTTTCCAGTGGGGTCTAAAGGTGGCTAGGGGGAGGGGATGCACCTATGGGGGGGGGGAGCCCCGAAGTCCCAGCTTCAGAGTGATTTCGGAGTCATTTCAGAATCATTCTGAAATGACTCCTAAGTCCCTCTGAAGCATTCGCCACAGACTTCGGAGAGGCTTCGGAGCTGTCAGCGCGGTCTGTTCGCTATTAGAAACCCAAATACAAGAGTTGGATGACATTAAACTCTCTTGGAAGATGGATGACAAAGCCATCTTGGGAAGATTCTGCTCAGGTATAAAGTTCAGCATGGGGCAACTAAGACAGTTGAAGATTAGGTTTAGGAAATAAGTGTCCAGTAAATAAGGCTGCCTTAATCTAAACTTGTTTCCACCAGCAGTGCTGATGGATTTGTCATCAAAAACATATTGAGGACACCAGGTTAATGAATGCTGTTTGAAAACTGATTTGCATTTACTTACTTGCCAGTGTTTTTGGATGATTAATTACCTGCTTCAGTGTGCGTGTTTAGAGTGGTTTCCAAAATCAGAGAAAATGAAAATGGAAGTACAATATCAGTATTCATCCTATGAATTTGAATCCCTGAAATAATTTCTGACGCCAGACAAGGACATGTTGGCCATAATACATCTGTCTGGTCATCCCTGGATTTCAACCAAAATGCTTCTGCAAAACTGGCCAGTTTCATATTTTTATTAATTCAGCTGGTTGTAGAAAAGCCAGATCCATGGCCTTTTGCTTCAGTGTCTGTACTTTTGAGGGATAGGATCCTGGGTAAACGAACACTAAGAACATTGTTGTCATGCTGCCAAGGAATATAAAATTACTTGGAAGTCCAAAGAAACATTCTACACGCACCAGTTAATCTTGACAGTTACCTGAAACAGCTGCGTGGTTTTTAAGCAATTAAACTGGAGCAAATGCAACAAAACTATTGTTTTTAAAAGTAAGCATTGTTTATGTAATTGAATATAGACATTAAGAAGTTTAGGCCCATAATTTTCACGATGTGCCTAGATGACTCTGGGGCTGTTGTTGCACTTTCAACTAAGACCCCATTAGGAACCTGACAGGTACACAATTGGTACAGATCAGTTACATACCTTCCACACACTGGAACTCTTAGGAACCCCATGAGGACTCCACTCTGAACGTGCTGTACCCATGAGTGCTGGCAAAATCCAGATTTAATAGGGTCTTCAGGCCCTTAATGGTAGACCCCTTTAATGGTATCTTCAATCTGGTTTTTCGCCATGCAGGCTGTGCATCTGCATGTATGCTGGGGCAGTGGGTCCAGGAGCGGGCCTAGAGGCTGTTATTTGAAGTGGAGAAGCTCCGTCCATCAACACACACACTATGTAGGCCCACACGTCCTTTCTAGTGGTCTATGAAGTTGGGCACAAGCTCCGTAGCGGCTACGTAGGCAGCTACAAAGCTATGTCTCTCCGTCATGCCCACTGTAATCTGAAATGACCCCTGACTGACAGCTTCACGGGCCAATCATGCCACACCACTGGCATAGCTTCCTGTCCAGGCCTAATCATAGCCTCAGGATGGTCCATGCGGACGCATGGGGCCCTCGCCATGATGCAGATCCCTCTTCTGGCCAATATTAAACTGTAGGAGCCCTGGCCTTTATTTATGCTCAGCAACCCACCCTTCAGGTACACATCCAGTCTGCCTCGGGTGTGATTAGAAATGCCATCTGTTCAAGCAAAGTTCTCACACAATCTGTCAAATGTGTTTGGTGGCGGTCCCCCCCACCAGGTCTCCAGGACAACACAGAGGTAGGTTGGTTCCCTTTTGAACGGTGCCTTAAATCCTTTCCACCCATCTGCAATGTCTAAGAAGCGAATAAAATATTTTTATTCAGAGAAGAGAGATACTGGAAGACGATTTGAGCAAAGTTCTTACCGGAGCATCAGTCTTCAATGCCAATGTGTCTTGATTTTGGCCTAAAGTTTCAGACAACTAAATAAATTCTCACCTGAAATTGAAGAATTCAGATGAACCTAATGAGATGGAAGTTAACAGGGACAATAACACCGCTGGGAAGGAGCAACTGCCTTCTATAGACTGTATGTGTCATCACTGTATATGAAATAAACTGCTAGGTACTTCTTGGCAGTCGAAGATGGGAAGTAGATTAAATTACTATCAATGGCCCATGTATTCATTAAAATTACATGCCAAACAATAAAGCTACCATTATTCTTTGAAATAATTCTCTGTTGAAATCAATCAGCCAGTAAACGGAATATTTTATTTATTATTTATTTATTTATTTATTATTTACATTTATATCCCGCCCCATACCCGAAGGTCTCTGGGCAGGTTCAACCTTCAAGCAACAGAATAAATCAGAAGAAGGAGCGATAAGGGGTGTTTTCCCATTATCACTAAAAGTACCCATTAAGTACCCATTAATGGGTACGTAATGGTATTTTTGTACCCATTAATGGGTACGTAATGGTATTTTTGTACCCATTAATGGGTACTTAATGGGTACTTCTAGTGACAGTGGAAAATCACCCTAAGTAAGATCTGGTATTACTCTTTAACAAACTTTGTATGAAAAATATGGATCTATCTGATTAAAAATTGAAAACATAATACAGTACACAAGTGGGTTTCCTCCATTGTTTGGGGTACAGGGCAATTTTCTCAGTTTCTCATCTCTCCTCCAAATGGGCTCAGGCGAGACCTATTTCTTAACCTGGCCAAAGCCCATTTTGTGTACTGCTGTTCTTTTGAATAGATCAACAGTAGGGATGAGTGATAAACATTTGTCACCTTTGTAATTCGTATTAATTGTGAGGTTTCAAAACTTGGCATTCAAATAAAATATTGGCCATATCTGAAGACTGACCTTTGCATGTGATGTGAAAGTTTTGGTCCCTTTGTTCAAAGCTTTGTAGCAGATTCAGAGTGGATTCAGGGGGGTTGACTGGTGGCAGTAGGGATTCACAGGGAAATTGAAGAAAAGTCTATGCCTAGCACATTCAAAGTGGCTCCATTTGCGTGAATGCGAAGTTCTGCCCCATTCGCTTCTACGTTAACGGAAGCGGGGATTTGTGCATATCTCTAACCAACAGGGGAGATATGCCCCTCCAGCTGTTCTCAAATTTTCTTGACTGTTGCTCAGACTTCCTTGACTGTCCTTTGTCTTAAACCTATCACTAACATGTTGAACAATGCCGTATGTTTCCTGATCCTTTCTTCACCTTTTCTTCTCTCTTAAGACTTCATGAGCAAAAGAAAGCTTGGCTCCCAAATATTTCTATCAAATCTTGTCTTTCTCTTTTTCGTTCCTTGGCCCTTGCCAAACAGCTGGACTTTTAAACCAAAACACATATCAATGTATCTCCTCCATATTGTTGCTTTCTGACATAATATTCAAAATGCAGTGAGATTCCTTCAGCTGGTGTTAAGGAAACCACTGCCCAGAATGTCTCCTCCACCCTGCTTTTATCTGTTGTCCTAAGAGATTCAGCAAGTAGTTTATGATCACAATCCAGATTGGCAAGGGTTGTGACATTTTTATACTTACTGGAGAAACAAGCTGGAGAGATTACATCACTGTTTTAATAAAGTGAAGGCTGGAACTTGAAAATTGTTTTCAGTTGCAGAATTGGACTTCTAGTGTCAGTACTGGTATATACTGAATTAAATTCAGATTGCCCACATTGTATTTGAGTGACGTGGCTGTTCATCTGCTCAGTTCAAGATGAGTTTCTTCCCAATTCAATCTTTTCTGAAGTTGGAAAACCAAAAATTCAGACATCTGGATGGAAATAGGCAAAATCTATTTATTCTTGGTGCAGAGAGCAATGACAATTGATGCCACTGTTTTTATAAATTGTATTCGGTTGTATGAGTAGAGAATATGCATTATCAATTTTTTCTATAATAGCATTTTGAAATAACATTTCTTATAGTTTCTGTTTGCAACGATCATAAAGTAAACGCTATCAGAATATAGTCTTAAGGGTTTCTCATTAGTTACCCCTAAAGGTTTTTCCGATTGCAGTCCCAGCTGGTTACAAAGCATGAAAGGAAACAGTAATTGGAAAGCTGATGCCATGTGTTGTATTATCTTTTATTAGTCTGAAGTGGTAAGGGTTTGGAAGAACACCACCACCCCCAAGAAATGAAAAAGCAAAAGAAAAGCAAGATCAAGAGAATAAGGGCCATTTAGAAGAAAATAAGAGTAGTCTATCCCTCACCAACTGGGTTCCCTCAGACAGTTTTGGTCTGATAGATGTTGTAGTTCTAAACTGTATTAGATGCATGGACTACAGGACATTTGTACCACTTAATTGATGGCTTAATCCAAGGCTGCTCAACTTGCAGCCCTCCAGATGTTCTTGAACTGCAGTTCTCAGCATTCTGTGGCAGCCATTGGCCCAAACCACAACTCTTTGAACTACTCTGAGCCTTGTCAGGGAAGTCAATGCCTGCTCATCTTGTAAATATGCACCAGAAGTCAACTTGCAGGCTGAAAACACAGCTGGAATCACTGCTGGGGAACCAGAAATGTGGCAGATATCGGCCTGCACCACCTGTCCACAGCAAAATGCCCCCGCCTATGTCCCTGGGGTAGCTGCTCAGCATGGCAGCCCTACACTCAGCCCCTTTTAGGGGATGTTTGAATGCAGCCTCAGAAATTATTCTGTAAATTTACTGCACATTAGGGTTGTGCACGAAAGTACTTTCATTTGAAAGTTAAGGTGGTTAGAAGTCCAGACTTTTTGTAGCCTCCTCACATTCTCAGCTATTTTCAATAATACCTTCAGTAATCATCTGGCCACCCTGCCCAGGCACCCCATGTCCATGCTCCATTAACTTAGGAGTGAGTGAATGAGGAAACTCAAACCCCACCCAGGGGTGGGGCGGGAAGAAGAGCAGGGGCAGGGAGGTAGGGAGAACAATTCTTGTTGGAGCATCACAGCATGAGACGACAGACTGGAGTTGGGGGGGCGCAACTGGCCATCAGAGCAGCGATGGACCACAAGAAGCAGAGGGTGTGAGGAGGAGGAGGACAAGAGTTTTGATGGAGCGACGAAGGAGGGGCACGGCACAGGGGTCAGACCTGTTCGAGCAGCAGGTGGATGTGGCAGAGGGGTTCGTGCCCTGCTGCTCCTCCCTCCATGCCCCTCTGCCACACCCCTCCACCAGTTCCTGGTGAAGCTATGGGAAAGTCCCAAGGATAGATCCTATTTTGCTTCTTGACCTTTGCCTTCCCCTTTGCCTAAGAATTTACTTTTGAGGAGCCCTTGCTCATGTGTGGTATGTGCTGCAGATCAAAAAGTCTTGGTGGAAGCCGTACTCTTTACATCAGCGGTTCTCAACCTTCCTAATGTCGTGACCCCTTAATGGAGCTCCTCATGTTGTGGAGACCCCCAACCATGGGGGTAGAGCAGCTGGGAGGTGGGAGGGAAGGGTGGTGAGAGACTCATCGTGACCCCTCTGAAAGGGTAGTTCGATCCCCAAAGGGGTCCCAACCCTCAGGTTGAGAACCACTGCTTTACATAAATGGATGATGACAAAATGGCACACTTTGGGCAAGTAAATAAAGGGAGCAGATGCCAAAACAGTGGCTACATTTGTACCTGACTCCCTCCAGACACCTGAGTTCCAGTGATATTTCCAGTCCTGCTGGCAAGATGGACAAAAGGGATGATTGATTATTGGACAAACCTGGACCATCTTGGAGCAAAAAAAGCTGGATTTTCCTGCAAGTAGGGCTACATTTTACAATATCCTGATGGAAGATATGCTTGAAGTAGAGCTGAAAAGCGACAAAATGAGATACTAGTAAAGAAGGGTCCCAAAAGCGGTAGTAGTTGTGGAGAAGTCAATTTATTATTTTATTTTTGCCTCCCTGAACCAAAGTCTTAGGTTCATGGCTCCTGTTTTTTTCTTTCCCCAATAGAATAGCTCATCAGTCCAATTCAGGAACCATAGTATTATGCATTGGGGAAGGGGGTGTTGGTATATTTTACAATATCATGTCTTTTAATTACATTCTCAACTTCCCTCTGGAAGTAGGCAATGGCAAAGAACTTCTGCCCCTCTGTGAAGAAAACTGCACCCAGGTGAACATATAAACTCAGGCTGTGGTCAGACATAATAAAAGGGTCGCCTCAGAGAGTGACCATATAGACTCAGGTGTAGCCCTGGCGTTTCCAAACCGAGCACAGGACATTCAGGGGAGGCAGGAGAAGCAGACACTGACCGCTGTGTGCGAACAATCCCACCTCCAAGCCACCTGTGAGCCTCCCCAGCTGCTCTTTCCTGCTGTGTCTGATCACAGCCTCAGAGTTGTAAAGGAAATTTCAGAAGTGCGTAAAAAGGATTCCAAGTGGCAGTCTGGCGAAGGTTTTGTCCCTGAGGGTTTTCTTTCAAAGTTTCCAAGCCTTCCTCCTCTTGGCTCCCTTAGTCATGAGGAGAAAAAGATGGACACCCTTCCCTTCCCTTCCCTTATTTGGGTTTTTTAAAGAAAAGAAGCTGAAAGTCTTTCGGTACCCTCGATCCTGCAGAGCCTCTTCTCCCTCTTCCCCCACATAATCCACGAATCGTGAAAGTCAAGGATCCACTTGCACCCGATCCAGCGTTCCCACAACAAGGCTGGAGAAGAAACGTGGCGCGCGCCCTTTTCTCTGGTCGCTTTGCGCGGCAGCGACGACCTGAAGGGAAGGCGCCTCCATGGAAGTAGGAGTAGGAGGAAGATGCCCGTGAGAGTCGCCCTCAAAACCCTCAGTGTGCTTTGCAGACACTTTGCGTGCGACTGTGTCTTCATCCCGCTGTGCCTTGTCTTCCACACAGTATAAAGCCCGCACAGACGCCGCGCCCGCCTGTCTCCCCATTCCCGAAGCCGGCTAGTCCTCTCCTCTCTCTTCCCATTCCCACAACGTAGTGGGAGCGCGGCGCTAGGGCTTGGCCCTTCGGCCGTCCCCTCCCCTTCCCCGCAGCCAAGGCGTTCAGGGATGGGACGGGGACGGGGAGGCAACGACTCCCCGGCTCGCCTCTTCTTCTCTCTTTTCTTCTTCCATCCTCCCTCCCTTCTTGCTGCTGCTGTTGCTACCGCTGAGCAGCGCTTCCTCGGCGGCGGCGGCGCTGCTTCGCGGTGCGCGTCTCCTGCTCTTCGCCTTCGACGGGCTCGGGGCTTGGCCGGCTGGGCTGCCGCCGGAGCCCTTGCGAGGGAACGGCGAACGCCCGTGCACGGCAGCAGCAGCAGCAGCAGGTAAGGAGAAGCGCCTCTCTCGGGCATTTTGGCGCCAACCAAACCCAGGAGACCGCAGGCGCCTCGCTCAGCCTCTTTTCCCCTCAGCGCCCGCGCCGCGCGCATTGCTGTCCCTGTTCCTTCCGCTCCCTTGAACGGCGAGTCTCGTCTAAGGCTTGCTTGTCCTCAGGGACGCCCGGAGGGGCCGAGAAGACTGCCCCTTCCAGGCCAGACACCAAGACTAAATACTGGCCCGAAGGCGAGGCGGAGATCCATTTTGTTGACCGGGGCTGCTGCTGGCTGGCGAGCAAGGCTTCCTCCTCCTCACCGGCTGCTGTTCCTCTCTTGAGGGTTTTTGGGTTGGACCCATGCTGCCCGGGGATGGGGGGAATGCGGAAAGCCTGGCTTGGGCTAAGAAATGGATACAGACCATCATCGGGGAAGCCGGGTAGGCGCTTCTGAGAAGACTGTTTCACCCAGACAGCATTTATTTAATCCGCATTTTTTGGTAATCCAGAGTAAAGCACATGCTGCGTCCATGTTTTAATCCAGCTTCAGTCCACTTTGAGAGGGAGACAGCACAGCAGCAAAAGGGGTCCAGTCGTTTTCTTTCCGCTTTCCCTAACCCAAAGGTGGATAATGCCAAAGGCAAATAGCTTGTAATTTTGCCAGTGCATTAGCTCACTCTGAAAGCGGGCTGAAGGTGGATTAAAATGTAGGTGTAAATGCAGCCTCATTCTGGATTATCCATGCTTTGTTCTGGATTCTCCAAATAATGTGGATTAAGTAAGCGCTCTCTGGCTGAAGGGAAACAACAGTCCAGTAGGTAGCATTTGACAGAAGGGACTTGATGGCCCTTTTCCAATATGCTGAAGGATGTCAGAGAGAAATTGTGTCGGTGTCCCCCTACCTCCAGAATGCAAAACAAGGTATAATAGAGTTACAAGAAAGCAGATTTCAGGAGGGAGGAAGGGCAGTTCAGTAATTGAGCCAGTGTTATGGACACTGACATCTCTGTGTCTGGATCTGTTCAACAAGGCACTGGAAAGGGATCTGTGGGGATGCTTTGATATGGTTTCCTTGCATGTACTATTGGAAATGATTCGGTGGCTCTGATCCTGTGCAATCCTGTCAAGACTTCTTAATATGAACCCTCAATAAACGGGCTTACCTTTTTTTTTTCTGTGGTTGCCTCCAGACTTATGGTTAAAGTAAAAAGCACAACTTACCTGCTGCAAAGTGATGACTGGTTGTCCTGCTTCAAAACGAAGCTGCATAGCTTCCTATGGAAGCTGCAAGAACTGAGTTGGGGCATGCGGTCACATGGGTTGAGGCAGCCAATCAGGTTTGAGGTTCCATCCTGATCTCCTCCTGCTCTTCTTGCCCTTCTGTCCAGACTGGCGGGAAAATTCAAATTGCGTTTCTATTGCACAGCGAATGTCCTTAGATCAGCATTAAGGTAAGTGTGCAGTAGTGATCGGATAATGCAACGCCATGATGATCCATCAGTCATCGTGTGTGACGCCCCGATCACCATTGCGCATTCCGCTGTGCAGTATAAACAATTCTGGACGCAGCCGTCCTCTTTGTGCCAGCTGGTTTTTTTGCGTGCCTTGACCTTTGAAAGAGCTTTGCAGTTTATCCAAAAATAATGCAGATAATACTACAGATGAAACCCTCATCTCTTGCCACCAGTGAACCTTGAAGCATATTAAGAACGAACAAAAGGAAACTGTCTTTCCTCAATATAAGATGCTGTTTCCAAAGTAATACTGTATTCAAAACTCCCTGCCAAGTCTTTCAGTGGCATCATATTAGGCATATCTCAGGAAGACATGTTGCACTGGGAACAAGTTATCCATGCAGTTTTTCCAGAGATTATTAAAGTACAAAATGTAATGAAAAAGATATTGTTTGAACATGCATTTAGATTACGCTTCCCATGGAATGTTTCTATTTGAAGGCACTTAGACTATAAGCTTCAGAGCTGATGGTTTGTGGTTAGTACAACACAGACCTATGAGCAATAAATGTTGGAAAATGTGCTTGATTTGACCACCTGAAACTTAGGCCCTTTCTGCATTGGGCCTTATTCCAGATTATATCTTGGACTAAGGACCTGCTATTCTCAGGGTTCTGCAAACTATGGCAGACCCTGTCCAGATCCTGTCATAGCCCACGCTAAAATCCAGAATAAGGCCCAGTGCAAAATGAGTTTTATGCTCAGAGGGCATGTTCCCACCTACTGCAAATCTGGATTATTCTGGTCCGGATAGAGGTGCGGGTTAGAGTTTTCAGCAGGGAACAGCACCGAACGCACATTGGGTTGTTCCCATTACTGGACCTGCAAGTGCTCAGAAGTGGTTTTGGAAAGGACAGGAGCCGCTGCTAGTACCGGCTCCCCTCTACTCGGCCAAGCCTCCTGGCGCCCCTTCCCTCTACTCGGCCAAGCCACTGCCACCACTGCCGGGCTCCCCTCTACTTGGCCAAGACGCCTGGCACCCCCCCCCCTACTCTCCAAGCCTCCTGGTGACCCCCCCTACTTGGCTTTTTACCCCATTACCCCTCCCCGAAAGCCAATTGCAGAGGCAGTTAAAGAAAACCCACCTTTCCCAGTGAAAATACCCGTCTCAGAAGGCTTTAGTTTGGTTACTGGCAGAAAAGTCCTGTTTCAACAGGGCTCCCCCCCCCCCCAGATTTCTGCAGACTGGTGCTCAGAAATTCCAGAGAAAAGGAAGTGGAATGGGAAAGGGGCTTGCCGGATTCGGATTCCTGACCAATATAATGGGAATTCTGGATCCCGAGTTTGAATCAGGTCCGGATTTTAGTCCCTTTGGGAACGCAGCCAGAGTCTGCAAACTTTAGGGAATTTTGAAGTAACTGATGCTCATTGCCGATTCAGCTCAAAGATGTTGGATGACTATCCACAAAGAGTGAGCTTTGTGAAAAGGTCTGTTGTCCATAGAGCAACCGAATAGGCTTGCTAAAAAAGGAGACAAGTGCTGTCATTACCAAATCTTTCTTACTAAATCTTTCTCCCCCACATCCAGTGGAAATTATGCAAAGATGACCAAACTATGAGATTACTGTTTCAAAGACCACTGTAGACTTCTTCACGGTTTCCTTTAGCATGCTGGCAAGTATTAGCTGCAGAGGTCACAGTGGTTCCAGATGGAATTTAAAAGGAAGAGGACTTTTGGCTTTCTTAACAAGGTTGATCAGTTTTATGCAACACTGCAGTTTCTGCTTGTGGCAGGAAATTTTCCAGATTATTGTATAAGGGTAAGATTGCGAGTTCTGTGTCAGAGTAATATAATGCTGCCATCAGTGGGAAGAATCATGTCCCAAACTCTGAAAAGTTGCAGTTGAATATTAACCTGTTGTGGAGTTGCTAAAATACATCTTTCACCATTCTTTGCCTTTGGCAAGCTAGGACTGATGGGACTGTAGTTCTGCACCATCTACAGGGCCATGACTTCAGCACTTCTTGAGTAAAGTAGACCAAAGGAATGATTCAGGTACCTCCTATGTACTCATGTATTTTAATGGGGGAAAGACAGCGATCACTTGGGCAAAGACAGCCTGTTCTTTATCCCAGCCCCATTTTTAGCTCATGAAGTGACTGAGAGGCCCCTTAAAGCTTGTCTTCAAACATTAAGAAGCTTTTTTGAAGTTGACCACTGAAGGCAGATGATTCCAGAGAACATTCCGCAAATAAATGTTTTTATCATACACTTACCT
Source organism: Aspidoscelis tigris stejnegeri (assembly GCA_023333525.1). Lineage (NCBI taxonomy): Eukaryota > Metazoa > Chordata > Lepidosauria > Squamata > Teiidae > Aspidoscelis > Aspidoscelis tigris. The sequence continues at coordinate 27,655,470 of JALMGA010000004.1, read as the reverse complement.
TTGAGATATCGACACTGGAGTAGTTCTACAGAGGAAAACTCATTTATCAAATGTTCTGAAGTGCTATGGCATGTCTTGTCAGTTAGCAGTTCTGTTATTTTGAGTGTTTTGCACACTGTTGTTGCATTCTGTCATAAACATTTACTGAAGGAAATCCATGATGAAATACACAGAACTGCTGCAATTCAAAAAGTTCAATCTAGTGCATCCCTGAAACTTAACCAGAGCTTCCAAATTACCTCCTATATATGCCAACAGGGGTGCTGACAGGGTGAAATGGACCCTTAACAAAGAGAGCAATATGCCCCCAGCAGACTAAGGCCTTTTCCACACTAACCTTTATCCCAGACTAGGGAGGGATATAGGCACTTGTCTTCTGCACACTAGTGCAGAATACAAAAATCCCACTCCTCTGTAGTATATTTCATCTTCTCCAGACAAAGCTATGGACCAAGATGGGCACCGAAATGCCACCCTTTTTTAGTCCTGCAGTTGACCCCAACAGAGAGGTCCATCAGTGTACTGTGCTACACGCAGAAAGAATGCCTCTACAGTTGGAATACAGCAGGGCCCTTGTTTCAGTAGAGTAAAGGCAGTAGTCTCAAAAGTCGGCACACCACAAGAAATGATGACAGTCAGGAATTTTCGTTCTCAGCTTTTGAGAGCTAGTCTCAGTCCTTGAAGTTGGGTCTGGCCTTCAAAAGTGGCAGCTGAGACTGGGCCCAGATGTGCCATCTAAAGTTCAGAAAGCTGTTAAGTTAAGCCCAGTGTGTTTATCCAACACAGTGAGTTAGTCCTGGGCCAGCATGGTTTGGGTTAGTCCTAAGCCTCAGATCATAGAGTGCAATAATACATGAGCACCAAGCTCAGCAATCAGCTGTATTAGCTGTGCCTTGATCAGCCTGAGTCTGTTGCAAAGCCAGTCTTGTTCAATATGTACCATATTTGAGCTCAGCAATGGAATAAAACTAGGATATAACTATAACAAGTAAATATACATGAAAAATATTGTTGTTTTTCCTTATTTGAGGAAGAAAAGTTGTGAAGGAAAAGGCATTCATGTCCTTGCATGTAAAAATGTGTGCTTTTAAGATCTGATTTTAATACAGTTACTTAAAGCAGACATTTTATTGGGTGTTTCCTTTTCAGGGCCATTTGGACAGGCCAAACCACGGACTAGCTGATATGTTATACCACAGCCAGAAGTAGTATCTTCTTTGTAAAGGAAAGTTCTTTTACAGATGCTGTGGCTGTTCTTATGCATGTGGTGTGTTCTTTCAAAAAAGAATATCAGAAGGAGAAATGTCTGCCATATTTACTGGGAATAGCTACCCCATGAGAAAATTCACTTCATGTTTTTCTTGTCACAGTGCCTTGTCCTGGTTGTTCGGCTCATGCTGCACTCACTTCTTTCTCCTGAAAAATGAAGAAAATGATCTCATACTTCTTTTTGCTGATTGGAGTTTTCCTTACCTCAGCCCGAGAGAGGCATCTCCCATGGGAAATTTTAAGTCAAAGAAATGATGCCACTTTATTTGGTGAGTTGCAATTAGGGTCTCTAATGTAAAAAAAAAAAGGTAAAAATGAAGTACATGGATCAAGACTTCCTAATCCTGGCAAGATAAGAAGATTGGGTGACATAAGCAATTACTAGTAGTCGAAAGTGATAGATCAAACTGAGGCTGCATCTGGATATTGTTTACTTGTTCCTCTGTATTTGGATATTTCGGAATAAAGCATGGACATTCCGGAATATCCGTGCTTTAATCCAGAATATCCAAATATAGTGGAATAAGTAAGCCAGTATCCTGCCTAACTTGGTGATTGTATTTTAAAATGTCAGCAGCTGCAATCTCCAATGCACAGGGCAGGAACGGCAAGCACACCGCACCTCCTAATGATGTGAGCGCCAATCTTTCCGGATAGCCTGCAATCATCCCATGCGTGGGATTGGCTCGCTAACCAATGCATGCCGGACCCCCAAACTGTGCCGAGACTTGTTTTTTCAGGTACCAAATTTGTCCCTGGTTTGGCATGGTTTGGGGGAATTTGGTCCGTTTTCCATGGACCAAGTCCCAAACACATGGGGACGCCCCTTGCCAATCTCGTAATGGAGAGGGTGGATGCTATGAGAGCCTCTATTTTCCATAAAGTATCCTTTGAAATTTTTAACTAAAAATCAGTATAGAATTCATCTTTTTCCTTACTAACATTTTTCAGCCGTATCTGAATCAACTCAGAGAAGTTCTGTTTAAAGCATAGTTGGAAGAAAAATGATGGAGCGGATCCAGTTCCTGTGATCAAGATCCAGACTTCCTATTTTGGGCTTTTCTCCAGTGGTGACCAAACTAACTTTAGCCCTTCATCTCTATTTAACTTATTTTTCTTTCTCTCTGGCTTTGTTTCCGAAAATATTGCTCGCTTGTTATCTGTGGACAATTATTATACTATCATTATTTGATTATTAGGCCACTTTCAAGAGAAAAAGAGAAGAAATGATTAGACACAGCGGTGAGATAATAATGTGGAAAATGGATTAATATGCCAGAATTTCTGCATCCCATCAGGAATGGAATTCCATTTTTGGTCATTCTGGCCCATGCTCAGCAACCTCTGAGTTTGAAAGCTATTCTCTGTCACTCTCTGTGAAGAAAGCTAGACTTTGGCCTCTGGATGACTGAATTCATATAGTTACTTTATTGTCCTCATATGTATCTGGTTCTTGCCAAAACATCTGTAATGAACCAAAAGGATATGAGGGGCATTTCCTCTAACTTGTCACCAAATGATCTACAATGAACCAAAAAGATATAGGGAAGCATATTTCGGTAATCTGCTTAGGGATATGCAAAATATTTCAGGTTCAGAACAGCCCTAAAATTACGTCCAAGTTTGATCATGAAACTCTGATCATTGTTTGGAGTTTTTCGTTTCTGACACTTCAAAATGCCATGTTTTGCAGACATATTCCCTCGTTTTCCCCCCTTGTTCATTGTCGGTGGGATATTAAAAATGTAAAATGACCCAGTTGATTTTTTGCTTTTGTGTTGAGTGGTTGGTAGCACCTGTCATGGCTTATTACTCAACTCCCTTTGGGATTTTAAGGAGACACCCATGGGAATCAGTGGGATATTTTGAGGTTACCCATTTTTCCATGTGGCTAGAACATGCAAATATTTCTAGGGTGTTTTTCCACTAGCACTAAGTACGCATTAGGGACCCATTAGGCTCAGAGCAGGAAGACCCCATTTCCACTACAGACCCCATTAGAACCACATTTGTTTCCACCTGCTCTAGGGAAATCTGGATCATATGGGTCCTTCAGGACCTATAATCCGGATTCCCTGTAGACCTCATTTAAGGGGTCTACAATGGTGTCTTCAGACATCAAATCTGGATTATAGGGAGCCTGTTTCCACCACAATTGGGCAATTGGGTCTAGGGGTGGTTCAGGGGTGGCACCCATGGGGGCGATGCCCTCAAACCAGCTCTGAAGAACAGCACAGGCTTTGAAGAGGACCAGAGAACTCCAAGGGAAAAGAGGCCAGTGGAGGAAGGAGGTGGCTGATTCTGCCAGCACTCCCTGGCCAAGCTAAGTAAATCTCCAGAAAATCTTTGAAGTTTTCGGCAAATCGCTCCAGAGATTCTCCGAAGCGATTTGCTGCAAACTTTGGAGAATCTCTGGAACGTCTATGGAAATTGCACCCCCTGTCCCACAAAAAACCTGGGGTGACAGGCGGGCCCCATGTGGGACAATCCAGATTCACCATATGGGTGTTCTGGCATTTCCACTGCGGGCAGGCTAGCACCCATTGCTATTGGGTGCTAGACCATCCGTGGAAGCACATTGGCCATGTTCCCATTATAAACTTATTTCAGTTTCAAAACGGTTTCAATCCTCGCAGTTCCCATGTCAGGTTGGCTTAACACGCTTTCCGCGTATTAAATCGCCCCAAAGCATTGTAAATGTTAATCCTCATTTCAACAGGTCTCACTCCGGTTCGTGCGCTTGAAATGTTTTGCATTTTTTACTGTGGGAACCATACCGTGTTAAGGGATGAGAATGCATGTGTAGGGTTTCCCTGCCCCAATAGCTTGCTTCCAAAGATAGTGATTTTACTGTCAAAATCCCCCCCTTAAAGCAGCTGCTACACTGTAGCAATCCAACCACTTCACACCTGATAACAATGTTGCAATTCTCTGCAATTTTGAAAGTTCTGACCTTTAAAAAAGGGAAAGGAAAGGAAAGCAGCTGCACGTTCTGTTTTTAAGGATGTGGATGTGGATGTGAGCGGGTGAAGGGGGCTTGAGTTGCTGCTGATGCTGTGTGCCCTGGGCAATGGGGAAAGGAGGGGAAAGAATCACTGGCTGCCCGCTGCCGTTTTTCCTCCATCCAGGCAAGCGGCAGCCACCCAGCTAGGCTCCGTGAAGGGATCCATTCATGCCAGGAGGAAGAGGGCAGGGCAGCCCCAAAAAGCGGCTTTTAAAAAGTAGCCACTTGAGTTCCCCCTTGAGTAACGTAAGCCACCTACAATCCTCAGAATCCGGATCAAGTTGAAAGTAATGGGATCAGGCAAATTCGCATTTGCATCCGATTCTATTATTTCTGTTTAGGGAAACTGAATTAAGCTTATAATGGGAACGCGGCCATTGGGTACTTCCCTTAATCCAGATCGATTAGATCCGGATTTGTTGAAGTACCCATTCCCTAGATCCGGATCATCTTAGATCCGGATTAAGGGAGGTCAGTTGGGAAAAAAAACCTAGTTTTGTTTTGTCAGAATGGACAGTTTATCCATCTTTTTTCTTTTAATCACAAAAGATAACGCAATTAAGTGTTCTATGCACATTCCTATAGAGGGTTCACTGAGTTGCCATATGGGAAGGAAGATAAAAGTTCTACTCAAACGGGGGCAGCAAAGTAAATTTCAACAGGTGTAGTCTGTAAATCAAAGAACACCTGCTAAAATTTCCTCTCATACACAACTACTAAAGGCAAAAGAATTCCATCTGCTTCTCTCTGAGTGCCTTCAGATACACATGAAAGCAGCAAAGGGACTCCACAGCTTTGGTTGCCCACAGTATCCTCTGCAACTCCCCCACCCCCCAAGTAAAAAGCTGATGATTAACCATCAGTTTTTTAATTAGGAGATTCTGAGGCTGTTAGAGGGATACTGTGGGTGATCAAAGCTTCCTGTCTGACTGACAGGAAGTGGCTGCAAATTCCCTTTGCAGCTTCCTAACTTCCTGTCTATCGAACAAGTGGCTGTGAATTCCTTTCACAGCTTCCCTTCAGACAGGAAGCGACTGTAAAGGGAATTCACATTTTCTCCTCAAGTCTGGAGGCACTCTAAGTCTACTCTAGTGATAAAAGACAGAATAATTTAGGTTTCCTTGACTTTTGACTTCCCCACTGTAGCACGGTGTCATTGGAGGAATAGCTTCAATGCATGCAGTTTGTGGGTAAGAATAATATTAGATACTTACCACATGTATTTGTGACAGCCTAATTTTTATGCTAATTTTAGACATTTATCTATAAGCATAAAAAGAGTACTAAAAATATCAGTGGACTCATCCTATTTATATGGGAAATAATATTTTAATATTTTTTTATTCCAGATTATAAGCACTCCACTCACGCAATACATTTTAATGTGGCAGATGATTTGTTTTACGTATTTCACTGTTTACGTTTTTTAAACTACTTTTTGTCTTTTCAGAAAATGCTTGCAGTAACAAACAGCTGGACCTTGTGTTCATCATTGACAGTTCTCGTAGTGTTCGTCCTTATGACTTTGAGAAAGTGAAGGAATTCATCCTAACCATCCTGCAGTTTTTGGACATCAGACCAGATGTCACCAGAGTGGGGCTCATCCAATATGGCAGCACTGTTAAGAATGAATTTTCCTTGAAGACCTTTAGGAGGAGACAGGATGTGGAAAGAGCAGTCAAAAGGATGATGTACCTATCTACTGGCACCATGACAGGATTAGCCATTCAGTATGCAGTAAACATTGCATTTTCCGAATCTGAAGGGGCACGCTCACCCACTCAGAATGTGCCAAGAGTTATCATGATAGTGACAGATGGTCGCCCACAGGATCCTGTCGCAGATATTGCAGCAAAAGCCCGGAACTCAGGAATCCTAATTTTTGCTATTGGTGTGGGAAGAGTAGATATGAATACACTCAGATCAATTGGGAGCGAACCTTATGAGGATCATGTCTTCTTAGTTGCAAATTTCAGCCAGATCGAAACATTGACTTCTGTGTTCCAAGCAAAACTTTGTGGTAAGGCAGTTTAATGTACATAGTACTTTTGTGGTGGGAGCTAACAGACGTGTTAAAAATGCTGGCAGGTTGCCACCATTGTGGCCAGACTGTCAGACGGACAGCATGGATGTCATGTTAGAACTCAAGTTTGTCTGTCTCCCTCAAATTTTGTATTAATGATAGGGCAGGATTTCCTACCCTGTCTTTTAACATGTTGTCATGTTGCTAGATGATTCGACATCTGGCTGGTCTCCCCAAATAACCACAAGGCATGATAGTGCCTCAGTGTCTTCTAGAGGCCTTCTCAAAACCATCAGTGGCTCACAGAGGACTTCCAAGAAGGGGAGGCATAAGGATTGTTCTGCGGTTGGAAATCTCCCTTTGAATTACAGAGTTGCATTTTGATGTGCTGTGGGTCAATATGTGGTTTGGTAGGATCCAGTGGAGACTTTTAACTAGAATCTTGTTCCACTCATTGCCACCATTGTGATCCCAATTTGCAAACTGTTGCTATTAATTTCAAGGGATACAATTTCCTATTACATCTGAATATTTATAAAATAATTAAATGCATGAAATAATTTTATACTGGTGTAAATACTCAGCATCTCACACAGAGCAGGAAGAATGTGGTTTCATTGGCAGTTCTCCTACTCTTGGTGTTTTGCAACGTCCCTTTTCTTCCTCATTCATTCGTGAAAATAATTTAGAGACTTGGCTATGTCTTGTACTCAGCTACAGTTTCTGCTTTAATGGAACAATTCTTATTTTTTCTAAAACAATAAAAATTGTCAGCATCAGTTCACAAGGAGGGAGTAAATCTTCAGTACATGAATCATAATTGACTTACAAAATAGAGTATCAAGTTGTGATTTGATAATGGCATGTATATTTGAATGAATAGATTAGGTAGATTAGAAAAAGACACTGTTTCACATAAAAAGGAGAAGGGGATAGCTATATGGGCAATAGCATCCTTGCTAGATCAGACCAGCAAGTGTGGTAAGATCCTCCTTTTTGCTGTCTAAGAGAGGTCCCACCCCCTGGTGATATGCTGTGTCTACACAGGATGGAATGCAGATCGGATTAGGAAAACCAGAATTGAAGACTACTTGTAGATTTTTTAAAGAACTCTATTGCAATTCTAGGAAGAGGTATATTAGACCATTCAGATGTGCAAACAGCGGACCTCCATGGTTCAGTATAACATGGGACCCATTTGCTGGCACTTTCAGAGCTCCCCCATACTGGCTTCAAAGCTGGTGCAAACTTTGAAGCCAACATGGGGGCTTATTCTGTGCCAGGAGCCACCCATGCCTAACAGGATCTGGGCTACTTATCCAATGGCGAGTCTTGATACGTTATTACATCTGAACTGGCCTTTAAATATGTGCCTGTTGGCTGTCACAGTTACAACTGTTTATGGTATTTTGCACCATCTAAGGTACACAGGCATATAAGACAAAACATAGAATTTACTAAGGAATGTTTAGGAAAGATAAATTAAGAAAAATAAAATGCAGGGTGATTTTAAGTGAACTTATTTTTGAAAAAATGTTGGTCTTAATGGCAGGAAATATAGTAAATGGATCTTAGAATACATGCAAAATTGTTCTTGAGCAAGAAAAAATAATTTTGATAAAAGCTTTTTTATTTTATTTTATTTCATTTCATTGTTTGCTGTGAAAGTCACGTCTGTTTTAATAATCTTACCGGAGCTCTGCCCTGCTCTTGACAGCCCCTATACCTGCCTGACTGTTGCTAAACTGACTGCAGGGCAGCTGTCAGGTGGTCCTTTGCGGTAAATCAAGCCCTTACCTGGGCAATTAAGCCCTCAGGTAAGGGGGGGCGAGAACAGTTATAAAGGGTTTTTTTTTTCTTACTTCGAATTTGAGGATTTTGTCCCTCATGTAGCCCGAATTAGGGCTTCACATGGGGACTCTTGTGAGGCGAACTCATCCTCACAATATCCTTGCCCTGGGGACGAGCACTTAGTCCTGCTTACCTTTTCATGTCTCAGTCTATGACACAGGTAGGTGTTTAATTGCATTTTCTGTAAGCTAATATTCTTGTTTCCTTCTTCAGTCCAGCATATGTGCAATGTAGTCAAGCATGGTTGTGACCATTTCTGCATCAACACACCTGGTTCTTATGTTTGTAAATGTAAACAAGGATATATTCTGAACTCGGATCACAAGACCTGCAATAGTAAGCTTTCTTTCATATTTCCTATCTATGTATGATTAGGTGGTAGAACATGAAGAAAGGAAACCAATGGTCTGTTTGCAAATCATTCTGTAGATTTTTCTTACCCAGCAACTGTTCATTTTCTGACAATATTTGATTGCAATGCAGTTTTCCATATGTGGAAACCAGTAATTCCAGTATGTTCTGCTCCCTTGTGATAGTTACTGTAAAATTTATTGTAAATCTCTGTCTCTGAAGGGGGGTGGATGGGTGCAGTATGGCTTTGTGAGTTTGAGATTTATTCCGCAAGTTGAGAGGCAGCCTTTCTTCTCATAGCCTCTATTCTCTGCACAAATACATCAATTCTGTTTATAGAGTTAGACAATATATTGTCAACATTAGCCAGATTTGTTTATCTAAATGGTAGCATCAGTTTTCACTTAATTTTCTGTTTGCGCTTATGTAACTGGAATAGTATAATAATACCACTCCAGTGAGATAAAGTTCAAGCAGGGAGAGAGCTATATGCTCTTCAAGTTCTAGTGCAGTCCTAAACCAAACTTGAAGTGCAGATGCCAGGCTCAGGTAGGCTGGATCACTATGGCAACAGCCACAACAACATCTGGTGTGCCCCTGGGAACTGCCATGGCGATTGGGATGCAGCCTCAGTTATACTGCTGTCCTCACTCACAGCTTTGCACCCAGAAGGTGAGAACCCTGCTGGCCGAGACCTCACTAGCTGCTGCTGGTCGAGCTGTGGGCAATGTTTTCACCCACTCACCAGTGCCATTTTCATGCTGGGAAGGGGGCTAGCTGCTGATGTTTTGCAGACAAGCCTCTTGGCAACCTGTCTGCTGAACAGATGTGGCTTTTCCAAAAGGACCAGAGAGGAGCCACTGAAGATTTAACACCTTTGCATTTTGCTGTAGCTTCAGCAAATATCAGCCTGCCCACCATCTCACCATCTGTGGTATTTTGCATCTGGAAGAAGGATTTCATGGATGCCTGGAAAACTTTTCCTTTCTGTTCCTTTCCATAATTTGTGAAGGAGTCACGTATATCAATATTGTGTTGATTGATTTTGTGCCCTTAACTGAAGCCGAAGCATCAGTGGCTAGTGAGCTATTCCTAAGGGCAGGAGGTGGGCCAAGCCTCCAACTGGAATCTGCTGTGGGCTAAACTGGGTTTTGGAAGGGTCAAGAAAGGCTTCCAACTAGAACCTTGTTCAAGTTCTGCCACTCTTTCACCATCCCAGTCTATTGGCTGCCCCTGACCAAAATAATTTAGAAGAAGAAGAAGAAGAAGAAGAAGAAGAAGAAGAAGAAGAAGAAGAAGAAGAAGAAGAAGAAGAAGAAGAAGAAGAAGAAGAAGAAGAAGAAGAAGAAGAAGAAGAAGAAGAAGAAGAAGAAGAAGAAGAGTTGGCTTTTCTACCCCACTTTTCTCACCCGTTTAAGGAAACTCAAAGTGGCTGACGAAGCTTTCTATTCTTCTCCCCACAACAGAACACTCTGTGAGGTAGGTGGGGCTGCGAGAGCTCAGAAGAGAGCTGTGACTAGCCCAAGGTGACCCAGCTGGCTTTGTGGGGGAGGGCGGAGTCAGACCCAGTATTCCCAGATAAGGGTCCAGCTCCCTAACCACTAGACCAAACTGGCTCACATTTATATATTGTAATTATATTTTTCCAATTCATAATTTTGTAGCTCAGGATCTGTGTGAGGTTGAAAACCATGATTGTGAACAGATATGTGTGAATACACCTGGATCCTACGTCTGCCAGTGTTATGATGGCTATCAACTTAGAGAAGATGGGAAGAAATGTTTTAGTAAGTATCTGTATCCTGTTGCTCTTATAGTTCTAAAAAAGAGAACGTGTGACACCTATTCAAGATGTTCCTCTATTATTTTAATGCACTTTTAGTCACATAATTTGGGATCCAAAGGGTTGCTTTGGTAGATTATATGAGGTGGGTTCAACTAAATTTTTGGGCTCATTTCCACATTTGGGCAGGATCCACACAGTATCTTTAAGGAGCCTTGAATGTACAGTGAGGGTGTGGTGTCTACACAACACTGCCCCCTCATTGCGTTTTCAGTCTAGTGATAGAGCACAACATCGACCTAGATGTTCCTCTCTGTGCCTGCCATGGTGCAATAAGCTCCCTTATACCACTTCTACTCCAGAGCTGTTTGAAGAACTTCAAGTACTTCCCATTTTCAGCTCTGAATGTGGGTGCAAATGGTTATACATATAGATTCTTTCTCCCTGCCTGTTAAATGATAGATCTGATAGGGAATGAAAGTATGCTGAGCTGGCTGGAACTGCCTGCTTCACTTCTTATTGCTGCCATAATTTCATCTTCTAGAGGCCAGGGCTTAAAATCTTTGAGGCTTGCATTAAGGGCCAATAGAAGGTTGAAACACACGGCCAAAGTCCCACAACATATGGAACTTGTATGGTTCTTTGGAGCTTAGCCATTGTTAAAGGAATAAACATTCAAGAAACACCAATTCCCATTTTAAAAAATAACATGTGACTTCCATCTAGCAACCACTCTAGCTGTGTGTCTCCAGTGTGGGTTAGTCTTCGTAACAGAGCCTGCTGTGGCTAAGAGCTTCTGCAAAAGGATAAAAAATAGTCTAAAGAAGCTGCAATATAACATGAGCATTCATGAAGCTAATAAAGGAGGCTGATAAAGGAGAAGCTCTTAACAAGAATGGTATGGGCAAGGAGACTGCAGTGATTTCAGCAAAATCCCCAACTATAAAATAAAATTGCTTGATAGTACAGGGTTTTTGTTTGGTTAAGAAGAGCTTTCCTGACAGTCAGCAGTGACTGTCTAAAGTGGTTGCCCTCAATATCATGCATAATAGGTTGTTTCCTACCATGTATCTGCAAGTTAATGAAAATATCTACACAGTTCCTTTAGGAGCGTTGTTTGATGGTTGGTATTTATCCTTCTCAGGCTTAAGATTTTCAAAGCTTGCAAAAAATACATAAAACATAGCAATTTTATCCTGTGTTCAAGGCTGTTTTAGGTACGTGACTCCATCAACCCCCCAGTCCTCCAGTTGTAAGCAAAACAGCTTCTCCCAGCTGCTCTTTCTCTCCAGCTATCTTCACTCTGAATGTCAAAACCCATAAAACTTATTCCTGTTAGAACAACAGCTGTCTTTTGTTACCACTTTAGATTAGGAATGGGCAGTCATGGATCTTAATGAATACTTTTCAAGCTATTTTTTTTCTCTAAGAAAATAGGCATATTTTCATTGTAGATGCAAAGTGTATGTTCTTCATTTTTATTTCCATTTTGTGGAACTCCAGTGTTCAGTGTTCTGTGAAAATCTTAAAACCAGTTGAAACCAATTTCTTTAGATTTATGCCTTAACTTTCTGCAGGGTTGCAAAGATAATATGATAATTCCACATTGGCCATTATACTGGACCAGCAAGCATACTAGGGCTGTGTTCCCACAGGCTGAATAATCTGTTTATAGAATATTCTTCATCCTGACAGTTTCTTCAGATATCATATCTTTCATGGATTAAAGTTCCTAAAAACAAGCTGAATTATATGCAGATTAAATGAGTTCTCTGTCCAGTTCAGAGTGTTAGCCCATTTTATTTTGCAAAGTGGGAACAGAGGGTGTGGAGCCCAGACTTGATTAATACACTTGTAGTATCTTGAATTGCATATGTGGTTATGTTATAAAATGTGCTAAGGGTAAATGGCACTGACCAGGAGGGTTGGTAAACAGAGAAGGAGGGGCTAAGCCCAGCTCAATTAGCATATTGAAGAAAGGGGGCAGCCCAGAAAGAAACAGCCAATCAGAAGGGATGGAACCCTGGCAGAGACTATAAAAAGGGTCTTCCTGCCAGAGCTGTTGTTCTGTGACTGGGGCTAGACTTAGGTAGAAGTTAGCCAGTACAGATCCGGGTCCTGAGGAGAATCCAGATAGGGATTAGTCAGGGTCCTGAGTTGAGAAAATAAGTTAATGTGAACTGCTTGTGTTGAAGTTGAACTAACATAAGAGTTGTAAACAAATAAAGTTACATTTGTTTCAAAGATACTCTGCTTGAGGCCTGATACTGGCTCAGACGCTCAAGGGAGGGGGGAAGTGTTGCCATAGTAATGTAATGGTAACAGTGTAACCTAAGTGTTGGAGCTCCCTGCTGAAGAGGAAAAAGGCTCAGAGGCCTACTTAAAAAGGGAACTTGAAGTCCACAGCTATAGTGGCTGGACTGAAGAGAGTTGGATGCCCAGCTGGGGCCTCGCAACTGGTAGCAGCCGGTTGCGGGTGTCACAGAGGGAACTGTACGTTTTGGGGAGGGAGTGTACTTTTGGGGGCATGCTCCCCATTTCCTCTTGACCAGTTGTGAGGGTTATACTCAGGAGGCTGAGAACATCACTATTGGGAAGAGAATAGAGAACAAAAGAGGTGACACAGAAGAAGTTACACTGTATCTGCCTCTTCTTCCTTTATCTTCAATCCCTGCAAGGAGGATAATGTATCCTCCATTTCCTTTCTGTTGCATCCCTGCAATTAAAAGGACAATGTATACTCTCTTTCCCCTTGTCAGTGAGTAAGGGAAACAATGTTTGGTCTGGTGCTCACAATGGAAACATCCAGTCATTTCCAGATCTTCACTTCCCTGGGATGGTGTCAAAAGACAACAGCTTTAGATCTATTTATTTATTATTTACATTTCTATACCTCCCCATACCCGAAGGTCTCTGGGCAGGTAACAACCATTAAAACAACAGATTAAAAAATGGAACTTCCGAGGTTTCCATATGGCCGTATCCAAATGTGGCATCCAATTGAGCAAACCTGAGCAACTTTACCCCCACTGTCCCTCACAAGCTTGGCATAGTTATTTTTAAATGGATATAGAAACTCCCTTTCCTTGGTGCATGAGACAAGCCCCCTCACTATCCTAAAGAGCTGACCTTGACAGCTACTAGAAGACCCAGTTATAGTAGAATTGATGGTAATGTAGCAGCAAAAGCACAAAAAAGGATACCGGGAGGTGGGAAGAAATTGCAGTGACTGCACAGATAGTAAGGAAGAGGAGCAGGAGATTGGGCAGTGGCAACAGAAACCAGGATAAGAAGAGAAGGCAATGCGTCTTGCCATGTGCCTCAGGTGGTGCAATATCTTGTGTGGCCTTACGCCAGAGCTGAACTATAGGGAGCAGTCAAAGGTTAATGAAGAGCTAAACAAGCATTTAAAACGTAGCTAATTATCAGTGATGGTAGAAAAGCAGATGAAAATCAGGAAGACATCACTGCCTATGCAAGAATCCAGATGAGATAGGAAGCCCTTTATAGCCTTCGTATTTCCAAAATAGTGTAACAAGCAGCTTGGGATGGGGTGTGGTGGAAGAATCCCGAATGTGAAAATTATGAGGAAGTTGTTCCAAGCTGCAACTGCAGGCAAAACTGAGCATACTGGTAACCCAGCCAGCTCCCAAGGCCCGTTAATATAACAGGCAGCTTTACAGAGACTCAGCTCTACTTATAAGCTGAATTCCTATACTGTTGGTTGGCCCTTCTGTTAGGCAAGTTCAACAACCAAGCTATAGACTCTGAGCGCCATGATGAGAGGATAGGGGAGCAGCGAGGGATTGCTTTCCTTGTGTTCCTAAGGCGATATGAGTACAATATTATACAACCTGACCTGATGGATGGGCTTGGGGTGCTGCTTGATTCCTTGCCAGTATTGTTTCCTACATCCATGGTTCAGTGTCATCACAAACACACCATCTGATTGCTCAAAAGTTTTATAGTCTTTTATTCAGACTATTTCTATTTCCTTATTCCTCGCATTTGTATAGCCACCCAATAACACAAAATTCTCTAGATCGTTCACAGAAAAACTAATTCTGGTGAAATACGTTCCCTGCATGCATGCTTGGCTCGGAGAATATCTGTAATGTCTTCAGGTATGTGCACAGTACTTGGGAATATGTTCCACTGTGAGATTACTTCTGCATAAATATGCATAAGATTGCATTGATTTTTTTAAAAAAATGAACACTTCTACTTGAGCTGTGTTGTTCAAGATTAATTGCCATAGATCTCAGTGGATAGAATTATGCATTTAGAACTGAACTCTTTTTGCCTGCTGTGTTGGATGCTTTTCTAGATTTTGGACTTTCAGAATTTAATTTCCAGCTATTCCTGCAAATGTTATACCCTCTCGTTCCAGCGTGTGTATTTATATATGAATGCCATTGTTTATCCAAGTACCATCATTCAGTCATAAAAAGGGTTCCATCAAGTATAGGAAGGGAAGGGGAGTCCAAGGTTCGCCAAAGTAGAATTTTTTTAAAAAAATCCTGATTAGGGTAACCCATTCCTCTTTAAAAAATCCTAATGATGGACCTGAGATAGAAGAAGAACAGTTGGCTTTTCTACCTCAAAGTTGGCTTTTTCTACCTCAAAGTGGCTGACAAAGTTTTTCTATTCTTCTCCCCACAACAGAATACCCTGTGAGGTAGGTGGGGCTGTGAGAGCTCAAGAGAACTGTGACTAGCCCAAGATCATCCAACTGGCTTCATGGGGGAGAGTGGAATCAAACCTGGTATCCCCAGATAAGAGTCCAGCTCCCTAACAACTCAACCAAACTGGATAGGCCCTTCCCAGTGCTAGCCCCTAAACTATGGAATAGTGTTCCCACTAAAGTATGCCAAGACTGTCATATTATATGTTCAGGAGATCTTCACCCTGACCTTTGGCTGAAAAACAGCATCCCCTCCCCTCTTTCAGACACTGTTATTGTTTTTAGTATTCATTTTATATTTTGTTTTTATTGCTGAGACCTTGGGTATAGGACTGGATAAAAATGGAAATAAATAATATAAATTGTGGAATCACTGGCCATAAAATGTTGTGGAATCACTGGCCATAAAATGTTGGTCCATGGGCAGAACAGCAGATGAGAGAGAGAATGGAATGGTGTGTGTAATGAATTCTGGAGAAAAACGTATTGAATAAGACACCACCCTTTCAGTACCAAACTGGCAATATGAAAACTCACAAGACTTGCACATGTACCAGCCATGGCTCTAGAAGAGTGTTGACTGCTGAGAGTCATACACAAGAAACCCAGCATCTATGCAAGTGAGATGTGGTCACTGTGTACCATTTGTAGAATTGCTGGGGTACCATATATAATGGGATGGGCAATTTGCACAACATTTATAAGTGACCCATCAAGAAGGACAAATGTGAACAGAGCCTCACACAACAAAATATGAAGTGAAGTTTATTCTACATTTGTAGGATCCCTCTAATGTTTTGGAAACTGTATATGCAGTCATGCCGTTTTTCCCAATTCTTATTTAGTCAGTTTGTAGGAACCGGTTTTGTAAACAAGATAGCTTAGAAGCTATAGTTATGTTACTTGCAATTTGTTTCTGCTCACTAGAAATTTGCATTTTTGTGCAATATTAAGTTGAAATCATGTAAAACAGTTTCCAATGCACTGAACTTTTTTTAAATTCAAGATAGAATTTTGATAGGAGAAATAAAACGGCTACCAGAAATACTGTATTATAGTTACATTTTTGTGGCATGCCTCACGTAATTGTATCATGCTAATACAAATGCTGGATGAATTCATGGGAAAAGATGGTTTTCTTCCACCTTAAGCACTTTGCTAAATATTACCGGTGCCTGTATCACAAAGTAAATCACACTGAGATCATAGCGGAAAAAATTCTCAGTGCTACTGTATGTCTGTACTGTACTGTGTAGCAATACTTGTGTTTTGATCAATGCTTGTGGAGCACTCTCTCAAAGGGAATGGGACTGGTGAGGGTCTCCAATGGGAAGCCTCCTGTTGCTCTCCCTGGATGATATTTTGATCTTTTGCAGATCAAAACACTGTTTGGGGACATCAGAGGAAGGTATTCACTGAAGGATTAACAAGCCACAAATAATGGTTCACTTTATTGTGGCTTAGAAGTGGACAGGATAGATAAGCATATGAAAAGTAGTCATAAGTTAAATGTAGAGTCATGGGGCAGACCTCCAAAGCCCTCTCATTGTATAGCACAGCCTACCATAGGCTCATCTATTTTGATTCATCAGCTAGTCTGGAATTATACATCAGAGGGCTGTAGCTCATACAGGTCCCAAGCTCAAGAACATCTAAGAACATAAGAGGAGCCTTGCTGGATTGGGCCGCAACCCATCTAATAAAGCATCCTGTCTCACAAAGTGGCCCACCAGTCACCTATGGGCATCTCAAGCAGAAGACAAAGGCAAAACTTTCACTTGTTCTTATCTCCCTGCAAATAGTCTGGAGAGGCGTCCTTCCTGCCAATCCAGCTATCTTCCATGAATTCATACACTTGGCAGGGTGAGCTCCCAAACAGAACATCTGTACTTGAAGGAGTTTAACCAGAAATGGCTCCTTCTGAGCAGGAACTCACCCTGTGTGCACTACATGTGATGCAGGTTTAACTGCACCATGCGTACAGCTATCTTTTCCTAGCGCCAGAAGCAATAAGGTTTTGGCTGGCCCATTTGCATCTCTTCTGGTGCTGGAGGGGCACATGACATACCGCACGAGTATGCTGATGTGGCGCTTCATGCAGTTGCCTGGTGACCGTGCTGCACGCACCTGCTCGCCGACACCGGGAGTCAAAGATAATGGTTGGGGAGGGTTAAATATGCACTGAGCATCTGCAAGTGCAGATGCTGAGTACATACTTGGGTTGTTTCAACTTTGCTTCCGAGGGCTAGAAAGCAAAGTACAAAAAGACCCTTTGTCTAATCCTTTCTTAAAGCTATCCAGGCTGGTTGCTGTTACCACCTCCTCTGGCAGCAGATTCCATAGACTGATGATCATCTAGAATGATGAAAAAGTACTTCCCTTTGTCAGTCCTAACTCTCCTGCCCATTAGCTTCACAGAGTGTCCCCTGGCTCTAGTACTGTGCAATAGAGAAAATATTTTTTCTCTGTCCCTCTTTTCTGCACCAACTAATAATCAGCAGCTGGCCTAAGCTGCCAAACACTGGTCCTCCATGTGCTAATAGCTTTGATCTGCCTGTGTCTCCGCCCATGGTCAGACTTTAAGCCTATTTTGAAGCCTCAGAAACCAAAACACCAGCACACAGTTTTCACTAAGAACCTCTGCCTTTGATCACTGCCTTGGTTGCCTCTGACCACAGGCTACTGGTATAATATCAAACAACAGATTTTTGGTTTTTAAAAATCCTATTAGACGAAAGGGCAAATCACCAAAGAGGTGGCAAAATGACTTTGTAAAATATATGATCCCACTGCTGGGGACTTCATTTCTTCTGGCCAGTGAATAATCTCTAAAATCAACTGCGGTCAGAGTAGATTGGTGTTGACATTCCTTTATCTCCTGGGGCAACTCAACATTTTGCTTGACTCTTAAGTGAACAGCTGATTATTACTTTAATTTTCAATAAATGTTGCGTATGATGGTTTTTAGCCTGGAATGGAAAGACATCTGCCAGGAAAGTGGTTACACGTCCTAAGAATGGAAAATCTAAATTGTCTGGATTTGAACCAACTGCTTTAAGTTGTTGCAAACAGAAACTCCCTTATTATGAAGGACTATTATAATCTGCTTGCTTGATGAAATGTATCTTGGTTATTTCCCTAAGTTTTGGCAGAGGGATAGGTATGGGGTTATGGGAGAACTTATTAATACAAACAAATAGACGTTTTCAAAAATTAAAAAGAATATAAGTTTGGAGTGTGAGGAGAAATTCAACAGGATCAAGCACACTGTTCAAAATGGCTTAGCTGGCGGGAGCAGGGAAAAAGTCTTTAGATTATATGAGGCAAAACACATTATTTTTATTGGCAGAAAAAAATTCACTTGGTTTTGTAATCCAACTTTTCTTCTGAGAAACAACTTTGTGATATTATTGTGTTGATACTGTATTTGGAATAATTCTGTAAAAGCTGGCATAAGTTTCATAGAGCCAGATGCAATGTTTCATGTATTCGAAATCTGCGGAGGAGTCCAAGAAATTAATAAAGTGCTGAAAAAGAAGATTAACAGTAACCTTAGGGATTTTCGCACTGCAACGGGTTCCGTTTGGAACGCGTGCAGGCGGGCAGCTTAAGACAGTTCCGGGCACTTTCACCATTCACACACAGGAGCGCCGGAACGCGTGTAAACGCGTTCCGGCGCGCCTGTGGGCGAATCCTAAAAGCGCCCGGAACTGTCTTGGCCGGCAAAGGCCGGCCAGGGGCGGGGATTCGGCCGGCAGCGCTGCCGCCCATTGGGTGAGAGCACCCAAGGGGCGGGCAGCGCTGTCAAGCCAGTCGCCACGCTTCGTGCCAGCTCTACGGGGCCGGATCGGGCCCTGTGGAGCTGGCCCAAACATGCCCGGGCACCCGGGTGCCCATCGGAGGGCCCGGGGCAAGACCCCTATGGGGCAGGACGCCTTTGGAGATCAGAGCCCCTGGCTCTGATCTGCAAAGGCTTCGCCCCGCGCCCCGATCTCGCCCATCTGCGGGGCGCGAGCGCCTGGATCTAGGCGCGGGCACCCTGCAGATCAGTCCCCCGCCCCCACCAGTCCCCAAAACCCCCACCCGCAACCACCCTCCGAGCCGGATTGGGCCCATCTTCGCTGTGAAGGTGCCTACAGTGAGGCACCTTCACCGCGAAGATGATTCCCCCCTCCCCCACTTGCTTGTCCAATAGGGGGCTTAGGTGGGCTGCGTGCTGTGCGCTCCCAGAATGCCCCCCCTCATTCTGAGCCTGAACAGCGACGAGGTAAGTCCTCCGTCGCGCGCGCGCGTCCTCCCAGGGCCCTGGGGGAGGGGGGGAATCATCTTCGCGGTGAAGGTGCCTCGCTGTAGGCACCTTCACTGCGAAGATGGGCCCAATCCGGCTCAGAGGGTGGTTGCGGGTGGGGGTTTTGGGGACTGATGGGGGCAGGGGACTGATCTGCGGGGCGCCCGCGCCCCGCAGACGGCCGCAATGGGGGCAGGGGGGACCCTTGGGGGACCGGAGCGATGCGCTCCGGTCGACCAAGGCGTTCCTCGCCCCCAGCCAGCCCGACATCGGCCTCCTGCCACCCCGGAATGGGGCTGCAGGAAGCCGATGCTGGTGGCTCCCCGGCTTCGGCAGCCCCATTGGGACTGCCGGACCCGGGAAGGAGCCACGTCCCGGCGGCTGTCGGAGATGACAGACGGGACCCACCGAATCGGGGTTCCCCTGTCCCATCTGCCAGGGTCACTGACCCTGGCAGATGGGAAAGGGGAACCCCGATTCGGTGGGTCCCGTCTACTGGCTTCGCCGCGCCGGTGCAATCGCCAGCCCGGCAAGTCGGGCCCTGGGGGCGTGCCGACGGCTGTCAGGGAGAGAAGCGTGCGCGAACGCTTCTCTCCCGGAACGCGCCGGGGCGGCTCGTCCGCGTCGGAACGGATGCAGAGCACTTTAAAGTGCTCTGCATCTGGAACGCGTGGAAGACAGCTCCGGACGCGAGGCGGCGCAAGCCCCGCTGGGGCAATGCGAATGCCTCATCCGGAGCTGTCTTCCACGCGTTTGGAAAAGGCCTGTGCGAAAAGGCCTCTTGTTTAGCTGGGTTTACAGAAGGATACAAATAAAACACTTGGTAAAGAAAGATGATCTATTCTGAGAAACAGAAACTTTGTATCCCAGAATTCTTCTTTTCTCTAACCAGTCCAAAGCTAATCTGCATAGAAAACCTGGGTTTTTGTGGGTCACCCAGTTGTCCACGGTATCAGACTTGATTGATTAAAATGATTGTGCTTTCTGTTTCTTTACAATTCTCATAGAAATCATCTATGAATGAACAAATGATCTTAGGAGTTCCCGTGATTTTGTACATTTGTTTGTACTATATATACATACTCTACTTGTTTTAGATTTGTTGTTACTTTTTTTTCAGTTGTGAATTACTGTGCTTTGAATAACCAAGGCTGTCAACATGAGTGCATAAATACTGCAGATTCCTACTACTGTCAGTGCCACAAAGGATTTATTCTTAATCCAGATAAAAAGACCTGCAGAAGTAAGTTCAGCTCTTTTAAATTTAATAAATTCAATCTGTAAGGTACAGTTCATAGCTCTATAACAAGGAGTATGCTACTTTTAATGGAAAATGTTCCCACTTCAGTCCCTGATGTCGCTATTACTGTAAATTTAAGGAAGCATACATTGCATAGAATAAGATAAGGAACACAGCACTAAGTATCTAGTTTTATAAAGCACAGAACCATGCTTTCTAGCAGTGGTGACCAGCAGTCAAGGGTCACATCCAGTAGCGTCATCTAGCCACCTTGCTAGCCATTCATGTAATGACTGCTAAACTAGTCCCATACCTGGGGCGTTTTTGCACTTCCCTTCCCGACCACTGGACGGGAAAAGAGCGCGATTAACCAACCTTGACTAGCTCTCGCACTTGGAGCGCTAGTCGACTTAGGGCATGTCCTCCCCCTGCAATCAAATAATTACCTTATTCAACCCGGCACCAGGTACTCCTAGTGGCCATTTTGCTTGCGGGCCCTCCGTGACTGTGCATGCATCAGTGCTGTTGCCTTGATGACACTGATGCTCTGCGCAAACACAGTTGCATCTATGATCATCTGGGGTGCCAGTGCGCTTGCACAGCACCTCAAATGGCCCCGGAGCACTGGAAGAAGAGTGAATGGTCACTGCCTGGATCCTTAAGGTAAGTGCCTGGTAAACATTTGTCAGCAAATAGTGAACTTCTGGTGAGGGCAGGCATGCTTGAAGGCTGTAATAGCCTATTCCACGTGTGGATGCTCTTCACCAGAGGTTCACTAATTCTTGACTAGAGGGTGTAGTGTGAATAGGCCTCTGGCTAGCAGCACTCGTAGTGTGAATGGCTAAGCCCTAGCTGGTTGGATCACCAAGACAATGTCCAAGGCAACATCTGGTGCACATTTTGGAGATTGCCATGGCAATCTGGATGCTGCATGTGATTACACAGCTGCAGTCGTGCAGCCACACCCATTCGCCACACCACATCAGAAGAGGGTGCAGATGTATCATCTGGGAGCAATCCAGCCACTCTTGATAAGCATGTGGATTGCTTTTTAGCAGTTCACAGCTGGAATCCTCCAGGGAAGGCTGTGGCGGTCCTGGTGAGCTCTGGTGGTGGATGTGGACATGCCCAGACTAGAGCTCACTAAGTGGTTGGTGCAAACAGTTTCATTATCTACAGGGAGAAGGAGAATGATAAGGCATTTGAATGTATATCTTCACCTTGTGTAGTGGCTACCCCATATTATAGCTTACGAGTTTTGACTCTTAACTCACTGTTTTGGTAGCGTGTGAAATGCACAAAGCATTCTCAGCTAAAATAGGGACCACTTTTACCAGGGGAAAAAACCCTCCACATCCCCTGAGCAAAGAATCAGACAGGACACCTGGAACTGTTTTAGTTGGTAAGTTTTATTTTTAAAAGGCAAAACATGAAACACAGAAGCTAGTACAAAACATAAAATTCAGTATAACAGTTGAGATAGGCTAGGCTGAGGTGAGTGTTTCTAGAAAAACTACAAAGTAAACTTACTGCACGTCTCGCGCTACTTAACGTTAATCTCACTCACTCCTCAGGTGAGGAGTGCAATACCTTTAGTAAGCAAAACAATGTTCATTGGTTTGGCATGTTACACCCAATCTTGTTGGAAAGGAGTACATACCTTTGCTAGGCAAAATGCTTGTATCTTATCCCAATTCTGCCTGACGAGGTGACCAAGGATAACCAATAAGGTGCTAGTTACTCATGTGTGATTGATGTCCTAATTAGGATTTCAAAGGGCCATTTGAAGTACATGGGATATTACTAGGTCTTGTAAGAATTACTACCTGTCTCTCTGAGATGTAAAGCAGACCCAATTGATTAACAATCTGCATCTGAGATAGTTATCTAAATAAATTATGGACAGGAGATGTTAGTGTCAGGTGTGAATGTTCTCACAGGCCGCATCCCCATTACAACCTTATTTTGATTTCAAACCATTTTCAATCCTGGCAGACCCCACATTAGTTTGGCTTAACACGCTTTCCGCGTGTTAAATCGCCCCAAAGCATTGTAAACGTTAATCCTCGTTTCAACAGGTCTCACTCCGGTTCGTGCGCTTGAAACATTTTACATTTTTTACTGTGGGGACCCTACGGTGTTAAGGGATGAGAATCCGTGTTTAGGGTTTCTCTCCCCCAATAGCTTGCTTCCAAAGATAGTGATTTCACTGAAAAAATCCACCCTCAAAACAGCCACTATAAAGCAGCCACTACACTGTAGCAATCTACCCACTTCACACCTTATAACAATGTTGCAATTTTGTGCAATTCTAGCTCTTTGAAAGTTCTGACCTTTAGAAAGGGAAAATAAAGTAAAGCAGCTGGAGGTTCTATTTTAAAGGCTGTGGCTGTGAAGGGGGCTTGAGTTGCTGCTGCTGTGTGCCCTGGGAAATGGGGAGAGGAGGGGAAAGAATCGCTGGCTGCCCGCTGCCATTTTTCCTCCAGTCAAGCGACAGCCGCCCAACTAGGCTCCTTGAAGGGGTCCCTTATGGGTTGCACATTCGTGCTAGGAGAAAGAGGGCAAGGCAGCCCCAAAAAGTGGCTTTTAAAAAGTAGCCACTTGAGTCCCCCCTTGAGTCACGTATGCCACGTACAATCCTCAGAATCCGGATCGAACGCAATTAAGCTGAAAGTAATGGGAACAGGCAAATTCACATTTGCATCCAGTTCTTTTATTTCGGTTTAAGGAAACTGGATTAAGCTTATAATAGGGATGTGACCACACAGGGGTAAAGTAACACTGACCCCTTTGAAGCTTGTATCTGAGATATTTGGAGAGAACTCTTTCCCATGGGAACAAATTCTCTGAACACAAAATGAAGTCCTAAGTGAACACAAATGGAGTTTGTTTGGTTCACTGTATGAGCATCATAACTAATAATATGAGCATCATAGCTGACATTCGCTACATTTTTAACAGTTTTTTCATATCATCTTTCAGGGCCGGACTACTGTGCTTTGGAAAACCATGGTTGCCAGCATGAGTGTGTCAATACAGATGAGTCTTATTTCTGTCGTTGCTGGCAAGGGTTTACTCTCAATCCAGATAAGAGAACATGCAAAAGTATGTTGTCCAAGTGTATAGTAAGTTTTTATTTGTTAATTTAACTAATAGATATATTGCACTTCAAGGAAAAACACACATCTAAGAACATTAACACAAAATATAATGCAACGCACTAGGGATATTCTTTTGTTTGTTTTGATGAAGGCAGGACTGTATAGGACTGTACAGGGGTATGCTGCTGAATGCTTCCATTTTGTTTCTCTGCACAGCCCAAGGATTATGACAACAGCAAAGAAAGTGTAAAGCATCAGTTAATATGAAGATGTTACAGATTAGATATTAGGAAAAACTTCCTGACAGTGCGGGCGATCAGTCAGTGGAGTAGGTTGCTAGAGGAGGTAGGTAGTTCTCCTTCGCTGGAGGTCTTTAAGCATAGGCTGGACCTACATCTGTCTGGGTTGGTTTAGGAAATCCTGCATTGAGCAGGGGGCTGGATTCAGTGACCCTAGAGATCCCTTCCAACTCTATGATTCTATGTGTTATAGAAGCACTAGATTTCAGTGGAAATCCAGGCATTGGCGGACTGTAGCAAAAACAGTATTTAATAGACCAGCTTACCCATTATAAATCGGTAAGATCACCAAGATGGTCTGGAAAGGTCCTGCTGCAGGTCCTAGAAACTACTGAGAGTCATCTTGCAGTTGGCTTCAAGTGGACTTTCTCTGTGATGATGCCTACTCTTTGGAATGCTATCTGATCTCTGTGAGACGCCTGCTCGTTATTTATTTATAATATTCTTATACCACTCCTTCATATCAAAATCCCAAAATGGTTTACGATAAAACTTAAAGACAGTGTTAGAAACGGCAGAATAATAAAACATTATTAAGAAAAGGATAGGGACCAGAAAGCAGGATCTTTCTGTACATTCCTTTATTGAACATCTGTCCCACAGCTGGGTGAGCTCTGACACCCAGGATTGGAAGTGCCTGGTCTCAAAACTCTGGGGGACCTATTCTGGCAGCAGAGTAAAGAACACCATCAAACTGAAACACAGAGGTGTACACCTCCTGCAGGCCTTCATGATGCAACTTTACCTCCACTAGTACACAGTCGATCTGGATATTGAGATCTACCGGCAATCCAGATCGGGAACACCAGCAAGCACAGAAGGGCCCTTTGTCTTTTGACACCTGTTGAAAGCTCATTTCACTTAGGCCTTCCCTATAATATGTTCTGTTGTCTTTGTCTCATCTAAAACTGCTTTAACATTGTTTTTAACATTGGGTGTTTTTCCACTGTCACTAAAAGTACCCATTAAGTACCCATTAATGAGTACGTAATAGCATTTTTGTACCCATTAATGGGTACTTAATGGGTACTTCTAGTGACAGTGGAAAAACACCCATTGTTCTTACTTTTTTTTTAAGCTGCTTTGAGATGGTTTATGAGAAGCAGTATAATTTTTTTTAAAAAAATAAATAAATAGGGACCCTCAGCTCCATCCATCCAAAGAGATCAGTAGAACAAAGGGTGTCTGATCTGTGGGTGCTTAATACCTTCACCTGTTTTTATATAACCTTCATTGCTTTCCAGCATTCTTACATGATATCCTCATCTCTTTTTATAGGAATCAATCTCTGTGCTTTGGGAAAACACGGCTGTGAGCATGAATGTGTTAACACCGAAGACTCATATATGTGCAGGTGTCGAACTGGATATACTCTGAATCATGATCGCAAAACATGTAGAAGTGAGTATGGAGGCATCCTAGAGAAATTAATTTGTGTGTTCAGGTTCTCAGACAGATACATCTGCAGAACATCTGTTGCATATTCTCCATTCAGGAAGGTCCTAACTGAGGATGGAAAGTCCACAGATAAAAGGGATAGAAATTAATAGGTGTGTGCAGTCAGACCTCAAGATGGCTTTATTCAGAAACACTGAAGTCTGGGAACCATGACACTTTTAAACTCCGAGCAGACAATGCAGCATAGCTTTGGGCTTACAAATGGACAGCAAAAGGCTGGGGGCCCTTGGCTAGCTGTTACCAATTAACAACCCACCAAAGTTTGGCAGTATGAAGGTCTGGTTATTATTCATGCCAAATCTGAAGTAGCTCAGTAAATGAAGTAACAAGCTGTTATCCATTTTAAGGAAGTATCGCACGTAAAAACACATTTTAAAAATAAGGGCTGCATCTCCATGGCTCATGGTAGCTGGAGCAGCAACCAGTGGAAGGCTGAGGATATTTTTGCCAGGCATGCAGAAACAGCCCATTTCTAGGGCCACTTCTGGGGGCCTGGCAAAATGGCACTGTGCTCCCTGTGCCAGCCAGGCCAGGCCAGTTATCCACCATCTGGAGGCCTCTTTAAAGTGGTCCTCCCTTGGAGCTGAATCCAGAATGATTTTCCTACTGGGGGCTGAGTCCAATGTTTGGTCCTGTGTAAACAGAGGTTGTGATCACACCTTAGGTATAATCCAGCTTCAGTCCACTTTCAGAGTGAGAGAATACATCAGCAAAGTGACAAGCTGTTTTCTTTCAGTGTTAAATAATTCAGAAAATTCACCTTCGGGATAGATAATGTGAAAAGAAAGTTACTGGTCACTTTGGTGGTGTGTTCTCTCACTCTGAAAGTGGACTGAAGCTGGATTAAACCTTAGGTGTGACCACAACCAGAATGGATCCTTCAGGACCACGCAGAAACTGCCAAAGAATCTTGGGTATGCAATTTGTTTTAACGCAAGAGTCAGTCCACCCAAGTGAATAGCCTAAAGCAACCTTGGAAGTACTAGATGGCATGCAAATGAAAGCTCATAAAGTACACTTTTCCATCTTGTTCTGGTACTCAGGGTTAGTCTGGCAGAAGCATGTGGAGGCTATTCTGTTCTTTGAAATGGTTTCAGAATTGACCATAAAAATAATACCAGTTTTGAATGAGACTTGTTTCCTCTATCCTCTTTTCCTTCCTTCCCTTCTTTTTTCCCTTTACTGGTCTTGGAGGGGAAAAAAAGCTCTGTTCTGAAGCAGCAGAGCCAGCATACAGAGGATGTACATTTAGAAGAGCACGTATTTGCTGCGCCTCCCAGTTGTTCTTTTTCTTGAGCAACCGTCCAGATTTCAAGTCTTAATGAATTCCTGTTGCAAGGACATCTGGCACTCTCTGTTCTTTGGGGAGCTGTATCTGCCACAACAATAGTCATGATGGTGTGCAAAAATATGATGTTAAATTTTCTTTTATCTTATGCTCAATTGTATCCTGAGTTTAATGCAGCAAGGATTGCAGTGTAAATGCAATCTTGACTGAATTAAATTGATAGATAATGGCAGCAAGCTTTCCTGCTCTCCAGTTCCCACTCCCAGCTGGTGTGTTGCTTACATAGGTCTAACATGGTCTCCTTGTGAGGAAGACCAGCCGAGGGAAGCGTGCTGGCTCTATGGATCAGTTTCAGCAGTGCACAAAATGGGGCTGCTAAAATGAATCCATCTAGATCTCTGAGACCAGAAACATTAGTTCCTGGCTGTTGGAGACCTCACGGCAGGCTCTGAAGCTACAGAAAGCTCTGTAGTGGGCAGCTGAGGTGGGATGTGGCAGGGGACAGGGTGGGGGAGCAGCATGGGATGGGTGGCGGTGGCAGCAGGTTTTCAGGACTGTGCAGAACAGCGCATGTCCTGGAACAGACCATCCAAGTGCAAACAGCTCCTATAGGAGCTGCCCCAGGTAGAACACTCCAATTATTGCAAGTGTGGAAATGGCTTATATTCACAAAATTATGTTTTTGCCACCAGAGGGTCAGTTCTGTTGGTTCAGGTGTCATCAGATCCAGAGGTCTTCCTTAGACTGCACCTGTGTGCAGAGCAGAGACTCCTTTTATGCTTACTTGTCCAGTATACCTGACAGTGCAAAATTGGCCATAGTTTGTTGCTAACTATAAGCTTGGTCACTCTGGCTAGTGGCAAAGGATGATGAATGTGAATCATCCCACAGCACTAGAGGACCAAAGTTTGGCCAGGTTTGTGTTAGGTCCGTCCCAAGGGGAAATGTTGACTTCTTAAAGACTACACTATAAGTTTTTCCAAAGTGGATTATACGTCATGAAATGCATAGTTGGCAGTTACTGAGTACAGGAGAAAGATCGTTCTGAGAGATAGACAGACAGCCATAAAAAACAAAGTACAGTCTGTAACAGTTCAGTATAAAGCTTCAGATAAACAAAGTGGTCACTGACAACAACAGAAATTGATGGTTTTTAAATTACAATGCTTCTAACATCTGGGTTTTAACACTTTCACTGCTCATGTGTAACATTTCAGGAATAGACCACTGTGCTGAATCCAACCATCAGTGTGAGCAACTGTGCTTGAACACCAGGGAATCTTATGTTTGTCAGTGTTCTGAAGGATTTGTCATTAATGAGGATCTGAGGACTTGTTCTCGTAAGTTTGTTGAGTGGGTCGTTAGATGGAATTAAAGCTACAAGCACCTAAATTATTTTGTGCATTATAGAACAGTTTCCCAGAGACCTCAAGATTACAAGAGGCCTTACCTTTTGACATTCATAGCAAGGAGATACTTGGGATTGCTGGCCAAATAAGCAGAAATAATATTTATCATCTCAAATGTTTTGCTAGCCCTTTAAAACTAACAGAGATTGCTTTACTGTGTTACTTCCACGTGTTCAAAAATTAAAGGGCTTAAGAAGTAAAAAGCTATTAAAACAAAACAAAGAGTCAGTGCTTTCTATGCTAGATACTCCAACTGGGAATTGATTTACAGATCCAAAGAAAATAGGTAGAATTTGGAACCTGGAATGCCCTGTTTCATATTGCAAGATGTTCTATGTTAAAAAGACTTTGCAGACAAAGAGGCAGCACAGCAGTTAAACAATTGTGCTAGAAATCCTGACCCTATTTTTCCATTTGGAGAGACTTTAAAAAAATTCAACACAGATCCCACTTTAGCTACAGAAATCCCACAGTTCTAGCAGTGGTGAATGCTGCGGCAACAGGTCTTTTCAAGGGGTACAGAGGAGAATTCAGGGATCCTGCCCATTCAAACTCTGCTTGGGTTTGTACTGATGAGTTTTGTTGCTGCCACACCTGAGGCATCAAATTAACCAGTACAGGTAAATGAAAATTTATTTTGTTGTGATTCCAGCACTAGCCAAAATTAGATCTGGCAGAAGAGTGCTTTTGTTACTGCTTAAAAAGGATGAGATTTCACAATTAAATCTGTAGCTTTTTTTAAAATAGAGCTAGGACGATTAATATTTGTATATTTGTCTCCCCAGGAGTAGACTATTGTTTGCTGAGTGACCATGGCTGTGAACATTTGTGCGTGAATAGTGGACTGTCTTACATCTGCCAGTGCTTTGAAGGATATGAGCTACACAGTGACAGAAAAACGTGTAGACGTAGGTTTGATTCTGACTCCCCCCGCTCCCCCCACTCCCCAAACTCCTTTTGCCCTTTTGCAGATGACAGAAATCAGTTGCTGATTCTGGGAGGAACCCATATTTGCCATCAGTTAAAGAATTCTGTAAATGAGATACCTGAACATGATTGGAGAGCAGGATAATGAACAGGAGCAGAAGTATTTGCACTGGCCCACTCCTGGTAACATGGCCCACAATGGGCCAAGCTGTCACTGAGGTTCTCTAAGGGCTGTTCACTTCACCAGTGGCCCATCCAGCCCATCTTTGGAGGCTGAGAACGAATGTTCCTAGGCAGGGCAGTTTTGGCTGGGTGCCCAGAAGTGACATACTTAGCACTACTTTCAGATGCCCAGTGAGATGGCACCAGGTATATGTCAGTTCACAGTCTGTGCACTGTCTGCATTTGGACTCTTAATCTGGTATACACAAGCCAATTTGGTCTTGTGGTTAGAGTGCCAGACTCATACCTTGTAGTCACTGGGTTTGATTCCCCTCCCCTCCATGAAGGCAGCTGGGTGACCTTGGGCTAGTCATAGCTCTCTTTCTGAGCTTTCACAGCCCCATCTAACTCACAGAGTGTCTTTTGTGGGGAGAAGAATAGAAAGCTTTGTCAGCCACTTTGAGTCCCTTTAAATGGGTAAGTAAAGCAGGGTATAGAAGCCAACTCTTCTTCTTCTAAATGCTACATATTTGGATTGAGCTACAGCACCATTTTTGCACCATAGCCTGCTCCAAATCTCCATTATGTGAGACAGAGCTGTATAGAAGGAGGCATGGCCTACTGATATCTCTCTCTCTAGTGAAGATGGTGTAGTCTAGCAAGTTTCCTGGAGCAACCTACCAATCCAGTGTAGCCACAGCCAGTGAAACCACTTTTTTGCCTTCCGTATCTGGAAGAGTTCTCCCAGGTTTCACAAAGACGTCCTTACCAACTGTACCTCATGATGCTGGCACTCTGTATACCTAGAACTTTCCGCACACAAAGCATGTGCTTTTCCATTCATCTGTAGCCACTGGAATGGAGATTCTTGACCAAAGTGTTGATTAGAAGAGAGGAAGTATTGTTTGTGTGTTTAAAAAATTTCTTCTTCCCTCCAATGCATTTTTCTCTGAAGGTAGAGATATCTGTAAATCAGTCAAACATGGATGTGAGCACCTTTGCGTCAGTGATGGCTCTTCCTACGTCTGCAAATGTCCTGAAGGATTCACTCTGAGAGAAGATGCGAAAACCTGCCAAAGTAAGCAAGTACTCCTTAATGAGCCATTAATTCTGAAGGCTCTGGTTTCATAGGCTGGGAGTGCTATTTCAGTACTTTCTTCCCAGCAGATAGTCTTTAGCTCATCTTTGTCTGTTCCACTAACCATATGTGGTACGTAGAGGACATTCAAGGACTTTGGCAGCTGTTCAGCTGAGTACTGTAGTGAACACCCAGTTGTCTAGGGTGGGAGATACTTGCTTTTTTTGACACTTTCCATGGTGGAATATCATCAGTGATTAGGTGATGCTGCATGGACTGATTACTGTATGCTGACTGATTATTGATTTTTATTATTATTATAAATATTATTGATATGGTTAAGATGTATATAAAAACTTTCAAAGAGCTAAAGTGATTTACAAAGAAAGTACTGCAAGCGTTTAAAAATTAAAACAAAACAGCAAAAGCAAAAGCATGAAGAAAAATACAAATTATATAATGTATCAAAAATCCTTGAAAACCCAGAGTACTAGCATCTTTTTAAATTCCACCAGTATTTGCCCGGGGAAAGGAATAGATATGTGGGTGTGCTTTGTATGGCTTATAAGGAACTTTAATTAGAAGTGGTTGCAAACTTTAATAAATCATTTTTATCCGGTCTGCACACCTTAGCACCCAATTTGAAGAATGACTTATTTTAATGAAGCTTTATTAAATTGTTCACAGATATTATGAGTACGTATGCCAGCTGCAGGAAGCGATTTCTCTGCACCTTTCTTCCCTTTGCGTTTGTTTCATCTATTCATTATCTAAATCACCCTTAGGTAAAGACCTTTGCAAATCAGTTGACCATGGCTGTGAGCATCTGTGTGTCAGCAGTGATTATTCCTACATCTGCAAATGCCAAGAGGGATTTGTGCTGAGGAATGATGGAAAGACCTGCAGAAGTAAGCAGCTTGCAGTTTAACAAAATGCGTTTTCGTAGTCTGTTGTATCTGTGGAAAGAGTTTTAGTAAGCAAACTCTTACCTTTATTCAGATAAAGACGTCTGCAAGACTGCTGACCATGACTGTGAACATATTTGCGTGAATACAGATGACTCATATACCTGCAAATGCCATGAAGGGTTTATATTGGCACAGGATGGGAGAACATGTAGATGTAAGTAGCTTTAATGTTGCCCTGTTATTTTTCTTGCATACCTTTTCATATTTTTTTTAACAAGATTTTTAAAGAACACCCACACTGAGGCAGCTTTAATCCATTGAATGCTAGGATAGACAGGAGGCTGTGGTCCTCCACTGATCATCTTTCTGGCTGAGGCTGTGGCTGGTGGGAGTTGGAGTTCAGCAACATCAAACAGGATAACATATCCCCCAACTCTTTACTAACCCATAATTTAGCACTGTATGGATAAACTATGAGTCCACTGCCTTATCCCAGCTCTCCTGTTTGGTTTAAAATTAGCTCCTTTGTCCAGTTACAATAGACCATTGCTGTTTGCAAGCCTTTTCACCCATTAATCTGCATATTCACAATGGAGATATTGGCCTCCTTATTTATGACTCATGATAGGGAAAAGGTGGCAAGTTTGCAGCTGCCAGAAAGCTGGATTTCAGCCCAAATGTAGTCACCCTTGATAATCACAATTCATAGATACTGAGAGACTGCTGTATGCCTTAATGAAACAAGCCCAGCTCAGTCTGTGATTTCTGTCTTTAGCTTCATGAATGTGTGTTAAAGGTTTGGTTAGAACAAAAGAACCACAGTTAATTCAAACCATGAAGAGAGTACTTTCATTCTAACCTCTGATATTCAGGGCCTTTTCACACTTAACTTTCCTGGGATACCATCCCAGGGGAGTTAAGATCAGGGACAGTGGCCAGCATTCGCATTGTAAATGCCAGCCTTGGCCCAAAAATCTACCTTGAACATACTTTGCAGCATGGTTAGTGCAAACGCTCCCACCTGTAGTGCTGCCATGTTGTGGTTTCTGCCTCACTGCAGGAACAGCCATGTTTGGCTGGCCATTGGTTTGGCTAATGGGCAACATGACACACAGTTGCCCAACCACCTCTGCCCCGGTGCACTAGAGGCACTATAGGTGCTCCTAGTATAGTTTTCTCTCCATGGTGTGCATATACTCCATGCCAGAGTGCACCTGAATGTCCCCATCTTCACAGTATGAAAAAGGCCCTCAGTGGTTGGGAGGGTGGATATGGCTGAGATTAGCAAAGGCTGCAATCACATGTAGCAAAACTTGCAAGGCCCTTAATAGCTTGGCCCCCAGATATCTAAAGGAATGCCTCCTCCCATACCTGATCTGCCAGTGAAGCCTCCTTGGTGATGCCACCCCTTTCAGCAGTGAAGGGGGTGGGGTTGCATGGGAGTGTCTTCTCTGTAATTGCTCCCCATGCTATGGAACAGTCTCACCTCTGAGGTGTTTCAGGCATCCCCATTGTATGTATTAAATCCTCATTGTACATATTAAAATGTTTACCCTGGCCTTTTGCTGAGGGAACAGCAGCACCCACACCCACCTTTGCAGGCAGTGTCATTGTTTTAACTATCTTATTTTATCTGTTTTTAGATTAATGTTATAGTAAACTGCTCTGAGACCTTTGGGTATAGGATGGGAAAGAATTGCAAATAAATACACCTCAAAAAAGTGCCTCAGAGGTGTTAGCACAAGGCACTTATGTTCTCATCGCATCCTTAATGCACTTTTTCTGGCCTGAAAAGTTCATGAGAGGGGGAGGGGCAGAAGCCATCTTTAAACCGCCTCAGAGGTGCCTTAGGATGCTGTCAGCCCAAAAAGTAAAAGATAGACATCTAATTTGAATGTTTCGCAGTCTTCGTGGTTAAGAAAAATATGTCACTACACTACTGAATGTTTTTATCTCTTTTCAGATAAAGACTTTTGCAAGTCTGTTCCACATGGCTGTGAACATATTTGTGTGAATAATAACAGTTCATACACCTGCAAATGCCAGGAGGGATTCATATTGGAAGAGAATGGGAAGATGTGCAGAAGTAAGATGGCTGTTCTTTCCTTCTTTCTTTCTTAAATGTCCTGTGATTCTAAAAAGAATTAATTTAGCATGAGAAAAGTAAGATCATCAATATATACAGTAATGGAAAAATAGAAAATGTGTTTTAGTTGATTTGATATTACCAGGAAGGCAGAATAACTGTTCTTATGAAACAATAAACAAGTGTAATTCTTCCCCAGCACTATGAATGGGACTGCTGCCATTCCTGGACCCAAAATCTTACATATTGTGACCACTTTCAATTCTACATGTCCCATCTTTACTTTACGTGGATCCTCTTTGGCCGTGTGGTCAAAGCATTGGACTCTTATCTAGAGATCTCCCACTTCGATTCTACAGTCCTCCAGGAAGCCAGCTAGGTGACCTTTGGCTAGTCACAGCTCTCTTTCTGAGCTCTCACTGCCCCGCCTACCTCACAGGGTGCCTGTTGAGTCCCCTTAAGGGTAAGAAAAGTGGGGTATAAAGGGCAATTCCAACTCCACCACCTCCTCCCCTCCCTCTCTTTAGTGCTAAACTTTCCTCATTTGGGGAATCCAGTCCCATGAATAAACATATGGTCCCATGTTAACATCAGGGATGGAGACCGGCAACCCATCCCAAAGCTATCGGGTACTTGCCTTAGTGCCATCTGGGAGTGTCTGCCTCACCGCAGCAATGGCCATGCATGCCAGTCTGTTGGCATGACAATTGGGCGGCTCAGTGTGCAGTAGAACAGCTGCAGCCATGCCACCCTGCCTCCATGCAGACTTTGCACAGTAGATATGAAGGCTGTTGTTGAGGCTGCACTAGGAGCACCAAAGATGGGGGCGGCCATGATTGCTGGGAGCTACTCTGGAAGAGAAGCAGTGCCACAGTATGTCCCCATCTTGCTAGTGTGAAACAACCCATAGTTTCCTCCTATTGCTGTTCTGCTGTTCATTCAGGAAGTAGTGTTTCTTCCATCCATTTTTCATATTCTTTTTGTTTTCAAAGGGTGCACGGAAGGTCCAGTTGATCTGGTGTTCGTGATAGACGGATCAAAGAGCCTGGGAGAAAATAAATTTGAAATGGTTAAAGAGTTTGTATTGGGAATTCTGGACACTCTTACAGTATCTCCTAAAGCTGCCCGTGTTGGTTTGCTGCAGTATTCCACTCAGGTCCGCACAGAATTCACACTAAAACAGTTCAGCACGGCCAAAGACATAAAGAAAGCAGTGTCCCAAATGAAGTATATGGGCAAAGGCTCTATGACTGGACTTGCCCTGAAGCACGTAGCCGAGAGGAGCTTCACGGAAGCAGAAGGCGCCAGACGCCTCTCCGCAAAAGCGGCCAGAGTATGTATTGTGTTTACCGACGGACGAGCACAAGATGAAGTTTCTGAATGGGCTTCCAAAGCAAAGCAAAAGGGTATGATGTTTTGTTAGTACTACATATTTTAAGGACAAACATAAATCAAGGACCTTCCTTAAGAAGAACTCAGACTCTCCCTCCGGCACAGCTGTTTGGCATGGAGGCGTGTGAAGCACCGCAGGTGCTGTCTCTCTCCAGAGAGAACTCAGCTCTGGCGTGGCTCAGTGTCAGAGTCTGAGCCATCCACGTCTGGGTGGACAGAATCAGTTTCCAAGGGAGGCCCCTGAGGCACAGGTCCCCCATCTTGGCTGGCATGGGTGGGGACCTCATCACCTGAGGAGTCAGAGAGGGCACACAGCATGGCACTGCTTCTCCTCCCTGAAAAATGAATGCATATTCTCTAGCTTCCTATCTGGGAATCCTATGTGGAGCAAGTGAGCAGTACCATTTCCAGAACTGTGTCTGGTTTAGTTTTCATTAGCAGCATTTTATTGACTGATAGCAGTGCTAATGTGAATGGCAGAAAAAGGGAGGTGGGCGAGGGAGGAAAGACAATGCTCTGGTTTTGGTTCACCGTAGATTAAGCCAAGGTATGGAGGAATCAAAGGAAAGGTTCCAATTGGATCCTTACCCTACTGCCTTGCTCCCTTGTGAGTTATCTTCTAAGATGAAGTCGATTTCTCCCATTCGTACCTAGGTTAGTGTTCAAATGTATACAGTGGAATCATTAATCAAGTTATGTTGCAGTTTTACCGTGCTGAAAGATGTATCAAAGATTCTGCCAGAATGCACTCTGTGAGTCAGAGTAACTCCGGAAAAGCCAATAGAGTTATATTCAGTAGTATGAATGTCAGTTTGGAATGTTACATTATTGATACTGCGCTGTTTGACATAACAGGTTCCAACAGAAATAGTTCATTCATGAAAATAAAGCAAAACTTTGGATACGGGTTGACATTTTTAACTTGTCTAATAAAAAGTTGTTCAGGGAATACTAAGGCAGAAATTCAAAATAAAAAAAGATGTGTGTGCTCTCCTGGAGTATAGCAATATGTAGATAATAGAAGATATGAATGTAGTAACACACTTCCCAGGAGTTTCCTTATAAATGAACGAGAAGCAACTGTCTTCTCAGAAGGAATTTTTTCCCCAACAAGATTATGTTACGGAAGCATTAATATGAACATATCGTGAGAAGGATAACACTTTTCAAAACTGTATTCTTGAGCTTCATTTTTAGTAGCAGGATACTATACAATTATTCCATTTTCACATGCTGTGCCTTCACCAAATTAGACTCTGCAGGTGGAGAGAGGGCCTGTTAATATGAACGGTGAACTAATGGGTGAATTAATATTAAGCAATTTACTTCCTAGGGATCACCATATATGCTGTTGGAATAGGAAAAGCAATTGAGGAAGAATTACAAGTGATAGCTTCTGACCCACCGGACAATCATCTTTTCCATGCTGAGGATTTTAGCGCCATGGAAGATATTAGTGAAAAGCTTCAAAAAAGTATCTGTGAAGGTATTGGGCTTTGTTAATGCATATAATTTTGAGACCCAACCGGAGCAGTCTAACTATTTGTCCTGAACATCTGCAAATCACAGGGCTACGTGTAAAACATGATGAGTAAGAAGCTGCCAGGAAGAGTAGAATTTCAGCTGTTTATCACTTGGGGAATAAATAACTTTATTCTAGGGCCAGGAACATACAATTATTTGTACTACGTCTGCCAGTTTAACGAATCACGGATGAAATATACAGCTGAAACCCCCAGGATAATTGGTAACGCCTTCTTATATACAGCAATAAGGTCATCTGCCCTGCTTAAAAAAAGCACAGAGAGTATTGCCTTCTGGAATAGCAGGCAAAAATGTGTTACAGTTTGTGCTGTTGATCAGAATTAGTCACTATTTTTAGTTTATTAATTTTGATTAAAGATACAGAAAAAAGGGAATCAGATACACAGATAAAAATTCTACAATAAAAATGCAGTGAAATGAATAAACTAAAACAATAGTCTTGAAAGACCTTGTTGAACTACTCTTGAAATGTGTTGGTAGAGTTATATGGCAAAAACCAGAAAGTTACCATAAGGAGGAGAATTAAGTTTTTTATGCCCCGCTTTTCTCACCCTTTAAGGGGACTCTAAAGCAGCTGACAAACCTTCTGTTCTTCTCTGCACAACAGACACTCTGTGAGGTAGGTGGGGCAGTGAGAGCTCAGAAAGAGTGTGACTAGCCTAAGGTCACCCAGCTGGCTTGCTGGAGGACTGTGGAATCAAACTGGGAAAGCTCCAGGAACAAGTCCAGTATTCTAACCACAAGACCAATCTGGCTCATGGCATCATGATGTGAACAGAACAAAAATACAATTCTTCAGATATTGGATTATTCTGAACTTGGAACATGTCATTCTTTGATATTTCCAAATGCTTTAAATTCTTTATAGGAACCAGATGTTATTTTCTTATATTAGCTTCTAACTTGAATGTAAAATCTGTGTTGGTTAGGATATATGCTTAGTTTTTCTTTCAAATTATTTCCCATATTCATGCTTGACATAAAAATGTCAGAAAATTTCAATGATGCTTTTCAATATTCCATATGTTATTAGAGGAGATATGAGTTAGTCATAGGTATAATTAGCACAAGATACAGTACATTCTAAAAGTCAAAGGGATCATTTTTTCAGTATAGAATGTACCGTTTGGGAATATCCAGACAGCACTTATTAATTCCACATTATCTGGGTAATCTAGAATAAAGTTTGGATAATCTGAATTAGGGATGTGCACAAATATTCATAGGCATTCAAAATCTGATCAAATGTGCCCAATTTTGACATTCAAACTCAAATAGAATGTCCCGAAATGTAAACATTCAAATCAAATTTCAAACTTTGGATTTATGCATTCGAATTATCCGGACATTTGTATGCACACGGGTTCATTCCCACATCAATATGCATTTGTATGGAGCCGTACAGGACAAAAACAGGTTGCATATGTGATAACTATGGGATGCATACATACATGTACGGATGCATAGAGATGAGGGAAAGATGCGTCGAAGAGTTGGCTTTTCTAGGGCACTTTTCTCACCCATTTACGGGGACTCAAAGCGGGTGACAAAGCTTTCTACTCCCCACAACAGACACCCTGTGAGGTAGGTGGGGCTGTGAGAGCTCAGCAGAGAGCTGTGACTAGCCCAAGGTCACCCAGCTGGCTTCATGGGGGAGGGCGGAATCGAACCTGGTATTCCCACATAAGTGTCCGGCTCCCTAACCACTAGACCAAATCAATTCGTATGTGCATATTCGAATAAAAAATCTGAAAAAATAGATTCAAATTTGGTAAATATGAATCGAACCTTGTTAAATTTGAATTTAAAAGATTCGAATCGGATTTTGGGTATTTGATTCAATTCAAACAGAATGTCAAAAAAAATATCGTGCATATCTCTACTCTGGATGTCCTTTACTCAAGATTATTCTAGTAGTGCAGAATTAGTAAATATTCACACTTCTTTTCAAGGTGAAATATCCTGTCGGGATGTTGTTTGTTAGTTTAAATGACTGGCATAGGCCCTTCAAAACAAATGTTTATACTTGCAAAATTGGGTTTTTGTTTATTGCATTGCTGATACAGATTTTTGCACTAAATACATTATTTTTCCTCCAGGCCTGAAGAACTACCAGGATTTAACATCAAACATGCTTAATCCAATGGATTCACATGATGGAGGTTTGATATTTTCAGTCTTTTTAAATGTTATTTACTTACTGTAGTTACTGTAAGTCTATAGCCACCCAATAACCAAGTTGTTAAGTGGGAAATTTATAATCAAAAGCACAAAATATTTTAAGAAAATTTAAAATGTAATTAAAAATAACATAAAATCAGAGTTAAAGTTAGTGCAGCCAGATAAAGTACCTAGCAGACCTCTCTAGGAATCCTTTCCCAGAGGCTGGGATGTGTGTCACCATTTCACCGCTGAGAAGGTCTTTTCAGGCCCTCACTTTACCTATTTTTTATTTTCTACCTTGACCAAAGAAAGTTAGCACTGGTTCATGATGTCTTTATTTTTTTAAGTTCACATAACAGTAAAAAATAGCTAAACAGAAATAGTTAACATCATATATGAAACTTTTGAAACACTTTTCATAATCTTATGTGCGTCATATATTATGTTGTGTTGACAATAACCATATAAACATATTATAGTGTCCAATCGCTGTTAAGTGCTTCACTTAAGAAACTCTGAAGCAAACTCATTTTTCACTTGCCTTTCCATTTTATTTCATTAAACCAAAAGGCATGCATAGCCCAGACTAGTAAAGTCGTTTTAAAAAATGTCTGGCAACAATGGAGAAACCATCTAATGTACCTGCTAACATTTTAATTTGGTTCTGTTCCTTCTTTGGCTTCCTGCAGATCCTGAAGCAGCTACATTAGCAATCACAGATGTTCTTTCCTGTTCCAATTTTGCAGTGCATCACAAATACCTTTTTGAACAAAAACCATTACAATCCGGTAAAGATATTTTCGTTCTGAATATAAATTTAGCAGTAATATAGCAAATGTTTCTTTTGCAAGGGTGGAATATAAATAAAAAATGGAACATGGAACTTACTATCTAGCAAGAAAAAGTACAGGCCACATTTTCTGAAGGTGTTTATGCACGGGGTTGTTGCGGTGTATATGAGAATGTCCCAGTGGGTGACCTCTTTGCTACTTCTCTTAAGGCCATTTGCTACTTATCTCAACCCAATCCGGAATTTTGTTTCTGAGCCTCAAAGGACAGGAGCATGCTGTATTTTGTACTTGTTTGCAAACAGTCCGTCCCCCCCCCCCCCACTTGTCAAAAATAGTGGCACTGCTCTTTGGTGCACAATTCTGTATTGTGTCAGTCCACATACCATGGAGACTGTTAAGACTTTTGGTGGTAGTGCTGATGACCTTAATGAACAGAGGTAGTCTTATGAATCTGTAATTCTTAATTGGTGTATATTACTATCTTTCTGAACATCTCCTTCCTACTCTTCAGGAAGCCCTTCAGAAGACAAGAAAGACCCGTGCAAATGTGAAAATGTTATGGCATTCCAGAATTTTGCAAATGCTGAAGTCAAAAAATTAACAAGACAACATATCCT
Organism: Aspidoscelis tigris stejnegeri; assembly: GCA_023333525.1. Classification (NCBI taxonomy): domain Eukaryota; kingdom Metazoa; phylum Chordata; class Lepidosauria; order Squamata; family Teiidae; genus Aspidoscelis; species Aspidoscelis tigris. The sequence continues at coordinate 27,615,753 of JALMGA010000004.1, read as the reverse complement.
TTTATTACATATATATATATATACATATATATTCCCATTTAATTATTTAAAAATGAGGAACCCCTTAGTATACTGTGTCTGGAAAGGTAAGATCAATAGCAGCTGAGCAAAGTGCAGCCTACACTGCCCTCTTCAGGTCATATCTGAATGTGATTATTCAAAGCTACTGGTTGTAAAATAAAGCAGAAGCTCCATCTAGCGCAGAATCAGAATTGAAAACGATGTCTGTTGCTTCCTGCCCTAAATTCTCTCAACCTTTTAGAGATTTTAGGGGGATATAGGAGTTGTAGAAGAAAGGAGACAAAAAGTTCTGCCTATGCAATGTTGACTCATTTCAGTCTTGCCACTGTGGCTGTAATCTCATCATCTAAGATGGCGATTTCCTTGTAAGCTACTTCAAATCAGAAAGAAATACAAGGAAATAATTTTGGACACATTGGAACACTGCTTGGATATTCATTCATTTACATTTCTATCTTGTCCTATATTTGAAGGTCCCAGAGCAGTTCACAATAACATCATAAAAGCTTATTAAAGAATAACTAAAACAGTGCATTATCCAGAAGGCTACAAGTTAGGCTTGTGATGAAACTTGGTTCAACATAGGGTGTTTTTCTACTAGCATTAAGGACCCATTTGGCTCGGAGCAGAAAGGCCCCATTTCCACTACAGGCACCATTAGAGCCACATTAGGTTTCGCCAGTTCTAGGGAAATCCGGATCATATGAGTCCTTCAGGACCTATAATCCGGATTTCCTGTAGACCCCATTAAAGGGGTCTACAATGGGGTCTTCAGCCATCAAATCCGGATTATATGGAGCCTGTTTCCACCACAATTGGCCAATGGGCTCTAGAGGAGGCTCAGCAAGGGGCACCCATTGGGGGGGGGGGACTCAAAACCTGTGCACCTTCTCCAAAGTCCTTCTGAAGCCGGCTCCGAAGTCCCTCTGAAGTTGCCTTTGAAGATTTAGCACAGGCTCCGAAGAGGACCCTATGCGAGAGCAATGCCTTTGTCAAAGGCTCTGGAGAATCTTCTTAGTTTGCAGCAGATCGCTCCGGAGCTTCTCCAGAGGATCTTGGAAGAATCTCCAGAGCGTCTACGGAGATTGCACCCCATCCCCAAAAACACCTGGGGTGACTGGTGGACCCCATGGGGGTAGATCCGGATTTGCCACATGGGTGCTCTGGTGTTTCCACTGCGAGTAAACTAGCAGCCATTGCTATTGGGTGCTAGACCACCCGTGGAAACACATTGGGTACTTAATCCGGATCTACTAGATCCAGATTAAGGGAGGTCAGTGGAAAAACACCCGTAATCAAACCACCGATGCTTGTTTGGTGCTTTATGCAACAAGTGTGACCTCTCTTCAGCACCTGGAGCTAGGAAATGCAGTTGAGCCCTGCAGAAATTAAGTTGGAAATTTCCTGGCACCATCATCCATATGGTGGCTGTCAACACTGCCACCTTTGTATGTGGAGATGCATTGTGCTTGCCCATGAGTCAGCTGTATGGTATTGTTGTAATGCTGTGTTATGATTGGGTACCACTGGGTAGATCTTGATTTCTGGTAACTATATAGACATCTTGTGAAGCTTATTTGGCGAAGAGGCAAGAAGTGGCTTGCTGTTCCCAGGATGCAAGAGATCTCCAGGGAGTTGCCTAGCCACCGAACGTATCATAAAACTGTAAGCACCTCAGCAAGTGCTGAACCTCAGACTGACTGGACCCAGTGAATATTTAGATGGGAAAGTACTCAGAAATCCCAGCCCTGTAGGGTAGCTACAGAAAAGTACCCACCACTTCACTTCTCCTTGAGGGTGCCATTATTGGCACTACTGTATAGATGATGTTTTCTACCATTACAAATTAAACTGAAGATATATTTTCCTTAATTTATTCTTACTTGAAGTATTGTCAAAAAGATTGGAAGACCTGGAAAACCGATTAAGATACTGAAGTGTTCAAAGTATATGCAGCGTTGCATATTACAAAAAGAAAGTATCAAAGCTATGAGAAGCCCCCGTCTCCCTCTCCAAGAAAGAATATTTCAGTATTGCAGATTAATATCTATTATATTTTTAAAATTGCAGGATCAAATGTTTTATAGAATTGTACTTTTGAGATAAACTATGCAATAAAATTATGCTTTTTTTTTTAAAGCATGTTACATACTTTAGAAAACTCTGAACGTCATTTGGCTCTGGGTAATCCCACAGCAATTACAGCTGTCCCCAAGTTAGAAAAACAGGAGCATAGGCAGATTTAATTTTGTACATTTTTTGTCAGCTACAAGACAACTGACTTCAGTATGTATATTCTGGTCTCCAGAAGTGCCTTCGCCCCTCTTGAAATGTGTGCTCATTCACCAAGAGGAATTCCAGAACTTAATTTACAATACAAAACTGAACATAACTCTTTAAGTCTTAGTAGTTATAGGGTGCTGATAATTTCCACAATAGCTGATTTGTTTTTCCTATTCTCACTGCTTACATGAGCAAAGAAATGGCACCCTTGTTAAGAACATAAGAGAGGCCCTGCTGGATCAGGCCACAGCCCATCTAGTCCAGCATCCCATTGCACACAGTGGCCCGCCAAATGCTCATGGGCATCTCAAACAGAGACAAGGACAAACCTTTTCCTGCTCTTGAATCCCAGCAAATGGCATTAGAAGCATCCTGCTTCCCGCCCCCCTTTGTTAGCCCCTTTCCAAAGCATCACAAAACTGCTGAATAAGATAGGTCAAAAGATACTATTATTACACAGACAAATGGTGATGACTGCAAGACTAAGCACATTTTTAGCACCAAAGATAGTGCTGAATACTAGTGAATTTTAGGAAAGATCCTCTCCTTGGTGAAAAGCACGTAATGCTATGTGCTCCATGTCCGTTATAGTTCTCAATTTCATTTGTAGCATATACCTACAACGAACACACATTTTCAATTTGGACATCATCTAAAATGTGAATGGAAATGTTTTCCACAAAAACCAAGTGTTGGAACCACATTTTAGCATTTAGCCTAGTCCCTTTGCAGCACATTTCTATGGATTTTTATGTTCAAATTAAGGGACCTTCCAGATGACAAGCAGAAACACAGATGGACATCAGACTGGCCCAGCCCAAGTGGCCCAAAGCAGCACAGAACGGATGGCAGCTTTCCCTGGAAATTGTGGGAAATCCTGCACTTGACTTAAACTGTAACAACGGTATCTTAGGCAGACAACACAATGTACCTGTTCAGATCTGTTTGCCAAGTCTCTGTGTAACGATATGTTGAATTTTTAAGCATGTCTAGAGATAAGTCTTACTAATTGTGTTGTTCCACAAATATATTACTAAATGAGCTTTTTAAAAAAATAAGGATGAACTACAATAGCAGAAGGTTCTTGGTCACTCTTGATTAGTTGTTTGGGAAATAAGGAAGTACAAATCCCAACAGATCTCTTTTCTGTCAGCACAAGCATCACATTCCCAGTTTCAGCAGCGTTTAGCCACAGATTTGCCTTCTCTGCTAAAGGACGACTGCCCCAATCCCCACCACTGAAAAGGAATCTCTGCCACCACTTCTCTCTGTGCTACTGATTCTTGTCCCCCTGCTCCTTTGCAGATAGGGAAGGGAACTGTGCCTGGACACTCAGGAAAAATATGTGCATTCCTGTCTGTGCAGCTATAAAAATCAGGAAAGTTGGAAGAGGGAAGATGGGGGGAGGGGACAGGCAGAAAGAAGGCACAGCAGCAGTGGTGAGCACAACTGCAAAAGCAGACCAAACATGGAGCTACATCAGTGGCTGTCCCTCAACAAGAGGAGGAGTGCAGACAAACAGAGGCCAGCTAGCACCATCATTCCAGCAATGCTGCATCTTTACTGTCAGCCAAGCACTGAACCTTGCCTTGAGAGACAAAAAGCTTAGGCTGAATAATTTTTCCAATAACCTCAAACCACAGAGGATGCTAGACTGTAAGTTAAGTGAAATTCAGAAGTCATGTGGCACTTTTCTGCAGTACCATCTAAATGCACAATCTCAAGAATGAAAGATGGGTCACTACTCTTAAGACATATGAGGCATAAAAGCAACCCACGTTAGTGGTTTTAAGTGCGTTTTTTCTCTAGGCATTCTAAACTACTTCACACTCTTTAAAAAAAGCACACAGTAAGAACAAATTTATAGCTGTTTTTATTACACAAATCTGGAAGTTCTGTAATATTTACTTCTCACTGGTTTGCTCTGGCATGCTTCTAATGATGTCAGAATCACCTGTTAACAAAAAAAGTGTTCCAATGTTAAAGGTAACAAAGCAGAGGACTATATAACTTGTTCTTCATAGGAAACTAAAAGAATACACAATATATGCAATATACACTCTCAACTAATACATTTCTAGATTTAAGTTTCTACAAACAGAAGATGGTCAGTCATTTTGAGTACAACTTGTAATTGTTACTTGCAGTCAAAAACCAGAACAAGAAATACACTCTAGTCCTGGGGACACACCACATAGTGATAATATAGCGAATGTCTAGCCTGCCCTGATCACTGAAACATCAGGACAGCGAGAATATTCGCAGCTTTAAACATCATGACAGTAAGAATATTCCCACCTCATGAAAAATTTCAGTTGTGAAAACCTAATGCTGGATATATAAGGATATGACAGGATACCAGATATTTTGGAACTATGTATCTGAATTCTATAAGCAAGGAATCAGTTTTTAACTATCTCCTGTTTTAAGATTTTTGTTTTATCTGTATTTGAGACATTGTATCAAGTATTTTAAAAAAATCAATCTATCTAGGGATCTGAGACATTTAGAAGTCAATTTACCAAATTAAATGCATTAAATTAATTAGCCCCTAAAAATAGGAAAACTACCGTATTTGTTTTGTTTTAACATACGTTTTAACATTGTTAAAAATTGTAATTTTAGAATGAGTCGAGTTTTCAGAGAGATGAGCTAGGACAGAATTAATGCAAAAACTATCTCACCACTCCTGTGGTACAAAATGCAACATACATACCAGGATCAATGATAGCCAGTGTACACACTCGGTAGTACTTTCCACAAGCTGTACCCAATTCAATATTGTTGCCACTATAGTGATGCACACCAGTTTTGGCCAACATAGCATAGTACTCAATTTCTGATTTCCTGAGAATTGAAAATACAGGAAAGTTAGCTTTAGGGTTATATCATCTGGTACTGCATGTTAGATTCAGGTTTTACATCCTGGGGACTCACTTGTGGTGTTCCTCAAGGGTCGATCTTAACTCCCAGCTTTTTAATATCCATATTAAGCCACTGGGAGAGGTCATCAAGAGATTTGGAGAGAGAGGTGTCATCAATATGCAGGTGACACTCAGCTCTATCTCTCTGTGCCATCCGAATGAGGAGAGGCAGCTGAAGTGCTTGACAGGTACCTGGAGATAGTAACAGGCTAAATGGGGACAATAAACTGAAGCTGAATCCAGACAAGACAGAGATGCTATGTGTTACAGGGAATCCTGCCCTTGTAGTTGGGAGACATCCTGTCCTCAATGCCGTAATGCCCTGGAAGGTACAGCTGCAAAATTTGGGGGTGCTCTTGGACTCAGCTGATTCTTGAAGCTCAGGCTGAGAATAGGCCAAGAATGCCTATTCCCAACAAAGGCTGTTCCATCATTTGAAGCCCTTTTTGGACAGACATGATTTGGCCAGTTATCCATGCTCTGGTAACCTCCACTCTTGACTACTGCAATGTGTTCTACATGGGGCTGCTCTTGAAGATGGTCCAGAAGCAGCAGCTGGTGCAGAATGTAACTGCTAGATTGCTGACCGGAGTAGCTGGCCAGATGCACATCATGCTGGCTGAAGAGAGTTGCACTGGCTGCTGATTCGCTACCGAGCCCAATTCAAGGTGTTAACTTTAATTTATAAAGCCTTAAATGACTTGGGCCTCAAATATCTGAACAACACCTTCCATATCACCCTGCCTGTTGCCTTTAGATGTATCAATGGCAACAAGAATGGATGCCCAGGTACATCCTCCAGGCTGGGGAGACAGGCAGCATGTCTCCAAAGGCCATTTGATGGGATTTGAGAGCCAATGAAGGTTCTGTTTGAGATGCCCACAAGCAATTGGTGAGCTACTGTGCGGGATGGGATGCTGGACTAGATTGGCCATGGCCTGATCCAGCAGGGCTCCTCATGTTTTTATTTGGAGGAGAGGCCCTCCTCATTGTACCACCACCTTCAGTAATAAAAGGGATGGGCACCCGGGAGAGGGCCTTTTCAGTGATGGCCTCTAGGCTACAGAATAGTCTGCCCCTTGAGGTGCATCAGGCATCTTCACTGTACATGTTTAGGAAAGCAGTGAAGATGCATCTCTTTGCCCTGGCTTTGGTTAAATTGGTACACCTTCCCTTCCCATTTTCAGCACTGCTATTTTTTTTTATTTTAAATGTTGTTACTCGCCATGAAACCTTTGAGTACAATGTGAGATAAAAATGCAGATAATTAATAAATAAAATATGTGTGTTCATATTTTGCTATTTCACAGTTATTAAAATGCAGCAATATTTCCTTTGTGTAATGCAATCTAGGAAAATTGCAATAATGCAGATTGGCCTCTAAGGCACTAATGGTTTTTCACTACAAAGAATTTGAAAGAAACAGAATGCATTTTTAGTAAATGCAACTTACCTGAGTGCAGGACAGTTGTTGGCTAGGATGACCAACTTGGCTTTACCCTGTCTGATCATTTTTAAAGTCTGTTTGTATCCGAGTACATATTTACCACTTTTCATAACCAGCTGAAGCCTAGAATTTATGGATTCTAGGGACTTTTTCTGCAAGAAGATGAGATTCACAGATTTCAAAATTATTTCAGCATTTTACTGTGCTTTGACAGTTAAATCTCAGAGGAAAAAGGCAAGACTGGTTGATTGTCTCATTCTTAATTTCTGGCCACTTATTTAGTTAATTTCTGACCACTTATTTAGTTTCAGTCCTATAGGCTGGTATCATTTTTTTCTACCCTGCAATACAGAGTACCACAAAAGTCAGTGCAGAAATATACATTCATGGAACTATGATGTGCAATTTAATGTCTCCATTATATCAGATGCAAGTATGGCTGTGAACATGGTGAAATAGTATTTGGCTATAGTAATGAGTTACATGAGGGCCAGTAAGTTGAAGGTGAGACAACCACAGATGGAGGATAGAACTGCTGTTTAGATTAAGGGTGTGATCCACCACTTCAGACTGTTCTTGGATCTACAGCTACCATCTGAGGCTCAGGAAACCTCAGTGCCATGGAACACCTTCCATAAGCTTCAGCCAATGGCCAAGTGAAGTGTTCTGAATGATATATGCCAAGATAACTGGTCAAACTGCCACAATGTGCTCTAAATGGTACTATTTGAGGTTAATCTAGAAACTGCATGAGGTACACAAATCCAGGACAAGGTTGTTGACTAGAAGTTAAATGTATAAATATACAGTATTAGTCTTTGCCTGGATGCCATGATTGCTTATTCAGTTTCCGGATCTAGTTCAAGGTGCAGTTTTGAGCTACAAAGACTTGCAGTAACTTGTGGATTTATATAGGGTAAGCCAATCTACTTCCTGCAGTCTTTCCTGTACCTTCCTACAGAGAACTGTACCTAGATGATGTGCCTTTTTTGAGGTGGTTTTTTGAACTGCAACAATCTCCCATTCACCTGGCACTGATTCTGCTGTCTTTTAAGAGCAATGACTCCCAGACTGCTGGAGAGAAGCATGCTTAAAACTTCCACCATGTAAGCAGAGATCTATTCTATGGCTAACCACAAATCTAAGATGTTGCTCTTTAACGACCATTTTTTAATGGTAGGATTAATAGTCTTTGTTGCTGTCAAGGTGGATAAAAATCAATGATTTTTTAAAATTTAATTGGATTTTTTAAAAATGTAAATTTTTTTTAATAAAATGCTTTTTGAGGAAAATATATTACCATCCAAAGGTTATTCCATCATGAAATAAAGATTAATTTTTAATTATGCAGAATAAGGCTGTATATGTTTTATTTTTTGTGGCAATTAATCCATTCACAATGTCATGCTCTTCCAGGGGTTCTTGTAAGATTATTGGGCAGTTTCTCTACCTATTTTATCAAAGATGCTTGGTTTTCTTTTGCAGTTTCAAAACTGAATTTGACTCAGCAGAGATCACATGCCTCTTCTTCACAGCAAAAATGTTATAACATGAACAAAGTTGAGAAAAAGACCTTAATCCTATTGTTCTACAAACCTGTGAATACAAAATCTTCATCTACTTGCATATTAAAGTAGCAAGAATTTGTTTATGCAGAAACTATTATTTAAATCAAGCCTTACTGACTAGTGATTTAAATCAAATCTACCCTGGTTGCTGTGACTTAAAAAGCCAGAAAAACTGACATCACAATGTAATCACAAATTCCTGCAACGTTTTCATGTCCTATTATGTTACATTAACCACGTGATGATAAATGCATATAAATCCATTACTGTATAAAATGACTTATTTAAAATTACTGTATAAATGATCTCAATCAATTGATGCCAAAGAGACAGTTTTGTCCACTAAAATTCATAAAAGTAAAATCCTATGAAAATGCATTTATGCAGACTTTCTATGGTATGGTGTTCCATGGTGTGCAAATTTTTTAGGCAATTAAATGGAAATATTTCCAAAAAAGAAAATTTAATTAATAAAACGGAGAATATTTGCAAGGAATAAATGCTTACAAATATCAGCTACAAATTTGTAGGTGATACATTATACTTGCTTAATAACTTCATTTTCAACTGACACTTATTTATCATTACTACTACGGGATCCCAAAAACATCCTATATTTACTAATTTATTTATTATTCTATTGCTGTTCTAATGTAAATGTTCAGAAAGACAAAACATGCACTTATTTATTTACACATGTATTTACTTATTACCACCTAATGTAGACAGTCACAAATGAAATACCCTCCACACATATGCTACAGTCTTCTAATCATGCGGTTGAAGACAATGATTAATTTTAAAAATTAGATGAGGTCTGCCCCCATTTAAAATATATGTATGCATATTAGCCAATGGTACTGTATCTACTTTGGGTGCAAGAGGATCCACTATCGATTCACAGAAGGCAGCTCAGCTGCTGATGGGAGTTTCTGGCCGGACTCACATCACGCCAGTCTTAAAGGATCTGCACTGGTTACCTATTGACACTAACGTATAAAGCCCCAAACAGCTTGGGCCCTGGGTGTCAGAAGGAGTGCCTTCTCCTGTATAGACCTGCCCAGGCACTGAGATCTCAGGGAGACGGGCTTCTTGTAGTTCCTTCTTTCAGAGGCACAAAAGAGGCATGGGGACTCGCAGGAGGACCTTTTCTGTTGTGACCCCTAGACTCTTGAACAGCCTCCCTCTTGAGGTTCGCCTGGCACATACATTTGTATAGTTTTCGTCGCCTGGTGAAAACATATCTTTTTACCCAGGCTTTCGCTTTTTAAACAGCTTCCTTGGGGTTCTGTCCCGTTAGTTAGGGGATTATATTTTTAATTATGTTTTACTATTCAATATGTCTTAATTTCATTGTAACCTGCCCTGGGACCATTCAGTGAAGGACAGGATATACATTTTCTAAATAAATTCATAGAACATTCTGTATTGCCGACAAGAAAACTGTAATAACGCATCAATGTAGTTACCAGGGCTCGAACTAGACTGCGGCCTTTTTACCCTTCCTTCCCTACGTATTATAATCATGTCCCTTTTATTAACAGTTATGCCTGGCATGTTGAACTAGGCGCTGAGAGCAGGCTCAGCTCCCCACTTCGTTCGGGACAGCTGAAAGGGTGGCCTAAGGTCGATTGCTTCCTTCCAGCCTAGGCTTGCTCGCAAGACTGTTGTGATGAGGGGAGAAACGTAATATTCACCTTCGTGTGCCCTTAGGGAGCCAGGATAGAAAGAAAAAAAATAAAAACCACCAAGCCCGCCGAATACAGTGAAACTCGCTTTTTACACAGCTACCCTCAGAAGGGTTTTGTCCTCTTCCCTAACAAGCGGCTTGGAGACGGGACGGAAAGCGATAACCTTAACGAAGTGAAGAGCCAGAATTTGGGCAAAGGCCTCATTTCCTCCCGAGGAGCCCTAAGGTCTCTGCTCCGTCCCCAAGTCACACAAGCCGCCTTCCTCCGCCCATCGCGGCGGCTTCTCCGGCGCTGCTCTACTCACCGTTTTCTTTGCCGCCACCATCCTGACGGCTCACGTGGGCCCTGCCGTTACCTGCACATTAAAACGAAGGAAGATTAACGGCGGTCTCCCTCGTAGCCCTGTTAACCCGAGGCATCCCCGCACCCCCCGGAGCCCAGCTCACCACACGAGCGCCTCCAAGATGGCCGGACAACGAGGAAAGGAAGGAGTTCCCGCAATGCAACGCGCCTACCCACGCGGCTCGGCGCCGTCGCTGACGTGAATGCTCGCGAGAAGAGGAGACGTTCTCTCAGCCCCCCCACCCCTACCCCGCCAACCGCGGCCGCCAACCGCCGCGTCCTGTCAAGCACAGAGCATGCGCGCACACTGACACACGTCTGCACAACCGGGCGGTCACGACAGAAGGAAGGAAAATTTTCTGAGAATTTGATTGACTGGTGTCTAAAATTCACGGGAAACTTGAGTCAAAATGTACAATGGGAAAAGCGCTTCTGTAGTCAAGGTTTCGTGTGTTATTGTTGTGCTTAAGTTCCCACACAGAACATTTGGCTTCTGCTGACTGAGATTAAACCAGCGCCGGTCATCTTGCCCTGTCAGTGTCAAGCCGAACTAAGTGTAACTTCTACATTTTTCTAGCTCTATGTCTCGGCTTAAATGACGCGCCTCTCTCCTCAGGAAGGCTTTGTGATGCGCATGCGTGAACTTTAGAATCCTCGTTGACCACCACGCCGGCTTGGCCGTCCATCATCGGGCGCCTTCCTGTGTCCTACGCAGAGTTGAATTGGGATGTACCCGTTATTTTTTCTACTTTAACCCCCATGATTCGTAATCACTGCAAGCAGCGCAGTGGGTGCCTGAAGTTCTCAAAAGAGGAAATCGATCTTACTTTCGAGTTGGGGGGACGGGGGTATTTATGTTATGTTATGGTGCAGGTGGAGGATCTCAGTCCACTAGCATGTCCCTTCCGAGCCCTCAGAGTAGGCTATGTCCTCATGGAAGAGTGGGGAATGTAGCGGAATTGGCTAATTCAGCAGCAAAACTGAACCAAAGTAACAACATTTTGGATAAAAAGCAGTTTATTTTGGGTTTGCTAAAAGCTTTCCCTTGCGAAATCTAACAGGAAAGAACTTGCCATTCGTAAAGAAGGGAAGTGTTCCTTTGGTACTCCTGTGAAAAGGTAACATCTTTCCACACAGATGTGTGATAGTAGGAGCCACAGGATCCGTTAAGAAACTATGCTTAACATAAGATCATTCAAACTGGTGAAAAGAGCAGAAGCAGAGTCATAATTCTTGAAGAACTTAACTCCTGACAGCTTGCATACATGAGCACTTTCAGCCACTTAATTGGATGCACCTGCTTTTAAGACACCCTATTGGTTAATCCTTATCACCGATGATATCAGAATTAGGATAAAATCAAGGTTTGGGCTATTGTAGGTTAACTAGAGAATCTTGAAACTATTCTTGTCTTTTGGTCCCAGAAGTTCTATGTCTGTGAAGATGTAGGTTTTGTTTTTCTCTTCAGGATGCTGCTAGAAATGATGTTTTACTTTATATTTTTCTTTTAATGTATTTTTGGCAAGATTGTGTTTTTATACTTTATTTGTTTGCTCCAGTTGGCTGAGCTACTACATAATGTCTCTTATTAATATCTCTTAGTAATTTTCTCTATTCCTAAAGAGAATAGGAAAATTCCATCCATAAGAAATGAACTGAAGAATTGGAACTAAAGACCTCAAGTGCTTGCTTTTTGCTGTTCCCTGTTCCCTCCCACACCATATTGTAACCTGCCCTGAGACCTTTGGGTACAGGGCAGGATAGAAATACAAATTAATTAATTAATTGAAGCCAACTTAATTATGTTGTTGACTTCCTGCTTACTTTTTATCTTGTTGAACAGCAAAAAGGGGACTGAAAGGGAGGAAAATGGTTGAACCTCTTCTTGTCAGCACAGTCTATCTCGCAGTTAGATCACACACCACTAGTAAGAGGAGGCCACAAACCATTACAGGGAGCAACTTAAATAAAGGCTTTCTGTGTCCATAGAATGGTTGCGCATGGCATTAAGGCAGAGAAAACTGGCTGCTGTGGTCTTCACAGCTGGCAAAATCAGTTGCCCAAGAATCAGCCTAGGAAAGAAGTGAGAAGGCTCAAGCTTTTAACTGCTCCTCTGTAGAAGGCATTAACTGGTAAAACAGGCTGTACGTATGTTTGTTTTTACATCAGTCTTATGTTTTCAATGATTGTCTTGTAAGCTGCCAAGAAAACTTTGTTTACCAGATAAGCTATATAAATTTAAAAGTACACAAGAAGGAAGCCCTTGAAGTTGCTCAGCCATAAATTATTGTCATTTAAACCTTTCCATTAAAACTATACAAATGCAGCTTTAGCATCCTGCAGTGGGCAGGATGAGAATCAAAGATGAGGTGTCAGTCTACAGGGCAATTCCACATTGGCTGGTACACCAGACCAGCAAGTATACTACAAGCCTCCCTTTGGCACACTACATCCCTATCCACTTGATGCAGTAGCTGTGGATTTAAGCTGGAATGCTGTGCGGGAACACAAGCTCCTCACCTGGAGTGGCAGGATAAAAATGTGAGATCATCCTCATGGCAGTGTTTAGACATAGCTTGAGTTGTCATTACCTTAGGAGACCAGTGTTCTACCAGAGTCATGGTAAGGTGTGATCCTGACTTATGGTTCTGTGCCACACAAGGGCTACTCCAACCTGGATGCCCGCATGCATGCTCACACCATGTGCAGATAATTGGTTGACATTTTTTAGTACAAAGGCACAATAACAATTTGAGAGCATTAAACCAGGTAAAAACACCTTAGGAAACAGTTGCATGTCACTTTCTGGTCAGTTTTATGCCAAAAGGGAAACTGTGCAAGAGGAGAGTGCTTCTCCATGAGTTTATTGTATACCCCAGGCCCAGCCACACAAGGCTACTTTATCTGTGAAAAAACGCTCCCCCTGTTCCAAGATGCTTTAAACTCTCCCCTGGCTTTTTTCAAGCCTTATATGGGGTGGGGGGTGGGGGATCATTGTTCATACAACTTCATATGTGGTAATCAATCCATTATTAACCACCTTAAGAGAATGAGGGTCTTCTACTTTCAGTAATGTAGAAGATTGGTAAAAACACGTCTATTCACCCTGACCTTTGGCCGACAAGACAGCTTCCCCTCCCCACTTCAAGGCACTGTGATTGTCTTTAGGGGGTTCATTTTAATTTGTTTTTACTGTTGTAAGGAACCCTAAAACCTTAAAGTGCAAGGTAGGATGAAAATATAAATGAATTAAAAAATCATCCTGTATATTTCTAAACTAAACCACAAAGTCATGTTCCACTCCAGATCCTGGCATGAGTACAAACCAAGGAAAATGAGGCTCCAACTTGCAGAACAAATTAAAATTCTCTAGTCTTCTCCACACGTTCACCAATGTTAACCAGAAGCTTACTTCAAGTGTCTGGGGCAGGAGCGTTTATTCTTCTTCCTCTGTCCGGGGTTATTTGAGGTGTTGCTGCACAAGCATGCTGGCACCTCAGACAACAATAGACATGACTGCATGTGCACAAAGCATCTGCGTCATCAGGGCAATAACGCTGACGCATGCGCAGTTGCGGAGGATGCCATAGCCAAAATGGCAGCACCCAGAGGAGGACTGGGCCTTGGATTGCCAGAATAAGGTAAGTATTTGATTGCTAGGGCATGGCCAAAGTTGATAGCGCTTCAAATGTGAGTGCTAGTCAACATTGGTTAATTGCACTCCTTTCCTGCCCAGTGGATGGGAAGGTAAGTGTGAAAATGCCCTGGTTAAATGTATTTATGCATACAATACATGTTGCAGACAATAGGTACAAAATACATGGTGTTCTTGCAGCCAGTCTATGCTGAAGATCTCTACAGAATTTCCCCTGGCTTCCTTCAAGTTTTTTTAACTGATGCACCTGTTATGCTTTATTTATTCTATATCTCAATCTTTGTTATATGTAAAAATGTGCCAGAACTGTTTGGACAGATATTAAATTTATTACTTTTGTCTATGAGCACCATCAGGTACAGAAAAAGCTTCATTCAAATTCCATTCTGGCACCCACAGTAGTTTTCTTTCTATAGGCATTAAAACTGACAGATGGAGCTCTGTGATAGCCATCATACTTAAAGCAAATGTAAACACATTCATTCAATTTTCCCTGCTTCATGTACTGTCCTATTCATGTACTGTCAGGAAAACAAGTGTCCTCCATTGTTTCAAATCTAGCACCATAAGGAATTTGAGATGGTCATAATGTTGGCATTTTGCTGAATGAGCACTAACATTTCTTGTCACTCTGCCATCCAATCGTATGAAAGTTTTTTAAAAAAAAATACAAATCAAGGACTGGTAGGGAGAGTGAGAGGTGTAGTCAGCTAGAGTTCAGAGAACATCCCATAATCACTTGTCAGTTTGAGAGTTTCTCGAAACATGGATAAAAAGCTGAACTCATAAAGGGGCAATCAGCCTGGTTAAAAAGGTTATTATGCAATATTTTTAAAGCACGTAACTGATTTGAATATTCATCTTCATCATTTTAAATTTTCATCTTCACACCAGCTGGTGTGTCCTGCTCTTAGATCACTTATCAGCATTAGAAAGAAAGAATGCCACAAAAAGAACTAATGTCCCACATATTAAATTTATGTGTTTATTTACTATTTAAAATATTTATATAATGCTTCCCATTAACAATATAATCTCAATGTGGTTTACATACCATAGAGAATTCAAACAACTAAAATCATAATAGTTTTATAAAAACGTGATTAAAATCAAGGTTGAAGAAAACAAGCAAACATTCACTCTAGAAAGGCCTGGGTAAAAATATAAGTCTTTGATCTGGGCCTAAAAAACAGAAGTATAGGAACCCTACAAATATTAGAGGGCAGACTATTCCCAAGGGTGGGTATCAACACAGAGAAGGTCCAATGGCCTAAAAGGAAGATACTAGTGTCTTTTATATTACTCTTCCATCCCCTTTGAAAAGATCCCATACGTTTACCATGATTTCGCTAATACTGTATTAGTTTTAAAGATTTTGTTACTAGGATTGCTGCTTTTCCTCTTCCCATTTATTACTTAGATATAATTTGTATGTTTAAAATGCAATGTTTTTTCACCAAGACAGAGCATTTGCTTCCACCCAGTGAAATTTATGGAGCCTTTTTGGAAGATGTTAGGCAGTTTGGTCTTGTTGTGGTTAGAAAGCCGGACTCTTATCTGGGAATACCAGGTTTGATTCCACACTCCTCCATGAAGCCAGCTGGGTGACCTTGGGCTAGTCACAGCTCTTTTCTGAGCTCTCACGGCCCCACCTACCTCACAGGGTGTCTGTTGTGAGGAGAATAGAAAGCTTTGTCAGCTGCTTTGAGCCCCCTTAAATGTGCGAGAAAAGCAGGGTAGAGAAGCCAACTCTTCTTCTTCTATGTCAATTAACAGGGCTGTCAACCAGAATCCAGGTGAAGATTGCTATTGTTACAAGTCATTGTGACTTGTAGTGCTTACAGTTTCTGCTCAAATTTCCTGTTCTCCACAATTATGAAAGATACAAGAACCATGACCTGGTGTTCCACAAGGTAACCTGGTCAACAACAGCATTATTCCCCTATTTGCAAATGCTTCCTTTGCGAGCAGGAGCAGGCAGATGTTTTGGAGTATACATTCCATTATCTTCAGGCAACAGTCAATGGGAATCCTAGTCCAAATTATGTAGATAACACTAGGGTGACAATAGTGATCTGCTTAATAGTAGTAAGAGTAGTAAGGCCACATGCACATTTGGTACGGTTCTGAATGTGGGATCAGCAAGGGGCATCCCCATGAATTTTGAATTTGGTCCAAAAGTGGACCAAATCCCCCCAAACCGTGCCAGATCAGGGCCAAATTTGGTACCCGAAAAAACAAGTCTCGGCACAGTTTGGGGTACCGGCATGCATTGGTCAGTGAGCCAAGCCTGTGCATGGGGACAATCGCGGGCTATCTGGGGAGGAGATTGGTGCTCACATCATTAGGAAGTGGGGCAGGCTTGCCGTTCCTGCCCTGTGCATTGGAGATCGCAGCCATTGACATTTTAAAATCCCAGTCGCCAAGGCAGGCAGATACTGGCTTAATTTTTGGCATTTTCCACAGAAATATTTCCATCTGCATTTTCCGACTGATTTTTTCCCTTTTAAACTTGGCAGGCAATCTTGCGGTTCCCGGTGGAGCAGAGGTGCACAAAACTGCTCTGGCGCCTAACTGCTGCTAAACCTTGTAGCAGCTTTTGGTCTTTGAAAATTATTTATAAATTTATTATGAAATAAGCTTTATTTTAACTTTTTTTCCGTGCCTCCCAGCCCAGTCCTGGCTTTCAGTGCCACTAAGGGAGGGGGGGATGCGGCACTGGGGTGGGCTGACATCAGTCTGGCTTCCAATGAGGAGAGGGGGTGGAGAGGAGGGGGCGCTGCTGCCCTGTGCAAGGGTTTGGCATGGTTTTCATGGGGACGCCTCCATCCGCGCCCAAGCTGTACTTAGCCCGCGTTGCCAGGAATGGCATGGGGATGGGCTGGGAGGAGCATTCTCGGACCCACTCCCGGTCCCATGTGTTCCGATCCCGCTCCAAATGGCTTGCATGGGGATGTGGCCTAAGAGTATAAAGAACATAAGAGGAGCCCTGCTGGATCAGGCCACAGCAAATCTAGCCCACCAATTGCTTTTGGACATCTGAAGTAGAAGAAGAAAAAGAGTAGGCTTTTATACCCCGCTTTTCTCACCCATTTAAGGGACTCAGAGTGACTGACAAAACTTTCTATTCTTCTCCTCACAACAGTCACCCTATGAGGTAGGTGGGCCTATGAAGCTCAGAAAGATTGCTGAGAGTAGTCCAAGGTCACCCAGCCTGTGTTATGGAAGAGTGTGGAATCAAACCAGGTGAGTACAAAATATGAGTCCAGCACTCATACCACAAGACCAAACTGGTTCACAAAGGCAAAAATTTTCACCTGCTCTTGACTCCCTACAAATGGCCTTTAGAGATATCCTGCTTGTTTCTCTAACCCAGAGATGGTACCTCTGGCAAAGCAAACAAACAGGTATTTTGTGTTATGTAGCCCAAGTCCAAAAGCATGCAGAGTACGAAAAATAAACATCGAGGCCAAAGGAGCTTCCTGGGCCCTTGGAGACAGGCTGGGCTTGTTTAGTGGTAGTTGTTCCCTTGGTTTTAAAGGAATGTGTTTCCTTCAGCCATATGTGTACCCTGACTTCATTCCTGTCTGCTGATATGTTGCAAATGTCAACCTTATTGCTTCATCCAGTGTTAAACAGTTACTAGTTCCAGATGCTGTACTGCCTGATATAAAAGTCATTTCAAGTTAGTCACAGAAGAACTATTAAGAAACATTTGCTATCATGGTGCAAACTGATCCATTATAACAAAGACCCATAGTGTCTGTTGAGTAGTTGCTGAGCTCAGTGGAATGTGCTCACGTGTAGGAACCTATAAGTTTTGCAATCTCAAACTAAAGCAAAGACAAATTATTTGGCAAATTCACTTTTTATTTCCCTTTCATACAGCAGACCCTTTTCTCTTTCGTGGAAATGGCTCCGTTGATACTATTTATTTGAAATAATAACCATGACAGTTAACCATGACTTCCTCACACTGTTAAAGAGAATCCAAAAAGTACTATTGGTGAAAGAATTTCAATTTCATTCTCATACCTAACAATATAAATGAAATGCTATGTGTTTATTATGGCAAAATCAGGACTGAAGTTTGCGGGGAGGGGTTGGGGGCTGGCATGCTGTGTCCTGATCCAGGCCTCTCCTGTTCTTATGGCTGCCGCTCTCCTGTGGAAGAGGGAATTTCAACAGTTTTCTCTGCTGCACCACAATTAAAGGGTGAAGTGGTGTGTCATGACTCTTGGGGTGTTTCCTCACCTGCCGCTGAAAAACGGATCTAAAAAGATCCATTTTTCGGCCATCCGTTCTTCTGAGGATCTGTCCAAATAGGGACAGATCCTCAGAGACCCTGCGCGTCCACACACGTGTGGGGCAGCTGCGACAAGGCCGGATTGGGCGGCCAGATCGCCCTGGTACTGCGCGGAAGCCGCGGGACTCAGGGCCAAAGACAGCTGGATTCCCACACTGCTAACGCCGTGCCCAGAGCTATGGGACTGAAGCATGCAGCAGCCAGTCACCGTGTGTTTCCGGTGGCACACAGCATGCCAGGCAGGGCAGAAGGAGGCAAACCAGCCTACTTCTGCCCTCCCCAAGTTGGTGGCCGCCAGGTTGGTGGCCTTCGCCTCTCTGTGTGCGGAAGCGTCCTGCTTCCGAAATGGATTAAGGCGAAGGGCCTGATGAAGACCTAATATTTCAGGTCTTCCTGAAAGCCGAGTCTTGCCTGCCAATGTGCAGAAGCGGACACCTCAATCCAGCCTCCAATGTGGAAGATAAGTATACATGTGTGTCTAAGGTGTGTCTAAGGTGTATATCCATTTTTAGGCCATGTGCAGAAACACCCTTGGTTCCTTAAAGGCAGCCCTACACTAGTGCTCCATTGGTCTGCTGCTATTACGCGGCGTCTACACACCTACTTCAAAACCAGCTTAGAGGTACCGTATGGGCACTGGTGTTACCATCTCACCTTTAATCTATTTAAAGGCCAGAGAATGTGCTTTGGAAGTGGATTTTCCGGCCTTCAGTGTGGATTCAGGCACTACTATCCCCAAATACTTTTGAGGCACTTTTTTTTATTGTGTTTGCAGCCCTAACCACTTGGCCTGCCTCAGGCCCACAAGCTGAGGTAAACAGTGGCAGTAAATAGTGGCAAGGGTATGGCGTCATCTAGAGACTTCTAAAGGCCACCTGTGGGGAAGGTGGTTGAGAGCAAAGTTGCTCGCACGTGCAAAAGGCTGGCTATTGAAGGAACAGGTTGCTGCTGCTGGGCGACTGGCCCAAGTCAGCGTCCTTCAGCACACTGCAGGTACATAAGAGCATAAGAACATAAGAGAGGCCCTGCTGGATCAGGCCACAGCCCATCCAGTCCAGCATCTTGTTGCACACAGTGGCCCGCCAAATGCTCATGGGCATCTGAAACAGAGACAAGGACAAACCTTTTTCTGCTCTTGAATCCCAGCAAATGGCATTAGAAGCGTCCTGCTTCTGCCCCCCCCCCCAGCCTGAAAGATGCACCGAGGCATTCATTCTAGTAGCCATTGATACATCTGTTATCCATAAATTTGTCTAGCCCTACCTTGAAGCCATCTAGAGTGGTAGCTGTCACCACCTCTTCCTGCAGCAAATTCCATAAACTGATGACCATTTGGGTGAAGAAATACTTCCCTTTGTCAGATCTGACTCTCCTACCCATCAGCTTCACAGATGCCCCCTGGTTCTAGTATTGTGTGATAGAGAAAAGAAATGTTCTCTATCCACCTTTTCTATACCGTGCATAATTTTACATACTTCAGTCAGGTCCCCTCTGAATGAAGGTCTCCGAATAAGCCGCCTCTTTGGCGACAGAAACGGCCAGGACAAGAGGAAGCACCACCAGGAGGTTCCCATCCCGGCTCCGGGCTACGCGGGGGGCAACGGTGCCACGTAGCATCACGTAGCGCCCTTGTGCCCCCTTGTGCCATCACGCCCTCGTTTTCCTCCTCCGCCGCCGCCGCCGCCGCCTCAGGTCTGCCCCACGCGGGTGCCGCGCTCCGCCGACGCGCCTGCGCGCCCTGCCCGGCTCTCCCTGCGCCGGCTGCCCGCCGGCCAAAGAATGTCCAAAGTTGCCCGCGAAGCCGCCTGAGCCAGGCTACCCCTCACCGCGCCGTTCTCATGGCAACCGAGCTCGAGCGATAAACAACCCCGGCGCGAGCCTATGAGAGGGAAGCGCCTCTGCGCGCGCGGCTCAGCTGGGGGTGCGTCGGGGGCGACCGGCGCGCCGCCGCGAGCCGCTGGTGCCACAGGGCGCAGTCCCGGCGGCGGCGGCAGGAGCGAAGGGGACGGAGCGGCAGCGAGAAGGCAGCGCGGCTGAAGCGCGAACAGGGCTCCGCCGCGCCATGGGCTGCTCCACCAGCGCTCAGACTCAGGTCGTGGACGGCAGCCGGCCGACTCCCAAGTCCCCAGACGCCAATGGACCCCGCACGGGCGGTGAGTTTTTCTGGGCTTCCTCGCTCAGGCTGCGCTCACACCTAAGGTTTAATCCACTCTCAGAGCGAGTGAGCACATCAGCAAAGTGAGCGGTAACTGTCTTTCCACATTATCTATCCCAAAAGTAAATTTTCTGAGTTACTTAACACTGAAACAGCTTGTCACTTTGCTGATGTGTTCGCTCGCTCTGAAAGCGGACTGAAGCTGGATTAAACTTTAAGTGAGACCACAGCCTGAGCCGCTTTAGGGGCTGAGGGCTGCTCTTAACTTCGTATTCCTATGACTGTATTATCAGTTTTGTATTATTCCTACTTTTAATGACTTCTCATCCAGGTCAGGCTGTGAAAAAGAGCTACATTCTTTCCCCCTCTCCCTGTAGATTTGGACAAGAGAAAAGTTTTTACTTGCTGCTTTACTGTCTACTAACCAGTGGTTCAGTTCACAGGACAAGGAATTGTAGGAAACCTGGAGGTTTCTTTACTCTCTGGCAAATAAAACTCCTTAAATACAATTTCTACAAACACCATACCAGCAATGCTCAAAATACTCCCTTATTTTTCATTTTCTGTCCTGTTCAACAACCCTGTCTGAAAGCAACACTCTAAATATCCTACTGAAATCTATCAGATGTCATAAAAAATTGTGCCGCCAAGATGCGCCAGTTTAAAAACTCTGGTCAGAGAACTTGCGTGGGAGAGGAGTTGAAATCCCTCACAAATGGATCTTTTGAAGGAAATGGCAACAATTAAGGTTGCTTTTACACAGCAGCTTAAAAGGGGCTTCGAGATGGCAGCATGTGGACGCTAACACTTCCATCCCAGCTCTGTTCCACATGAAAGGATGCTTCCTGAAAGAGCATTTTCTAGCCTTTAATGTGGATTTGATGCACTAGCGTGTGGTCGCTACTAATTCTAAGCTGCTTTTGAGCCCACTTTTTGTTTTGTGTGGATGCAGACTAAGAGGTAAGTGATAAGTGATTATTATAGAAAACGAGGTTTTTGTTTAATGAAATTGCTGAAGCACTATCCCCTTTCACTGTTGCCTGTCTTTGCTTTGCTTCAGTTTGAGATGCTTAATTGGGGTCAAATCTGCTCTACGCTCAGGAGGAAGGTCTACAAAAGGGCTTGTGCTGAAGTCAGAAGAGGAGTACACAGAAACTACCTATATATTTGGTTGCCATTAAAATTGCATAGATCTGGCCATGTAATCAGCAGGAGTGGAGATCAGTTCAAAAGCAATTCTTCTCATCCTTTCCCCCTTCTTGTCACTTCAGATAAGATAATGGATGTTGCTTGTACTTGCTACTACAAAATGATAACACTTCCTTTCTTCTCTGCTTCTGTTCTTAATATGGTACTGTCCATACATGATAGAGGTAGGAACGTTTGCTGATTAAGATTTCTATACTGCACTGTCTCGAGTGGTGAACAAGAAAAGTAAATCAGAACATAAAAGTACATTAAAAACCCAGGAAAAAATAAGATAAAAATATAATTAAGCACAGGACTGTGTTGAGAGAGAGATCAAGGGGGGAAATATATCAAAGGCCAAATTTTTACAGGTATTTTGTTAAGGAATAACCAGAAAACACTGCATTCACAGCAAAGTTTTAATCCAGTTTCAGTCTACTTTCAAAGTCAGAGATCATACTGGCAAAGTGTCCGGCTGTTGTCTTTCAGCATTACCTAACTCAGCAAATCCACCTTGGTTTAGATAAAGTGGAAAGAAAATGGCTAGTTACTTTGCTGATGTGTTCTCTCACTCTGAAGGTGAATTGAAACTGGATTAAAACGCAAGTGTGGATGCAGCCAGTAAATGTGCATCCATTTGGCAAGAGATAACTGTGGGCTGTAAAGAGGAAGTGATCCTGGGTCTGCATGCATGTCTACCTGCTTGTTCATATAAGATGTCATAGTTTGCACAGGATAAACCTTTCCTTCTTCAATTTTCAGGTAAGAGTAATGTTCAGAAATAAAAGGAAATTTAAGGATCTTGCTTACTGTAGGAACATTTCTGAACTTAACACCCACAGTGATAACAGTCTTGGGATCTAACCTCCAGAATGAGGCAGTTTAGTTGTACCTCATTTTCTAACCTGTGTCAGATTTTGAGGGTCCCAAGATATTTAGGGCTTTATTCATGTAGAAGAAATTCGTGTGGAAATCAGAAATGACATTAAATAAATATATAAATTTTTAATACTACCTATTAAGGGAAAATGAATCATATGTTTTGACTCATTTTCTTGCTTTTAAATCTAAAGACTAAAAAATGTTGGAGGAGAAATTGCATGTGGTAAACGCCACAGGTGAGTTAACAGTATGCTACCTAGAACATAAGAACATAAGAGAAGCCTTGCTGGATCAGGCCACAGCCTATCTAGTCCAGCATCCTGTCGCACACAGTGGCCCACCAAATGCTCATGGGCATCTCAAGCAGAGACAAGGACAAACCTTCTCCTGCTCTTGACTCCCAGCAGATGGCCTTAGAAGCGCCCCAGTTCCTCCCCCCCCCCAGCTTGAAAGATGCACCCAGGCATTTGTTCTACCTGTATGAGGATGTTGGCAAAAAATAACAAGATACGATATGGCAAGGGAAAACAGATAGAAATCTGTGATCCCAGGCTTCTCTCACCAGATGATGGGCCCAGAAAACTACAATGGCAAATTCCTGGTGACAGCAAACTGCACAATAGCAAATTTGTGGTGATAGGAAGCACATAAAACGTGTGGCATGTCCCTATGAGACCTGAGGCTAAATGTTGCAACAAACAACTTGACTGTTCTGGTCAGCTAACTACTGGATGCTCCATATTTTTATCCCTACCAGCAATCACTATATTGTTCCACTAAACTACGTTTGCACACAACCCCTTTGATGGTATCTGTTTTAGCAGCATAGCTGCATCCTTCACTGAAGCCTAGAAGGGAAAGAAGGTGCTATATAACCTGGCATTTTATTTTCTAGGCAGCATGCGTGCCAGTAATCACAAGACCGATTAAGTAGTCCTGGAATTTCTTTTAATAATGTTGCACTGTTATGACCAGAAGGTATTCTTTTGAGGATGCTTTAGTAAGATTATATGGACACTGTTTTTATATGTAAGAATGCTGGGTGTGTGAGTTGTAGATTTGTAACAGTACGCTCTTCTTTTTCTCTTTCAAATACTTCTGTTCGATCAACATTGCTGAATAAGATGACAATAATTTCCCTGTCACAAATGAAAACGAAATTGTACCTGACCAGACCAAACTTGGGGCAAAAAATGAAGTGGAGCTTAGCTCTAATGAAACAAAACTGAGTGACAATCTAGTCAAAGAAGAGGCAGATGCTTTGACTCCAGGAATAACAGACTGTACCTTTTCTACCTGTCAAAGAGTTGACCCTGAGGGCACAGAGCCTCAGCCAGTGGCACTAGAAGAGAAGTTCAACAGCAGTGGGCCCTTGCCCGCTGGTCTTCTGGAAGCTGGTGAACCTCAGCCTGTGAAACTTGCAGAAGATACTACTACTCTGCTTCAGCTTCCAACAGAAACTGACACTTTGCAACCAGAAACTGTGCAGGACAGTGAACCGGAACCTCCGGAGTCTGCCGAGGGGAGTACACCTGAGCCAGCAGCTGAGGAGAACTTGAGTATTGTGACGGGAATTGTGAGGGAATTTCTAGTGGGTGAAGATGAACAGCCAGTGGAAGGTAAGAAATGTGTTGCTGCTACGGATTGCAGAGGTCAGGTTCTAACCTCTATCCACCACTGGTGGTTGGCACAAGTGAGTGCAGGTGGACGTCCCTCCTTCATGAGTTTCCTTTGACGTTCATCTAGGATGGTGCCATGTGAACTGGAGAGGAAGTTCACAAACACCCTTGCACACTGCCCACCACTCTCATAGATATTCCATTGAGATTTATTTTTTTTAATTCATTGATGCAGGTAATTGAGAACAAAATAATACCTAGCAGAATATTTACTTTTGTAAATCATGAGCCTTGATTTGCACTCCAAGTTAAAAAAAAAATCCTCACTGTCCTGTGGTCTCATTTCCTTAGCCTGTGTGTCAACTGATTTTTCACAGGCAAGACCAGGGCACATGAAGTAGCCAGCTGACTTAACAGCTCGTTTGTTCAGTCGTTTCTCCTTAAGGGCTCTCCTGAAAGACATAACTGTGACCATTATTTGCTCTATTTTTGTGTGTGTGCAATCGTACTGCAGTTAGTTAATTCTCTTTCCTGATTAGGTGAGATGGTAAGAAAGTAGGTTATCTCATTTTTTTTTTAGTATTCATAATTAAGATCTGAAGACATTTGCAAACACTAGCAGAGAAGCATTTGAGACATGACAAACATAGAAAACAGTGGTGGGTACACTAAAGCATGGGAATTATATGTTAGCCAGCAGATGGGGAATGACTCCAGTGCTTCATTATTTCTTTCCTTTAGTGCTATAATAAAGGAAACACGAGGCAGACAAAATGACAACTTGAGCAATCAATACTCTTTTCAGTCGCCTGGCTTGATCTCTATGGTTACTGTTCCAGGTGAGACAGGAGAAAAGACGGAAACTGAGATGCACCATGAGATAGTGAGTGAGGACTCTGAAACAAAAGAAGAAGAAACAAGAGAAGATACACCAGCAATAGAGATAGGTATGGTGATGGAGAAGTAAAGAACTCATATTTACTAGGAGCTTTCAGAATTGTATTAATATTCATAAGCTTTCATGGGCAACTTCTTTTGTTGCTGTTGGGTACCATCAAGTTGTGACTGAGTCCTGGTTGACTTATGGGCACCTCTGTGGGGACCTCTATGCAGTTTTCTTGGCAGGGATGGTAAAGTGGTTTTCCAGGAGGGAAGCTAAGGATCAAACCTCTGCTTTCCAGGCAGTTTGCTCTACCATTGAACTACAGCTACTATAATGCTTAGTATGTGTTTTATTTAAACAGAGATGAGCAAAACTGTATCTGTTTTGTGAATCTATCTAGTTCCTTCTGGAAACAAGTCCTGTCTGGGGAGAAAGGAAAGCTATGCCCCTCCAGATGTTGCAGAATCCCAGTTCTCATCGACCCTTCCTCGCATGTGCATAATGATCTGGGCCCTGCAAATTGTCTTTCAGCAACACCTGGAGTGCTACATGTTAGCCACACTGGATTTAGGATGGCTTTAAACAAGATAAAAGAAGCCTGTCTTAGGACTGGATGGTGCAGAGCTAATGCTTCCTGCACAAATCTGAATCAAACAATTTCTGAAAGATGGCTGCTAAACTTTGTTTGATTTCACACTCCTACGTGAAGTCAAAGCCCTCTTTCTGAGGTGTCATAGTCCCACCTACCTCACAGGGTGTGTGTTGTGGGGAGAAGAACAGAATGTTTGTCAGTCGCTTTGAGTCCCCTTAAGGGTGAGAAAATCAGGGTGTCAAAACCAACTCGTACTCTTCTTCTTCTTCTTCACATGCAGAACTGGTCCTCCAATGGTTCCTGACCTACAGCTTTTATCAGCCCTAACTAATCTGGCCAGTGGGAGGGAATGTTTAGAACTCTATTCAGGAATATCTGGGGATTCACAGTTTGAGAACCACTGAACTAGACAATTGGTTCCATTGTTCAGTTTTTACAAGAAGATTATTTTTTGATATCTAACCAGAACCTACCTTCTTGTAATTAAAGCATTTAATTTTATTAAAGCTTTGCATAGTGTTGTACAGAACTGGTTCAGGGTGAACTGATTCATACCAAACTGGGGTTTGGACTGAACCCAGCTGAAAAAAATCAGGGTTCAGCTGAAAAACAAACGAAACTTTGACACTACCATCAGTTCAGCCATCTATCCTGCTGTGCCCCAGCCTCTCCCTCCTTCTTCCATCAGGGTCACTGCTTCCTGACATCAGAACTCACTGCCTCCCCTATTGCCATGCACCTTGCTCTCTCTGCTCCACTCCCTGACATCTTCTCCTGTTGCATTTGTGGGCTCATGCCCACCCCCTTTTGACCTGTGCTACGGTACTCTGCTGTTGCCAGCTGGGTGGTTTTGGGAGGGCTGTAGCTGGCATGTTGTCTTTTTGACACACTAGCCTTTCTGGTTCTCCCAGAAGTTCTAGCTTGTGGACATGCGCACATCCACTTCTTGCATGGCCTCAGACATGTCAAATTGCATTTGAGGCCTTGCAAGAAGCTGATGCAGGCATCTCCATGTGCTAGGCCTTTTGAGAAGGCTTGTATTCCTCCATTCCAGAAATTCTAGTAGTCCAAAAAGACCGTCTACAGCTTTCCAAGACTGCATGATTGCTGACAGCTGCTCAGCACCAGCCCAAGGAGAGAAGATAGGAGACCATAGAAACAATGAATGGTGGCAGAGTGCATGAAAGGAGATGGGGAGAGCACAGTTTGGTGAGGTACAGTCAGAAGAGGTGAGAGAAAGGCAAATGTGGGGAGGGATAATATTTTTTGTTGGTCCAGCTAGTTCTAGATTCAAGGTAGAAGAATTGCACTGGTTTGCAGCTTTGCTTCATTACAAACCCAAACCATAAATGTGTGTTTGTGCACACATCCATAGTCTTGCATTATGGGGTGTTAGAAAACAGATCCTCAGCTTCTCCTTCATGTGCTCCACAGCTATACTAGGAGCAGCTTTGACACTTCTGGGTAGCTCCGGCATGCACCCTTCATACTACTTCCATGCAGAGGGTGCATGAGGGTGAGGTAGCGCAGCTGCAGCTATGCACAGCGTCACCTGTCACTGGAGCAATAACCCCGTGTGCATGGATGTTGCTGTGGTGGGACAGTCGCTGCTCATACAGTAGTATTCACACTAAGTGCAGGGTAACCTTGAGACAGAACATGTGTTCAAAGTGTGAATGCTCACCGCCATCCTTGATTTTTGCTTTCCTGGGGTACTGTCCCAGGGAAGGGAAGTGCCAAAAGGGCCTCAGAGACAGATGAAAACATGGAGGCTGCATTCTACCATTTCAAGGTTGGTTTTGAACATGTGAATGTAGCCCTAGAGTTTCTATTACTGTCCATTATTTCTCTGTACTGGAATTGTTGGTTTGGGGTGTGTGTGTTTTTTACCATTTATAAGCAGCTTACATACTGTTTAAACCACTTTCTAACTATCTTTTCTTGGCTATGAAATATTACTTATCATTACACTAAGTTGACTAAAACCACTTTCCCCAAAGTCCAGGATACACCAGGCTCAGCTTTCTTTAAAAAAAGAACTCCAAAATTTTCCAGCCGCACTTCCTCAAGTTTCTACTTTCACTTCATTAATTCTTTCCAGTTTGGCAGAAATCTAGTCAACAATAACCAATTTCACTGTTGCTTCTTGCAGAAGAAAATTGTTACTAAGGCGGGTGATTCACTTCTTAAAAGGATTGTTCTTGGGACAATAGTTTCCTTAAAGGTCTTAAGGCAGCAAGTCTCCCATTATTTCTATATAATATAATATTTACCTCTTGCCTTTAATTAGGCATTTAGCAGTAGACATCAATCCCAATTGTTTATCTTCCAATTTTTATATCAGTGACACTGTGTGATTTCACCCAGAAGGAAAAGTAGATCTGAATTCCTTCCTTCCTGAGCTGAATGCCTGGGCATGGTCATAATACCAGCTTTAAATAGTAATAAAGAAACAAAGAACCACTTAAAAATGACTGTAAAGCATTAAGCAGTAACTCAACAGCCCAACTCACCAACTAGTGAATCAACTTGCAAAAGCACTCCAAAACTTTTGATAACTTTCGTGGACACAGATTGCAGTCCATCTAGTGGAGGGCAAGATCTGTGTGGAGCTGTTGCTTCTCCTAATGTAATGTGTATGCCTGCGTAGGGTTGAGCTAGCTCTGCAGGTAAAGACAGCAGAGGTGTCATATTGCTGCTTTATTACCATGCCCTGTAATTCTGCTTTTGTCTTCTTCTGCTGCTTTCTCCGCTGTTCCCATAATTCTCATACAGATCAGGAGAACTTCCCTTCTTTTTCTGCAGTTTGAGGGCAAGCAGGACACGGTAGGGTAGGAAACTGACTTATCTTCATCACACCACACAATCTTTAAGAGCCAAGCACTGTAAACAGATGATTTTTAAAGCCCTTAGCTGCTAGACAGGTGCTTCACCCTTGCTATGTACTTTAATTTTGCTGGGCAATAAAACGTGTAAATTCTTCTCTTAAGAACTGGAGCCACACTTTCGGTGTGAAAGCACTTATTGTTTGAAGAGGATAATGCTTCTGAAGGAAATAGGTTTTTATTGGAGATTGACATGTTTAATTGTGTAGTTACTGTTTGCTGAACTTACAGAAATGATCAGGTGGGGGTTCCCTATTCTTGTTTGCACCTTTTGTCATCTGTGGTAGGTACACCTCAGAAGCTCTCTTGCATGGTGACCCAGAGGACAAAATGATATACAAGGTGACTAAAGGCAGAGAACAAATGAAAAGGAGGGCAAAGGGATTGTCACTCAAGCCAGTTCTAAAATTACAGCACTTTAATTTCCCTCTGTCTCTTTTGATGAGAGATTCCCTTACTGTGAAACTTTAGGCTTGTTATATTAGAAATTGGTATCTGAAATTCAAAACCCCAAAGATTTTCATTACATTGTTACATTTTGGAGAAATTTACAGTCCTACCTATGTTATTTTAGAGTTCTTAGCCCATTCTGCACTCCACCTTATTCTAGATTATATTCTAGAATAGGAACCTGATATCCCAGGCCGGTGCAAGCGACAGGAAAAACCTTCCTAGCATGCAGGTGGCAGGGGCGTATTCCAGAATATAATCTGGAAGAAGGCCGAGTGCAGAAAGGGGCCCTTATTTTGGTTGACAAATGGATTAGCATTGTTTGTAATTTTTAAAGGGACTCTGAGGTTTGCAGTTCAGCTCCTCTTCCTCCAAAGTATCATTGGCTGCTTTTTCACTGTCATTAGAAGTATCCATTAAGTACCCATTAGTGGAAAAACACCCATTGTTTGATGTTGTTTGGTTGTCCTCATTTTTAAAATCATGTGTTTTTTATTACAGAATCCACTAATACTGAAGAATGACTTATGGCTGGACTTCCTGGACCACCTGGACTTCCTGGTAGCTCAGATAACGTCAATACTTTGATTTGAGAGAAGCTGGATCTTGTATAGACTTGCCACAACTTCTGAGCTAGGGGAAGGAGAGGGAGAACTTACTTTGGGAGGTCAAGTTGCCAAGACAGCAAATGAGTTGCAATATTAAACCTTCATGTATGCCATAGAGTGCCTTCTGCAGACTTTCCCTTCAGTGGAATGATGTATTTAAAAGAAATTAACTTAGCAGTTTAATTTATAAAATTGATACACACGAAGTACAATCTATGAATTAGATGAGTGCATGTAGCATTAGACTGCAAAGATCTATTCCAGCATTAGATCTTAAGTGGGCTGTGATGAATCACTGGGTTCTGGTAGTGATTTTGCAGTTATCAAGTTTTTACACCTTTTACCAATAGAACTCTTCTGTACAGATTCTTCAGGTAGATTGGAACCTAATTTTAGTGCAATCTGGAACAAATGCATCAGTGCACATTTTCTAATGTGAAAACTGTCATACTAGACAACTTTAGGGAGGTGAGAAATCAACACATGAGGTTGTCATTCTGAAACGATAGGACATGTACCTGTTGAGAATAGCATCCTCCATATTAAGAAATTACTGTTATAGGATAACACCTCTATACAGGTATGCCCCTGTATCTGCTGTTCTGGTGGCCACAGTTTCACTTATTTGCGGTCAACTGGACCAGCCTCCATCCCCAGCAGTGCCATTAGGTCTTCTGGAGGCTTCCTGGAGGTCTGGGGCAGTAGGAAATCACGTGAGATTGCCCTGTGTTTCATATATCCACGGTTTCCAGTAACAGCAGAAGGAGATGGTATGTATACCCTGCAGGTACAAGGGTACACCTGTATATTGAATTATCATTTTGATACAGTAAAATTGTTGAAAATAATTTGTTTAAATCAGCCTATAATTGAGATTCTAATGATATGACCACAAAATATTCTTGACAACCCATGAATCTAATTTCAAAAAACACATTGGTTTGTGTATAGTGTGGAATTATGCATTTCTTGAAGTGTGAAGACTTCCCCCTCTTGCACATTTAGAATTCTCTTTTTATTTATCTGAACTTTGATAGCAAATATGAAAACTGGATCTTTCTAATGTGTCTTTTAAAAGGGCAGGTCTTGTGTTTAAAAAGCAAGCAAAAAGAAGCTTAGCGCCTGTTTGCTATGATTCTAAAGGCTGCATAGATTAGGAAAATAGGTCAGACTGATATGACATCTCGTCTTTGAGGAGGAAAATTTTGTTCCATAGCAGGACATGTTTGATATGGTTGTTTCTCATGCCTCTGTATGCAAAATCCATGCAATGTATACACCAAATAAACACTTTAAAATATCTGTGATCTGCTATAACGTGAAATGACTATTTCCTATTCTAGTGTCATCATGCTTTGTTTGACATATTTTGTGATAATCTGCCTTTGATAACAGCAAAATAAGTAGTACCTCCTCTAAGAAAAGAGTAATCTTAGCAGTTTTGCAGGTTTCCACCTTATGCAAAGTTAGCATAGTGGTAAGTTGGCATTCAGGTAAATTTCTTTTATTGGGTTTATTCAACAGCCTACTGCGTGAACTGTACAATGGCAGAACTGCAAAGGAATAATTTGGGTATTAACTTCATTTTCTGGAAAGAACAATATCCATTGCAGGAAGAAGTATGTGAAAGAAGACATGTAAACTTGAAGATGCCAAGTGAGTTGAGGCACACATTCAACGTGGGGATCCATGCATTGAAGATAGACTGAGGGGAAAAGAGGCTCACTCAGAACATTTAGAATCATGGCCCGGCTTTTGAGGGCCTTTTCAAACTTACTACACAGAGCACTTTTGTCCACTTATTGGTGAGGTATCTTTACCTAGCTACCACCACTACTCACTGGGAGTGGCTGTTGCCTTCCCTGGAGCAATCCAGCTGTGGACTACTAAAAAGTAATCTCCAGCTTGACCAGGAATGGCTGGATAACTCCTGGGGAGGTAGTTTGACTCTCTTTTGCGTGAGTGCAGTAAGGGAGGATGGCTGCATTATTGCAGCTGTGCTGTCATTTGCAGCATCTGGATCCCCACAACAACACCTGGCCTCTCACTGGATGTTGCTGCATACATTGCCTTGGTGACCTGGACAGACCCAGCTGCCCATTTGTACTTAAAATCCCTGCTGGCCAAGTAGGGGGCTAGTTTAGCATTTGTAGCACAAATGACCATCACCATACTGGATCCTTACTGGTCTGGTATAGTATTATTATACCACAGCAGGCCAATATTGGGAATCTGGCCTGAGTTTTAACTGACCTTTGTAACCTTTTGGGAGTACCTGATCAATGGAAAAGGTCACAGAATGAATTCAATAGGGTTTTTTTCCCCCTTTCCAAACAGTGCTAGTTTAAGCTTATAAAAAATACTTTTCTCTAATCCCCTTTTCCAGGCTTCTACTCGATTCCTCACTTATTAACTGTGTTAATCTTGTGACTGACACTGCTAGTTTCAGCAAATGATGCAAAACAGTTCTTGTAACAAGTAACAATCTTTAGCCAACCAAGCAGATTCCAAGCCATTTCTTTTCTGCACAGTACCATGCAAGTTAACAAAGTAATATGCTGACTGCTTTAATTGGCAAAGTGAGCAACTCTTAAATATTTAGCATGTAGATCATAAGGGCCTGTGCATTTTTATGAATGTTATTACATCACTTTAAGCATCTTTTCAAATATGGCACCTTTGTATCAGCTGTATTTCAAAGGAGATACATGTTTAAAACATCTCCCTGAAACCCTTCTATTGGCAACAGAAAAACATTTCAACACCATGGAGCCATTGCAGCAGGTCCAAAGCTTGGCAAGCTTCAGAGCAGATGGCCTTTTTCCAGACAGGAGTGGTCCAGCTTCACTAATGCAGAAATGGCCTTTGTCCAAAAGCAGATTTCAGCATAACAGTCAAAAGAATAAAATCTGCATTACCTTCATAATGCTTCAACAGACCATAAAGAATTATTAGGGTTGCAAACATTAATGTTCATGTTTAAGGAGCAAGTTAGCAAAACTTTAAAGATTTGTTTTGCTCAAGTATCATATTTATTTTATGTGATTGGATCTCATATATGTTAAACTGAATCTAGCCAATTCATTTTCAGGTTCACAAGAATTAAAATCAGATTGTGACAAATTGGTTCTAGCTGTTATCTTCAGTGAGTAAGGCAACATGTTTTACTTGTCTGAATTATTACTATTTGAAAGTCTATTTAAGAAAATAAAATCTTGGAATATGTCCCATCACGTAACTGGTTTATTTAACATCAAATGTTAATTTACCTATTTCTGGCAACGTTATTTGAAATACTGTACAACAAAGATTTTTTTTTCCTCTTTAAAATTAGTGGCACCTTTGAAAACTAGCTTGTCTATCATAATGTCTAGTGGTTGTTTCTCAAAGTGGCCAAAAATAGTATTCTCATTATTTACCTGAACAGGAGTCAGGCATATTTCAAGTGTTTAAAGAAATTAGGATGCTTTGTTGACAACGAGTATAGAATCTCCCTGAGGATTTCGAAGTAAACTCTTTCCATTTCTTGGCCCTTCCTGCACTTGTTTGTGATCCAGATTAAGGAGCTCCTTAATTCAGATCACTGGCCTCCTGATACGCACATTAATGCAGATCAAGGAGGACCCGCACCTGCTGGTTTGGCTCCATCTGCAGTGGATGAAACTAGATCCAGATTAAGGAGGCCCTTGATCCAAACAGATCAACATCTGGACCAAGGGCCTTATTCTGGATCATGGGAGGTATGCAGATGGCATGCCACCATGATCTGAAATGACTGGGGGAGTTCAACAGTGCACAGCCAAAAAGGCTAGGAAATGTCAGCTGCGGGGAGGTGTGGAATGGATCAGTATCATCAGTGCAGATGGCGCTGATCCTGCCCACACCTATAAGTCATCTTAAAGATAAGTGCAGAAAAGGCCCATGTCTTTAATGAGCTTAGTAGACATCAAATTCTGGGAGTCTTCAGGTGAATCTACACTGCCTAGAATACCTGATCAGCAAGCATACTTGGAAAATCCATTCTGCACAACAGGGTCTCCCTTAGATGTCACCAGTGTGCTGTCTGGTATACAGGCCAGTGCAAAACCACCCTTAATAACAGAGCAGAGGGGACAGTGAGGTCTGTACAAAACCCAGGGCCTTTCTGCACTTGGCCTTATTCTGGAATATATCCTAAAATGGTGGCTTCCTGTCTGCATGCCAGTGCAGTAGGCCCCAGGCAAGGCCTGCCACAGTCTTTATTAGCATGGGAACAACAGATCTCTATCTCAAGATATATTCCAGAATGAGGCCAAGTGTGGAAATGGCCCGTTTATCAGCAAGTTTAATGCAGGATCCTAATCCTGAAGCTGGCTAGTTTTCAGAAAATAACTGCTGCCTGAACAG
This sequence comes from Aspidoscelis tigris stejnegeri, assembly GCA_023333525.1. Lineage (NCBI taxonomy): Eukaryota > Metazoa > Chordata > Lepidosauria > Squamata > Teiidae > Aspidoscelis > Aspidoscelis tigris. The sequence continues at coordinate 27,581,868 of JALMGA010000004.1, read as the reverse complement.
ACTCCTGGCAATAAGGCTGAATCTAGAAAATAATGTATCGAAGCCTCTACATTTATAGTCATGCTGAAGCATCTTTCAAAGGTCCACAGACAGCAATAGCTTCAATCTCAACACGGCCGCCCTGTAAGAAAGATGGGAAACAATTTTGTTATAATTTCAGTGCCTGATTTCTTTGTCTTCTGTTCCTCTGTTGGGAAGCATATGGGTGGCTCTTCCTGCACTCTTCCACTGTCAGTGTGGATTTGAACCTCACTCTTTTTAGTCAAAAACCCAGAAACTGAATATAGTTGTGGCTTCGTGGTAACAAAACACATGCCTGTTTATGGAAAGCAAGGCATGCAGCCTTTGCCAGTGCTCTTATCTATTTATTAGTTACTTTTTAAAATTTATTTACATTTTTATCCCACCCTATACCTGAAGGTTTCCGAGCAGGTAACAACATCTAAATCTACTGCAGTCCTTTTCAAAAGTTGCACTTTAGTGCCGTAGAGTAAACGTAGGACCACTGAAAACTTATAGGAAGAAAAATGCTTCCTATTAGGAACTAAGCTATCATGAAACGCTGGCCTCAAAAAACTGTTTACAAAGAAAGAAAGAAGTTCCGCACTGCAGCCAGGTGCCTAAGAAATGTGACATAGATGGTACGTGACACTACTATGTGGACTTCAAATGTTTATAGGCATAGTAACATTTGACAACACCTACTACAGTTACTTGGAATGTCACTGTGCTTATTGTGTACACATTGTAGTGTTATAATTGCCATGGATTATACCGATTATATTTCATGATCATTTGACACCACTTTTTCTTCCTTTTATGCTGAGGATAATCATTCATGCCTTGGATGGTACTCTAGTTTCCAAAGTTAAAGTCACAATAAGAGGTCTCTGATGATGCTAGAAGACTCTTGGGTTACAGTGGTACACCCTTTGGGGAAATAAGCTTGACCAGATTCAGTGGGACTTGTTTCTACAGTCACAGGGCTACAGGGTCTTTTGAACTAAAAGTAACAAGTGCCACCCTAAGTTCTCAGTACTGATGATAATGCTTACAGGAAAATGGTAACCATTCCCTTGGCTGCAGCAGCCTATCCAACAGTAGATAATGTGCCACTGTTGTTCTGTGCGTGGTACTGCAACACTCTGTTGGAAAAGGTCAACCAGAATGGTCAAGGGGCTGGAATACCTCCCTTATAGGATCAGGCTGCAACATCTAGGGCTTTCCAGTCTTGAAAGGCGGTGTTTTTAAGAGGCGGCCTGATTGAAGTATATAAAATCATGTGCGTTGTGTGGAAAAGGTGGATAGGGGAAAAAGTCTTTTTCTCTCTTGCACAACACTTAAACTAGGGGACCCTCCATGAAGCTGATGGTCAGGAGAGTCTGGATCAACCCAGAAGGTCATCAGTCTATGGAATTTACTACCCAATGAAGTGATCACAGCCAACAGACTAGGTACCTTTAAGAAAGGATTAAACAAATTCATGGAGGGCCGGTGTATCAAGGGCTATTAGAACTGATGCCTAGGCACTTGCCTCCAGGTTGGCAAAATAAACCAGGATGACAGAGAGATTTTTCTGTTAGGGTTTCCTGCTGTAGCCTTTGCCTTCCCCATGGTGCTCACAAAAAAGTGAAACTATTTTGCCCATGCCTGGGAAGATTCCATAACAGATTGGGGGTTCAAACCACAGGACTCCTGGGCTCTAGCCTAATGCCCTTAACACTATGCCACCAGGGAATCTTTGTAAAGCAGTCAAAACAGTGTTTTGCACACCTCTAATTCACTCTTTTCCTGGCTTTGTGATCGTATATAGATTCTAGCTCGGGCAGGTTCCAGACTTCTCCTGGCTTGCTGTCGTCAGGAGATGAAAGTTTCACCAGCAAGAAGAAGCAGTGGTTGCTTATTGGTTACAAAATGAAGTTTGGATTTGGGTTTTCTCTTATAAAGCTCTTAGCGGAAGATCACGTTAGAAGCAGTTTCTCCAAGTGTGAGAGGTCAGCATTTCACCATAGAAATACCCACTTACTTTTGGAAGAGCAGCCACTTGGTAAGCTGCTCTGGCAGGAAAGTTAGTCTTGAAAACTACATTTAGGAAAGAGAGATTTCAGTGAATATACCAACTACATATAAAGTATTGAGTCTTACAATTCCTTTACATCTAAACTTGTTCAGTAAAACAGGGTCAATAATCATGCCAGGAGTATATTCTGTTACTGATACTGTGCCCACACCTAAGCCTTAATCCAGCTTCAGTCCACCTTCAAAACATATCAGCAAGTGACTTGTCATTTCCCCCCATATCATACAACCCGAATGGAACTTTCTCAGATAAAGCCAAATGCTAACATGTCACTTTGCAAATGCATTATCTCACTCTGAAAGTGGACTGAAGCTGGATTAAAATGTAGGTGTGGATTTATCCTGAAATACACAACCACAGAACTGAATAGTCAGCTTTTAAAAAACTAACAGTTTGCACCTCTTCTGGGTGGAAGAGATTCCAATGGCGTATGTGATTGGGTGGTAAAGAAGCAGAAGAAGAGTTGGCTTTTCTACCCTGCTTTTCTCATCCATTTAAGGGGACTCAAAGCAGCTGACAAACCTTCTGTTCTTCTCCCCACAACAGAACACCCTGTGTGGTAGGTGAGGCTGTGAGAGTTCAGAAGATAGGTGTGACTAGCCCAAGGTCACCCAGCTGGTTTCATGAGGGAAGGGTGGAATACAACCCAGTATTCCCAGATAAGAGTCCAGCTCCCTAACCACTAGACCAAAATCACTCACAAGGTGTGGATGCACAGTGGCACCTGGTCACAGTGGCACTGGCACCACTTGCATGGAGACAATTCACACTTAGAGCATAGTTAAATGCCAATTACGTTCCAAACTGTATGGGTGCCCCAAAGTGTAGACAATGAAATCATTCCACAAATTCACCTCCCTGGAACGTTTTCCCAGGGAAGGTGAAGTGGAAAAAGGCCCACTGTCGCTCAATCAGCATAATGCCTAATCCAAGGATAGTGTGTCTTTTCTCCTCCCCATCCCCAAATGTTATAGAACATGTAATTCTTAACTTACTGATCTAAGATCATGGACCCCAGTTTTACCCTTATGTTAAGGGACTAAGATGGGTCACTCTGAACATTTGCTGGGCGATAACCCACCTGAAATACCCCTTCCAGGTTAATTGGTAGGTCTGGCTTTAGAGACCTAATTTGTGAAAGACATTATAATCAAACATGTATCTTTGTCACCCACACAATGCTATGTTAACTGAAATAGATTCAAAGAAAGAAAGAGAACAGCATCCATTATATTCTTTCTTTGAATATTGTGTGGATGACAAAGATACATGTTATATATAATGTGCAATTATGTACTGCTGCAAAATATACAAACAAAAGTGTAGAATCTTTTTAAAAGTATTACTTCTTATGCTTGTAAATGAGCAAACTGTTGTAACAGAACATCTTTGGGGGTTTTGCTTCATTTTTCTTCCACATATGTAACAACACTTTCAGATTTATTTTATTTTAACCAGCCTAATCTATGTAGAATCACTATTTCGATCACCCAATTTAATATTAATTTAGAAGATACACAGACAAGAGATCATTGTTCTCTTGACCTTTCCATCTCTAGATGGAAGGTAAATCTGGCCCCTTTGCATGCAATGGGCAATATGCAAGCGTTATTCATCTCCGAGAATCAACCCTGAGAACACTTACACTGCCGGTAAACTTCATTAACATCATCAAAATCCTTCATGTCAGCCATCAGCACTGTAGTCTTAACAACTAGAAGAAAATGAATTATTAAACTGTAAAAAATGGGCACCATTTAATACAATTTATGCTGATTACTGAACTTAATGAGATGTACAGTACTGTTAAAATATTACAGCACACTTCTATGTAACATGTACTGTGCAAAGATCAGAACACAGTCCGGCAAAACTTGAGATAAAATTGGCCTCTTATTGGGCATTTCTGGGATGGAGGAAAGTTGGTACAAACATAGTGCAAACCATGAGGAAGGTGCAAATCATGTGCTTAAGTATATGAAAGGCAACAAAGTCACAGTACTTCCTCCTCACAAATTTTGGGGATACCAGGGAACGTGGTGCAATGTTTGTGCTGTACAGAAGTGTATAATATTATGAGTTCCCACAGTCCAGGATACCTTGTGATTTGCTAGGGGTTTTTGTTTGACTGCTTACTCGTTTGCACAGTAAGAAGGCTTACTTTTTTAAAGCATCACAGGAGACAGACATTAAATTCAGTTCTAATATTCCTAAGGTAATCAAACAGCAGGACTGTATCTGCACTTGGAATACACTTTTATATTCTCCAAACTGATCTGAAGCCTAATTAAACCCACTGCATTTTATATCCTTATAATATCCTGTAATAAGCTCAGAACTTCAGCTATCAGATAATTGGTTATGTGGGTTATCACTATCCCATTTAAACCTAATGACTACTTCTGTCTGCAGATGGCAGTAAGTAAGTTCATTTCAGATCTGTCACAAATACCCAAATCCTGTTTCAATGAAACAGGCTCCTCCATGTGCCTGGGATATTCTACATCTCAGTACCATTCCCAATCTGTGCAGCCATAGACTCTGGACATTTCAGCAAGATTAATATGGGTTGATGCAGCCAATCATATCTGAGCTGCCCTCCTGTCCCCCTTGCCGTTCTGCCCATACTGGCGGGAAAATTCAAATTTTGTTTCTACTGTGTAGCGAGTGTCCTTAGGTCAGCATTAAGATCAGCAAGTGTCCTTAGGTCAGTGTGCAGTAGCAATCGAATAATGCGACAGCACCACAATGCATGAATTGTAGTGTGCGACGCCCTGATCGCGACTGCACATTCCCCTGTCTGGATGGAACCTTGGTCTAAAAAGATCACCAAGTTTGCTCTTGAGTTCTCAATGATCAAATGGAACAATGTTTAATTATGTGAATGTTCATTCTTGACAGCTATCCAGCAGAATCACAATAGGTTAGATTGGGAATAATTGGAGCTAGGGTGCACATGATGGAAATTTACAGCACTGATGGAAATCACAATCGACTTTCTGGTATTCCTGTCCATCCTTTCCTAAAACTAGGGAGATTTTTTAAAGCTTTGCTTCCCACCTATCTAAGACCATGTCTGTCTTCCTTCACCAGAAAGATTAATGACTGAGGTTAGGGCATGTGCAATGGAAATTTATATTGGAAAATGTGCCCCCTGCGTTTTTCTTGTTTCAATATCTCTTGACAGTGAATTCCACTGTTTAACTATGCGCTAGGTAAAAGAATAAAAGTAGATTCAATAATTGGATGAAAAGGTCATCTTTTGCAAATAAGAAAATGAACTGCTATAAAATTCCAAAATCCAAAAATCTACTGGTATTGGATATAAAAGGGTTGGAAAAGCCTGTGAAACTATCTTGATTTCACAACTGAAGATACTTGTCGCAGCCAAACCACTGCTGTTTGTTTTCCCTAAAGAAGTTTGATCTTCCTGTCCAAAAGAAAGGTTATTCATCCAATTCCATACAAGTGACTTATATATGTGTTAACTCACCATTGCTATAATCACATCCAGCAGCTTTCAGAATCTCTCCAATATTTTGAAGGGCCTAATGGAAAAACATACAACTGAATTTGCATTGCCTCTTTGGATTTATTCATCACACCCCTGTGAGTCAGGGCAGGCAGCAACTTATGCAAATATATGCAGCACCAAATTAAGGCGTCATTAGATATCTGCAGAGGTCAGATATTTATAATGATAAAAATAATTAGCCAAGTAATAAAGGTGGAATCCAGTGCTAGCACTATGTGAACGTACAGCCTTTCTGTGTGTGCAATGGGGTTCTGGTACTGCTGACTTGTCAGTCTGCCACACATACCTTTCCTATTCACATTTCCTTTTTTCTATAGCGCAGGTGGTCATCCCTACATATACCTTTCCACCTGGAATATGAAGAGGTTGAGATTATCTTTGCTGATCTTAGTATCTGACTGATTTTGGTGGTAGGTTTGTAGAGTCTGTATATACACTTTTTTGTAGTAACTTACCTATGAGGTCTGTTACTTGTCAGTTGTAGAGTAGGAATGCTTTCTTCTCGCTTTTGTCTTGTTTTGTTTCTTTCTGGTATCTGTTGGGGTTGGTGGCTCAACATACATCCTCGGTGGTATCCATTTGCCAAGAGTGCTTCTTTGAGGTAGTCTGTTTCGGCCCTTAGGTACTCCAGTTCTGCAATTTTCATTGCCCTCTCCTTTGGGGTCTTGGTTACCATCCTCTTCTGTGGAGGGTGATGGTTTGAGTTGGCATCCAGCTATCTGTCTGAGTGTGTCGGTTTCCTGTATACCATGTGTCCTAGTTTTCCTGAAGGTCTTCTTCCCACCAGGATGTTTAGGAAAGGCAGATTGCCTTCTTTGTCATTTTCTATGGTGAACCTGCTGTTATCATGTATGTTGCTCAAGTAACTGAGGAACTCCTCAACTCTGTCATCACCATGTGGCCATACAGCATATGTATCATCCACATATCTGTATCATAAGGATAACAACCCCAAAACTGCTACAAATAATATTGAAACTGGCCGTGAAGGCCTACATACAGCCAGGTAAGTTAGATTGGCTAAAATAATAGCAGTGCCAGCATCTGAGGGGACATGCTGTTCCATCAGCCAAAGACCAGAGTAAAGAGACGAGTTTTCTACACGTACAATAAGGGTGCCTGTCACTCCTTGAAGGGGAGACTATTCCATAGCCTGGGAGCTATCGCTGAGGAGGCTCTCTCACGTGTGTCTACCTCCTCAACTGCTGAAGATAGTGGTATCACCAAGAGGTTCTCAGCAGGAGACCTTAAGGCACAGGCAGGTCTATATGGGAGGAGACATTCATTTACCTACATGCTGAGTGAACAATGGCGTAAGACACAACACTAAAAAAAGAAAGAAAAACATGTTTTACCTGTTTTGCTTGTTCCTTTGCTCCTCCAGGTACCAGCTGCCCATTTGAGGGATCCATGCCCAGCTGTCCTGCGATATACATTGTCCGGTCAACCAGCACCGCTTGACTAAAGGTCAACAGATCAGTATAAAAAAGGAGAGGAGGGGGGATTAAAAGAGTATAACCAACTTGCTGTGTTGAACACCTTCCTCAAAAACCAGCACTGTCTTTAGGATAGAACTCACTTTCCCATAGAGTCCTCCTCATCATAATGGCGAAAGGCTAGCACAGGCCTCAGCAGTGCTAAGTGGACTTTGTGGATTTTGCTCAAGAGTCAACCATATCATACTTTCAAATACTGTAATTTAATTTCTCTACACCCAAAACCATGCCGAACAGAATATTCACTAGTGATTAAATAAGAAGTATATAAAGAACAGTAAAAAGATTTTACCTTTTACAATTACAATATTTTGCGTATATCTAAGTTCACTGTTTAAACTTTTTATACTTAAATATTGTTATGTTTACATGGGGGTAATATAATTATTTCTGAGTTCTGTTGGCTATTACTGTAATATTGTGTATTATTCAAAATAAACAAGAAAAATATATATATCCATCTCTTCAAGAAGAAAGTGTATTAATGAATTATGTTAATACTTTTTGTGCCAGGGATTCCATAATAAAAACTTAATGAAATTTTTTAAAAAAATAAGTGGGAAAAAAATCCGCTGAAAATGCCTCTAGTGGAAATCTAATGGAAAACTACAGCTTTGTGTTGCTGGTTCTCATTAAATCACAAAAAAAGGACAGAAGACTCTCAGATGTAAATTACTGTAATTAGTAGCTTTCTTATTAAGATTTTGTTTTGTCCCAGGCAACATCGTAACACTGAATGTGTCCCTGGTTCACATCTGGATGAACCAGAATGCCCTTTTTGTTTGCAGCCTCAGACAGCAATGGTTGCAGTGGCCACTGGAATTAAAGACCAGTGGGAGACACAGGAATACAGCGGAAGGCAAGTCTGCGATTACTTTCAATGTGCACCCAATCCTGTGATGTGCAGCAGATGAACTGAAGGTTTCACAGTTATAATTAAATAGGGTGGAGAAGGGATTGAAATGAATGCAGAGCAATAAACTAGAATTCATCCATGACAAGACACATGCGTACTGTATGAAATGGCTAGTAATTGGAAGGCCTTTTGTACTGGAAGGAGGCACACCCCTGGAAGGAGCAGAGGCATAACATGGGAGGCGTTCCCAAATTTATCATTTTCACTTGAAATTTAAATGACAGCACTTGCCACAGCCAAGCATCTCCACCTACAGCTGGTTCATCAGTTTGGGCCTTCCTGACCAGAGACAGGAGTTCCATATTTGGTCAGGTGTTCCACACTTTTGTATCACCCAGATTAAAATACTGTAATATGCTCTATATGGGGCTACCCTTGAAGGCAGCTTGGAAACTGGAATTGGTGCAAAATGTAGCTGCTAGACCACTGTCAGGTTTCTCGGCTTAGATGTTATCACACCAGTTCTGAATGATTTTACACTGGTTTCCTAAATGCAATTTTGTCAATTTGGGCACATTGTTGACTTTTCTCTAACCCAAACTTTCAGTTAAACAAATACATCTTTTGAACAGAGGAATCTTTCTTCAGAGATTAAGGTGTTTTATTGACGTTTATTTCATTCTATTTTGCTATATTGTATTTGTTAACTGCCTTGAGAGCATTTTGTGTAAGTTCATATATAAATTTACTAACACTTCCACTTTTTTCTGTTTTTACATGCTTGGTTGCTTCTGGGAGTTTACAAAGACAATGATAGTGAAAGCAGCCAGCAGGCCGAGATATAGGCCGGGTATAGGGCAGGATAGAAATGCAAATAAATAAATAAATAAACTGCTATTAAGGAAAATCAGAGTTCCCATAATAGCAGTTTTATGGGATATCACCTCAATATCCCTATATTGGGAATGCCACATGTAGCATTCCCAATATAGTCCTAGGTGAATAATGGGTTTTAGATATGTTTGGAGGCATCCTTGTAGATAGATACTGAAAATTTACAAACTGAAGCACAATATTTGAGAGCTGGGGACCACCCGGAATGCTTCGTCCAGACTTCAGAATGGTCTACTGGGAGTCTACACCTCCTTGTAAACCATTTCATCTACCCTGGACGAGGCTTTGGAGGACACTCTGACACAAAACTGTAGCCCAAGCGTGGACCGTTGTAGCTAGTATATGGGACCAGCAATCTGAATGTGGACAGCTCATGCCCTGCTTCTGGGTGTCCTGCCAAAACAAGCCAAATTTGGAAACTGGAAACTTTTATTTTGAAAAGCAGACTACTAAATTGTATATGGAGGAGACTACATAAAAACTGTTCTCCTAATCACAGAAAAAAGACTGAAAATGAGAATGGCCTGTAGCACAGTGGTAAAGTGCCAAGGAAAGCAAAGGGTTACCAGTTTGATTCCCCGGCCTCTCCTTTGAAGTAGGTAATGACAAACCACTTCTGTATCTCTGCCAAGAAAACTGCATGGAGCTGTCCATGCAGTCAGCCCGGAGTTGGCTAAGATTCGATGGTACCTAACAACAACAAGCATTATAACACACTGGTATATAAAGACCGGTGTACAGAATATCACTGGTGTGGTCTAAGGAAGGCCCTGTATACAAAAGGATTTAGAATAAAAGGATGTTGTTAGCACACAGACCAGAATGCTTTATTTGTGGTTCTGCAGTTTGTGAATCCAAACCCACATTAACTCTTCCTGTTGGCTGATTTGACAAGAGTTATAGTAACTTCAACAGCCTCTGTACAGTCACATTAGCAGACACACTGTATTTTCTCACTAATGCACTGGCAAAGAAAAATATTTATTTCAAGCTCATTTTTTTTAATGTTGCAAAGATCAAGGAAAATAGTCTTTCTTGCTTCTTTGTGGCACATTCCATAAGCTGACAGGTGGAGGCTTCTACCTGCATCTGCCTGTAGTGATGGTATACAAACTACAGTTTACTGAAAACTTCAAACTGGTGGACACTTATTTTTCATAATGATTAATTTTGTTAATGTAATCGCTCAAAAGCTCACGAATACCAAACTAGTTTTCTTACTCTATACCAATTCCTGAAGCATTTAGTCTGCAGCAGCATTTTCTATTTGAGGCATTCAAGAAGCTTTAATTAAGTTTCCACATGAATTATGTTTTCCATGTCCCCTGATTAAATCCTAATTTAAGGGGTTGGGAAACAAAAACATTATCTCCACATCTAAGTACAATGTCTTTATTGTTTTACTGGCTGTGAGACAAAAAAGAACATTTGGAAAAGCCTGAACGCAGCCAAAATATCTGCCTTTCTACTGCTGCTTTATTATTTGTGGTTTCCACCCATTCCTTTTGTAAATTTCTGGTTCCTACTGTACCTTTTAATTTTTTTCACACACAGTGTTTTTAATGACTGTTTTTCGTTCTATACTTGCTTTATTTTTTGTTCATTGCCCTGGGACTGAGGTAGAGAGCGATCTTAAAAATGTATTTATTTATCTACATATATATGTATATGTATATATGTATATATATGTATGTATATATATATATATATATATGTATGTATATATATGTATGTATGTATATATATATATGTATGTATATATATGTATGTATGTATGTATATATATATATTCCGCCCTCTACCTGCAGGCCTCAAGGTGGGTCACAATAAAATCATAATAAAAACAGATAAAAAGCAGTGTCAGCATTGGGAGGGAATGAATGTATGAATAAATACATAAATAAATCTGGCTAAGTAGCTACAATAATACTACCTATCTACTCCCATATATGCATATTGTACTTATATGTTTTCCCAGGAGGTAAGAACTTTTTTGATTTTTTAAAATTCTTTCTGCATTTCCATGAATATCAGAAGATGGTAGGGTGGGGTGGATGCTTAAACAAACAAACAAATAAATGTTAATTGTACCATTATAGCACGAATCTGAGTCGACATTTAGGACCTTCTGGGTGTTGGCTCCTCATCATGAACATAATTATTTTGCAGCAGGCAATTTGCATCCTGATTGAGGACTTTATCTTTGGGTTTTAAGTTTCCTCACTCCACACACCTTAATATCTTTTCTATGAGGGTTTTTTGCTATCATTGTCCCCTCATATAACACCAAGTTTTATCACCTGCCTCCAGACTTGAAAAAGCAAGGACAGGATACCACTGGTTGAACTGGGTCCCTCTTGTGAGAAAAGCACCCGCTTTGCTTCTGTGGCCCATCTCAGTGCTTCCAAATAAGAGGTAGCCTTTGAGAAAAGGGTTATTGACTTTTCAGTTTGCCACACAGGGAGCTGGTCTCTTATCTGTTAATAGCGGATAGGATTCTGCACTCATCCACAAAGCCAGCTGGGTGATCTTGGGCTAGTCACAGCTCTCTTCTGAGCTCTCACAGCCCCACCTATCTCACAGCGTGTTCTGTTATGGGAGAATAATAGAAAGGCTTTGCCAGCCGCTTTGAGTCCCCTTAAATGGGTGAGAAAAGCAGGGTAGAAAAGCCAACTCTTCTTCTTCTCTGACCAGAACTCTATATTCTAAAACTGACCTCAACAGATCCATTTAGTTCTAGCAAGTTCCAACGATTCTACAAGAGTAAAGAGCATTCAGCCATCTGCAGGTTTTCAGCTTATTAATATGCCTTCTGCCACCATGGATGCATTTGCGGTAGCAGTCACTGCCTCACACTACCCCATTATTGTTAGAAATCAAAGGTGACTTTCTTGAATGGATGACAGATGTATCAATGGCTACTAGAACGAATGCCTAGGTGCATCCTTCAGGCTGAGGGGGGGGGAGGAACTGGGGCGCTTCTAAGGCCATCTGCTGGGACTCGAGAGCAGGAGAAGGTTTGTCCTTGTCCCTGCTTGAGATGCCCATGAGCATTTGGTGGGCCACTGTGTGCGACAGGATGCTGGACTAGATGGGCTGTGGCCTGATCCAGCAAGGCTTCTCTTATGTTCTTATGAATACTCCAAGAAAATCCTATAAATAACCCTTTTCACTTGCTTACCCACTTGGTAGCTTATTTCCACAAACTGTACCTCTTTGTATTAACAAAATATTTTCAATTGATATGGTTGCTGTTATGTAGTTTTTCCACCACTATTCAATATTTTTCTTGTACCCTCTAAATGTCCTGATTTGTACCCCTAGGGATGAGTGTACCCTGGACTCAGAATCCTTGGTGTAGATTGAATTAGGGCTTAACCTGCCCCTCAAAGCAACCTAGCAGGAATGGTTAAGAATTACTCATTAACTAGCTCTTGTAACTGTTGTGCAATTCAAGGACAGAGCAAGATAGTGGACAAAAAATGCAGTGCAGCATAATGATCACATCCTATACACCTGGAGTATATGAATTTTTATAAATCATTACAGCACTATCCAGTACCAGTCTTTCTTCTGGTCTTATTACTGCCCATACCCTTTGGTTTAAAACAGAAGCAAAATATCTATCCCAAACTAAACATCCCAGTGCCTTAGATAAAACATTTCTATACCTAGTCAGAAGAAAAAACTCTGAGCAAGTTGATAACAGTTGGAATCACTGGAGAAGTGTATTGTAATTGTTAATGTACAAAAAGATTAAGCGTACTAGGTTAAAATCCATCTACACAGGCACCCTTCATATCCCCAGTTCCCAAGTGCAGCTAAAGAGGTTTTTTAAGCCTCCTTTGCATGCATCTTGGCAAAACCAAAAATTTGGATTATATGGGATTAAGAGGTGTGAATTCTGTTACTGTAAGTATCAGTATATACTGAAGAGTTTGCAAAATGATCCTTACAATGCAAACCTATATTTGCAGAGACACTTTGTAAATCAGGATCCTGAGTATCATCTACACCAAAGTTTTCATGCAGCTTCAGTCCAGTTTCAGGGAGAGAAAATACCCCACCAAAGCAATTAGACACTTTCTTTCCACATAGCCTCAGTTAAATAATGCCAAAAGAAAACTGCTTATAACTTGGCTGTGTTTCTTCACTCTAAAGTGTACTGAAGCTGCATGAAAACTTAGGTATAGATGTGTTTCTGGAAATAACCAAAAGACTTACCTTCATCTTTGAAAATTGGCAGTTCCAGTCAGAGGCTGTGTTCACACATAAATTATTAATCCAGATTCAATCCACACTCAGAGGGAGAGGACACATCAGCAAAGTAACTAGTCATTTCTCCCCATTATATATCCCCAAAGTGAGTTTTCTGAGTTAGATGATGCCAAAAGAAAATAGTTAGTCACTTTGCTGAGCTGTCCTCTCACTTCGAAAGTGGATTGAAAATTAGCTGTGAATGCAGTCCCAGTGAATGAAAGTGAGGCTTTCATTCTGCCTCACCTCCTCTAACCCTGATCTCCAGGCTGCCCATGCATGCATGAAAACTCAAGAATCCTGAGTTCAACAAGATCTCTCCCTAATTAAATGGGTACAGAGCTGGAAAAGTAGCAAGCACAAAGAGGCACTGCACTTAGAAAAGACTTTGTGAATCTGAGAAGCTTCCTCATAGGTCTGAAGTGTTTATCTTCAACAGACATTTCTTGTCTTCCATTTCCTTTAAAACGAAATCCCGCCTTTGGACTAATTTTGCAACTTCTCCCATTTGATGGACAACTTGCATGGGTGGATGAGGTTTTGTTACTTTCAGACACCCTGTTTCCGACATGATCTAAACAAATTCTGCACACAGGATGAACAGGAAGAGGAGAGCTTTCTCTTACTGCTGCTTTCTGGATGACTATTAGGACTTTGAGCAAACAACCACCAGCAGTCTTCTCCACCATCATGGCTTGCATTCAGACTGAAAATTTAATCCAGCTTCAGTCCACTTTCAGGGTGAAAAAACACAACTGTAAAGCAACTAGTCATTTTCTTTCCACATTATCTAACCCAGTCATGGATTTTCTTAGGTAATGCCAGAAGAAAACAGTTTGCCACTTTGCTGATTTGTTCTCTCACTGTGAAAGTTTTGTGAGAAAGCATAAAACAGGCCAATGAACATAGACCCAGGTCAAGTTCTAAAGGCTTCTGGGAATGCTATATGTATAGCTTAAGCTATACGGCTGGATAGAAATATATAATCTTAACTGGAAATTATCATTGTAACACAATGCTTCTGCCAGTAGGTGTACCAAAAAAGAAGTACACAGTGGGGGAAATAGGTCTGAAAGAGAAACATTAAATGTATAGGGCTAAGCAAAATTCCAAAAATAAACAAATTACACATTTTATAGGTAAAATGCATAGGTTGCTTCCAATATATTCTTTATATTCCAGTATATGACTTTATTACCTTGGGAGTGAACAAGTGTCACCTGCTGTGCTAAGATGGAAACATATGAAGGGTGTTTTTCTGCTTAGCACTAGAGTACCCTTTAAGGACCCATTAAGGACCCTTAATGGGTACTCTAGTGCTAGAGGGGTTCCACTTAGCACTAGAGTACTCTTTAAGGACCCATTAAGGACCCATTAAGAACCCTTAATGGGTCATTTAGTGCTAAGTGCAAAAACACTTAGTCTTATAGCCAATTATGAAAACTAAGACATTTACCTGCTTTGCTGGTGTGATCTTCCTCTGTGCACAAATGATACTCTGAGCAGAGTTGATTTGTTTAGGATTTCTTTTACAGCTGAAGCCGAATTAAAACTTCTGTGTGAATGCAGCCCATGAGTTTGTTTCATCCTGTTGTTCAATTTTTTAAAAACACCCTCTTTTCTCTTGCTGCTCTAGAATCATTTGCAGCTGGAAGAACATCCCAAAATCAATACAGGGCAACCCAGAGCATGAACACAAACCGCACATTGGAGCTGATATTTAAACCCCGGGGAGATCAGGCTTTCAAATTACCTTACATCCTAAGAAGCCATCAGTACAATTCAACTAGAAGCCACAGGTTAAAGTTCTGAAAACCATCCCGGCCGCCCATCGTCGTCGCACCTTGTGGACGCGAGTTCCACAAGCTAACGGTAGGCTGCATGAGAAAACCCCGTCTCTTCCCGTACCTGTAAGGGCCCATGGCAGCTGGCGCCTTGGCTGTGCTGATGATTGTCTTCAATAAGGTGGCCATGGTGGCAGCAGCAGCTGGAGCAGCAGTAGCGACCGGCTCCGCGATCAGATGAGGGATCAAACTTTCGCTCCGAGCAACTTGGCTGAACTTTGCCCCTCCCGCCGCGCTGCTTTTTTTTTTTGCTCCTCTCGCCCCGCCCCTTGGTGAGGCAAAGATTGCCACGCCCCCCAGCCTTAGACTTCAGGTTTCCGCGCGCTCTGCCGGCTTTTTAGATGAAGCCAGCGTCGGCTTGCCGTACGGCCTCCTGCCGCGGGGGGTTGTGGGGGCTGTAGTCTAAGTGTCAAGAAAACGGCCGCGGGGCGCGCCAAGGAGGCGAATAGACTGAAGCGGACGCAGCAGCGTGCGGGGGAGAGCCAAGTGCCGCGGCGCGTTCCGACGCTTCTAGGAGGCCGGAGAAGCGGCAGCGTGGACTTGCTCGCTCGGTGAGGCCCGGATGTAAAAGCTTGGCGGGGCTGGGGACTGGCGGAGGGGGCGGCGAGGAGGGCTAGAGGCTCGCCCAATGGGCTAAAATGGTGCGGGAAGCAGCGCTGAGTTCTGTCGGGGCGTTTCGTCCTCCATTAACAGCACAAAGCTCCCCGGACTGACTGTAACGTGTCCAGGTGGCACTCTGTACTATGGGCAGAGGCCTCCTCGCTTGCCTCACGTGTTTCGGATAGGCAGGTCAAGGGCAGGCTTAGGCTTGTGGTGAGGAAAATAGTAACAGTATAATAATAAATAGCAACAAATCATTACCCTTCCAGTCATCAAACGCTAGTTTAATGCTGTGAAAGTTCTGCCTAGTTAGCAGGTCGGTTCCTCCTCGTGCATGCAAAGGATCCGGTCTTTTTTGTCACTGCTGCTGTAGGTATCTGTGGATATTGTTCCTGCAGGAGGGCAGCACATGATGTATATAAATATTCTAACGTGTATTCCATGCGCATACTATGTTTCACAGTAGTAGCAGAAGAAGAGTTGGCTTTTCTACCCAGCTTTTCTCACCCATTTAAGGGGACTCAAGGCGGCTGACAAACCTTCTGTTCTCCCCACAACAGGCACCCTGTGAGGTAGGTGGGGCTGTGAGAGCTCAGAAGAGAACTGTGACTAGCCCAAGGTCACCCAGCTGGCTTCATGGGGGAGAGCAGAATCAAATCCTGTATTCCCAGATCAGATCCCTAACCACTAGATCAAACTAGAAGAAATTGATGCAGACGCTTTTCTCCTAAGTCAGAGATCCCAATCTTTTTTCACTTGGTAGTCCATTTCCGCAAACCTTTCCTACGAGCTCGTCACACTTACCTGTGTGCCTTTTCTGCCATTATTCAGTCCCCACCCCACCCCAAATGTTATGGTTTGTACCCCTGGGGGTGCGTTTCGGGAATCATTGTTCTCTAGGTTAACTCAGTCAATGTAATGGTGAAACTGCAAGAATTAAAATTGTTCTGGGAATGGGAGTAGGACTACTCAGCTTGGATTGCTTAGCTTCTCTTACCATCATCAGTTACAGTTTTTTCTTGCCATCTAGGCTGCACTTATTTTCTTAGGGTCTGATGCTCCCAAAGAAATTTGACTTCTGCAGAGCATCCTTCTGGTGTTGTCTGGGTGATGATGATGAAGTGGTGCAAGGGGAAAATGCTGATTCAGTGTCAGACTCTATGCGCAGAGAATGGTGATGTGACTCAGCAGCTGCTTCCTTAATCCTTTTCAAGCCTCTGCAATGACTCTGCAGATATAATTCCTTTGATATGGTGCTTAGTTGTCTCAATCATAGAGCCCTGGGAACAATTAGCTTATGTGAAGAAATGCTTACTATGCAGATTCCATTCAGCTTCTTGAAGAGGCAGAGACTAAGATTTGATGCTACAAATGCAGAATGGTCTCTTAAGAAACAACTTTTCCTTTTACTGCAGAAATGTCAAATGCAAAAGAGAAAAAGAGAGCCAAGAAAATGAAAAATCAGCCTGCAAGTGTGACTTTTCCTTTTGACAGTGGAAGTGGTGGAACTCCTCAACGCAAGAAACAAGGTATAATTTTTGCTTCTCAATGTTGTTACACTCAGATTTTTGAAAATATTATTTATTGAACATTAGCATCAGAGACAGAAAGAGAAAAGAGTCTTGTTTGTAAGTACAGTGCTATTAGGACTTGTACTTCTCAAAAAGAGCATTATGGGGTGGTTAAGCATCAGGTCTGAGTGGTGAGGAATGAAGAGCTAAAGCCCCATGTAATCTGTATTTAACATATATTTTGGTGACAGTTGACCTAGCAGATCCAAATATATTTTTTCTATATCTTTCTGATACAGTTACAGCTGCATAGGAACACATTCTCTTCTTTATCTTAAAGGGAAAAAAAGATTTTAAATATATTCCAGCATATTTCTTTTTTCACTAACCAATTTACAATGTATATGCAACCAATTAAAGTTACATATCATCCATTTCTTTTTAACCCCATCCAAAATCATTCTTATATCTGTACATTACCTTCACCAAGGGTTCCTATACTGTTATTCTTTTCCCCAGACATTTCATTTTTTCCTGCTTTCCAAATTCATCACAAATGAACTCTGATAAGAGTTTTATACCATCCCTTTAGTGTTAAATTCTGTGCTTAATTCTCCCCCCACCCCATTTGGGCTATATATATCATAGATGCATGATATGTATATTCAGTCAATATTTTTTTATTCTTTGCATTTGGATTCTCCCTATGAATTGTTCCTGTTCAAAAATTCTATTCAGAAGAAGGCTTTGACTTACCACTTGATTAGGCTTAGGTGCTCTGTTAAATAAGCAGCTTTATTTAAGGGCTACTAATGTATATTTTAATATACACTTAGTTACATAATTGTTTTGCCTCGTAATGTAAAGCTTTTCTTTGGTCTGCCAACAGAAGTGCCTTATGAGACTTCACAACTAAATTTTTTACGTCAAAAAGCTTCAAACGAAATGCCTAAATATGTAACTGGTAAGTATCTATAAAGAACTATCGGTGTATTATTGAGTCTTGCATATTAGGCCGTCCTTGATAACGTACCACAAGCTTTCTCCTACAGTGTAAATGGTTTTTCAATTTTTAACGTGGCAGTTTTGGTCTTTAGAACTAAAATAGCTTTCCTGCTCAACAATGGAAATAACATAGTTGTAAATAAGCATATAGGGAATGTGTAAAATAATTCCAGCTATGTAGTATTTTTCTTTCTGTAAACCAGCACAACAGACTGCATAGTGTCACATCAAATAATAAACTGGCTAATCTGCTGTTTACTGAGGTCCTGCTGACTGTGTGCTCCTATGACCCTTGTTAATGGGATGTTGACCCAGTTGATGGGATGAGTCCAGATAGTGATGAAGGACTCTATGAGGCATGGGTAATATATTGCTAGTCCTTAAGGAGGCTGTAGGTCACCCTCTTTTCAAGAGGACCTCCTTGGCCCTAGGAGTACTGAGACAACGAGCACCTGTGAAATAGTGTATCTTTTTTGGACAATCCTTAGAGAGTGTGGTGGCGGTTCAGCTGTGGGGTTATGAAGAAAGCTAGGTCTCTGGCCCTATTTCAGTCTGGCACGAGTATACACAGAAGCTGTGTTTGTGACTTTGATTAAAGACATCTGTCAGGAGAAAGATGGAGAGACAGGCAGGATGCCTCTAAAGGCCATTTGCAGGGATTTGAGAGCGGGTGTTGTTTGCTTGAAAATGCCCAGAAGCAATTATTGGGCCACTGTGGACAGGATACTGGACTAGATGGAGTGTGGCCTGATCCAGCTGGGCTCCTCATGTGTTTTTATGGGTGTATGTGTGCAAGCATGTTGGTAGTTTTTCATCTTGCAGAAGTTTTTGATACGACTGATGATGGTGGCCTTCTGGAAAGGTTATGAGTTTGGAAGCTGGGACACTCTGTATTTGGTTTGGTTCTTATCTCTCCAGCTGGTGCCAGTTGATGATGTTCTGATGTCAGTATTATGTCCCAACGGGGTTGCCATATTTCCCAGGACATTTTTTCCTTTGATTTTCACAGCATTTTGCAGAATTGTGAGTTGCCCTGGGATATTTTGCAGATGGTAAACAATCATTTTTCTGACTGAAGATTACCCTGGTGGTCACCACCCCTTCAAAGGGTTATGTGCCAGTTGTGGGCATTCATAGTTAGACACATTAGCAGAGCAAATATTCAGACAATGCCAATACATTTGATAAACTTTTAGAACCATCATGGATATTTATTGCCTGCCATGGCAACACGTTAACACATTTTCCCTCTCTGCCCATTCTTTTACATGAAACAGTTACATGCTCATATGTTTATCGATAAACCACATTATTTGCCTCTGCAACAATATTTCTGAGAGATGTCTTTCTCAACCAAGCAGATTGTTGCAGTAGAAAGGCATGGTGTGTGGGTGTGCTTTCTATCCACAGAAGGATCTGCAGGGAAGGCAATTTAAGTAGTTCCATTTCAGTTCTGGAGTTCAGGGGACTGAAACCAAAACATACTATAGCATCCAAAGTCGAGGCCAAAAGTTGCTTTTATAAAAAGCAGGGAAATTGCTCTGGCTCCTGATACTGTGGTATATTTACACTCCTCCCCTATAGTGGGGGAGGATTATAGAAGATTTCTCTTGACAGTTGAACGCAAAAACTTTAAAAAGTGTTTTGCTGATTTGATATCCATGCATCAACTTTTCTTAGTGCTGATAGATTTAAATAGTAATCTGGAGGGACAAGTTCTTGAAAAACAGTGCCAGTGGTCTTTCAGCTGTCTGCATTTTTATGCAAGTTGCCAAGGTCCAGGTTTAAGTTGGGTGAAACTTAGTATGGCATTCTGTAATGTTAAGATTTTTTTTTCAGAACTCAGTGTTGCAAAAAATTCTCTCGTCTTTTACTTTCAATCTTGGTTTGCCAGACTGCAGGTATTAAACAAGTTCTTTTTATTTTCAGTCTCCCCTTTTGTCCAGGCTCGTGCCGCTGAAATGAAGGCCATGCTCAAGGCCGTTACGCAGAAGTCTTCCAATACACTGGTATTTCAGTCTCTACCTCGACACATGAGGAGACGAGCTATGAGCCACAATATCAAACGCCTACCCAGGCGGCTTCGTGAGCTTGCCAGAATAGAGGTGCCTCCTTCTTTTATTTGCGCTTTTAGCTTCATTCAGCAATGCTTCTGCATGATAGATGATCATTCAGTTTACATTTTTCTTAGGACTTTTCTGCACTTTGCTTTCCAGACACGGGAGACAAAGTGCAGAATGGCTCTGGTATGCCTAAGCATCCATACTGGTGGATGCTTAGTGAGTATGCAACCTCCCCATACCTGTCTGCAACTTACTTGAAGTGCAGATGGGTGTCTGGAGGTGGCCATTGTCGATCCCTGGTGCCAGTGCCAGCGTACCTTTGCAGCAATGTTAGCGGGGCAACCAGGTGACGCGCCACATCAGTGTGCTTGTTTACCACATCGTGTGTCTCTCCTGCGCTTTTTCCAAACTGGAAGAGGTGCAGAAGGAGCGTCCAGAGCCTAACTGAGTCTGGCGCTAATGCATATTTGGCGCACATGTGGTGTAGTTACACCTAAGGGCATGGTACTACATGCATGGTAAACTCCCACACAAAAGGAGACAGTTTTGATAAGAAAAGACCCCTTCACATGTAGATTTTCCATCTGGAAGCTTATCATGTGTGCCCTACCGAGCCAAGTGCAAATTGGCCCTTAGTGTGATTCTCCACTGGCCCTTAAACCAGACCAGCGAGTGTCCTAGGAGCCTCCCTTCCGCTCCCTGGCATGGTTTAAGGGAAGCCCAGCTGAGGTCTGCGCTAACATGCAGAAGGGTTGCTCCTAATATGCTTACTAGTCTAGTATATTGGCACGTGCAGAATTGACCTTAAACAGGTAACTGTAGTACTTGCAATGTGGTGTTAGCACAGTTGAACATGCCAGGCCTTTGTAGGACCTTTTCACATGATTGTCTTATTTCCTAGAGAACTGGGAAGAAAACCATGGAATACAATTATTTTGTTTCCAGAGATAATTAATACAAATATATACATAACCACACTATATTCTGTGTGGCTTTGGACTTAGGTTGTCTTCCGGTTCAGTTCCATTTATACATTTGTTTATCTATGGATTCTTTTAATGCTACAGGCAGAGAAACCTGAACATCAGAAAAAGGAACTCCCAAAGAGTAAGTGCCGTAAGGCCCGCCGGCGTCATACCAACTTGGTGGCCGACTTCAATCGCAGGCAGAAGAAGAACATCTGGTTAGAAACACACATTTGGCATGCAAAGCGGTTTCACATGGTGAAGAAATGGGGATACTGCTTAGGAGACAGGCCTACCACCAAGAGTTACAGAGCTTGCTATCGAGCCATGACAAGCCACTGCCTTCTTCAGGTACTCAAACGCTTCATTTAACGGGGCTTGTATCATGCTAAAATGAGTGGTTTAGTACTTAAAACCAGGCAGACTTTGCAGAATTCCCTTTGTTGAGAGAAGATTCCTTGATCTGTCCTCCTTGTTACAGGCTTCTGAAGTGCTAGTTGCTTGAAGGAAATATGATGAGTCCATATGGGTTTTTAATAATAATTGGATATAACATACCTTTGTATGGTTGGCTTAAATTTTAGGATTTATATTCCAAACAGAATGAGGAGTTAGTCTGTACTAGATTTCTTTCTGCATTTAGTCCTAAAGTGGCAGTCATTTTTTCAGGAGTATTGCTGCTGACTGTAAATTCTATTCTAATTGCATTCAGGCAGGTTCTAGCACGGTGATGGCCAACCTATGACACGCGTGTCACAGGTGACACGCCAAGCCCTTTTGGGTGACACACATGGTCACCCTGGCACCTGGGCATGTAGTGCTTGCTTGTTCTTTAAGTGTATGAAATACCAACTTTCAATTGAAGATTTAGCAACAAAAGTCACTAATGTAAAGAATTGTTTGTTTTTGCTTTTAATAAAATACATATATCAAAAATATAACTTTTTTACTAGAGCTACGAATATCACAAAATTATGGATATTTCTAAATGTGACGCACCACCCGAGTTAAGCTAGGTTTTCTTGAGAATTTTGACACATCGAGCTCAAAAGGTTCGCCATCACTGTTCTAGCAGGACTGCATTAGTTTTCCATGCCTTTCCCCACCCCTGGAAATAATGGGGTTTTATTTTTTACCACCATTATTTTGTTAGCAGAGGTTGCTCGGTGGTGTCCTGACTACTTTGAAGTCAACATTCCTACACAAGAGCAGAATGATTGTTCCTTTTCATGCTCTTAAGTTGGAGTGCCTGACTGTGGCCCTCCAGATGTGCTTGAACAGCAAATCCCATCATTCCATGCCAGCCCCAGGCAACATCTGGAAGCCCCTAGCTGAGGACTGGAGAAACAGAATGTTCCAAAGTCAGCTGCTTCCAAGTAGCGCCACAACTTTGGGCACAAGCCAACCTAAATATAGTAAATATGTCTTGATGTAGCTCTAGGAGGGTGTTGGTGGGGTGTGATGTAAAAAATGATCCAAATGCCTTCCGCTTGGATATAAACTATTTTATAATTGTACCTTTAATATGACACTATATTTGGTTGATTGTTTTTGCTAGTATGTTGTCTTGGATGAGCAAATTTAATCTGGGGAAATGATTCACATTTTGGAGGTTAGACAAATTCATGGAGATCGGGTGCATTGGAGAGAGGCAGGATGACTCTAATGTCCAATTGTTGGGCGACTGCATGAGACAGAATGGTGGACTAAATGGTCTGTGGCCTGATCCAGCAGGGCTTCTCTTATTTCCCTGGTGAATTTTTTTGTTTTGCAATTCAAAGGTCAATGACTTTCCTTTTATACTAGGATTTATCATATTACTGTTGTCTGGAGTTAATTGGAAAAGAGGAGCAGCTTCTTACAGCACTTGGTCACATGTGTAATGTCGATGCAGGTAATATTTCATCATGGTTTTTTTTGCCTAGTCTGTTCATACTTGCACAAAAAGCTTCTGAACAATTAAGTACAGTCCACTGGGAAGGCTGAAGGCACTTCCGAGTGTTCTCTTTTGTGCTACAGAGCCTGGAATGTTCTTGGTTTTCTGGGGAGCTATAGGTAACATACATGTAACAGCACAAGTAGTATATTGCTCATAAAAGCAGCCGAATGTGCCTGAGAGTGCTTAACTATGCCTCCCATATAGCACTGCAAAAAAAAAAAAAAATCTGCTTTTGTTGGGTTGCTGGTTCAGCCAAACTCAGCTTGTGTCTACTCACTCTCTCCATTTGATCAGTTCATAGCCAAAACCAGGCAAATCTTAAGTGTAAATGCTTCACCATTTCTAACAAATAGTGGTTTTTTTGCACCCTTAAAATGCGAGGGGAAAAATTAAGAAAGTTGCTAATGGTTAGGTGTTCTGCAAAGTACCGTAATTGCTTATTTTTACTGCGCCTTTTTTCAGGCCCAACCTTTGCAGCTATTTCTTGTCTGTCTGGCAAGCGTCAGGGTGCTGTCACGTTATATCGCATTGATCGGTATCCTGAAGATGCACTTGGTCCAGTTACTTTTTTCTGGAGACCCAGAGATAACCCTGATGATACATCTGCAAACAGGCAGCTGTGGCTATGGATGCACCCAGCCTTTAAACAAGTATGTGCCTTGACTTCCTCACTCCTTAAAATACGTGTCATACTGATGTAGCAACACAAGGAACAACTGTAGGACGAGTTCCCATCTCTGTCATACTAGCAACTCTTTTTCTTTTGGGGAGGAATTCATGAAGGAAACCTGCTCCGGGTCGGGACTTTTCCTATTTTTGGAGTATCAAGCGTGTAGATGGTGCAGAATTTTGATTTTGTCCCAGGAGAATACAGAGGAGACTATTTGTTTGCATTTAAAACAGCATTCTTACTGAAAGTGCCTTTCCAGAGTCACAGACAGTGGTCTCTATCTCTTCCTACCTAAGTATTTCATTAGAGATTGTTGCTATCAAAGCTGAGACCCTGTACATGCAAAGTGTGTGCTCTAATGTTGTGGGGCTGCTTTTCCACAGATTATGGGACAAACCATTAATAAAACTAAATTTGTCAACATGTCCTGTCCCAAAGGAGTGAGTAAATCTTTTGTGGAGTTGGTAATAAATGTAGTAAACTGAAGTATGCAGATAATAAACAAACTACTTATTTTATTTATTCTGACAGAAAATACCAAGTTCTAAAGTTCTTCTCCAGGTCTTCACTTTCAGCTACTTGTTTAAAAGATTTCTTGTATTACCTTGGCTGTGTTCTTTTTCCTAAATATCAACTTCCACATTTGCTCCTGTTCTTCTTTAGGACATACTCACAGAATTAAGAATAGTCTTCCAGTGTCCAGAGCCGGCTGAAGTATGTAACCCAGAACCGATTGTAACGTTTTCTCAAGAGGAAAGCAACATGAATGTTGCCGGAAAAGTGGGCCAGAAAAGGAAGACGGATGACAAAGGAGAACCTGTTGTCCCAGTGAAAAAAATTATTGGCGACGGAACTAGACTTTCCTGTCAACCTTGTAGCTGTATATCACAAACTACTGGGGTTGTGATCAAGTAATTGCTGTTCCTCCTGTCCTCCTTTTACTGCTTTCAGCTATTAGTTTGTTTGAGTCGGCTTGACCTGTGATATTTTCTTGTCTTCCAGTGACTTGACGATGGAGATCCTCCGATACCGTTTGATTGGTCCCCTCTCACATTGTGTGCTTTCAGAGTCACTAAAAGTTGCTTCGGTTCATACTGTAAGCACATCTGCAATTTGCATGTTTTCTGCTGTCTTCTCATGGGCTGTAGGCAAACTCGGAATTTTGGGGCATGTGATAGAAAACACTCTCTTCAGTTGCTTCGTATGTGTGAGAAAAGTGCATAATTCTTTGTTTTTCTATGGCAGCTGTATAAATTGGGTGCAGTGCAACACATCAGTGCCCCTTTCTACACTGGGCCTTATTCTGGAAGAAGAACCTGCTCTTAGCATGGTGGTGCAGACTACAGCAGGCCCTGGACAGGCTCCTATTCAGGAATATAATCCAGAATAAGCCCCAGTGCAGAAGGGGCCCATGACTTACACTTCAGTTATCCGAGCAAGTCTGGGATAGTCAGCATTCAGTCTTCTCAGTGGTAGCCCCTTTCCTTTGGAATGTCATCTTGTCTGCTGTTTGTGAGGCACCTATTTTTACACAGGCATTCCTTATGAGGAGGTTTGTTTTTAATGTGGTTTAACTGCTATTTTTACCCTCTGAATTTTTTAAAGGGAAAGTGATACAGAAATGTCTTAACTAAAAAATAAATGAATAAAGTAGCCAGTTTGGTCTTGTGGTTAGAGTGTCTGACACTTATCTGGTAGTTTCCTGGTTCAAGTTTGCACTCTTCCATAAAGCCAGCTGGGTGACCTTGGGCTAGTCACAGCCCCACCTACCTCACAGGGTGTCTGTTGCGGGGAGAAGAACCAAAGGTTTGTCAGCCATTTTGAGTCTCCTTAAAGGGTGAGAAAAGCAAGGTAGAGAGCCGACTCTTCTTCCTTTCAAGATGCCTAAAAGCTCTTTGAGTTCCTTTCTTTCTCCTCTGCCTAGTTTTCAAGTAGAGGAAGGCAACACCTCATAGTCTATGATGAAGGGGTCAGTGAATGAGGGGAATCTTGGAAGCTTTGTGGACATTAGGGGAAGTCCCCAAGCACACCATTGCTGATACATTTTATGATCTTAGTTGCATTGTTCACTTAATTTTGTGTATCTCCTTATTTTGAAGCAATACAGTAAAGTTTCCTTTTGAAGCCTTGAGAGAGTAGATACTGTCCTTTCACAGCTTTCTGGGACTAGTTCTCAGCATCTTCAGATAGGGAGGGAATTCCCAGAGAACCTTGTTAGTATACTTAAGGCTGAGCTATATGGTCCGATTCAATATAAGGTTGCTTCCAGTGATCCAAATGCAAAAGCCAACCCCTGTTTGTATGAATGTCATATTTTTCAAAGCGGTGGTTGGGACACCCTAGGTATATGTTGCACTTCTCAGTAGGAGTGTAAATGTTTATGGGTTTTATATATCATATAAGCAGTTCAGTACTGCTCTTCAGCTTGCCTGGTGCACTTCCTTGCTTTGTATTGGCTGCTAGGTATTGCTTCTATCTTGATGCTTGAGATTAGTTTTGAGAACCA
Organism: Aspidoscelis tigris stejnegeri; assembly: GCA_023333525.1. Classification (NCBI taxonomy): domain Eukaryota; kingdom Metazoa; phylum Chordata; class Lepidosauria; order Squamata; family Teiidae; genus Aspidoscelis; species Aspidoscelis tigris. The sequence goes on along the minus strand of JALMGA010000004.1, from coordinate 27,555,647 downwards.
GGCTAAAATGCAGTCTATTCTAGATCCATCTGCTTTGTGCATGCGCATTCTGGGAGCTAGAGCAAGCTTCTCAAAACTGGAATCTATCATACAGATAGTAATATTCTCCTAGAGAACCAGTAACCTTTTGAAACAGCTCTTTTAGATGAAGTGGGGAGAATTGATACTTGTTTCTGCAGCAGACTATTGTGACTGCCATACCTTACATGTCATTTCAAACTTTATAGGGATTGGAGTCTGCGGATTCCGCGGTTAACAACTGGTGGATAGAAAACTGCAAAAATCCCGATCTTGTGTCTCTTCATCTTCATCAAGAAGCCATCTTTGATCTGTTGCAAGGTTAACTTTCGAGTTGTGCTCCTATGTTTTCTTTCAGTGGGAAAGAAATAACTAACTTGTTCTATCTCAGAATTACATTTATGGCACCTAAACCTTTAAGTTGAAAACAGTTGAACCTTATGATTACATTAGAATTCTAAAGTGATGTCCATTTAATTAAATTCTGTGTGGAAGATGGAAAAAATCTATTACGTGGGACTGGTCTGTTTTCTCGTAACGTGTTTTTAAAATACCATACATGCATTATACCCGGAAAAGAATATTCCACCTTTTGCTACAGTTCATAATTGTATCTTTACTGACCCCAGTGAATATTTTTTCTTTGAGTTTCAAAGCTCAGACAGGAATACCTGCAGGTAAAACGATATTTTCAAGAGTGCATCTGTTCTTGTATTTTTAAGGGTTAAGTTCCTCAGATGTTCCTTCAGGTACTGTACTGGGTTTGACTGTTGGGGATCCTCGTTTGAACTTGCCAAAAAAGAGATTAAAAGCCAGGCCAAATCCAGAAAAATATCAAGGTAAAGTACATCATCTGACGTTATGGAGTAAAATACCGTGCCTTTAGATTGAACTTAATTTGCTTCTTGTTTTATTGGATTTATTTTTATTTTGTACATGCGATAGATTGTTGTCCTGACAGAGGACTTCAAAGTTTGAATTGATATTCTGAATAGCTGCAAAAATAGGAAAGGGTGTTGGAGGGAGAACAGCATTTTGAGGCAGGGACTTGGCACCCAAACTGGTCTTGTGCTCAATGGAAGCCTCTGTTAAATGGTACAGATGATCCAGGTTCGAATCCTGGCGAGGCCAACAGGTGCTGAAACCCAAGATACAACATGTCACCACATACAGATCTGAGGAAAGGTTTCAAATAAATTCACTTGGTATTTAGCTAGTCGGGTTTGTTTGGCTTTGGTTAACAATAGTTCCATAACTGAGTGCTGTTAAAAGTTCAAGGGATTATTTTCATTACTTTGTGAGTTCACTTCAAAACAGGTATTTTTCAGTAGCGCCACTCCGTAAAAGTATCTCCATCTCTAGGCCCCTGTATAAAGTTAGTTGACTGCAGGTAACTTGTCACATGAGGTTATTAAGATATTTGCAACAACAGTTCTCCACTTTGAGAGTCAGAAATTTCTCACAGTTGTGGATTTTTTGGGGTGTAAAGCAGTTTTTGTGTGTGTGTGCATATATGTGGCTTAATGGTGTCCTCTCCTTGCAGTATTAACTAGACGCACTCCACTGCAACGTGAGACCCGGATATTGTTGCATCATTTTTGGTTGTTGTACAATAAAGTGCTTATCACTTTTATGTCCACTCACATTCTGTGGTTTATTACTTATATTGAGCAACAGCTACTGTTAGTGTTTTGCCATCAAATACACAACTGTATATTGTATTTTTAACATTTATAGGGGGTGATTGTACCTTTATTTTTGAGGTTCAGAAAGATGCATCAGCTCTCATTGGCCAGTTTGATTCTGATTTCTGGAGTTCTCAGTGGTCTGTTTGTGAATTTAACTACAATTTCTGTTTTTAAGAAACTTTGCAGGCAGTGCATGCATGTAAAGAGTGCATCTAAGTTAAAGTTGATGGCAGAAGAGCAAGTGGGTAGGAGGAGAAGAACTTTAATCGATCCATATGGGGACCCAACAGTGAGCCTTGATGGCAGAAGACATATTTTTACAAAAGCCAGAGGGAAGATTCCACCTAAAAAGAAATCTTAAAGAAACCTGATTTTCGTTTGGATTTTGCCCCACAGCTTTTCTGATATCAATGCAGTCCCTGAAGATAAAATTGATTTTTTTTAAAAAAAAAATCTCTTACATATTCACAATGATTAATCAACATTTCTTTTCTTAAAGGCCTTGTCATGTTCTTAGCATGCATTTGATTATGTTTCCTTATCCTAGGATAGATGGAATAACATCTCTTTGAAGTAGTTAAATTCTGAATAACATTCACAATCTCTTTTTAGATATCATATGCTAATCTGTTAATACATTTCCACTTCTTTCCATTTTTTGGTGACAACTTTTGTTGTTTTTAAAAGAGACTGTTTAAAACCATTTTCAAGCCATCCTATGGAACAGACATTTAGTCTGTGCAGCTATCCTATGGATGCTAATTTTGTCCATGGCAAAAAAGCACATGCTGACTTATGGGTTGTGAGGAGCTTCAGATTAGACAAGAAGGATGGTTGAAGATCTTTGGCTGTGGTCACACCCAAGGTTTAATCCAGCTTCAGTCTGCTTTCAGAGTGAGAGAATAAATCAGCAAAGTGACAAGTTGTTTTCTTTCAGTATTAAATAACTCAGAAAATTTGCCTTTTGGATAGATAATGTGAAAAGAAAGTTACTGGTAACTTTGCTGATGTATTCTCTCACTCTGAAAGTGGACTGAAGCTGGATTAAACCTTCGGTGTAACCACAGCCTTTTTAGCTCTTGGGAATTCACTTTGACTTTGCAGTAAAAATGGAATATTATCCTCCCGTTTCAACATGCCAAGGGTCTGAGCAAAGGCAACTTTTAACAGTGTAAAGCTAAAATGGATAGCAGTAGTTAATGTCTTCATGCCCACCTTTAAAGCAAATGAGTGACAGGCAAAATGTTGCTTCCTGACTTCAGTGAAAATAAAGACGTTGGTGTGCAATTCCACAAACTTTAATGGAGATCAAAGTTAATTATTTCCCCATCTTTTGATGTCTCCTTGTTTTCTCCCGCCCATTTTAATTGCTCCTGAAGCAACATTCCAGTCCTCATAAATGAAGTACAAAGGTTATTACTTACCTAAAAGAAAGTGTATATATAGTTAAAATTTTAAACAGTGTTGACAGAATGTGTTACTCTGCATTCTTATTTGTCTTCTTGTAATATTGAAGTGATAGCAGGGTTCTCTCTTTTTCCTTCTCTTAGAACATGAAAAAGTTCAACAGCTAATCCTAGAAGGTGTGCCAGCAGAATGTGCCCAGAGCTTTCTCTGGGATCAGAATGTCCGTCAGAATGTCACAGAAAATAAAATGCCAGAACAGGTAATATAAAGAAAGTGGGCATTGGTCTTCAGGGAATAAGTTTGTGAGTGTCTTGTCTCTAGACTTATGCCCATCTCATTCCAGCAGTTGTTGTACTTAACTGGACAACTTTCCTGGGATTTTTTTTACCTGCCCTGTGCATATCCTCTATCGTGGGATTCTTGCTTGAACCTTTAAATCTCCCAGCAGGCACTGAGCATCCATTGATCTGAGCTTTAGCCAGTAGCCATATCACATACTTTCAGAACTTTGGTGCAAGACTTGTTAATGCTGGAATGGTTTTGTTTAGCAAAATCTGGCACAGATAGGCAATATGTCAGTGATATTCTTGACATTCTTCTCTTTTTTTTTCATTTAAAGCATTTTATCCCAGTATGTCATCCTGTCTGTCAGTGACATTATTGATTTCCCCCCTTTTTTCGTTAAAGCATTTTTATCCCATTCTTCAGCTTAAAAAGTCTCTGAGTGCTACTTGGAAAACATCAGCAACATAAGGCGAGTCCGTGCCCTCAATCTTGACCTCAAAGATATAATATCAAAGGAAAGGTAGGGGGGAGGGTGATACACAAACAAAACTCAGGCAATTATCTCTTAATTATTGATCTTCTGTAATCAGCCAATACAGGAAAAAAAGTGAAAATCAGGCGTCTTGTTGTGCAGGTGACAGAGGTTCTTCTTTTCCTTTCCTATACAGTGATGGTGATGAAAGTCAAGGGAGAAGAATAAAATTCAAACCAAATTAATAGTCCTTCAGTATTGTATTCTGGCTTCCCTGCTTTGACTGATCCTGGCTCTCTTTTTTTTTTAATCCCAGTACTTGAATCATCTGAGAAGTAAACTCTTGGTACCAGGTTCCCATCTTGACTTGGGGCCTCAAGAATCAAAGGTTCCTGTACTCCTGGTTCAGCATTCTGGAAGAGTGGCTGGAGGAGATCGGCCAGGATGGGGAAGTGGATGGGATATTTATCTGCCGAAAGGATGGGGCATGGCTTTCTGGATGCCTTTTGTGAGTAACATTTGAAATTAAAGGAGAAGGAGAATTGAACTCTTTTCTTGTGTACATTATCCTTTTAAGTAGTGCACTTTCCAACTGTTTTGAGTAATCGGGATCCATTCTAATTTATTCTGTTACATAGGCAGAGATCCTAATATGAGGTTTAATCGTTCTCTTAATCTTTCACTTTTCTTTTTAAACGGAATTTAAAATGCTGCTCCATAACGAAACTGGACATACAACAGTGAAATTGGCATGGGCTGTTCTTAAGAATGTTGTCTCTGCTGCCTTGTTTTCAAGTCAATTTAATGCTTTTGTAGATGTATCGAGGAGCCCGAGCAGGTGGCTTACAGGAAGGTCTGAAACATTCCTTTTATATGAGAATTCCTCGTGTTCCACATGATTACCCAGACTGCTGTGCTGGTATCCATTGTGCCAAAGAGCTAGAGGGGAATCTTCTGGAAAAGTTTAAGAGGTAAATGCTTGAAATGGTCTGTGGTAATTAAAAGTTTGATCTGTGATGTGCCTTTTTTTAAACTAACTGCTGGTACACAAAAGAGGCTATGATTTTTTTTCTTTTTTAATTTTTTACTTGCTAACTACTACTAGTAAAACTAGCTCTTTCCTATACATGGAATTGCTCAGGCAATAGTGATGATTAAGGCAAATCAAAGAAGAAAATACCAAAAAATATCAAAATTACTCTTTGGCAGGAGATCAAGAGTATAAATTCATTTTGTCACAATTTCTTGGCTTTGGTTATTTATAGAGGTGGTTGTTTTTGTTTTATTCTGCAAGCGTACATGTATCCCTTTGCGATTTTCAGCCGATTTGGTACTTTTGAAAAGTCTTAATTTTTTCCCTGGGTCTGGGAGGCTTCCACGGTGTGGGGGGTTCAGCTACCATGAGTGAGGAAGGAGGGGGCTCTCCTTGAACTCTGGCCCGCGGAGGGCCCTCATGGCCCATATCGATCAGAGGCACGTTTCATTTAAATTAATAAAATAGTCAAAAGGAAGTAGGTTGGCTCCAAGCATGATACAAATAATTTTTGTTTCTGTTGAGGGTTTTCTTTGTTAAAAGAATCTCTTCTATATGTCCAGAAATGGGAGAGCACAAGACAACCCACAATTGAAGACTAGATGATTAAAGTGGCAGATTTGGCAGAAGTGGATAAATTGACATGTCTGACTACAGAAAAATATTTAATTTGTTTTTCTGAAACTTGGGACTACTTTATAAGACTCTGTGCAAAAAAGAAAAGAAAATGGTAGAGATAGGACTTGGGAGAATAATTTATCACTCTTAATATTTATGAAAAGAAGAGAAATAATTAGAACCACAATGAGAAAATTCCTTCTAATTATTAAGGAAGTGGTTGGAAGTTACTTTTAGATTGTTATTACTTTGTTTACTTTTTTCTTTTTGTTCCTTGGATTTTTTTGTTAATGTCTTTCATAAACAACTTTTTTGAAAAAAACACAGGTAATCTCAGTATGCTGAATGAATGACACACTGCTTTAAAAGTGTGAAGACCTTCAAAAGTAATGAATGGTCAGAATATAAAGGGTTAGTTGTTAATAGACTTCATTTAATTTTCAGGCAAATTGTCTAAAATTACCCCTTCTGATCAGGGCTCTCAAGTTATGCGCCCCCGCCCCGCAGCAGTTCTAGCCTTCCAGAATTCCCAAAATGCTGAGAGAGTAATTCTGGGAGTTGTAGTCCCAGGAACATTTGGAATGCTACAGTTTGAGATCGCTGTTTTAGATACAGAATGTTTCTGAGGTACAGAATGTTTAAAATCAAATTGCTTAACACTGACATGGGAACTGATTATACTTAACAGCATGACAAGGAAGGCATTCATTTGGAAAAGTAGGTGAATCAATGGGCAAAATTAAATACTAAGTAGATGAACTCTTCGGTCCTGTGGTTCTCCCAGGCCTGCTGCAGGTGAAAGAGGACAACTAAGCACAGAACATTATTTTATTGTACATTCTTGAATCAGTGTAGTGCAGTCTTGTATACTTCGGGTGTTTTTCCACTGACCTCCTTTCATCCAGATCTAAGATGATCCAGGTTTAAGGAATGGGTACTTCCCTTAATCTGGATCTAGTAGATCCGGATTAAAGAAAGTACCCAGTGCGTTTCCATGGCTGGTCTAGCACCCAGTAGCAATGAGCGCTAGCTTGTTTGCAGTGGAAACGCCGGAGCACCCATGTGGTGAATCTGGATCTACCCACATGGGGCCCGCCTGTCACACCAGGTGTTTTGGGGGACAGGGAGCGCAGTCTCCATAGATGCGCTGGAGATTCTTCGAAGATCCTCTGGAGCAGCTCTGGAGAATCTCCAGAGCGATCTGCCACAAACTTCGAAGACTCTCCAGAGCCTTTGACAAAGGCGTTGCTCTTGCATGGGGTCCTCTTTGGAGCCTGTGCTAATACTCGAAGGCAACTTCAGAGGGACTTCAGAGCCGGCTTCAGAAGGAGTTCGGAGAATGTGCTCTCCCCTATAGGTGCCCCTTCCCCCCGAGCCTCCCCTAGAGCCCATTGCCCGATAGTGCTGGAAACAGGCTCTGTCTAATCCGGATTTGATGGCTGAAGACCCCATTGTAGACCCCTTTCATGGGGGGTCTATGTGAAATCTGGATTATAGGTCCTGAAGGACCCATATCCAGATTTCCCTAGAACTGGTAGAAGCAAATGTGACTCTAATGGGGTCTGTACTGGAAATGGGGTCTTCCTGCTCTGAGCCAAATGGGTACTTAATGGGTCCTTAGTGCTACTGGAAAAACACCCTTGGCTCCTGTCATAATTTGCCATCTGATAACTATTCCCAATTTGCAGATCAGTATGTGGAGTCTGACTTCTGCAAGACAATCCAAAAGCTTCATGAATAAGTTAAAGCATTCATTAGAGTAGGATAGAAGTTACTGCCTCTCAAAGGTGAGGATGCAAGAGCTGAGAAAGCCAGAAAGCTTCCTTCAAACTTTTCTGTTGAAGTTTTTCAATTTTGTATTTCACTCTGTGCTTTTTGTGCCTTAGACGCCCTCCTGCAAAAAGAGCGAATTATGTTAAACATGGAACTTTGGCTCCATTCCTGTGTCCTTGGAAGAAGCTCACCCAAGATTGGGAGGCTAGAAGAGCAGCATTCAGAAAGCATTCATTTTCATCAGCCCAAGACAGGGAGGCCTGGGCAAATGAAGAACATGCCGCTTGTAGCTCCAACTCAGAAGCATGCAAGCCAGAATTGCCCAGGACCGGCGCATTGGATCAGCAGGTGGAGGCATGCTCCCAAAACATGCAGATGGAAGAAGAGGAAGAGGGAACAGACTTGTGCAAAAGTAATTCCACATCTGATGCTGCCTTTTGTGTTCTCAGGTATGCAGACCAGATTGATTCCCTTAGTAGAGATATGGACTTGTCACCTCTGTGTTTCTATATTTTGATTTTTGAATGTTTTACATGTAGCTTAGGAACAAGAGTTCTTTCATAATGCACTTCTGAGCTTCTTGTAGTTTGTATAAACTGTTCCACTGACAGCTGGGTTTTGTCTGACTCCTTGCTTTTCTGCAGCCTCCTATATTACAGAATGGGTAATAATTTTTATGCCTCTTAACTATGTACTCTTAACTATGTACTCCCAGTGGTCCCTAAGGGCAGGAGGCGGCTTTCAAAAGCAATATCGGCTGTCATTAAGACCCATCTACTCATATTAGTTTTGAGTACATATACTCACTTTGCACTGGATTGTGTCAATAAACTAAAGCCAGAAATTAGTGGTTAATTGTTAAAAGCCAGTTAACTCTCTACCTTCCAAGTTTCCAGACATCTGTGCTAATATAGTCTGTTCATACCGAAAGTATGTCATGCATTGGTTTTCTAAGGTGTAGAGACCTGTGTTCAAATTCCTGCTCAATCTCAGAGCTTACTGGGTAAATTTCATACATTGCCCTGAAACTTAATTTTACTCTACATGATTAAAATGAGTCTTGAGGGACAGAAGGGATGCAGTATATGGCCATCTGGCACACTTCAGAGAAGGGTAGTATTAAAGATGTAATAAATTCAGGACGTTCTCAATATGCATGATGGTTCTGTTTGCAGAAAACATAAATGTCAGTACTGTGAGTGTGATCAGCTTCCCCCTAAAAAAGGGAAACTACAAATAGTGAGTTGACCCGAATAGTATATATGCAGATACCTGGAAGGGTTAGAAGAAGGGTTGTATACAAAATTTGGCCGAATTCAGCCATTCAAACTCAAATCAAATGTTACAATATTCGTATGCTAACATTTGAACGAGTAGTAATGTTTTTGGACATTGATATGAATAGTTTGGACGTTCATTAAACTTGGGAAATGTATTGCATACGTATTTATTTGTATCAGATATGTATCTTTTCGTATCATATACTTATAGAATGTTTGTACGAAAGCGTACAAATAGATTCATATCAAATAGAATTTTACCACATTCAAATGCCTTCTATTTGTTTTGAATCGAATGACCAAAAAACATTCATGCACATCCCTAGTTAGAAGTGCTGGTGTTTCTGGATGAATTTTTTTCCTACAGTATTTTACCAAAATGGATTAATACTAATGGAAAGCTTGATGATCACTGAGGTCAGGATACTGCTGATGGAGATGGCTTCACTGCATTGTGCTGTAATTTCCTAGTTTCTGATTCTTAATTGCAGTCTGCCACGAATGGACAGATAGACTGCTTCCCCGCGTTCAGCTGCCTCAGATGATGAGAATTGCTCACACCGCCTGGAGAGCTTCATTTTGAGTGCCCCTAGAGAAGAAATAGCTATCGATGTATAGAACTGATATAGTTTAACAGTGTTACAGAACTGTATAGAGGGGGTAAAATTGCATTTCTAGTGCTTGTCTAATCATTTGAAACTGTGTTGGCCCTCTGTAGTGGGAGGTCAGATTTGTTGAGTGGAATACCTAAGACACTCATCCCTAGGAGCAAGGTCAACTCACCAGGGTCTACCTTGTTGTTATTCATCCCTCAAGCCTTTTGGGAGTCTTTGGAACAGGGCCACCCATAGCCATGCCAGACTGTGTCTTTGCATGCCCGCCCACCCACCCACCCCAGATTCCAAAAGGGCTGGGAGGGGGATGCAGCAGCAAGGTAAGCTTTGATGAATGCTTGCTCGGATGAGTGCTTATTTTGCTCCTAGGACCACATCCACTTGATTTGTATTAAACTGTAAGAAAATGTTTCCTTTTGCAGGAGTAGAAAACTGTTAAAGCAAGTATCAGTCTGGTGTCAGCCTTCATCTAGCAAAAATCGAAGAATACATCACCTTGCTTCCAAGCCTGATCAGAAGACTTTGGCTGAAGATGATGTTATCTTGCCAGTCTTACAGCGTTACCCCAGAGCATTAGTCTGGGTCAGCTTGACACTACTCAGAAAAGGTAGTCCAGAACTGCACACCATGATCTGCATCCCAACGGAGGAAGACTTCTTGCAACTTGACAGGGACCAGGACTTCTGTGGTCCTCAAGAACCAAAGCACAACGACAGATTCAAAAGCAAGATGCCAAGACAAAAAGGGAAAAGAAGAGAAAAAGTTAAAAAAGCAAAAGAAGTTGGCACTTCTAGTATCCTACATGGAACATCAACAGAACATGAAGATTTAGTTCTGGGTTTATGGCCTGACCCTCTACCAGATCTTACATCACACTGTTCCAGAGTAATCATAGGGTTTGTCACTCAAGGGGACTTCTCATTGGCTTTTGGGTGTGGGGAAGCTCTGGGCTTTGTAAGTCTAACTGGACTGCTGCAAATGTTGGTTGATCAGCCACCCACTAAAAAGGGACTTGTAGTATTAAGAAATCCAGCTTCACTCCAGTACCGATTTGCTCGACTCTCTGTTGAAGTCTAACTCCACTTGAATATTGCAGTGCTTAAATGCACTAAAGGTTTGCTTTCTGAATAGGTACAAGGTACTTAATTTTGATTCCAGGCTCCTAAAAATGTACTTCTCTTTGTCACATGAAATATGCTTAAGTCTTGTGTGCAGTTGAAGACCAAGTAACTCCTTCTGTTACTTTCTTTCTTGACTGTGCATTTAAAATAAAATAAGTTAGCTACCAAGATTGTGTATTTAGGCAATTTTTTATTATGTGGGAGTTTGGTCTTGTGATTAGAATGTTGCACTATCTGTCAGTCTCCCAGTTCAATTCCACACTTCTACACGAAGCCAGCTGGGTGGCCTTGGGCTAGTCACAGCTCTTTCTGAGCTCTCACAGCCCCACCTACTTCATAGGGTGTCAGTTGTGGGGAGAAGAAAAGGTTTGTCAGCTGCTTTGAGTCCTCTTAAAGGGTGAGAGAAGGGTATAAAAACCAACTTTTCCTCTTCTTCCCTCTTCCCCCCTTGCACAGTTAAGAAATTGCTGAGTTCCGCAGTGGAAGCATTCATTTGTGTAGTAACAATGCCTGTAGGATCACTGGGACAGAGCTATGTCAGGATAAAACACCTATATTCCTCAAGCACTTTCTTCCAATATTCTGCTCTTAGTTAATAACCATTTAGGGCTTAATCTGCCTTTGAAGTTTAGATTATACAAAGTTATGAACTGAGTTGCAAGGGTTAGTTACCCATTTTAGTCTCCGATCTGTTTTACAAATTACAGTATGTTGTTTGTGGTCTTCTTTGGAGAGAACCTAGTCTGTCCTGTCCTTTAAGTCTTAGGGCCTTTTTTAAATGAGAGCAGTGAAGTTACGTGGCTTTAATTTAATACAAACTGCACTGGTTTAAATGACTTATTTTCTTATTTAAATAGCAGTAAAACACCTTAACAACTTATACTAGATTCGTGTGTGCCTGTGCGCACATGTGTTTGTGTTACTGATGAACCCAACTTTTTCGCATGTAGGCACTTTACAAGTTATAATCAAACACTGTGTTTATTCTTATCATGTATAACCTTGTTAGCATGTGGAGGAAGAACTGCTAAATCCAGATTCTGACTTTATTTACATTTAATAATGTCTTTAAAAAAGTAATTTTTGCCATATATGACCTACTTTTCCTCAAAATCCTCCTATACACCTTACAAGACCACAAATCCAGTGTTACTTTTCATGGTTTCATCTGTTATTTTATCCATTTAAGAACATAAGAGGGTCCCTACTGGATCAGGCCACAGCCCATCTAGTCCAGCATCCTGTCCCACACAGTGAGCCACCGATTGCTTCAGGGCTTCTCAAACAAGATAAGGGCAAAGCCTTCACCTGCTCTTGAATAACAGCAAATGGCCTTTAGAGGTATCCTGCCTGTCTCCCCAGCCTGAAGGATGTACCTAGGCATCCACCTGGTGTCCATTAATTTCTCTAGCCCTTTCTTAAAGCTATCTAGGTGGTTGCTGTCACAAGCAAATTGCATAGACCTTATGACCGTCTGGGTGAAGAAATTCTTCCACTTGTGATCTGACTCTGCTACCCATCAGCTTCCTAAAGTGTCCCCTGGTTCTAGTGTTTTGTGATAGTGTTTTCTCTATTCTCTTTCTTTATACCCTGCATAATTTTATGTACTTCAATCAGGTCTCCTCTTAAACACTTGTCTTTCAAGGCTGAAGACATTTGGCAAACTGGAAGCGATTTTATTTTAAAAAGTGATTCCTGACCTAATTTAAAAGAAGAGATGGCGTTTCATCTCAGTTTACTGTGTCACTATCTTTTGCACTGGTGGCCAGATATACGACATAAAACCATAAAACATGAAAGATAATTGACAAAATCCCAAGCATGGGAAATGGTCTGTTCATCAAAACAAATATGAAGATTAGTCAGCATTTTTCCCAAAGTGCTATCTCGTCGTAATATCAAGGAGTTAGTTCATTGTTGCTACTTCTGGCCTCTGAAAAGAGCTTGTGGTTTTTCTAAGGGCGTTCCAGGAGTCTCTTTGATCCACCGGGCCCATTGAGTTTCTCCATCTGCTTCTCTCCGCCTCGCCAAGCCTGGTGCTTTTTTCCTAACCCTTAATTTGATTCCATCAAAGAGTAAGAATTTTGGTTTGCTCCCCAGCAGCAACGGTTGTCAGTCTTGAATCAAGTAAAACATGATTATCTATTTATTCTAGTTGCAGTCCATGGTGTTTTTAGGAACTTTCTCCAGACCATAACTCAAAATGTATGTTCTACCCAATCCAGTTTTAATTCAGTTTGCCTATTACAATTCTTCAAATATGCATCTTTTTCTCTCATCCATATCAAGTAGTACTGTCTTGTATTTTCCACTCTGTTGTCAGCCAACCACTGTTTTAGAATAAATTCTTATTATGCACTTGCAGGTGCTGTTTTCAGTTTCACTTTTTCAAGTGTTAGACTTAGGGATGTGCATGAATATTGGTCACATTTGATATTCGTATACGTATTCAGACATTCGTATACGGATCAAATGTTAAGACATTCGTACATTGATGTTTGTATTCATACAGATGTTTCAGACCATTTGCACAAATGCTTTGGAACATTCATGAAACAGGGAGGTGGGAAAGCGGCTGCGCCAGCTACATCAGCAACAGACTCAGAGTGTATTCAACATGGTTTGAGAGCAGATTCAAAGCAGATTCAGGACAGATTTTATGCTTTCAGAGCAGGTATGTTACAGGATACGTATTCAATGTGTTTGCGTTCATATCGGATATTTGAAGGGGATCTATTTGGACAAATATAATTTGAGCCAGTTTGGTCTAGTGGTGAGGAAGCTGGACTCTTATCTGGGAATTCCAGGTTTGATTCCTCTCTCCTCCACAAAGCCAGCTGGGTGACCTTAGGCTAGTCATAGCTCTCTTCTGAGCTCTCACAGCCCCATCTACCTCACAGGGTGTTCTGTTGAGGGGAGAAGAACAGAAGGTTTGTCAGCTGCTTTGAGTGCCCTTAAATGTGTAAGAAAAACAGCATAAGAAAGCCAACTCTTTTTCAATTTGATATGAATTGAATTCAAAAAGCCCCATTCGTGCACATCTCTAGTTAGACATTTATGTGACTTAAGTTTCCTTTTGCACTTATGTTTTTCCCCAGGGGTTTTAAAATGTAACCACTAGTCTAATCTTTGTTGCTGCTGTTCTTTTGCAAGTTAGCCAAATTTTCTGAGACTGCTGTGGATGGTTTAGAAGATCTTCCTTTTAAGTTCTTTAACTGCACGAGAGAGTAATTGGCCCAAGGTTGGGTGGTGGCGTTTATAGTTTGGTTTGGTTTGAATATTATTAAGCATGGGAGAGTCTCCTTTACATGGTGAAGGTTCCAGATTCAGTCCACAGCACCTCTGCAGAAAAAGACAATGACAAACTGAGGCATATCCTGCCTTCCCTTGGTCTTTTCAAAAAATCTGCTCTAGAGACTACAGCTGCAAAGTGCAAGTTTCCTGGAAAGCAGAGGGCTGCTGGTTCAATCCCCAACCTCTCCTCAGAAATAGGCTATGGCAAACCACTTCTGTATCTCTGCCAGGAAAACTGTGTTAAAGTGCCTGTGCAGTCAGCTGTGACTCGGGTACCCAACAACAACAATGAAATGATTCAGAAGTGGCTTAGAGATTGTAGCATCCACATGCGAGTGTGTCCGATCCAGATGAAAGCCCAGAAAATGCTCTTCCAACGTGAAGTCTCAGACCTTTAATGTGGATGAGGGGTGAAACTTGGACCCTGGCATCCACACACACTTAAAAAGCAGGTTAGAGGTGTGACTATGTGAATACAAGGCTTGCGATTTCTTCCACGAGCCAGCTTTGAATATCAAATCTTTAAATGCTGAAGCCAAAGGAACTGCTTTTGCGTTATTTGAAATAAAACGCTTTAGGGTATTGTACTTAAATTCCCTGAAGGTGGGTGAAGGAAAGAGAATGAGTCCCAACTATTTGCCTTCTAACTTAGTAAAATAGATATTAATGTCCCCTGGGAGGGATTAATTTCCTTGCAAGCTGTTTCAGAGCCTGAATTTGTTGCAGTCCCCTGTGAAGTTCTTCTAATCAGCTGCTTTATTTTAAAGACATTTTTACGTGTGGGAAATTGGCTCTCCACACTATCCTAGGCTTGATTGCTAGATGGAAGACAACTCAGCATCACAGAGTATGGCAGCTAAAGATGTTTACAGTTGGACTCGTTGCTTTGTGTGATATATGGTTATAGCTAAGGGATTAGTTAAAAAATTGTGTTTTTTTTAAGCTACAAAGTAAGGTTTTAGTAAGGCTTGAATTGTCCACCAGATGTCCCCACAGGAAAAACAATTGCCCGGATTGCTTAGGCGTCTGTATGTTCATGTATCACAATGGGATCTTTTAAATAGTCTGTAACAAGACAGAATGTTTTCTCATGGCAACAATGATGAATTTCAACTAACCTTTTAAATTGCATCCTGTTCAAAGACAGTTCCAAGACTCTTTATCGTGTAGGCTTTGGCCTGCCTCTTTAAAACTCGGAAATTTTTATTGGCTTACTCCTACGAGTGTTGGCTTGCAGAATTCAATGAGAAAAGTTCCTGATGGGAGCCAGAAGGGTGGATTTAATCGAAAACTGAGTCCACCCTATAACAATTGGAAGATTATAATAAGTGGTCTTCTCCAACTGGCTGCTCAAATAAGCAGATATGTGTGAAGCAACCTGAAGATATATTATACAGCATTTCTATTTATTTGTCAATATTTTCCAGCATTAAGAACTGCAGGTTGACACTGAACATTTGCCCCGTGGCCTGGTCTGCATCACAGACTGGAAATGAAATTGAGGGTAATGAAATCAAATAAGTTCTATTTTCTCCTTTAATAAATGAAATCCCAGGATCTGAGAGAGCATAGCATTTCCCCCACATTAACCCAGCTCATGCGTTCGACCGTCCTATTGGAATGGTCAATCCTGCAAAAGACATTTGGAAGCGTAAAAAGGAAATTCTGGGCCCAGAATTATTTGAAACTGTGCATTTTACATTTTATTTAGTGCTCGGGAATGAAATCTAGGCACAAGTGGGTTGAGAAGTTGTTGGGAGGATAAAGTAGTAATGGTGTGGTTAGGAATAATCATAGTTATAGACCAGCAAAATTTGTTCAGCCATAATTTCCCGGTTCCTGATTATCTGTGTGATACTTGCACCAAACAATAAGGCAGTGGGGGAGATAAAATACCCCAACAGGGTGGTATCATTTGACCAACCTTAGGTGATTTAGCTCTTAGGCAAGATAGATCTGAAGCTAGTTACTACTTAGATGAGAAATCACCAGGAAATCTCAAGTTATTAGCCGGAATGGAGAAGCAAACCATCTCAGGGAAGTCAATGGGAAAGCTAATTTTGTCTTAAGACTCCCAGGGGCAAGTATTGTGGGAACTTTACCCTATTTGATGAGCTATTTTACTTGGCATATTTCTTCACACCATTTCAAATTCTATATCTGTTTTGGTTTGTAAGTGCCAAATAAACCCATATGAACTTAAAACTGCCTACAGGACCTTTGGTCACTATAAGCTGATCTGTATTTCTTTGGAGATTTTTTTGGGAAATCTACTTGAGTGAATAGGCCTTCTTGAAGAATTTCCATTGCCTGAGAAAATTTTCACAAAATTCAGCATTCTTTCTTTGTGGGCTTGTCCCCATGATCAAAATACTGCGAGGCAAACCCGAGTTCACCTTGGAGAGTCCCCATGACAAGCCCCTAATCCAGGCTACATGCAGGACAAATGGCAAAAATCCATGGTAAAAAAAAAAAAAAAACAACCTTTACAACTGTTCTCGCCCCAAATTAGGAGGCAAGCACAGATTGTCCTGGGGGCATGGGGGCACTCCTGGGTTAATAGGGGTGTAGATTGGCGATCGCAGCATTAGTGGGTCGGGTTTTGCTGTCCCTGCCGTGAGCGCTACAATTGCAACTGCCCACCCCTGCCTGATTGCCTGATTGCCTGGGTAAGGGCTTGATTTAGCACATGAGTGCCTGACAGCTTCCCTACACATAGCTGAGCAAGATCAGCTGTCACAAGGAGGTATGCCCACTGTCAAGCGAAGCAGTGCAGCTCTGGTAAAATAACTGAAACACAGCCGCAGCTTCAATCAATGAGCCTCTTTCCCTTCTGCACCTCCAAAACACACACTGCACAACAGGAAGGCATAATAGGAAGGGAACCCGGCTCACTGATTAAAGCCCTGGCTCTTTCAATTCTTTTACCGGAGCTGCGCTGCTTCGCTTGACAGCTGATCTTGCTCAGCTGAGTGCAGGGAAGCTGTCAGGTGCTTGTGCGCTAAATCAAGCCCTTTCCCATCCGTGCCTTGCTGCGGTTCCCCAATGCAGGGGTTTACCACGGTTTTCATGGGGACAGGTTGGTTGGGCTTGAACCCGCCCTGTCCTCATTCACCATGGGGACTTCTTAATGCGAACTACGATTCTCATTAGGGCTGCCCCGAATCCACCCTGAAGTAATGGAAGATCATGGGGACGAGCCCTGAATGTATTTTTAATGACTGTGCAGAATGCTCCCCCTAAAAGGAAAATAAACTGACCCAGATATTTAACAGTCGCAGAAAGTTCGACAAAAGCAACTAGTCATTTAGGTGACTGGGAGATTTAATAAAGTCCTGGCTACAAACCAGAAAAGGCGTAATGGGAAGGAGTTATATTAGTGAATAGTAAAGATCATGTGTTATCTTTGACAAATCAGTGGCGGACATACATTTGAATAAATAGAAAGGAGATGGACAACAAGATAAAAGAAATTCCACTGAAAAATATGAAATTGAAGGGATTGAATATGAAAATTTACATATTGATTGTATAGAACACCATTCCAACTGATGTATGTTATCAAATATTCCACCTACTTGTTGGCATTTATGTGGAACTAGAGGTACTTATGCTCATATGTGCCCAGAGGTCTTAAGATTCTGGGGTACTGTTACAAGATGTATTAATACTATGTTAAATGTAAACATAATGGTTTATCTGGAATTACGTACAGTACATTACAAATATATAAAGGGCAAGACGCATCAATGGTGGAGAAACCTATCATCAGTTGTTTGTTGTAGGCTGGGTAGATGGTCAATGCATGGGGTTGGAAGGATAAAAGCAAATGGACAATAGGGAGGTGGTATGAAAGTCACTGAAATATATACATTTGACATCCTTAGGGGAGGAGGCCTTCTGTATATGGGTGGAAATCTGCAGCATCGAACAGAGGATGTCTGGAAGAAATTACTGAATAATGAGAATAATTTGGTCCAACAGGTATGGAAAGGTAGATTACAAAATTTACAGAGACTCCACCCTTGGCCACGTTATCGGATCAAACCCAATCAGGAGAGAGGGGTGGGCAAAGGGCAGGGAGGAAAAGAATAGCTTTCCCTAGTGTGTGTTTTGGAAGTGTTTTCTGTGGGAACACAATTGGGGTTGACTGCAATTTAAGGCCATGGAAGTGGGATTGGCCAGAATGCATGTTTGCAACGGGTTTTGTTTTGTTTTTAAAACCATTTTAAACAGCTCATGTGGGAACACGGCCCATATCTTTTCAGGAGTCTTTCCTAAGGGCTCCTGTTGTCAGTGCAGGCAGGAAACCATGGACATTTGTGCTTCCTGGCTGTTTTCTCAGTCCCATTAGTCTAAAGCTACTAGAAACAAATGTTAATGAGTAAAGGCAATGCCACTGTATAGGTTCTGTATTTGACAATTGCTGTTGATTCTCATGGGGTGATGAGCCAACAGGAACTCAAACACATGGCTTTCAAAGTTCCCTTAGCTACAACCAGCATTCCTGTGGGATTAAAAGGAGATTTATTTTAAAATAAAAAAGCAATCTGATTGCAGAGAACTTTTAAGACTTTTCTTCCTTCAACTCTTCTTGAAGTTCCTTTGCGTCTCTTCATCTGCTTTTCTTTGGAAAAGTCTGGTTATAGTTCTTAGCTAATTTGATACATTTTTGTGATATAATTTGGAGACCCTTGATATATTTGCCAACTTAGTTACAAGAGCTATAGCACTGTGAAACTATTCGGAAAACCTGGATGCAATTAATATGCTGACAAATGACTTGCAGAAAGAAGTCCCAGTTTGGTTAACTCTTTAATCTTGGCAACAGACCAATAAGAAAACAAAACATTCACCAGTCTACTGAAGTATCTGTGTTACCACAGTGATAACTGTGTAAGCATACTGGTTCAAGGAGTTCTCTTGGCCTGTTAGTTCCTAGTGCTGCTATGTACAAGAATCACTTGCCAAGGTCAATATGATCAGACTTGATCAAATCCAAACCAAATATAGGGCCTTTTCACACTTAACTGCAGTGGAATAGCAATGGGTGGAACTGCTGGCAGTGAAAACGGTCTGTCCTGATGTTCCTTGAGGCTTCTGGTGGAGCTGTGGAACAGTGTTTACTGCTCCACAACTTTGGAGGATCAGAAGGGCTTCATACGCTTTGGGTCACTCTGAGATGGAGGCAGCACCATGGCATGTGGATGTATCATCCCAGATCATGCAGGGCCACCTCAATGGCCTAAGTATGAAAAGGTCCAGGTTATGGAAAAACTCAGTTGAATGCAAATGTGAGCTACAACATGTAGTTCATGTGGCCAAGACCATGAGCTTTATCTCAGCACTGGGATCGTACAAATGGATTCCCTAACATATATTTATTTCTTTTTATTGTTATCCTGCCCTATATCTGAAAATCTCAGTGCAGCTCACAATAAAATTAAAAATGTATATAAGTTAGAGTTAGATGTTTTCCAGGCAGTGTGGAAACTGCCTCTGAGGCTGTATGATAAGACACAAGAGAATAAAAGCACCTCTGAGGTAGCTTACAGAAAGCTCTGAGGTGGAATTGTCCACACACTAGTCTGCCCCTCTGCTTCTCTTGAACATTCAGTGCTAGAAAAGGTGGATATAGAAAAGGCTTTGGAATATGAGGACCAATACTGACTCTCTTTAGTGCTTCTGAGGCATCCCTTTTGTTATGTCTGAATACAGCCTGAGTCCTAACAAATAGAATCATAGAATGGTAGAGTTGGAGGGGACCTCCTGGGTCATCGAGTCCAACCCCCTGCTCAAGGCAGGATCTCCTAAACCATCTCAGACAGATGGCCGTCCAGTCTGCTTGAAGACCTCCATCGAAATAGCTATAGTTCCTTAGCAGTGCTATGAAGAACTTGACCCTGCCCTTTCTAAATTATTCTGTAATTTATCTTGGGATATGGGTTTGTTGTCCACACGTTAATACTTAGCATGTAGACAGCAGGCCCCCATTCCAGGATATACTTCAGAATAAGACCAAGTGCGAAATAGCTCAAATACAACTGAGATAGCGCACATACAACTGACATATTGCTATAAAGAACTGTTTGTTTTTGTACTGTTATTTCACTTGAGGTAGCTAACAAGGGACTTTAAAAACATTACAAGAAGAAGAAGGGGAGGAAGGTCTATTAAAGACTAAATCAGAAATTATTAACCTAAGCCTTCTGATTTCAAATAGGAATCAAGCACACTATAGATAGGAAAGCTCGGCAGATTCAGATTATAACAATATTTTATAGATTATAACACAGCCAAAATCCTGTCTCCAGACCACTAGAAAAACTCAGCTGTCCTGAGCTGTTTGGCTGGAAATTTAGGCCTTTTTTGGAGATTTTCCCATTCCCTTCTGCCCTTTCCTTAGTCCCGCCAATTCTTTTCTCATGTCTTTTCTCCTCTTTTTATTTAGAGTTACAGTCCGGTCTTAAAACGTAATTACTTCCCTATCCAGCTCTGTTGCAGCTCTTTCCTTAGGTACCTGGCTTTACTTCTGTCCAGCTTTATCCTGTCTAGGTTTATCATATGAAAAAGAGGAAAGTGTGCCTAGAACTTTAAAAGGTGTTTAAAAGAGGGCACATGTTTTGCTCATAATGTAAGCAACACCTGCTTTAAATATCCTGTTTAACTATTAAATGTACAGGAATTCTGTCCTCTTTTTCACATGATAACTCTAATCAAGAGACGTACTGAAATTGGTTTGAGCAGGACAGCTTGGCCTAACCCCCCCCCCCCCAGATCTAAGGAGATTTCAACAGTTCAAATTTCCCTCCATGTCCCCTTCTCAGCCTTCCCACTTCCTCTGACCATGCCCACTAAGCCTCAGATCTTGCCTGCAGTTACGCCAGTGTGCCTGTCTAGAGAGACTGTGGCCAGCATCCTCCCGCTTCTAGGTCTACCAAGTCTTTTGGAGTGGAGAACCACAAATGGCCCTCCCAAAAGGAGTAGCCTGTGGACATGCTTATGTCCACTTCCTGCATGGGATTGAATACGACCAATTGTTGAACCATTGGGATGAGGCTGGGAGGAGCCAACAGAGGAGATGATGAGACTAGAACTGCAGTTTAGTGGCCAGATCATGATCTGGAGAGGTGGTGTGCATGATGGGGGAAGGAGGAAGGATAGGATGTGATTGGAATGTTCACAAACCAGTTGATGAACTCACCAGCCAATTCCAGATTCATGCCCAAACTATTCACCCTATGTTTGGTTTGGGTTCATTATATACCCATCTTGCGCATTTCCACTCCAATTCTGTCTCTAACTACAACCAACATTCATAACATTTTCACTTGACTGGCACAGTATCCCCCTTGGTGGTGCCCCTCCTGGTCAAATCTGATTGGTTGCCTGGGTGTCTGTACAGATCAAGGGTGTGATCCAATAGGACTTTTTTTGGTTGCCCATTTAAGAACAAGCATCTTTTCCATAGAGGCACAAAAAAGCCTAACAAAAAGTTAAACAAATAAGTGTATCCACTAGGGATTCATTCCAGCTCTTACCATGGTTACCTGAAACCATGGATAATTGCAAACAGGCCTTCCGGTTCTGGGATCATGCAACCCCAGAACTGGAAGCGCTTTTCTGGCCTCCAGAAGGCCTATTTCGGCCTCTGGAAAGTGTTGGAATAGGTGTGCAATGCCACTGGATGCCTCCTGCCTGGCTATTATGGGCCCCCTTACATTTTGGGATGGGCTCCGGTGGTGTCACGCGAATACTCCAGTGCTCTACAGAGGCCGAAATAGACCTTTTGGTTCTGGGTGCTTTTCCCTTATGGTGTCTGAGGGTTAGTGGGGGGGGGGGGGGCTGATCCGGTAACCGTGGTTAACTGAAACCGTGGTTACTGAATCAGTGGATACAGGGGTCTGACTGTATTTTGCAGGCTTTCAAGTTACTGGATAATGGAGAACTGTGAACAGCAGAATAATGTCAGAAACCAAATCTTGTATTTGTTTTGCTTATTTTTCTTTTTTTTTAAATTAGATAAATTAGTGAACTGAATGAGAATCATGTGTATTCCTCCTCCCACTCTTTTTAAACAGCTGCGTAATGAAATCTAAAGCAATAAAAGGGAGACATGTCTTCTTTTGGGAAAATAAGTTGGCCAAGATATCCACCACACTTACTTAGAAGTCACTGTTTAAAAAGTGAAACAAAACTGTAGCTGAAAGATGTCTGCATAGAGATTGTTGTGTTTTGGCTTCTATTATAAAGTGCACATGCTGGGAAGGTTGTTCCTCACAATGCAGATGGCTTGTCTTCGTCTGCTGGGGAATATGCAAATTATTTATTTATAGTGGTGTAAGATTTTGAAAACATGTAAATTGTTAAATTCCCAGAGGTTGAGAATGGCTTCTTTAAAAGATAGATTTGATACAAGCTGGTTATTAGGGAAACAGATGTTTTGTTGTGTTTTGCTTTTTTTTTTTTTTTACTTAGAGAAGGACTTTTAATTGTGTGCCATATTTTATCTTGTAAAAATACCTCCATTTGGTTCTCCTTTTATTAACAGAATGCATCATTACTGCCTGTGGCTACATTGCTGGAATAATATTGTAGATGGAGCAAACAGACAAACAGATCACATCAGAGCCTCTTTTATTACTTGGAGCGGCCAGGGAAAAGCCGCACTCTAGCCTATATCATAAATTTTAAAGCAAAAGCATTAAAATACTGGCTTGTCCCAGTTGCACTGCAGAACCCTGAAGGAGGGCAATTTTAGCATATGTAGATAGATCTGTTTTGGAAACGAGGCAATGAAATATAACATGAGTTTTTTTATCACCACTGACAGCTACGCGTATTCTACCAGCTGTCCTCTTCTTTCTGCAACTCTGAAGGTGCTGGACAGTAGGATCATCCAAACCCCCAAATCCAGATGGATTGAATCATCTATCAAATTTTGGTTTCACCCTAATGGTCTAGATCCTAAAATTAAAAAAAATCAAAACATTGACGTTTGTAAAATTTGGCTGTAGAGCAAGTATACTAAAAGTGCAGTCCAGGAACCATGTGTGGCCCTCAAAAGGCCTTTCTGTGGCCTGTGAGGAGTTGGTCTGTGCTCTGTATCTAGGTAAAACAGTTTTAAACAGCATTTGACCTCACAGCTTCCATGTGTCAAGCTTTGTGGTCTTGTGGTTAGAGTGTTGTACTCTTACCTGCAGGTTCCCTGATTCAATTCCTCACTCCTACACAAAGCCAGCTGGGTGACCTTAGGCTAGTTACAGCTCTCTTTCTGAGCTCTTACAGCCCCACCTACCTCCCAGAGTGTCTGGTGTGGGGAGAAGAACAGAAAATTTGTCAGTCACTTTGAATCCCCTCAACCAGTGAGAAAAACAGGGTATAATAGCCAACTTTCCTCTTCCTCCTCCTCCATAATTTCTGTGTACTCCTGCTCTCTCTCAAGCACATTGGAAATTGTTTGTTTGGGATTCTTTCTACTTCAGGAACAGCAGCACCATCACTTGAAAACATGGTTAAGAAGGTAAGATGGGTACTTGAGAAATTGAAATGCCAATGAAATGAAGAAATATGAATTCCAAAGAGCAAGGTTCACATGAGCCATTGCATTTTCTATTTGATTTTGGCAAGAAGGATTATCACTGTGGTTTTATTGTAACACAATATCCTCCAGATAGAGTCTTGGAACAGACAAAAGAATTCAAGCAATGTGTTCAGGTTAATAAAATACATGATACTTGGAGAAAACCAACAACAAAGAAAATGTCTTTAAAAACAACCAAGAATAGTACCTTCTTTATTAAATTAATTGGTTTACGAGAAAAACTACAACCAAACTTAGAACAATTCAGCCATGCCAAACTTATGGTTTATTCAAACAAGACTGAGCCTTGAAAATGGAATGAGATGATTATTCTCTGTCACCAAAACAATAAAGTCAGACATTTCCTGGCTCTTCCCTATCGAATGTACCCTTCAGACATTACATGAAGATACAAGGAAGTATTTTGCCAAATTTATAATTCGGGTTTTGTTGCTTACAAAAAGCCTAATGTTTTACAATACATACTACAAACGGAACATCATAACTGTGAATAATGAGGACCCTGGAAGTGACTTTCCAAACCTCCAGCCTCTCCTCAATAGGCCCAGAGGACAACTGTTTTCAGATCCCAGCTTTAGAATAGGCAGTAGACATACTTGACCTATCATGAGAATGCACAAACCCTCATTCACAATTTTTGAAAAACTAGACTCACAAAGAAGGACAGACAACTGTATTCACCCAACGTGCACAGCAAAGAGACATTTTTTAAAAAGGAAAACAAAGGTGAGAGGCAAACTGGACGGAAATCAACTAAAAGAGTATGCAAGTGTCCCCTTCCTATTCTCTCCCACCCTCTTTTTACTCAAGGTCAACAGGGCAAACCTGTTGACATTTTATTAAGAGATTTTTAAAAACTTTACTCAGAGTAAACAGTTAAAAAATATACAACAATTCAAAATATTAGTTCTCTAAGCATAAGATATATTATAACAATACTAACTGAAGAGATACCATCGGGAGAAGAATGGCTAATTAAGATGACCGATTTGGCAGAAATGGATAAATTAACAAATCTACTAAATGATAGATCAACTGATAAATTTACGAGGGACTGGTCCCCATTTATTGAATATCTGGCAGAGCTCGAATTAACGACAGATGGGTTCGAGGGATGATAAAGAACAAACAGGAAACCAAGGGGAGACAAAGATGCAGAGCAGTAAAGGATGGATACAAAATATAGAAGTCAGACAAGCGGAGGAAGTTAAGGGAATTTCAATTAATGTAATGATGGGAAGAGTGTGTAAATGATTTTTCTTTTTTAGTTTGTGGTAAAATTTTAATAAATAAAATTATATAAAAAAGAATGGAATAATAAACCCCAGTTATACTTAGTAAAATAACACGCATAGGCCACATCCCCATGCACTCCATTTAGTTTGGATTGGATTTGGATTAGCTTGAATACAGAGGTGAATTGACCCATCCCCGTGTGATTGCCAAAAGCGTGGGCTCAATTCAATTATACCTGTCTCCAAACAAACCACGCTAAACCCCTGCATGGGGAAACAGCATCTTTTTCTTTCCACCCTCTCCCTCCTGATAGGAGCAAGGGCAGGGAAATCCCACCCAATGCCCTTTCCCCAATCGCAACTGCTGGGCATTAAATAGTGATCAAATGGAAATGAGCCTCTTCTCTCTGCGATCTGATCGCCCCAGTAAGCTGCAGCAATGAGGGGGGTCATCTGGCCCTTGCTGTCTCATAAGCCTCTTCATGCAACCCTTACTCCACTCCAGCTCCCCGATTGCTGGCAAGCAGCTCCTGAAGTTGGAGGCAGTTTAGCAGATAAGCGCTTCTCTGCTAAACTGCCTATAAACATTGTAGCGGCTTTGGTTAGCTTATTCCATTCCCGCTCCCGACAAGCAGCTTATGGAGTTTGCCAGTTAAAAGGCTAACAAAAGCTGCTACAATGTTTAGAGGCAGTTTAACTTTGGTAAACTTTAGAAGCTGCTTGCCAGCTAAAAAGCTAACCAAAGCTTAGGTTGCCTAGGTGCTGTAATGTAAAAAGGTCTCTTGTTTCAAGAGTCCATCAAGCCAGTCCAAGGGTCAGATATCAGGGAGGAGCTAAGTCAGAATATGAGTTGAAGTCCAAGTGGTTGTCAGAAGAGATCTCTTCTTTGCAACAATGGGGAATGGCTCATGGCTGTTTTTTGGGTTGTCACTGAGGCATTCCCTGCGCACCAGATACTTCTCCGGTAGACCGACAACTGGTACAGCTGTGCCTTCTCCCTACAGAGCTGACTCAACCCTGGATTACTGTCAGACAGGTCCATTTGTTCTGGAGCAGTCCCAGCGTCTGCCTTGCCTGTGCTAGATGGGGCAGGTTCCAGCTGATGATCCTTTTCTGCTTCTGTAGGCCGGGATTCAGTGCCCAGAGGTGCATCTGCCTCAGATTCCTCATCCAAGGACTCAGACAGCAGGGCACAGGACATGACACCAAATAACTGGCACATTGTGTAAACCAGTATCTGACAGATCGCATCCCTTTTTTCCTGTTGAATGCAAAATCTGTCCTCCTCGTCTCCATTCTCTGCTCCAATGCAAAAGTGGGCAGGTGCATTCCGCTCCTGTTTGAAAGCAGTCTTGCGCAATTTTGTTTCTGAGCAAGAATATCCTTGTCCTGCCTATTTTTAATTCCCTGCCCCTGACTGCTTAGGTATAGTTAGTTTGGCTGCACTCTGTCTTTTTATTTATTCATTTTAAAAAAATGTATATCCCGCCCTTCATCACATGGTCCCAGGACAGCTAACAACAATAATAAAAAAAACATGTAAAATATTAAAACATAATTAAAATTATTATTTCCTGTTCTCTGCTTCAGTGCCTTTCTAATTTTAATCACAACAGGTTGTATTTTTCTCTGCCCCATTTGTACAGCTCATACAACTAGGTTAGCCATGACAGCAGGACTATGAAGTTTGCTTAGGAGGTCCCCTGCAGAGACCTACAAACTATATATATTTTTTAAAGGACTAAAGAGGAACATGGGCCCTTTCTGCACTTGGCCTCATTCTGGGATATATCTCGGAACAGTGGTCTGCTGGCCACGAGCTAATGCAGACTATGGCAGGCCTCACTTCAAGCCTTCCATAGTCTACACCGGCATGCAGATAGAAGGTTCCTATCCCAAGATATATTCCAGAATAACACCAAGTGCGGGAAGGGCCTTGTTCTCTCACACAATCACCTACAGAGGCTGGGCAGGAATCCCACACCCCTATAAATGATTGGTTTCTCCACAAGGAAAAAAAGCCGAAGGTCCTTACCCTCCATTGGAACACCCACATCATCTATAAATCAGCAATACGGACACTTTAAAAAAAAAACCCAACTCTTTGGAAGAAGCAATATTCCTTCCACAGAGAAGAAAAAGCAATCTTGATAAAGCACATTATAGGCTTCCACTGAGTTGTGACAGACTTAACCATGGATACTTTCATGCAGGTTTCCTGGCAAGATTACAGGAGTGGTTTGCCGTTGCCTACTGCCAGGGAGAGCCCGGGGATCGAACTATCAGCTCTCTGCTTTCCAGGCTGTTTGCTCTTCCACTGAGCTACAGCTCCCTACCACTTGGAAAACACACAATTCTAATCTAATTGTGGATGTAGGGATGCTGTAGAAATCAAGAGGGGTTTTTTTTGCCTGACATCAAATCTCTCCATATGCATATTCCAAGAACTGCAGGACAGTGGGATCACACAGCCATGAAAATTGTGTGCGTCACAATTGATGTTATTTACGGTGTGCAGGGAAAACTACCTTGCAGTAATTTTATTACCTGCTCCCCCTCCTTTTTTTTTTTTTAAATCTGGCATGCAATTCACTTTTGGCACATTTTTGCTGATTAGCTTAAGTTTCCAAAAATACAGTTAAAACACTGAAGCACAAGTACACTTTGGGCTTCAGGCCAGAAACAAAATATTGGGTAGTTTTGCGTAGCAGCCTAACCTAACTGTCTCACGTTGCCAAGTTTAGGACATTCTTTCCTTGTTCGTCCCCCCAGCCTGGACTGGTGACATGAGGAAAAGGAGAGCAACATCAGTCCCATTTGGGAAGCGGAGAGCATTTGATAAATGGGAAATGCAGAATCTGTTTGCTTTTGGCATTGCGTGAATCCATTTTGTTTTCGTTAACAGGGGCAAAAGCTCGGCTACAGACTGCAGGGCTCTGTGGAGAGTACAATAAATGGCACACCAGCAAATGGAGTAGAAAAGCATGCCAAGGCTGTCACTCCCCATCAGTGGTTTGGATGGATTTCCTCCTCGGAGAAACATTTAAACGCTTGGGGCTAAATTGCACGCAGACAACAGGTGGTTTGCTTTACCAAAGGGCATGTGTAATGCTTAAGTGAACGAGAGCCAAGTTCCAGCAGATGTGCTATATAGCTCGCTCAGCTTGGTAGAAGGATATTTTTCATGTTATGTGTGGAAAAGAGCAGTAACCCTGGTTCACTGAAGAGGTCTTGGTCACAAAATAGCCATTAGCAAATGAGTCATCCCTATCACAGCACAAATCACTGAAGGCTTCTTGAGAGAACATATGCTGAGCTAGACGTTAACAAGAAAATATCTGTGGGGAATTTTGTCCAGAGCAGCGCTTCACCGCTGATATTGCCATTCCTGCTTCACTTGAAGTTCTTGCAAGAAAATCCTGCACACATCAGGTTCAAAAGAGAAAAGAGGTGGCACCTTGAAACAAAGGAGAGGCCCACAGATTTATTTTCCAAAGTGATTGGAGAGGGGAGATTAAAACTCTGGTCTTAAAACTCCAACACATCTACTGCTGGTAGGCACAAATTGAAGGCACCCTCCTGTTTCACTCTGGGGCCACTGCTGATTTTTATTTTTTTTATTTTTTGCTAGCTCTGTACAGTTCTGACAGCCAGACCATTCAAAGGAGTTTTGTGAGCAGAGCCATTCTGACTTTTCTTCCCTGCTGAATTCATTGTGCATTAAGCATACACAACTCATATTTATGTGCTTTCAAGCCAGGAAGAAGGTGAAAGGGTGATCTACATAAGAGGCTCTGGACAACTTCAGATGCTTCCATACCAAGGAAGGTTAGCCTTTGGTGACGGTGGTGGAGATACACTCCATACTGCATGTCATGCCCTTGAATGCAGATATACAGTGTACCCATAAAGATGAGAAGAGATAAGCCTTTCTGCCCATGCACATGCTGTTTATTCAGTGACTAGCCTAAGGAGGAGGAAGCCTTTCTACCCTGCTTTTTTCACCCATTACTCAAAGCTTTCTATTCTCCCACAATAGACACCCTGTGAGGTAGGTGGGGCTGTGAGAGCTTAGAAAGCCCAACGTCACCGAGCTGGCTTCATGAAGGAGTGCAGAATCAAACCCCATGATTGTGAGATATGAGTCCAGTCCTCTAACCACAAGACCAAACCACAAGAGAAAGGATGACCTACATATTCACCAAGTCATGGGTGAAGAGGTTTAACTATTCATGTTCTTTCCTTCTTGGGATCTCCAAGTTGTGCTATAGCATTGTTCAAGGAGGAACACAGGCCTACAAGTACCCACAGTGTTTTCTGCAGTGTTAATTCCAAGACTTTTTAATGTTAAAACAACCCACAAAACCTACCCTTTGGCTCTGTTTCTGATGAGATCCCCAGAAACGCACCAATGTGCATTCAAGATACAGGTTGAATTGGATTGATATGGCCAGCTTGGCGATATCTGGTCCTGCCTCACCTTGGAACCACATTTTAACACAAGCTGGGGATCTGTGCAGGGCTCAGTCCAGACAGTTTCCATACCAAGGGACTGGGGGAGATCATCTGAAGGCAGTTGATTTCCCCAGATCAGAATCTTGAGTAGATAGGAAGAAGAAACTAGGGCCCTTTTTGTACTGCGCCTAATTCTTGATTATATCCTGGAATAGGGACCTGCCATCCTCATGCTGAAGTAGCCTATGACAGACCCTGCTCCGAACCTGACACACTGTCTCTGTATTAAGAGACAGCAGATAGCAGGTCTCTATTCCAGGATGTAATCTGGAATTAGGCACAGTGCAAAAAGGATCTAGGAGATATCTGATCAGTAGTGTTCAAGCGATTTCTTGCATTGAGTACAGAGCCTCTTTGCCTTTTTTCGCCAGGTAGCATGAACTCAAGCTGAACCTCTTTGCTCCAGCATACAGTAAACCATCAGATAACTAATCTTTCTCTCTGATGTTTTCTATCACAAGGATGGACTAAAAGATTCTATTATTATTTCTGTATCCAGTTCCTCCTCTCAGTTAAATCTGCTGTGTGCTAACTGGCAACCTAAAATTCTTGAGTCAGGAAAATACCACTAGTTACACATGGTGTAATTTCTTCTAGGATGGGAATCTGCTGTTGATGGGTTTGTAACTCTAGCAGAAACATCCCCATGCAGGCATCCCTTCTAAAACACCTTAGGGTGCAATCAGACCATTAAAAAAGTTGCCTCCTGGGTGAAGTTCAGTCTGAACTGAGAGACATCCATTGTCAGTATGCAAATATTGTTCTTCCACCTGGAAGCCTCAGAAAGGTTACCTTGTTGATGGGTGAGAGTTTTGAGCACTGGAGTCATCTCTTTTTTCAAGCCAGGTCTGACAGGACTGTGTTCACACCTAAATTTTAATCCAACTTCAGGCCATTCCGAATGAGAGAACACATCCATAAAGATCCAGCTCTTACCTAGCAGTGTCCCTGTCTTGTTCCCTCCTTTGCTTTAAAATCCATGGGCTTCCATGTTAGATCAGCGTTT
Source organism: Aspidoscelis tigris stejnegeri (assembly GCA_023333525.1). NCBI lineage: Eukaryota > Metazoa > Chordata > Lepidosauria > Squamata > Teiidae > Aspidoscelis > Aspidoscelis tigris. Next base: position 27,525,684 of record JALMGA010000004.1, on the reverse strand, counting down.
CCCATGGCTGTGGTTGCTTTCTCTCTCCCACCTCTCTGCTGTCTTGCCTTTGATATCTGTTTCCCCACGCTGAATGTTCAACTTTCATGCTCCCTTCTGTCTCTGATTTTAGGATCTAGTTTTTAGTCTGGAACAGGGACGCCGCATCCACACAATTCAGCTGCTTGTGTTTGCAAGGAGAGAAAGTGGGAGGGAAGGAGGGGAGAGATATTGTCCAACCCTGCTTTGGGTGTCAGAAGAAGGGAAGGGAGTAAAAAGAAGAAAAAAAGTTAAGATTCACACCAACTATCAAGAACCAATCCATTGCTGTGAGGGCCGGGAGAGAACAACCATTATCAGGGGAGATGCACCCTGAGTTGGAGTTAAATGAAGGTTGCAGTGGGGCAAAAGCTTCACAGCTGCTTATACACTTATATGAAAACCCAAAGTTCCTTACTTTCAAAGCAATGGAAACCCATGATTGCTTGTTCCATGCAGGAAAGAACAAGAGAAAGGACCTCTGCTAATGTGCTACGAATTACAGAGAGGGATAGGCAGGTCGGTTACTGGCCATCAGTGGTGGCAACTGTTCTTGTGGGAGACTTGCCCTGATGTGGAACTGCATGCAGGTTGCAGTGTGGAAAAAAGCCAGCTTCACAGTCACAGACCTCTTGTGTGGAAGACACTTTTTGTGTGTGTCTGACAATGGGACGCTTTGTCCTAAATAGACGAAAAAGCCCTATCTAATTGCACCCTCAGACAAGCACAATACCTGGATAGAAGAAGAGGTTTCTGCATAGCTATAAACGGCAACTGATTTCTAGCAGGGTTTTGGTTTTATGTCTTTCTGTTTTTCACTCCAGTCTTAACTGAGGGAAGATCAGCCAATCAGAAGGTGAGACAAAGGACAGTCAGCACACACCTTGCCAACTTGTGTGCAATAAAGCATTGCCAATTCTTCAGTAACCCCCTTAAACCTTCTAATAACTCACTGATCCAAGGCCCTTAGCAAGTGACAATACTTAGGTCCGTGCCATGAAATCTCTCTCTCATTTCTGTAGATGAAGCTTCTGGTAAAAGCACAGGAGCAATTTGGTCATTTTCACCACTTCTGCCAGAAAAGGGAAGCTGAGCCAGTGGCAAGTCAGCAAGGATTGCAGCCACTCTAATTTGGAATACACCTGCGAGCACAGAATTAAATCTGAGCTTTGGACCAAAGATTGGGAGATGTTTGACTCTTATGGCAAGGAAGACCAGAACCATAATCTATATTTAACCTGTAGAAACAAATGTGGACATTTTTGATCATGATAACACAGAGGAACCCAAAGGAGCAGGCTGTATTTAAAGTGAGGAAGTTGCTGAGGAAATGACTGCACAGCTGGCTCAACTCTGAATAGACCTGCTAAAATATTCATGCTTTGTTATGAAATCAAGGCCCAGATTCTACAATCAATCGGAGGACGGAAACCCTGAAAGTATTGATCTTGGCCTCCGACGCCAGTGGATGTTGCCCATTTTGCAGTTACAGAGTTCCATTTCTGGAACAAACTCAGTTGCCCTAAATGAATCTGCCAGTGAAACCCTTGCCAACCTAATGCCCTGCAGCAGTTTTGGACCGCATCTCCCATCTGCCCCAGCCAGCACAGCTGTGTTGGCTGGGCTGACAGGAGTCACAATCCAAAACAGCTGGAGGGCACTCGGCTGGACTAGCAGCTGCTGCTATAATATTTGCCCACCCAAAGCTTGTTCTAATGAGTATCAATACCCATTGGCATACAATCAGAACAGAAAACTTGGCAGTTAGAACAACCATCTTCTTTGAATGGCTCAGCATGCACAAACATCTGCTTCGGCTTTGACTCTCTCTAACAGAGCAAGCTAAAGAAACCATGGATGAGGAACATGAGTGCTATGTAAACCCTGCTGGTAAGCAGTGAATGCCTTACAAGCGTTCTGGATTTTAGTTAGCATCTGAAGCACAGATGAACTGTGTTCTGTGGGAAAACATACACTTAGCAGACAGAACGGCCATATTTCCATATGCGATTTCCCATACATAGAAACCCTTTTGTAGTTTTCTATGTGCAAAATCCTAGAAAACTAATTATTTACTTTTGGCACTTAGAGTGACTCTCAACCACCAGCATTTGGGCAGAGTGGTATGCATGTGCAGTTGGCACTGATACTCCATGGCAAAATGCATATAATGCAGCCCAGCCATTGCTCTTCCTACCTTCACAGCACTATATGCATCCACATGTGTTACATCCACATGGATAGCTGTCTCTAAATTCAGTTTCTTGCTATCTCCTGTCCACCAGGCATGGCTCCAGATATGACTTCATTGGATCCAGATTTGTGAAGGCAAGGGAAGAAAGTCCTAGTGTTGTTCAACGAATGCTTAACAGTCCATGTAAGTCTTAGGGTATGAACAACCAGTTTAGATTCTGTGTGTCACTCTGCATCATGCAAGATATATAGGACGGTACTGAGTTATTAGGATGGCCATTTGTTCTACACCACATTATTCTAGGTCCTGTGTTCTCCTGGTGCTCTGTCGAGTACAATCCAAGCCTATTTTAAAGAATCAGAGAAGGGAATATATAAGCTCTGACAAGTCATACCACCTATCTAGGGAGGTGGGGGGAATCATATTTGGATTAAATTCCTTCTAAATATAGTTCTGAGATTGGCTGTAGCTCAGTGCTAGAGCAATTACCTGGAAAGTGAAGAAGAAGAAGAAGAAGAAGAGGAAGAAGAAGAGGAAGAGGAAGAGGAAGAGGAAGAGGAAAAGAAGAAGAAGAAGAGGAAAAGAAGAAGAAGAAGAAAAGAAGAAGAAGAGGAAGAAGAAAAGGAAAAGAAGAAGAAGAAGAAGAAGAAGAATAAGAAGAATTGGCTTTTCTACCCTGCTTTTCTCACCCATTTAAGGGGACTCAAAGCGGCTGACAAAGCCTTCTATTCTTCTCCCCACAACAGACACCATGTGAGGTAGGTGGGGCTGTGAGAGCTCAGAAGAGAGCTCAGAAAAAAGCTGTGACTAGCCCAAGGTCACCCAGCTGGCTTCATTGGGGGAGGGCAGAATCGAACCCAGTATTCCCAGATAAGCGACCAGCTCCCTAACCACTAGACCAAGAGTGTTGCAGGTTAGATCTCCACCATTTCTGCAGGAGAAAATAATGGAAAATCTCTTTGGTATCTGCATGTTAATGGGTACATTTAACCTCCAGAGGTTGGCCTGACCTGGTTGGCTGAGTATAACACTGCATCCGCACAGCATGCCTTAATTCGGTTTAACGAAACTGAAATAATTGAACTGGAACGAAACTGTCTCCACAGCTTTCAACTTGATCTGTGTCCGCAGGATCCCAACGGCATCCCGCTGGCAACCATATCTCGGATTCAATCCTTGGAGGCCCCACGGCAAGTCCTCCCTGCCTATTGCCAGTCATGATGGTGCCCACCCCCTCTCTGATTGGTGTTCCCTAAGAGATCAGACCTCTCCCCCGGCTGCTGGAGATGGTTGAAAGGGGCGGGGAACGAGGTGAAAAATGAACCAAATATATTGGAAGGGAAATTTAACAAGAGATGGGGGGGGCTGGAGGGGACCTAGGGGCTTTTCCATTGCTCAGCAGCAGCAGCAAGTAAAGTTCTGTGTGACTCCTGCTCCTAATTCCAGATCTAAGGGAGGAGGGGGGGAGAGGTATTTGGGAAATCCTCAACGAGTGGCCCCCAAGAAGGTAGCGGAGGAGAAGAGAACTGTGCTGTCTAGTCTGGTAGGCATTTTGAATATTTATGGAGAGAAAAGAAACCATGAAGACTCAAGAGTAAAGCCAACTCTTGTGGTCACACCTAAGGCTGAATCCAGTTTCAGTCCACTTTAAAGGCGAAGGAAAACATCAGCAAAGTGACTAATCATTTCCTTTCCACATTATCTGCCCCAAAGGTGAATTTTCTGAGATATCTAACACTGAAAGAAAGCAGCATGTCATTTTGCTGATGTATTCTCTCACTCTGAAAGTGGACTGAAGCTGGATTAAACCTTAAGTGTGGCCACAGCCAATGTCTCTTTTTATGTGGAAAAGATGAATTTTGGAGGACGGGTAGGTAAATAGAGCAAAGAGTCTGAGAAGGGAGGGAAAAGAAGAGAAAAGGCTGCTTCCTTTCACTTTCTAAAGGTCTGAACTTGTGCAAAATTGCAACATTGTTAATCGGGAGTGAAGGGGCTCCCTTGCTACACTGTAGCGCTGCTGTGTGAAGGCTGCTCCAAGAAGTTCAGGCTTGCAAGAGAAGCGATCCGAAAAAGGTTTTGCTTCAGATCAGGCAGGGAAACACACACACCCCAATGATGTGCCCAGCATACAGACAGCCATTGGATACAGTGCGATTGGGGGAGGGACACACTGAACACGGAATCTCATCCCTTAACACAGTACTGTCCACATAGTAAAAAATGAAACACGTATTGACGCACGATTCGGAGTGAGACCTGTTGAAATCAGGTTTGAGATTCAAAATGGTTTGGTGTGCCTTAACACGGAAAAAGCGTGTTAAGCCGAACTGCCATCTGGCCAAGGAGAACTCAAAACATTTTGAATTAGAGAGAAAGTTGCCGTGAAGACGGGGCCTAAGTGTCTTCCATAGTACCTGAACATAAGGCACAATTCTGAGTCATCTTTCTCATCTTATTCCACTGAAATGGGCATCAGTGAGTCTTTTTGTATACAGCAGAAATTACCAGATGTTAACGGCTTGAGGATCTGTAGTGAACATTGCTGGCTCTGGTTCCTTCAAGATCCAACATTTGAGGAAACATCCTGAGGCCGAGCAAGGTGGGGCTGAGTAGATGCTGGCTGACCATCTCTACCATCTTCTGGTTTGTCATCAATGAAGAGAAAATTCAAAGTAAAGGGAATAAGAAAATTCCAGCAATAAGAAATGAACAGAAGGATTGGAACTGAAGACCTTGAATGATGCTTTTTGCTGTTCCCTGTTCCCTCCCACACCATTTTCCTTTTGTTTCTTGTCTCTTTTGTTTCCCTGGGCTGCTGGGGCCGTCAGAGCAATGATGCGCGGGTGTGCGATTGCCGCCGTCCCTCCGAGACTCACGATCGAAACGGAGGCGAAATGGAGGCAATCAGGTACGTAGAAGGGGGCTGTTCGTGGGGTTGGGGTGACAGAAGGAGTGGGGGTGCCTTGCCCTCACCAGAGAACGGAGGATTCTTCGTTCTCTGGCGAGGGCAAGGCAAGGAAGCTGGCTGCCAGGCTTGCCCAGCTGTCAGAATGGCAGAGCATGCGCTCTGCCTCTCTGAGAGCTGGGCAGGCGCCGGCAGGGCCGATTTGGGATGGGTGCTGGTGCACTCGCACAGCACCCATCCCAAACCGTTTCCAAATCCGGCCTTGCCACCGCGGCCCCGCGCGTGTATGTACATGCGGGGTCTGGGAGAAACCATTTCTGCTGGAAACGGATTTCCCTTTGAAAACGTTTTGGCCGAAAATGGATCTTATAGATCCGTTTTTGGCGGCAAATGCGGTAAGGCCCTAAATAACCATAAGGCTTGTCAGGATGAAATAACTTGTCACACAATGTACATGTATGATAAAAGGATGCCGTTGAATATGAAGCCAATAAATAGAAGTTTTCTCTTGTTAACTGGAATTTAAGATGTTTTATTTTCTTAGTGTTGAGTCTTTACAGATTCACCTTCATTACCTACAGAACCATAGAATAAGCTGTTTGAATCTGGTTGTATTTTGCTCTTTGTCTTCTCCCCTGTAGGAATGAAAAATAACAATAAGATTATTTTTAAAAAATGTTTCGGAGAACAATGATAAATCAAACCTAACAAGTTTAATTATGCTCCTTTTAAAAGATTTCTCACCACAGGCTTCTTTTCACTTTACAATGATAGACTGTGGCAAAGGGATGGAAATAATTCAACATAGTTTTAAGAAAAGACCAACTGGAATAGGAAAAGAAAATAAAGTGAAAACAAATTTTATTAAAAATGATTGGAGCAGATATCTGATGTGGTTTTTCTCTTTGACCGTTCCACTAATGGACATTTTCTGCCGCGCGAGTAGAAATGACAGGCAAAACATTTCCAGGATCCAAACTTACCAGGAATGTGTCCATAGTCAATGCACAAACTTGTCAAAGGTTCTTTGCTTCTGCTTTGAGTGATTATAAACACTCCGATAAATGACAGAAAACACCTGCAGAAGCAGCATCAGAATCAATAAATTCACAGCACACAACTCCTTGCACAAAGGGGAAAGCAAAAAAAGTGACCCAATATCTCAGGGACCCTGGCCAAATTTGCATTTTGCCTCCTATCACTTCACTTTTAATTCTTCCTCAGTCCATCTGGCAGGGAAGAACGGTCCTCCCCTCTCTCCTCCCCTCAGCAAGACCTCCTCCCCATGCAGCCAGAGATTCATGGGACGGGTGGCCCAAACCCTGCCACCAATATAAACTTGCTCCTGGACATGGAGCACGGTGAAGTGCGTCCCTCCTGTTTCGCGCTACACTGGGAGATCAGAACAGCGAAACAGGAGGGACTTGCTTGGCCATGCTCCATGATCTCCGGGAGCAGTTCATGGCTGCTGTAGCTGCTGTTCATGGTGCGCAGATCAGCTGCCCTGGCAGGGAGGAGGAGGAGGAGAAGGACAGCAGAGAAGCGTCGGTGTTGCTCTCCATGGTGGCAAATGATGGCAGGAGGAGCGGGGGTCGGGAGGTAAGGCAAAGGGAGGAGACACAACTGGAGGAACAAAAGGGGGAAGGCGAGGCAAACAACAGGAGGAACAGGAGGGAAAAGCCAGTGGCAGCTGGTAGTGGATGAGATCAGCGTGGTGATGGGAGGCAAATGGTGCAGCAAGCAATATCCACGATCTTTATTCACTCAAGCACAATCAATTTAATCACTTCATTTGATCTCGACAGCCCCTTCCCTCCTTTCAGGCAGGAAACACCCCCAAAGCACTGCTGCATTCCCACTGATAAATATTTGGATTATTCAGGACCCAGCAGCGAGTCCTGTTATAATCCAAATAAGGATTCCCCAGATTTTGGGACCTTTAGTCCACAGAAATAGTGAATCTCTTCAAAAGTGTCAGACCTGAACCGAATTCAAGCTGGACTAAAATGCTAGTCAAAACACACCCATAGAGTGTTAATCCATTTTCATTTTTTGGGTGTGGTGGGGAAGAGGACTAAAGGAGGCTGAAGTGTACTATAGTGGGTGGATACTGCATGAATTCGCCTGCACTTTTGCCCAATGTGTGGTTACAGAAGTTTTATCCAATCAGAGCGCAGAGAGTGTTGTGATGTTGGAGAGGGGTGGAGTTCTAAAAGAGGAGACAGTGGGTAGAGTAGAAAGGTGGCAGCATAGCAACCCCAACTGAGGATGAACTGAGGAAGGATTATCGTATATTGGATGTGATTGGAGTCAGTGTGTTTTGAGTCCGGCTTCTTCATGAGATGGACTATTTCAGCAAGGTGTGACCACAACCGGGAGGTGAAGCACTAGAATGTTTTAGGGATCCACGCATGCAGACGCCCAAACTATTTGAGTCCTAGCCAGTGATGGCTAAGTATGAATGGCCACCATTACAACAGCCATTGCAGAGCCCCAGTGATGATGCCAGTGTTCTTGTGGTGCCGTTGCCAGGGCAATCTGGTAAAGCAGCATATGATTTACCTACACTGCCAGTCATTCTCCCAGCGGCACGTCTTCCATATGGCAGAAGTGCCGAATGAAAAGCCAGGGCTTTACTAGCCCCGTTGCTAGTAAAGACTACTTAAAAAAAACACCACAAGCATCTCCTGTTGCTTGAGCTACATATTTCAAACAAAGGTGCCTGCATTTCAATGGAAAACGTAATACATATTTTCACTGTATTTGCATAACGTAGCATACCTTGCAAAACAAAGCCAGACGTGCATTTTTTCCTCCCTGAAAATGAAATCTTGATCTGGTGTATATTTTGCAGAGCTTGTTAGCTTTTGTTTGACCCCAGGACCACTTTCTAATAAGTGAGCTATTGCATACTGGATCTTGATGGCTCCAAAATTCTGGGCTCCGCTGACAACATAGCTTCTCTGCTGTTTGGGGAAGTGAAGTGGTCCCTCCTACTTCCTTCATATTTCCGTTTTATAAGCTGGGGTCAGAAGGGAAGACCCAGGCAGGTAACTACAGTGATTCCACAGGCTCAGTAAGAGCATACACTATGCACTGACAGCAATACGGAAGTGATTTGTTCTCAGTCTCTTGATACCCAGTGACTACAGAACTGGTATCTGCTTGCATGTGCCTATCCAATTCACATCCTAATGTGCTTAGTTTTTCAAGATCAATGAAGTCTGGTGAAGTGCCTCTGCCTGCTGAAGTCTTGACAACATCCAGATAGGGTGTCCTTGGCAATCCCAACATAGACCTGAGATATTGGAGTGATAGCCCACAATAATGTTGTTGCGGGGTAATCAACTCCCAACCCAGGTTTTACATATAGTGAAAGGACTTCCTGGTAGGGGTGTGCATGAATTTTTTTTGGCATTCGAATTCGAGTTGATTCGAATGTCAAAACATTTGATTCTATTCAAATGTTTAAAATTCAAATGCAACAAAAACCGATTTGAATCCGTTACATCTGAATCTATTTGTTTGAATGTTGGATACGAATTTAAAGATACGAATGTTAACAACATTCGTATGTGTTATACGCATCTGTACACATTTTGTATGCATCCCGTTTTATCCTGTATGCATCCTGTATGCATCCTGTTTTCATTCTGTATTATAAGCACAAATGCGTACTGATATGTATAATATTTGTACAGATATGTATGTAATACAGATATGTATCTGTACATTCAAATGATCTGAATCATTCGAAAGAACGTTTTGGATCATTTGAAATCTGTTTGAATGTCTAAATTCAAATGTGAAGACATTCTATTTGAATTTGAATGTCTTCAGGTATGAATATGGTAAGAGATAAAGATGCCCTCAAATTGCGCTCGGTTGCAAGTTTGCCATTATCTTCTCCCAGGAGATGCCAGTGACTGAACCTTGACTTTCTGCATGCAATACAGACTTTCTACTGCTAAGGTGTGGTCACTCCTGCATATTCAAGAAGGTTGTTCAAAGAATATACTCACCCAAAGAGAAACATGAAAGCACTCGGCAAACTTGCATACTGGAACTCCAGATAAAAGATGGCTCCTAGAACAAAACAATCCAAAAATAGCCATTCTTAAGTTTTGAACATGTGTAAATGCTTTTCAATTCATAAACGAAAACACAGAATATATTCATATATAAATAAGGAGGCTTGGATCCATTCTGGACATCCAAAGTGCAGTACATTTCATTTTCCAGTTGCACTTTTTGATGCCCCTTTGCCTAGTTCAGTTTCCTCTTAGCCTTAAATGTGGATGCACTTAGGACACTTAGACAAGGGGTGTTTTTCCACTGTCACTAGAAGTACCCATTAAGTACCCATTAATGGGTATAAAATTCCATTAATGGGTACTTAATGGGTACATCTAGCGACAGTGGAAAAACACCCAAGAAATGCATAATATTATATTATAGACTAGTGATCTCCAACCTTTTTTTCACTTGCATATCCCTTGTCAGGCCATTTCCATAAATTGTATCCTTCATAACAGATTTGTTGTAACTGTGCCTTTTCCTGCTGCTATTCAATTTTTATTTTTTAATCTATCTTTAAATGTCCTGGTTCATACTCCTAGAGATATGTGTACCCTGTACTGGGAACCACTGTTATAGACAAGTAAGGTTGTTAGCTCCCCTTCACCAGAGATCTTCAAGCAGAGGTTGGACCTACATCTGTCTGGGATGGTTTAGGAAATCCTGCATTCAGCAGGGGGTTGGACTTGATGACTCTAGAGGTCCCTTCCAACTCTATGATTCTATGACCTTGTATTGAGTATTCAAAGAAATCTTCTTGGGAAAGCACACCTATAGCTTGAGATGACCTGTGCGCAACTATCAGTGATTATTGTGATAATAAAGAAAAGAATACTTGGGCTGACATAACACCTTCACTTTAAACCTTCTTCAGTCCACCTTCAGGTCTCACAGCCCACACCTTTTCATTTCTATCCATTTTATTTGTGGACTTTCCATTCAGGAGGGCGGAAAGTCCACAAATAAAATAGTTAGAAATGAAAAGCTGCGGAAGTCAGACCCGAAGACGAACTGAAGGAGGTTTAAAGTGAAGGTGTGTGACCATGGCCTAAGCTTGGCTACTAATGATTATATCTGTTTAATCTGCTTTAGTCTTGCTTGTTGAAGACCAAACTTCAAATCTTCTGTAAGGCAGATGCTCTGTCACTGAACAAACAGTACTGTTATATTTACCACCTACTGCATATGTGGATTAAAGAAAACACTTTAAGATTCAAAAATTTCCAAAAATAAGTTCAAATCTGATCATCATGGTGGGCGTTTCTAATTTAAAAAAACACGATTGGTGGTATTTTTTCCAGTTAGCTGTTACAGTATTATCCTGCCTTTCCTACGAAGAGCCCATAGAGATGCTCAAAAGACTGGCAACTGCTTTTTACCAGCTGTGCTACTTACAGTCCTAAAGACTGAATCTCGTGCCATGGTCATACCTTCACTTTAAACCTCCTTCATTCTACCTTCAAGTCTGACTGGTCACACCTTTTCATTTTGATCTGTTTTCCTTGTGGACTTTCCATTCAGGAAAGTCCACAGATAAAATGAATAGAGATGAAAAGGTGTGAGCAGTGGGACCTGAAGATGGACCTGGGATTTTGCGTATGCAGTGGAGAATGTGGCTTCCCCTAGAACTTGATCCTTGCTATAAACAGAAAGATACCGATATGGTGAAACTTTAACTCCCACACCAAATTTCATGCCAAGCAGTGGTTGGATGCTCAACTTCAGGTAACAAGTAATTTATAATCTCAATGCAAGCACTTTGGTGTACATTCTAATAGGATATATCTATTTCTGTTGGTTCTAGTTTTGCTAATTATAATTCCATTAAGTGGGACGCTCTGATGCTGATGGACCAAGAACCCTTCCTAGTGTGAACTGATCTGTATATAAGCACCACACATGAACAGCAACTGTTAAGTTGAACACTTATACGTTAACAAAGCTGGCATATATGAGCTAATGTGGGAGCATCCTTTCATTTTAGTTTTTAATAGAACATTATTCAGGTCAAATCCAGTATGAGTCAGGATATTTAGGAGCTGGCCCAGAAGCACACAGAATCAAATTCTCCATTTGGTTACATCATTACAGCTGTTTGGGGTAAATCTTTCCTCTGGATCATGCAGTGCAGGCCTATTTTAATCCAGCTGCTGAACCAATCCATATTTTTAAGCTTTGGTGAGCTCCAAATAAGTAATTGACATAAAATAATGGAATTTCTGTATGCAGATCTCCTGAAAAACCAATGACACAGAAGGCCCCTGTGTGTGCTAAAGGGGTCATAAAAGTTATAGTAACAATAACTTCTTGGCTCACTGCAATTGCGGCATATTGGTCCCACTATGCTCGCTTGTTCTTACAACAGCATACAGTACTAGGGAATTGGAGCCTCTTTTCAATCATATCCAGTTCAAAAGTTCTCACCCAGGATAAAATGTTAATAGCTTTAAATGGCTTTGGCTTCATTCTAATTCCTTCACTTTAGCCTAGCACGTACACCTCTGCTGAAACAGAATATATACTCTGACTGCTAGAGTGCACAGCTGGTTGTTATCTTAGGGGCTTGCTTCATGGCTGGAATTACTTTAGCAGGTAACAGAATGAGAAGCCAGCGTGCACATGGGAAAAACATTCATTGTATGTCATTGCAGGTACCTGTAATAAACTAGCAAAACAGGATAGATGGGGAATGTCAACCCTTAGAAAATGACATTTTGATGACATTAGATTTTGCTGTCCCCTCTGAATTGAAAAGTCATATTGAAAATGCATTGCTGGACACTGGGCTTGTTTCAGTCACAGTTAAGTACTTTCAAGCTCCATGGACTTCAATGGGGCAGCTAGGCCTATATTGTACTTAACTCTCTGCCACTTCAGTCACTGGCATACGAATGTGGTGAGCTCTGGCAGCATCATGAGTCTTATACATGATTCCAGAAAAATGTTTGCTTTTGTGGCAGGGAACAATGAGAGAAAGAGAATTCTAGGCCCTGTGCTCTGGGAGAGCCTACATTTTGGTTCTGTCTCAGTACTGTGATCATGATGGGTCACAATTACATTAATATCCCATTATGATCTACATATTTGCTATCTGGATTTCTGCATATAGATCTGCATGTATTATTACCTTATTTTCATTGTACAAACAAAATTTCCATTGAGGCTGTTTCTGCACACATTAAAAACAAAATCCACTCAATAGCACCTTAGAGGTGGTAACGTGCAGTGTACCCATCCTGTTTCTTATCCAAATAAGTAGCCAAAGAATGAATTTTAGAAGTGCATTTCTAGGCTTTTAATGTGCTTTAAGACATCAGTAAGCAGATACTTCTATCTCTAAGCTACTCCTGGTTTTTTCTGTGTGCAGAGGCAGCCTTATATAAGTCTATAATCCAAAAGAAATGGCACTTTCCTCTTTTTCTAGGCCTGCAGACTGTAGATAGGATTACAATTAGAATTTGGAGCAGGATAATGAAACATGAAAGGCACCTGATTTGGTTCATATATACTCTTTAATTTAGTCTTTACATAACATAAGAACATTAGAGAGGCCCTGCTGGATCAGGCCATAGCCCATCTAGTCCAGCATCCCGTTGCACACAGTGGCCCGCCAAATGCTCATGGGCATCTCAAACAGAGACAAGGACAAACCTTTTCCTGCTCTTGAATCCCAGTAAATGGCATTAGAAGTGTCCTGCTTCCGCACCGCCCCCCAACCTGAAAGATGTACCTAGGCATTCATTCTAGTAGCCATTGATACATCTGTCATCCATAAATTTGTCTAACCCTACCTTGAAGCGATCTAGACTGGTAGCTGTCACCACCTCTTCCAGTAGGAAATTCCATAAACCGATGACCCTCTGGGTGAAGAAATACTTGCTCTTGTCGGATCCGACTCTCCTACCCATCAGCTTTAATCTTTAATCCACATCTACATCTTTACTATTTATTGTATTTTAGATATTTTCTATTTCTTTATTAGATTTACATGTTATAGATTTCTGGAGACTCTACCCAGTTTACAAGAAAATAAACTATAATCTATTTTTATTCATGCTATTTTATCATGTTACACAACTTTTTCTTATGGTATTTGGTGTCTGCGGTGACTTGGAATGGACTTAGAATTTTTTCCTTTTCAATTAATGAAACATAGTAACTATATTTTCCAGACTTTAATGAAAAGGCCCATTTCCAAGAACCAACTGGGTACAGATAAAGGAGACTAGTGTATTGACTCTGCAGTAGACCAGAGTTCTTATGTACGGACTACATAAGCTATAAGGCAGGCATTTTGGCTGTCTTCTAGTTGCTCTGTCTGTAGTTATTCACATATTTTAGCATAAACAGTTAAAAGGTGGGTACTGGGATGTTTTATTACATGCGGATGTTCCTATCCTGTTTTCTATTCCCTTAAAAGGCCAGAAAATGTGTCCGAGAGAAGGTGCCAGATAAGGTGCCATCTCAAAAACACTCACATCTTTTCATTTCTATCCATTTTCTTTGTGGACTTCCCATTTAGGAAAGTCCAAATGGAGGGTGGAAAGTCCACAAAGAAAATGGATAGAAATGAAAAGGTGTGTCAGACCTGAAGATGGACTAAAGTGAGGGTGTGACCATGGCCTTGGATTAGTTGTTCAATCTACATGAAAAAGTATACTTTTCCTGTGGGTGGGAAACTACAATTAACTCTTGTCTTTGTTCTTCACTTTCTACAGCCAGTGTTTTTAAAAGCATTTACAGTTGGCAGAGCTTGTCCTTGTACTGGGATAAGAGAGAAGTACAGGACATCCAATTTCCCCCCAGGATCCTCAAGAAGAACTGAATTTTAATTGTATCTTTGTATCCTGGCCTGTGGTCGCACCTAAGGTTTACTCCACCTTCAGTGTGAGAGAACACATCAGCAAAGTCACCAGTAATTTTCTTTCCACATTATCCATCACAAAGGTGAATTTTCTGATTTATTTGACACTGAAAGAAAACAGTTTGTCACTTTGCTGATGTGGTCTCTCACTATGAAAGTAGACTGAAACTGAAGTAAACCTTAAGTATGAGCGGACCTAGAAGTGCAAATAAACAAATAAAATAATCCATGTGCTAAACAACAGGAGCACTTGTTGGGTACATTTTAAGGATGTCGTGTGAAAAGGAATAACAAAAACACATTAGGGAAAGTGTAGAAAAAAGAAGAAAAAGTTTTACAGGCATCCTACTGTGGCTGTAGCCTGTGAGACAAAGGTGAAACAGGCTATTTCCAGAAATGCTTATTTAACGTAGTCTAAAGGCCCATCTTCCAAAAGAGATGCTCTCCCATGATTGTATGCTTTCTTAGATGCAGGAGATCCTGGCCAATAGGAACACCTTAGCTCCCTCCCAGGTAAGTAAGCATCAGCACCACTTTTGTTCCAAAAAATGATGCCTGGAGGACAATTTTGGTTCTACTTTCTTGGCAAGAGGAGAAGAAAGCTGCAGTGATGGCGCCGTTTCTTTGGCAACTGAAAATTTCAGAAGAAAGAAGGACGATGAATGGAGAAATGTCAAAGTGTCACTTCTTCCCTTCTTTCTTCTTCCCAACAGCCTCACAGCTGCTCCTAATGGAGTGAAGGGTGAATGTTCTGGGCAGCAGGAAATGCTGTAATTCTGTGGCACTCCCACAGAGCTCCCTAATGCCTCAGCCTAGATGCCTTTTAGAGTCTCAGCTGCTGCCACACCACATCTGGTTCAAGAACAAGCAGTGGCTGATTGAATAATTCTGCCCTATTGGTTTGGATATAAATTTAGTTTTAAATTCTTGCAACGGTTATTTATAAGTGATTGAAATCAGTTGAGTCTTATTGTTAACCTGTTTGTCTTGCTCCTGTAAACTACCCTGAGTCTATTATAGTGGCAATAATAACAATTTAAAAACTGCAGGTCTCTCCATCATCTAAGCTAAGATCAGTAATATATAGCCCTATCTTTTAACTTGTCACAACTGCAGCAGCCAGCTATTGAGTGGGGTGCTAGACTGGGCAGACACAATACCTGTGCTTAAGCAATTGCACTTGTTGCCAATCAGCTAATAAGGAAGACTCGAAGAAAAGTTGGCTTTTCAACCCCCCTTTCTCACCCATTTAAGGGGACTTAAAGCAGCTGACAAAGCTTTCTGTTCTTCTCCCCACACCAGACACCCTGTGAGAGCTCAGAGGAGAACTGTGACTAGCCCAAGGTCACCCAGCTGGCTTTATGGGGGAGGGCGGAATCGAACTTGGTATTCCCAGATAAGAGTCCAGCTCCTTAACCACTAGACCAAGCTGGCTCACTGGAGGTTTTAATGCTTGGAATAAATGGTCTTAAAGAAAATTGGAACCAGGGTTCTTGTTTGATCCTCATTATGGATCAGTAAGATTAACGGATTCAAGTGGGAAGATTCTGCTATGAGTAAGACCAGTCATTGAATGTCACCTTGCTGTGCCCTGCAGGAGGGACTTATTTGTGGTGGCATCCACACTTTGGAATTATTTCCTTTCAGATGATAATAAAGCACTTAGTATGGAATCTTTCAGGTGTCTACTGACCCTTAATATGTTGACCCATCTGTTTCCATTGTGAATAAGTGTCTATATTCTAATCTCCAGTGAGTATTGAGGTTTTATTATTATTTTAATATTTTGCTGTTTTGGTTTATTTTAGCCTACTTTGTAGGTCATACTGTAGACCGCTCTGGGATCTTATGTATTAAGGAAAGAAACCTGAGATGCCACAGGTTTGCATTATGATTAAAAATTTATCTGAATAAGTCTACGTTTGCAATTTGTAATTTTACCAGAGGTACTGAAGGTATTCCACATTTTAAGACAGTATAATTGACACTATAAACATATTTGTATTGTTAATATTTCTAAAATGTATTGGTAGCCTTCCTGGTAGATGCCAGAAAGGGGGGTGGGGGACGGACTCAACACAGTATACCATAAAACAACTACTGTATACCAAAATTAAAAAAGTTAAAAACAGGCAACCTCCTCCCGATAAAACAGTAAACAATCTAAAGCTATCAACAAACTAAATATAGATTATAAAACCACAGGCCACATTCCCATTATAAGCTTATTTCAGTTTCAAAACGTTTTCAATCCTCGCAGTTCCCACGTAAGGTTGCCTTAACACGCTTTCCATGTGTTAAATCGCCCCAAAGCATTGTAAATGTTAATCCTCATTTCAACAGGTCTCACTCCGGTTTGTGCGTTTGAAACGTTTTTCATTTTTTACTGTGGAAACCATACCATGTTAAGGGATGAGAATGCTTGTTTAGGGTTTCCCTTCCCCAATAGCTTGCTTCCAAAGATAGTGATTTTACTGTAAAAACCCACCCCTTAAAGCAGCCGTTACACTGTAGCAATCTACCCTCTTCACACCTGATAACAATGTTGCAAATTTGTGAAAGTTCTGACCTTTAAAAAAGGGAAAGGAAAGCAGCTGCAGGTTCTGTTTCTAAGGCTGTGACTGTGGAGTGAGTGGGCAAAGGGGGCTTGAGTTGCCATTGCTGCTGTGTGCCCTGGGCAATGGGGAGAGGAGGGGAAAGAATCGCTGGCTGCCCACTGCCGTTTTTCCTCCATCCAGGTGAGCGGCAGCCACCCAGCCACCCAACTAGGCTCCGTGAAGGGGTCCCTTATGGGTGATGCGTCCATGCCAAGAGGAAGAGGGCAGGGCAGCCCCGAAAAGCGGCTTTTAAAAAGTAGCCACTTGAGTCCCCCCTTGAGTCACGTACGGCAAGTATGGTCCTCTGACTCTGGATCAAATGTGATTAAGTTAAAAGTAATGGGATCAGGCAAATTCGCGTTTGCATCCGGTTCTATTATTTCAGTTTAGGGAAACCGAATTAAGCTTATAATGGGAATGCGGCCATAGAGTCCCAAACTCTGAGAAGGTGGGAGGACAGCAGATTGCATGTGTGTATGAGAGAGATGATGCTGGGCAAAATTAAACCAAGCAGAAGGGGAAGAAAATGGTCAGGGTGGACAGATAAGGTCAAAGAGACTACTGAAATATCCTTGAAAGAATCTTAGGCCCTTTCTGTGCACCTTATTCTAGTTTATCTCTCAGTAGGGACCTGCCATCTGCATGGTAGTACAGACTATTGGCAGGCCTCACCCTGAGTCTCCTGTAGACTGCACTAGCATGTGGACAGCAGGCCCCTATTCTAGGACATAATCTGGAATAAGGCTCTGTGAAGAAGGGTTGTATTTGCATGTAGCAAAATGTGAACATAAGAACATAAGAGGACTATGTCGTAAAGGGACTCAAGTTCACATCTTTTCTGTAATCCACGGTTTCTAGTCCAGAATGTTCACGAGACAGGGAGGGGAAGAGAGCCGTGTGAACGATCCCACCAGCAAGGCATTTGTAAGCTGTCTCAGAGTGCCTTTCCCCATTCCTTCCTGTGTGTGAACAAAGTTGTACAAAAGGCAGGGCAAGATGGTAAGTGCCTGTGTGCATAGTCACTGGGAACCAACAACACCTAACAACTACTGTGACAGAGGAGACAACCTGAGGATTAATTATGAGATCACCGCATTATCATTAAGTGAAGCCAAGTGGAACAATGCCTTAGAGCACTTTAAAAGCCTGCCAAAAGAAAGAAAGAAAGAAACCGATTGTCAACGTTCTGATCCTGTTTTCATGAACAGACTGAATTAAGTCAATTAAAAAAGCAGAAGGAGAGACATAAGGATCCTGACAGTTCCAGTCATCTATGGGAGAACACTGCAAGAATTATTAATGGTGGGGGCTTTGAACTCCTCTCTAGCCTTTCCTTTTCTCTGAGATTGTTATATAATTATAATTGCAACATAATATAACCAGGGACTCAGGAATGGTTTTCTGTATTAGAGTACATAAGTTTATAAAGCCTCTAAAGGGGGGAAAAGTGCAATAATGCTTGCTCTATAAATTCAAACTACAGGTGAAGAAACCATTCCAACACATTTAGTTGGCTGAGAAATGTACACTAACCTGCGGTGGCAGCACTAATAGTGAAGAATACATAATTCATTGGGATGACTGCTGCAGCAGAATAGAGCTTCATTGCTTGATTCAGGAATCTGAGGAAGTCAATGCATTTTCACAATCAGGGCAATAAGTATTCATAATACAGAACATGGACAGGCAAGTTGCAGAAGAGATATTCTGAACTGTGGCTGATATGTGTTAAAAAAAACATACCTCAAAACACGAGCATTCTGATCCTTATAGAATTGTATATTTCAGTGCGGGAAAGCAAGAAATAATTTATTCTCACCCTAACCACACCGTAGGGCAAACTCTATGTAATGACTAAGGCCGGCTTCAGACACTGGCCGAATACCTCTCTAACAAGTGATATTCTGGAGTATTGCCCCTCCCAGAATAATTGCTTGATGGCTAGACAACACAGGGCCTGGTACTGGCTGTGCACATTGTGGTGATATGCACATCCAAGTATTTCATCCACACAAAATATCCAGAAGTGTGCGATTGCCACCACAGCCCATCTTTTTCAGCCTCCGGCCTTGCACAGTGGTCCACGTGGTAAGGTATAGCACTATTTTGGAGAGGCCTAAGAGATTTTCTGAGAAGAATTTTACCTCTGCCAAGAACTTACCTGGTAGCCTTTGTCAAACCACTAACTTTTAGCCGCAGAACCTAATTTGCAGTAAGCAGGTACTGTCTGAAACTTTGGAAAGCTAATAATAATAATACCAGATGCTGATACATAATTTAGCTCTGTTTCCAGATAACAAGGCTGCCTCCAAGTTATGAGTGCTTAATAGCAGAAACAGCACGCAGAACTTTTGGGATAAGCAGAAATCTGTCACGATGAAAGGAAGAGGGGAGAATAATTTACTAATGCCATGTGGACAGTTTATGAGTATGATTAGCATTTTTACACAAATTTTAATTATTATTATTTTTAAAATAATCAGTCACAGAAGAATAGCACATAAAAAAGGAAGGGGAGCATGGAGATGGGGAAGCAGGCTTTAAAGAGAACCGGAAACACACACCCTCGCCTCCCTTGAGTGACACAATGGCATCCAGTAAGAAAGAAGATAGATTTGACACAGCAAAAGGGGTGGAGACCAAGAGTTCCGTGGAGGAGGCTCAGGTTGATCATGGAGAAAGCTGTGAGCAATGCAGCCCAAAGCGAGGGCAGTCCGAGGATGACCTATAATGATCTAGGTGTGAACAGAGCTGGTATGACCTCAGTTTGAATTATGAATAGGACATCCTGCCTTATACTGGTGTGACCAGGGCCCAAGTGTTCCATGAAGGAAGCTCAGATTGATCGTGGAGAAAGGTGTGAGTGATGCAGACCAAAGTGAGGAACACCTGAGTATGACCTGTAATGATCTAGTTGTGAACAGATCTGGTACAACCTCAGTTTGAATTATGAATAGGATGTCCTGTCTCATGTAGGTGAGACCAGGGCTTTTGAGCCTAGCAAATTGTTTGTAAAAACACTCAAAGATCATCTAATTGGTAAACAGACACACAAATGCACACATTAAAAGAAAACAAAAACTCAGAGAGAACACCACATTCTTGAAGAGTTTGTTCAGAGTCTGGATACAGAAGTCCAAATCTCATGCATACATATTTTAAATCTGTTTTAGGAGTATTCTATATATTCTGTCTTTTGATTGTTGTGACCTGCCTGGTGAATAGAATATACATTCACAAATAAATAAATAAAATGATGTGCATCCTTTATACAGAGCAGTCTTCCAAATGGTCTACTGATACAACATTAAAGCCCAACTTCTGATCTGTTTTAGACATTAAGAGTGACTGTAGTTATTTTAGCAACTGTTGAGCAGTCTCCATGGAGCTTTAAAAATAAAATAAAATAAAAAAATCCTGCATATTCATGGAATAGTCAGGATTTCAAAGTCACTGCAAACACCTCATTACTTCTGGCCATTTGTTCCAGGGTTGGTCTGAAGAAATCCAACTCAAATGCACAAAGACATTGCACAAGAAAATTAAAGTGTGTAGGTGGGGGTAGTGGAAGCTAAAAAGGAGAAAAAGGGGAAAGGGAGCTAAGGCAGGTTAGTGGCTATCCATGTGTCAACTGAAAGGTCTATGGTTCCACTTGTATTTCAACTATGAGCATACCAAAAACTCTAAGTAAAGCCTGGGTCAGACCTTTAGTTTAAAACGACTTCAGGTCATCTTCAGGTCATGTTACTCACGTTATTTTTATTCAATTCATTTTCCAAGACGGCTTACCCCTGTTAGATTGTTTTAACCAGAGTCCTCTTTTCCGGAGGACTCAGTCCATCCTGACATGCCAGGCCATCTTCTTTTCCTCAGTGTGAGTGGAGGGACAGGCTAAAGGAGGCTGAACTGTGCTGTGGTGGGCAGGCTCCAGTCTTTCCTTTCAGCCAATGTCTAGGGGAGGGCGGCACACACAGAGTTCTTGAGGCACCTCCTGTTCTCTCCCTGGTTTATGTGTATGATTCCTCTGTCATTTTTATGCAAATTTACTCTTCCTCAGTGTGAGCAGGGGGACGGGATAGAGGAGGCTGAACCATGCTGTGTTGGGTGGGTCCAGCCTTTCCTTTGGCCAATTGGCTCATGCAGAGTTCATGAGGTACCTCCCCTCCCCTTCTCTCCTCAGTTTATGTGTATACAGTAATGCATCTATCTAGCATTTTTATGCAAATTTATTATTTTAAAGAATTAATCACACGGAGAAGAAAAGCACATAAAAAAGGAAGGGGGTATGGAGGTGGGGGAGCAGGCTTTAAAAAGAACCACAAACACACACCCTCACCTCCCTTGAGTGACACAATGGCATTCAATAAGAAAGGAGATATATTTGATACAGCAAAAGGGGTGGAGAGCCCAGAGTTCCCTGGAGAAGGCTCAGGTTGATCACAAAGAAAGCTGTGAGTGATGAAGGCCTAAGGATGACCTATGTGTGATCAGAACTGGTACAACCTCAGTTTGAATTATGAACAGGATGTCCTGTCTCATATAGGTGTGACCAGGACCTAAGTTGTGATTAAGAACCAAGAACTCTTGCTGGATCAGAAGAAATAAGTGTTTGCCCATTCTTGCCGCTGCCCTCCTGGGATTAATACATATGCAGAAGCATGCTTTTGCCTGCTTTTTAACATCGCACTAAGATTATTACCAAAAATACTGGTAAAATATTAGTTTTAGTAGATATATACATTCCGCTACATTGGCTTCCACGCTGTTTATTCCTGTAGTGACTACACAATAGCTGGTATTCATCAACTCCAAATTCCCTCCCCATTTATATTTGCTTCCTTTCTAAGGATATCCAGTGGCATCCATAACCTCACTAACCACGATTAGGGCTAATGAGTAGCCTAGAAACTGTGGCAGGTGAGCTAATGATTAGCTAGGTTTCTGGTTCTACATGGAGCTGTGACTTGCCTGAAGTAACAGACACATATCTGAGAGTGTTCACAAGAAATCTAAAGGGAAGAGAGAATTTTAATAAGTATTCCCTGTATAGGTTTCTCCAACTAGAGAGAGGAAATTCTAGAATCTTCTTTAGATCCTGGAACTGCCTCTTGCTGCCCCTGCCAAATGCTGGACTCTTACCTCTATTTGATGTTTCTTTGTGGGAAGTGCCCACCCACTTCCCTTTGTTATTTTTCAAGTGCTTGCTGCAAACGGATATTTTGCAAAAGGAAGGATTCCACGAAGAAACGCCAATCATTTTTATGAAAAGCCCAGCATCATCGCTGGGATTTCCTTAATAGCAATTTAGCTGTTTCTTGCTTGACTAATCCAAGACTACACTGGGACTGAGATGAAAATGTGTGGCAACCTCAGTACAGTCCCAGGAACTTCACAGGTTTTTCTTGTGTCTGGAGGCACCTCATGATGAGCTATATCTGTTGAAATTCTCTCTTCCGTGTAACTATTAAAGGTGCATGAGCTCTGTCCTTCTTTCCGTCTGGAGGTACCCTTACAAAGTGGATCCTTTTTGCTTTGGCTGTGTGACACTTGCAGTAATTCCTGGACAGATATTGCTTGATAATAGTGATCCATGCTCTGGAAACTTCAAGGCTGGACTTGGGCACTCAGTGGGGAAAAAAGCATCTCAAAAGTGACGTGGAGGTTGCGATCCGTGGGAGAGCATGCGTGGTATGCCTTACTGCACTATATTGCATTGAATATGATTTAGCTTATTGTATTATGATTAAGGTCTTTGTAATATGTTTGTGTTTATCTATGTCAAAAAGGATTATGAAAAAAAGTGGCTTAGAGATAGCAGCTGCCATGTGCTAGTGTTTCAGCCCTGTAGCCGGGAGGTGCGGACGGCATTCAGGGCAGAGGGGGGGCACCCCCAATTTTTTGCCACCCTCAAAATTTTTAATTCACAAAATGTGACAGCCCCCCAGATTTGTGACTGCCCCATCCCATATATACGGAGCTGGCTCAAGGCCTGTGGCGTTCCCATTTCACCTCTAATCCACATCAAAGTCCAGAAATTCACTTCCAAAGTTCACTTTCTGGCCTTACACATAGAGATGGGATGAGAATTCTAGCTACCACCTCTACGCTGCTTTTGAGCCACTTTTTAATGTGTGTGGATGCAGCCTGTATACAGCTGTTTGCAGCTTATTACTGGGACAGATTTATGGTTTTGCTACTGATTTAGACTAAGTAATTTGGAACCAGGGGTGCTTCCGCATTTGCCGCCAAAAAACAGATCAAAGAAGATCTGTTTTTCGGCGAGCTGTCTTCCGGAAGATCCGTTCCAAAAAGGGACGGATCCGAAGGGCCCTCGCACATCCAAAAGTCAGCCAGATTCCTGCGCTGCCGATGCCACCCCCAGAGCCACAGGACTGGAGTATGAAGGGTGGAAGGAGGCAAACTGGCCTGCTTCGGCCCTCCCCAAGATGGTGGCCATAGGGACATCCATCCCTTTGCCTGGCCATGTGCGGAAGCGTCCTGCTTCCACACGGATCCAGGCGAAGGGACCGATTGAAGACCTAATTTTTAGGTCTTCATTTTAATCTGGTTTTCGGTGGCAAGACCCATTTTAGAAACAGATCTTGCTTGTGGAAATGCAGAAGCAGCCACCTCCAAGGACCCAGAAAGAGGTCTCCAGTGCGGAAGTGAAGTAGGTAAGGCCGCATCTCCATTACAAGCTTATTTCGCTTTCCCTAAACCGAAATAATAGAACTGGATGCAAACGCGAATTTGCCTGTTGCCATTACTTTTAACTTAATCGCGTTCGATCCGGATTCTGAGGATCGTACGTGGCGTACATGACTCAAGGGGGGACTCAAGTGGCTACTTTTTAAAAGCCACTTTTCCGGGCTGCCCTGCCCTCTTCCTCCTGGCATGGACGCACCACCCATAAGGGACCCCTTCATGGAGCCTAGCTGGGTGGCTGGGTGGCTGCCGCTTCCATGGATGGAGGAAAAATGGCAGTGGGCAGCCAGCAATTCTTTCCCCTCCTCTCCCCATTGCTCAGGGCACACAGCAGCAGCGGCAACTCAAGCCCCTTTGCTTTAAACATTCACACAGAACATCAGCTGCTTTCCTCCCTTCCTTTCCCTTTCTAAAGGTCAGAACTTTTAGAATTGCTCAAAATTGCATCATTGTTATCAGGTGTGTAGCGATCGCTGTTAAGGGTGAATTTTTACACTGAAATCACTGTCTTTGGAAGCAAGCTATTGGGAGAGGGAAACCCTAAACATGGATTCTCATCCCTTAAAACGGTAGGTTCCCCACAGTCAAAAATGTAACACGTATCAAGTGCACGAACTGGAGTGAGACCTGTTGAAATGAGGGTTAACATTTACAACGCTTTGGGGTGATTTAACACGCGGAAAGCGTGTAAAGCCAAACTGACGTGGGGTCTGCGAGGCTTGAAACCGTATTGAATTCGATATAAGCTTGCAATGGGGATGCGGCCTAAGTGTTTTAAATGTGTTTTAAATGTATGTTTAATCCGGTTTCAGCAGCCAGTGTGGAAACACCCCAGGTTATCTAGAGCTATGTCTTGGTCTAGATAAATCCACATGATCTGCCAAGGCAGTTTTCCTGGTCGCATTGCCACCTGTAGGGATACAAATGCCTATGCTGTGATGCTCAGTTTTAAGAACATTATTCCTTCTGGAATATTATAGGCATATGCTGGTTGTTGACTAAATGACTTGGCTTGAATGCTCAATATTGTTTTTATAGTTTTGATTTTATTCCACTTTTATTGTGTCAATTTTACACATCTTTTATTGTTTTGACTTTTTTCTTTTGTTACTCCGAACCACCCTAGGATTTTTAATAAAAGGTGATATAAAAGAAGTTTTCAATAAACCAAGAAACCCCTTTTAAATCCATCTAAGTCCACGGCTTTTGCCACATTCTCTGGTGGAAAACTATAGGGTGTTAATTCTTTTGACTGTACTGAACCTCCTGCCAATCAGCTGATTAGATGATCCCAAGTTCTAGGTTTATAGGAAGGTGGAAAATCTTTCTATCTGCATTCTTCACACTGTGCATAATTCTACAAAACTCAGCATTTTTCTTTCCTCAGCCTTTTCCCCCTAAGTCAGAAGTCCTCACTCCTTGAAGTCTTTCACTGTAGGGAAGTATGTGTGCCTTCTTCGTAATCAGTTGGGAACACAGGGCCTTTCTGCACTGGACTTTATTCTGGGATATACACAGGCCCCAGAATATTTTTTTAATTTTTGCCAGTTGGTTAACTTTTGTGGACTTGTTCATTTCAAAATGGAGAGGTATTGCTTTTTTGTTACTGAAGTGTATCCCAGCCTGTGTCCAAGAAACTCAGGATGAAACCTATAAGAAATGCTCTATTGGATCACAGCTAAGCCCCATGTAGTCCACCAGTCTGTTTTCTTAATGGTCAACCAGCAGGACATGGGCACAGTTTGCTCTGCTTGCAACCTCTCAGTGGTTAGCCTTTGGAGGCATGCCATCTACTACTGCCATTAGGGTTGACAGCTGCTGATAGCTCTGGCTCTTTCTACACTAGTCCTTATTCGGGATAATATCCTAGAACAGGGACCTGCCATTTGCATTCTGATGCAGACTGTAAGAGGCCCCACCCGAGAACTGCTGTAGTCTGCATTAGGATGCAGATGGCAGGTCCCTGTTCCAGGATATAATGCCTCAGTGCAGAAAGAACCTCTGAATTCCATGAACTGGTTCAAACCTTTCTTTAAACAATGCAAGCTGGCAACCAGCAACAAATCCTAAAGTTGATCTATGTGTTGTGTGAAAAAAAAATCCCTTTCTTGTCCAGGGTTGTCCAGGGAACCAGTTCTAATTTTTTGGGAAAGGGAGAAAATGTCTCCGTTTAGTCCATACTTTCAATAATTTTATACACTTCTATCATGTCTCCTTTTATTCATCTTCTTTCTAGATTAGGAGCCCCAAATGTTGCAACCTTTTATCACAAACGGCCTCCTCTGGTTCCTTGATCATTTTAATTGCCCTCCTCTGAACTTTTTCTAATTCGTTTTGAGATGTGTGACCAAACTGTACACAATATTCAAGCTGTTACATCATTGATTTGTATTATATTAGAACAACTATTTTCAATACCATTTTTATTAACTCTTACATATCGTTGACCTTTTTTTATAGCTGATGCACACTGTGTTGGACACTTTCACCAAACTGTCTACCATTAATCCAAGAGCTTTTTCCTGATCAGCTTCAATCTGCATCATTTTACACTTGTCTACATTAGGGGAGTTGTAGCAGATAAGAATGTACACAGACAAATTCCCATTTGAAAAATCAATTGAATGTTCAAATTTGCAAATGTTTGCATCAAAGCCAAAATATGGACTTTTGAACATCCAAACTGAACAAGGTTCCCGGGGCACTAATAGGAAAATTAGTGTGAGCGCCAATCTCCTCTCCAAATAGCCCAGGACCATCCCCATGCACAGGCTCAGCTTGCAAAGCAATGTGTGCCGAACCCCCAAGTGGTGCCCAGACAGGTTTTTTCCAGTACTAAATTTAGTCCTGGTTTGGTCCAGCTTTGGATGATTTGGTCAGCAGAAATTGGACCAAATCTAAAATGCTTGGGGACACCTCTTGCTGAACCCAATTTTGGTTCAGACCAAACATACATGGGGACACACTCCTAGAGAACCACTGGAGTAAAAAATAACACTGAGCCTAGCAGAGACATAATTTAAGATGATGAGAGGCATGTCTCCATCAAACAAGGTAATTTGGTTCATCCTATTAACGGGGATTGGAAATAGATCTGCAAAGTGCAGGCAGCGGCCAGGCACGCAACATGTAGGTACTGGGCCAGAAGAGCTTTCCCTTGATTCCTGCATCAGCCTTTTGCAATCTTCTGTCCTCCATAAATTTTAGTCCACAATTCCTACAAGCCGAACAGGTTGGGGATTCCAGTCGAAAACATCTGGAGGGTACCAGAGTGTCAAAAGCAAGTTAGGATTATCAAGTGGTGTTCCTGCTGTTTTTCTGCCCCTGTAATGTCTTGAAGTAATGAGAGTGAAGAAACATATGGCACAATGAGGCTTAGCAGATCATGAGTCTGACAAGACATTACAGGAATTTAGTGAAGAACTAGGGAGGAAAAGGCCATTTTGAGCAGCAACTGTCTTTGTAACTTCTATTGTTGTCCTAGGAATTATTATACTTTCCCATCATCTTCAAAACCAGTTGATCAGTGAACAGACCTTTAAATCAACCAAATCCTAGCTGGAATGTTATGGTCCAGGACTAGAATACAGCCATATTTAAAAAATGAGCCAGCTGTTCCATGGAAATTCATTCATGTAGTAAGTAGAAAAGATAAATTATCTTGCTTGTACTTGTGAATACAAAGCAAAAGAAGAAGAGCTGCTGAAATTAGCCTTAAGAAGAGCTGGATATCAGTTTTATTAGTGACCTAAAATGCTACAGGAAATATCAGAATGAGAAAGCAGCATGAAAAAAGTTGGATTCTGTTGTATTATTATTATTATTATTAGTTTATTTCTAAAGCGCTGTACATGTACTCAGCGCTGTACAAAGTAAAATAATCAAAGAGTAAAAAGTAAAAAGAGTAAAACCTGCCATTGGCGTACAATCTAAAAACAGTAATAACATACAATAACAGAGAAAATGATTAAAATAGACAGCAGAGCATTAATAGGCAGACTCTCCTGGGTGGGGAGAGTAAAGTCACATAAAGCCTGGGAATGCTTCCCTGAACAAGGTTGTCTTCAGCTCAGATTTGAAAGAAGAGAGTGAGGTAATAGTGCGTAATCGAGGGGGAAGGCGGTTCCAGAGATAGGGGGAGGCAAGAGAAAAGGGACGAATCCGAGATGGGGCGGTGGAAATTCTAGGCTGAGCCAAAAGACCTTGGTTACTAGAGCGCAGGGGACGGGAGGGGGCATAGGGAGAAAGAAGAGCAGAGAGATAATAAGGAGTGAGGTTGTGGGGATGTTTTTTTGGCATTTGATTCAATACGAATCGAATGTTCAAAAATCCATATTCATAGGAATAGATTGCATTTGAATGTGGTAAAATTCTATTTGATACAAATCTATTTGTACGTATTTGTATGAACATTCGATACATATCTGATACAAACAGATACAAATCTGATACGAACAAATATGGATCTGATGTGAACAGATACGTATCTGTTCTATTTCCCCAGCTTAACAAATGTTTGAACTATTCGTACGAATGTCCGGAAACATTTGTATTTGTTTGAATGTTAGCATAGGAATATTGTAACATTTTATTTGAGTTCAAATGTCGGAATTCGGCCAAATTCGGCCAAATTTTGAATGTTACAAATATTCATGCACATTCCTACTCTGTTGGTCTGACATTCATGGAAAATGAAAAAGTGCACACAGAAAAATTTGCACAATTAGTTAACAACAAAATAAACCATTGTGTTCATTGTGTCAGAGCAGGAGGCTGATTGGCATGACACTCCAAACACTGCCGGTTGGGAGGCAGAACAGAAGGGGTAATAGATTCAAGGTATCTAATGCCCCTTCTCCTAATCTCTTCTGCCTCACATCACCATATCTCCCCCTGTTCCAATTCTCCCCTCTTGCCCTGCTTTGGCACCTGGTCCCTCCCAGAGAACTCACCTAAATACATACTCACACAAACTAGCACACACACACACACACACATAGTATGGTCCCTCCCACAGAAACTCACCCAAATGCAAGCACATATACAAACACTAGCACACCCAATGCACACCAGCACACGCTCACACACAGCAATACATCCACATATATACAAGAAAGCTAAAATAAAAATATCCCAAGATTTTCCCCTTCTGACTAGGCTTATGACTCGCAGAGCTTGGCTATGCAAATGCACATCGCTAAGAATGTCGATGGAGAGAGGCAGAATGGAGCTGACCTCTTTTTGTTCAGGAACGCAGGTGCAAGTCAACGAAAAGGCCAAGATGGAGTGATCTCTTCTCCCTCTGCGTTTTTAAACTAGCAGGGCTAGGCAGGCAGGTTGTAAACCCGCCCTGAGACCCTTCGGGTACAGGCCGACATAAAAATTAAATAAACAAGAAGAATAAGAAATAGCAAATGCAGCTACATTAATAAGGAAGCAAACTAGTACAAGAGTTTAAACATACTTTAAAGATAACTTACTTGACTTGGAAAAGGCATGTTGATATCATCAGAATGAGCATAAGATAGAAAATTGGGTAGACTAGTTGCATGATCCCCTGAACAGAGAGTGTGATCATGGTTGCCACAGCTTTTGTTGAAATTATGGTTATAGATGCTGGGAAAGAAAAAAAATTTGGTTAAGACATGCAAATTGCCTAAATGTCTCCTGCACTAATATATAAATATGGCTGCTGCCAAGGAGGACTGGGATTGAAGCAGATGCAAAATGTATTTGTTGTTTGTTGTATAATAATTTATTTCCATAGAAGTCACTGCTGGATATTAGCTGGATCATCATGGCCTTATTATTCTCAGCTGCATATCAGAATAAGGCCGCAATCCTATATAAATTCACCCGCAGAGCAAATTCCTACTGGATTTCCAAAGAACTTCTGTGTAGACATACATAGGGTCACTCCATGTCAGTATCATTTAGTTCCCACGGAAATCAGTGAGCTAAAAACCACAATTAATTTATTTTTATTGACTTCAGTGAGACTTGGGCTGTGGTCACACCTTCACTTTAAACTTTCTTCAGTCCATCTTCAGGTCTGACTGCTCACACTTTTTCTATTGTGGACTTTCCAGCCTCCATGTGGACTTTCCTAAATGGAAAGTCCCCAAATAAAACAGATATGAAAAGGCGTGAGCACGCACATATACAAGATGGACTGAAGGTTTAAAGTGAAGGTGTGGCCATGGCGCAGGAGACAGTAGAGGACAGAAAGAACTGGCGTACTAGAGACAAACGTGGCTTAGCAATTGAACCACTACTAAGTCAAGGCTGATGCATTATCTGTGTTGTGTTGTTTCCATATTTGCAGCATGTCCAAATCCATGAAGTAGAGTGAAGCAATATACAGAATCTTTCATCATTGCAGTCTTGTGATCTTTCGATTGCTCTTTTCTTCCACAGAAGCAACTACAGCTGCTCAGCACCTCTTTCTAATACGTGTACCAAGACTGAACAATGGGAGATAAACCTAGGCGAGTACAGTGTTGGCATGCAGCTTTATGGAAACAGAGTCAAGCAATGTAAAATAAAAATTTCCAATAAAACTCACCATTTCCGCCCTTCCTGCTGACAGCTATATTGCTGGAAGGTGAAGATATTAAAGCTGACAGTATTATCAGAGACGGCGGGACCATTTCCACCCAGGTTCTATATAAGTTTAACGATCAGGCATAGGAAGCTCCTAAGAGCCTCTTTAAAGATTAAATACAAAAAAATGGTTCTTCTGGTTAACACAGCACCAAAGAGGGATGAATTGGTTTTGCTGACTCTGATAACTGATCCCATTTAGCTAGCAACGCAGCAGCTGAAAAGTGACATCATTTTCAACAGCAGGAAGCACAGAAATCCCATTCAGTCTCTCCCGTTTCACCTCTCCAGCCTACCATATTGTAAATTTCAGATTAGGCATAAAGCAAGGTGCTTCTCAGTAACGTAGTTTCCAGAGCTGCATCACCCAAAGCTTTTGCAGATTTATGCTGTGCACTTTTCTGCTTTCTGCTTCCAGACTAGTGCAAATTAAATCATACTCTAACATATGGAACACCAGCTTTTGTGCTTATTAAGTCTGATGCAACTGCAAGTATGAAAAAATATCAACCAACTTTACCTGTTAACACTGTACATAGGGGAAGTCAAAGAATGCAGGTACTTCCAGAAAGACCCTTTGTGTCCCATAAGGACATAAGAGGAGCCCTGCTGGATCAGGCCACAGCCCATCTAGTCCAGCATTCTGCCTCAGGCAGCGGTCCACCGTTTATTTTATTTTTATTTCTTACTTATATTTCTATCCTGCCCTGTACCCAAAGGTCTCAGGGTGGGTAACAACCTTTAAAACAGCAAATTACAAGTCAGTATATATTAAAAACAATAAAATACATAAAAACGATTTAAAAAACAATTCAACACATCTTCTGGGCATCTCAGGCAGACAACAAAGGCAAAACCTTCCTCTGCTCTATACGCCTGAAAATAGTTGTTGGAGGCATCCTGCCTGCCTCTTCAACCCAGATTAAGCACCTAGGCGTCCATTCTAATAGCCATTGATAGACTTGTTCTCCATGCATTTATCTATCCAAGCTGGTTGCTTCTGTCGCCTGTCCTGGTAGTAAATTCTACAGACCAATAAGCCTCTCGGTGAAATAAAAGTTCCCCTTGTCAGTCCTAACTCTCCTGTCTATCAGCTCCATCGAGAAACTTTTGTTTACTTAGCTGCCCTCCAATATGGCTCTCTGCTCTCCTGCAGCAAGCAAACCTCTCACCCGGTCAACATGATGCCTTATCTTCCCACTGGGAAGATAACAATGGCAGTTATTATTTTTAGCAGCATCATATGTCATATAGGCCACCTTCTTATGCAAGCATACACCACTCACTGCACGTCATTTCTATAACCTTCCTTTCAATAGGTTTCGTTCAAAGGAACTCTCCAGGGACTGTAGAGCATTTCCACAATTTTTATTCTTCTAAACTAATAACTCTGATGTGAAAACAGTGAAACCAAGATAGTAGTTTGACTCATAAACACATATTCAATTTGCTCTTACTAAAGTTCCAAGCAGAAAATATGTACGCACACAGGAGTGCAGAGACAGAAGCTGAAGAGGCCTCCTCAGAAAGTGCTAGGCCTGCTAGTGCATGTTGAGGTAGCTTCTGAGAAGCTCCATCTGCACTTGTAGGAGGCATTTCCACACCAGAAACATCTCCTGCTTTTGAGGTCATCTGTAGTGCCGCACAAGTGTGTTGGCACATCTGGTGATCTGGATCACTAGCACAGGAACATCAGGTGATCTGGAACACTAGCACACACGTGTGGTGCTCCACCGTTGTCCCAGTGACAGTGCCGGCGCACGTGCAGTTGCGCCAGCCACCAGGACAAAGATGGCAGCACTCAGACATGTGTCCAGACCTCCAGGAGGTCTATGAACGCATAGGGGGAGAGACTGCATACACTAGCACTCACAAATGTGAATGCTAGTGCACACCAGTGTGGACTATTCCCATTGCCCAGATGGGACAGTAACTCACAAAACGCTTATTGGCATAACAAATGCATCAATCCCCCTCTATGTACTAGTTGTTGGAAACTGAAGGGTTGTGGCAAAAATCTGGATAAAGAAAAGAGTTATTCCTTTAATTTAAATGGAGATAACTCTAATTTGTTCCAAACCCACCCAAAATACTTAATGTCTGCAGAAAAGGTTGTGCAACATAAAATAGAAGGAATAACAATTTCTGACACTAAATCTAAAATAAGACTAAAGATTAAAGATTTAATTAAAGATTTAGGCCCACATTTTGTTGCCCAAACAAAAAAAATTCAGCTACAGTACTATATTTTGTTTGTCATGTGGAAAAACGGGGAATCCTTTTTCCTAGATTGCAGATCTTATAACTGAAAATGTTAGTTATATGAAATGAGATAATAATAAGTGAAAAACAGGATAGTGAGAGTATGAATTATGGGGGGGAGGTTGTTTACTGGATTTGCATAGAGTTCAACAAATAAAGATGTAGCATTTAAGGTTGTAGTGCCCCTAAGTTAAACTGGTACAGACCTCTGAGTGCTCATGTGTAAAGGCAGAATTTCATAAATGAACATATAATTTCAAGATGTTGCATCTGTGTGCAGAATCTCTTGTCTTGGGAAATCAGGAAGCACTAAACTTTCCTGGGAGAAATAACGCTGGTGAACTACTATGAAAACTAATTAAGTAAAAGTAATCAAAACTTTCTAAAATTACTTGTAAAAGATTCAGCAGCTGTAGCAGTTCTCCAAGTTGCAGAAGAAGAATTAATATTCAGTACAGCATTCTCTAACGTGAATGTACAAGACAGGTGGGCAGTATTGTTGAACTCTGATAGACATTCTAGAATCAGGATGCCTTCAGATGAGTGTTAAAACCCATGATTCTCCCAGGACAATTGAGAATGTCACCACACATATCCATGGCATTCCCAATACAGTCCTGGAATATCAAAGCAATATCCCAGAACATTGCTATTATGGGAAATCTGGGTTTCCCATAATGCAATTGTTTACTAGTGTCTGCCTGCTGCTTCCATAATTGTTTCTCTTAAAATCACATGGATGCTAGCCAAGCACGAGAGGAAAAAACAAAGCTAAGTGGCAGGCACTTGGTTAGCGCACAAGGAACAATCATGGAAGAGGAACAATCATGGAAGCAGCAGGCGAAGACAAGAGCCCATGGTTGCCTCCTGAATCTGGAGGGCTGGTGAAAAGCAATTGTAGCGTCTTCTTCAGATCCCACTGCTGCCATCATGGCCCTGGTCACGCCTTTAGTTTAGCACGACTTCAGATCGTCTTCAGGTCATGTTACTCACATTATTTTTATTGAATTCATTTTCCAAGCTGCCCTATCCCCTTTTCCAGAGGAATCAGCCCATCCTGATATCTCAGGCCATCTTTGCTTCCTCAGTGTGAGCAGGGGGAAAGGCTAAAGGAGGCTGAACTGTGCTGTGGTGGGTGGGGTCCAGTCTTTCCTTTTGTCTCACATCTAGTGGAGGTCTGTCCATGTAGAGTTTGTGAGGCACCTCCCCTTCTCTCCTCAGTTTATGCATATGATTCCACTATCTAGCGTTTTCCCACAAATTTATTTATTTTTTTAATTAATTGCACCTAGAAAAGGAAGGGAGCATGGAGGTTAGAGAGCAGGCTTAAAAAAGAACCGCAAGCACACACTCTTGCCTCCCTTGAGTGACAGAACAGCATCCAATCAGAAAGGAGACAGATTTGACACAGCAAAAGGGGTGGAGAGCCAAGAGTTGCATGGAAGAGGCTCAGGTTGATCGTGAAGAAGGGCGTGAGCGATGCAGCCCGGAGCAAGGAAGGACTGAATATGACCTATAACGATGTAGGTGTGAACAAAGCTGGTACAAACTCAGTTCGAATTATGAATAGGACATCTGTCTCATATAGGTGTGACCAGGGCCCAGGACGTGCAAACTAAAAAAGGGTTTCTACAAGCAGGTCAACTAACTGTCAGCACAGATAACCTGGAAAACAAGTCATGTTCTCACCTAGTAGCGCCACCATTGTCAGCAGCACCACAATGTGATCCACTTTTTTTCTTTTATGAAAGTACAAAAGAATGCAGAATGATATTACTTCCACAATCTGAAAGGAAAAAAGGGAAGAGGGTTGAATAATAAAATAAAAGCTTCAGAAAAATCTTTTTTCACACAATGTCTCAGGCTTCCTTCCCATTCCAAGGGATGATGAGTAAGAGTAGTAACCACATCACCATTTATCAAGTAATTATTCCCATAAACCTTTCCTGAGAAATGTTCACATTTTGCTGCCTAACTTTCC
Source organism: Aspidoscelis tigris stejnegeri (assembly GCA_023333525.1). Lineage (NCBI taxonomy): Eukaryota > Metazoa > Chordata > Lepidosauria > Squamata > Teiidae > Aspidoscelis > Aspidoscelis tigris. The sequence continues at coordinate 27,491,478 of JALMGA010000004.1, read as the reverse complement.
TGGCCTCTCAAGTGCCTATTTTGCTTTTATGGCTTTAAAAAGATTTATGACTAAGACAGGGTGTATTTTGTAGATGTAATCAGGCAAGCAGAAGTACCCAATTTTAAAGGCAATAAGACAGGAATCGTTCTTGGGTAGGAACAGCAAAGACATCCTGCCATCATTCAAGTGCAGTGAGCCTGCTTCATTGAAGACCAAAGTCCTTTTCTGTCGTCTATCTTGCCTACCCACCTGCATTAATTATTTTCCTTGTCCTTCTGTTCCTTTTCTCCACCAACCAATCTGTCCAGAGCCCCAGCAATGTGGTTGTACTCATGCACTGGTTTTCTATCACTGCGTAGCCAACTACCTGTCAAAGGTTTCCATAAAAGGAATATACACTAGCAGAGTCTAACAGGATGTTGGGAGAGGCTGTTTTGCAAGACATCTGGAAGATGGGATTGTCTTACAACTGGACTGTATACAGTCTATGCCCTTTGCTGCAGGATCACTGGCCATACCCTTCCAATTCTCCCATACCCCTGTTCCAAAGTGACTTCCATTTAGGTCATAGATACTTTGCAGTAGCTGTTTCTATAGCAGGTTTCCCCTAGTTTTGCCCTGATTCAAGAGATTTCTAGACAGGACTGGTTATAACTCAGTGGTAGAGCAAACTGCACGGAAGGCAAAGGGCTGCTGGTCAGTCCACAGCCTCTCTTCAGAAAAAAGACAATGGCTAACCACTTTTGTATCTCTGCCAAGAAAACTGCATAGAGGTGCATTTAACCAAGAGTTGGGCACTATTCGGTGGAATCCAACAACAACAATTAAAGGATGGCACACTGAGAAGGCTCAAAGCTTTCTACATGCTAAATACCTTTTGCTCCCTCTCCCTGGGGAAGAAAAGGTGGAATGAAAGTTCCCATGGGAGGCCTGAATGCATCCCAAAGTGCATGGTGTACCCTAATTTGATCCATTATCTGTATGGATGCTTCCTGCCCAAGGAATGGTGGTGAAGCAAGCTGCATCAGCTCTCACAAGTTAGCCAAAACTTTCAATGTGTCTCCTCATGAAAGGAAGCCTTGAAAGCTCCTTATTTCTTATTCTACCCTTCTGCAAATGTGATGTCCACCTTGAGAGGCACAGTTTGGGCTTGACTTTGGAAAAGGAGTGTGTATGAAGTTCTGTTCAAAGTGGAACGTAAGACTAATCCAATGCCCAGTCTAGAAGTGAACCATAGAGCCTTTTCGCACACTCCCATACCTGAGAGGTTTTTCTTTTTAGAAAATTGTCTTTATTAAAGGTAAATACACCCTTGAGTCAAGCTCAGCACGGGCTGAATTTGGAAACTTAAAGGTAGAGCCTTGGCCACTCTTCCACACTCTGAAGGCCTCCCTATTTCTAAAACACCATCACTATAGCTCTGAGGAACCACCTACATCCACATCACCAGCCTTGCAGCACTTTCAGCAGCTTATTTTATAATTAGAAAGAAAAACGGCAAGATCCATTCACATAAATTCCATGCCACATCAATGCAATTGTTTCCTAGAATGAAAAAATGGAAATAAAAGCTCTCCAACCTCATCTTCTTTTAAATCCAGCTGGACTTCACCCTCTTGCTCCCAGAAGCAATAGAAACATAATTAAATTCTTGCAAAACAATTTATGCTTCAGGGTACAATGTGTAATTTTCCTGACATCAGGATAATAGGCAGTGGCGGGGGTGGGTGGGGTTGCTTTTATTTATCTTTTAAATGGGGCCTGATTTCATGCACATCTTTAACTGTTTTGATTCTAAAAGGCATAACTTATTACTTCTTCTTACAAACATTTTTTTATGAACTAATCATGGTCTAATAGCCTACCATCACAGAAGATTAACATCATTTTCTTTTTATTTCATGGTTAAGAGATCAGAACCAGGCCGCACATGTTCAAGGTCCCTCCCTCCCACACGTCAATCTTTGTCAGCCTCAAAAATTGCACAGTGGCACCAAAACTAGCCATCTTAACATTAGCCTCCACTAATAAATCAATGTCAAGCTCTTGATGAAAGACCATGTGTATTAATATTAACAACCAACAGCACCAAAAACTAACTGGGGGCCTTGGGGATCTGCTTTCGGAAGACGATTTTAGTTCCGGATTCCATACACTTACCCCTCAGTCTGGGCCTGATGGACTATGAAGTCCAGAAGCACCTAGATTTTAACCTACATTTGATCCACCTTCAGAGTGAGGCAACAAAGTTTATAGTTTCACATTATCTAACCCATAAAATTCAAATTGAGGGTGGAAAGTCCACAAATAAAACAGATAGAAATAGAGAGGTGTAACCATTGTAATCATAAGATGGATTGAAGAAGGTTTAAAGTGTAGTTGTCACCACAGCCTAGGTGTAACTGGGTCCTCAGTCACATCACTATATAATTCAGCACTGAGGACACATACTAGTAGCTGCTATCCAAGATTTCAGTCGGGAGTCTCTCCTAACTGTATCTGGAGATATCCAGGATTGAACCTTAGACCTTCTTCCACTGAGCTACAACTCTTGTCATGTTGAGGCAGACTAGGAGTTGCCAGTGTACTGTATGATGGCACACTTGGGACCTCAAGGACTTCCCCTGGCATCTGCACATCTTCTTAGAGTAGCTACAGTCACACCTTATATTTTGGAATATTGGAGGTTGCCTTCAGTCTTCAGAGACCAGATGCCAAAGTGTGTTTCTGTTTTTTTCCAAAGACTTTCCTGGCTAGAATGGTATTATGCTGCCATTGGATAATACCTGCATTGAGTCCATTTCAGCCAAAAACGGACCCAGGCAAAGGGCTGCCATCCAGCTAACCAGCAGAGAAAGACCCAATCCCAATCCCAATACCCCAACCCTGGCCCTATAACCCCAATATCTCTCCACCACCACAGCTGACATTAGCGCCCGAATATCCCTGCAGTCTTGCTGCTGCCACTTACACCATGCCCAGCTTTTGTGGATCCCTTTTGCCTGGTGAAAGGTAAGCTTCAGTGTGGTAGTGGGCGGGTGGAGGGTCTTCCCAGCCGCCACTCATCCGACCCCCGACCCCCAAGCTGAAGCTTACCTTCTATCGGTCAAAGGGAATACATGAAAAACTCAGTGTGGCAGTCCATTGCAGGTCATGGACAATCTGAATTCTCTATCTTTCCCTAGGATGAATTATTTGGTTAGGATGTGACTGCTGTCCATATGTAGGAATGATCCTGGGAGAGAGGGGAAAAGGACTGAGGAAACACTAGTCTTGTGGTTGTTTTTACCTTAATGATCATCAGGAAGCAGTGTATGACTCATTTCATCCTTACTGCTACTCATCATGTGCATGCAGCTAATTATAATTATATATACATTCCTTTCAACCATTTACTAGGAATTGAACTCATAAGTCCCAATAAAGATGAAATTAATTATACAGTGCCTCCTGTTGGTCACTAGGTTTGGTCTAGTGGTTAAGGAGCCAGACACTTATCTGGAAGTACTAGGTTTGATTCGCCCTCCTCTACGAAGCCAGCTGGGTGATCTAGGGCTAATCAAAGCTCTCCTTCTAAGCTCTCACAGCCCCACCCACTTCCCAGTGTGTCTGTGGTGGGGAAAAGAACAGAACATTTGTCAACTGCTTTGGGTCCCCTTAAATGGATGAGAAAAGTGGAGTAGAAAAGCCAACTCTTGCTTCTTCTTCCAACCAAAATTTATTTATTTGTTTATAGAATTTATATCCCACCCTTCACCAAATGGTCCCAGGGTAGGTTACAATAAGAATAAAACATATCAAATATTAAAACATAATTAAAAATATAAGTTTTCACCAGGCACCGAAAACTATACAGCATAAGCACCTGGGGAACCTCAAGAGGAAGGCTGTTCCAGAGTCTAGGGGTCACCACAGAAAATATGGGTATGAAAAAAAGCCAACCTAAACCAAGGCCTTCACTTTAATCCTTCTTCAGTCCATCTTCACAGCCCACTGCTCACATCTTTTTAGCCCAATCCATTTTATTTGTGGACTTTCCTCCTTTCAATCCTCCTTTCCTGAGTCCTGATTTTTACATGTCTCAAGTCATTATAGACCATTGTGTGATCGGGGAAGGAGACTAAAGGGGGCTGAACCATACTATAGTGGTTGGATACTGTGTGATTACATGCTGTTGAGTCATAGAACCTTTATCCTATCAAAGCACAGGGGGTGTTGTGATGGTGGAGAGGGGTGAAGATCTCAAAAAGCCTCTTAAAGGAGTCTCAGGATGGGAACAGAAAGGTGTGGGCATAGTGACCCAAACTGAGGACAAACTGTATCAGAGTTAGTGTGTTTTGAGTTTCTCCATAAGATGGATTATTTCAGCAAGGCATGACCACAGCCAAAGATGTGATCCCATTATCTGAGCCAAATGCCTGATATATAAAGAAGTTCAAGTGTGTTTGAGGCACAAAAGGCAGCGTGCAGTTTTAATGTACTAACAAATGGCGTTAGACCTAAAACCTTTTCTTACCAAACTGACGGCCCCAGTTTCTTGGCCTGCCCCTCCCTCTTTTGCCTTCTATCAGCACACTCCAGTCTTACTTAAGTAGGTTTCTCCCTTCCAAATTTTCCTTTTCACTTACAACGCTGATCCACATTTTGGGAGCAAAGAACAACATGCACACAAGTATAACTGGGCAACTCAAAGCACTGCCCCCTTTTGCTACCCCAAATTGATACAAATTTACACAGAAAAGCCAAGTGGTAGATTGCTTTAAACAAATGTGTTGATTTTAAATCAGCTGTGTTTTGGTCTATGATTATTCTGTTCCGTTATGATTTCAGGCATCTGTGCTGAATTTTGTTTACACATACATAATCTGTTTTGTTATGGCCAAACAGTAAGGAACTGAAACACATTTTAGAAAAGCAACCAGTAACATGTGGACTGTTGGTGTAGACCTGGCTTCAGAATTCTGAATCTCTTGTTTGAAGTTAAATTTGGCACCATCCTTTTTATTTTCTCTCATAAAAATTCGGTCACCAGCATATTCTCAAAAAAAGATATTCTAACAAGCATTTAAGTGCTTTGTTGGACTACAGCCTAAAGCTTAGAAGCTGAGGAAAGGTATTTCCCTCCCCCTAAGAACCCTGTGATCTTAAATTCATTGAAAAAAGTGTCACTGGAAATATTGGCAGGAAAAGGTGCTCTCTTAAAATAATGAGGAGTCAAAGAAGCACAAAGTACATTTTGACCCCTGCTAGTCATAACATTCTCAGACTTAATAAGCCAAAGAAGTTGTAAGTATGCTGCAGGATTACTAGCTCTCCCTTTCTGATGCACAAATTCCTTGTTAGGGCTAATTGTGGAGCAGGGCCGCGCTGTCACAAATGGCAACTTCAGGAGCAATCATGCACACTTGGGCCCTGGTCACACCTATATGAGATAGGACGTCCTGGTTTATAATTTGAACTGAGGTTGTACCAGCTCTGTTCATACCTAGGTTGTCCTCAGGCTGTCCTTGCTTTGGGCTGCGTCGCTCACACATTTCTCTGCAATCAACCTGAGCCTTCTCCACAGAACTCTTGGCTCTCCACTCCTTTTGATGCATCAAATCTACCTCCTTTCTTATTGGATGCCACTGTGTCACTCAAGGGAGGTGAGGGTGTGTATTTGTGGTACTTTTTAAAGCCTGCTCTACCACCTCCATGCCCCCTTCTTTTGTAATGCACTTTTCTTCTCCGTGCAATTACCGTATATTCCAGGGTATAAGACAACTCGGCGTATAAGACGATCCCCAACTTTCCAGTTAAAATAGAGTTTGGGATATACTCGCCATATAAGAAGATGACACGCGGCGTATAAGACGATCCTCAACTTTTGAGAAGATTTTCCTGGGTTAAAAAGTAGTCTTATACACCAGAATATACAGTAATTTTTTTAAAAAAATAATAAATTTGCATAAAAATGCTAGATAGAGGCATTATACACATAAACTGAGGAGAGGAGGGGAGGGGAGGTACCTCACAAACTCTGCATGAGCCAATTGGCTGAAGGAAAGGCTGGACCCACCCACCACAGCATGGTTCAGCCTCCTCTATCCTGTCCCCTGCTCACACTGAGGAAGAGTAGGCAGCCTGGAATACCAGGACAGGCTGAGTCCTCTGGAAAAGAATACTCTTGTTAGAATGATCTAATGGGGGGTAGGCCAGCTTGGAAAATGAATTGAATAAAAATAATGTGAGTAACGTGACCTGAAGCCATCTTATACTGAAGGTTTGACCAGGGCCCTGAGGTTTAATCTAGCTTCAGGCTGAGTCCCCAAAAGACTTATTTACTTCTCTGCTTTTACTGTACTGTCACTCTATTGAGGTGGACTTTAAAAGTGCCATGCAAATCAGGAATAAGCGTCCGCATGAGGCTCAGGAAAATGCGTGTTTTTAATGCACCTTCCGTCCCCATGGGAGCCGTGTTTTCTTTGCGCGCATCTTTTTCTCCCTGCCCCTGCTCTTGTTGATAGGGTGCCAGCGGGAATGGGGAGGGACTGTTTTCAGAGGGAGAGAATACATCAGCAAAGTGACAAGCTGTTTTTCTCCAGTGTTAAATAACTCAGAAAATTCACCTTTGGGATAGATAGAGTGGAAAGAAAATTACTGGGCACCATGCTGATGTATTCTCTTGCTCTGCACATGGACTGCAGCTGGATTAGACCTTATGCATGACCACAAGGATTCAAAACAGGATGGCCAAATCTGGGGTCAATCCATATAAGCAAACTTAGGATGTCTCTTGACACCCCTGCCAGATGCAGGAAATGGTGGTGGTGTTTTGTTTTGTTTTTACCTCTGTGCCCTTTCATTATAATTCTTCTTGCAAATATCCAGAAGCCCCCAATGCCCAGTCACTTCCCTTTGGTTGTTTTGCATGATTGCAAGAGCAGTGATCATGAAAGGAGCTGGTAGATGGGAGTAAACACTTGCTGTTATTGGAAACCCAGCATTATTTAACCAAGAAAAGAGCCATGTAGGGGGGACACCATGGAGAAGCCTAAGGCAGCCAAGCTACTGTCAGATAATGAAGATGGCAGCCAGGGACCCACATCTAGCTTCTCAGAGAAACTTAATCGCCTGTTTTATTTTGTTTTGTTTTTTTAGCTTGTAGCCTCTCCTGCTGCTGCTTTATAACTAGAAACAGTGGAAACATTTTGTGGGGTCAGCCTGGTAGGGGAAGGAAGTACTTAGGAATGATAGATGCTTTCTGTTATATGTGTTTTCACATATATGGTTTTGGATGCCTCTTCTTTATGGATAAGTTGCTTTCCTTGTAGGTTTCTAAGGGATCCCTAATGGGGGTCTTCCTCCCTATTGCAAAAACAGCCTATATAATGCTTCAAATTGACCTGTTAAATATAAGACTCCTGCTCACACTTTTATTATCCAATGCAAAATTACTTGCTCAAAATTGAGGAGAAAATAGATACACTTACTCTACTATTATGGTTGATATTGCATAATTTGGGATATAATTCTGTCTGAGAGAGTAACAGTGCATATTAATTTTCTCAAGGTTATAATTAATATTAATACATTCTTAGAACTGTGGCATGCATTAAATGTAACAACGACAAGAATAGGCCCTGAATTTATACTGTTGAGGACATTAATGCTAATGTAGCAAATGTTATGGCTTGTGACACTGTCTCCTTTGAGTTTGCTGGGAAACTTGCTTTAGTACACTGATTGTCAAGGAGCTCTTCAATTCTGTTCTTATTTCTCTTCTATCTTTTTAAATAACTTTATGTATGCATTGTTTTAAAGTTTTTCTTTTAATAGCATTTCGATAGGGGACCCCTATGAAACTGCAGGATATAAGCTACAAAACGCAAGAAGAAAGCAGTGGTAATTCACTTCCATATTGCTGCCAAAAAAATACATGTGCTTGACTCTACAGTGGCTTGCGTAAGTTTTGCCCAGATGCCATTGGTGTGTGCTGTGGAGAACAGTTCTGGTTTGGGAACCATCACAGAACCATAGAGTTGGAAGGCACTTCCAGGGTCACTGAGTCCATTTCCCTGTTTAATGCAAGATTCACTGTCCAAGATCGGCTTGAAAAGACCTCCCTTTCCACACTCTGGGCATAATTTGCTCTGGGTTTTACTCCAGGTCTTTTAAATCAGCAGTGAGCTCTGTATTTTCACAATCCCACTGGCAGTTCATTATGTGGACTTGCGGGGGGGGGGGAACCCCTCCCCCCTCTTTTCCGTCATGCCCTCGGTGGGGATTCAGATCACCATGGGGAAGCAGAGAGGGAAGCAAAGGCATGGGTGGATGAAAGAAGGGGGGAGCAGGAACACAATTGCTGGCAGAAGAGTCCCTCTTTGCCTATCAGAGGGACGAAATAGGCACCAGCTTTGTGCAGCATTGGCACAGTGCAAATGGCAGGCATTTTAAAGTTTTTCCAATCCCTGTCTAAACAAAATGAGACTCTCCCAGGCTACGGTCTAATAGCTCATAACATTGTATTGTCTGATCTCTCGATACCTTTCACTCACACTTTCAGCCGAGCCCAAACCTTAACACATAATGGGGAGAGGGAGAAAAGGGGAGGAAATCACAGCTTATCATTGGATCTGATAAGCTGAAAGAAGGCAGCTTTTTAAGAGCTGACACACTTTTACAACCCCCAGGAGGGAAGTTGCCAATTTGAACTTTGGGTGGGAGCCAAAAAGCAATAGGATTCCTCCCACCCTCCTTCGTTTTATCTATAGCTGAAATGGGAGGCGCTGAACAGCACAATGCAGCCAGATCTCATTAGTAACCAGCTGGGGGGAAAGGGGTGGAAAGCACAGCTTGTGATTGGATCAGGGGGAACTGAGGAGAATGTCCCTAAATCATGCTTCCACACCTCCAAAAAAACCACTTGAGTTCCCACTGACAAATAACAAGGATTAATCCTAAATCCCGCAGCGAGAGTTCTTTTGATTCAAATAAAGATAATCTGCGTTCCGGGAACTTTGGGAACGTTAAAAAGTCTTTAAAAGTTGAATGGGAGTGCACCCTCAGTCTTATTATGGAATATATCTTGGGACAGGGGTCTGTTGTCCACATGTTATTGCAGAGTAGTGGTGCCTGCCATAACCTAAATGAGCATATGGACAGCAGGCCCCTAAGTTAAGATATATTCCAGAACAAGGTTAAGTGAAGAATGGCCCAAAGTCAGGACAAGCAAATTTAGTGGGTGAAAGAAACAGGGGTGGGAAAATTCAACAGAACAATGTAAGACAGCCAAGCATGCTCAAAGCCCATAGAATATAAAGATACTACCAGCTTGGTTGGGACAAATTGGCATTAGAAAATAGTAGAAGTATATAATATTGACCCAATTAGAGGTCACCCTTGCATACAATTGAGAACTGCACTTACCGCATAAATCAAGAAACGCCAACTAACTAAATCACTTTGTATCTTTCTTGCTGTGGGTTCCTGGGCAATATGTGGAGCAAACGTCACCAACAACAATGTTCCTGCGATTGTCATGGTTCCACCTTTAAAACAAGAACATTTCAACAAAGATTGTATTTTATTTCTTTTTTTTTTTTTACAAGGAACATAACCGGAGGTCTCGCAAGCAGGTTTCTAAATATAAGAGAAATATTGTCATCATATTTGGAAGACGGTGACTATGTACTAAGTCAGGAAGTGGAAGAAGGAAGGAAATCCTCTTAAAACAAAATATTGTGGCATGCTAGACCCCATTTTTTCTGCTGTGTAAAAGTTTTCAGATATCTCTTAATACTCTTAACTAAACAGGAATCCTGTCTGAACAGCAATGTCCAGATATTACTCAAAGTGGTGAAATTTAAAAATCTTCATATATCATCTATGTGAAAAAGTAATTGTCCCCTTGGTCAACCAAAGAACCAAACTAAATTGATAATTGAATTCAATTAGATTAGCCAAACCCAGGCTTGATTACTACCACCTTAGGTGTATCTAACCATCACTTAAATAGAACATTTACAGAAAGGTGGACCAAACAGCATACTATGCCATGATCAAAAGAAATTTTAGAAGAGATGAGAAAGAAAGATATATTGAAATAAACCAGTCTGGAAAGAGTTACATAACACAATACTTCACCACACAAAGGACAGATTTCTGACAATGTTTGTGTGCAGTGGAAATTGTGTCACATCTACAAAAGCAGAGGGCAGATACTACATATTTCATTTCCCCAAACTCTAGAAGACTTAGGGGTCTTTCTGCACTTCCCATGCCATGATCTCACCCAATAGAGACTTTTCCGCACTGCAACGCGTTCCAAACGGAACGCGTTCAGGCGGAAAGCTTAAGACAGCTCCCGGCGCTTTCAGCGTTCACACACAGACGCGCCGGAACGCGTACCGGCGCGTCTGTGTGCGAAAGGTGAAAGCGCCGGGAGCTGTCTTGGCCGGCAAAGGCCGGCCAGGGGCGTGGAGACAGCCGCGGAGGCAGATCGGCAATCAGCTGATTGTCAAACAGCTGATTGCCAAACCTGCGCCGGCGTCGGAGGCAAGCCCGCAGCTGTTAGGGAGGGAGAAGCAGGCGCGAATGCTTCTCCTCCCGAACGCCTGCGGGCGGCTCGTCCGCGTTCGAATGCATGTAGAGCACTTTAAAGTGCTCTACATTTCGAACGCGCCGAAGACAGCTCCGGACACGTCGGAGCGCAAGCCCCGCTCGGGCAATGCGTATGCCGTGTCCGCAGCTGTCTCCCACGCGTACCGTTCAGCCCCGTGCGAAAACGTCTTAGGTCTGGACCAGCAAGGCCTAGTGGTCCAGATCACAGCATGGTCCAGATCTTCAATATGGCACTGATCCAGATCAGTCTCCACACTGGCCCTGAAGCTCACACAAGTTTGAGGCTGGCTTCTGAAGGCACCACAGGGGTGAGAATGAAAGTTCCTAGCCTTGGAGGCTCCGGGGAAACTACTTCAGCAGAGTGCTTTGGCGCACCACCATAATAGCCTGGAAAATGGAGGATCCATGGACTGGCCAGAGCTGGTATGCCTGTAGTCCTCAATACCAAGGAATGCCAGTAATCCAGATCAGCCCCCCACCCTGTTCTGTCGTACTGTGTGGACAGTGCCCACTAGTGATGGGCAGGGCCTCATATATCCACACCAGAATGCAGACTGATGGGGCCCTGAAGCAAAGCACGAGAGGATCCTGTTCTAGAACAGAGGTAAGAGCAGAAAGATCCTCAGAGACAGAACAGTAGTAGGCATGTGCACGAATATTTGTAGCATTTGATATTTGTACAAATTCAGACAATTGGACATTCATACACAAATCAAATGTTAGGACATTTGTACCTTAGCATTTGTATAAATACAAATGTTTTGGACATTTGTACTGATAGTTCAGACATTCGTTAAACTGGGGAGGTGGGAAAGAGGCTGCGCCAGTCACATCCAGAGTGCATTTGACATGGATTGAGAGAGGATTCAAAGTAGATTCTGGGCAGATTTGACTCTTTCAGAGCATATATATTATGGGATACGTATTGGATACATATTGGATACGTATCAGATACATTATGTGTTTGTATCAGATATTTGTACAAATTTGTACGGATACGTTCATATCAAATAGAATTAGAAGGGAATCTATTCAGACGAATACGAATTTTCTTACATTGGATTCAATACAAATCAAATGCAAAAAAAAAACCCATTTGTGCACATCCCTAAACAGTAGTTCTGAATGAGCATTCAAAAGAAATCTTTTGGAAACATTTTCCTTCCGTCCTGAACCAGTTCCTTCTCAAGTCATCATATTTGAACTAGAAATGGTTACGTTGGGGGCCATTGTGTTTTAAGAGTTTCTCAAAGTCTAGGCATAGGCACGCAGTCAAATGTAATTGTGCTTGCAAATGGATACAGATGTGTGTTTTTCTGCATATCTGTTATCATATTGTTGGTGCTTCTGCATGGCCATCTTAAAATTGGCAATGCTCTTTCCAAAAGGAAAAAAAAATCAGACTCCTACAGAAACTGTATCCTGTAAATCAATACGGAATGTGAATTTTTGAAATTCAAAATACTGCACAGAACAATAATGTAACTTTATAGCACCCACTTGGGTCAAAAGGAAAAAGCCCCCAGACCTTGCAGTGTTCTAGATTTACGTGCTTGCGCAGACTTTGCAACACTCACTGTCTCTGCCATTATATAGCTAATGACAATGGAATGCAGCAGCATTGTTAAAAACCTCCAAGGCAAAGATAAATTCACATAAATAAATCACTGCAGAACTCCAGTTAAAGCAACGTGCAACATACTAGACCAAAGGGGACAATGATCAGCTGACGGATGACTTTTCCATGTATTACTTGCCGGTTTTTTTGTTGTAAGAAAAACTATTACAATTGTTATTGGATCAGCATAAATTTCTTTTTGCAAATCTCCACAACAGCTGTGCAATTACAATCACTGCACCACAATCACTATACCATCCACCCGATTATTCTTTTCATTCTGCACAAGGGAAGGACATTTTGATCGATCAGGCTTGAATTTATTGACCCCTTGTCAGGTGGATGATCTGTATTTTGTAATTTCCATGATATTGTGCAATTGCAGTCTCCTGGTCTCCTCTCATACCCAGGTGCAGCTCTAGTGTTATTGCTGCAATGTGAGTTGCAAAAACGTTATAACTCCTTTGCTGGCACGTCTCCCAGGCCAATTGGACGAATTTTATGTTATCTTTCTTTTTATCGTACAAGAAGCCTTTTATCACATAAAATGCTGCCTAATTTTGTGTGGCAGCTGTGAAAATTCTTTTACAGTTAACATCCGATCTAACTTAAATCACGTTGCTGCTATTGGGGGCCAGGGAGCCTTTTACCCATGGGCTTGAGAGCTAATTTTAACTAGGTGTTTTTTTTTTTTTTTTTTACTTTTACTGTTTTTGGATTCCACCTTCAGTGGCCATCAAGACGGCCACTCCATAACCAGGCTGCAGGAAGGAGAAATCACAACATTGTAGGATCTCTCAATCTGCCCTGCTATGAACTTCTCCTAGGCTGTGTCCAGATAGGGCCTAAAACCTGAATTATCCTGGCACTATACTGGATTTGCCACATGTATTTGTGGCAATCCCAGCACAGCCCCAGGACATAGGAATGAAATCCAGAATATTGTTATTCTAGAAAAAAGCACTCTCAATCCAGGTTTTCCTGAAATAGCGACTCAACATTGCTTACCTTGTCTGGACACTTACTCCTGGGATCCGTCTAGCAGAAACTGTGCCAAAAATGCCCACTAAGCAAGCATGGGGTCCAGTGTCTGTGCACCTCTGGGTATTTTGCACCACCATAATCCTAGAAATTACCCACTACGCTGTCATGGAAGCAAGCGCCAGACAAGATAAGGGCCTGGGCTTGACCTGCAATTCGACCCTACCGTCTTGCAGGGATGATGAGAGGCAACCGCAGGATCTAAACAAGATCCCCCATTTTCCTCTGTCTCTCTGAAGGCAGACCCTTCCCAGTCTCCCTTGCCTGGTGTGTCATGCCTTTTTGATTGCAAAACTAAGCCACTGCAACTGGAAGCCCGCCCCCCCACTGAAAGGAGGGTGGGGCTGTGTTTGAACAACAAAAGGGGCTCCTCAGTGGGACCTCAGAGAGACAGCGTAGGACACTTGTGCTCCAACCCTTCTTTAACCCACCTTACCTAGCATAGAACATTTAGGAGAGGGGGTACAGGGCAGACTGGCATGTGAACAATCCCACCTCAAAGACTCCTCTAACCTACGTCAGGCTGTGTTCATACCTAAGTTTTAATCCAAATTCAGTCCACCGTCCTACAGTGTGTGAGAACCCATCAGCAAAGTGAGAAAGCATTTTCTTTTCACATTGTCTTAACCCCAAAGTGGATTTAGAGAATGCCAAAAGAAAACAGCCTGTCACTCTGCTGACTGGTGGTTACACCTTCACTTTAAACCCTCTTTGGGTCCATTTTCAGCTCTGACTGCTCACATCTTTTCATTTCTATCCATTCTGGTCATGATCACAACCATAGTTCAAGAGGTCCTCCAGCCATCTTCTCTTTGCATCGCTCACATCCCCCCACCCCCGGGATTGCCTTTGTGGTGGGCTGTGCTTCCTCAAGCTAGCTTCTCTGGAGTCTGCTCTTACAGACTTTTAAATCTGGTTTTTTTTTGGGGGGGGTAGTTCATTTTCGCTTGTTGTGTGTTAAGTGGGGAACTGGGCTAGAGGGGATGCACACAGGTGATTTTTCTGCACACCTCCCCCTTCATTGCATCCTATTGCACTTCTTCTGAACTCCCAGAAGGTTCATATTGGTGTGGGAGGTGAAGCTTGGCAGAAAGACGTGATCACAGTGGTAGTTTCCTCTTTGCTTGTGAAGCAGTTTGTATTTTGCTTGTCACCATTCCTAGGATGGTCCCCTCCTCCCCTCCTCCCCTCCATTCCCCTTTGTTCCAGTTGCACGCTTCCAGACGCTATCATTTTTAAAAAATATAAATCCCTTTTGCACTAGACTTGTAAGGCAATAGATCATATCTCTCTTATTACTCTCTGCTGCTTTTGTAGAAAACCTAGAATGATTTTAAAAATAAATGGACAGAAAAGCACTGTTGGGATAGGGATGTGAGGAAAAGAGTGGAGCAAATGTATAAATAATACACTTCTAAGAACAATGCATCTTCCATTTTCCTTCAGCAATGTGCAAGGGAAACAATGTTTTGTTTCAGTAAAAGGGACTGAGGAGTGAAAGTGCTTCAGCATCTTAGGGCAGACAGCAGATTACAGACTCTCATTTTTCTATGGGGATGGCTGTGGAGATGGAGGTGCATAGTGGTTGAGATATGCCTCAGCACCATTAGCATCAAGTTTGCCTTCAGCACTACACAACTCCAAACACATCCCGTTGCTACTACTGATTGACAGAACTTTATCCTATCAGAATGCAAGTGGTATTGATGCAATCATGAGGGACACAGAACTAAAGAGTCAAGTAAAGGAGACTCAGGGAAATAACATAAAAGGTGTGAGCATAGCAGCCTGAATTGAGGACAATCTGAGGACTGATTATCAGGAATTGGGTGTGAGCAGGATTAGGACAGCTTCAGTTCAGTTGCTTAACAGGATGGACTATTTCAGCAAGGTGTGATCACAGCCTTTATTTGTGCACTTTCCACCCTCCATTTGGACTTCCCTGAACAGAAAGTCCCACAAATAAAACAGGTAGAAATGAAAAATGTGAGCAGTCAGACCTGAAGATGCACTGAAGAAGGTTTAAAGTGAAAGTGTGACCATGGCCTGAAGCTGGATTTGTTAAACTGGATTTGTAGATCCTTACTGAAGGTGTTTTGTCTTGCAGCCAGTAACTCCAGACAACCAACTCATTTCATAGGATGCAAAGTAGATGAGGCTTTATTAGGCATGAGAGCATAAGAGCATAACAAGAATACAGCACAGCCACTATATTTACAGATTCAGATAGACCTCAATATTAGATTATGCCTACTTCAGCATTGCATCACTCTTGGAAAGTTACAAACCAGTTCTCACAACAAACAAATTGTGTTATGTCATCTAGCACGTGAAACAATTAGGATAACCTTGAGAGCTAGCATACTGTATTATTTTGTGTCATTTTGTTCCTGACTACATTAACCCCTTGGCAGGATTAAGATGTGAGCAGCACAGTCTTTTTTTTTTTTTTTTGCTGTGTCTGATCACAGGCTGAGCTTTCCACTGCACCCACCACACCAGTTGCTACTGGCCTAACAGCTGGTGGATCACAGTATCTACACTTACCTTTTCTTATCTGTTTCGAATTAATTCTTGAAAATGGACCTTATACTGAAAATCCAGATAACAAAATAAGTTATTCCATGATTTCAATTGGGAAGAATTACCAGCCCATTCTAAGTTCTCCTCAATATCACATTAAACAACTAATATCATAAGGAAAAAGTTGAGTAAGTCAATAAAATAGAATGAGTAAAAATATATTTAAAACAAAATGAAATAATAAAGGTTTAATTAAAGACTGAAGCTCATACATGTCATTATTCAAAACAGTTTCCAGTTATAGTAGTGTATATAGTCTGTGATCCAGGAAGAGATTGAAGGGCATTTAGTAGAGTATAAAACTTAAAAGTTTGACTTGGATAACAAAATGATGAAATGATAAACAGCACTTTTAAGTGAAAGTTCAAATAGCAAAAGTATTGATAACAGGAAGTGCAGTTTATCTAAAGGAAAGGTAATGCTACCTAGTGTAGGTTTCATTATTTCCATTATACAGTGTGAGTTTGTCAATAATATGGAAGAAAATAAAACGGCAAAGCAGTATGTTAAAATATTCGTCAATTTTCAAGCAATAAGTAAAACTAAAAAATGTGATCTAAAGCAAATAGCCATTTAATAAATCAAGTTCTACAAACACATACTAAACAGAAAATAGCTAAATTAATATTTTTCTTCCTATGACTATCTGTGCTTATTTTAAAATTTTTGTTAAATGTTTGTGAAAAAGGAAAGGGTGAAAAACGCAGCATTCACATTACAAAAACCATATGCCAGTCATCAGATTCTCAGCAGCTATTTGCTTACCTAAAATACCTTCAGACCTGATGTGTTCTTTTAGGAATAAGACTGACATGGCAGAACTACCTAAAAAATAAATATACATTGTTTAATGTCATGCAGAACAAGAATATACTTGAAATTTAGGACAAGTGCAAAGTACTGAGATGCATGGTTGGCCTATCCAGTGGCCCAAATATTCTTTGTAAACACACACAGAGATACTCAGAGGTCTCAGGGTGGTTACAACAAAACTAATATTAAAAACCAATTAAAAATAAACTCATTAAAATAGTCAATAACAATGCCTGAGAGGAGAAGGGAAGCTGTACAAAAATGTAACATAAGCAGCTTCAAAACATAATGAAGGTAAACTGAATACACATCCATAATGAATCAGGTGAGAAGAATATTCAAAGAATATTCCGGCCACTGAGGAAAAGCAAAGCTTGAAACATATGTCTGGCTGCAGGAAATAAGAAGGTGGAATAGGCCCTTCTTGAACCATCTTTCAGGCTATCCAACAACAGAGGCTCATAATACATGTTTTCATATTTGGCTGTAATCAGACAGAGCAAACAAAAAACCAACTCTGAAGCAGCTTAAAGAGGGTTTGGAGTGGTATTATTCACATACAAGTCAGCCCTCTCCTTCTCATTAACATGCTGCGCTAGAAAGTGTAAATTAGAGGAGGGTTGACAACGCAAGTGCCTCACATTGTCTCTCAGAGGTGCCTCTGTGGCTCCCCTTTTGTTATGTACAAATACAGCCTTTGTAAAGTATGGCCATGATCTGATGGGCTGGTGGAGATATGGTAGCCCATTGCTTAAGTGACTGGGCTGTAACACCAGCCCACTGTTGCTGAGCCATTGGAGTAGGCCACAAAGCATTTTATCTCCACTGCCATGCTGGCACAAGGCATTCTATGCCAGACTCACAAAGCAGGGAGGATATGCCACTGAAGACCTTGGAGACTCATTTCTCCCACATTCACTCACTCCTGTCTTTTTTCACCTCCATGAGAGTATGCAGCGTAGAGAGCCAGGCACCTGAGACCATGTGACTCACATGTCTCTGGATCAGAATACCTGCCAGTTTTTCAACTCCATCTGAACACAGCTAATGATAATTGAATGTCACAACATTCACTTGCTTACTTCTATAATATTAGGTTTAAGTACATTTATTTTGTTGATAAACATGCAACCTTTTCATTTTTGCTTCCATCTTTATCCTTTTTGTGGTCAGATTTATATTCTATGCTTTTGGTCTTGTCTTTGTATGATGTACAGAACACAACAAATGAAAGCCGTTCTCTGAGTTGGAAAACATTGGTTAAAATTGTGAGCTTTATTTCAAATGCTGTCAAGGGATTAAAAAAAGACAAACAGCAACTTCTAGACTTGCTTCATCAGTAGGAAGCATTAGCCCGAGGGAGAGAGACAAACAACCTTTTCCTCTTCCTAGAAATACTTCAAATACAAATTGCAACAAAGAGCTTCTGAGATCTATATAAATTATCATGAAGAGGATTATAATAAAATAGGAGGGCATTGTTGAGATGCACTTAAGAATTTAATGTTCTTAAGATCATCATTTCATTTTATGTGTTATTATGACAGCTTTTTGTGAGCAAAAGTACTGGTATCCAAGCAACACCTTTTAAAACTACAGCTTTATACTGAGCAAAACAAGGGGCAGGAGATGGGAGTAGAAAAATTCCAGAATATAAATTGCTGCTCATTTTTTAGGTCTAACTCTTATTATAGATATGAGTTTCCATCTCAGCTATGTTCAGTACTGTAGTATGCAGACATGAAAGTTTCTCTCTTCCTTGTCCAGTGATGCCATGGGGAGAAACCCCTCTTCTGTTTCAGATCAATGGAAGAAGAGTGTAATTGCATACACTGTATATCCTCTCTGGTGACCAGCTTACACAGTAGCTGACAAGCTTCACGGGTACCATCAGACTGAAAAGACTTATCCACCAGAATAGTAGCTGGGGTGGGGTGGAGGGGAAGCAAGATGGGTTCTCCATATGATGCAGACTGAGACCATAAACATACATGTGGTCTAGGCTCATGGCACTGTACCCATCAGTAGTCTCTGCCACTTCACTCTAACCCTCTGACAGTTGTCCCAAACAGGAGTGTGGGTGCGCACCATTATCACCTGTGATTGTACAGCCAGATTTAGTTGCAGACTGGAGGGTCACCTGACTCTGAACCAAAGCAGCAATTCCATTCCTACACCACAAGAAGGCAAAGTCAACCTTAAGAAGACACACCCATGGAACCTGATGTTCACCCATCCTCTATCAGAAAGAACAAACTGCAAAGCGAAAGACTATGGCTTAGGTTTACCTGTAACTTTGCCACCACATTTCAGAACTCTTGTCTCCCTACTTCCCACAGCTACTTGTGTCTCATGAGACAATTGTGCCTGGTGGCCAGGGGAGACCAGTGGGAGGAGTCAGGAGTAATGAAGAACAGAGGTGGAACTGGAGGCATCACCTTGCCCTAACTGGAGGGCCATCTGCTGAAGCTGTAGTATCAGTTGTGTTGTTGGGTACCACTGGGTTGTAACCAACTCATGGTTGACTGCCTGGGAACCTCCATGGGCATCTCTGTTCAATTTTCTTGGCAGAGATACAGAAGAGGTTAGCCATTAGCTAATTTTGAAGAGTAATCTGGCAACTGCTCTCCAGGCAATTTGCTCTATCGCTGAGCTAGGTTTATAGTACAACATTAAATGGAACAGGAATTCCTACATCATACCCCTTTTTACCGATAAATAACCTGTTCCAACCAATTAATTTATCCAAAGGCCTCTCTTGTGCTTAATTTTCCTCTCCCTTTCAGCATTTGTGAAATTCTGTCCCAAAGACATTTATACACATGTCAGGCACCTTCACTATACGTACTTTCAGGAGATGGTGAAAATGCACATATTTGCCCTGGCCCCTGTCTGTGGAAACAGACTCCCCTCTCAGCTTTCAGGCACAGTTATTGATTTTACTGGGTTCATTTGAAATCTTATTTTTACTGTTGCAACCCATGTTTAGACCTTTAGGTACAGTGTGGGATAAAAATGCAAATAAATAAATAAGACCAGGGTACCAAATCTTACCTAAGACAGCTACACTTCCCAGTGGAGCAATGACAATGATTGAAGCAAATCCATACGCTGCAAAGTTCCCAATTTCTCCAATTCCCATAAGCAATATTCCACACCACCAGAACTTGCTCTTGTAATAGGGCTTTTGGTTGCCCTGACGCATCAGTCGAAGATGGGAGAATTTCTAAAAGTTGTGCATGATGAATATAATAAAAAAACCCATAAGTTTGCATTCAGCATTTGTGTGGTTATTATAGACATCTTGCAAATCCTGGCTAGAATAACGCTGTTATTACTCAATGCCTAATTACATAAATCTCCGGTTCCTAAATACGCTCTTCTGGAAAAAAAAATCCCTGTCAACATGAGATGAAGTTAGCATTCTCTGTAGGTGGCTTCTATTATGTGCCTTTGAAGCTACTTTCAAAAACTTTGACTTAGTGGAGTTTACTGCTCATGCCAATGCAAAACTTAAGTTATTCAAGAAGAAAGAAAGAAAGAAAGAAAGAAAATCCCAGCTTTGTGCCAGTTTGAAATGGCAGGGCATTAATATAGTCTTGTTTAAGTTAATCCCCATAGTGGGAAACTGTTTAAGAAGAGAAATGCAAAGACAGGGAGATATTTGATTTATTGAGCAGTGAGCTCCAAATGAAAATATATATGGATTTCTATTTGTATCTTGACTTTTGACTATATGAAGGCAGCTTTAATGACTCATCTTTGGAAAATGACTCAGTTCATTAATTAGGATAATAGGATTTTATCTAAAAAAATGTTCCCAAAATGCAATAATCTGTGCCATAGAAATCCACTCCACCAATGGAAGCCAACAGTACTGCATAGGAATGCACATAGGGGAGAAGCAATCTAGCAGTATGTCAGCTGTGCTGTGGAGGGGAAGTCTAGTTTTCACCCAGAGTGTCATCAGTCTACGGAATTTACTACCAGAAGGGATAGTGAAAGCAACATGCTTAAATAGTTTTAAGAAAGGGGTTAGACAAATTCATGGAGGATAGATGGATCAATTACTACTAGAATCAATGCCTATATACAGCTTCCAGGTGGGGAAAATGGGTAGGATACCTCTAAAATCAATTTGCAGGAACTCAAGAGCAGGTGAAGGTTTTGCTTTATCTGCTTGAAAATGCCCCAAAGCAATTGGTAGACCACTGTGTGGGATGTGATGGTGGACTGGACAGGCAGTGGCCTGATCCAGAAAAGTTCCTCTTATGATTTTATGAAGGCTTTCAGCCATCAAAGCTAATAAACCAGGATGGCCCTGTTTTCCGTGAATTTGCCCAACCTCTTTTGAAACCATCCACATTGGTGGCAAACACAACATCTTGTGGTAGTGAATTCCAAGGTTTAACTATGTGGTGTATGAAAAAATATATTTTTCAATCATGACTCTTTAAAGATCTAGTTGCATTAACTAATACTGTTTTGTGAAGAGAAGAAAAAACTTCTCCTTGTTTACTATATACACACTACGCCTAATTTTATAAAAGTCTATCGTGCCTCTTCAGACGCATTTCCATTCTAGACTAATCTTTTCAACCTTTCATTATTAAAGAGTTCCTCAAGCACTATTACCAATTCAACTGTCCTCCTTTGAACTTTTTCCAGTCCTAGTACACCTCTTGAAATGTGCTGACTAAAACTGTATGCAGTATTCCAAGTTAGGTCATACCACCACAGGGGCAATATAATACTAGCAGTTCTTACTTGGGTACTTGACCCAAGGCTTACAGGGTGTTCAGATATGGGTTTACGGTTGACCCTGGGGTGAATTTGAGACCCAAGGGACAAACATAAAATATAAAAAAAAACCTGAGGACTCTGCCTGCATTCCCTTTTGCACGTTTGACATAATCACTATTGGGGTGACTCAAAGTTTGTGTTGGCTGGGGTCAGAGGCTGGGAGGCTCCTGCAGTCAATCCTAGCATGCTATGGCCACCAACCGATCAGGTTCATGGAGGCAAGGACAGAAAATGAGGACAGAAGGTAGAAGGCTCTAAGAAGAGCTGTTTCTCGGCAATCCGACCTCCCGAGGATCTGTCCCTATTTCGGATGGATCTGAAGGGCCTTTGAGCATCCGCACACGTGTGGGGAGGCCGAATTGGGAGGCCAGATAGCCTGGGTGCTCCACGGACACCACAGCACCCATTCCAAAGGGCATCTGGCGTCCCACGCCACTGCCACCACCCCCAGACCCGCGGGACTGGAGCAGGCAGCTGCCAGTCACCACACGTTTCCGGCAGCGCGCAGAGGAGGGTAGAAGGAGGCAAACCAGCCTGCTGCCCTCCCCAAGATGGTGGCTGCAGGGACATCTGTCCCTTCGCCTGTCCATGTGCGGAAGAGTCCTGTTTCTGACCAGATCAAGGCGAAGGGACAGATTGAAGACTTAATTTTTGAGGTCTTCACAAAGAACGGATTCTTCGGCGGCAAGACCCGATTAGGGTCGGGTCTTGTGTGGAAGCAGCCACCAGGAAGAATCCCAGATCCAGCCTTCTGTACTTATGTCAGTTCTTATGTGTCTGTGATGTGTCCTGCATGTGTGTCTATACGTGTTTTAATGGCCTGTGCGGAAGCATCCAAGAGATTCACATTTGGGCTTCATTCACACTTTGCCTCTGGGTATAGTAATCTCCTGGCTGCAGTTTCCCCCTAGCTTCCCTTCCAACCCCATCTTGACCTTCAAGCCTCTCACTAGTAAAAGGAAAAAGAATTTTCCTGTTCCATCAGTTTGTAGTACACACTAAGCAATTGCCTTTGGGCATTATGGAGTCTGCAAGTACATACTGGCTAATGCACATGGAATTAAGGAGACAACTCTTCTCTTCCTGTTTGAGGATTTTCCCCGCCTAGGGGGAAATGCAGCCAGGGGATTACTACATCTGGGGGCTGCATACAAGCAAAGGATGTGGCTAAAAGTGGGTACAGGACATCTCACACATAGAACTGATGATCAAACTGGAGCCCAGGTAAAAAAAAAAAATTATATTCTTCTCCTGAACCAGTAAATTTTATTTTTTGCTGTTGCTGCTAAAGCCAGCAGTGGACTTAAAGTTTGAAGATGCAGTGAGGAGGACAAGCACCCACCCCATTCCAGTGTTATCAGTTGTCCAAGGTATGTTGTGACAGTGAACTGTTAACCTGCCCTTTGCTAATTAAATCTCAAGATAGCTCATAATACAAGGGGGATTTCCATACCTGTAGATTCAAAGAGATGCTGATGAGAAGGTTTCCCACAGTTGCCAGCAAGATACCCAACAACAAAGTCTGCAGAAACAAAACATCTGTATGTAATTGCATAAAGACTCTTCAGTGCCTTTAATTAACAAAACCCTGTAACGCAGTGTGGTGCATCCTTCAGCCCAAGCAGATCTCTCCTGCTTTACTGTACGGCATTTTAAATATATATTCTTGTGTAAATAATGGCTCCTTCTAAAAGCTCCATCGACTGGGCCAGTCTTCAGCCCTGCGCCAAAGAGCACACCACTTTCCCTTGCCTCAGCCAGTAAACCCCCTAGCGGAGAAGCATCTCTATCGGACTCCCACAGCCCACTTTCTCCCGCTAGCTTTCACTAGTTTTAAAGTCACAGAGTTCCTTTTCCTAGGAATCCCCAATTAATAGCAAATAGCACTCCAGGCTCTTGTCTTCTCAAATATAATACTTGTTCTTTATTGATAACAACTATGTAAAACTAAAATAATCAGCAGGCACTTCAAAGAGAAATAAATGGTTTCACAGATAGCACACACAGCTTCAGTCAACCTATTCTACCTAGGCTGTGTCTCTGTCAAGCCTAAGACCCAATGGAACTATATGGATCTAACTTGGCAATTTTCCCTTCAGGATGCAGAGTGGTTTCACCCAGACCTCCCACACAGAAAAATCCCAAGCATGGAACAAACTCCCTTCTTAGAAGGTGCCTTATATACCTTCCGCCTGGCACGAGCCTGTGGGCTTTCTCTCCCCCCTTTAATATGCTAATAAGGGACGTCTAACCCCTCTGCTTACCTGTTCTTATCATAGTTTCACAGTATAAACATTAAATACAATAAATACTTTTAAACACATTTGCAAACATTCCACTTTAAATACATTAAATAGACACAAGGCATCACATGCAGTATCTGGTTTTTCAGGGTCAACCAGTTTGCACTGGAGCAAGTAAAATTCTGATTACAATCTTAGACCAACAGTTATAAAAAGTAAGTTTGCAAAGGGAAAAGAACACACTTACCTGGTGGGAATTGCCTCTGCAGACAATTTGCCACTGGTCAACATCAGGAATGGCTGGGATTGTTAGCATACTGAGAACTGGGACAGGCCCATTGCTGTCCTTCTGCTCTAGCAATATGAATGGCAGGGGGCCCCCTGTTCCAAGTGAGACATCCTGGTGTCAGATGTCCCACCCATGCCTTGAAGCAATTGGGTAAGGAGACAAACGCTGAAGCTCTAAACCTAAAGGCACTTCGCCTTGCAACACTGGAACAGTTGCAGATGCTCCTTCTCCCATGCTGTGAGACAGTTTGTGAGCAACTTTATGTTCTAATGTGAATCAGTCAGGTGACCTGTTTTAATTGGAGAATAACGATTGTGATGACCGCTAGGAACCCTCAACCCCAAAATTAAGTTATTTTGGTTTAAAATGCTAAGTGTGGCGAACACGGTAAGTCTAGACGTTTAAAAGTGTCGCCAAAGTGTTTTTTGTCAAGGGAAAGTAGCCTAAGGGAGGGGCTAGTTGAGCACTCCTAGGGGAGGAGTGAAATAGAATGCTGGAGGAGCTCAGCCAATCAGGGCGAAGCAAGCCAGCCAGGCCCATATAAAATGGAGCCTGAGGGGATAATCTTGGTTCTCTGCCTTGGGTCGTTAATCTGGGAGGTTAACGAAGGGGAGAAACGGGCCTTTAGCTGTCCTGAGGGAAGCTGGGAATTGGGGTCCTGAGTTTGTTGATACGTGTTTGATGTTGCTGGTGAAAATATAAGGGCAAGCAAACACATATTGTACTGGTTGAGAGTTTACTCAAGAAGTTTAAGAGTCTTTGAACTGAGTGTGAAAGTTAGGGAACTGAACTGTTTGACAACAGAAGCTGAAAGTGTAACTTGAAGAAGAAGCTGTCTTGAGACTTAACTGTAGTCAATAAACACATGTTCTTGTTGTTTCAAAGAAGCTGCATCGAGTTCTGTTTATAAAGGGAGCCAAATAGGGCCAGAGTTTTGAACAGTAACTGTATCCAACCCACTGCTGGAGATTGGCAGAGTGGGGGCAGGGTGCTGTCTGCTGCAGCATCAGAAGGGAGGCAACATTATTATCAAACCAAAGAGTAGGAAAAAGGATATGGAAGGTGCGCCTCTTGGAAGGAAATAACAGTTTGATTTACAAGTAAACACAACGCTACCACACTACCAAATAAAGATAAATAAATATATATGGAAAAGATAAAGGGCCGAGAGAGAGGCGGCCTTCACATTTTGGTGGCAAGCGGTGGGATGCGAGTAATCCAGTGTTTGGGCAGAAATTTCTGAAGTGAAAGTTGTTGAATTTTGACTTTTAAAGTCACTTAAAGTCAATATCCTGAGGTAAAACACCTAGGGTAAGGTAGGGATATTGACTTGAAAACAGCAGGTGGTCGTTGCGAGGTATATGACTGGGTAATTAGTAGCAACACCACTGGACATTGCTGGTAGAAGCCATACTTGATTATATTGTTAAAAAAGCAGCCACGATAGGTGTTTCGAGGTAACAGTTTAAAGGTATATGTAGAAACACCTAATCTAAGCTGCTAACTTGTGTACAACACAATACACAAAGGAAAAGGCAGATTTGTGAGGTAAACAAAGAGGGTAAAGTAGCAAATCTGCTGTAGAATTTAAAGTAAACAAGTAAATGAAATTAAAACAAAATGGAAACCAGGTCTAGAAGAGTGATATCTGCTCAGGAGCAGGCAGAAATATTGAGAATTAGACTTGCTCATGAAAAAGAGATGAAAGAGATTGAAATGAAACAAAGACAAAGAGAGTTGGAATTGGCTAGAGAAAAGGAGGAAAGGGAGGAAAGACAAAGACAAAGACAAAGACAAAGAGAGATGGAAATGCAGATGGCCCGTGAACAGAGAGAGCATGAATTGGCAATGGCTCGATTGAGGAATGAACAAGGGCAGACACCTATGCCAGTAACAGAGGGTGGTGCAGGAGGGATAAATTTTAAAACATTCCCTCAGTTTGTGGAAGGTCAAGATGTTGAAGCCTTCCTAACTACGTTTGAAAGAGTGTGCCGAGACATGGCTATACCGACAGAACGCCAAATGGCTTGTCTACGTCCGAAGTTGGCAGGAGAACTTCTGAAAATTTATGCAAGTCTCTCTGACCAGGCTTCTCAATCTTATGAAGAATTTAAAGCAGTGGTGAAGCAAAGATTTAGTCTTAATGCTGAACACCACAGGCGGGCTTTTAGAGCAGTCTGTAGAGAGGAAGGGGAAACATACACCCAGATGGGCTCTAGACTGCAGAAGCATCTTGAAGACTGGGTGAGAGAAGCTCAAGTGGAAACGTTACAACAGATGTTAGATCTGATTGCTTTAGAAAGATTCTACGACATTCTGCCAAATCACATTCGATGGGTGGTGGTTGACAGAGGTTTTAAGCAACTGAATAAGGCTGCAATCTACGCTGACACACTGGTCCAGACCAGAGGAGAAAGCTTTAAGAAGCAGTGGGGTGCTAGCCAGAAAGGGCCACGGGGAAAATCTGACAGCCAACATGGCTACGGGACAGGAGAAAAGATGGAGGGGCCAAGTAGAGAACCAAAAGAGAGGTTAAGCTGGCAGCAAAAAGAGAGGAGCCAAGGGGTGGCCAATAGGGACAGAGCCTGTTATATTTGTGGCAAATTAGATCATATAAGGGCCCAGTGTCCTAAGGCATATGTAGCTAGAGAAGACAAAATTAAGACTTATGCAAATTATTATATACGACAACCACCCAGCCAGTGTGAAAGCACTGGGGTACACAATCAGCGTGCTGAAGCAAGGGAGGACACGGTAGATGGGTCTGTGTTAGTGAACCTGGATACCAACCCTGATGATGACTACCATGTGCATGTACAACTGAAAGGAAAAGACAGATGGGGTCTGCGTGACACAGGTTCACAAATCAGTGTAGTGAAGCCAGACCTACTAAGATTTAGCGACTATATTCCAGAGAAGGTAGTAAGACTCAGAGGTCTTGGGGGTCATGTAGTTGTAGCACCGGTGGCCAAGTTACATGTCAAAATTGGGCAGTGGGAAGGTGATTATGAGTTTGCCGTATGCAATGACCTAGTTAAGCCGGTTCTGATTGGTAATGATTTGGCTCGCAAGGCAGGGCTGAGATTAGGATGTAACGCGGAGGCACTGTTGAATACAACAGAGAGGCAGGAGACAATGCCAGAGTCAAAAGGGGAAGAGCAAATGCAGGTCAAGGAAACAGAAGAAGATACGGCAGAAGTTTATGTGTGCACCTGTGTGACAGAAATTGAAGCCCAAAACCAGTTGCACCAATCCGGAATGTCAGAGCAAGGTCCAAATAGTGGAGACCAAAGTCAAAAGAGAGAGACTGTTCTTGGTAGGAGAAAGGAAAAAGAAAGCTCCGTTAAAGAGCGAAGTCATCAAAACAAGGAGTTTGATGCAATGGGGTGGCAGCTGAGGCTGGAGCTGCAGAAAGAGGAAGAGAAGTCGAGGTGGCTGCAGGCTATTTGTGAACAACAAGATGCCGTTAACGCCCGGCT
This sequence comes from Aspidoscelis tigris stejnegeri, assembly GCA_023333525.1. Taxonomy (NCBI): domain Eukaryota; kingdom Metazoa; phylum Chordata; class Lepidosauria; order Squamata; family Teiidae; genus Aspidoscelis; species Aspidoscelis tigris. The sequence goes on along the minus strand of JALMGA010000004.1, from coordinate 27,464,025 downwards.
TAAAACTGAAAGCGAGAGTTTTGACAAAGCTGTGAGTGAGATGGAAGAAGAGAAACTTGCTATTAGAGTTGCCCTTATTTCCGCTCAAGAGGAGCTAGCCCAGTTGAAAGACACCAAAGCGCCTAGGGGGGCTGCAAGGGCAAGTGGACCAGTCGAGCAGCGCGCCAGAGGTGACAATACGACAGCACCGGAGCAGGGAAAAGCCTCGAAAGGACAATGCAAGTCACAAGCTGGTGAAGGACGAAAGAAAAGACCAGCTCACAATGGCAAGCCCAGAAAAAACGGTCGGGGCAAGGCAGAAGAGGACTGATGACTGTCCAGAAGAAGCACCAGGCTGAACTGGAGACAAACATGCAGCAGGACTGACCAGCAGACTGATGACAGCAGAAAATGCTGAACAGTGACTTTTTGATTAACTGAGGGGGGCAAAGGGGGATTTAGTGGAGAAAATATATTAAAGTTTTTGCAGTTGTTCAAAAATAAATAAATAAAAATAAATTTTTATTTATTTTTTTTTTTCCCCGCGATTATAGGGATTGTGATGACCGCTAGGAACCCTCAACCCCAAAATTAAGTTATTTTGGTTTAAAATGCTAAGTGTGGCGAACACGGTAAGTCTAGACGTTTAAAAGTGTCGCCAAAGTGTTTTTTGTCAAGGGAAAGTAGCCTAAGGGAGGGGCTAGTTGAGCACTCCTAGGGGAGGAGTGAAATAGAATGCTGGAGGAGCTCAGCCAATCAGGGCGAAGCAAGCCAGCCAGGCCCATATAAAATGGAGCCTGAGGGGATAATCTTGGTTCTCTGCCTTGGGTCGTTAATCTGGGAGGTTAACGAAGGGGAGAAACGGGCCTTTAGCTGTCCTGAGGGAAGCTGGGAATTGGGGTCCTGAGTTTGTTGATACGTGTTTGATGTTGCTGGTGAAAATATAAGGGCAAGCAAACACATATTGTACTGGTTGAGAGTTTACTCAAGAAGTTTAAGAGTCTTTGAACTGAGTGTGAAAGTTAGGGAACTGAACTGTTTGACAACAGAAGCTGAAAGTGTAACTTGAAGAAGAAGCTGTCTTGAGACTTAACTGTAGTCAATAAACACATGTTCTTGTTGTTTCAAAGAAGCTGCATCGAGTTCTGTTTATAAAGGGAGCCAAATAGGGCCAGAGTTTTGAACAGTAACTGTATCCAACCCACTGCTGGAGATTGGCAGAGTGGGGGCAGGGTGCTGTCTGCTGCAGCATCAGAAGGGAGGCAACATTATTATCAAACCAAAGAGTAGGAAAAAGGATATGGAAGGTGCGCCTCTTGGAAGGAAATAACAGTTTGATTTACAAGTAAACACAACGCTACCACACTACCAAATAAAGATAAATATATATAAAATAGATTAAGGGCTGAGTGAGAGGCGGCCTTTACACCATCCCTTGGCATTAATATATCCACAGTACTTTGGACCAGCTGAAATATTTGAATAGTCTTCAAAGGAAACCCAAAACAAAGTGTGTACAATAAACAGGATGCTATTTTGTATATCGGCCCCCTATCCTGCCCAAGAAGTTTCTTGTAGAAAGAGAAAGGAAGGAAAAGGATCCATTCCAGGCTGCCCCAAGTGTCCCAAAGCATCATAGATGCGTTCCAAATGCAGAGCACTAAAAAGTGCTCTAAACATGTTCCACGTGTTCTGGAATGACCCCAACTGCCATGGAGGGAGAGCGTTCACGCGCTCTCCCTCTGTGATAGCTGGGCCCCTCACCTGGCCTCTCCCGATTGGCTGCCTTGCAGCCAGGGGTGGGGAGGCCAGTCGGGCCCCTTTGCTGGGTTCCCACGAGGTGCATCGGCCTGGATCAGGCCCATGCAGGTGGCGGGGCCCCCATTGAGCAACCCCCAACCCACTCTGGGGTTGCACGCATGCACCTACCTGCTGCTGCCAGCTCAATTCTGGCTGCAATAGGCCAGTGACGTTCTGCGCATGTGTGCAGGGCGGCCTCTCATTGGCCGGGCACCCACCTGGCCTTAACTGGCCATCTGCGCAGGCATGGGTGCCTGGCCAATGAGGGGCCGCCCCACACGCATGCACAGAAATCAAGCACTAGGATTTTCCAGCCACTGTTACACTGTTGTGTTCACATCTAAATGTTAATACAGCTTCAATCCACTTTCAGAATGAGATAATGTATCAGCACAGTGACTAGTCATTTTCTTTCCATATTTTCTAATCCAAAGGCGGATTTTCTGATTTAGATAAGGCCAAAAGAAAACAGCTTGGCACTTTGCTCATATGTTTTCTCATGACATTACCTGTCCCTCACCTCTCTGTAGGGAGGACCAATCAATGTAAACTCTTAGGTTCAAATGGACCAGTAAAGAAAGGTGATGATTTCAAACCATTATTTACCCAATGAGATAGCTTGCCCCCTTTTTACTTAGAAGAAGAGTAAAAGAAACCCAGTCTTTCCCCTTTCTGTATGAAGGTCTTCCCCTACCTCCTCACAGTTGAAAACCACTGAAGCTTACTGAAGAAAGAAGAAACCTCTTAAGATCATCCACCCCACCCCATTTTCTTGCTGCACCCTGTCTCCTGTCACTGAACTGAGGAGAACTCTGCTTCTCAAAGACCACATTGAAAGCTCTCTCTCTTTTTTTGCAGTTTAGTGGTGAAATGAAATAGCTCTTGTTTTTGTTTATTTTCTCCTTAGTGTCAGGATTATCCAAGTGAAGACCTTTTGCTTGTTGTTGTTATTTGCCTCCTTTTCCTCGCCTGTTGTCCATGTCTGGTGATTGTCAGCTAATTCTTACTAGTTGCTGCCACTTCTCCTGGTTTTTTTAAGCTTTAGCTTTAATAAAACATTTGATTTTGTATTGACGAAATTGACTTGAAAACATTTTCTCTCACCACCTGCTTGCTTTTATGGAGTACTTTGCCAATTTATCATTTTTAAAGCCTCTAGCGGTAAAGATCCTTTACTTGAGTTGGTGTAACAACCTGTAACAAAATAACTAAGCAATGTCTGGATGCAGCCTGTGAATGTGCAAAACTACAAACTCACCTCCGCAACGCCATTGACTTATGCTTGCTGACTGCACGTCATCTCTGTGGAACCACTGACTTATGTTGGTCAAACAGGAATCTATGATACCTATGGTTTCCAGTTTTCAATTGGTGGCAATTACTTGCAGAATACTTTTATATTACACAGTGGTTTATAGGAACCAAACCATTGCACTATAAGGGAATGACTGTATTGGAGAACTGGCGTATGTTTACATCGCTGTACATTGTTTACATCTACCACAAGTTCTGTCCTGTATTATCCACTGCTTTAATAAAAGCCACAACATACTCAAGGCCTAATCCTTGAAGAGGGGACACAAGATAAAGCATCCAAACACACATTTTTGCAATAAGAAGCTCATTTTTTACACTTCTTTCCATGCTTCCCAGCATCCATTTCATGACTGGTGCCTGTGGCATTTCCCCAGAATGCCATATGCAGAGGCTTACAGAGGTTGGAAACTTAGTTGGACCAGTAGTGGCTTCCTTACCACAGCAGTTCACCGGAGAAAAGACATCTATTTTCTTTTGCAACTCTTTCCAGGGGCTGCTTGGCTGAGTAGTATAAGAACACCACAAAAGGAATCTTTACTACTACTCTGCCCAATGGCCTTAATCCCATTATGGATACTTATTTCTGCTAATGTAATGTTTAAGCATGACCAATTAAGAGTATATCTCCAGAGAAAGCATTGAGGTTTTATGCCAAATAGTGCCTTTGGTCACAGTTCTTTGGTTTCTACCAAGATTTCAGAAGCAGCAGACCAGTTTAAAGCAAAATTTCACCATTTAAAATAAAAATAAAAATCTGGATTAAGTCCAACATGGGCTTTGCCTTATTTGCAGAAACCCAACTTCTGCTGAATGCAGAATATATTAATGAAATGAATACATATTATTAGATTAGCAATATGTTATTTTTTTATATACAGCAAGATTTTTTTCTGAAAGAACCATTCTTTTTCCAGCAGAAATTCAGCTGGCTTGAGGTTGAATTTGAATTAAAATAGAGATTAGAAAATTTGAAACACACAGCGCTGTAATTTTTTTCACAATATTTCTACAAGATCTGCTTACATGTAGACACAATTATAGCAACAAGAAAAACTTAATTATAGAACCATCAGTTCTTGAAGAGGAAAAAAAAATCAAAAGGTGTGGTTGATTATTTTTGCTTATAAAAAGGGTGAGGCACCTGAAAAGCTTATGTAAATAATGGCAAACCTTAGAAAACCAAGAAGTATGTATAGCAAGGCTTCACATAATAATGCTGTATTCACTTCTACTTTTATAAGAATTCTTTATCAAAAATCCAAGTCTTAAGAGAAAGGGAGGTTACTCTGTATTTCTGAGGGATGAGAACAGAAATACCAGCAAGATAATGTATTACTATTTTCAGGATTTCTCTGGTTTTCACAAAAGGCACATTAAAATATAACCTCTCTTGCCTACCACAAAAATTTATTTCAATGTATATTACACCTGATTCCTATAGACAGGGCACAGTTATAACCAAATATGACACAATGATTACAAAGGAATAATAAAAACGTAATAAAACAAAAGGGATAAATTGCCAACAGAGAATAAAATGCTAACAGATAATCCCACTACTTTCAGTGAAAGCGAGTTAAGGAGGTATTTAAATCCACCACTCAAATAAATGGGACCACAAGACAGTTAAAGTTGGGTTGAAATCTGTTTTGATTCTTTGCCACGGAGTGAGTGAGGAGTCCACAAGTAAGGAGTAACTGCCATGAGTTCCTCTTTGTGCTGTTCATATTTTAGGCCATGCAATATGGAGAAAAGAAAGCAGATGGCCCTATGTCTAGTGCCAGCCCAATGTAGTATCCGCTTTGTTAGACTAGAGAGAGAAGTCCTATTTCCCATCAACAGAGTCAAAACTGAGCAACATGGATGTGGTGCAACATGATAAAAGACCCTTTTCTAAGATCCTTTCTGCATTGGGCATTGTTCTGGATTCTATCCTGCACAAGCATGTAGACAGCAGGTCCCTATTCTGGGATATAGACCCTTTTTGCACTTACAGTACATGTAGATCCATATCTAGAGGCCTCTGGTCTGGATCCTGGGCCTCCTCATTCACATATTAACATAGATCAAGGACACCTTGCCTTTATTAGTCTGGCTTTGTCTGCAGAGCCACATTAGGATTAAGGGGCCCTTAATCCAGATCTGATGTAGACCTGTTAAATATAGATGAAGGGCCTTGTTCCAAATCATGGGGGCATGCATATGCATGCCTTTGTGTTCCAGAACTAACAGGGATTGCTATTCAGCATTGCACCATAGTGCACTGCCAAAAATTACCCCCTGCAATCCGTGAGACTAAGAACTTTCATTCCTATCTTGGATGGGAAGGCTGTAAAGCTCATGCAAGCTTCTCAGGCATGGGGAGGCATGGGGAGGATCGATGCCATCAGTGCAGCCGGTTCTGATCTGGCCCACATAGAATAATAGAATTATAGAGTTGGAAGAAGACGAAGAGTTGGCTTTTCTACCCCGCTTTTCTCACCCACTTAAGGGGACTCAAAGCAGCTGAAAAAGCTTTTCTATTCTCCCTGCAACAGAACACCCTGTGAGATAGGTGGAGCTGTGAGAGCTCAGAAGAGAGCTGTGACTAGCCCAAGGTCACCCAGCTGGCTTCATAGGGGAGGGTGGAATCGAACCCAGTATTCCCAGATAAAATTCTGGCTCCCTAACCACTGGACCAAACTGGCTCACAAACTGGAAGGGACCTCTAGGGTCATTAAGTCCAATACCCTTTATCAATGGCTACCAGAATGGATGCCTAGGTACATCTTCCAGGTTGGGGGGACAGGCAGGATGCCTCTAAGGCCATTTGCTGGGATTTGAGAGCAGGTGAAGGTTTTGCCCATGAGCAACTGGTGGGCCACTGTGTAGGACAGGATGCTGGACTAGACTGGCTGTGACCTGAACCAGCAGTACTCCTCTTATGTTCTTATGCAGGATTTCCTAAACATCTTCACACAAGATCCAAATCAGTAGGTTCAGTTATTCCACATCCACTGATCTGGACCTAATGCAGGAAACTGCAATACAGGTAAGACCTAATACAGGTAAGACAAGCAGCCCTGTATTAGGTCTTACCTGATACAATCTAAGGCAAGGCTCATTTAAGATTTATTTCAATTTGTAATTGGATATCAGAGCAGAAAGAGGAGGCCGTTTCAGCCCAAAGGTCACATTTCCTTCAGGGCCTCCAAAAGCAGACAGAGTGGAACAATATACCTTTGTTCCTGGAGGTTAGAAAAGGTTCGACAGCCACTTCTCAACCATGGTTTACTTTGCTTTCCAAACATTGCAAAGGGTTGGAGTAGATGATCCTGTGGGGACCCTTCCAACTCTACAGGTCTGTGATTCAAGGATTCTATGTCTATACTTTTTAACTTGGCCTTTGGCTGAGGGAATGGCACGTCCCTTTCCCCAATGCAAGCACTGTCATTGTTTTAGCTAATTTATTTTATCTGTTTTTATACTGATTTTATTCAGATATAGGGCATCTTTAATAGCTAAGCATATAGTAATCCTACTTTATAGTAAATTGCATTCCAGCAGCATAAAAGCCAGAGTTTTCTAGCCATCCTCTCAGCTGTCCACAGATCTCTCCACTCAGACAAAAGGCAGGCACTACTGGCCCCATTAAAGGACACCCTTCTATCAGACACAACTACCAGAGCCAAGAACGGCTCAGGGCCCACGTGAAAAGTAGCTTGACCTCCCTAGATGACAGAGTGAGAGGAATGACCTGGAAGACTATATTTGGCTCTTGGCCCAGAATCCTCTACTTTTTGCATTACAGAGTTTACATGGACATGGCTAGCTTCATCTTTTTCTTGCATCCCCTAGTAACACAGTAAAAACAAAATATGATGGGCTTAGTAACACAGTAAAAATAAATATGATAGGCCATGACATCACTCTTCTCAGCCTTTCCCCACCCTAGCTCACTGGCTGCCCCTTAGAAAGCTCAAAGGAACCCTAATGGCGATGATGTTACCTCAGGCATTTCATTCCTGGAGCCAATGCAGGTCATTCAACGGCCACATTCCTTCATCTCCATCAATACTTAATAGGGTGCTTAGGATAGAAAAACCCTTTCTCACAATGAGAACCAGAAAGAGGACTATTTCCTTCTAGGACCATTGATTAGTCAACGCAGTAATTAACGTTTCAGAGCGATATCAAGCATCATCTTTTATTCCAGTTATGTTCACACATAGGAAGAAAAGCGGCTCCCAAAAGCCCTTTAGAGATGGCAACCTGTAAGCCCCCCATGTTCTCGTTCCACCTTCACTAGCCTGGAATGTTCATGACAGGTGAAAGGGGCAGACCGAGATGTGAATGATTATGCCTGTGAACCATCTCTGAGGCACCTCTATATAGCATCTCAAAGGTGTGTTTTCCCAAAATACAACCCCATTTATAACCATTAGATTAGTAGCAGCTTCTCAGCCCAGTCTACATCATAGGGTTGCAGTACAGACAAAAACAGTAGCAATAAACCTGAGGCCTTTTCGCATGAGGGAGTTTTGAACGTGTGTAGAACATGTTGGGATGGAGCATTCCCTCTTCAGGGGCAACGGCTCCGTTCCAAGCCGCCCTAGCCCGGCCCAACGTGTCTACATGCGTTCGAGTTTCAGAGCACAAAAAAGTGCTCTGAAACCATCCCGGTGCATTCCCAGCTGTACCAGAGGGAAAGCGTTCACACGCTCTCCCTCCGTGACAGTTGGGCCCCTCCCCTGGGCTGCCCTGATTGGCTCCCTTTGAGCCAGGGGTGGGCAGCCCAGGCGCCTCCCTTCCCTGGGCTCCAGCTCGCTCCTGCGCACCAGGCGGTCCCTGATTGGTCAGGGACCTGCCTGGTTTCAACTGGCCATCTGTACAGGTGCGGGTCCTTGGTCAATCAGGGAATGCACAATTTGCATGCACAAAATGCGGCCAGCCTCCTTGCCCTAGTTACTGCCCAGCGCCAAACAGGTAAGCCCCATTCACGCACATGTGCACCTGGGGTGGGGTGGGGTGTGGGTCCCGCTGGCCCCAGGAGCCAGATCTGAGCCCCAGGAGCAAGCGGGAGCCCAGGAAAGGCACCCAACGGGCCTCCCGCCCTGGGTCTTGCCTGATCCAATAGCGGGAGGCTGGAGGAGGAGCCTCCCGCAAACATCCCGGCCTTTCCAGGCTAGGACAGGCGGGAACGCTTTCTCCATTTGCACAGAGGAAGGCAAGGAACATGTTCCTGCCTCCCTCCGTGTGAATGGAGAAAGTGTTCCTGCGTGTCATAGCCTTCTTTGCTAACAGCGTAGCGCGAAGAGGCCTCAGCTCTTTGGAGACCGAGTAAAATAGACACGTTCACACCTACCTTTTAATCCGGTTTCAGTCCACGCTCAAAGTGAAAGAACACATCAGCAAAATAGCTGGCCATTTTCTTTTCCCTTTATTTAACCCCAAAATAGATTTTCTGAATTGGATAATACCAACAGAAAACAGCTTGACACTTTGCCGATGTGTTCTCTCACTCTAAAAGTGGACTGAAACTGTATTAAAACTTAGGTGTGAACACAGCCATATAAAATAAAAGAGAAAGGTACTCTTTAAGCAGAACTGCACATAACTTCTGAAGTCTCAACCATTCTATAAACGTTTATTGTTTTCATCACAAGCTATGGTGGTATCTGCATCAAATCGCTACTCATGCCTATGAAAGATTTTGGGTGTTTTTCCACTGTCACTAGAAGTACCCATTAAGTACCATTAAGGTACTTAATGGGTACTTCTAGTGCCAGTGGGAAAACACCCATTTAAATGCTCGGCTACATTCACACCTAAGTTTTAATCTAGCTTCGGTCCACTTTCAGACTGAGAGAACATCTCAGTAAAGTGACAAGCTGTTTTTCTTTCAGCGTTACCTAAAGCGGAAAAAACCATCTTTGGGGTAGATAATGTGGGAAGGGAATGCCTAATCGCTTTGCCGATGGACCGAAAGTGGATTAAAACGTCGGTATAAACGCAGCCGAGTATTTAAATATCTTTCGTAAACGTGAGTTGACAGCTTCTTTCTTTCCGAGCTGGCCTGCGATGGTGCTTACCTGATTTGCGAAGTACCACCTGCCGGAGAGAAATTCACCCCACGCATCTTTGCCTCCGCCGATCGTGGCGTTTGGGGCTAAGGGCGGCTTCCCCATGGGTCAAGGCGACCCTCGGGACACCTTTTCGAGGTCTCCAGCTCAGTTAGGCGTCTCAGGTAAGCAATATGGCATGAGCGATAACAGCCAAAGGGAAGGAACCGGATTTCAGGCTTTCCAGCCGCCACTTCCTGGTTTGGGATTGTTTGGGAGGAGAAAGGAGGGGAAAGGTGTTTGTTCATCTCTGGGACAGGTGCGCTTTTCTTCTGTGCGCGGAAGTTGGCAGGACAGGTGCCGGGGAGGTCTCTGGACGAGGAAGAGACTTTCGGCCAAGGAGGGACGGCAGGTCTTTTTACTGCATGAAGTGGAAAAATAATTGCTACAGGATAATAAGGATAAAAGATTTGGCAGTTTCTGCTCTTCCTGCTTTGGTGCTCGAATCCTGTCCCACCCCATCTGTAGTTCCAGCGGCGGCAGGAGCGGCGAGCGATAGGCGATTTAATCCTATCAGCACCTATTGAGGATGCAATCGAGAAAGGGAGGTAGACCAAGGCTGTGATCAGACGGCGTTTAAGAGGGGACCTGATTGAAGTATATAAAATTATGCATGGTATAGAAAAGGTGGACAGAGAACATTTCTTTTCTCTATCATACAATACTAGAACCAGGGGGCATCTATGAAGCTGATGGGTAGGAAAGTCAGGTCTGACAGGGGGAAGTATTTCTTCACCCAAATGGTCATCAGTTTATGGAATGTGCTGCCGGAAGAGGTGGTGACAGCTACCACTCTAGATGGCTTAAAGGTAGGGCTAGACAAATTTATGGATGACAGATGTATCAACAGCTACTAGAATGAATGCCTAGATGCATCTTTCAGGCAGGGGGTGGGCGGAGGAAGCAGGGCACTTCTATGGACATTTGCTGGGATTTGAGAGCAGACAAAGGTTTGTCCTTGTCTCTGCTTGAGATACCCCTGAGCATTTGGTGGGCCACTGTGTGCAGCAGGATGCTAGACTAAACAGGCTGTGGCCTGATCCAGCAAGGCTTCTCATGTTCTCTAATGACACAGCAAAAAGAAACCTCTCTGGGGCAGTTTAGAGAAGGCTTAGTGGTGGGATTGTTCACACAGCAGCCTGCACCCCACTCAGGGGCATTCTGTGCTAGAAAAAGTGGATTAGAGATGGTTTGGGAACATGAGGGCTACACATTACTTTCCCTAAGCACTTCTGAGGGTCGGCTTTTGTTATCTCTGAACAGAGTCTCAGCCAACCACTGAGAGGTTATTTATATGTTTATGCTTCAATCCTGCTTTCCATCCTAAGGTCTCAGGGCGGGTTTCAACAAAGGCAATACAAAAAACACAGTTAAAATTTGGTTTATTAATAAATAAAAGCAAATAAAACCATACATAACAGTGGTTACGAATAAAAATATTCCATGCAGCCCATGGACTGACGGTTCTGAGTCAGGAATGTAATATGCTATCTTTGTGGCACAACAGGAAAGAATGGAACCCATTAGTTAGCCAAGGTTGACTACTGGAAGTACCAGGAAAAAAAGGGACTTGAGAGTTTTGTAATTTCCACATATGTGTAAGAACTTTCTGCACTGACGAGTAAACAACATTCAGCACAAAATTCAGAATTGCTTACAGGAATAAGGAATTCATCCTTCTGCCTGCTGTGCCCTGGAAGAAGAAAAACAGTTGGTTTTTCTACCCTACTTTTCTCAACCATTTAAGGGGACTCAAAGCAGCTGGCAAAGCTTTCTATTCTTCTCCCCAAAGCAGAATACCCTATGAGGTGGGCGGGACTATGAGAGCTCAGAAGAGAGCTGTGACTAGCCCAAGGTCACCCAGCTGGCTTCATGGAGGAGTATGGAATCAAACCCAGTATTCCCAGACAAAAGTCCAGCTCCCTAACCACTAGACCAAGAATCATGCCAGAGGCATGGCAGCTACTGAATACATACACAGGGACGTTTAGGCCCAGTCCAATTGCTGGCTCCCTGCTGGAATCTGGATCAAATAATGGTCAACAGAGAGCTGTCCAGTTTCAGGTGGAACACATCCAATAAAGAAAACAGTGCCATCTCCCTCATTTCCATTGCTGAACTGTTTCTGGCCTGCCTCCAGACACCTGATAAAACCCACAATCCTCTCAGCACTATAATGGGAATGCCATTCCTTTACATGGCAACCACTTCAACCAACCAAAAAACCAAATTATTGCTACTATGGGAAATCTGGCAATAACAGCAGGTTTCCTCTGATAGCTCTACTTACCTGGTGAACAGCTTCACAACCCACCTAGTGTATGGAAAGCAATTCAAATAACCCGGCAGGGTTTGGCTGGCTTCCAGTAGTCCCAGTCACTCTGATTGTGAAAGCTGTTCGACAGTAACCAGGGCTCCTCATGTCTGGCAGGGAATGTCAAGAGGCAATTGCGGGATCTTGTTTAGATCCCACATTGCATCCTACTATCTGTAGGCAGCTCTAGAGTATGTAAGGAAGTCTCTTATGTTTAAGTCAGACCTTTCTTGTTGTATCTTTATGAATTAAAGACATCCTTGCCAGCTCTTCTCTGTGGCATCCTTGCTATTTGAATAGGGTCATCATACTTGTTAGCAAAGAAGAAACTGAATGCACAGTCAGCCTTTTTGCGCTGACTAGTAAGCATGGGGCATGCTCTGGCATGGAGCATCTGCACTTCAGAGCTATTTCTTTGCCAGAAACAGACCCATGCACGTTGGAGCATCTCCCATGCTGAATAAGCCTGGAGGTGTAAAAACTGTTCCATGCCTGTACTACCGGGGGGGGGGGGCTAGTTGAACCCTGCACACTCCTCTTTGTGGCGCAAGAGGTGCAGGGGGGGCCACATGAGCAGTAGTGCAGGCATGATTGTGTGCTGCTTTGCCAGGCTGCCCTGGCAACGTGGGGCCGCGCAATGGCCACTATTAGGGCTAGCTAGTGCTTAGTTAAGTGCCGGCAAAGTTTCAAGAACTTTGGGTTTCTGTATTTTAGGCAAAGTTCAAATGCACCCAGAGGAAATTAACTTAAACCAGGGACGATTTCGCACTTCCTTTCCCGTTGCTGGATGGGAAGGGAGTGCAATGAACCAACACTGATTAGCAATTGCACTTGGAACGCTAGTCAACGTTAGCCGCCTCCCCCACGATTGAATACTTCCCTTGATTTGGTTGTGGGGCCAGTCCACTGCGCAGTTGCACTTGCAGTCACAGTCGCGTCAGGAGGGCTGCCAGTGCACTTATGTGGCAGCCATGTTGACCTCGTCCAGCAGAGGTGCGAATGCTCCCTAGCTGGATGCAACGGGAAAGTGATTGGAACGCTGGGGAGGATGTGGAGCATGATATCGTACTCCACAGGTAGTGCATGATTAGGAACTTCTGGGAAAGCAGGGAGCACTTGAAGGCTGTAGCAGCCTCCTCCAAATGCAGATGCCCCTCCCCAGAAGTTCCCTAATCACACACTACCAACCCAAGTGCAAAAAGGCCTCAGGAAACAGAAGCCATCAAAAAGGAAGTAAAAGGCAGTAGTTACAGTAGAGACTGTGGCTGTGTCCCCACTTGACTATTTTAATCCAGATTCGGAACCAAGTGCACATTTTGGCTGTTCCCATTTGCTTGACGATAATGCAGACTCAATATGAATACCGCAGTTCCCATTCAAACCGCCCAAATCCCCAGCATGGTGAAACAGAATCTTTTCATCTCCATCCCTTGTCCAAACCCTGTAAGCCTGCCCTGCTCAGAATCACCTGAGTGAAAGAACAGAAAGGGCGATCACTCTCCCTTTCAAATCAGATGCTCCCTCCATTCACTATGTTACTGGGAAGGCAGCATCTTTGCGCAGAATCACCTGAGTGAAAGAACAGATGGGGCAAAGCGATCTCTCCCTTTCAAATCAGCAAGGGGTGGGAGGAGAATGATCATGGCTCCTGCACAGGTTCAAAGAGAGAAGAGGGGATTCCCTTCTTCTTTGCTTTGAATGGGCTGCTCAGGAGGGAGCAGGGCTAAAAAAAGATTTACTCTGTCGATTGCTATAACCATGTAATGTATCTTGTAATTATAATGGCATTCACAGAAAGGGGAAATCTATGTTCAAAGATCCAACACTTTTTTTGATCTCTGGGACTCTAGCATTACAGGGATGGGAAGGACAGGGGGCAGACCTTCCCAGATGTGAAATCCCACCCATCTAAAGCTGTGCCAACTGCAACGTCAGGCATTGTTCAGGAGGATATGGGGGGACAGCTCGAAAGGCAGATCTCCTCCCCGAATAGACCGGTGGGGGAAAAAAGTGGGCTAGCCACCAAAACAGAACTGAGAACAGTTTTTCGAGGATCTTTTTTCTGTGTATTTTAGCAATATAGTCCTCGTAAAGTCCTGGAATAAACATTTAAATTGGATCGGTTGATCCTGAAAATGGACTGGATTTGATCTTGTATGGGAATGCACCCTGTGAGCTTTTGGGGGACCCAGATGCTGATGGACTCCAACTCAATTTGAAACATGGCCAGTGGCCAGGATTGTTTAAGAGTCAGAATTCCTCCCCCACTTGCTGGAAGCTGGGAGGTTTAGATTTAGGCTGTATATGTACTGAATATTGGTATTCCAAGCCATACCTTTTGAGTTCCTGGGGGCCGTGTTTCGACAGCACTTCCGCATATATATGGGGACTGGCAGTCAGATCCAATGCTCTGTCTTACCTCTTCGGTCTTTCTTCCCCAAAGACTAAAGTTTGAAAACTTCAAACATTCCTGCATTTTCTTTAAAATGCCAGCATGTTCTTCTCTGGCTGCATTCCCATTATCACTTAAATCTGTTTAAAAATGGTTAAAAACAGTTGGATCCTCGCCATTCCCCCTCCCCCCCCCCCATCAAGTAAAATGGTTTGGATCCTGGTTGTCCCATTGGCAATCAGTTTCAGCAGTATTTTGAGGATTATTTGGCTTTAAAACAGAATAAATAAACACCTGATTTTTCAGGTGTTTTTTTCCGGGTTTGGCTTTTAAAACGCTTCTTCCTTACTGTAGTGGGAACACTACAGCAGTATTTGGGCAAATATGTCATGAAACGGATTGGGATTTCACCCTGAAGGTCAGCCCTTTCAGTTAAAAGGTACAGCAGCCAGTTTCACTGTAAAAATCCACCCTATACAGCAGGGGTTTCAATGTAGCAATCCACCCACTTCGCACCTGATAACAATTTTGCAGTTCTGTGCAATTCGGGCTCTTTAAAACTTCTGACCTTTAGAAAGGGAAAGGAAGGAAAGCTGCTGCAAGATCTGGGAGATGTGTGAATGTTTAAGGCTGTATGTGCAGGCAGCAGTGGCAGCAGAGCCAGGGTGCTTTTTTCGGAGGAAACCCCTGCTGGGGATGGTGGCTGTAGAGGTGAGTGGGCGAACAGGGCTTGAGCTGCCGCTGCTGCTGTGTGCAAAGGGCAACGGAGAGAGGAGGAAAAGAATCGCTTTCCCCAATTCATTTTTGGAAGCGTTTTAAGTGTTTAGAGTGGGGACAGAAAATCGGGGTTGAATCCGATTGCCAGGTGCTCTTTGCTTCCTTTTAACACACTTTACATATCGATGCAAATCCCGATGTAAATCTCGATGTATATTCCATTTTATTACTTAAATGGGAACTTTCCCTCTGTGGCATATTCTTTGCTCTGCTTTTCTCTGAGCCAATCTTACAACTAGGTTTGTGCTGATATGGAATAATGCTGGCATTTTTTAAACAAACTGGCTTTTCCACCCTCATCCATTTCTCAACAATCTCCCCTCAGCCATCTTTCCTGTGCAGTGGCCCATTATAGAATTAGGAGGGATGCTGAATAATTCACTGAGCACCTATCTGCAGATACTGTTTAATGAGTTAATTCCAATCACACTCAGAATCCTTCCAGTAGAATAAACCTAGGGCCTTTTCACAGTTAGGAGACTTCTGGTACAAAGCACACATACTTTAATGAGGCTGCTTCAGCCTAGAAGCAGCCCAGACCGTACCAGAGCTGTCCTAATTGTGGCTGAGGTATGAAACATGAAATTATGTTCCACATCTGTCCCAACTCATCCTCTGGGCTTACCGCAAGCATCCAGTGAGGAGAGCATTCACTCTTCTTCCAGGACTGCTGCAGGAGTCCCGCCTCCTGGCTGGCACAATTGGCCACCACTGCCCACATCACACATTCGGTGACATGCTGGCTGCTGGCAGATGGCCAATCGATCCATCCAGGGGAGGGGAGAGATCAAACCAACCGGACGGGGTACCTTCCAACCCCTGGATTGCATTCCCATGCTGCCCTCTCAATGTGGAATCACCTGGGAGGATGTATCACATCACAGGCCAGTCAGGCAAACACTTGCACAGCTACTCAGTCCCAAGGGTTCCAGGCGTTCTCGAGGTCAGTTCCGGTCCGGGGTCTAGGAGTCCAGAAAGTCAGCAAGGGTCAGGCAGTCCAAAGGGGCAGCAGGTCACAAGGAGTCCAGGATTTCAAGCTCAGGTAATACGAGACTGCAAAGACGTCGTCTGCAGCAACTTGAGGCAAGGTGAGCTTGTTCTTAAATAGAGGAGTCAGAGCCACGCCCACAGTGCAGCTGGGCTAATCGCTCTGATCTGCGTCCAACCTGCTTCTGCTGCCTAAGCAGGCAATGAGAGAGCCTTTGATTAGGCTCGTTGCTTGTGGATTCCTCATCAGAGCTGTCTGGCTGCTCATCTGGAACCGGCCTTAACTCTTCCATGCCCACAATGCCATGCTGTGGCTGCTCCTCAGCCTGTGGTAGCATTGCAGGCATATCCTCCTCTTTTGATGAGGCTGAACAGGGCATGACAGGGTGCCTGGATGCCCCCCGCCATCTCCCCTCTCCCCTCCCTGCAATTCATGGGGATCAGATCTCTGACAGGAGAGAAGAAACCTTGAGAGGGGAGAGGAATATCACCTCCCCACCCCTGGATCAAGCCCCTTGCCAACCTGCCCATGCAGGGTATTGCCTGCGTGTGTGTGTGTGTGTGTGTGCCCAGATGCCCCCCTGCCATCTTCTCTCTACACCCTCCATGATCTGCAGGGTGTCGCCTCCCCCCTTTCAGTGATATCACAGGGCTGGATTGAAAATCCCTGCAATATCACCTAGAGCGGGGAGGAAATGGCAGGCAGATTGCAGAGGGGGCAGAGGGAGGATCTCAGAGGAGCATCTAGGCAACCCCCTGGGTGATGCTGCGGTGAGACGGTGGCATGTGGGCATGACCTAGGGGTGGGAAGACAGCCTGCCCAGTCAGTTCAATCCCTCCCCTCCCCTGGATCCATCAATCAGATGCCTGCCACTGGACGCGTGACATAGGTGGTGGCAGCCAATCATGCCAGCCAGAGGCTGGCACTTCCAGCTTCCATGGCGGCAGTGCGAGCTGATACACCTGGGTACAGGAGAACCATACGCATTCTGGCCGGTAAGGGACGCTTGGAGTATGCTTCCCGCCCCAGCCAATGCGAATGCTCTTCCTGTACCCAGTGTGTACCAGGCTCAGTACACGATCCACTACCGACCCAAGTGCAAAAAGGCCCCTAGATTTTTAAGAAGTGAGTTAAAATTCACCTTCTAAGAGGCTGCATAAGATGTTCTTTTTCTATTCTTTTTGCTGCTGCTCTTTGCTCAGCTTTATACTCTTTTATGAGTTACGATCTTCTTAATTTATATTTTATTGTTCTTGCTGCCTTGGAATTCATTAGAGCAGGTCAGGAGATGGGAAACATGGCATAAATGAATTTGCTATGGGGCTGCAGTCTTGGAGAGGCAGTCATTTAATTAGGTAAGTAATCTTACAATGCTGTTTAATTCTAAGGGATGGGGGAGGAAAAGGCTTGTTGAAAGGAGTATGAAACTTCAGAAGAAATGCCTCCCCCGCCTTAATGCTTAACGCCATCCACCAGTAAGCTCTCCTGCAGCTGCAAAGCTCGAGTGTTGCTGTCATTTCCTTAAACTGGCACAGAAGGAGGCCATCTTGTCAGGCAAAACTCTTTGATTGAATAATTAGGTTGGCACTCTGCACGCATTCCCTACTCCCCTCCAGGTTTGCTTATTATTATTACTGGGCAATACTCCCAGAAACGCAACCCATACGGCCATAATAATAGCAACATGCCCTTCTAATCCATCCCTCCTCATTTGCTGTGAGAAAAGACTCATGGCTTTGCTGGCAGCAGGGCTGCATAGTACTACTGAGCAATACTGGATCCTAGTGGCAATGAGAAGCAGAAAGAAGAGAAAGCGGGAGAGAGGAAAGAAAAGGGAGCATTTTTGTTGAGCATTCATCCGCTGCAAGATGGAAGTGGTGCTATTTTAAAAATCAGGAATATTTGGGCACAATAGGGCTTTCAACATGGAAGATCCAGGAGGCAAACCATTAGGCCAGGGTCCTCAATGTGGTTTCCATTTTCTAGTGCCATAAGATGAACCAAAGCCACTGAAAAATATGAAACTGGAGAGTTTGCTTTTCACTCTTTGTGCTCTGGGTTCTTCCTTTGTAGTGCAAGATCAGGCACGAAAATGAGAGAATTATAAAGCATGTGGTAGGGATGGGCACAAATTATTCATCAGGCTTGCATTTGTATGAATTTGTGTGAATTTGAATATTCACACTCAAAGCAAATATTGGCTACATTCGAAGACTGTCATTTGAACTGAGAGAAGAATGCTTTTATTTATTCATTCAAAGTTTTGTTATATTTGCAAAGGTGGGGAGGCAGCAAAGCGGCTGCCTAGTCACCTCTAGAGCAGATTCAGAGCGGATTCAAAGCTTTCAGAGCGGATTCAAATCAGATTCAGAACAGATTTGGAGGGGATTCAGAGGCACGACAACTGGCAGCAGGGTTCTGAAGTGGATTCAAATAGCATTTGAAGAACTTTTGCAGCTGATTCAAAACCTACCATATTCAAAGTGGTTCTATTCACACGAGTGTGGATTTCCTTTGCATTTGATTCAATGCAAAGCAAACATGAAAAAAACATGTGTACATCCCGAGTAAATGTGGCAATCCCAAGTGAGCTATGATAGCTGCAGATTTGTTTCCATGTCAGGATCTAGGTGTGGATTTAACAGAAGGAGTTCCAACTGGTTCAGGAATGATTGCAGCAGGTCAGGACAATACTGCTAGTAGAAATGCCATCAGATCTTCCTATAGAAATATACTGTGTGAGAAAACTGTGTGGACCCTACACACCATTTCCCCCAGATCTAGAAATATCTCTCCACAGTGGAACAAACTGATTGACTGTTACTTGTTCCTTGACCTATCATTATATAATATTCAGGGCACCTTACAAGATTCAAGTGTGCACACGCAAAGTAAAATACATCTGAACTTACTCAATACAAAAATTAAGACACATAATCCCACAGGGCTGTGCTGTGAGAAAAGATAATTGTTTTGGCATTTCATACTGCCAATAACAATAATCAACATGATCACATGATCACATGATCAACAGACCAACCCTAAAGCATCACTGCACATAGTGCAATTTGCTTCTGTGTAGAAAAGATTAGAATTGTATTTTAAAGCCGTACTTTAAATCCCACTCACTCTTATTTGGGGGTAAGGGCCACTAAATTCAGTGAACCACCATGCAGGGGATTTATTGCTGTAATCCTCTGAACAGTTGCATGGAAGTTAAAGCCACTGGTTTCAGCAGACGTACAGTACTTCTAAGTAAAAATGGAGAAGTTCAGGCTGTAAGAAAATGATATTTCTCTCCCTAACAGGCATGCAACATATTTCTACAAATGTGTAGGCTACCTGTGAAGCTGAACTGTTATTATGTGGTTTTTATTATTCCCATAGTTGACTACAGTATCCAAAGTATACACCATGCATACTTCTTCACTTAGAAGCCAAACATAGCTATGTAAAGTGAGCAGCTTGTTTACAGTAGATCCCTAAACTGGTAGGGGACCTATGCTATCAAATTAGTAGGAAATCAGTAGTATAGTAAACAGAGGTCAAAGATCAAACCCACAATTTCATATGAAATTCCAGTCCATGTACACAAAATATTAAAATAAAAATTCCAAGTCACGAGACCATCAACTACTCTTAAAGCTAATCAAAAGCAGGGTAGGAGTAAAGGAAGTGAAATTTAAATGTAATTTTAATCCAAAAATTTGATGCAAAGAATGGCCATATAATGGATCTCGCTTAAACCTTGACAATTGACTGTCAAACAAACAAAATGGCTTGCTCTCTTCTTACTCAGGCAGTGTCTTTAAAATGTCAGTTGTGATAAGAGTGTAACTATGTGCATTCTTAAACCTCTTAGGGCTGCTCTGTTTCTCATGCTTTTGTTATTTATCCTTCTCCATATCCTTTTCCGTCTTCGGTGCCATCTACATGGTACCAATTAGGGGCAGAATCCAGAGCAGAGAAAAAGAAAACCACCAAGGAAGAACAACAGCATCTTAGACAAATGTCTGAGGCTTCATGATAGACTACTGTTTGTAGCCATGACATTTCTGGACAAATCTGCTGCCAAAAACCAGAAATATTCCCGGACATTTTCTGGTCCATTCCAGCATGTCCTGCCACAATTTTCAACTCCCATGTATCCATGTGGGGAAGGGGAACTGGTACAATGGATAGGAGCAGCATAGGAATTATTCAAACGACTTTCCCTTTATGCTGCTCTGTCTGAAGAGTATGTGGGTGGTGGTGGGAATAAATGGAGGTGTTTGTTGCCTCAATCCATACCTGAGAAAGCAGGTGAACATAAACAGCCATGTGAATGATGCCTGTCTCCTTTGATTCTGTTAAAAACTGAAATATACATCTTTGCAGTCACATCCAGGTTTTTAATTGCTGCAGTGAGTAAGCAAAAATTACCTCAGAAAAGATTTGCACTATGTATATTTCATTCAAGCTGCCACCTGTTTAAATTGTCTGAGATTTCTGTTCTTTGGGCTGCTCTAACTTTTTAATGTTAGCTTAATGTTTAGGAAAGGGTAGTGTGCAAACTAACAGCCCTGGTCTCCCTGGTTGATGACCTTCTCCGGGAGAAAGATGGGGGGAACGCTACCCTGTTGGTTCTCTTGGACCTTGCAGCAGCTTTTGATACCATTGACCACGGTATCCTTCTAGAAAGGCTGGGAAGCTTAGGAGTTGGTGGCAGTGCCTGGCATTGCTTCTGCTCTTATCTCCAGAGCCAATCTCAGATAGTAGTTGTGGGAGATACTGATTCAACACCCTGGGAACTCACTTGTGGGGTTCCTCAGGGGTCAGACTTATCTCCCATGCTATTTAACATCTACATGAAGCCATTGGGAGAGGTCATCAGGAGATCTGGAGTGAGGTGTGATCAGTATGCAGATGATACCCAGCTCTATCTCTCTGTGCCGTTTGAATCAGGAGAGGTGGTTGAAGTGCTTAACAGGTGTCTGGAGGTGGTAATGGGCTGGATGAAGGCCAGTAAACTGAAGCTGAATCCAGACAAGACAGAGGTGCTGTGTGTCACAGGGTCTCAGGTCCATATGGATGGGAAACACCCTGTCCTTAATGGGGTTGCAATGCCCTGGAAGGGACAGGTGCACAATTTGGGGGCACTCCTGGACTCTGTGCTAATGCTTGAAGCCCAGGTGGAGGCTGTGGCCAGGAGTGCCTACTTCCAGCTTCAGCTGGTGCGTCAGCTGAAGCCTTTTCTGGACAGAGATGACTTGACCACAGTTATCCATGCTCTGGTAACTTCTAGATTGGACTATTGTAATGCATTGTACATGGGGCTGCCCTTGAAGATGGTTTGGAAGTTGCATCAAGTGCAAAATGCAGCCGCCAGAGTGCTGACCAGAACATTTAGCCAGATGCACATCATACCAGTCTTAAAAAGTTTGCATTAGCTGCCAATTCACTACCAACCCCAATTCAAGGTTTTAGCTTTGACTTATAAGACCCTAAATGACTTGGACCCCAAATATCTAAAGGAATGCCTTCTCCCATACCAACTTGCCCATGCCTTAAGATCTGGAAGTGAGGCCCTCCTGGTTGTCCCACTGCCCTCAGTAGTAAAACGGGTGGGCACTAGGGAAAGGGCCTTTTTGGTAATGGCCCCCAGATTATGGAATAGTTTCCCCCTCAAGGTGTGTCATGCTCCTTCTCTGTATATATTCTAGAATGTGGTGAAGATGCACCTCTTTGCCCTGGCCTTTGCCTTAATGTGTTTATTCCCCCCCCCCTATTGCACATACTATTATTTTAATATGTAGGATATTGTTTTAATTATGCTGGATATTTTAAGTGTTTTCATGTATATTATCATTTTTAATATATGCTGATTTGAAATCTGTTATTTTAAAGTAGTTACTCTTCAGGTATAGGGCAAGACAGACAGACAGACAGACAGACAGACAGACAGACAGACAGACAGACAGACAGACAGACAGACAGATAGATAGATAGATAGATAGATAGATAGATAGATAGATAGATAGATAGATAGATAGATAGATAGATAGATAGATAGATAGATAGATAGATCCCCACAAGGATGTGGCATGCTACTTATTCAGTACCACTGACTGTGTTAGCAGCAGGGTAACCAAAGAACACTTTAGCTGAAATTATGTAGTTAGTAAACACTGACCATTTTAACACTGGAACTGTGGGTCAGCAGTCACCAAAGTCTACTGTGCTGTCACATTCATAATCTCATATGAGATGTCACAGCATTTTGAAAATATTAGAATACACATGTGCACATTGCTTATTAGGGTGGGTATGTATAACTCAAGGAGTGGCAGTATCGTGGTGTTAAGGAAAACTGTTTGGAAAGCAGAAGATTGCCAATTCAGTCCATAGACTCTCCCTGGAAGTAGGCAATGGTAAACAACTTCTGTGTCATTGCCAAGAAAACTGCACAAAGGTTCCTGGAGGTGCCCACGGAGTCAACCAGTTGGCCATGACTCAATCTACCCAACAACAAATGTATAACACTCAACTGGAGGAGAAGAAATCATTTTCATGAATGCAGCGGCTCCCAAGATATATTTGTCACAATATTAAAAACCACATCACAGGTGAAAGAAGAGGTGTACCCATGTTCATATGAAAGGTTTCCTGGCACCCTGTCTTTGTGAGATAAAAACATACAGGGCACATGAAGCAGGGGCGTCTTGGATGAACTGTACTGGCCAACAACCAACTGGCATCAAAATTCTGCTGACACTAGAAGAAAAGAACATTTATGTATATTTAAAGATTTTTTTTAATTTAAAAAAAATGTACCATGGGGGAAGACCATCTGGTGTCTGGTAATGAAAAGCCAGCTGCAAAAAAAGAAGGAGATGCCAACACATGCTGCTAGTTACACTACTACTCAAAAGTAATTGGAAACTGTTTCTTTGAAAAAAGATGTTGCAACCCCTACTCTGCAAAATACCATGTTTTAAGTTGGCTTCTTTGCTTGGTACACCTTACATTGGCTGCATTAACACCGCTGATGCTGCAGTAATTTTGCTGCAGTTCATGTATGTGGATCTGGCCTATGTTATTTGAAAGAAGCAAAGAAGCAAGGTAGCCATAATTTCAATGTGACAAACTGTGCAACCCTAATTGCCCGACCTGTTGACTGGCTGGGAGCTACGTAGCACAACCTCCCTGCTTGTCCTTTCCTGAAATCCTTGGCCATGGTCACACGAGTCCCAATCAGGTCAGCCTATTAATGAATTCAAATTTAATGCGTACCAGTGCTGGTCAGACATGGATCGATAGAGGCAGTCCCCTCCTTGGGCTGTGTTGGTCACACATTTATGCAGAGTTCAGCCTGGCATTCCTCCTTGGCTCCCCCCACCCCTTTTGCTACATCACATCTATCTTGTTTCCTATTGGATGCCATTCATGTTACTCAAGGGAGGCAAGGGTGTCTGTTTGCAGTTCTTTTTAAAGCCTGCTTCCCCCA
Organism: Aspidoscelis tigris stejnegeri; assembly: GCA_023333525.1. Classification (NCBI taxonomy): domain Eukaryota; kingdom Metazoa; phylum Chordata; class Lepidosauria; order Squamata; family Teiidae; genus Aspidoscelis; species Aspidoscelis tigris. Next base: position 27,440,871 of record JALMGA010000004.1, on the reverse strand, counting down.
TCTCCACACACCCTTCCTTTTTTATGAGCTTCTCTTCTCCTTGCAATTATTTTTTTAAAAAAATAATAAAAAATTTGTGTAAAAATGCTAGAGAGATGAATTATAACCTTAAACTGAGGAGAGGGGGAGGCGCCTCACGAACTTCACATGTGCCAATTAGGTGAAGGAGAAGTGCCTCAAGAAGTCTGAGTGTGCTGATTGGCCAAAAGAAATACTGGGTGCCACCCACCACAGCACAGTTCTGCCTCCTTTAGGCTGTCCCACCACTTATGCATGAGGGAGTGGAAGCCAGACTGGGATTCCAGGCAGGCCTCAGACCGTGTCAGTGCTGTTTAAAGAGGACTACATTTTAGGATGGTCTAATGGCTGTAGGCCAGCTTGCAATCTGTAATAGCATGAAATAGTGTGAATCGCATGTCCTGCCAGACGACTCAGATTGTCCTAAAACTTGTGTGTGGCCAGGCCTCTTCAGCATGTAGGAGGCTGGAAATGCACTACAGATTCCCTAGGTTACTGCCACCTTTTGGTCTGTCATTGAAGACAGTAACCCCAGAAGTGAGGTGAGGCTCTGTGTTGGGGTGAAGTTGCAATATATAACCAAACTGACCTCAGTATATGCACATGAAATGTAAACAAATAAATAAATGAAAGGGAAAGACATAATCATCTCAATGATGATCTTCAATAAACCACCAAGAAAGCTTAAGAGTTTCATAAAACATCATTTGGGATCTCCTAAGTTGTATACATCATCAAATCTTGAGCTGTACTAAAAATAAAATTAAAAAATGATCTCAAAATTAGTCAAAACTTCTCTGCACAATACTGTGCTTTAATTTCTAAGCCAGTCAGTGGAAAAACAACAACCTACCTAACAATAAAAATCAAGGTCTATATGTGAAGTCTGGTCATTTTTATCTTTACTGAAGATCTCATTTCCCAGTGCCACCAGATGTCAGCATATCCTACATGACTGAAAACAAGCACATGAGATTTTTGACAATGAGATTCTGAAATAAAAGCAAGCAGAGCTGTGCAAAATGGTTTCTTTTTTTTTAATGAACAACTGAATGCCAGTTCCTTTATGAATAACCTATGAATTCTGACAAAGTCATAGAATTGTCACAGGCCCAGATCTCAAGGGCTTCTCATTCTGTAGTTAGCATACATTCTAAAACATTCAGCAGGTTGTCCAAATGTTTATTCCTTTTCTGCTTTGTATCACCGGTCTTGTCTTGCGTCTTTTGCAAGCTTCTAATCTGCAAATAATCTTCAGAGGCAGAAGCTCTGAAATGAAAAAAAAAACACCCTAGGATGATAAAAACACATGTAGTTTTGCAAAACAGCCAATTAACAGACACACATATGAGCCATGTTGGCTACTCTGTTGGTTTTCAAAAATCTCCCTTCAAAGAGTTTCATTCTGAATTTATCAGCTAAGATATCTATACATATTTATCACTACACTTATGTGTATTGCAGAGAATTTCCAGATGTTCTCTAGAATAAGTTCTTCATTTGCAAAGTCTGCCTCTGCGTGGGAGCAAAAATGAATGAATGAATGAATGAATGAATGAATGAGCCTCTGCAAAGCACGAGCAGGCATGAGAAGCATGCTGGTTGCACATGACTCCTGCTCACATCATGGTCCTTTCTGCACTGGGCAGACCATAGCAGGCCCCACACCAGGACTGAAGTCACAATTTAGCACTTAGTATGCAATTAGGGAACATCTGGGCAGGTGCATCTGCACTGTCAGGAGGCATTTACAGTCTAGAAATGCCCCCTGCCTGCCCAGAGGTTGACGAATTGCATGCTAGCTGTGTAGCATGAAATCATGCTCCACAAGCATGCTAACCTTCTACAGACACTTACCTGGAGTGTCTCACACATGTCTGGAAAGGTCATTGGAGCTGCCATGCAAGCTGGCTGGTAGCTCTGATGACCTCCTGATGTGACTGCAGCTGTGCAGAGCATCAACATCATCATCGGGATGGCACTGATGCATGCAAAGTCACAGAGGGCACCACACTTTAGATGGCAGCACCCAGAAGAAGATTGGCCCGGTGATCAAACAGGTGAGTATTTGATCGCGTTGGGGATAGGCTAACGTTGACTAGCGCTTGCAAGTGCAAGCGCTAGTCAACCTTACTTGACTGCACACCTTTCTCATCCACTGGATGGGAAGTGCAAAAATGCCCCACAACTTGCTGTCATCTGCACTACTAGCACAAGGACATAAAGTCCCTATTCCAGGATATAATCCAGTGCAGAAAGGGCCTAATTTTGAAGCTTGCAAATGAAACTTCCTTGGCTTTGAAGTTTCTGTCTGCCCTGTACCCATTAAGGAAAATCCAATAAATGACCCCTGAACTAAACTGCAAGTACTTTAAGGCTGTGGTCACACCTTCACTTTAAACCTTCTTCAGTCTGTCTTCTGACCTCAGTGCTCACACCTTTTCACTTCTACCTGCCTTACCTGTGGATTTTCTATTCTCTATTTGGACATTCTAGAGACCAAATAGTTTCTACACTATTAGGGTGCATCCCCATGCAATTTAAAGTCCGCTAAAAATCCTCTTTTGTCGCTGAGCGCCCCCATGCACAGCTTTTATCTGGGCTTCCAGCACCACAAATTAGAAAAATGCGCAGCAAAAAAAGTGCCCTTTAAAGAAGACTACCAGCACACTTTCCAAGAAGACGTGGGTATTCAGAGCAACATTTTGCATGGAGACGCTCCATGGCAAAAGGGACGGGGGTTCCCTCCGAGGTGGCAAGCTCTCTCTCTCTTTTTTTGCCTCTCATCCACAGCCAGCATTCACGATATGAAAACAGCAAGCAGGCATTCCAATCACAAAGAGAAACAGCAAAGATACATTGTAATGAATTGCTTATATCAAGTGAAAGTGTATGAGGCAAGATCGCTGGCTGGGGGAGGCGAACAGAGAACTTATAAATTTTTCTTTTGGACTTGTGAATGAGCGCACGATCGCACGAGTACCCAATGAAACAGTGAGGGACAGGGAGAAAAAGATGCGGGTAAGCAAAAGACGCTTCCTTGGGGATGGTCAGTGCATTTTAAATGCGTGTTTTGCTGAGCCCCATGGAGACACTTAATTCAGAATTGAACACGCATTTGTTAGATCCGCTGTAGTAGAGGGACAATAGCGACAGGAAAAAGTACCATGGGGATGCACCCTTAGTTTAGCTTAAGTTTCTGCACTTAGCCTTATTCTGGATTTGCTATCTGCATGATCATGCAAGCTATGACAGACATCAAGTGAGGCCTACCATAGCCTGCATTAGCCTGTGGTTAACAGACCACTGTCCCAAGATATATTCCAGAATAAGGCCAAGTGCGGGAAGGGCCCAGGTTTTCACAGGTCTCAAACCTTTACAGGATGCTAATCTGTTTTCATTATTTGGTGTGATCTGGAAAAAGGACTAAAGGGTGCTGTCTGATCTGCACTATAATTGGTGGAACCTGTCTTCCATTTTGCCCAATGATTATTAATGATAGTACTCCAACCACACCTTCCCTGTTGCCTCTATTGATTGAGATAAATTCATACAGTGATGGAATTCTTCAACTGGCCTTCCTATGCCAGGGACTGGAAATCAACCAGAATCACATGTGCAGCCAGAAACCCTGAAAGCTACGTAAACATCAGCAGTCACCATGCCAACTTTGCCATCCAAGACAGCCTTGGAGTCATTTTTCCTGGTTTTGCAGTTAGCCACCCCAAATGGCCACTGGAATAAAAACCATATGCATCTGGTGTCAGGCTAATGGCCATTTACCCTCCTCACCGAGCCAACCATCCCAACTTCATCTGGAAATGTATGTTCAATGCAGACAAGGTTGTTAAATGGCAGAATACTGGATCAAATCTAGTCCCGTAGTTGTGTGGCACTGGACTTGGTCAATATCAGCAGTGATGAAATCAGCTTCAATACAGGTCTTTTAATATAACTCTTAAAAGTCTTCTACACTTTCAGTCCACAGTAGCCCTATTCTGGAACACTCCTGTGATTATGAGGACTTGCAAATAAGAAGAAAAGCTGAACACTAAAGTTTCAAACTTCCATGCACCTGGACAAAAGAAAAACACTGTAATGCCAGTCTCCAGTGCTCTCTTATTTGTTTGTCTCAAGTCTCAGGGTGGATTACAACATTTAAACCAAATATAAACATGTTAACCATATTAAAACAACAAAAGTGTCTAAAAAGCCATCAATACTGGCCCCATCCAGATGGGAGATATATAGTGCTTTAACGTCAGGGCTATGGTGGAATTGCCACACGCATCTGTGGCAACCCCAGCACATCCTCACTGTATCCCCCTAAATCTCACTATCACCTATATCAGGACTCTGGGGTGCCTTTTCCTGAAACAGCACTAAAACACACTGAGTGGGGGAGTCACCATCCCGGGTGCAGCCACCAGGTATGTGCAGGGGCTGAAAAAGACATCGTGCATGTGCGGTGGTGGCTATCATGTGCAGTCAAAATATTGGATGTGCATGTCACCGACAGTACCAGGCTCCATGTTATCTCACCAACAAGTGATAATTCCGGTGGGGCTGAATTCTGCAGAGATATTGGTTTTTTTGGCATTCCGTTTGTAACAAATCGAATGTTAGAAAATCTGTATTCGTTTGAATAGATCCCCTTCAAATGTGGTAGGATTCTATGTGATACAATTTTGTGCAACTATTTTGGACTGAGGTACAAATGTTTGAAATAAGCATCCCATTTTCACCAAATATTTACCTACTGCATTACATTACTGAACTAAATTTGGATACAGTTAAAATGCAAACAAGATTACATTATTTGATAACAGCTATTGGTGAAAAATTAGAAATATGCTGATAATCTAACAATAAGGGAGTGGCAAAATGAATTATGGGAAAATTATGACAAACAAATTTATCACGTGTAAACAGCGGAGGACTATTCGTGTTTCTGGCCGGTGGGAACGTCTCTCACCGGTCAGAAATGCAAATGCTCCTCCTGTACCTGGAGCGTACCAGCCCTAAGGTGTGAACAGTCAGACCTGAAGATGGATCGAAGGTTTAACGTGAACGTGTGACCACAGCGCACTTGCTTTTCTGATGTGCTCACCTGCCACTGTAGTAGAAGCAGAGCAAGGGTATGTAAGGTGGATGGGGAACATGGCCTTGCAGATACTGTCAGCCAATCAGGATAGGGTATTATCTCCTGTTTGTTGAGTTTTTTTAAAAAATTGTACATACATGTTTGGCACAATGCTGACAGCCCTGATCTCTTCTTCCTCTTCCTTGGACCTTATATCCTCACTGCAGGACATACTGTTTTTCTTTTCAAAAGTAAGTATTTTGTGTCGGATGGCCTTGGTTAATACTAGCACTCAATTGCATAATGCGGTAGCGCTTGAGTGCATCGGTAGCCACAGTAATTGAAGGCAGCCTTATTGCCCAAGTAGATAATTTAGTGCTGCTGTGCATGGCAGTTTGGAAAAAAAATAAAGGAAAGAAACGATTATCTACTGCTGATTAACAAGTTGTGCAAATCTATCACTGCATTTTGGAGGTAACCAATTTGTAGCAGGCCACAACAAAGACAAATGTGTTTCTGTTATGTTCAGCATTTCCTGCATAGCACTCAGGCACTCAAGTGTACAACTTTGAGGGAGGGGGAGGCTGTGAAAACAGCACCTGATGGATCATTCGTGTGGACCAGTCACCGCATTTTGCTGGAAAGTAGTTTCCAACAGATCAAATGTGCTTCCAGTGTATTCAGCATCAATTCCTTTTGTCTGTGACTGATAGACAAGTTCATTGGGCTACTAATTCCTGAATGATTTCTCTAAGCATATATTACAAGCCGATTGCCATAGAAAGCAGTTCTAAGGTGCAAAGTAAACCATGAGGTCCAAGGGCCTTTCTGCACTTGCCATTAGTATGAAATAGGAAGTGGACTAGGGGACTATGATCTTCCCTTCTCCACCCTGGTGTGAGATAAGGGAGGTCCTGTCCTCTCCCAGTATGTTCCATCCACACAGGATGGTGCATGGACTAGGCTAGGACTCCTCAAATGATGTCTTAGTTCCTTCGCTGGTAGACTTTGATTTTAAGGTCTATTGACATACTGGAGGTAGTACAGTGGTCCGTGAATAATGCCTCTGTGATCTGGTATGCCAAGGGAAACCTATTTTGGTGATGCAATAAGTATTCAGAACCCCCCTGCCATATTCTGCACTAGCATAAGCATGGCTGGTGTCTATTCTGGAACATAATCCTGAATAAGTTTCAGTGCAGAAAGCATGATGATGATGAAGAAGTTTTATTTGCCATAAACAAACATAATTAACTCCCAATCACTGAAAATTGCAAATATTTTTTCAAATTATATAAGCCACCTCTCTCTTAGCACACTGGTTTATTCCCCAAGGCTTTATTTCACAGGAAGTAAAGGAATAAATTCTCTAGACAAGGCGCATGTGCATGTAAACACATCACACACACACAGAGTCCACGCACCAGTTTTCTGTTAAAAACATTACGGAAGCCTTTTGGAAAACAATCTACATATATTATTATAATTATTATTTTTAAAATGTTTTCCAGGGATACCATGTGGGATTTACCTTCCTTCAGGGGAGGTAAATCTCTCCTTGTCCTGACTTCGATTCTGTGTTTAAAATCTGCAGGACATTCCTTATCATATTTATTATTATTTTTTTGGCATATTATAACAATTTTAAAGTTGAAAGGTCAGTGGATTATTCTCCGCTTCATTGCTTTGCCCTTCTTTAACTGGTTTAGGCATCAGGAACTGATCTCTTTTTTAAAAATAAGGTTTTCGTGCAACTATTAATGGTCATTTGATATGCAGTATTTAGATTTTTTTTAGGTTTTTTTTTTAAAGTAATATGGGTATAAACATGATGGAAAGAATAATGAAAAAAAGAAAAGAAAAGCATCCCAAATTGAAATCAAGCTGCACAAAACAAGGAAGTTGATTATAGATGGAAAAGATTTATGGGGATTTCAATCAGAGAGGCCTATGGGCGTAACACATGAAGAACGCATAGCTTGGTTGCTGTGGATCATTGTGTTCCATGTCCAGTTTTCACACATATGGAATAAATGGAATCCACCCAAATTCCAAACCCCTAAGGCTTTCTTTAGCTTTGTAATTTACTCTTGCAAGAAAAGTGATGGGGTTTTTTTCAAGGTCTGTAATCCTCTTGCATGCATATGAATACAGAACAGGATGGAAGATAGAGGAGAACAAACTTCAGTTTCTAGTTGATTGAGTTTGTTTGGGCTGGATTTTCTCTCTCTCTTCAAAATAATAATGTAGAGCAATATGGAGACATACATGATGAATCTACATAAATCAAGCACAATAAGCTTTATTATAAGCCCGACTTGCCAAGGTCAGGAATTGCATATTTGATTAGTCAGCAATCATTTATGAAATATATGTAAAAAATAAAAGTTTAAATCAGTACCGTTTCGGCAGCATCAGCAAATAATGCTTTCCGTAAGGCCAAGAGTGCCTGTTCCCAACTATGGCTGGTGCATCAGTTGAAGATCTTTTGGACAGAGATGACTTGGCCACAGTTATCCATCCTCTGGGAACCTCCAGATTGGACTATGGTAATGCACTCTACATGGGGCTGCCCTTGAAGACAGTTCAGAAGCTGCAACTGGTGCAGAACGCAGCTCCTAGACTGCTGACCGGGACAGCTGGCTAGACACACATCATGCCAGCCTTAAAAGAATTGCATTGGCTGCTGATTCCCTACTGAGCCCAATTCAAGGTGTTAACATTGACTTATAAGGCCCTAAATGGCATGGGCCCCAAATATCTAAATGAATGCCTTCTTCCATATTGACATGCCCATGCCTTAAGATCTAGGGGGAGGTCCTCCTGGTTGTCCCACCACCCTCAGTAGCAAAAGGGGTGGTGGGACCGTCTCATGGGAGGGCCTTCTCAGTGATGGCCCCTAGGCTATAGAATAGTCTCCCCCTTGAGGTGCATCTATCACCTTCATTGTACATGTTTTGGAAGGCAATGAAGATGCACCTCTTTGCCCTGGCCTTTGGTTAAATGGGGATACACTTTCCCTTCCCACTTGCAGATGCTACTGTTTTAATACACACTGTTATAGTTTTAATGATGTTTGATTTTAAATGTTGTTACCTGCCTGGAGACCTTCAGGGATGGATGGATGGATGGATGGATGGATGGATGGATGGATGGATGGATGGATGGATGGATGGATGGATGGATGGATGGATGGATGGATGGATGGATGGTGTGAGTATTGCAATCAGAAGAAGGACTGAAGAAGGTTTAAAGAAGGTGTGACCATGGACTTGGTCACCTGCTGCTTTCATTTATCAATACAGAGATGGTTTGCCATCTCTTCCAGAGAGATGCTGGGTATCAAAGCAGTGACCTTCTGCTATCCAGCACAGAGCAGATTCAGCTATGCTTATATTCCACCAAGGTATAATGGCTTCATATGTTTTCAGACTGGAGCCTGGAACAGATGTGAGGCTTTGCATACGATAGGTTGGCATGGCTGCATGAATGCTAGTTTGTTTAAAATATTTCTGTACTGCTTCCCATTAAAATACCATCTTGAAGTTGTTTACAAGTTTAATCTGTCCTTGAGAATATAACTAAGTTGTCATGATAAGATGTTGGATGGCAGCATTTTCCACTGCACCACCAAATCTATGGCTTTGCACCTTCATTCATGATTTCCATATCGGTGACAAAGGAGAGCAAGACTTAGATTTTCAACTCACTGACAGTTACTCAAATGTCAATCTATGACCACCATAGATTTATTGGCTGGATACACATGGGTAGAAGGTGTGCCCTCTCAGGAACTTTAAGGGCATGCCATAGACTCCAAATTCACCTGCCCTAAGCAGGCCTTAAGCCTACACAGCAACTCCAAGGAATAACCTCCCTGTAAACCCTGAGTAATTGCTTTTGGGGCAACTGCAAAGGCTAAGGTGCCTCCTATCATTGTGCAGTGGCCCGGGGAGAAAATAAATAACTTATCTGCCACCTTCTCTAAGTATGTTCTCCAGTGGACTGGAAACATGGCGTGCGTCCAGACAGGATGAAAACAGTGCCATTACTGTGCTGCTATAGTGGGGTCACTTCATGTATCTGAAGGAGCCCCACCATAGCCCCCCTTTTTCATCCCTAAAAAGCACTAAAGACTATTGCTGGAAAACCCACCATCGGTAGCAGATTTCCCAGCAATAGCACTTTTTAGCAATGGTCTTAACTTTGTGTACAGGACAGCAATTGTCTAGTGCACATTTGTGAAGTCTGTGCACATGAGGAGGTGATCACATGCACATCCGGGAATTCAGTGGCAGTCGAATTATCTGGATTGCACGTGACCAAAACTTGGAAAGAAAGAACAGAGGGCAGGGCTGTCAGGACAGAAAGCAATAGGAACAATAGCCTGCCTTATTGCTTTCTATTGGTATATCAGGCTGCTGTCTGGAGGCAGCCATGGTCAAAGGTCATCCATTTTCAGTCAGGACTGCCTGGCAAGGAGGCATCTGTGACAAGGGTTCTCCTGGCAGCTATGCTCTGTGTCCCATGCAGGGGCAAATGGCATCTGGACACTACACTTCTCATCCCAGTGGTGCGGCAGGGCCTTCTGCTAGAGATCCTGGTCCTTTTGAGGCCATGTGGATGCAATCTTTAACAAAGCATATGCTACCCAAAGACTTTAATATGGTGAACTGCAGCACTCTTTGCTCTCTTGGAATCCTGTCCACCACTCCAGGGCCTTGAAATCATTTGCAATCATGAATTTTTGGTTTGGTTTTGATTCCTTTTAAGGACTCACTCTGCGACGCACTGTTTCCCTCCTCCCACAGTCTCCCCCCAAACATAGATGTTTTCCAGTGCATGCTAGTGCTGTTGAAGCATAAGAGATGATGTTACCATTGTTAAAAAGGAAATTGTCTTTGAAGTGGCTTTCGATTAGATTCTTCTTGATGAGATTGCGCATGACACTAACCGCAAAGGAAAACTAAACATCATACGGCAACCAGAGAGAGTGGTTTTAAGTCAGAAGCAACAGCCATAGGAACTCAGGGGCAGATCAGCATCATAAAAGAAAGGAAAAAAGAAGACTTCAGATTAACAGCTGTGCAAATGGCAGGACAGATTTTGTTTCATGTTTTATGTTGTTGGGGATTATTTTTGCATGTCCTAAATGTATATTACTTGTGTAAATATAGCGTGTAGGAACGTAGTTCCTTGGGGGGTGGAGGGAAAGCTATACAAAAGTAGATGTTAGCCATATAGCGTCTTAGATTTTAATTAACTACAGGGCACCCATATCTTGCCTACTCAAAAATGATTCAGTTGAACCACATGGTGTCTGTACCCCAGAATATGAGGCTGCCTCGCAATCTGCATCTTCATGGCCAATTATGGCTGGTATAGGGAGATTCTATACTGGCCTGTATGCTGGACTAGCCAGAGTACCAGAAGCTTCCCTTCTCCACAGCAACACCACCATTATGGAGAAGGGAGGGTCCTAGAACGCTCATGGTCCGCTATACTGGCTGGAACAGAATTGCCCATGTAGTTGGCTGGGGTCCAAGGCTACCTCATGATGGCTGACTTGGCATGGGAGCAACCTCTGTCATCAAGCCACTCCCAAGATGACTCTGTAGTCCACACCTTCACTTTAAACCTCCTTCAGTCCATCTTCAAGTCTGACTGCTCACATCTTTTCATTTCTATCTCTTTTATTGGTGTACTTTCCACCCTCCATTTGGACTTTCTTGTATGTGGCTGACTTATCCAGCCCCCAATCAGGGAAGTTAGTCTGTGTGGATGACATTTTGCAAAGGAAAGGTTCCAGCAGGTGTGGTAGGCCACATCAGAACCAATCCCATTTGACCTCTTGTTGGCACATCTGACACACCAGCGGTTGTATGTATGTATGTAAGTATGTAAGTATGTATGTATGTATGTATGTATGTATGTATGTATGTATGTATGTATGTATGTATGTATGTGTGTGTGTGTGTGTGTGTGTGCGCGTGTGTGTGTGTGTGCGTGTATGCATGTATGCATGTATTTTTCTGTCCCTGCCGTATACCTAAAGATCCCAGGGCGAGTTACAATAATATCACAATAGAACCAGATAATCAGATAGAATATCTCTCCCAAAACTGTCCTTTGGTTCAACCCAACCCTGGTTCTTGTTCACCAGCCAGCACTACCTCATAGCCTTAATCATTTTCGTTCATAAAATTCTGAAGTGGCTATTTAGAAAGTCATTTCACTATTAGATCCAATAGCACTACAGGAATTGTAATAGACTTTGTCTGATGGATCTACACATAGGCTGCATCCTGGTGGGAGTGGGTGGGATGTAGCCCAGAGCTGGGGCTTCTTGTGAGCATGTGAGCTGCCATGGGGGTACAGGATGTTGTGACAAGCACCATGCCGTGAATGCCCTGGGAGTTTTGCTTCCTTCTTGCAGTAGCAAGGTTTCCTCCTGGGCTTCTTTTGTGAAAGACCAGAAATGGCCCCAGAAGCTGATCATTTTCAACTGGAAAATGCACTGGCATGTCACTTTCTCCCTCCTCATATCCATCCAGGTGGGGAAGGGGGGCATGACTTAGCTGGTGCACACTGTCTCAAGAGTTATTTAAAATGGGCATGAGATAAACAGCTATGACTCCTGGGACTGAATGTCTGTAACTGCAACACTTCAGAAGCATACAGGGTACCTCGCTCCTAGGTCAGGTGGTGGTGGGGGTTCCCCAGGGGTCCCATGTAAACACAGCCATATCTCATGTACTTCAGTTGTTTGTACTGTAAACTTGGACTGATTATTTTATTTTTCACATCTTTGTTTCAGTACTATATACTGTATCAACTTGGTTCAGTTTTAGCCTTGAAAGTCATCCTGAGTGTTATAAAGTGGTACAGTGGGATGCAAATAAAATAAAATAATATAATATAATAAAATAGATTCCTTGCTGTTGTTTGAATCTGTTTTAGGCCGCATTCCCATTACAAGCTTAATACGGTTTCCCTAAATCAAATAGAACCAGATGCAAATGCAAATTTGCCTGATCCCATTACATTCAACTTAAGCACATTCAATCCGGATTCTGAGGATCGTACGTGGTGTACGTGACTCAAGGGAGGTCTCAAGTGGCTACTTTCTAAAAGCCGCTTTTCCAGGCTGCCCTGCCCTCTTCCTCCTGGTGTGAACCTGCCACCCATAAGGGACCCCTTCACTGAGCTTAGCTGGGTGGCTGCCACTTGCCTGGATGGAGGAAAAACAGCGGCAGGCAGCCAGCAATTCTTTCCCCTCCTCTCCCCATTGCCCTGGGCACACAGCAGCAGCGGCAACTCAAGCCCCTTTCGCCCGCTCACCACCACAGCCTTAAAAACATTCACACATCTCTTAGAACCTGCAGCTGCTTTCCTTTCTTTTCCCTTTCTAAAGGTCAGAACTTTCAGAATTGCGCAAAATTGCAACAGTGTTATCAGGTGTGAAGTGGGTAGATTGCTACAGTGTAGCAGCTGCTTTAAGGGGTGGATTTTTACAGTGAAATCACTATCTTTGGAAGCAAACTATTGGGGGAGGGAAACCCTAAACATGCATTCTCATCCCACTAGAATGGTACGGTTCCCACAGTAAGAAATGTAAAATGTTTCAAATGCACAAACTAGAGCGAGACCTGTTGAAATGAGTGTTAACATTTACAACGCTTTGGGGTGATTTAACACGTGGAAAGCATGTTAAGCCAACCTGACGTGGGGACTACGAGGATCGAAACCGTTTCGAAATCGTTTTAAGCTTGTAATGGGAATTCACCCTTAATGTGCATCCGCACCTATAGTGGCAGGGCAGCCCAAGAAAGTGCCAAAGGTGTGGCAGTCAAATGACCAGAGCATCCCCCAACATAGGCTGCTCTGAGAAGGGCACTGGAGGACTTTCAGGCATCCTCTTCTCTAGCACATATTTTGTCAGAGTACTAAAACAAAAACAAATCTCTAATGCATTTGGACAAAGGGCTTGTCCCCAAGGAATAAAAAGTCTGCCAAGACTCTCCTTTTGCCTCTGAGCGTCCCCAAGCCAGGGTTTTTAGCGAGGTTCCAGCGCTACTAAAAGTGGAAATCGCGCGACAAAATACATGCACTTTAAACAACTCTTCCAGCGCTCTTTCTGTAAGTCGCGGGTTTTCCTCGCTACATTTACCTTGAGGACGCTCCGTGGCAAAAGGGGCGGGGATTGCTGCCTGCACACACACAGCAGAAACACAAAAACAGCTTCATTTTCTAAAGCTCAGAACTAAAGAGCTAGAATCACGCAGAATTGCAACATTGTTGCAATCGCTGTGAGGTGTGAAATGGGTGGATTATTGCTAGGGGTGGATTTTAAAGCGATAACAGGGAAAGTGATGAGTGAATGAGCAATCGTGCACTGGACAGGGGGTGGATTTTTGAAAGCAGTAACAGGGAAAGTAGTGAGAGTGAATGTTTTCCAGCACGAGAAGCCATTTAAGGGGGGGAGAGGCAGAGAGCCGATCGCTGTTTTTCCTTTGGAGTTGTCAGGGATTGTCAGCGCTCGTGCGCTGGGCAGGGTGGATTTTTGAAAGCAAAAACAGGGAAAGTGGTGAGAGTGAATGTTTTCCAGCACGAGAAGCCATTTAAGGGGGGGAGAGATCTGGGAGACGAACAGAGAGGCGATTGCTGTTTCTCCTTTGCACCCTATGAACAAGAGCAGGGGCGGGGAGAAAAAGATGCACGCAAAGAAAACAGGGATCCTATGGGGACGGAAGGTGCGTTAAAAACACGCATTTTCCTGAGCCTCATGCGGACGCTTATTCCTGATTTGCATGGCACTTTTAAAGTCCACTTCAGTAGAGTCACAGTAGAGTGACAGTGGAGAAGTAAATAAGTCTTTTGGGGACTCCCCCAAACAGTGATGCACCTGATGGAGCTTGCACTATGCTTGTGTCATGCCAGGAAAAGCCCACTTCTGGGCCCCCTATCAGCTTGAGGTGGTCCCTCACCTTTGTCAGCTCCAGAAACAGAGAGGGGTGAAACATGGACTCTCTGTCTGGCCCAAGGGCTAGAGCAAGCGTTCTCACTTTGGCATGCTCTGTGCACTGAAGTGTGTGTGAATGACCTTCTCAGTCTGTCCTTGAAGAGTTAAGATGTGCTCTTTCTGTCCCTGTTGCTGGCACATTAGAGTTGATTTGCTATAGCTATACTTTAGTTTAAATAACTTCCTTCATCTTTACTTCAGGCAGAGCCTCATTGACTCTGGTCACAGTACAACATGATAATCTGTTTTAGGATGGACAGGGAATTCAGGCCATTTCTACCTTGGCATCAGGGGCCCTCGCTGGTTCCGTGGCACAGTGATCCGCTGTCCCTGGCAACACCAGAGGCCACAAGGAGACAGGGCGAGGCTGCTTGTCTTAGACAGACCATGATCCCCAATTGTGCTGCTACTGTAGAGGTAGGGTGGGAATTAAAGTTATATGCTGCTCCTGGGCTTGTTCATTCGAATGCCACTGCACTAAAGCTTCATGGGTCCCGTGCTGGAGGCAGTCTCTTGCAGCAGAGACCAGCTCAGTGCTGGGATGATTTGAATACATGATAGTCCCAGTTGGGCAGGGAAATTCATTCTCGTGTATAATCCCTACAGACGGAAGATGGTCTCTACTTGGACTGGTTTCAAAGAACTTATATCAAGCTTCAGAAAACATGACTTAAATGATTATTTTCCTTGGCTTTAAAATTTTGAGCTGGGATTCTGAATTGCAGAGTGGGTATTTGTTTTTGTTTTGCAGTTTAGACTTGTTTTTCGTCTTCCCTCACTGATTGAAATCTCCATTAAATCCACCCAACTGCTCTCTGTAATTCAGTGTGTGTGTCACTACTGCTTCTTATACAGGAGAAGGTGTACTTTGCTGTAGTTCTCTATAAAGTTCATTCTCATCAAACCTTTGTTTCTTGCATCCACAAACTTTTAATTTTCTTATTACCGTTCTCTCACAGAACTGAGACCGTGATCAGATACACTTAAAGAGAGTGAATTTGTGCCTTTAATGATAGACATTTAACCTCTGCATTTGCCTTACCCTGACTTAAAATCTCAGGGTCACCTCTTTCACATTTGGAATTTTAAAGTTATAAAAACAGCTCTTTCTTTAAGCTGGGTTGGGCAGAAGCAAAGAGGGACCAATCAGAGGGTAGAACCCCACAGTCAGGGTAGGTGTTCCAAACACAAGCTGCAGTATGGCAAATAAAGTAAATTCTCAGTCATTTATTTGGCAACTGTTTGTAAGACTGTTTTTGTGCATCTGAGAATGGGACACTTTTTCTTAAAGGGACAACTTCGAAAACCCTGAGTAAGAATTTTTAGTATGACTGAACTATGAACCTACAATTAAAAATTAAACTAATTGCCTTGGAGTGCACTGTAGGGGTATGCACAAATGCAATTTTCAACGTTCAATTTGTAACAAATTAAATATTCAAAAATCTAAATTCGTACAAATAAAGAAAAATGAATGTTTAGACATTCAAACAGATACAAATACATTCATATCTACTTGTTTGAATATTCTATACATATCCAATGATACAAATATCATACACATTCATACGCATACCGTTTTCATTCCATATGCATCCTGTTTTTATCCCATCCTTATCCGTACGGATGCTATGGATATGCACACGATGCATACATATCCGTACACATATGAGTGTCCAAATTATTTGTACAAAGAACTCAAAATATTTGTATTTGTACGAATACTAAAGATGAATTCATATATGAATGTCCAAATATTTTGAATATTCATGCACATCCCTAGTGCTCTGTTTTGAAACTCTACTAGCTAGATAAATGTCCAGCATTCCACATCACAAAATGTAAGCTAAGGCCAAAGTGAATATAAAGGACTGGAGATAAAGGAAATGCAGGACAGTTATAGAAAGGAAAGCTTCAGGTTGTCTTCCAGATAGCCATGGCAGTAAATTCAAACCTGATTCCCCAAAACATATGCTACAGTAAGTGTATTAGTTTTTCCAAATGGAACTGGACTGGAGATGGATAACTTAGAGAGGTTACTGCATCACTTCTGACCATTGATCATGCTACGTTGGGCTGATGTGCATGAAAGCACAGCAACAGATGATGGGCTTGTTACTCCTGCCCTAGGGTACGCTGACTAGACTATCTGTGATTGTCCACAATAGATTTATATGGCTATGAAGATAAAAACTGGGACCCATCAGTCAGCAGGAATAGTCAAGGCAGAAGCCGGCCCTGTGGAATCCAGCATAGGGAAAAAAAAACACCCCAAAGCATAAAAGTCAAATGACTTGGTGGCAAAGACCTCCTTCCCAAGATGTAATAATGGAAAATTCCCTCCAAGAAGTGGTGTTTAGACCTCACAAAAATGCACAGCAAATTGCACTGTGATTTATTTGTCAATGTCTTTATAGGCTGGGCGTTACTTTACCCCACAGCTGGAGTCAATTTTTAATATTTAAAAGTGGAAAGAAAGCAAAACCTAAACACATACAGATTTGTCTGTTTTAGATTGTGCTTTCCCCAAACATTACTGTTTAGAATTGAACCCTGAATATATTTTGCTGGGGGAAGGGGCAACTGGCATTAAAATTGGGGCTGGGCGGAATGATACAGAACAATTTCTTAAATAGTGATTTATCTTATCTAAGCTCTGGATACCCTTCAAGAATCAGGATATTGCCCTGGTGCATTTTGCCCTTTTCTGGGGGTGGGGCAGGGAGCCCAAACAGCCAACAGCATATATGTTGATGTTTCATACCAAATCTCTTACGGGGCAAACATTAAACATACTAGGTGTGGTACAATGAATTCTGTTTAAAAAACTCTGAGTGGCTGCCAAGGAAACAGATTTAAAAAAAAAGAAGAGTGAGATGGCAGGGTTGATTTACATCACTCTTGAATCACATAAAATGAGAACAATTGCTCCAGCATTGTATGACACGGAACCTGTGCAGTGGCCTTCAATTTTATTTGCTTAGCCAAGAGATGCAAACAGTGTAACAATCCTACCAGCAACTGGATCCAACTTCTAGATGCATATTCCACCAACAATCAGACACACTTTTTGTTAGTTTATCCCTAGCTGTTTTTACAAACTTAGCCTGAGGACCAGGACACTGGTTTCTATGGATACCTTGTACTATTTAGGCTAAATGCTTTTCTTCTGTTTTTGACATCACACCAATTCTGTTTGCCTAGAGAGGGCATGTAGTGCGATGTTCTACAAAAGGAGGACAGTTCAGGCAGCAGATTAGGGAAGAGGCCCTGCCCTTAGTGACTTCTACCCCCTATAGATGCCCCATCAACAACTCCCATTCTGTTTTCAGAAGCAAGCTGCCAAACAGCAGGCAGCAAGCATTCTGAATCCTCCCTTTGCATAGTGCCCAATGGGTCACCAGCTATAGCATTTTAGGAATACAAAATAGCAGCCACCTTCTACTCATAATCAGAGATAATAGGCCCCTCAGTCACTGTGGGAAACCAAAGAATCCAAGCAGTGTCAGCTCACAGACTGGGGCAGTGAGGGAGAAATGAGATTCTAATGGAACCATGGGAGATGTAGTCTTCCAGGTCCTTTCTGCACTTGGCCTTATTCTGGAAGATATCTTAGGATACGGGTGTGCTGGCCACAAGCTAATGCAGACTATGGCAGGCCTCACCTGGGGCCTTCCATAGTCTGCACAAGCTTGCAGACAGCAGGTCCCTATTCTAGGATATATTCCAGAAAAAGGTCAAGTGCAGAAATGCCCCCAGTCAGAGGTTTGGTCCTCTTCTCCCATCCTTTGGTCCTGTTTCCTGTGTTCTTAACTGCATTAGGTTCCCAGATGTGACCTTGTCAGATGGTGACACTCAAGAGCTGATGGTCAGAGGTAGGGATATGCCCTAATGTGTTTGTGTATTTTTGCATTCGAATTTGAGTCGATTCGAATACCCAAACATTCTGTTTGATTCACATGTTTAGAATCCAAATGCAACTAAATCTGAATCAAATACATTCAAATCTATTCATTCAAATGTTAGACTCGAATCTGAAGAAACGAATGTCAGGACAGCAAGATGAATGTAATGGAAACTGCAAACTTCCCAGATGAAAAAAACAGTTTTGAAACTTATAAAATGAGGCTTCAGAAGAAGCAGTGAAAAGGTCTTTGAGGCTGTGGTTTAGCACTTGTACTAGCATGCCTGAGCCATCTTAGGCAGAGGATGTATATAGTCCCTTGGATAGCAACAGCGCAAGACTTAATGGGATGCCCAAATGCTGAGCTGAGGAAGATGGGACAACATGCCAATTTATTACACTCAGGCTGTGGTCACACCTAAGGTTTAATCCAGCTTCAGAGCGAGAAAACACATCAGTAAAGTGACTAATAATTTTCTTTCCACGTTACCTATCCCAAAAATGAACTTTAAGCTGAAAGAAACCTTTGTCACTTTGCTGATGTATCCTGGCCCTGTCCCCAAGCAACTTAAAGTCCGCTAAAAATCTTTTGCCTCTGAGCGCCCCCATGCCAGGGTTTTGTACAAGCTTCCAGCACTACAAAAGCAGGAAAACCCGCAACAAAAAAAAGTGCCCTTTAAAGAGTTTCAGCACTCTTTCTGGAAGTCGTGGGTTTTCCTCGCAACATTTACCTTTGGGACGCTCCGTGGCAAAAGGGGCGGGGATTGCTGCCTGCACACACAGCCATAAAGCATTCACACATCTCCCAGAAATGCTGCAGCTTCCCTTCCTTTCCTTTGTAAAGGTCAGAACTTTCAAAGAGCCAGAACTGCTCAGAATTGCAACATTGTTATCAGGTGTGAAGTGGGTGATCTGTGAAAGTGTGTAAATGAGCGCACGATTGCGTGGATGATGGCTGCAGCCGCTGCCTTTGCCGGCACGGGAAGCCATTTCGAACAGAGAACAGAGTGAAAGTAAGTGCTGAGAGTGAATGAGCGAGCGATCAGTCCCTTTGCCGGCACGGGAAGCCATTTCGGGGGACGGAGATCTGGCTATTTTTCCTTTGAACAAGAGAGGGGGCAGGGAGAAAAAGATGCAGGAAAGGAAAACCCGCTTCTGTGGGGACAGAAGGTGTGTTTTAAACGCGTGTTTTGCTGGGCCTCATGCGGATGCTTATTCCGGAAGTGCAGGGCACTTTTAAAGTCCGCTTGAATACAGTGACGGTAGAGGGAGACTAGCGAGGCAAATAAGTCTTTTGGGGACTCAGCCTCTCTCACTCTGAAAGTGGACTGAAGCTGGATTAAACCTTAAGTGTGACCACAGCCTTGAAACTCTTCCATGAAGAAGAACAATCCTGCTCATTTGATAATATGTCTGTCCATAGACTGGGTGACCTAGGAAAGACAGGGAGGAAAGTGTTCTCTGATATCATATTTACTTATTTGATACTCAAAATAAGTGGGGGAAGGAGGCTACTGGTTTTTGTACAAGATGCAGACATCCTTAACTCATACAGTTACACGATCTTCCAATCCTCCCCAAAAAACAAGGTACCTGATGTTGCAAATAATTCCCATTTTCCTGGATTTCGCTTTCCTGGTCTTCATCAACTTTATGTCCTCCAGTTGCTCTTCTAACTCACCAATAACACTACTTTTAAACTATGCAGTCATCCAGGTGTCATTTTAATAGAAAGAGGAGGCTTGTTTTAGGCACTGAAGCAACTCTGCCCATCTTTTATGATTGCCTCCACCGGGTTTAGCAGCTGCACCTCAGTGACAGCACATTTGTTTTGCATACGGAACACCCCAGGGTCAGTCCTTGGCACCATCCCAGAAGAAGACAGTGGCAAATCACATTATTGCCAAGAAAATTGCATAGATTTGTTCATGCCATCACTAGAAGATGAACTCCACTTAAGGACATCTTTATGTTTTTGCTAAACTGAGTGGCAAAGAAAGGACTGACACAAAACCGGTGCCATCAAAATTCCTGGAGTCAACAAGCATCACGCAACCAGCACACTGTTGGAATGTCTGGGCAGATTTCACAGTCTTCTGAAAGGCAACGAAAGGTGTTGGCAGTGGACAGACACTCCTGATATTTCTCCAAAGAAAGTGATCCCACTGCTAAATCCCCTTGGAAGATTTATGCACACATATGCAGGCCCGGGCCTTGTTAGTTTTCCTGAATAGCTGACAATAATTCTTTGATCTCTATTTTACCATTCAAAAAGCAGCTTGTGCAATTTTTGATGAAATGGGAAAAAAGCGTTTTTGGACAACCTTGGTTCACAAATAGGGGCACCCTGAGAGTAGACACTGTAGAGAAGGTGATAATAACGGTGATGATTGTTGACCATTTATGGTTGTCTGTTTACACTGAAATTGAATGGAACATGAAACGAAATGAAGTAGCAAAATAGGGTAATATATCCTTGTATTAAAACCAAAAACTCTAGGCAGATAGGGACGCCCCTGGTCAGAACCATTCCTAAGATGGACAAGTTTTTACTTGGAGTTAAAGTGGCCAGATGGAAAGGAGAGTTCCACCTAGTAATAGTTGCATAGAAGAGGGAACTGCAGCACAATCAGATGATGAGCAACTATGGTACTGTTAAAGGGCTACTCTGTTGACCTTTCTGCACTGGCCCTTATTTGGATTATCTTCCAGAATAGGACTATGTCTTCCACATGCAGACTATAGGAGGCCCCACACAGAGCTTGATGTAGTCTGCAGAAGCATGAAGATTGCATGTTCCTATTTTAGAATATCATCCAGAATAAGACTCAGTGCAGAAAGCGCCTCTGTCCAGGAAGTCTTGGCTTGTTCCCATTCTGAAGTATTACAAATGACATCCATGCCAGCAGTGGCCAGCGAGGGAGGGGGTACTGTTGAAAGCCTCTCCCCATGACACACTTGTTCACAGGTTAGTTCTTGTGGTGGCTGTTCTTGAAGTTCTTGTGGTGGCTGATTGCTACCATGGAACCTTTAAAAAAAACTGGTGAACCAGTGTGGCACAGCATAAAGGTTTCAGTCTGCGGCCTCCCTCACCAGGCACCACCAGTTCCTACTGCTGTTGAAGTTGTACCATGTTAATCTCTTCTGTCAGTACTTGGCTCTCTTTCTCTGCTGCATGTCCAGCCTAGGCGTTAGAGGAGGGGCAAATAACCTGCAGCCCCTGCTGTAGTGGCCATTAAACCAGCCCAATGTTGTCCATAGAATGGGTTGGTTTGAACTATTTTACTCAAGGCTACACCCACCAGTAGACCGGCCCATCCATTCAGGAGGACCAGACTGTGCAGTGGGATACAGAACCAAAATGGTACTTTACCTTGCTCTATCAATAGGTGGCTTTTAAGCAGTCCATTAGTGCTCCACTTTGGAATACTGGCCCGCAGAGGCCATGTGGACAGCATGTCTCCCTGATCTTGTATACTATGTCCTGCTGCCTTTCAGGTGGGCACCAGGAAGCAGTGCCAGAAGCACAGGACGGCCATTTTGAAGGCCGAGAACTTTGGAGCAGGCTACCATGCAGAAACACCCTGTGACACTTTGGTGCCTGCCCACTAGGGGAATTCAACAACATCTCAAGAGTTTTAGATCCCTTTTCCTGCTTTCCCATTCTAGGCAGTTTATATTTATATTGATTTTTGCTTGATCAGATATGAAAAGCCAGCTTTTGGCTGCCTCTAGGAATGTGTACGCATTGCCTTTTTGACATTCAATTTGTAATAAATCAAATGTTATAAAATCCATATTCATTCAAATAGATCCCCTTTGACTGTGGCAGGATTATATTCAATACAAATGTATTTGCACAAATTCATATGAATATCCAATATGTCTCCAATACGAACAAATACGTATCTAATACGAATGAATATGTATCCGATACGTATTCTGTAACATATCTGCACACTGAAAGCATCAAATCTGACCTGAATCCACTTTTAATCCACTCTCGATCCATGTCGAATGCAATCTGGATTCACTGCAGTTGTGACTGGCACAGCTGTTTTCCCACCTCCCCAGTTTAATTAATGTCCGAACTATTCATACATATGTCTAAAACATTCTCTACATGTATGAATGTTCAAATTCAGATGAATTCTGTCAATTAACGATTATTGCAAATATTTATGCACATCCCTAGCTGCCTCTACATGGGCAACAGAATCCACCCACCCTATGGAGGCATGAAGGGGTATGGCCCATGCATGGTGGTAGCGCCTTCCAGCATGGAGCACTCCTCTGGGCGCACTTAAGAGCCAGCAAGTACCCTTGAAGGTTTCCTTCCCACACAGCAGGAAAAGGGACAGTGAGGGTGCTCACATGTGTGACTTACCTGCCTAGCACTCTTCCCAGATATCTTTTTCATCATGCCCAAAATGGCTGACTTCTGGGGCCATTTCTGTTGTGATAAAATGATGTCTGGGAGGCATCTTCCATTCTACAGCTTCTGAAAGAGTGAGGGGAGGGAGCAAGTTGTGTTCTATCGCCTCACCTCTAGGGCCAAAGCAAGCCCTCCTTATGCCCTTAATGTGCTGCAGTTCCCCCTCATGGAAACACAGCTGGCTCTGAAGGCAGATCAACAGGGCCCCTAACTTGAGGAGCTAATTAATTATGCACCTCTTTCCGCTTGAATGAGTCAGCCTCCCAGCAAGGAGCTAATTAACAGGCAGCTCCAAGGGGTTGCAGGGGCTTGAAATCTCTCTGTAACTGGGCACAGGTAGGAGGAGGAAAGGGTCTCTTTGCTCTGCCTCCCCTCTTGTTCTCTGGCTTGCTGTCATGCTTCCTCCTTCCCTCCCCTCTCTGTCTCCTTCTCTCTCACATGCATGCACGCACGCACACATGCACAGACAGGGAGGAATTCCTCCTGGAGGAACGTCTTCCTCCTCCCATCCCTCCTCTCTCTCACTCCCTCCTCCAGCCCAAGCCCTCCTTCTCTCACACACATGCGCGCACACACACAGACAGGGTGGAATCCCTGTCAGAGCCCCACGAAAGCCGCTGCTTTGTTAAACATTTTATTGGGGCTCTCTGACAGCCCTTTTCCCTGCCTGAAAGCTGACAGTTGCCCTGTATCCAGCTGAGTGGCTTTCAGGTGGAGAGAGGAGCTATTGTGTGCATGTATAGAGCACCACTAAAATGAGGGCAATGGCTTTCGCAGGCTCTGACAGGGATTCCACCCTCTGTGTGTGTGTGTGTGTGTGTGTGTGTAGGAGTGAGAGAGAGAAAGAGGGGAGGGGAGGAGGAAGATGATGTTCCTCCAGGAAGGATTCCATCCTGCCTGTGTGTGTGTGTGTGTGTGTTTGCACACTCAGGCAAGGGGGAGGGGGTGGAGAAAACCATGGTATCCTGATGCAGGGATTTACCACGGTTTTCATGGGGACGGGCGGGTTCGCGGGGAACCCACCGTTGTCCTCCATTACCATGGGGTCTCGCTTCCACCTGCTTTTTTTTTTAACTCCATGGGGATGCGCCCATAGGGTTCTCATTGTCATGGAAGTGATACCATGCAAAGAAGTACCACTTACTACGCTCCATTCTTTCTTTTCCCAGACTGATGCTCTGTTTGGCAGAACATTCATGCCAAATGACAGCTGCTTCCAGCTCCACAGAGACACGCTGTGTTTTAGTAAACTGCACATGGAAACATGAACAAATTTGGAAAAACAAAGGCATGCGCCTTTGCATGGCATATCACACTTCATGGCCAATTTCAGCCTCAGAGCTCTATTGTGTTGCTGGCGATTGGCACCAGATCCCCCAAAGGCTGCCATGGGTGTGTTTACCAACACAGTTCTCCTCCTAAACACACACCATATGTAAGAATCACAAAGGAGGAGGAGAGGAATAATGTTCACTGGACCATTTAGCTTTTCTGGTCTGCATATTGTCTTTCCTCTATGGAAGCAAAATGGATGCTGGCCACGAATGTTTCTTACTTGAGCGTGGGAGAACTACAGAGAGCAGCTACGTTTCAATGATTTATAACTGCCTAGAAGATAAACTGGAAAGGATGCTGTGTTGCATCTTAGGCCCTTTCTGCACTGGTCCTTATTCTGGGAACACTAGGGTTGTGTTCACACCAATGTTTTAATCCAGCTTCAGCCCACTTTAAGAGTAGAAGACCACATCAGCAAAGTGACTTGTCATTTTCTTTCCACATTATCTAACCTTAAGATGGATTTTTTTTTGTTAGATAAAGCCCAAAGCAAACAGATTGTCACTTTGTCAATGTGTTATCTCACTCTGAAAGTGGACTGAAGCTGCATTAAAATTTTAGTGTGAACACAGCCTATGATCTGCATGTTACCACCTCTGAGCTGCTCTGAGCTGCTTTTTAAAAATATGTGCATGGATGAATAAAGTCTTTTCTGTGCTGGGCTTATTCCATGTTTTATTCCAGAATAGGGACCTGTCATCGGCATGCTGTTGCAGACTGGCAGGTTCCCGGAGCCATATTTATGCCCGCTGTGTGATGTGCTGCTCCACAGGGTCCTTCCCTCTGGAGAATGCTGAGGTGGCTGCACCAGCCTCAACCTACCCATGGACCTGGAAACGGGAGCTCAAGGCAGTGGTTTAAGGAGGATGGCCTCTGTGATCCTGTTTCCTTCAGTTCTCGATTGCTCCTGCTCATGCAGTTTGGTCTTGTGGTTGGAGTGTCAGACTCTTATCTGGAAGTCTCTTTTTCTGAGCTGTCAGAGCCCCACCTACCTTGCAGGGTTCCTGTTGTGGGGAGAAGAACAGAAGGTTTGTCAGGCCCTTTGAGTCCTCTTAAGGATGAGAAAAGTGATGTATAAAAACCAACTCTCCTCTTCCTCCTCCTCTCCCTCCCCCACCCCTTCCAGGAATCAGAGGCACCTTGCTGTGCTGTCAGTATTTCAAGAATGAGAGGTGCCTTACTGACAGCTGTCGTGTCCCAAGCCAGTTAGGTCTTAAGAGAGGAAACAAACACATGCACACTCAGGGCTAGCAGACGTAGCACCCAGCCAGAGTCCAAAGTTCTTTGGGGGAGCAAGAGTCAAGCATAGTCAAACGTTCCAAGATGCCAGAGGGTCTGTGGTGCCCGTTATCAGCCCAAGGACCAGAAATACTAAGAGCAAATGAGCCGAGATTGCAGGAGAAAGAGACATATTGTCTGCAACAAGTTCTGCAGGCTTGAGGCACATTTAAGTAGGAGAGGGAGAATCACACCCTCTGTGGCACAGGTGTTTGGCCTGCAGACATGCTGACCATCTCAGCTGTTGTCGCTCTTGCCTCAGAATGCTCGGGGAAGGGCGTTGCCCGGCATCTTGGTCCAAGCTGTCTCCATCTTGGGCTACAGTGTCATCAGTGTTCACATTGAGCCCCTGAGCCATGCCTGCCATGCCCTGACTGTCAGAGAAGCTGGGCTCACCTTGGTTGTCCCTGGCAACAGACAGCTCTTTGTTGGAGGAGCTGGGGATGAGGCCTGGAAAAGGAGCATGGAACAGTAGCACACAGAAGGGCACGCTGGGCCTGGTGCCCACTGGGAGCTTCAGGGGGGGAAGCCACAGCACCCCCTCTACCTTCTAGCACTTCTAAGTTCTAAGTAGTTTCCTGTCCTACCCCTCTATTGTTCATCCCCCACATGGCAAGAGCACCCTTGCTGGGGGATGCACAAAAATTGTAACACTCACACCACCAAGGCTAAAACTAGACCTGGGTGTTCCTATCCCACCTCTAATTCACATTAAAAAGGCCTCCAACGGCTTGAAGACCCTAGCATACAGCTGTTATCACCACTTTGGGGTGATTTTTTTTTTAACTGTGTGGATGCAACCCGATTCTCAAAATTCTAGGTGATCTACATCCAGGTGGAACAATCACAATATTTCCTTCCCCACAACACACTTGACATATTATGCTATCACTTCCTTTTAATAGTAAAATTACCTTATGAAGTGACCAATAAGGATACCTTACCCACCCTCACACCTTTTCACTTCCATCTGTTTTATTTGCGGACTTCCCGCCCTCTGTTTGGACTTTCCTGCATGGAAATAAAACAGATACAAATGAAAAGGTGTGGAAGGTCAGAACTCAAGATGGACTGAAGAAGGTTTAAAGAGAAGGTGTGACCACAGCCCAAGTTACTGCTTTCTTTCACTCTTACTCAGCGCTATTGGTGCTGCTTCAGTGCAATAATATTCTTAGGTATTCTATGTTTTTATTGCTTTATAAAATAATCAAAAATACATGTAAAAAGATTGGAAGCAGGAGCATTGTCCCATGGGCCATTTCCTTTGTTTGATGACTCTGACAGTCGCTGAAGGATTTGCTGACAGGTGCTGAGGAGCTAAGTTCTCATGAGTGGCAGTAGCAGTGGCAATGGCAATGGCAGTGGCGGCAGCAGTGGCGGTAGCAGTGGCAGCAGAACCTGAGAAAGAGCTCCTGGATCATTTTCTCCTGCTCTTATGTTCAAGCACTATACTGTGCATAGTGGGGGAAAGAATGCAGCATTCATGTGGATGGCACGCTTCCCTGCACGCTGAATGCATCACAAGGGGGGAGGGCCCTGTAGGGACGGTCTCCTTATACCACGTTCACGGCATCATAAAGGCATCATGGGAACAAACTGAAGAATGACCTTTGTAAAGAGAACAATAAGAGATACAGGAACACAAAGCACAGTAGCACTATGGGAGTGTATAAACTAATTCAAGTCATTTTTAAGATTCTGGATTCCTGTAACAGCCCACCAGCTGACAATCCTTTTTCCCCTCTAAAGGAAAACAGAAAACAATGATATTTAAAAGCATGGGACTGAAAGAAATAGCTCAGATCTACCAGCATTGCTCAAGCTGGTGTTAATTGCTATTCTGTGGTGGTTTAACTGGGTTTTTGAAGCTGCTGTCTCTCCGTGCTTTTATTGCTTTTATTTTTATTTTTTATTGTACAATTATTTTAATTGCACATTACCCTTTCCCAGGAGTTCATGCTGAAGGGAACTAACAAATTAGGGCTTGTTCATACTGACAGCTGTTTGCAGAAGCTCTCCGCAATGAAACTGTATCACTAGTGTGGGAAACGTGATTGAACCATTCCCGAAGGACACAGTTCATGCAAACATCATGCAAGCCATGGTGTGCTTGTGTGCCACAGGTGACAGAAGGCGGGCATTATGCACAGTTTAGGCATGTTGCTTCTAATGGGATATGGGCACAGGGTGCAGTTTGGGGACATGGCAAACTCCTGAGGTGCTTTTGATAGGTTAACATCTGGGCAGGTGCATCTGCACTTGGAGGTGTTTACAGCCTAGGAATGCTTCCTATCTGCCCAGATGTTAACCTATGATGTTAACTATGATTCACACCATTTCTGGTGCCGGGGTCACCCGAGCTGTTGTGTAAGCGCTCTGGCACCTCAGATGACCCCCAAACACGACTCTGTGTGCACAGAGTGACACTACTGCTACAGAGTTGGCGCTGGCGCACATGTAGTCGTGCCAGATGCTGAAATCAACATGGCGATACCCTCTCAGTGACTGGACACGTGCACAGGCACCGGTAAGACTCTGGGACTGTACAAGTGTTCCCAAGTGCAAACGCTAGTCCACAACACTAACGCACTCTTCCCATCCGACAGATGGAAAGCCAAGTGCAAAAGCAGACCAGGTCTGGCTGAAGTATGCTGACCATAAAATAGCATCATGAGCAATGTGCTCTAAAGTGATGCCACATGAATTCTTGAAGACAGGGGTGTGCTAGAAGCAGCAGTTTAAGACAAGAGTCAAGTACCATGAGCAAGGAGGAAGCTAGGGTAGAAGGGATTCCCATTTTAAAAAAAATTATTTGCTTTATAATTGATTTACATACACCATTATAATTCATAATTTCCTAATGATATATAACATGTAACGTACTTGCTCCCTCCCTCTTATCCCCCTTCCCCAATGTGTAAGATCATAACCAAACATAAAATCAAATCATTTAGGACAGCAATTTGTTGATTCTAATGAATTCTAGTGAATATATAAATCAACAGATCTTTCCAATGTTCTTCTACTTAATTTCTGGTTGTATCCCTAAGCATAATAAATGACAATATCTAGAGAGATCAAATTCATATTGGACTATAATAGTTCATATTACCCATTTTGTTGCATCTTCCCAACCCAATACTAAGATGGCCTGTACCACTATTAGCACTTTTCCTGTAATATATTTTTGTTCTTCTGTAATATGTTGATCTTTATATCCTTGTAAAATTCCAGAACTTGCATTTTTTTGTATTCAAAATTCTTTCCATGCATCCCTAGTCTATGCAAACTGAGAGATCACAAAGGGCCTTTCTGCACTTACCTTGGTTAATCCACATTAGCTAGATCTGAATTAGCTATATTCGTATTAACTGGGAGGTATTGCAGAAGCAGTGATGGAGGACAACACAGTGCGAGGATGTTGCTGGAGGGTGAGGAGGCAGTGAGGGGCAGCACAGATGCTGGCCGGGCACCGCAGTGGGGGGCACTGTGAAGTGGTAAGTGGGGTGGGGCGTGGTGATAGCAGTGGCAGTAGCAGTGAAGGCAGTGGCAGTAGCAGTAGCAGTGACAGGGGAAGCAACAACACCACTGCTGCTACCACGCTGAAGCTTACCTTTTACCAGGTGAGGGGAACAGTGTTACTGCAGTGGGAAAGGTCTTTGCCTGGCCCTGGATGCGTTTCTGCTTGAAATGGATTCAGTGCTGGGATTATCTGGTTACAGGATAGTTCCTTTCTGGCCAGGAAAGTCAATGGGAAAAAAACCTTGGCATCTGATCTCTGAGGATTTAAGACAACTTCAGTCCTCGTAAAAAGTGTGTGACTGTGGTCTATGAGTCTGGGATTGTCTAGATGGCTCTTTTAAAGGCACCCAGTCAAAGACTGAGGTTTTGGGAATACGATGCCCCAATCTTGGTAATTTTGGACTGTCTTTCATAAAGTGTAGTACAATATATGGCATAGATTATTTGATAAAATTGTGGCTAAAGAGGATGGGAACTGTCGTCTGAAAAATAAACATTTTCAGCATTGGCAGAACTACCCTAGTCTAGGTGAAAACTAGATATTTTAAACCCCGAGAAGACAAATTAGATGGGAAATGTAACTCTCTCCAAATACCTAAGAAGATGTCACAAGAAGTCAAGATTTGGTCTTCGTCGTTCCAGACTGTTGGACTCAAGGTACAACAAAGAAGACTTGGTTGATCATCAAGAAACAACTTCCTTGCATTAAAAGTAATTCAACAGTGGGTCGGATAACCTGGGCTGAGTGGCTAGATGGGCATTAGCTGGTCATGCTTTGCTTTGGATACTTGAATGTAAGAATATAAGAACCTAAGACAGTGATGGTGAACCTTTTGAGCTCGGTGTGTCAAAATTCGCAAGAAAATCTAGCTTAACTCTGGTGCTGTGTCACATCTAGAAATATCCATAATTTTGTGCATTTTGTAGCTCTAGTAATATTTTATTAAAAGCAAAAACAAATAATTCTTTACATTAGTGACTTTTGTTGCTGAATTTCATTTGCTAATATTCAATTGAAAGTTGGTATTTCGTACACTTCAAGAACAAGCAAGCACTGCACGTCCAGGTGCCAGGGTGACCAGGTGTGTCACCCAAAAGGGCTTGGTGTGTCACCTGTGACACACGTGTCATAGGTTGGCCATCACCGACCTAAGAGAAACCCTGCTGGATCAAGCCACAACTCATCTAGCCCATCACCATGTCTCACACAGCGGCCCACCAATTGCTTCTGGGTATTCTCAAGCAGAAGACAAAAGCAAAACTTTCACTTGCTCTCTAATCACTGCAAATGGCCTTGAAGGGCATCCTGTCCATCTCTGCTTGCATAAAGCAGGCAGCTGGACTTGGGGGTCTAAGCAGCCCCTTCCAATTCTGTGGTCCTAGTTTGATCCAAAGACAACTGCAGCCACTACACTGATCTCATCCCACCCACTCTTCTAACACAATTGTAAAGACAATGATTTTGAATGGAGGGAGAAAGGCAGATGCAGCTTAATATTTATTTCCTAGGACTTCCTATGAGTAACTTGACTTACGAGGTGTATATCTTATGAGTCTATAGGGATGTACAGCTTAGAATCCATTCAAATGCCTTCCACTTTCCTTCTTCAGTGAGTTGTTTTTGCTAATAAGGCAGCAGCCCTTGTGCGGGAGGAGGAGGATGAGTTCCACAGCGCACTTTATCTCCCTGGGAGCACTTTGGTTTTATTTTATATAGTGCTGCATTTCATTCTTGCATCTGTAATTGCTATCTTTGGCTTTGCCCAACATCCATCCCTGGGATATCAATGCTTGCTGTTAATGATGGCTCCAGTTATGTCCCCATTTCCTGTAATTGCTGAATGAAGAAATAAATTCCTTTGGCTCCAAGGCTGGTTTTTTGCCTTCTCCCATTTTAAAGACAAATTAGGCTTGCCCTACTAGTTAGTAATGATGAATTCAGCCTGGGGGGGAGACCACAAGACTGTACGCTGGGGCCGTTTCTGCACTCAACTTTGCTGACGGGCAGGAGAACTGGGACCAAGAAGGGGAAGTATTGTTTCACCCAGAGGATCATCAGTCTATGGAATTTACTACCAGAAGAGGTGGTGACAGCAACCAGCCTGGATAGCTTTAAGAAAGGGATAGACACATTCATCGAGGACAGGTGTAGCAGTTAGGGATGTTCAAGAACATTTGAAACATTCAAAATTCAATAGAATTTATTGGAATTCGGACACTCAAATTCAAATAGAATGTCTATACATTCGCTTTGTAATATACAAACAAATTCGAATGTTTCAAATCATTCATATGAATTATTCACACGTTCATATGTGTATGGATATGTACAATTTACATACGTATCCATACGCATCTTACTAGTATCTGTACACATTTGTACGGATATGTACAGGATCAAAACAGGATGCATCTGATGGCTGCTCAAGTTTTATAGGGGTTAGTGTTGCAATGGAAAATAGCTTGTGTTTTATTACTTGAGGGGACACCGAGGCTTATCCTTAAGAAATTCCCATAGAAATGCTCTGGGTCTTTGTTCAAACAGGAATTAACAGGATTTATTTTAAAGTAAAAAAAAACCACATAAACAATTGCCAGTTTCTTTCTCAAAGCAATCAAACAGGTGCTTCACGCGTCTTTCAGTTGCAAACAAAATGGACACTGATGGCAAACTCTGAAGCTCAGGTTCTCTTTTTTTCTCTTCTTGCTTCGAAAGATGCAAATTCCTTTATGACCCTCTGTGTTTAACTTGATAGTTCTTGCTATTGTCTTGTTATTCCTTTGATACTGCCTTGCTACTGCTTTGTTGCTGCCTTACAAAAGGAAAAATTAATAGGGATGGCCTAAATGCTGTATTTTACTCTGAAAACACAAGCCTTTTCTTTCCCTCTCTCTGTAAACTTTCTGTATAGGGAGTTGGAATGTACCAAAAATATATCCAGCTATAGGGGTGTTCTCACAGCTCCACCCACCCAGGGCTAATACATGTGAAACTACACTGAGGGGTTTTCCCTTTTAGAACTTCTGGCTTTAAACAGCAAATTGGGGCAGGGCAGCAGAACCATAACAATGTATAGGGGATAAAAATGGAATGTGTACAGATGCATATGGGCACATATGAATGTTTTCGACATTTGTATCATCAAATACAAATTGAATATTCGTATGAATAGATACAAATGTATTTGAATTGGTCTGAATTTGAATACATTGGTTTTTTGAACTGAATGTCAAAAACTACATTCATACACACCCTATGTACTAGGGGTGTGCACAAATGTATTTTTGGCATTTGAATTTGAGTCAAATCAAATATTCAAAAATTCAATTCAAATGTTAAAAATCCAGATTTCTGAAAATCCTATTCGAATCCAGATTATTTGAATCCATAAATCTGAAAATCTGATTCGTATTTGAAAATACGAATGTCGACAACATTCATATTGGTTTGACGAATTTGCACACATCCCGTTTGCATCCTGTTTTATCCCGTATGCATCCAATTTTCTTCCCGTATTATAGGCACAAATATGCATAATTTTCGTGCATATTCAAATGTGATAGATACGACTCTATACAGTCAAATCATTCAAATATCCGTATTGGATTTTTGAAAATTCAAAAAACAGTTCGAATGTCGAAATTTGAATATTGTTAAATCCAGTTTGAATTTGAATGTCGATATTCATTCAATTTGAATTGGATTTTTGAATTTTTGAATATTTGTTCACATCCCTACTAGGTACCTTGAGATTCGAAATGGAAGGGAAATAAAGTAATATTTCTCTGTGGCACTAATAGCACTGGTTTAGGGTGCTCACAGTCTCTTCAGAGTCAGATGTTGTTGAGGAATAAAGTTGGTTATTATCAACATACCAACAATGCCTTATTCCAAAACCCCTGACGGCCACTCTCAGTGGCTTCATTCAGATGTTCACCAGTGTTGCAGATAGACTAGGGCCCTGGGGCATCCTACAGCGTAGCTATCTACATACTGAGGTTGGCCCTTTTCCCATCTAGACCTGCCTGAGCTTTAAAATCACAAACTTGCGGCCTTAGACATGTGAGTGGTTGTGGCATATGACAGGGTCCTCCATGCGCTAACCCCCAGCTTTGGAATAGTCTCAGAGAGGAGAATCAGCATGTGCCAATTTTATATGATTTTCAGCACCTGGGGCCAATTTGCACGTGGCCTCTTAGTGCATAAGTAGTGAATATCTGGTGCTTTCACACGTGCAGGATGTGCTTACAAACTGCAAGTGTCCCCTGCCTCCCCAGATGTGCATTAATCATGCACTAACATGACCAGAAACTTACCAGTCAGATCCAGCCAGCAAGCATTTGCACCTCTGCCAGTTGGGAAGGCCATCAAATGTATTCGGTTCGAATCAGATTTTGTTGCATTTGGATTCTAAACATTCGAATCGAATTGAATGTTTGGAAATTCAGTTCATTTTGAATTCGAATTTAAAAAAATAATCCATGCACATCCTAAAAAGTGGTTCTACTCTCTTCATAAAGCTCTATCAACCAGGGCCCTTTCTGCACTTGTTAATCCAGCTCAAAGAGCTGCTAAGAACATGCCGTCTGCACGGGATTAGAGTAGAATCTGGATCAGAGGCCTTTTCGCATTGGCCTTTCCGGAACGCGTGGAGGACAGCTCCGGACGAGGCATACGCATTGCCCGAGCGGGGCTTGCGCCGCCTCGTGTCCGGAGCTGTCCTCCACGCGTTCCGGATGCAGAGCACTTTAAAGTGCTCTGCATCCGTTCAAACGCGGACGAGCCGCCCCGGCGCGTTCCGGGAGAGAAGCGTTTGCACGCTTCTCTCCCTGACAGCCGTCGGCACGCCCCCTGGGCCCGACTTGCCGGGCCAGCGATTGCGCCGGCGCGGCGAAGCCGGTAGACGGGACCCACCGAATCGGGGTTCCGCTTTCCCGTCTGCCAGGGTCAGTGACCCTGGCAGATGGGACAGGGGAACCCCGATTCGGTGCGTCCCGTCTGTCGCCTCCGCCGGCCGCCGGGACGTGGCTCCTTCCCGGGTCCGGCAGCCCCAATGGGGCTGCCAGACCCGGGAAGGAGGCACCAGCATCGGCGTCCTGTCGCCCCTTTCTGGGGTGGCAGGAGGTCGATGTTGGGCTCGCTGGGGGCGAGGAACGCCTTGGGCGGCCGGAGCGCATCGCTCCGGTCCCCCAAGGGTCCTCCCCGCCCCCATCGTGGCCATCTACGGGCTGCAGGCGCCTGGATCTAGGCGCCTGCAGCCCGCAGATCACCCACCCACCCACCCCAGTCCCCAAAACCCCCACCCCCACCCACCCTCCGGCCCGGATCGGGCCCATCTTTGCTCTCTGGGTGCCCACAGCGGGGCACCCAGAGAGCGAAGATGTTTGTCCCCTCCCCCAGGGCCCTGGGAGGACGCGCGCGCGACGGAGGACTTACCTCGTCGCCGTCCAGCGTCGAACTGAGGGTGGCATTGTGGGAGCGCGCAAGACGCAGCCCACCTAGCCCCCCTATTGGACAAGCAGTTTTCCTTCAGGGCACGAAGCACGGGGCGGGTGGCTTGACAGCGCTGCCCGCCCCTTGGGTGCTCTCACCCAATGGACGGCAGCGCTGCGGCCGAATCCCCGCCCCTGGCCGGCCTTTGCCGGGCCAAGACAGTTCCGGGCGCTTTTACCTTTCACACACAGACGCGCCGGAACGCATTCCGGCGCGTCTGTGTGTGAAAGGTAAAAGCGCCCGGAAGTGTCTTAAGCTGCCCGCCTGCACGCGTTCCGTTTGGAACGCGTTGCAGTGCGAAAATCCCTCTGAACTGTGCTAAAGGATCACTAATCAGGATTAGTAGTAGACTAGCAGTAGTAGATTAGTACTAGCATTCTTTAGCGCACATTTGCTGTGCTAAAGCCTACTCAATGCAGACGCCTTTGCCTGTAGTTAATTCAAATCTAGCTAATCTGGATTAAAGGAGGTAAATACAAAAAGGGCTTATGAAAATAAATTGATTTTTACTTATTTCCTCTTGTGTGGCTTGAGGAACATGAGTTTCCTATGAATACATCTCTCTCTCTCTCAAGACACTAATGTCAGAAAAGAATTATTTTCACTTGCTCCCCAGTAGCTGTGCTTGTCTTATAATCTTAAATTAAATTTGAGATTAACTCCATAAAACTCAGTGGAGCTCACTATCGAGTAAGCCTGCATAAGACTGGCAACTCTAATCTGAGCTACCCATGACCAAAATTAAAGCAAGGCAGCCTTTATTCTGAAATTTGGATTCCACCCTTCATCAAATCTGGCTCAAGCTCTCTGTTGGCTTGTGACTCTCCACAGATTTCCCCAGAGGAATCCTTGCCAGAAGAAAGGATACCACCCTTGATGTCTATAGAAACAGGATGAATTTGTGGAAACAAGAAATCTTCAGTGAAATCTTAGACAAGGGAGGGGGGGGGGAAAACTACTTAATAGAATATTGCATTGTTCCCTACTTTACAAAACCCCAAAATTCTGACCTAAATCAACTTGACAGTGTCCCTTTAAGTTTTTCATGATGTGAATTCTTTGAGTTATTGTTCACTTGTCTGCTTTTCATTTATATACGTTTTCCTTCAGTGCAACTACTGGCTGGTTTACTTTTAATATCACTATAGCACGCAAGCTATAAAAGAATATTTCTTCTAAACCTTACAAGTTTTTTTTTAACTTCATTTTTAAAAAATTACATAGGACTTACAGGAAAGTAGCAGGAATCTTTCCACCTGTGGTCTTGCTACAATTAAAACAACATTTTAAAAGTCCAAAGCATCAATAGTTTAAAAAACGGGTATCGGGGGGAGAAAGAGAAAAGTGACCTCAGATAAAACTGTATTCTTAAGGGCTAGATGGGTGTGATAAAACAGTTTTGTTGCCAATATTATAGGAATCATTTAGTAGGGGGAAGTTTTAAAAAACTGCTAGC
Source organism: Aspidoscelis tigris stejnegeri (assembly GCA_023333525.1). Taxonomy (NCBI): domain Eukaryota; kingdom Metazoa; phylum Chordata; class Lepidosauria; order Squamata; family Teiidae; genus Aspidoscelis; species Aspidoscelis tigris. The sequence goes on along the minus strand of JALMGA010000004.1, from coordinate 27,405,324 downwards.
TAGAACATTTTAAATAGCATATTAAAAAAAATGCCATTAAACACACACATAGTGTAATTTGTTCATCTTTAACAATTGACAGTTGATCACTTCCTGTTCAATTGATCACTTTCTGTTTGCCCATCTTTGACAATCGACAACTGATCACTTTCTGCCCAGTTGATTATCTTCTGTTTGCCCATCTTTCTAGTATGACTTCCGCAGTTAGAAAAAGTTCCTTATTGGGCCAGAGTTCCTATAATCTTTATCCAAAGTGCCCTCTAGCCTTTTTGATAGGATTTCTAGGCCTTCTTCAGATACTATGGGGAAATGTTAGTTCTTTAAAGAATACCAGCATTTCCCATGTGTTTCTTGAGCAAATATTTGAAATGAACTTCTAGGAATTTGCAACATGGCCTACTTCCCTTCCCTCTTTACCTATTTATTTAAGAATTTATATCCTGCCCCTGATCAGAACGCCCCAGGGGAGTCACAACAATAAAAAAGAAAAAAAATTAGAGTATTCTTAAAACATATTTAAAACATAACCCTTCCTCATTTCCTGGCAGGATAGCACTCAGAGGAAGCTAAACATCAAAGGCCTGGGTAAAGAGGTATGTTTAACCAGGTGCCAAAAACCATATAATGTAGGCACCTGGGAAACCTCCAGAGGGAGGCTGTTCCAAACTCCTATACCCATGGTGGGAACTCAGTTGAAGTTCAGTACAGTACCAATGGAGCTTCACTGAATACACAATCATTTGGTAACATGCCAGCACATTAAACATAGTGTAGGATTTCCCATACTATCTTTAATTTGAATTCTGAGGGCAATATTCTGGCAACACACTAGTGTGCCACTAGAGCAGTCTGCCAATTTTCAGTACAATTTAAAATGGGACATTCATAAAATAACTCACAATACTTTCTTCAGAAAGTGCTCAGATATAATTAGAATCCCCTTCACTTTCTTTGAAACAATGGGGGGGGGGGTCCGCTAGCACTAACTTCCACTAGCATTAAGGACCCATTAGGGACCCATTAAGAACCCAATGGGCTCAGAGCAAGAAGACCAATTTCCACTGCAGACCCCATTAGAGCCACATTTGTTTCCAGATTGAATGGGTCCTTCAGGACCTAAAATCCAGATTTTTTGTAGACCCCATTAAAGGGGTCTACAATGGGGTCTTCAAGCACCAAATCTGGATTATACGGAGCATGTTTCCACAGTGATCGGGCAATGGGGTCTGGGGGGGCTTCGGGGGGAGGTGCACCCATGGGCTGATGCCCCAAAACCCAAAGCTCTGAAGCCGGCTCTGAAACTGGCTCCGAAGCTGGCTCTGAAGAATAGCAGAGGCTCTGAAGAGGACCCCATGTGAGAGCAATGCCAATCTATGGACCTTTGTCAAAGGCTCCAGAGAATCTTCGAAGTTTGCAGCACGTCGCTCCAGAGAATCTCTGTAGCTTATGACAAAGCTCCGGAGAATCTCCACAGCCGCTTTAGAGGATCTTAGAAGAATCTCCGGAGCATCTACAGAGATTGCACCCCCTCTCCCTCAAAAAAACTGGGGTGACAGGTGGGCCCCATTTGGGTCGATCTGGATTTGCCACATGGTGCTCCGGCGTTTCCACTGTTGGCAGGCTAGCACCCATTGCTATTGGGTGCTACACTGCCCGTGGGGATGCATCGAGTACCTCCCTTAATCTGGATCTACTAGATCCGGATTAGTTGAAGGACCCATTCCTTAGATCCGGATCATCTTAGATCCGAATTAAGGGAGGTCAGTGGAAAAACCTCCAACGTCACATCTGAATAGTACTTGATTTAACATGAATGTTCTGTATTCCGAAGGTAGAATGGGAGAGAAAGCATCTTCTTTGAGTAGCTGATGGAAACCACATTGATGGTAGTTGGTAAGTAAACTTATTTGATTCCTGAAATGCATACCCTTCACTTGCTTGGAGATTATAGTCAGCTGCCATTTTCTTGCTATTTTAGAGTTACATATTTATGTTGATTTTATATCAAGACCAGGGTGATTGCATGTTCATGGCACAGCTTTCTTTGATTGGAAGGGCTTGTGCCTGCATTATATCACTGACAGCTTCAGCATTTACTGCACAATACTATGGAAGGGTCATGATTACCCAGAGAGAAGCATAAATGTGTATGCACTTACTGGCTTATTTGACTTGGAAGCACACAGTTAGGTATGGGTGCCCTGAGCATTATAATTGGTATAAGAGCAGTTGCTTAAGGAGTGTAATCAATTTAAAATATTTAAAGAGAAACATGCATGAGTAGGCAATCTTTCATTTTTTCCTTCGGCAGGCTGCTGTTCCACATTACATTGCTATAACCAGTAACCATTACTTACGAGAACTGCTGGGGCCCATTGACTAAAAAAGGGCAGTGGGTTTCATGTAAAACATGGTAAGTAACAGTAAAACCCCTGACCTTTCTGCTCTAGTTCACGTTTATTAAGATGGAGTAAGAGCAACTCAGTATAATGAGATTGGTTCACAAAATCCATTTGTGAGCAAGGGAACCCGTTTGTTTGCAAAGATCAGCAGATGCATGTTTAGAATGGATACTGGTTTTAATATTTCAGTGCTCCTGCTCTTGGTTCTTTGCAGCTTTGGTAACCTGAGTAGGGTGTAGGTAGTGTAGAACCGCTACCTCTGTGGGTGTAGGGAGCCCATGTTTCGCACTACTTTACCTTTGTTCCTACTTCCTTTCAGTTCAGACTGTGGGATGGAAGCAACTTCTGCGAGGCTTTTGAGAAACATCAATATAGAAAGTACTTCCTCTGAAGTTCCTCCAGCACATTTTTGAATGTACTGAAGAACACAGATGGTCTTTGTTTGGTTGAACTGCTTCTTTCACATTCTCGGGCAGAGCCAGGTATACTGAACCAACAAGCATACTAGAAACCAGTTTGGTCTTGTGGCTAGAGTGAGTGCCAGACTCTTATCTGGAGGTCTCCTAGTTCAATTCCACACCCCAGCCCAAAGCCAGTGTGACATAACAGTGTGAATGCACAATTGCAGCACTCTTTTAAATCCCATTGCTCTAAGACAGTGAGAGAGTAAACCCCTTTTCTTCTTTACAAGGATAGTTATTTGTGAGACCACCTAACAGTTCCTAGCAGGTGACAATACACCCACTAAAACTGATACAAAGGGCTCAGTCCATTCTACCAAAGCGCCATGTCACCATAAGTATCATTATCAGAAACAGTAGTGCTATAACGGGAACGTAATCTTTACTACCATTAGAAACCAAACCAGTTATGAAGCCTATTCACACTAGCGTCCCAATGTCCTGCTGGCTGCTGCTGCCCTGATCTGGCTGACAGCAGCCAATAGGGACCTCTAGGTGCCCACCCACACCCAGGGGCCTGCACCACCCATCAGCCCCATGCGCCAGGACTTAACTTTTTGGACCCTCTAGTCCAATGTGGTGCTCACGCGGCCGGCCAGGACAACCTGCTGCTCTGTGCACAGGTGCACAGGACAGGAGACTGCCCCCACGCTGATCTGACACTGTGGAATCAGGTCAGTGAGGGGGCAGTCTACCATTTCACACGCCTGTGCGCAGAGTGGCACATCGCCCTGGCCAGCCACGCGAGCACCACATCCGAAAAGGTAAGTGATCACCCAGCTGGGGGGAGGGCGCGAACCCTGCAGCCATCGCACTGGGGCGAGACCGGGCTGGCCAGTCTTTGGCCTTCATGGGGTGCAGGTGCCTCGATTGAGGTGGCTGTCCACCCAGGGGTCTGCGTACACACCCTGAACGTGAACGCACGACTTACATGGTCGCCGCCATGGACCAGACTGGCAAGCTCCATGGGAGGGGCTTGGTGAGTCTGATCTGTGGCGTTCTGCACCTGCGCATGCTGCTGCCTATGATTGGTCAGCGACGCCCACCTGTGCAGAAGACCTGGTTCTGTGGTGCAAAAAGGCCTCTAGTCTCTCATGCCCCAAGAGCAAAACGTGGCTTCAAAAACATTTCCTTTTATCTTCCTTCATGGCAGAATCCCAGCTTTTCTGTGGTCAGCATTGTCCTTTGTAGCTCCTAAGCCTATTTCATTGATACCTTCACTGTTTCCTCAAACATTCTTGCTCGGTTCTCCAATGGATCCATTACACATTTGACGATAGCTCTTATGGGGTTGTAAAAAGGATAAAGATTCTCATGCTTTCCTGTTGTTCCTATTTCTGTAGGACTTGCCATCCCCTAATACTATGGAGATTTCCTTTTACTGTAACTTGTGGTCATTTGCAAGATGGCCATCATCATGTTCTCCTGGTAATTGCACTGTAGAGGGTTGTTTATTAGTGTGCATATAAAACATAAGAGGAACCCTGCTGGATCAGGCCACAGCCCATCTAGTGTAGCATCCTGTCCGCTAATGGGGAAAACCCGCTTTAAAAATATACCTGTTTAAAGCAGTACTTTCTGGAAGACATGGGTTTTCAGCGCAACATTTTCCATGGGATCGCTCCATGGCAAAAGGGGCGGGGATTCTCTCCAGGTGTCTCTCTTTTGCTTGTCATCCAGCCAGCGATCTATGCAAACAGCGATCTAGGCAGGCATTTTCTCTTTGCTGTTTCTCTTTCCAATCCCAAAGAGAAACAGCAAAGATACATTGTGATGAATTGCTTCCGCGGAAGTGAAAGTGTAAAAGAGCTGGCTGGGTGGAGATCTTGTAAAGAGTGCCGGCTGCAGTCTTCGCAAGCAGGGGAGACAAACGGAGAAGTTTTAAATTTTTCTTTTGGTCTTTTTGAAGGAAAGGATTGCAGGATCGCTGGCTGAGGGGGAGGCGTTTCGGCAGCTGGAAATTCCTTCCGCCCGATCACCCAATGAAACAGGAAGGGGCAGGGAGAAAAAGATGCGGGTAAACAAAACACGCTTCCTTGGGGACGGTCCGTTCATTTTAAATGCGTGTTTTGCTTACCCCCTTGGGAATGCTTAAATCTGGATTGAACCCGCTTTTCTTTAATCCACTTCAGTGGAGGGGCAATAGAGATACAAATTAGTACCATGGGAACGCACCCACAGTGGCACACAATTGCTCCTGGGTGTTCTCCAAACCTTCATCTGCTCTCAAATCCCTGCAGAGTGGGCAGCAGCAGAGAGCTGCCATGGACAACCATGTGGCAAATGCACGATAGCATAAATCTGAGGAGGGAAAGTTCAAAGTGCTTTTCCTGAAGGCACTGCAGATTCATATGCTGTCCTTTTAAGCACTCACCACTGTGCACAAGATGACTCTGTCATGACAGCTAACCAGCAGCAAGCCAGAATTCATGCAGCTCCTCAAAAAAAGGAATCTTTAGCTTTCCTTCTGTAGAACTGGTGGAAGGTCACAACAGAGGAGAAGGTTGCATTAAGCTGCTTGAATTTTGAGTAGCACTGGTGGCTATCATTTCTCTCATAGCCAAAGGGTCTTGCTATCCTCTAAAATAGATTAATAATTCTTATGCAGGAGCTCCACATTAGCAACTCTTAAGCGTTTCTGCACTTACTGATGGTAATTTGGATCCTCTGATCTGGATCAGCCCCTATGTGAGCTTTGGTTCTGACCTCAACAGCCAGTAATGAAAGTTTCTGCCCTTGGATCCCGCAAGGGACCCCATTTTAACAGTGCAACAAGGTACGCTGCTGATCTGGTACCCCACAAACCTAGTACGCTGGTAGACCTGCTTATCAAGATCTACTGGTATTCCAGATCTAAAGCAGTCCAGGAGGCCATTTTGTGCCTCCTGATTTGGAATACACTCCATCTGGTTGGAGCATACCAGCAGAGGTGGGGCTCTCCAGTCTGCATCGGTGTGTGGAAAAACAGGCCTTAGATAGCACTATGATGTGGACTAATGGTAAATGCAGAAAGGCCCTCCCTAATCATGACAAGAAGAAGAAGAAGAGTTGGCTTTTCTACCCCACTTTTCTCACCCATTTAAGGGGACTGACAAAGCTTTCTATTCTTCTCCCCACAACAGAACACCCTGTGAGGTGGGTGGGGCTGTGAGAGCTCAGAAGAGAGCTGTGACTAGCCCAAGGTCACCCAGATGGCTCCATGGGGGAGAGTGGAATCAAACCCAGCATTCCCAGATAAAAGTCCAACTCCCTAACCACTAGCCCAAACTGTCTCACAAGGAGGTGACAGTGAACCTCCTTCCTTGTCCAGAAAATGAGAGAGATTTGCAAATTAGATTATTAAGACTTCAGGATGACCACAGCAGTGTTCCACTGTAAAAGCAGTGCACCAGCTCTTACCGAATGTCTTCCAACATTTATTGAAGACAGTCACTGCAACGTTCCTGTGCAAAACTAGCCCTAATGAACTCCCCAGTAGTGGCCCCAAGAAGGCGCTTTAATAATATTTCTGCCCCTCACAGGTTAAATGCTTCGAGGGGAAATGCAAACCACTCATTGCCATTCCCATTGTGGGATTTAACAATCATGAAATGACGCTCCTCAAGCAAGACACTGGAAAGGGTTATAAGTGATCTGGGTCAATAAAATGGAAAGGTCCTTGAACTGCCTGAATTTTCTCTTGGGGTATATCCAGGAGCCAAATTATGATATCTGCCTCTCTGCTGCTCTAGGATTGGTGCACAATCAGGAAAAATAAAGGTAACACTTTCGGATCTTTCCCTGCAATGCCTGAAGACAATGAGGAAGTCACTGAACTTTATACGGACCAAATCAATTTTGCATGATTTCCATTCGTACCAAAATGTGCATGGGGATGCAGCCTAATAAGCAATTTTCTGCAGGGGGAAAACAGAGCAGGAAAAATACTGTACAAAAGAAAAAGAAAAAAAAAAGAACCAGAATAAATATTGCAGGACTAACATGATATATCAGTTTCTAATGTGATCTACTTGCAGTGATGTTTGAATGAGCTTGCTATGGAGGAACTGAGCCTGTATCTATAGAAATGCTGTAATATTTTTCTGAAACTGCCTTGCATCAGGTAGCCTTAATTGGCCCTTCGCTCTCTTTGCTCTCCGTTCATTCTTTTTGCAGTGCCTATGTTGCTTGACAGGGGCTGGAACAATAGTTTTGTGCACCTGTTTTACCTATACTGGGGAAAGTGGTGTGAGCTTGAACACTTATTTCCTTTCACCATCTAGGTGGGGGCGAAAGCCCCCCGAGTATCCTTTTGGATGGAGGAAAAACGTTTCAGCTTTCCTGGTACCAAGGGTTTCAGGCATCTCTTGTAAAAGAGGCATCTGCAAAGTAATTTTTCAAGGCTTGAAAAGCACTGCTTTATAAAGCTCTTTCAAGACATTTGGGGACTCTGTTTCTCATGCACCATTTAGGTTGTGTCTCCATTTTGCAGCAAAGTCATGCTGAGGGGCCTAATTAGGATGCCTTTACTCCGTAATGGGAACATAGCCTTAAATGCACTGAATCAAAGAAAGAGACCAAAAAAATCTACTAATCTACTAACAACTTCTGAAAAAAAGTCTAAATCAATATGAGCTAGAAGATATCCGCACACCAAATTAAAACCGTTCCCATCCTAACATTCATTTCTGCTCTGTAATATGGTGTGAGACAGAGGGGGGAAGGTCTTCATAATCACCTTGGCCTTGATTTTGTGCCTTGTGATTTTTATGAACCCTTTGCATTGTCTGCTGCTCAGAGAACTATTTCTCTCCCGAATGTAACCTCTGTTTTTGAAGCCTGATAACAAACAGCCAAGCATTCCCAGGTGTTATGAACAATGAGAAAGGAAGCTTTATTTTGTACAGAACTGTGGATGCTATCCAGTTGTTCTGGATTTCAGTGTGATGAAAGCTGAAAGAGATTGCAAAATTTCAAGCAGAAGCCTAGTCAAGTTGGATAAACAGGCAATAAGATTGTGAAAGAGCTGAAAGGTAAAGAAAATGTGCATTTGTGTGTGTGTGTGCGCACACACACACACGAGTTATAATGCATTTATCAGATTTGATACATTGCTCTTTCTTTTAAAATATTTGGGTTCCATACAAATAAACCATAATCAATAAAATTACCTATAAATCTTACAGTGTTTTCTAAGTACAGTATATTCTGGCGTATAAGATTACTTTTTAACCCAGGAAAATCTTCTCAAAAGTCAGGGGTCTTCTTATGCACCAGGTGTCGTCTTCTTATACGGCGAGTATATCCCAAACTCTATGTTTCAAATGGAAAAGTTGGGGGTCGTCTTATACGCTGGAATATATGGGCACCCATTCCTACTGATGGAATGCTTGCATTAAATTTCCTGTTAATGCAGTGTAGCAGTGTTTCTTTTCTAGTTGAAATTGTATTTAACAGGATCCCAGCAACACAAGACAGAAAGGGGAGAGGAGAATTCCCCTCTGGATGTTTTCTCCCTGGAGTGCAGAGCGCTTGGCCTGTTCTAGAGTGATTGCATGAACGTGTGTTCCACACAATGATCCACCTGGAACTATTCCCAAGACCTCTCACCTGAGGCATTTCTGCACTTAGCTTCCAGTCTGCTGGATGGGAAAAGTGCATTCCCACTAGTAGTGTTCACACTTGCGAACACTAGTGCACACCAGACCAAGCCCCACATGCCCAGAGATTTACCTGGGTCCAGGCACATGGCCAGGTGCCGGCAGCATGTGGCCAGGTGCTTCCATCTTCTTTGCTGATCCCAGTGTATCTGTGCGTGCCCAGTGCTATGGTGACAATGACGATCTGCACAAACGCAGTCACGTTTCCAGTCATCTGAGGTTTCTGGGTTGAAAACGCCTCCTACATGTGCAGATGCTCCTTACCAGAAGCTACCCCATCATCTACTACAAGGCCAAGTGTGAATTGGCCTCTGTTCCTGAGGCTTGCCTGCTGTGGACAGCTTAAAAGCTGTCCGCAAACCATCTTGCACCATAAGGAATGGTACATAAACAAATGGGATGCTTCTGGATGTTGCATCTGCCCTGGCTTACCCTCTGCCCTCATGCAGTGTACGCATGTCTCTTGCCCAATTGCAGCTGGAGGCGGGCAGGGCATCTGGCGCTAGGACACAAGGCCTGGAATATGATTACTTGCATGCCTGCCACTGCTGGACAGTAATGGGAAAGTTCCTATGCTTAGTGTGCAAATGGTCTTCTGGACATTAACCAGCCCGGAGCGGTCCTTGAAGACTATTCTATTCAGATAGGTGCAGATATGGCTCCAGTGTCCACATGATACTCCTTTCAAGCTGGTTCTGAACTGCTCTTTTCATGTGTGTGTGGATGCAGTTTTAAGTATGAAAGGAAGAGAGCAATACAGCTGTTGAGCCAGGAACAGTTTGTGGTGTTGCTATGAAATCTGTTTAAAGCTGTTTCTGAGCGTCTTTGGTGTTCATTACGATTTGATGGGAAAGCAAACACTGTGGATTGTCATTATGAGGCCTTTTGTTTCCAGACCACCCCTGGTGTTTATGCCATTCACAACACGAGGCCTTTGATGCCAGATAGAGCATCTCATCACTACAGCTTCAGTCTTGGCCGAGATTTTGTCCTAATGGTTCTTGGTACGACCCATATAGTTTTTCAGAGCACTTGCAAAAATCAGTAAGTTGTGCTACCAGGCCTCAACACCACAATCATCTCTAAATTTTTGTGTGAGCTAAATCACAAATGTTTCTGTTTCGGGTGATGCATTCTGTTCCCGGCCTCCTTTTATTTACAACATGTACTGCAACTAACTGCTTGAGGACAGATGGAAATACATTTGAATCAATTCCCTCAGCTAGAATAGCTAGCAGAAAGCAAAACACATAATATGTATCCTCTGTAAAATAATAGAGAACTGCATGGTTGTTGTTGTTTGTTATGGAATCTGTGTATCTGGAAACTTAATTTTTAACTATCTCTATTTTCTAATTCATCACACTGATTGTTGAGCGTAACACCTTAGGGCTATAGACCTAATTGTTCTATTTGTTTTGGAAGGGGGTTGGTTTTTCTGGAAAGGTAACAACATAAATACTCAGTGCAATGGACATGAATAAAACATTTTCCAAATACATGCAGCGGGAGATGCAGCTGTTTGCTTGTAGAAGTTAAATTCATGAGCAGAAGTGACAAGGCAAACTTGCCTTCAGGATTATATAGCCATTTTTTGCTGAGCTTCTAGGAATGACATTGGCCTTTTCTGTCACTGCAGAACAACAGGATCTTTTGGCATTTTAAAACTCTTCCATAGGATGGTTCTAATACGGTGGCTTCATGCACACTTTCTCTAGTGTCTGACGTTTTGTGATATTAGGAATGTCACAGGAGCACATGAAAAATCATGCAAACTATGGGGACAAGGTGCTCAAATTCTGATTGCTGTGATATTGACATCCTGTCCACGGCCACCAAAAAACTAGCTGGTTCCCTGTGACACTGGTGGTGTAGAGGTCAACATGGCAAATAAAGACTATATGAATGGACCAAACTGAATAATAATAAGCAAAGACAAGGGTGTTTCCACGTTGACTGCGGAAACCAGTTTAACCTACCCGAAACATCCATCAACGACCCTTACCTTAAACGCCTTCCGCATTGGAGATGCTTTCTAGCACCCTTTGCGGAAGGCGCGTCCACATTTCGGCGCGCAAGATCGTTTTTTTAAGCCGGTTTTGCTGCCAAAATCCGGATTAAATGTAAGACCTGCAAAATCAGAGACGTTTTCGCACGGGGCTGAACGGAACGCGGAAAAGACAGCTGCGGACACGTCATCCGCATTGCCCGCGCGCGGCTTGCGTTCCGACGTGTCCGCAGCTGTCTTTTCCGCGTTCGAAATGTAGAGCACTTTAAAGTGCTCTACATGCGTTCCAACGCGGACGAGCCGCCCGCAGCCGTTCGGGAGGAGAAGCGTTCGCGCCTGCTTCTGTCTCCCGAACAGCTGCGGGCTCGCCTCCGACGCCGCGCGGCTTTGACAATCAGCTGTTTGTCAAACAGCTGATTGTCGATCTGCCTCCGCGGCTGTCTCCGCGCCCCTTGCCGGCGTTTGCCGGCTAAGACAGCTCCCGGCGCTTTCCCCTTTCGCACACAGACGCTCCGGAACGCGTTTACACGCGTTCTGGCGCGTCTGTGTGTGAAAGGGGAAAGCGCCCGGAGCTGTCTTAAGCTTTCCGCCTGAACGCGTTCCGTTTCGAACGCGATGCAGTGCGGAAATGCCTTAGGTCTTACATCCATTACTTCCCCCTGGATGTGTGCAGAAGCAGGGCGCTTCTGCACACGGCCGGGGGAGAGACGGATTCCTGGTAGCCGCCATTTTGGGAAGGGCAGAAGCAGGACTGCCTGCTTCCCATGCCCTTCTCCCACTCGCCGGTCGCTGCCGGAAACACGCGGTGACTGGCAGCTCCATGCTCCAGTCCCATGGCTCTGGGGGTAGTGTCGCCATCGCGCAAGCCTCTGGAATCCGTCCTCCCCGCATGTGTGCTGACACGCGGGGTTCCCTCCAATCCGTCACAAATAGTTACGGATCTTCGGGAGGACGGATTGCCAAAAAACGGATCTGTTTTTTGGTGCCCAATGCAGAACTATCCAAAGATCCCAAAACAAATTAAAAATATAATAGATTAAAAATATAATAGATTACAAGTACATCCTTGCAAAGCAAGGCAATTCCATGATCGCAACCAGTGTGTGGCCCTCATGTAAGCCAGTTTGGTCTATTAGTTACAGAGCTGGACACTTATCTGGGAATACCGGGTTTGATTCCACACTCCCACATGGAGCCAGGTGGGTGAACTTGGGCTAGTCACAGTCTCCGGCTGCTTCCGAACTTGGCCTTATTCTGGGATATATCTCAGGATAGGGGTCTCCTGTTCACATACTAATACAGGCTATGGCAAGTCTCACTAGGAGTTGCTGTAGTCTGCAATAACATGCAGATAAGAGACCCTGATCGTGAGATATATCCCAGAATAAGGCCAAGTGCAGAAAGGGCCTCCTTCTTAGCTCTCACAGCCCCTTAAATGGGTAAGAAAAGTGGGTTAGAAAAGCCAATTCTTCTTCATGTTCACAAGCCTTTTCTAATCCTTTTTTAGCACAGAATATTTAGGAGGAGGGAGGGCAGAATGTTGTGCAAACGGTCCCACCTAAAGGCTACTTTGTGCTGAATAGTTTTTTGATATCCCCCATAGAACATGTGAATATGACAGTGGTGCTTCCAGAAACATAATGTGCCACATGCACGGTAAATAGGGAGACAACTGAAACCATTTTTGGACAGAGATGACCTGGCCACAGTTATCCACGCTCTGGTAACCTCCAGGTTGGACTATTGTAATGCACTCTACATGGGACTTCCCTTGAAGACGGTTCAGAAGTTGCAGTTACTGCAAAATGCAGCCGCCAGAGTGCTGACTGGAACAGCTAGCCGGACGCATATCACGCCAGTTCTAAAAGAACTGCACTGGCTGCCAATTCACTACCAAGCCCAATTCAAGGTGCTAACTCTGACTTATAAGGCCCTAAATGACTTGGGCCCCAGATATCTAAAGGAGCACCTTCTCCCATATCAACCTGCCCATGTCTTAAGATCTGCAGGAGAGGCCCTCCTGGTTATCCCACCGCCTTCAGCGGCTAGGCGGGTGGGCACCCGGGACAGGGCCTTCTCTGTAGTGGCCCCCAGGCTGTGGAATGGTCTCCCCTTGGAGGTGCATCAAGCCCCTTCTCTGTTTATGTTCAGGAAGGCACCACTGATGCCTTTGGCTAAATGCTCTCTACACTTCCCCCTTTCAAACACCACTGTTTTTTAAACTGTTTTTGTATCATTCTTATTATTATTATTAATTATTATGCTGGATTTTAAACCTTGCACTGGTTTTAGTATAGTCTGATACAGTTTTAATATGGCCCCGTCCCCAAGCAATTAAAAGTCTGTTAAAAAGGTTCTTTTGCCTCTGAGCGCCCCCATGCCTGGCTTTTCTCCAAGCTTCCAGCGGCACAAAAGAAGGAAACACTGCGGTAAAAAGACTGCCCTTTAAAGAAGACTACCAGAGCACTTTTTGGAAGCCGGGGGTTTTCCTGGCAGCATTTACCATGGGGACACTCCGTGTCAAAAGGGGCAGGGATTGGCGGCCAAGATCTCCAAAAAAAGCAACCTGACTCTGCTGCTGCCCGTACACAAAGCCTTAAACAGTCACACATCTCCCAGAACGGCAGCAGCTTTCCTTCCTTTTCCCTTTCTAAAGGTCAGAACTTTTAAAGAGCCAGAATTGCAGAGAATTGCAACATCAGATGTGAAGTGGGTGAATTGCTACAGTGTAACGGCTGCTGTAGGGGGTGGATTTTGACAGTGAAATCACTACCTTTGGAAGCAAAGGGCAGGGGAGACGAACAGAGAACTTGTAAATACCCATGGCTATTTTTCTATTTTTCACTTCCTGACCAGTGCCCAGAGTGATCAGAGTGAAAGTGTGAATGAGCGAACGATCGTGCGGTTGATGGCTGCAGCCACTGCCTTTGAAGATACTTCCCGGCACGGGAAGTCATAGCCTAATGAATTGCTTCCACCCAAGCGCTGGCTGCAGCCCGGTTGCCTTTGCGGGGGGGGGGGGGGCAGGGAATGGATGGATGGCTATTTTTCTTTTGGACATGTCGGGGGTTGACTTCCTGGTTGTGGCCGCACAGAGCGCAGTCCCTCCCCAATCCCACTGGCACCCTATCAACCAGGGAGGGGGCAGGGAGAAAAAGATGTGGGCAAGGAAAACACGCTGCTGTGGGGATGGTAGGTGTGTTTTAAATGCGCATTTTGCCCAGCCTCATGTGGATGCTTATTCTGGAATTGAACGGCACTTTTAAAGTCCGCTGGAACAGAGGAATAGTAGAGGCAAACTAGAGAGGCAAATAAGTTGTTTGGAGATGCAGCCTAAGTTCGTTTTTAAATGTTGTGAGCCGCCCAGAGACCCTTGGGTATGGGGCGGGATATAAATGTAAATATAAAATAAATAAATGAAAAAATGCTGTCTAGAAATGACGCTGTGGAACCTCCTGTCACTTGATCCAGTCCCATGCTAGCTTTACAAAGAGTGAGCAGATTCAATTATACCAAGAGGCCAGGCTTGACTTCACTCACCTCTGTTTTACCTTTGCTAAATGATTGCTAAGACACTTCTCAAACTAGGCTAAGGCATTACCTCCCTTGAACAAAAATTCAGTCTGCAAACAAATGCTGAGCAAACGCTATGGAAATCGGTTCAAAACTGAACAAGCAATTTGGCATTCCTTACCAAAGAGGTGATTTGTTTTCATAACCTCCTCAACTAAAAGCCCTTAACCCTTAGGCACAAACGCATCAATCAACCTTCAGGGAATAGTTAGCTTAAAACAATTACTCACAGATTTCTTCCTCGGTCTCGAGAGTGTAATGCTTATCATTCTGGCATTTTCCACATCCTTAACCTTTGTAGAGGCTGCCAAATTGCATGAGAAATCTAGAGCGGATATTTCAATCACCCCATTCTCCCCTCCCCTGGGGAATTTTTTTTAAAAAAAACCCCAAACTTTTAAACAGAGTCCTCTTTTGTTTGTGTTTATGGTGGTTCTGTGTTCCTGCAGAAAAGATATCCCCAAATTGTGCGCAGGATGGCTGTGAGCAGATCCCTGCCAGTGCTGGATGCTGTTCTGTCAGCACAGGTGCAAAGTTATTCTAAAGCCTCCCAGCAGAACCGAGGAGAGAAAGAGCAAAGCTATCCAGCTCGGCTGTCATTACTGCTGCAGCTGCGGTTACAACGCAAGCGGAGATTTCTGGGAGCAGCGCGCAGGCCTGTTTTAAAGGCAGCAGCAGCCGAGGCTCAGAGGTCCCTTTGAGGATAAAGTCACCGAGGCTGGCTCAGTCTCGGGCCTTTTAATAGCATTTGCAGGTCAGGCTTGTTCAAACAGCTTTTAACAGTTGGGTAATTTTACATTTTTTAAGATGAAAACGTCAACAATTTGATCCTCTGTGAGCTGACCCGGGGACCCTTCATAAATTTAGTCGGAGAGCATATTCTTATTTATAAGCATTCGAGGAGGGTTTTCTCTACTGCAGCTGACTTCTCTCTCTGAGAGGCAAGGGACAGGTCTGCCAGTGATCTGGTTACACTTCCCTGATGGCTTGCCCAGGCTGGCGAGGCCTACCGTCCGTAAAAGCAGTGTTTCATACAAGAGAATGGACACAGAGCTCAAGAGACAAAAGGGAAGCCATTATCCAGAGCAAGAATGGAGTTCTTGAACGCCCATCCACATCAAAGGCAGATCACCAAGACGCTGTTCCGCCTGCCTCCCCATCCGATGAGAAAGAATGTGAACCTTGTTCCATGGAACCAAATGTCGTAACATTCGACTGCAGCTCCACAGATATTGGAAGGTTTCAAAGGGCAAAAATGTTCTTGCCTCCTTGAGAAGGACAAAGGAGCAAGAGGAGCTCAGTGCAAGTGTGTTGCCACTGAGGGCCTAAACAATAGAAATACTCCAACCACACACAACACGGCAGAATCTTTTTAGGGAGGCTAAGGCTGTGTCCAGATGTGGCTTACTTATTCTGCTATATTAGAACATCCCTGAATAAAGTATGAAAATTCCAGAATATTCAGATGTAGCAGTCTGTAGAGGTTAGTGTCTATCAGAGGTCCCTAGGCCCTTTCCTACCTTTGCTTCCGTGGGGCAGCATCCCAGGGAAGTGAAGATGTGGGATAGTTCCAGCATCGCCACTTTGGGACACTGGATCCATCCCAAATCTTGTCAGTACTCAGGGAAGTGCTGGCAAGGTGGGATGGATCCAATGTCCCAAAGTTCCCTAAGCACTGGCAAGGTGTGAATTATCACAATAACCTCTATGCTAGAGATGATCACATCACTGTGGCAGTGGTGCCAATGGGCCTGCTCAACACCATTGCCATGGTGACGGGATGATGCGGCACACAACTGTGCCTGCGCTGCCTCTCCCCAGGATCCATTTGCGGGGAAAAATACAAACAGAACTACACCAGGCTGGGACAGAGCCCGGCAGTTAAGTTTGGGCCCATCTCCATGCAATTTTTATTTTGAATTTAACCCTGCTTTGCCCCAGGAGCATCTCCATGCAAAGCCCTAATACGGCCCACATGCGAGACAATAGGTGTTAAAAAAAAAAACCCACTTTGCAAATGTACTACATGCGAAATAAGGGGCTAGCACGTATTGTCCTGCGGTCATGCGGACGCTCCCAGGTTATTTGGTTGCAGAGCAGCTGTCAGGCAAGTATAGATGCTGTAAAGAGCAGGGAAGATTTCTAAAAACAGACACAAGAGCCATGTCTGTTTTAAAGGGCTCTCGCGTCTATTTTTAAAATCTTCCCTGCTCTTTACAGCCCCTATAGCCACCTGACAGCTGCCCAGCCGGGTGCCCTATACCCACCTGACAGGACCTATACCCACCTGACAGGGCACCCAGCTGGGCAACTGTCAGGTGAGTATAGGGGCTGTAAAGAGTCCAACTGTAAAGATACTGAGGGTGTATCAAGCTTGGTGAACTTTATAAAGGAGCCTATCCTAAAGAGTATCTTTGCATCTTCTCTTCAGAACTTCCTTCTCCTTTCCAAACTCTTTGGGCATGGCTTCATCTTCTTAAAGATCCTGGCTTTCCTTTCAGCATTTGGCCACTTTCTCCACCCATTTACCATTTGAAATTATTCATGCATTCATTTTATTCATGAATTTTAAAAAGGCCGTCATAAATATGCTTGGAACACATCATAAATGCTTATTTGCTCTTTTACTTCTCATCTTTGAACTGTGCTGAGCGAACAAGGGCAACAGCAACATTGCTGGGAGGAGATTTAACTCCTTCTGGGGCTGGACATTTCTAAAGAAAGCCAAGCTGATCTCTGGGGAATTCTTAGGTATAGAAAGAATCCCTTTCAATTTGGCCCATGCTCCACAACCTCCGCCCATTCAGCAAAGAGGCACTCTGCCAACCTCTGTTTGGGGCTGAATTTAAATAGGGCTGGGGAGATATTATGGATGCAACCCCGCTGAAATCACAAGGGCCGTGTCTTCACGGCAACCTTATCTTGGATTCAAAACGTTTTCAATCCTCGGAGTCCGCATGGCAGTTTGGCTTAACACACTTTCTCCATGTTAAACCACCCCAAAGCGTGGTGAATCTCAATCCTGATTTCAACAGGTCTCACTCCGGATCGTGTGCTTGAAACATTTTACATTTTTTACTGTGGGGACCCTACAGTGTTAAGGGATGAGAATCCATGTTTAGAGTTTCCCTCCCCCAATAGCTTGCTTCCAAAGATAGTGATTTCATTGAAAAAATCCACCCTCAAAACAGCCACTATAAAAATCCAGTCCTTAAAGCTACACTGTAGCGATGTAGCCTCTTCACACCTTAATAACAATGTTGCAGTTTTGTGCAATTTAGCTCTTTGAAAGTTCTGGCCTTTAAAAAAGGGAAAGGAAAGGAAAGCCCTGGAGTTTCTGTTTTAAAGGCTGTGGCTGTGAAGGGGGGTTGAGTTGCTGCTGCTGCTATGTGCCCTGGGAAATGGGGAGAGGAGGGGAAAGAATCGCTGGCTGCTGGTGCCGTTTTTCCTCCATCTAGGCAAGGCAGCCACCCAGCTAGGCTCCCTGAAGGGGTCTGTTATGGGTGGTACGTTTACACCAGGAGGAAGAGGACAGGGCAGCCCCGAAAAGCAGCTTTTAAAAGGTAGCCACTGGAGTCCCCCCATGAGTCACATACATCCTCAGAATCCGGATTGAACGCGATTAAGCTGAAAGTAATGGGAACAGGCAAATTTGTGTTTGCATCCGGTTCTGTTATCTCAGTTTAGGGAAAGCGAAATAAGGTTGCCGTGAAGACACGGCCAAGGACTAGTAAGTAGGTTCAGGGTTGGGCTTCAACTAAATGGGAGCCCCATAGCTGTAGTGTTTCGTTATACCCACAGGTGTATCCAGTTACAGATGGCAGGGAGAGAAGGACAGGATGGGTGGAGAGGAAAAGGTACTGTCACCCAACTGAGGATGGGGAGACTGACAGGTGTGGACAAAAAGAAAATGAACTGAGTGAGCACTGTTTCATGGGTGTGATCAAGCCAATATTGAACTCAGACCCCATTGTGCAGTAACATGGCCTATACAGATGTGGTGTGACCAGACCCTAAGTTATAATGGCGTGACAGAGAACACTGAGAAGGCGTTGCCAAGAAAATATGCATTGTTGCCAAGAAAATCACCAAAATTAGAGCTCTGCTCTCAGTCTGCTTTGTGAAGTTATAAGCAGTGAATGAATTTTTGGTTCTATTTTTCCCATTCACATGCAGCAAAAAAAGGAGCTCAAAAGAATCTTAAAGGTGATATCGATTGTCTTCTCATCCCATATCCAATCCACCTCGAATGCACTTAGGAAGTGCATTTTCTGGCTTTTAATGTGCATTAGAGGCATGATGAGCGCATGGTTTGACAGACCTCATTTCTGAAGTATCTCTGAGCTTCCTTGAAGGTGGTTTTCGTTACTTCATGAGAACACAGAAGAGGCTGTGTCTGCACTGGGCCAGGAGACATCCCCTGGAATGCCTCTTGTGCCATAAGGAATGGTATCATGACTGTGGTAGATTCCACTGTCAACACAGGATGGGGTGTCAAAGTGGGCTATGACATGAAAATGATGCTATAATCTGCTCCAAGTGTGGACCATTTGAAGAGGTCCCAGAAGCATCCCATGGTGGTGTACCAGCATGTTTTCCATTTCCATTTTATTTGTATACCACCTTTCCAAAAGAAAATTTGCCCAAAGGCGGTTTACCACAAGCAGAAAATATACAATGTAAAATAATAATCAAAACATTATAATAAAAATACATCATAAAAGTTTGCATGTTGTACAAAACGTTGCAAAATAAGGCAAAATACACATGAGAAAAAAATTGAGGCAGCTGAGGTCTAGTGAACTCCAGATCAGCTGACCAAAGGCCCCAGTCCCACCAAGAATCATCTCCTCCAAGATGTCCATTCCCTGTCAGACTGGAGAGTCATCCAAAGGGCAGAGTGGTCTGGGCTACCACCACTAGACCACCACCACCCCAAAGGGATGGCAAGGTTCTCCTCCTCCTCAAGCAGGGCTTCCAGCAGGTTAAAGCCATAAGCAGCTTGTCCTTTATCATCTCTGTGAAGTCTCATGGGCCATGGTCCAATATATCACGGCTAAGATGCCCAGTGACATTCCATTGGGTACCCAGAAGCAGTCCTGGAAATGTACCACTTTGGGTGTGCACCAGTTCTAAGGCTGGCTGGAAGACTAACAATGTGGATGGCTCTTGAAGCATGCCATTGATAGCCAGCTCCTCAGGTACCTGTCTCTGCTAACATGGTAGAGAATAGCCTGTGCAATGTGGAAAGGTATATAATCTCCTATCCAAATACTAACTGAAGCCTGACTCTGCTTAACTTCCAAAATCAGACAAGATTGGTGCAGAAAGAGCCTGAATGCTGTCTGCCATAAAGTAATAGAAGGAGATATACATTGGAATATTAAAAAAACATTCAATAGCAGCAGCCAGCATGGTGCTCCCCAGAAAAATAAAACCAGCAAGGTGCTGCTAAGCTTTGATGTTAGCCAAAGGCATTTCCTTCTGAGGCACTTCAAAGCATAATTTGCAAAAGTCTAAGTCTACAGTGAATTAACATCTTACTATTCCATCTTCAAACCCCACAAGTTTGATAATGTATAAACAAGATGCTGTTCAATTAATTTTCCCGTTGATATTTCAGTCCAGAGATTTGCCTTATAGATTCTCCATACAAGTTTAACAGTTATGATGAGAGTACACATCTGTGTCTTACTCTCTTACCAACCAGTGTGTTAGACTTTTTTGAAGTGACAGATGCAGTACTTCAATGGCTGGGTGGCCTCAACACTGCTATATAATGTTCCTTTAACTTGTGAACATGAACTTCCTATTTTCACTGTTGTTAGTCTTTGTGTTGTTGCCATACGATAAGTAATAATAATAATACCAGCCAGCCTGTGCTCAATTCTGCTTCTGCCTCCTGATATGGCAGCCTCATTCCAAAATATTAACCCTCTAAGTTCTTTGCCCTAAAAGATCTTTGAGCCCAAGTGGGCCCCAGGTGAGGAAAATGTCCTACAGAAGTATCACCATCCTAAAAATTCCTCTACACTGGCATTTTAAAGAAATATAAATACAATGCAAAAGTCTCAACTCATGCTGCGCAGCCAAGGAGGTAAATAAGATTGATTGATTGATTGATTGATTGATTGATTGATTGATTGATTGAGTGAGTGAGTGAGTGAGTGAGTGAGTGAGTGAGTGAGTGAGTGAGTGAGTGAGTGAGTGAGTGAGTGAGTGAGTGAGTGAGTTATTTTAAGAATATACTATATATTCCACCCTTGGTCTTGGGGCAGGTCACAATAATAATACAAGTATTATAATAATGCATAAAATATATACTTAAAACTTTAAAATATGACTCTCCCTGCCTCCGCAGCAGGACTACACCCAGACGTCAAAGGCCTTGGAAAACAGATATGTTTTAACAAAGTGCCAAAAACCATATAATGTGAGCCTGACAAACCTCCAAAGGGAAGCTATTCCAGAATCTGGGGGCCACCACGGAAAAGGCCCTCTTGCTTGTCTCTGCCCCTTGTTCCTCCAAGAGAGGAGGAATTACAAGAAGGCCCTCTCCTTGATATCTCAATGCCTGATCAGGTCTGCATGGGAGAAGACAGTCCTTCAGGTAACAAGGTCATTTAGGGCTTTATACATTACGCACATCACACCTGTCTTAAAAGAGCTGCACTGGCTGCCAATTCACTACCGAGCCCAAGATGCTAACTTTAACCTATAAGGCCCTAAATTTGGGTCCCCATATATCTAAAGGAACACTTTCTTCCATATCGAACTATCCATGCCCTAAGAGCTGCAGGGGAGGCTCTTCTGGTTGTGCCACCACTCTCAGTAGCAAAAGGAGTGGGCTCCTGGGATAGGGCCTTTTCAGTGATAGCTCCCAGACTGTGGACTATCAGGCACCTTCACTCTATGTGGTCAGAAGAGCTATGAAGATACACCTCTTTACCCTGGCCTTTGGCTAAGTAAGGGAACAGCTTTTCCTCCCCACATCCAGACACTGTTAGGGTTTTAATATGTTTAATATGGGGTGTTTTTCCACTGTCACCAAAAGTACCCATTAAGTACCCATTAATGGGTACGAAATGGCGTTTTTGTACCCATTAATGGGTACTTCTAGTGACAGTGGAAAAACACCCATGATATGGTTTTAACGTGTTCATTTTATATGTTGTAACCCACCCTGATGGGATACAAATTCAGACAAACCAACACCTTGAATTGGACTCCGTAACAAACAGGGAACCATTGCAGATCTTTCAGGCCCATGTGATGTGTGTCTGGCCAGAAACTCCCACCAGCAGTTTAGCCACTGCATTATACGATCCAAAGTGCACCCGAGAAGATAAATGATCTGATACATTATGGAGCAAAGAGAGGCCGATTAGCTCCGTGGTATTCAATTCTTTTACCTCGTGTGCTACTGGAATTGCCCTCTTTGTCCCAGCTTTTTGTTCCTTCCTCAGAATGCCCCATCCCAAGACAGTGGTGAGAGACAAAAATTATGTTGGCATGCACCACCTGTTCCTTGGGATGAGGGAGAACACAAAGGAAGTGTGCAAAAGAAGGACCCGTGCAAAGCCAAGAAGCCAAGGTGCCGGGGCATTTTTCTCCTGCCTCGTCACTGACGGCTCCGCTGCTCAGAACCGCCCTGCTGACTTGGAGGCTTAACATTCCACAATTAACATTCTCACAAGTCAAGCAGCAGCTTGAAAGAAGATCTGTCAGCTAGTGATACTCGTGTTTGTCTTCCTCCACATGTCCAGGGAAGAAATGGTATTAAACTCGATACGCCAAAACTATTCCCAGCAGAGATACGGCTGAACTCCTGGAATAACAATGTAACATAAACACAGTCAAGTTCAGAAGTAGAACAGAATGGGAGCATCGACCTTTTCCCTTCTGCTTTGCTTTTGTGCTGCTCTCCAAGTCAAAATCTGGCACTGGCAAACCTGTTATTAGCAAAGTTTACTGTCAGAATGGGATAAAATGTAATAGGCTTTGCTGGAGTTTAGCTATGTATTCCACGCCAAGAGCTCTTCCCATCAGCGTCGCCATCCCTCAGCCAGTCCAGAAGGCAGGGGCAGCAGACCCATCGGGGGGAAGCCAGGAGCGCCCCCACTGCACCCAGAGGCTTGGGGCTTGAACCCTTCCCAGGCTCCTTCATGCATAATTCAGTTCTGAGTCAGCTAATGTGTGCCTGATCCACTGGGCTTGGTGGGGTCAATTTTCATGTGCATTGCATAGAAATGAAGCCTTATTTGTGCCTCACCTTCCAGAAGGTTTACTTATTCCAACCTCAGTTCCTTTTAGCCGCCTTGCCCTCTGCCCTACTGGTTACCATAGGCGCCAGCCATCCCTGCTGAAGGCTGCTTTTAGTCAAACCAAGCTAAGAGCAGCTGCCTAAGCTGTTCTACAACTGATGGAAAATTCATTAAGTAGAAAGTCAGGAAGAGCCTTCCCCTGATTGCAGAAGGGAACCAGTATTTCTTTTATCATGCTCCCATACCTTTATCTATCAATCCGTCTATCCATTTATCTATCTTTATCTATCAATCCATCTATTCACCTATCTCTATCTATCCATCTACCTACCTCTGGCCCTTTCTGCACTTACTTGTTAATCCAGATCAAGGAGCTGCTATGAACACATCATCTGCACAGCAATCTGGATCTAGGAGCTGGTAAGAACCCATCATCTGCATGGGAGTAGAGTAGATTCAGATCAGAGATGTGCTAAGGGCTCATTAATCCAGATTAGTGGTAGACCAGATATATGTGGTCTACATCCATGCTAGCACTCTTTAGCACACATCTGCTGTCCTAAAACCCACTCAATGGAGATGCCTCTGCTTGTGCTTGATCCAGATCTAGCTAATGCAGATCTAGTTAATACAGATTAACCGAGGTAAATGCAGAAAGGGTCTATCTAATCCGATTATTCAATTACCAAGCGACAGCCGAAGAAAATTGGGATGGGAACAAAACAAGAAAATCACTGTATTTTGTTTTAAGTTCTAAGCAAATGTCAAGGATTTGGCTGTTCTAACAGAATAAAACTTGAAGTCTTTCGAGTACTTTAGCCCTGGGCTATAATGGGAAGCCTGTTTTGAGTTGCTAGATTCACCATTGTAGTTCTGAGGCACACCAAAGTGAGTTGGATGGGTTCTACCAACCACCCAGCCCACAAAAGAAATTGCCAATCAGATCATTTCAAACAAAAACCCTCTGGTGCCTAGACTCCCCTGTACACCAGAGAGAGCTTAGACACCAGAGCGACTTCCAATATTTCTTGCCAATCAGGAGGGGGGAAATAGCTTGAAGTACTCAGAATGGTCTGTTTCAAGCCAGAATGTTTTTGCTTCAAAAGGTTTTGCACATCTCTAGAGAGGTGTGATTGGTTGCAGCCATGAAGAATTTTGACAATATTTTTCCAACAGCCATGACCCAGGCCAGTGGCTGCTTTCTGAAACAAGACACCCAATTTCCACAATTAAAGTGTAGTAGTATGGATTTTATTGCACTAGCTTTTAGCATAGTGAGGGGTGTGGGTTTTTTGCTAAATGTTTACATAAGAAATGAGAAAAGCAATGTGTTTTCGTTGCTACCTTTTGTTGGGGAGAGGCAGCAAGAACCTTAAATATACGCCTATACAATTAGGCATATAGGACAACTAGACTTACAAATGGGTGTCCGCTTTTATACCAGCAGGCACATAGCCAGGGGGACACAGAGGAGCCACCCCCCCAATTCCCCCCCCCCAATTTTTAAAAATCCATTTACAGAAAAATTGTGACATATTATTCATTCACCCCCAAATTTTTGACACCACTCCCCCCCCCCCCCCAATATATGGAGCTGAATACTAGCCAATGCACTTTAGGTCTGGCTTTTCCGTGTTTTTTTTTTTCTGGCATGCTGCTTAGCCTCTAAAATGTTGAGTATTTTAACCACAGAAGCTTTTTATGTATGATGTCAGAGCACATCATACAACTGTCCTTTCTGCACTTCCTTGTTAATCCAGATCAAGAATCTCCTAAGAAGACATCATCTTCATGAGAGTAGAGTAGATCCGGATCAGAATTTTGCTAAACTCACTAATCTGGATTAGTGATAGACCAGAAAGTCTCTTTTATAAAAAGAACCACAGAATACAAGAGCACAAGGCGCTAATAAGGCACACAAGGCTGCACAAGGGCATAGTTTACCTGGCCACCACCTTCTCCGCTATGGCATAATGTGCTATTGTTATTTTCAATGTGCACTCATGAGTGGGGCAGAAAGGGAGTGAAGCAACACTCCCAGACCACATTTTGAGCCACTGTGAATCAAAGTCTGGTTCAATGCAAGCAAAGCAAGGTATCAATCACCACATCAGCCCTCATCTTCACTATTCCACATGAGTCATCATGTGCAGTTTAGGCCAAATATGCATGGGAGATTCCTGGCAGCTACTAGGAGTCACACTTAAGAAGACCACCACATTTGTAGTGCTCTTCAAAATGAAGGTATGCTGATCACATAATTGCCTCCTTCTCCTACCTGGAATGTTTCTGGCCTAGGTCTTTCAGAAAATACCTCCATATAGACCATATTCTGTGTTCAAAGACTGCACAGGGCAGCTAGCAATGGGAAGAAAGACAGTAAAGCAGGTGGATTTACTGTTCATATCAGTTTGGTCTAGTAGTTAGGGAACCAGACTCTTATCTGGGAATACCAGGTTTGATTCTGCACTCCTCCATGAAGCCAGCAGGGTGACCTTGGGTTAGTCACAGCTCTCTTCTGAGCTCTCACAGTCCCAGCTACCTCACAGGGTGTTCTGTTGAGGGGAGAAGAATAGAAAGCTTTGTCAGCCACTTTGAGTTCCCTTAAATGGGTGAGAAGAGTAGGTTAGAAAAGCCAACCTTGTCACCTACACTGGTCTTCTTACTGCTACCCACAGAGGCTAATGTCCCATTCAAACACAAGGTCCTTATTCAGTCATCGGTAACAGCGGCAAAGGCTGAAATAGCTTAGTTTTGGAAAGCAGCAAACATGTTAGCAAAGGACTAATGGCTCACGAGAGTCTGAACTATCACTCTGAATGACTTAACTGCAATCCAGATAGCATGGATGACGGCTGAGAAAGAACAAGCCTGGTTCTTGGAGAAATGGTTTCCACTCTTGGTCAAAGCTAAGACTAATCTTCATCTGAGACCGAGCTCTTCATTTCTGTCCTCTCTCATGAATCAAAAATTACAAACAATATTCCCACATTTGTTCCCATACTGACTGAGTTACACACATCACACCAATGTGTTTATTGATTTATCATCATCATTATCATTGTTGTGTTGGCTATACAGCATTTAATGATGTTTATTTTTATATTGTACCAATTGAGAAGTTATCAGGGAAAAAAAAAAGATTTGTGGTGTAGGATCCCAGGACGAGATTCTAGCCAAGATACCATCCACTACGTAAGATGTCGTGTAGTGGCTGAATTAACTGCACTGGTGGTGAGTAATAGAAGCTAAATAAATGTAACAAAGCAAGAACTGAATGAAGGCTTGGCGACAAATAGGCCTCTAAAAAATTAATGCAAATTGGCTGAAATGCAAATACTGTCACATAGATTGAAAACAGGCTGAGCTCCATAAACAAAAAGTAATGAATGATAAACAGCCAGGCATAGAGTTCATCAGGAAGTATCCACTGGGATACTAGAGGGATCTGGGTTAGATCTGGTTTTATTTAGCATCTATATTAATGATCTGGAAGAGATGAATAAACAGTATGTTAACTCAGTTTATATTCACTGTAGCAGATTGTAACAAATTGGAGGTGTTGCAGAAAAAGAAGATGAGGGAGGAGAAACACACACACACACAATATCTGGGTGCACATCCACACACACAGATGCATGCAATCACACACCCTGTCCTGATGTGTGGACAGTCTGGGAAGAATCAATGGCAGAATATGGAAGAGCCAGGGCATCATTTAGGAAAGGGCTATCTGAAAAACAGGCTTTCTTGGAAAAGTAAGAAGCAGAACTGTTTGGAATGGATTAATGGAAGAAGTTCCCTCCTCCTGGCGATGGGCAGAGAAACAAGTTATGGAAGTTCAGAACAAGGACACCTCCTGGGGTGAAAAGCCCAATGGAAGGAATAATGAAGAATGATGTGAACTGGTGGAAAGAGAAATTTTAGATCGATTGACGAAGTGTTTGTCTTTCCAGCAACAGCTTCACATGATCAGTTACTTCCTTCTTCACACTCTCAGGCATTGACCCTGGCAACAGAATGGGACATAACCAATTCAGATATAGCAAAATCCTCCAGGCTGAGCTGCCCTGTGAAAGAAGGAACAGATGAATCACACAGGCTGTTCTGTCTAAGGGTGTAAGAACACGACTGAAATATTCTCTGATCCTCCTTCCAACCACAGCCACCCATGTGATTCCAGGAAACCCACCAGAATTGTGAAGGCGATAATCCTTTGGTGCTGTTGTTCTCTGGCAGCTGGTGTTTAGTCATTTATTTCTAGGCATACAGATGGAGAGCAAGCAAGAGACTAATGGATGAAAGGGGGACAAAGAAAGACAGAGGGGACCATTTCACGCTTGACCCTCCAGGATGGCCGTGCATACTCTGATAGGTTTGCATCTGCACACCGTGGAGCCACTTCCGTCCCTGAGTGTGTGTGGCCATCTTTCATCTTAAATAGCTGCAGAGTAGTAAATCCTGCCCCACAACTTCACCAGGGGTGCTCCTAGTATACCCCCCCCAGCATTCACACAGCACTGATGCATGGGGGTGGGGCACCACAGCTGCACAATTGCATGCCATGTTGCAGTGAGGCAGATGCTGCCAGATGGCAGCATTTGCACTTACCTTGCCTCAGGGTATATTCTGGGATGGCCATTCACACTGCGGGTAAGTTTAGAATGCTCTAGCAATCTGCAAGTGCTAGAACATTATCTAACACTTTGCCTCCCGTTAACAGGAGGGATGAAAAGCCAAAAGGCAAGGTGAATAAATACAGCAGTGTGGAGCAGGGCATATCTGGCTGACTGGGATTCTGAATGGAAGTACTCCATACTGCAACATTTTGTTGTGGCTCCCGTATGATATAGATAATAAGCCTGACAGATAACCTCTCCAGGAGATTCTAGTGACAACTTGCAGCAACTTGATAGGTTAAAAATAATAATAATACCCTAGTTAGTTAGTTAGTTAGTTAGTTAGTTAGTTAGTTAGTTAGTTAGTTAGTTAGTTAGTTAGTTAGTTAGTTAGTTAGTTAGTTAGTTAGTTAGTTAGTCAGTTTTATACTGCCCTATTATAGCAATTTCAGGACACTGTATAAAATCATTTAAACAAAACAGAAAAGTAAAGATAAATGAACTCTTGGTTGTCAGATTATTCTTCCGTATCGTTGCACCTTCAGGGGGCTTGACACAAAGAATGCAAAAGGAATGAACTATGTATTTGTTTTTATTTCATACTTAAGATGTTCAGCCAAGCATGTTTCCTCTGACTGTTCATATGAATGTATTTTTTAATTGTTGGTGTCACTATCAAGGCTTGACCTTTCAACTTAAGAAAAATTAAACAGCACAGACAGGATTTCTGTCTTATTTTTGACTGAAGGATGTTTACCTTCACACATTCTGTCAAGAATCATCCAAAGCTGGGAGAATTAGTGGATAGCTACACACATTATCCCACATTAAATCAGATTCAGCTGCAGGAGAATCTCACTTAAAAGTAAGATTGTGTCAAACACGCATTATTCCCCTTCTAATCTGCATTTTTTGCAAAGTACTTTTTATCACATGGAAAGCATGTTGCTTCTTCCAGTGAAATGTTTGTTTTTAGGTGTGCACATATTACATATTTATTTAGGCTGGATGCAGCCATACCAGGGAGGGCAAGAACACATTTTCCCCTTGTGGAAGGAACTAATTATTTACAATGCTACAGAGACCCCAGCAATTCATTTCTAGCTTTTTGTTCTATTTTTAGGGTTGTGCAGAAGCACACTTCAGCACTGATTTTTAGGCTTGTCAGTTTCCAATTTTGTGCAGGAAATCGCATGAGAATCTTGGCAGCAAAATATGTCTACTGTCAGCATTGCTCCCAGACTTCTGTCACCTATATGGACTTTATTCTTGGTTCTTTCAGAAAATATACAATGAGAATTAAAATAGAAAACAGTGGAAGAGAGTTGCCAGTAATCAACAGGTTGTGCTGACCAAGCAATTGCAGTGATGGAGAGCAATTTCAGGCAGGCTGTGGTAGGGAGCAGAGCAACCTCTTTGCACAATAGGTGCCTTTCTGTTATGTTCTCTCCTAAACCAAAACTCATGAGGATTTTACCCAGCATTCATTTTGAGCCGGGTGGTGGTAAAGCTTGTTGGCATCTTGAGCATGAGTGGTTAGGAATCAAGCCTTTGTTTATTTAGAAAAACTATTACAGACTTGTCCAGAATAACTGGCCAAATTAGTTTCCATCAGAAACAAGCAATCACAATGTGAAGCCAACAGAATCACCCCCTCGCTGCTAAAATCTTTCCTCAATATAGTGAAGCAACAACAATTAATACATTCAGGACAACCAAAAGGGAGGGGGAGGAGGAGGAGGAGGAGGAAAATGAACAACTGGAACATCATGGACAGGTTATGACACAATGGAATCATCTCCTCAAGTTTATTTGTGTATTTTTATTCTGCCTACTTCATAATGACTCAAGGCAACTAACAAGAGTCAATTAAAACATTTTATATAAATTCCTTAAATAGGCACATTTGCTGTGCAAATGGCATGCAGCATTCACATTGCACCATGTACAATATTTGCAACATCTCTGCAAGTTTCACGTAAGCTTTAATTTTGTTAAGGCAGCTTAAACAAACAGCATGCCTTGCACAGACTAAGGATACTGCAGAGAATCCTTGTGAAAAATTTTCGCTGTGTGGTCATAATGCAAAGTGGTCACTAAGAGAACAACTGTCGTGAAAGAGACCCCTCAGGAGTATTTTTCTGATAGGTGTGAACAGTAGACTCTTCGTGGCATATCATCTTAGGCCCTGTCCAGACAGGGGGAATGTAATCCCATTCCAGAAGTGCTATGGTGGGCTTGCCTCAGGTATCTGAGACAACCCCACCACTGTCCTGCTTCCATTCCACGCCCCCAAAAGGACCAAGTATTATTACTGGAAAACACAGCACTGGTTTTGGTTTTTCCAGCAATAGCACTTTTGACTTACTTTATGATGGATCTGCCATGATAGCTCCATCTACCACTCAAACGAGGAGGTTGAACCAGATGTCCATTCACTTGCAGTGGTGCCAACACATGCATCCAGCTGGATGCCCAGGTGCATGAACCAGTTTGGTCTTGTGGTTAGCGTGCCAGACTCATATCTTGTAGTCATAAGGTTTGGTTCCACGCTCCTCCATGAAGCCAGTTGGGTGACCTTGGGCTAGTCACAGCTCTCTTTCTGATCTCTGACAGCCCCACCTACCTCAAAGGGTGCCTGTTGTGGGAAGAAGAACAGAAGATTTGTCAGCCGCTTTGAGTCCCCTTAAATGGATGTGAAAGCAGGGTAGAAAAGCCAGCTCTTCCTCTTCTTCCTCTTCTTCTACAATGGACAAAGACCCCATTGGCTGTGGCACTGTCATACTGCAAGGGATAGTGATGGGAAATCAATATCCTGCATTATCCCTTGCTAGCAGGATATTTGGCCACTGTCTGGAGGCAGCATTGGTCCTAATCTCTTAGAAAACACAAAAAATCTTTTCATTTCAGGACAGTATCCTAAAGGGTATTAACTTTCACTTTGGAAGAAGTAATTGCAATACACTTTTCCAACTTTATCTAGCTGCATGGAACTTGGGTATCAGCTGAATGAAAAGTGTGTAAGGACCAAGGAGAGATTTACTGTAGCTCAAATCCCAGACCAAGTCATGGGACTTAGGTTACAGCTGCATGGCACAGATAAGGAAATACGGGGCACGTAGAAGTCCTTCTAATCTCCTTGCTTTTTATGGAAATGTTATATTGCACAAAAGGCCAGGCTGTTTCTTAAAGTAACAACTATCAGCTAATTGAAGCAATATGCAAAGATCCCGGGCTTGTTTAAGAGCCGGTGGAAATGAATGTTTCTACTGCTATATGCCACAACGTGGACAGAATGATAAAACAACAGATGTTTGGCAAAGTCTCCTAGGGCAAAACATTATGTGAGTTTCTGTTCTTAGTTACCACATTGTCTGTAAGTTCGAATCCCAAGAAGAACATATCGTAACTGTGCTAAATAAGAAACTTTGGGCACCTTCAACCTCTCCACTCAAGGTATCCCTGTGATATGGTTGTCTGACCTCACAGACTATTTTCATCTCGATTGGGGAGTATCGCATCCTTTGAAGGTCACAATGCCATTCCTACGCTGCACTGGCTCACTCTAGGTAACCTGAAGCCATGGGGTGTTTCTGCACTTGCCTTCCGACCTGCTAGGGAAAGTGCATAAGAGACTAATGTATACTAGCGTTCACACTACGGAACACTAGCACATGATAGCTTAGCTCTTGCGTGTCTGGACCCTTGACTCCATCTTCTGCAGGATGCCGCCATTTTGATTGCAGCATCCTGTGTGAGCATGCGCCAGCGCCTTG
Organism: Aspidoscelis tigris stejnegeri; assembly: GCA_023333525.1. Taxonomy (NCBI): domain Eukaryota; kingdom Metazoa; phylum Chordata; class Lepidosauria; order Squamata; family Teiidae; genus Aspidoscelis; species Aspidoscelis tigris. The sequence goes on along the minus strand of JALMGA010000004.1, from coordinate 27,374,582 downwards.
TGCTACAGCAATGATGATGCTCTGCACATGCACAGTCATGTATGGGGTCATCTGATGTGCCAGCATACTTGTGTGGTAATGCAGGTGATCCCTCGCATCAGAAATGGTGCAAATACTCACCACTGGGAATAAGAGGTCACGTGTAGATAGGATTTGGTCACGTGTGGTACACAATTTCCTGCAGCATTGCTAATTTGTGATAGGTGAAGATCTAGGTGGGCAGGGGGTGTTTCTAGGTGGTCCACACCTCCCGTAAGTGCAGATGCACGTGCCCAGATGTTCATCTTTCACAAACTATGAGGCCAAGTGCAAATTGGCCTATGGTCTCCAAGGACAGGAAGTTTCCTCCCTGGCTGCTGAAGCCCTCACAACAGACTCTGAAGCTCATGTGAGCTTCAGGTCAGCACAGGACCTGTCCTAGAACAGACCATCCAAATGTAGATGACCTTGTTCCAGGACAGCTGGAGCAGACTGGTACAAATAAATATGGAAATGTCAGGGTATTCTGTTGGGAGTGTGGTTTCTGCTAGGCCACCCAATTTCTGGAATGATCTAGCATTGTCCTTGGGCTGGCCTACTGGCCTAGTGCAGACACAGCCTACTTCTTCTAAGCTGCATTTCAGCCACTTTTTCTTAATGTGTGTGGACAAAATCTGTGTGTAAGGCGCCTCAGACTGCAAATTGATCATTTTAATAGTTTTAACCAGCTTTAGGCTGCATCAACCCTATTTAAAAAGCGACTTAAAAGGGACCTAGAGGTGGTAGCATGTGGCAGCAGTGCCAGCTTGTAGCAGCAAGTGCGGGACAGGTGATCATTGGCCACGGGGGTGTGCACTTTTCTTTGGTGCCACTGTAAGGCCCAACCAGGGGGCAGCAAATATTTTACTTGCCAGTGATCATCTAGCCTGCACCTGCAAAAAACCACATGTAAAGATATGACCCTCCACTGTGTCACAGCCAATGTTCCTATTCCACCTCTAGCCCTTGTTAAAGGCCAGACAATGATCTTTAGATGTGCATTTTCTGGCCTTTCATGAGGAGGTGGGAGACAGACATGTCACTGCTAATAATTCTAAGCTGCTTTTGAGGTACTTTTTTTTACTGTATGCGGATGCAATCTTAGTTTTTAATGAATGCCACTAAAAACAAGAGACAGGACAATTTCTTCCTGTTCCCCCCTTGGGTCACCTGTAGGGAGCACACGACTGGCCAAAGCCTCATTTAATATCAAGTGCCAAGAGTAGCAACTTGTCTTAATTCAGTTTCCAGAACACAATCCCATGGGAATCCCTCTTTCTTTCTGTTAACCTCCAGGATCAACAGCTACTAAACTTGATGGCTGCGTATACCTCTCAAGGCCAGGTGCTGGAAAACAGTGAGCAGAACAAGTTGTCAAGCTCATATCATGCTTATGTGCTTCCACATGCCACTGGTCAAATCGAGTGAGGCATTTTCTCTGTGTCTCCACTTACCGTGGAAAGCAGTTTCTTGGCAGGCATGTGGAGATGGCACTTTGATTGCCCGCTGAAAAAGACACCTCTTCATTCCCATTGTAGGGTGTGGGTATGTCATTTCCAGCAGCAGCTTGAAGCACTTTCGTTCAGGGTGGACCCTAAGAAAATGGTGCCTCCGGTGACAATCACACATGGAAATGGGTTGGCACAATGGGCGGGAGTTGCTATTCTGGATGGCTCAGGCAGCAAGAGGGGGGAAAGCAGCACAATTACAGTACTACTGTGGTGCGGTTGCCTCAGGTGTCTAAGGCAACCCCACCATAGCTCTGCTGACCCACTCTAGAAAGCTCTATATACTATTGCTAGAAAACCCAGCCCTGGTCACAGGTCTTCAGGCAATAGCACATTTTACTTACCTTCTGGATAGAACCAGAATATCCATGCACATCTCTAGAGTGTTGGAATAGGTTTGTGAGGCCATCAGAATCTGTCTGAAAATGTAAGGGGGTGCGTGGGAGGCAGGCAGGAGGCCTCCAGTGGTGTCGCACACTTATTCGATTATCCACAGTTTCAGGTAACCACGGTAGGAGCCAGAACATATCCCCAGAGGATACAGGGGTCCGACTGTACTAAAAACAATAACAGTGCCTGAAAGCAGGGAGGTGCCTGGAACACCTCAGTGGGGAGACTGTTCCATAGTCCAAGAGCCACCCTTGAGGCTGAGTCCAGACAGGGGTTAAAATGCATGATTATGTCATGTTTATGTTGGGATTGTCACACGCGGCAACCCCAACATAATCCCATCATACAGAACTGAAACTGGGCCAAAAATACTCCCTACACACATGTGTGGGAGCTGGTGCAGGTGCACTTTTGGGTATTTTTGGTAGCTGCCTTGCCATTGTGTGTGCAAACATGGAGACAGGTAGGTCATAGTGTTTGCTCTGCACTGTTGCCCAGCTGCCTGGGCAACGAATGATTCTTCTGGAGGAGGCTTTGCTCCCCAAAATGGCTAAATAGTAGGATTTTCAGCAATGCCTGGAGGCAGCCTGAGAAGGCTATATGCTAGGTGCCCACCATTTTTGCTATTGATGGCGGTGATGCAACCAGGAGGGGCTCCCCTGCAGATCTTAAAGCACAGGGAGGTTAGTTAGTTGGCATGGCTTTAGATATTAGAACTTAGATACAGGGTGTTTTTCCACTGTCAGAAAGTACCCATTTTTGCACCCATTAAGGACCCATTTGGGTGTGAGCCGGATGATATCATTTCCACCACAGCACCCATTTGGGACCCAATTGTTTCCACTGCTGCTGGGGAAATCCGGATCAAATGGGTACTTTCTGGCCTTTAATCTGGATTTTCTGTAGACCCCATTAATGGGGTCTACGATGGGGTCTTCAGACAGAAATCCGGATTAAAGGGAGCCTGTTTCCACGCTTGTGTGGCAATGGGGTCTAGAGGAGGCTAGGGGGAGGAGCACCCATGGGGGGGAGCCCCAAAACCTAAGCTTTGAAGTCACTTCAGAGTCACTTCGAAGTCTGTGCAAAATAACTCCGGAGCATCTTTGAAGTCTGTGCTGATCTTCAGAGAGAACTTCAAAGTGACTCTGAAGTGACTCTGAAGTCACTTCAAAGTCACTTCAAAGTTCACTCTGAAGATCAGCACAGACTTCAATGGAGCTGTTTTACACAGACTTCGAAGTGACTTCGAAATGACTTCGAAGCCACTTTGGAGATTGCACCCCCTGTCCCCCCAAACACCTGGGGTGACAAGCAGACCCCTCATTGCTAGATCCAGATTTCCAACTGGGTGCTCCGTTGTTTCCATGGCAGGGAAGCTATCTCCCATTGCTATTGGGTGCTAGACCACCCATGGAAGCACATTGGGTAGTTCCCTTAATCCAGATCTACTAGATCCGGATTAAGGAATGTACCCATTCCTTAGATCCGGATCTTCTTAGATCCGGATTAAAGGAGCGCGGTGGAAAAAAACCCATAAACGTGCATGCATACTTAACATTTTCATCTCTTCATACTGGGTTGGGGGAAAACCACCCCCACTTTGGACCATGCCTATTATTGGCATCTCCACACCACCCCCAAGCACGCCAGAGAAGAACGATGGCAGCTATCATGCCAAGAAAAATCAGCCGTCTGTGGGATATGTTCATGCCTCTTGCAGTCGTTCTTGGTTTTGTTTTATGCTGCTTCTAAGCACATTCCTTAGAGGAGGATTCCACGGTCCAGAAGGAGCGGAGTAAGCAAGGAGGAATGTGGGTAGGCAGGCAGGAAAAATGGCTGCAGGGTTAAAATAGTGACCCATATCTTCGTACAGCAATGACTTTTACTCCTTTCCAGTCCAGCCTCCGCTGAATGCCAATCTGTAAGGTGTTTACTGTTGCTAACAGATGGGATTGTTGCTTGAAATGTTTAATTCAGAGCAGAATGTGCAGCTTTTGCTCTGTGCAATCCTGCTCTCATCCGATGATGATGATATAAATAAACAAAGAAATATTCGGAGAAAACAAATCAGCAGTCCATCAAAATGCCTGATAAATTAGTTCAACAGTCTGGACTACAGACATATTCAATGAATCATCATCTGCTTTCAGAGTAAATAAATTCAGATTAAGCCAAACTTGATTGAACCCTGCTGAAGTTTGGCACTCCAAACAGAATGGATCAGTCTGAAATCTCACATTAGGAACACATAATCTCATAAGATTTATGACTGTTATTGCTCACCACATATGTTTCTAAGTTACTGTTTGCTGTGTTAAGAATGAGATGCTCAGAGTTTACAAAGGTTCCCTGGTTATTTTCTTTAATCTTTTAAAAAGCTTTTGTACTTTGCTTAAGTTCACACAAAAGTGAACTTTCACCTTTATTGCATTCTCGATTCACAGACTTTCCCCTGTTTATATCCTGGCCTTTAACCTACTTCACCCTCTCCCCATTTATATATTTATTTTAGTTTTGAATCATAATCTTATAAACAGATTCGGGGCCTGTTCGCACTTGGCTTTATTCTGGAATATATCCCAGAATAGGGGCTTGCTGGCCACATGCTAGTGCAGGTTACAGCAGAAGCCAATTCACACTTGGCCCCATAGTTCACCGTACGGTAACATCTGGGCAGGTGCATCTGCACTTGCAGGGAGTGTTTACAACCTAGAAACACCTCCTGCATTACCAGATGTTAGCCTATTGTCAACTAACAGAAGCATGCACCACACGCAATCTAACTTTATCTAAAAGTCTACCTGTGGCATCCAGCCTGCGACCCCTTGCACGCTGGCATCTCAGATGACCCCAAACACAACTGTACATGCACAGAACATCATCGTCGCTGTGTTGGTGGCAGCGGCACACATGCAGTCATGGCAGACTCCAGATACATGATGGTGGAACCTTGCTGGTGATCGGACATACACCTGGACACAGGTATGTCTCTGGGTGTATAGGGCTTAGACTAACATGTACTTGTGTTCCCAAGTGCAAACACTAGCACACATTGGCCAGTCACACATTTTTCCTGTCCAGCAGAAAGGAAACCAAGTGTGAAAGCAGCCCAGGCCTCAGGTGAGACTTGCCAGTCTGTATTAGCATGCGGACAACAGACTGCTGGCCTGAGATATATTCTGGAATGTGGCCAAGTGCAAATAGGCCCTTGGTAGCAGTAAAGATATGTGAAGCTATCCTAAGGTGAAAATCTGAGAGTTATGGAGATGTTTCTAGAAAACGTGCTTGGTTTACTCAAGAGGAAAATGGTTATTTTGACCATCCAGTTGGGATATTCACCCAACTGGGATGCACTATATTTTTGAAACTGCACAGAAAAGGCAATGTTATTATTGTTCATTATTTATTTAAATTATTTATAGATTACTTCCTGCTACAAAATAAACTTGAAGTGCTCATCAAACAAACAACAGACAAAACAGTGGGTTAGAGTCCTCTATTTACACCTAGACCATGGTCCTACCTTCATTTTAAAACTTCTTCTGTCCATCTTCTGATTGTAACGCTCACACCTTTTCATTTTTATCCATTTTGTTTGTGTACTTTCCACCCTGGAAACAGTTTCTTCAGGCACTGATGCTGCTTTTAACATGATTGTTGTTTTTGTGGTTTCCTTCTAACTTTATTTTTTATTGTTTTTAGACCTTTGGATATAGGGTGAGTAATATGTATAAGTATAAATGAACTATGTATGCAGAGATAGATATAGATTAGATATAGATAAATAAAATGCCTTATTTTGCTCCATTCTGCATGAAGATGAAGGGTATTGTTTACATCCAGACATTTCCACCATCCAGGGGGGCAAAAAAGAAACAACATAAGCAACAATTCAGTATATAACCCAAGGCAACATATGGGTGGGGGATATCTCTATACCCCAAGCTACAAAGGATAGCGGGGAAATAATTGTTTTGGCTGTCCTAAGGAGATCAGTTTGTTCAATGACAAACCACAGACCAGCCTAGAGTGATCAAACTTTGGTGGCCTCTATGTTTTAATGGAAATGCTACAGATAACAGAGAACCCTGAAAACACAAGTGGCAATAAAAAGTCATTCAATTTTTAAAAAATAATTTAATTCATTAATTTAAATATTTCTATCCCACCCTTCACTCAAAGAACCCAAGGCAGGTTACAAAAAGGAAAAGATCAAATCCAAAAACAGTCAAACTAACTTAAAATATAACCCTTCCTCCCTGGCAGGTCCATATTAAGGTCTTAGGTGATCTAATGTTGGCACCGGCTTATCTCCATTGGGAAATTATTCCAAACCTTGGGGCCACAACAGAAAAGGCTCTCTCATGTACAGCACCCCATGAGTTTCAAGGGTGGATGAACTTTGATAAGAGCCACCCTTGGCCATAGGAGAAGGTGCACTTTCAGATATTTGGGTCCCAAGATTTGTAGAGTTTTATATGTTAACATCAACAGTTGCATTGAACTCAGTAGTGAATAGGTAACCGGTGCAGATCTTTCAAGATTGGCATGACATGCATCCAGGCAGAAACTCCTGTCACTACTGAACTGCTGCATTCTGCACCGATTCCAGTTTCTGGACAATCATCAAGGGTAGTTTCATTTAGAGACCATTACTGTAGGCTACCAGAGCATGAATCACTATGACTAAGCTGTCCCTGTTCAGAAAAGGTCAAAGTTCTCCTGGCTTCCACTGCCACGTGAGCCTCAAATGACAGCGGTGACAGAGAACACCCTCAGGCCATGCAGCCATTTTTTCTGGGGTAAAACAAATCCATCCAAAATGTGGTGTCCCTCAATACTTGGACTTGGGACCCCATAGCACACACTACATCCATCTCATTTTCAGTTTCAATTTATTGGCCCAGATCCAGCCCATTACTGCTTCCAGGCAGCAATCAGCACTTGAACTGCCTCCCCAAGGTGGAAGGAATGGAGAGACTGAGTCGATTGCACCTTGCTCCAGATCTCCTTATGACCTCTCCCAGTGGTTTCATATAGATATTCAAGAGCATAGGAGACAGGACTCATTCTTGAGGAACTTGGAGCACCCACTTCATGGTAAGTATTTTTACCTGTAGTCTGATAGCAGAGTGGTGGGAAGATCTCTAACTGAACTTCCCACCACTTTGTGTCCCTGCGCTGTCCTCACTTACTGTTAGACAGTGTTCCTCATTCTGCAGAACACGGGAAAATGGCTGATGAACTCTCCCCCAATTCGATGTTCCCATTGCCGGGAACAGCATGTTGGTCCTTCAGTGTCTGAAAATGCAGTGAGTGGAGATCAAGGAAGGAAAAAACTGCTCTGCAAATCTGGTGTGGACCAGGTTTGCTTTTACCACCACCATGCAGAAGGATGGCAGCATAAGGATCAGCCTACCTTCCATGCTGAAACGTGACATCGTTATGTACAGTACCAAAAATGGCCCACTTCTGGGACCATTTCTTTTGTTTCATGCAATGACCCCAAATGGAAATGGATGCCAGAGAATTTTCATTCCTGGCCTCAAAGTTAGCCCTGGGCATGACATGCCACCAACCGATGGTCTTCTATCTCACTGTTTCTGGTGCAAAACACTGTGGCAGCCAAAGAGATCCTGCCCGAGTGTGTTGGGAAGCATTTCATATACTCTTTAAGCTAGTCCTCTGCTTCCAGGTATGGTAGATGTTATCAGTACCAAATTCAAAGTGAAAGCTGGACCAGTTCATTTCTTTGTGTAGTATTGGAAGGAAGGTTATATAACTGAACCAAATGAGCCCACTTAGGACTGTAGTTTTCAGACTGACGCCTGAGAAGTAACGGTTTGCAGCAGGAATATCCAACAATGTGCTAATGCTGCTATGAAAAATTCTACTGTCTGCTGCCTTTCTGAAAGACTGAAACATGCACCAGTTCCACAGCTGATTTACCATGCAATCCTGCTGCTCAGGGATCTTTCAGAAAGGATATTTCATATCTGTGTGTTGGAACAAAAAGCAACATGGAAGAAAGTTCTATTTCTCATAAAAAGAGAACAGTCCTCAGTGGACAGGTACAGTATATACTTCATCAAATTGGCAAGCTAACCTACAGCTTTCCACTTAGATACAGAGTCTGGACTTTCCTGAATGGAAAGTTCACAACTAAAACAAATAGAAATGAAAAGGTGTGAGCACTCCGGCCTGAAGATGGACTGAAGAAGATTTAAGGTGAAGGTGTGATCACGGACAGATCCTCAACTGTGCTTTTTCCTTTTATAAAATAACACAAAGGAGATTTACCACAAAAGAAGGCTGAAGCACTGGGGTAAAGACACAGGAAGAAGTGGAAGTGGACTAGGACAGTGGTGCCACACCTCCAGCACTGGACAAGAGGGCAATGGAACCATCTGCCTACCCACAACCACACCCAAACAATCTCCTTTTATGAGGACTGAGGCCAGAGAGAAGCAAGATGTTCTCAGTCTGGGGTATTTCCTTAATAACGTCACCTGATGTGTTGTGATCTCAATACGCTCTCTCTTCCTTGGACATGTGGAACCTTTTCTAATTTGGTTTGGATCTAGTGCATTCTTCTGCTTATATTTGACTGCGCTTCCCCTGTGGAGCTAAACCCAAAGAGAATAGTGTAAGATGAGGTGCAACATTAAACCTGGCTTGGAACCTAAAAATATAAACTCGAGGAAATTCATAGAGGCATATTTTGCAATGTCCTGTTTCCTTCTGGGGAAACTGTTCCTGTCTCCCTTTCTTATGTTGTTCAGGAGGGCTTCCAGCCTTTCCCAAAATACATTTGGGGGAAGGCACTGCAAATCACTGTGTTGGAAAGTCTAGGAATGACACTTCTATGAACTTCTCATATTAGCTGCATAGGGTACTAGCTATTAAACATGCTGTGCAAGTAAGAAACACACTTAAAAAAAGAAGAAGCACATATTATTAAAAACTGAGAGTATGAAACATTATGTTCTACCAATTTTAAGGGTATCAGACAGGAAATTTTGGACCTTCTCAATTTCTGTGTTGGATTGCATTTGCCATTGCTATTACTACTTCATCTACTGCTTATAGTGTTCCTTGTAATAATAATTGTAATGATGATGCTAAATAATAACAGTAATTGGTAGTAACAGTGTTTGTTTCATTTGTTTCTCTTTTCAATATTCAGAATCATAGGATGAAACTGCACAGAAGTTAACAGGCAATGTAATTAATGGTGGCTCTAGACCCAGGCTAAAACGAACGATTTTCCCAACATTAAATTAGGACTGCCAGACATAAATTGGTAATATTGGGCAATTCTCAGTCCAACCCCAGGTTCATTAAGCAATAACCCATTATATCACAATTACAAGAAAACCAACAGCTTTCCTGTAATAGTGATTCTTACCTTGTCTGCCGGTCTACTTCATAATGAACTCACTTGGGTCCTGGCTGGCTTCTGTAGCCCCCAGGAGCTCTGTATGAGTGCCTCCTGATAGCAGAAGACAATGCCAGGCTTTTTTCTGTGTCCTTCTGTTATTATTTCATTTCCAAATACCTGGATGTCACTCAAGCACCCCCACACTTCCCTAGTATCCGGGTATATGGAACAGGAACAATAACACAAGGAGCCAGCAGATGGAGGTAAGCAATCACTATTATGGGAAACCCAGCATCAATGCTGGATTTCTCCTAATGGCGATGTTTCAGGACATTGCCTCAATATCCCAGGAATGTGTGTGTGTGTGTGTATAATTCAGACAGTTCGATACTAAATCATAAACACACAAATTCATGCATGGTATGATTTGTTATCATATTTCTTAATACAGTCATCCACCCACAACCTAAATTTCCTGTCTGATTTCTATCTATATGTACCACCGTGGGCCGAGATTGAGGAGTGTGTAGGATGGGTGGAGCTAAGTCAACAGATGCAAATAGTGATAGAAATATCCCAGGATTATATTAAGAAAGCCACAGGTATGGAGGCACCCTATGAAATGGACCAGCAGACCTGAAGGTAAGCCTGGAATTGCTCCTTGCATCTGGCAAGACGTGGCACATTGATCACCCCCCCATGGCCTCTTGCTGCCTGGAGACAGCCTAAAAGGCTAAGTAATGATTGCAATAGGCCAGTTTCTGCTGAAATAGGAAACAAGCCTGCACACCTGGCTGGCTTGTGGGAGTCACAAATAATGTTATGTAGACAGCAATCAGCCCTCATGCTAGCCTCCTTATAGACATTATTTATGTTGCAAGGCATTACGCCCCCCCTCAAAGGCATGCGCCAAGGCCAAGCTAATTGGTATTTATAAAGCTCTTTGGAGATTGCAAGCAGGGAGCCACCAGTATTTTCCTTTACTTCAGGACCACCTGCCTAGAAAAAGGATACACTCGTTTAAATGCTGCCTGGCCCAGTGCATCTGCCAATCTGATATCTCTCTGTGAAATTCACAGAACAGATGCGGCTGTCACATTTAATTTCTGTCTTCCAAGAAACAGAGGATATGGAACTCTATGAGATGGAGGAAAAACAAAACTAAAAACAAAGAAGACCCCACTAAAAGAAGGTGAAAGGGAAGAAGAAAAAGGAGGAGGAGGAGGAAGAAGAAGAGGAAGAGAAGGAAGAAGAGGAAGAAAGAGGAGGAAGAGAAGACAGAGAAGGAGGAAGAGGGAGAAGGAGAAGAAGGGAAGACAGAGAAGAAGAAGAAAAAGGAGGAGAAAGGGAAGACAAAGAAGGAGAAAGAAGAAGAAAACCCATTGTTCTGCACTCCTATTCCTTAGTATAAAGGTATCATCCATGTTGAGATAGCGAGTGAATCATTCCTCCCACAGAATATAAAAGGCCTGGATTCTGTCTTTTCCTCCTCCACACCCATTTCGGTACGTGTGTTGAGCTGCTGGAAGCTGTGTGGTCTTCACTTCCCACATTGTATGCTTGCATTTTGTGACAACAATTCAGAATGAGCACAATTTAGAATGTGACACATTGCCTATTTTCATGAATAGAACAGTGTTTGTCTTCCTTTCTTATAATAACTTCTACATGGTTAAACCCTCCTCCTTATCCTGGAATTGGATGGATAGCAGCAGTGTAACCACACCTGCACCACCAGATATGTGCTTCCTCACACCTGGAAGAGGTGCGTATGCAGCATGTAGGGCTGTCCTAACCCTGCCACTAGGACCTGCTCCACACTTATATCCATAGAGAATGCTCCAGCATTTGCAGAATTATTGTGGGAGAGTCTCCCACATTTACTAATAGGGGGAAGTTTGAAAAGACCCATATACACCATATGGGCAATACAATATACTTGGGTTAGCAAAATGGTAGATCATTGGTCATCAGTCTGTGCAGTTTACTACCAGAAGAGGTGGTGGCAGCAACCAGCCTCAATAGCTTTAACAAAGGGTTAGACAAATTTATGGTGGGCAAATTACTGGAACTCAAGCCTAGAAACTTCCTCCAGGTTAGAGAGGCAGGCAGGATGCCTCTAAAGGCCATTTGCAGAGAATCTAGAGCAAGTGATTCTGCTTGAGAGTGCTCATAAGCAATTGGTGGACCACTGTGTAAGACAAGATGCTGGACAAGATGGGCTATGGCCTGTTCTAGCAGGGTTCCTCTTATTTGGTTCTCATTTGGTGTAACAAAACACTCCAATGACTTCATCGGACTATGACTGGGTCTTCACTTATCTGGTGAGGTGGCACCTTCAGAGGATCACCGCCGGACAGGTTGCCTCCTCATCTCCATTCTGGAGCAAGAACTCATTCTTCATAATGGCACTTCAAAGTACCTCACAAAATGGCACCCCCATTGACAATCACTCTCAGAAATGGGATGACACTGTTGCCACAAGGTGTTTTCTGCCTCGGCAAGTGAAGACATGGCAGCAGAAAGCATATTACAGGACAGAATAATTACTATCCGGGGGCAGCTGCATGCCTGCAGGACTTCCCCTGAAGCGCATAGTGGTAGAGCTGTTCTAACTGCTCTACATCTATGCTCCTTGCAGCCAGGCATGGCTCCATCCACACCTCCCCTTGCTGGGAGAAGGTCAAATGGGATCTGTGGAGGGGTGGTCCAGGTGCGATTAGTGCTGCATCATCCCATTGCCATTAGCAACAGTGCCATGCAGGCATGTTGGCTCCATTGTGTGATTGGTGCCATAATGGCAGCAATTTGTGCCTCACCAGGACCTCTTTAAGTGCTGGAGAGGTTAGGGGTAGATCCAGCATCCTGAACTGTGGACCCCAGAATTATCTGCCATCTTTATTTGCTTCCCAGGGCGCGGTTGGGGCCAAATTGCCTACTCTTCCAGGAGTATCTGCACCTGCTAGACATGCAGTAGAGGAAGGCGCAGAGCTATTTGCAGTAAATTGCAAGAGGCTGAATACTTGCATTTTGGTTTGGATAGTTGATTTCCTTGTGATCACCCAGATAAATCTGCCCTGTTTGTCAGAAGCTGTTGGTGGCCTGCTGTCCTGAACCCCTGGTGCCCAATACATTTGGCTTTATGTGACTTGACCCACTGCTGTAGGGCTAATAAAACTGGAATGTTCCCAATCATCACTTTTTCCGCTTTTCCCATCATCTCTTAGAACTGGATTGAAAGGGATCGAAAAAGACAATAAAGCTGTCATACGCCCAACGTGCAATTAAGACACTTCTGGGTGAAGACAAATATTCCCTCTGCTATTTTAGCACTCTTAGACTAATGCATGTGTCACGAATATGAAGAGAGAAATGGGAAGTCATCTCAGCACTTCTTTCGTCTGAAGTGAAGGGTGTGAATTAGCTTGAGCATCTTTCTTTTTTCACTGCTTCAGAGAAGAACTCACAAATCCCAGTGCTCTCAGTGCCTCCACGGCAGCATCGCTTGTGACAGAGGCCAGTTAAGCATACAGCCCCAAAATACGAGAACTGATGAAGAAACTTCGTGCTTTCCTTGAGTGGCTTCTTTACATGGGCAATGCAAAATGGAAGTTCCTTGCGGGCAGAAAACTGTTTTATTTGACTATGGAGCTTGTAGAATGGCAATGTATATTGAGCCCAAACATTCCAACAGCAGCTTGACAATCATGCTAAGCAGAGTTAGGTCTGGTTAACAGTTGGATGGGAGACCACCTGGCAATACCTGAAACAAGGCTGGAGAGTCAAAGGCACTACTTCCACAAGGGCTTAAGACACTCTACCCAGGTGACACCTGCTCCATCACTGCCTCAACTCTTCACATAAGAACTTGGGAACATAAGAGGAGTGCTGCTGGATCAGGCCACTGCCCACCTAGTCCAGCATCCTATGTCACAGAGTACCCCACCGATTGCTTCTGGGCTTTCTCAAGCAGAAGACAAAAGCAAGACCTTCGCCTGCTCTTGAATCCCTGCAAATGGCCTTTAAAAGGCAGTGTCTGGGTGTCCCTTCTAGTAGCTATTGATACACTTGACTTCCATGACTTTATCTAATCCTTTTTCTTTTTTAATAAACTCTATTAATTTGAATGCTCAGAACAATACAATTTACACTGATAGGGTGCATCCCCATGCAAGTTTTGCCCCAAATTGAAATAGGATTTGGGAAGGGCAGTCCCCGTGCATTTGAGATTTGGGCCGATTTCCGCAGACCAAATGGCCCAAACCAGGACCATAGGTGTATCCTATGGACCAAAATGGATCCTGGAAAAAACTTTTCTCGCTGCGGTTTGGTGGATTGGTACATATTGCTTTGTGAACTGAGCCTATGCATGGGGATGATCCTGGGCTATTTGGTCCTTGAGTCATTGGGAGGTGGAGTTTCATGTCCTATGCTTGCCGTTCCTGCCCTGTGCCTTGGAGATCCCAGCTGCTGATATTTTGGGGGATTAAATGGTGTTAAAGCTGAAATGATTAGGGGGTCAAATGGCCCATGAGACTCTTTTCTGACAAGTATTCTACCCCTGTTTCCTGATCTCTAAGGCGGGCATGATAATGTCTTGATTTTTTTCCCCCTTTTCCGCTTGCTGGGTGTTCTCACAGTTCCTGGGTGTTTCCGCCATGAAGCAGAGGTGCGCAAAACTGCTCAACTGCCGCTAAGCCTCATAGCAGCTTTGCTCAAACAGCTGGGTTTTTAAAAAATTATTATTTTTGCTGTTCAGTCCTGGCTTCTCTGTGCCGCTAAGGGGTATGTGTGAATGTGGCATTTGCAGCAGGCGGCACAGGGGGGGGGGTGATGCCAAATTGGCTTCCAATCAGGAGAGAGGGGGCGGAGAGAAAGGGGCGCTGTTCCCCCATGCCAGGGTTTACAGTGGTTGGTATGGGGACAGCTGTATTCGTATACAGCACACATTCGTGGCAATGGCATGGGGATGGGCAAGTTTCGGTTTAAGTCCCACACCCGGTCACAAACGAGCCAAAATTGAACCAAATCACTTGCAAGGGGACGCAGCCATAGAGTATATTATCATAAACCAAGTGGCATTAACTTCCTATAACTAAAACAGAAAGGTAACTAAAACTAACAGCCATAAAAAAGAACTAGGTTGCAAACATGAGGTGACGGTTAATAGTGAAGTCTATTTCCAGTATCTAATCCTACCTTGAACTTATCCAGCCTGACTGCTGTCACCACTTCTTCTGGTAGCAAATTTCATAGACCAATCACCCTCTGGGTGAAAAAATACTTCCTCTTCTCAGTCTTAACTCTCCTGCCCATCAGCTTCACAGAGTGCCCCCTGGTTCTAGTGCTCCATCCATTTATTTATTTATTTATTTAATTTTATATTTTATATTCTTCAGTCAGGTCCCCTCTTAAATGCCATTTTTCAAGGCTGAAGGGGCATAGAAGTTGCAGTTGATCTTATAAGGAAGATATTCCAGCTCCTTGATCATTCTGGATAACCTTCCACCTGCAATCCAGAATAAGAAACTCTGGTGCAACTTAAATAGTAGGCTTTCTCCTCCTTCTCCTGTGTAACACAAAAGGACAGTCCCCAAGTGGCGGGTGTCTGCCATGGCTGGTCTATCCTTGTGAGTCCCACAGGGGTCTTAGTAGTGCTCCATAGGCTGCCCCCTTCTTCTACCCCCTTTCCCTAGCAATCCAGAGCCTTTTGATCATTTCAGGGTGAAACATGGGTGCAGCCAGAGAATGTCATGGAAGAAGGCAGCAACAAAGTGTATGCAGTTACTAGGAATGGAGAACAAATTTTAACTTAACCTCCACTGAAATCTTCTCTTCCTCTTTTTCTAATTGATGTGAGATGCTTTGGGAGACAAGGCTCTAATGAGCAGGAAATAAATAAACCAAATGATCTTTGCTGGATTAGTTGTTCATCATATTGTCATTCCTTCTTTTCATATTTACTGGGGGCTATGCATGGCCAGCTCCAGTGTATTGGCTTCGTTTGCTGGGTCAGGCCTGATTAGTACTTGGACGTGAGACCACCTAGTAATATGAGATGAAGCCAGGAAGAAATCAGAGATGTTTTGAGAGCCCTGGATACATGTGCTGGACATGATTTCAGTTACTATGACTGCTTAGGTAAAACCTGGAGCAGCACAGGCAGGGGAGGCAAAAGTTGCAAGGGGCTTGCGCTAAGCTGAGATGGAGTTGCAGATTCTCAGTAAGGATTTGAAGGCTTTGGGTAAGCAAATGTGAACAGAAAGCACTTTGGTATGAAGGCCCTCACAAATAGAGAGAATCCTTCTTCCTTCATCTCCTTCCTTGCCAGGCTACTCTGAAGAAGGGCTCTGAAATCAGAAGCCTTTTCACACTTGGCCCAGTGGGGGGGGGGGGGAGGGAGGGAGGAGGAGGAGGAGGAGGAGGAGGAGAAGAAGAAGAAGAAAAGTTGGCTTTTCTTCCCCACTTTTCTCACCCATTTAAGGGCACTCAAAGCAGCTGACAAAGCTTTCTATTCTTCTCCCCACAACAGAACACCCTGTGAGGTAGGTGGGGCTGTGAGAGCTCAGAAACAGAGCTGTGACTAGCCCAAGGCCACCCAGCTAGCTTTATGGAGGAGGCCGGAATCAAACCCAGTATTCCCAGATAAGAATCCAGCTCCTTAATCACT
This sequence comes from Aspidoscelis tigris stejnegeri, assembly GCA_023333525.1. Taxonomy (NCBI): domain Eukaryota; kingdom Metazoa; phylum Chordata; class Lepidosauria; order Squamata; family Teiidae; genus Aspidoscelis; species Aspidoscelis tigris. Next base: position 27,358,615 of record JALMGA010000004.1, on the reverse strand, counting down.
AGATGAAACTGGCAAACAGGAAGTCCAGGATGCTCCCACATCGAGCAACCACACCACACCGAGTCACTTCTATCCCAGCAGGGGCTGATCTCCTTCAAGCGATTGGTTGGGAGGGCGATAGCACGTCCCTATTGTTAGGATTCCTTTTTGGCTTGGTATTCTTACCCACACTGCTTCTGTGAAAGAGTCAGACTCACCTGGACATTCCAGTTTGTAAGATTCTATCTCTTCCTTAATATACAAGGCTACACCACCTCCATGTCACCCTTCCTTCTTTCCTGTAGAGTTTGTAACCTGGGATGACCGTATCCCATTGGTTTTCACTGATCCACCAGGATTCAGTTATACCAATAATATCAATCCTATTATCCATCATTAAGCTTTCCAGCTCCCCCTATTTTGGCTCAAAGGCTTCTGGTGTTTGCATATATACATTTGTAGTCACTCCTCTGGTCCAAGTTCTGCCGTCTAGGAACACATGAATCATACTGCCCCTTGCATCATTCTGCTTGCATACTATTGACTAATTTCCCACTTCACTCAGTATTATGTGCATATTTCCAGCCCTCCTCACTCAAGGGTGCACTCTCCCGAACTGCATGCTGCCCAGCTCCTGTCGGCTTTCCCCCAGGGATCAATTTAAAAGCTGCTCTGTGACCTTTTGAATGTTAAGTGCCAGCAGTCTGGTTCCTTCTTGGTTCAAGTGTAACCCATCCTCTCGTAGATTTTTGCCTTGTCCCAGAATGTTTCCCAGTTCCTAACAAATCTAAACCTCTACTCCTGACACCACTGCCTCATCCATGCATTGAGGCTCCTGAACTTTGCTGATCTAGTTGGTCCTGCATGTGGAACAGATAGCATTTCTGAGAATGCAGCCTAGTGCGCAGCAGCAGCAAAAAAAGCTAATTCAGAAGTATATAAAACCATGCATGGTATAGAAAAGGTGGATAGAGAAAATTTACTTTCTCTCTCACACAACACTAGAACCAGGGGGCACTCTATGAAGCTGATGGGTAGGAGAGTCAAATGAGACAAGGGGAAGTATTTCTTCACCCAGAGGGCCATCGGTTTATGGAATTTGCTGCCGGAAGAGGTGCTAACAGCTACAAGGAAGGGTTAGTCAAATTTATGGATAACAGATGTATCAATGGCTACTATAATGGATGCATATGTACATCTTTCAGGCTGGGGGACAAGCAGGACACTTGTAAGGCCATTTGCTGGGATTCGAAAGCAGAAAAAGGTTTGCCCTTGTCTCTGCCTGAGATGCCCATGGGCAATTGGTAGGCCACTGTGTGCAACAGGATGCTGGACTGGATGGGCTGTGGCCTGATCCAGCAGGACTTCTCTTATGTTTTTACATTTTTATGTTCTTATGATTAATTGTGCTCCTTTTCCATCCAGCAGACAGGGAGTGCAAAACACCCCAGATAAGGCCAGACTTGGGCTACATCCAGACATTAGGTACTTACTCTGCTATATTTGAATGTTCCAGATATCAGTGTTTTATCCTGGAATACTCAAATATAGCAGAATAAGTAACCAATGTCTGCCTTGTTCTGAAACAGCTCCCCCCCACTGCACTCAATCAGTTATGGAGTCCATTTGCAAAGGAAGGCAAAGTTACTTCTGCTGATATTTCAGCTTCTGCACCATCGTTGCAACTACAGAAACCTTGTCCCCATATATATATTTATTTTACACCTACCTGTATTTCCCACTATATAAGCGGCACTGTGGCATATAAAATGCACCTGTACTTTAGCAAGAAATATTTATGAAAAAACAAATTTAAAAATGGGGTGCAGATGGATGTTTGGAGAATTTTTTATCTTTTGAACAAAAATGAGTTTTATATGGCAGGCAATAGTACACAGTAACTTGTAATAGAAAAAAATAAGGGCAGGAAGGGGAAATAACCAAATAATTAGACAATTGCCAGTGTGATTATTTCTGTTAAGCGTAAGCAGGTCACACTTGTCATCTCTGCTAGGCATCCACCTTATCAGACAGTGGGATCTTCCAAACGTGTATTCTGCCAGTGAAGGAGACATGAGTCACAGCATCAGGAGAGACACAGAAAAAGGTCACTCCATGCCTAGATAATTTACAGAGAAGAAAGGAGACTGGCCTCTGCTCTGGTACACACAAACAAGCTCACCGTTTCTTTTTTTAACTAACAGCTGTGTGAAAAATATGCGCCTTGAGAATGGGCTGAGGCTAGGCAGAGAAGACTTGCAACAGAGAAGATAGTGCCGTTACAGCATAGCTACGGTGGGGTTGCCACGTGTGGAAACTTCAACACAGTCTCACTTTTCCCTCCACAAAAATAAAATGCAATAAAAACTGCTGCTGGAAAATCCAGGATTGGCCATGCTTGCTTTTCTACCCCACTTTTCTCACCCATTTAGGGGGGCTCAAAGTGGCTGACAAAGCTTTCTGTTCTTCCCCCAACAACAAACACCCTGTGAGGTAGGTGGGACTGTGAGAGCTCAGAAGAGAGCTGTGACTAGCCCAAGGTCACCCAGCTGGCTTTGTGAAGGAGTGTAGAATTAAACCCGGTATTCCCAGATACAAGTCTGGCTCCCTAACCACTAGACCAAACTGACTCACTTATTCATTTACTTACCTTCTGTACACAGCCACCATGATTACTTCATCCAGTGCGCATGCATGGAGGTTGAAACAGGCATCCACACATGAGCAGCAGTGACAATGAACACATCTGGACATTCTGAACACCTGAATACCCAGATGTACATGGCAGTTAAAACATGCAAAGAAAGCACCGGCTGTGATGCCATCTAGTTAGGAGGTGGTAACTGCTTGGGGAAGATTTCCTGCATTATCACCTCCTAGCAGGATATCCAGTCATCGTCTTGAGGCAACCTAATCTGTGGATTTGAACAGATAATATTTTGCTGGCTTGTGTTTATTTCTGACCTTTTTGACAAAATTCCCAGGACTGCTCACAAAATCTCAGAACAGCATAAAGTTTTTAAAAAAAGTTTTAAAAGGTATGAAGGACAGAACCAAAGGGCAGAGGGAAAACCTAACTAAATAAAGTATAACCAAAATGGAAAACCTTGATGAAATGATGTTTTTCTCAATGGGGAAGTTGTAACAGGATCTGACCCATGGTGATTCCTGCCAATAAAAGTCTCATTCTTGTAGTACACAGTGAAAAGCAGCAATCATGATATTTGCATGGCCACCACTGTTCCCATTCATGCAAACATCACAGCCAAGGAGATTTTATTCCCTGGCATCAATGTTTCCAGATAGGAAAATTTTTGCAAACCCAGGATGTGCACAGGAATTTTCCCTGTGCATTATGTGCAGCTTGCATGATCATGTGCCTACTCAACACATCAGAGAGAAAGTTTCAGTGTGATTCTTTCATAAAGGGTGGAAATAATTCTGGGTGGTGCCATTTTTCACATCACAGTCTGCCCCATAGCCCTTAGCTGAGTGCCTGGGCATCCAAGCATCTTGGTAAACTCATTATGCCACAAGTCCAGAAATTTAAAAACACCAGGAAGAGAGAAGAGGGTGCTAAAAGTAAGTCATATATGGAAGTATATGTGAAATAAATGTAAATAGAATTAAGCAACTGCTGCAATCAATCACTCTCGGACTAAAGTAGCAGAGCGCTCTCTTTAGTTGATGGTCACAATCATAATTCATACTTTGGGCATAGGATGCAGATAATGCAAACAGACAATGAGTTAACAACAACAAATGCTTGGCAAGGTTAAGGAAGCAGAAGAAGGTGTACAGTTGGGCAAGATCATTTACTAGAATGGCCTTGAAAGAGTTGAGAGACTTTACCAAACATACACAAGGATGGCTAGGATTTGCCCACATAGTCCCCAGGAGGTGAACCCAACAATCACCAATGATCTCCAATTTCCATCTGAGGATGGGTTAGTTCTCCCTTATATCTATGACATCTATGGAGACTTAAGCCACCATGGCATGTCTTATATAAAGGGCCATAAACACCCATTTGTCCTGCAACATAAAACAAGGATCACTGGCACAGAAAAATGATCTTTGGTGCACTTCCATCATAAACATGCTCTAGATTACCAAGTTCAAACGGCAAAGGCTTAGAAGAAATAAGGAAAATGTTTGAGCCTTGAGCAAGATCAGTGCTGCAGCTGCCTTCCTGATGTACCTTAGCTGGGAAAGAGATTTCCGTGTTTAAGAAGTTTATCTAAACTCAATGATAGACCTAGAAAGGATGGAGGTGGACAGCATTCTTCCCCATGAAGGTGCTGATTTTACTATCTATAGACAGCTATGGAAGAATTACATTTTTGTGTGCTTTAAGCCTCTGGATTCCATAGTCATAGGCAGGTATAATAAAGAAGGAGAAAGAGGAAAAGGGAGAGGAGGAGGAGGAAGAGGAAGAGGAAGAGGAGGAAGGGAAGAGGAAGGTCAGTGGTTGTTATAGTGTCGAAATAAATGCAGGCACTTGCATGAGTGATGTCTAGTAAACTCTTAGCAACAACTGAAAGTGATTTGTTACATAAACAGTGGTCATGTATCTCCTTTATGTCATGCTCTAGTGGAAGTTTTACACTTGTCGAACATAGAAATCTCTTACCCAGAAATCTCTTCCATCAGAAAGTCAGCTGCAGCATTGATCTTCCTCAGGGCTTAAACATTTCAACTGTTTCTTATAAACTCTTTGCCATTAGAACTTGGTGATCTAAAGGAGGTTTGTATGATGGTGGTGGAGGGACACCAAGGATTGCTTCTCACATTTTTCTGCGCCAGTGATCCTTGCTTTATGTTGCATGACAAGTAGGCTTTTATGGCTCTTTAGATGACACATGCTAACCGTGGATTAAGCCTTCATGGACTAAGCCTAGATACAAATGACAATTTTGACTCATACTGTATATTTCATCCACTTTTGAAGAAGTCTTCAGTGGATCCATGGATGTACTCCACAAATAGTCCTTTGGGGGGCAGGTGTTGGAGACTGTGGTGGTTGTGCAACTGGGAATTATCTCAGCCTGTTCCATTCTGGCTTCATTGCTGGTCTAGGATGGGGTAGAACCTTAGGGTAAAAGGTGGGACAGAAATGGAAATTAATTAATTAACTAATTTCTTCTAACTGTGCAGATTTTATCAAATGGATTTTATACAATTTAAATAATAATCACAAAAAGAAGAGACTCACAAGCCCATCTGAAGAAGGCCCATATTCACCTGTCAGCAGACCGACAGGAATGCAGAGGAGGAACTATGGGTGTTTTTCAACCAATCTACTTTAATCCAGATCTAAGATGATCTGGATTTAAGGAATGGGTACTTCCCTTAATCTGGATCTAGTAGATCTGGATTAAGGAAAGTACCCAATGTGTTTCCACGGTAGTCTAGCACCCAATAGCAATGGGTGCTAGCTTGGTCACAGTGCACCCATGTGGTGAATCCGGATCTACCCACATGGGGCCTGCCTGTCACACCAGGTGTTTTGGGGAACAAGGGGTGCAATCTCCGTAGACACTCCAGAGATTCTTTGAAGCGATCTGGCACCAACTTCGAAGATTCTCCAGAGCCTTTGACAAAGACATGGCTCTCGCATTGGTTCCTCTTCGGAGCCTGTGCTAATCTTCGAAGGCAACTTCAGAGGGACTTCGGAGCCGGCTTCAAAGGGACTTTGGAGAATGTGCACACACCCCATGGATGCCTCCCCCCCCCCGAGCCTTCTCTAGACACCATTGCCCAATAGTGGTGGAAACAGGCTCTGTATAATCCAGATTTGATGGCTGAAGATCCTATTGTAGACCCCTTTAATGAGGTCTACACAAAATCTGGATTATATGTCCTGAAGGACCCATATGATCCGGATTTCCCTAGAACTGGGGTCTGTAGTGGAAATGGGGTCTTCCTGCTCTGAGCCAAATGGGTCCTTAATGGGTACTTAATGGGTACTTAGTGCTAGTGGGAAAACACCCTAAGTCATAAGAACATAAGAACATAAGAGAAGCCTTGCTGGATCAGGCCACAGCCCATCTAGTCCAGCATCCTGTCGCACACAGTAGCCCACCAAATGCTCATGGGCATCTCAAGCAGAGACAAGGACAAACCTTCTCCTGCTCTCGAGTCCCAGCCAATGGCCTTAGAAGCACCCCGGTCCCCCCGCCCCAGCCTGAAGGATGCACCTAGGCATTCGTTCTAGTAGCCATTGATTCACCTGTCATCCATAAATTTGTCTAACCCTACCTTAAAGCCATCTAGACTGGTAGCTGTTACCACCTCTTCCAGCAGCACATTCCATCTATTATAAAGGTGAAATGCCCAGGTGATACACAAAGTTGCCTTGTTTTTGGTGAGACCTGCATGCCTCCAAATATATATATATAATATATAAAAAGAGAATTTGTACACAAATGGAGCAGCATAAGGATCATCTGTGCCCACAATCAGCACCCAAGTGCATCTGTCTCTAGTGATATTTTTAAACAAGTGTAGCTTTACCAGGCAATTTTAATTTTGGAGGAAAGGCAGTTGCACAGTCCTGAGTTGTAATATCTCCCAATTTAGATCAGGGTCTGTGCCAGCTTTCTGCTGAAAAATGCTTAGTATTTTATGTCCTCAAAAGAGAGGCACTGAGCAGCCACCCTTGACTTGAGTGTGCATCTTTTTCGTAATCCTTTGGAATAGTATTAAATGCAAAATCACTGAATGGGTTGATCAAGGAAATGCAGTAGACATAGTATTTCTTGATTTCAGCAAAGCATTTGACAAAGTATCTCATGCGATCCTCATTGAAAAATTGATCAAATATGGGTTTGACAAGGCAACTATAAGGTGGATTCAAAACTGGCTTAGTAATCGTACTCAAAGGGTGGCTTTAAATGGCTGCACATCCAAATGGAGGGAAGTGTCAAGTGGAGTACCACAAGGTTCTGTCCTGGGCCCAGTTATGTTTAATGTTTTTATAAACGATCTGGACGAGAGAGTTGAAGGGAAACTGATCAAATTTGCTGATGACACAAAGCTAGGGGGGATTGCAAACACCAGAGAAGAGAGAGAGAGGATTCAAAAAGATTTAGAGAAACTCGAACAATGGGCTTTAACTAATAAAATGGTATTTAACAAAGAAAAATGCAAGGTTCTGCACCTGGGCAAGAAAAATGAAAAAAGCACATATACAATGGGAGGAATTCGGCTGAGCAGCAGCACATGTGAAAAAGACTTGGGTGTCCTGGTAGATCATCAACTGAACATGAGTCAACAGTGCGAGGCAGCTGCAAAAAAGGCAAACGCAATCCTGGGGTGTATTAGGAGAAGCATAGAGTCCAGATCACGTGAAGTTATTATCCCCCTCTACTCTACCTTGGTCAGACCTCATCTGGAGTACTGTGTCCAGTTCTGGTCACCCCAGTTTAAAAGAGACACTGACAAGCTGGAGCAGGTTCAAAGGAGAGCTACCAAGATGGTGAACGGTCTGCAAATATGAGGAACGGCTTAAGGAACTAGGAATGTTTAGTCTACCAAAAAGAAGACTGAGAGGAGACATGATAGCTGTCTACAAATACCTCAAGGGTTGTCACAAGGCAGAGGGATCAGCCCTGTTCTCACTCTCTCAAGGAAGGACTAGAAACAATGGGGTGAAACTGCAGGGGAAAAGATTTAGTTTAGATGTTAGGAAAAAATTTCTAACAGTAAGAGTGATCAACCAGTGGAACAGGCTGCCACGGGAGGTGGTTGGTTCCCCTTCAATGGAGGTCTTCAAGCAGAGACTGGACGGCCATCTGTCTGAGATGGTTTAGGAGATCCTGCCTTGAGCAGGGGGTTGGACTCGATGACCCAGGAGGTCCCCTCCAACTCTACCATTCTATGATTCTATGATTCTAGTATTTAGTATGTTCTCCAAGTGGAAGAAGGCAAAGAAAGAGAAATAATGGGTCAAAGGTATCGCCTTCCACGTGATGCCGCATGTTGTTATATGACAACTACCTTCGAGCAAGGAATGGGAGAGACAGGGTGATTCTGCACTGGCTGGAGTACTAGAATATCATGATGGGCCTCTCTTAGACTGCACCTGCATTTGGACGAGAGGTTCCTAATGTCCTTGCTGGTCTGATATACCAGCCAATGCAGAATTACCCATAACTCGTTAGCATCCGGAAGGAAATAGTCTGGATTGTTCTATATGAAATGAAGCCTTTACATTATACTGCAGGGCTACATGAACTTAATGCACCCTGGTACTCCAGAACTCTTTGAAAATATGAAACCAATCTTAAGAACTTCCACCTGTGTTATATCAAAGAGCTTTAGACATCTGCCTTGCCAGTTGTACCCCTCCAGTGTCTGTTGGACCTTGACTGGAAATGACAGGAGTTGGAGCCCGGCATATCTGGAAAGCACACAGTTGGGAAAGAGTAGACTATCTTGTCAAACCAGAAGTGGCCCATAAAAGCTTTCCAGAAATGGCAGTGAATGAGGGATGAGGCTCCAACAGGAAACCTCCCTATGAGCTCCACCAACTTCTGTTTTGCTCTGCAGAAGTTCCATTCTTCAGACCACTACAGGTTGTGTCCCACATGTTGTGTTAGTGTAGTCAGGTGCCTGAGAGAAGCATGCAAAGGACAGAAGGCAGCTAAGAAGAAGAAGAAGAAGAAGAAGAAGAAGAAGAAGAAGAAGAAGAAGAAGAAGAAGAAGAAGAAGAAGAAGAAGAGTGTATCAATGGCTACTAGCATGAATGCCTAGGTGCATCTTTCAGGCTGGGGCGGGGGAACTGGGGCGCTTCTAAGGCCATTTGCTGGGATTCTAGAGCAAGAATAGGTTTGTCCTTGTCTCTGCTTGAGATGCCCATGAGCATTTGGTGGGCCATTGTGTGCAACAGGATGCTGGACTAGATGGGCTGTGGCCTGATCCAGCAGGATTTCTCTTATGTTCTCTTGTTCTTAAGAGAGTTGGTCCATGCACGTTTGGTCCAGTACTGAAATCAGGTTCGGCAAGGGGTGTCCCCATGTGTTTTTTATTTGGTCCGATTTCCACGGACCAAATCACCCCAAACTATGCCAGACCAGCACCAAATTTGGTACCTGAGAAAACAAGTCTGGGCAAGGTTTGGGGTCCCGGCACACATTGCTTAGCAAGCTGAGACTGCACATGGGGATGATCATGAGCTATTTGGGGAGGAGATTGGCGCTCGCATCATTGGGAGGTGGGTGGGGTATGCTTGCTGTTCCTGTGCATCCGAGATCGCAACCACTGACATTTTTTGGGAATGAAAAAATACTGATCACCAAGGCAGGCAGGATAACGGCTTGATTTTTGTTCCTTTTCCAAAATATTCCATCCCCATTTCCCAATCCCCAAGGCACCATGATAATGGCTTGATTTTCTCCCTTTTAAACTTGCCAGGTGTTCTCGTGGTTCCCGATGGAGCGGAGGTTCGCAAAACAGCTCAACCGCCCAACTGCCACCAAACCTCGTAGCAGCTTTGGGTTTTTTAAAAATTATTTAAAATTTTATTAAACTTGATTTAAAACTTTTTTCATGCTTCCCAGCCCAGTCCCGGCTTTCTGTGCCACTAAGGAAAAGGGATGATGTGGCATTTGCAGCTGCTGGCACAGGAGTATTTGCAGCTGGCGGCATAGTGGTGGGCTGATGTCAATCCGGCTTTCAATGAGGAGAGAGGGGGCAGAGAGGAGGGGGTGATGCTCCCCCAGGCCAGGGTTGGGTGTGGTTTGCATGGGGACAGCTGCATCCGCACCCAGCCTGCGTTGCCGGGAATGGCATGGGGACGGGCAAGATTCAATCTCAGACCCGCTCCCGGTCCCATGCATGCCCATTCTGCATCCCCCAGCTTGCATGGGGATGTGGCCTCTATGAGGTAGATGGGGCTGTGGTTGCTCAGAAAGAGAGCTGTGACCAGCCCAAGGTCACTTACATTAACCCAAAGCTTATGTTTCAAGCAGAGGCATATCACCTCTGAATATGGAAGCTCTGTTTTGTTTTCACACCTTATATAAATCTGAATCAATGCACAAAAATGCATCCATCTAGAATTGGATAGCTAAGCTGGTAGCTTTGAAGTAGAACATTCTGCATTCCTGTATCCTGGTAGTAAAGCCTATTACATTCGGTGAGTTAGGTAACTATTATTAACCCATTCTGACCTTCTGTCCCGTGATTATTTCCACCAGTGCCATAACCATTGGAAATACTGTATATATTAGTGATAATAAAAGAGACTTATTTCCCAACAGTAATATACTAAAGCGTGTGTGGACCCGAACTGGAACAATGGGCAACCAGGGCTCACTTTTGTGTCTGGGGGTGGGAGGAAGTATTCTACCACTGAATTTGCAGTGATTCTAAAATGAATCTCCCGAGGTGTCCAGATAGGAGCATCACGTAACTGTTGTCCTTGGCTACTTGTGGTTCAAGAGGGAGGAGTGCAATGGGTGGATGTAATACAGGAGGGGAGGTTACTTTATGTTTCCAGAGGCACAGGAGGCGTTTTCATCGTCTCTTTGTACTGAAATGAAAGCATGACAAGTGAGAGTCCATTTCTGGGAACCGGGAGCAGCTGAGCCTGAGGCTTCCGTCTGACTGACTTCATCTCCCACGTCATCGGAGCATCAAAAGGAAGAGAGGATCCCTTCACTGGGCTGTGAGAGAAGGGAGTTGTTCGTAACAGATACTGTTAATCTGGGCAGACAAGATTGCCTGGCATTTATCAGGTGGGGAGCCTGTGGGAACCTCACTTACTGCCACCCAGGCGGGAATCGATACCCATCCCACACCTACTCACTGGCTGGACTGCTGACCGTGTCCTTTGAAACAGTCCTATTTCTGCCAAGCCCCGGAGCCCACAGACAGCAGGATCTGCTCCCCTGCTATCCTGATGTCTATAATACACTCATTTGTTATGTTGCGGTACACACTGGAGAAGCTCACTCTAGCAATGCCAGCAGTAGACTTTATTTATTTATTTATTTATTTATTTATTTATTTATTTATTTATTTATTTATTTATTTATTTATTTATTTATTTATTTATTTATTTATTTATTTATTTATTTATTTAGCGGTGCCTTATGAACTTCAGCCTTTGAAAGAAGCAGGGCAGGCGATTTTGGAGAGAAACGGGGAGAGAAAGCCGCTGCTGTAGGCACCATCAATTATTTAAAATGCTGATCTTTAGACAGAAGAGACGGGTAGGCAGGCGGGCAGGCAGGCAGGTAGGTAGGTGGGAACCAGGTAGCAGTAGAATTCCCTGCCAATCGTTTGCTCCTCTTCCAATCCAGACACGGTGCCAAACTGCTCTTGTGCACACGGGCACTTCGGAAAGAAAACCCTTCTTCCCCCAGCAGTGGGGGTTATTTTCATGAAAGCCCCCCGCTGTTGATCCAGTTTCGGGTATCCCTCGGCTGCAGCTGGACCGGAGGAAGGCAGGCGGCGCCCACCTGGTGTGTGTGTGTGTGCTGGGGGGGGGGGTTGCGAGGCGTGAGATCCTTAGGCAGGGCTTGGCTGGGAAGTAAGGGGGGCTGCCGGTGGTCGCCATGACTGCTGCATCGGCGGCTGCCTTGAGCTAAGGGAAGAAGGAGGCGCGGCTGGAGAGGAGCTGTCCGTTCAGCACCACGGCGCTGCGCCTTCCTGAACTCAAGGGCAGCTGTTCCGGGAGGTGAACGGTACCGTCCACACACCTTTCCCAAGGAAGGCTTTTTGCTTACTGCCTATGCAAGCTGGACGGTGAATCGCCGCGTCTTGACCAGGCGCCTTCAGCCTAGAGGAGGGACCCCGCCCCACTCCAGCAATGCTGGACAAGAGCCCTGGGAAGTTTCACGCTCCAGAACGGGCTGGTGGCAGCCACAGAAGCTCTTCTTGAGGCAGCGAGGCATGTGGAGCTGGTGAGTGTTTCAACAGCGGTGGCTGTCCTTTCGCTCGCCAAGTCTGGCGTCTGATCCTCCCTTCCTTTCCCTAGTTCTTTGTTTTGGGGAAAAGGCACACCTAGTACCTGAGAGAAAGAGTAAGGGGGGAGGGAGGTAAAAGGAGAGGGGCTTACCTTGATTTCAGTTGTCAGCCTCACAGACTTTAGGGAAAGGAGGTCTTAGGATGTCACCTGGAACGGTGGAGCTGTTTTCGCTGCCCATGAAGCCATTAAAATCCATGCCCTATTTCCGAAGCTCCACTCTTCTTTAAGGAGGGGCTGTGACAGCGAAAGGCTAGGCATGGCATTGTGTCAGATGCAGCATTGCCAAAGGATTGCAGAAAGGGGGGGGGGAGGTAAAGAAATGCAAGGTATGTATTTGTAATTTGCTAGGAATTAGTGAGCTGTTAGTGAAGAACAAAAGGGAACCTCCTCGCATCCTGATCTCAGCCGAACCCAAGGGATAGGGGAGATGTAAGAATTCTCTCTCTGCCAGCTAACATATTGATTTTCAACTATTCCATAGGTCTCCTCTCCCTGCCCCTCATAGATTTGGAAGGCACTCACTATGACAGGGCTAAGCCTGAGGGATTTATCCGAGGCTGATTTTGAAGACAGTGAAATCAGCATCAATGTCGGAGGCTTTAAGAAAAAGATGAGATCCAACACTCTGTTGAGATTCCCCGAAACAAGACTGGGTAAACTGCTGAGCTGCAACTCAAAGGAATCAATTCTAGAACTCTGTGATGATTACGATGACGCTAAGAATGAATTCTACTTTGACAGGAACCCCGAACTTTTCCCTTACGTGCTGCATTTTTATAACACGGGAAAGCTGCATGTGATGGGTGAGCTCTGTGTTTTTTCCTTCAGCCAGGAGATTGAATACTGGGGGATCAATGAATTCTTTATTGATTCTTGCTGCAGTTACAGCTACCACGGGAGGAAAATGGAACCTGATCAAGAAAAATGGGAAGACCATAGTGACAAGGAAAGCACAACCTCTTCATTTGATGAGATCCTGGCCTTTTACAATGATGCTGCTAAGTTTGACAAGCAGCCCTTTGGCAATGTCAGGCGGCAGCTGTGGTTGGCTTTAGACAACCCTGGCTATTCTGTCCTGAGCCGCATTTTCAGTGTACTCTCCATCATGGTCGTCCTTGGATCCATAGTAACCATGTGCCTCAACAGCCTCTCAGACTTTCAGATCGTTAACAGCAATGGGAGCACCGAGGAAGACCCTCGGTTTGAAATTGTAGAACATTTCGGTATTGCATGGTTCACTTTTGAGCTGGTGGCAAGGTTTGCAGTGGCCCCGGACTTCCTCAGTTTTTTTAAGCATGCACTTAATCTGATTGACCTCATGTCCATCCTTCCGTTTTACATCACCCTGGTCGTTAACTTGGTTGTGGAAAGTAGCCCTACATTGGCTAATTTGGGTAGGGTAGCCCAGGTTCTGAGACTGATGAGGATATTCCGCATCTTAAAACTTGCACGGCACTCTACGGGCCTCAGATCTCTTGGAGCCACCCTCAAGTATAGCTACAAGGAGGTAGGGCTGCTCCTACTGTACCTCTCAGTTGGAATCTCTATATTCTCGGTTGTTGCTTACACAATCGAGAAGGAAGAAAATAGGGCCTTAGAGACCATTCCTGCCTGCTGGTGGTGGGCTACTGTGAGCATGACCACAGTTGGCTATGGAGATGTTGTCCCAGCAACAACTGCAGGCAGACTGACGGCTTCTGCATGCATTCTAGCTGGAATATTGGTGGTTGTCCTTCCCATCACCCTCATCTTCAACAAGTTCTCCCATTTTTATAGGCGCCAAAAGCAGCTAGAAAGTGCCATGAGGAGCTGTGATTTTGGGGATGGCATGAAAGTAGTCTCTTCAGTCAACCTAAGAGATTACTATGCCTATAAAGTTAAATCTCTCATGGCCAGCCTCACAAATATGAGCAGGAGCACACCTAGTGAACTAAGTCTGAATGACTCACTAAATTAGTCTCGGTTCTACACCAGTCTGCATGATGGAAAAGCTGGTATTTATATTCGTTGTTTCCCTCATCCCAGCATTTAATGTTGATGATGCACTGTCAGATCCGTGTTTTTTTTTTCCTTGCCTCTAACACTTGGGATCAGTAACCATTTGGTAGCAGTGTTCAGGCACTTGTGAATGGTCCGCTGGGCACTCAGATTAAGGCAAATGTAAGTTGTGAAGTTTGCTCAACTAGTAATGGCGTGCAGTTGTGAAATGTACCTGGACCTGTTCCCAAAACTACAAGATTATGATCACCACAACATGCAAATGACCACCTGATGGGAATATGGCTGGGCAAATCAAACTACACTGACCGTGTTGAAGAAAATGGCATTTAGTTGCAGGTTACTACTTAGTGCATTTTTACACGGCTGTGTAGAAACAGCCTTTTGGTTTTTCTGTGCTGCAAACATTGTCTCTGTATTATTAGTGCTGATGGTACTGTGCTTGTTTGTCACATGTGCATTGTACATTGTAGAGTCTCTCTGTGAACACTGAAAAGAGCATTTCAGGAAGAACTTTTTAAAAGAAAAAAAAATCTCCATAACTGGAAATGTGGCTATCCCAGCTTCATGCACTTCTGTGAAACAGTAAAAAGGCTACACAATTACTCCTTAGTGGAGCAACAGAGCCCAAATTGCATTTCCAAAAAACGATTGTCTCTGCCACACATCACTAACTGAGAACTCATGTGGGGATTCAATGCCCCCTGAATTGGTAATAGGCTTATAATAAGAAATCGCTTCATAACCGCCATTGTGTAGCCATAAGTAACTTTAAGTATGCTTGAGAAGGTGATATTCTCAACTGTGAATCTTAAACTTTGCAAAAGCACTCTCAGGCTGTGTTCAGACATAACAAATGGGGCACCTTAGAAGCACCTCAGAAAAGCAGTGTTGGATGGAAAGCCTTTAAAAACTGTCCCCTAGATCTCACATTCCATCTAAGTAGTAGAAGAGTTGGCTTTTCTACCCCACTTTCTCACCTATTTAAGGGGACTCAAAGCGGCTGACAAATCTTTCTATTCTTCTCCCCACAACAGACACCCTGTGAGGTAGATGGGGCTGTGAGAGCTCAGAGGAGAGCTGTGACTAGCCCAAGGTCCCCCAGCTGGCTTCATGGGGAAGAGCAGAATCGAACCCAGTATTCCCAGATAAGAGTCCAGCTCCCTAACCACTAGACCAAACTGGATTAGTACTGCTAATCAAGCCTTTGCCTCATACATCCTAGTTCAGACATGTGAGTTTCCTGGAGCAGGCGTGGGAAACCTAGAGCCTTTCAGGTCTTTCTGGACTCAACCTCCCAGCAGCTCTATACACTAAGGACCAAGAATGATGGGCATGATGTATGATCCTGGAAACAGCAGGAGCATCATAAATGATTCACAGCTATCCTATAATATAGGGGGGTGAACTAAATTGGCAGCACATATAAAGCACATAAGGTTTGATTTTCAAGAACATCTTGTATCTTGTATCTCTGTTAGGTTTTCTTTCTTTTCTAGGACTCTTGATAAAACCCTCACAGAATCAGAAACTGGACTGTAATTAGGAAACAGTGGCTTTTTCTGCACTGGCATTATTCCAAATTACATCCCAGAATAGGAACCTGCCATCCACATGCTAGTGCAGGCCCTAAATGGGGCATGTGGTAGTCTGCACAAGCAAGTGGATGCCAGGTCCCTATTCCAGGATATTATCCAGAATAAGGCCCAATGCAGACAGGGCCATTCTCTCCTGTCTGCTTCTACTAGTAGTACTAAGACAGATGAGCATCCCTTAT
The DNA here is from genome assembly GCA_023333525.1 of Aspidoscelis tigris stejnegeri. Classification (NCBI taxonomy): domain Eukaryota; kingdom Metazoa; phylum Chordata; class Lepidosauria; order Squamata; family Teiidae; genus Aspidoscelis; species Aspidoscelis tigris. The sequence goes on along the minus strand of JALMGA010000004.1, from coordinate 27,342,884 downwards.
TTATTTATACTGTATTCGGCATTTATATACCACTTTCAGCCAGAGAAGTGACACCACATTTTTTTTTACGGGGTGGAAAATCAGAAAATAAAATTACAAAAACCTTAAATTTTAAAAATTGTACCCGTACACAGTGAAGAAAAGAGAAATATATGTTTTAAAAGTTAAAGCCTGGCTTTCCTAAGCACCAGAAATGATTGTCTTCTATCAATATCAGTTAGCACTTTCTCAGGCTCAAAATAACACAGAGAAAGAAAAAGCATTTAGATACAGGTATTTACATATATTAGATATTCCTGTGATTGTCTAGTCTATAAGTCAAAGTAGAGGGCAAAAGGATATCAAATGGTCTCATATATGCAACCAAAATACAGTCTACTTGTATCATAAAAGGACTGGCTTTAAGCTTTATCCATGAAATATGAAATTGTATCTATGCAGGTAGGTTATCAGGAACCTTGTAGCCAGACCTGATACCAATTTCACTACACCATACGTCATGAACACATTTTCCTCCCAGCCAACACCATGAATCAGGGCAAAATCAATCTTTAATCCCAGCTACACGTCCATTGCAAATCTTCAGTTTCTGCCTCCCTGAAGGGCAAAATGTTAGGAGGCCCAATCATTCTATCCTTGATGTGACTGATTTTTCTCCTCATTTGAGCAACAAGGAAGGATGTGTCCAAACTGTGGGATACAGCACATTCTGATGCGCAGTCGGTGAGTGGGGGTCACACTTGACGCCCAATACTTTGTAGTGGCAGCGCATTATGCTCCTGCTACTGAGGATTTACCTGCTGGGGAACTATCAACACTTGCTCCACAGTTTCAGGTAAATTCAAAGTTTCCTGCTATCCTGACAGGACAGCGAGAAACAGCCAATGAGAGCTGAACCTGCAGCTCAGCTCCCATTGGCTACCCCATCCCACATGCCGAGGAGGAACCTGTGGACCTCCATTTGGAGTGGGGACAACAACACATCACTTTGCAGCCAGGTAAGCTGCAAATTTTTATATAACTGTGGATTTTATCCACTAGTCTGGAAGGGACCAAACTTGTTCTAAGGTAAGTGATACGGAAGAGACGGTGAACCTGTGACTTTTTGGACATTGTTGAATTCCAGGTTTTATCACTCCCATCCACTGGCTGTATTGGAAAATGTAGTTCAGTAACATCTGAGGACCTGTAGAATTATGGATGTGTTATTATGCATGCAGTTAATTTAACACACACATGTACCAAAGAGGCTTAAGAATGCTTAAACTTCAGCAGGATCCAAATGGCACTATTATGGTACATTGTCTACACCACGTTGCCTCCTCACTGTGCACTTGATTCTCAGGAGAAACATGACATCTGCATGGATGCCACACTCTTTCCCCACTATGCTGGCACAAGGTGCTTGAAGAGATCTCGGGACTCTTCAAATCTCTTTCCCCTTGCAGTGGTGGTCTGCCCCTACTGCTACTGCCACTGCCATTTGAGCAGTGGCTCCTTTGACAGTTTCCCTTGCATGCGAACAAAGGAAATGGTCCACGGGGTCATTTCCTGCATTGGAAGACACCCCTCTGTCAAGACTGAAGACTGATCTTCGGTCCTAACAGTGGGAAGAGGAGGCATGCAGATGGCACACCATGACATTAAAAAGTGTGTTATGAGCATAGTGTTATTCTTTAATGCAAAAGAAGAGGCTCTATGACTCCTGCTTCCGGGTAAGCCCCCTTTTGAGGACTCAAAGTGAAGACAGACTTGTCACTCAGGAATTATTCAGAAAGCAATGCCTCTCTTCACCGAACGATATTTATGACCATTGTGCTTCTTGCTTGGAAAGCAAAGGGGATTTACAGAACTCCTGGGCTGATGACGATGTGAAGTTGTCCAATTGTCCTATGGCAGAACTTCTCAAACTCTGGCAATTTACAGCCCACCAGTCTATGACTCAAGGAACGCGTGAGCAACCTACCCCTGCCACCTTGATTCAGGACAATACTTTTTTTCCCCCCCTATAAAAATTCAAGGTGGTGGTGGTGGTGGTGATGGAAGCTGTGTGGCTTCAGGCACCTGTTCTTGTTCTGGGAGCTATGAGTGGGCCACAGTCCATGCTTGGGCACTCTGCTCTATAGCATCCAGGTCAGGGGTTCCGTATCATTAATAATTGCATAAAAGTCAGAATTACAGTTGATAAAACTGTAATATGGAAATTCCCTCTTATTCAGAGTCAGTGGCTGCCTGAGGATCAGCATTGAAAGGCCAAGGGAAACCTCTGCTTGGAAGCTTCTCTCTGATCATCCAAGCCATACTTTGATCAAGGAACCACAAAACACGTGAATGGGGCAGGAAAAGAACTCCTGGATACCATCTAGGGCCTTTTGGTCCTTTCTTAGGCACGACGACCAGCACAGAACTGGGACGCATCACGTATCCACACTTTGAAATGCCCAATGCATCTCAAACTTACCCGACACAAAGTGATGTGCTAGGTAAGCGCAAAATGCTGCTATACTAGCAGCATTTTCTGCACTGCCACAATGGCCATGTGCACCAGCTGTTGCTGCGGTGACTGCGGCTGTGCCACCCTGCCCCCACGTACCCTTTGCCCAGAAGAGGTGTGAATGGTGCATTCTGGGCTGTGCTAGCCAAGTCCCAGACCAAGCTAGTATAGTTGTGGAGCACTTTTTAGTGCTCCACAGCTATCCGGGTGGGGAACAATCCAGCATGGAAGCAGCTCTGCACAAGCCGGAGGATTCCTGGATTTCGCCACTGTGCCAAATGCAAAAAGGCCCCTAGTCTGATTTTCAAGTGGACTTTCCTAAGTCAGTCAATACAACCAGAATTCTACATGACAGGCTGTATATTTATGAATGGAACTCCTTTTGTCAAGAAGTCGACCTAACGTATTATACAAATCAATATCCTACTATTCCACACGGGAGATAGAAAAGGGATCCTACTCTATTTTGTTTGTTTGTTAATCTACCTACCTATCTACTTACTTCCATCCCACTCTATACCATATGGGTCTCAAGGCAGGTTACAAGTGTAGAATCTACTAGAGAGATTATCTGTGGTCTCCACTCTGGCTTTTCTGTTGGTGTTTACTCCTTTAGCCTCTGTCTCTCTTAAGTTACTCTGGAGGCAGTGAGGCCGTTTGACTTTGACTATGAGCTTTCACAGAAAAGTAAGGATTTGAACTGACAGATTTCTGGTTCTAGCCTAGTGCTCTTAACCACTGCATCACTGTGGCATCTTCCTTACACAGGCATATATGGAAAGAGGCCTCTGGCTCCTTCTTTCAGATATTGCAAAAGGTACCTAGAAGTTATTCTAAAAGATGGACATGTCTGATCCCAGATAACAGATCTGTTCTACTGTTACATGGAAACCATTCTGTTAAAGCAGCAACCTCAACACAAAACTCTGGGCACTTAAGAGATCTTTGGAGACATTTGAACCATGCAAGAGAGCTAGGCATCCTTAACATAAAAGATGTTACATGAAAAATAATTATAAGCGTTTATTGCTTCTGTACTCCCATATTTCTGTTTAGGCATAGAAAGGTCTGACCTTTCTTTGTGGCTGAATCATAAGTCAACACTTTACCTAATAAATATATGCATATAATAGCAATGATACTCCTTTGATAAATATCCATATTGATTTTGAGTTCAGTAGCCTGATAAGGAGCCATTTCCACACTGGATTTTATTCCAGGATATATCCCAGAATAGGGACCTGCCAATCATATGCCAGTGCAGATTACCACAGACCCCTATTCCGGGATATATCCTGGGATGGGAATGAGACCCAGTGCCAAAAGACCACTTCAGGCTATTTGTCAAACCTGCCCAGTATTATGTAATTTCCCTGGCAATGATTCTTCAAAGGCTTAAGGAAAAGTGATTTCCTTCAGATAAATTCTGGTTTTCTTTTAAACTGGAGAAGGCAGAGGCAGAACTGGAGTCATATGCTTGCCAAACATATTATGCTGTACCACTGAACTTATTTGTGTCTCCAAATTAAAAGTCAATGCATTGACCAAAAAAGAAAGAATTGCATCACTTTATGAATTAAATCTGTCTTGCTATTCAACCACAAAAGAGAAAAAATGTTAATAAGAGGTCTAAGCAGGCACAGCCAATGTATCAGTTTTCTAAGGTGTTTCTGTGGAACCACACTCGCATCATCTCCTGCTGCATCAGGACCTGAGGACAGAGTCTTCTGAACTTTGGTGCTGGAGAAGGCTAGAAGGACCAATGAGTAGATTCTAGACCAAAAGGAAACCTCTCAACATTCATTAGAAGCACAAATAATGAGACATAGTCATACTTTGGGCATGTAATGAGAAAACCAAAATGTCGTGATGCTTGAGAAAGGAGGAGGAGGAGGAGGAAGAGGAGGAGGTAACCAGCAAGTATACAGAGAGTGGATTGACCCAGTTACGACAAGGATAAAAACCTCCCTAGCAGGCCTAAGAAAGGTCATAGAAGACCAGACTGTAGAGCATCATTTCATATGGTTGCTAAGAGACCCAGCTATGACTGGATGGTATCATGTAATCAAGCAATCTGAGGCCAATATTGAGGAATCTGAATTAAACAACTACTTCTGGGAAGAATCTGGATTTGAAACAATGTCTTCCTTTACCGCTAAAGGACTTAACTTGAAGATAGTCTAGATGGGGGAGGACTTAGCAATGTTTTGGAAGTCATTCTGAGGCTTCGTAGACATGTGAGGAAATTGGCACGCATGAGAGGGAGGGTTATGTTTTAGACACAATTTTAACAAACTATATATTTTATCTTTTTATTACTGTGATCTGCCCTGGGACTTTTGGAAGAAGGGCAGGATATAAATTCTTAAGTAAATAAATAAACACACGCACACACATACGGAAGTGGTTTGGTTGATAGATGTTTAGCAGTAAAACATATTGCAGTTTTACATACAAATCCTGTCTTTGTTCAGCAGGGGAAAACCCTGTCATGACCCTCTTATCATTTTAGGAATTACAACCAGCCAAAGGTTTTGCTTTGCCTGTAAAACTGTTGGATTGAAATATGGTACTGGGGTATTACTTAGCAAGAAGTAATTTATCAAAGTGGTGCAATCCTTTTGACACTAAATGCAAAACTGTCCACATCTACAGATCAAAATCATTTAATAGATTTCAGGCCATAGAAATGACTGAGCTGTCCTCCTTGGTTTTCTTTGAAGACGCAAGTCAATACGTTGCCCTATAAGCAATCTTCTTCCTTGAAATGGCCACTGATAACTGGGAGATGGCTCTGTTAGCATGCAAAGCACGGTTCAATGTCTCATATAACACACGACAGCCTATAAAAGCTGAAATGCTGTTTGGAGTCTCGGCAAGCCATGCAGAGTTCTTGAACTCAATCACTTGTGGCTCACCTATGACACAGTATGTTTTATCTTTTGTTATACCCCTCAGCAGTTGTGTTTGAATGCCATGCACTCTACCAAGAGAAGCATTTTATCTTGATAAAAATAGATACAGAGAAAGGGAGAGATCATCCAGTGAGCTTCATAACTGAATAGGCCTTTCAATCAAAGTTCCCAGGTCATAGTCAACAATTTGTACACCAGCATGGTACTTAAGGCTGAAACAGGGTTTCTGAGTGAGTCCCCATATCCTGTAAATCTTCTGAGTACAACACCACCTCCTAGATGAAAGTGAGGACCAAAGAGACCATTGCCAACAGTATGCCCCCAAATTTTCAAAGATGCCCATATCGTATCCATGTGATCTGAAGACAAAGGTGCCAAATCTAAGGCAACTCTCACATAGAAACCCTCAAGGGCTTGGCATCCATGAGCCCAAAACACTCATGGGTGCAGGGGTCTCCTCTAAGAGCACATTCCTCAGAGGCATCCGTCCTCCAGAGCTGGATAAAGAACTCTGAATTTGTCCACCACCCTTAGGTGCCTACACAACCACCATGCAAACACACTTTAGCCACCTGAGCAACATACCATGCATGCTCTGTGCAGATGACATGCCAAAAACTGGGCTTTTCCTGCACAACTAGGAAGCCTTCTGTACAAAGCTGAGGGTCTTCCAAGCTTCAAATGAAGGTGGGGAGCAAAGTGCCGGGCATGTGAGTGTTGCACACCCCTCACCTGGTTGGAGCAAATCTTCTGGCATTAGGGCACAGGCCCTTCTTGTCGTCTCCATCTTGAGTGAGTACAAAATAGACAGATGTATCTGGGCGGGACTGCAGATAAGAATCACAGGGCAACAGAAACCCCATAATTTCAGATGACCTTCAGCTACACAGCCCCTGAACTCTCCTCTGTTTCCTTATCTGTTTGCTGTACATATCTTTCAAACCTGCACACAAGAACTGTATAAAAATAAGCCCAGTGCTTTTAGTAGTGCCTGTTTATAAATAATAAAGAAACAAGTGCTTCTTGCAGACTAAAAAGATGCAGGAAGGAGGGAGAGGGAAAAAAAGAAAGGAAAAGGGAACTGAGCAAAGGGGGAGAATGTGCTTGTCACAGAAGGTTCCCATTGGTACCCATGGAGGCTTTTCTTCAAATCCACTAAGGCCACATCCCCATTACAACCTTATTTCGGTTTCAAACCATTTTCAATCCTCGCAGTCCCCACGTCAGTTTGGCTTAACATGCTTTCCGCGTGTTAAATCGCCCCAAAGCGTTGTAAATGTTAATCCTCATTTCAACAGGTCTCACTCCGGTTCGTGTGCTTGAAACGTTTTACATTTTTTAATGTGGGAACCCTTCCATGTTAAGGGATGAGAGTTTCCCTCCCCCAATAGCTTGCTTCCAAAGCAAGCTGTAAAATCCACTTCTTAAAGCAGCAGCCACTACACTGTAGCAATCCAAGCACTTCACACCTGATAACGATCTTACCATTTTGAAAGTTCTGACCTTTTAAAAAGGGAAAAGAAAGAAAAGCAGCAGGTTTGGGGAGATGTGTGAATGTTTAAGGCGAAGGGGGCTTGAGTTGCTGCTGCTGCTGCGTGCCCTGAGCAATGAAGAGAGGAGGGGAAAGAATTGCTGGCTGTCCGTTGCTATTTTTCTTCCATCCAGGCAACCAGCAGCCACCCAGCCACCCAGCTAGGATCCATGAAGCTAGGATCCTTATGGGTGGCGCATTCACGCCAGGAGGAAGAGGACAGGGCAGCCCCAAAAAGCGGTTTTTAAAAAGTAGCCACTGGAGTCCCCCCTTGAATCACATATGTCCTCAGAATCCGGATTGAACACGATTCTGACTGAAAGGATGGGATCAGGCAAATTCGCGTTTGCATCCGGTTCTGTTATTTCGGTTTAGGGAAACTAGATTAAGCTTCTAATGGGGATGCAGCCTAAAAGTGCTCCTATCAGAAGAGCTCAAGAGCAGAGGGGGATTAAAAGTTCTCAAAGTTCTTTTGTCTCCTTCCTGCTTGCAGAAAGAGCTCTGGTGCTACCACCTCACCATCTTTCTAAAAGGCTTACCTGTCCCCTCGGCAGCCTCACTGATGCCTCCCCCATCAAAACAGAAGTCAGGGATTCTCTAGCTGTGATTTCGATGGGCAAAGGGCTTCCACCCTGCCATCAATACTACAGTCTGGGATTCCCTAACAGTAATTTCAACAGCTGGGGGAAGCTGCCTCCCTGCTGTCAAGACTACAGCCAAGGAAACCCTGGCTGCAGTCTTGACGGCCAGGGAAAGCTGTGATATACAGACAGAATGCTTGCACATTAAGACCAGTGTTTAAATAGAATCATAGGATAGAGTTGGAAGGGACAGCTAGGATCATTAGGGGTGTTTTTCCACTGTCACTAAAAGTACGATTAAGTACCCATTAATGGGTACGTAAAGGCATTTTTGTACCCATTAATGGGTACTTAATGGATACTTCTAGTGACAGTGGAAAAACACCCTAGGTCCATACCTTTGCTCAATGCAGAGGTCAATTTGCACTTGGCCTTGTAGTTTGTGATAGGTGAACATCTGGGCAGGTGCATCTGCACTTGCAGGAGGCATTTATAGCCGAGAAATGCCCCTTGCCTGCCTAGATGTTCACCTATTGCAAATTAATGTTGGTGTACAAAATTGTGAACCTTACACAACCTAAGCAAGATAAGCAGGATGTCCTTCAAGGCCATTTGCAGGGAACTGAGAGTAAGTGAAAAGTGTTGCCTTTGTCTTCTGCTTGAGATGCCCCGAAGGAACTGGTGGTATACAGTGTAAGACAGGGTGCTGGATTAGATGGGTTGTGGCCAGATCCAGAAGGGCTCCTCTTATGTTTTCATGTTCTTATGACAATGTCCAAAAGAATATAATTAGGCTTCCACAGGCTCCATAGTGTTGGACACTGCTGGTCATTGTTCTGCCAACAATGGAATCTTTTGGAATCTGATCTCCCCATTGTTGTCCCACATACTTGTTCTCTCTGCCTCTGGAACAGAAGCCGCTGGGTATCAAAGGAAATACTGAATGTGATAAAGATTAAGGTATTATTTCGAGCCAAGCAACTGACTTGGTTAAAAAGATTACTGTTCATCGGAGAGCTATGATTTCTAATACAAATGCAGCTAATACCCCTGAAAAATTGCACGCCATACATCCCTTTGACAGCCTACAAATTATTTTATCGTGTGCAATGAAGTAATTAATATTTGCTCAGGTTTAGTTGGAGTCAACATTAATTATATTAGCTGCTAATTGCGTCTGGCAGCACACTTCAGGATTTTGCTAAAAAACACTCAATAATGTATTCTCACTTATTAACTGATCACACAATTAAGAATTCGGTTTCGCACTGGCTTAATGCATCTTCTGAGGTTTCCTGTAGTTTCAAATATCAGGACATTGACAAGAGATTGGCCCTAATATTGAGGTCTTTCTGATCCAATTACATAATTCTGTGCTCAGTTCCATGTGGAATTGGCTGAGTTCCCTCTGGAAAAATCAGGAGTGAAGTAAGCCATTTGCTTTATTATATTTCTGATAAGGAGTTGTGTTAATTCTAAAGTCTTTTAGCTTTGCTTGTCAGATAAATCATGGTCTGATAAAATATGGCAGTCCTATCCTGTAGATATACAATCTGAAAGTCATAGCATAAAAGAAGACAGGGGCTGTTTTTGCACTAGCAACAAAGACCCCATTGGGAACCCGATAGGTACTTGATTGTACGGATCATCTGTCATGTTCTGTCAGCACACAAGACCCCTTAAGGACCCCATTAAGACCCCCATACTGAATGTGCTGTACTCACGAGTGCCAGCAAAAGCTGGATTTAATGGGGTCTTTGGGCCCTTAAATCTAGGTTAACAGCTGACCCCTTTAATGGTGCATTCAATCCGGTCTACTGCCTGAAGACTGGATCAGAAGCCATGTGTCTGCATGTCTATCAGAGCAATGGGGTCCAGAGGTGGGCTTAGAGGCCACCATTTGCAGTGTGGCAGGTATGGCTCCACCCCACCACTCACAACTACATAAGAATGCATGTCCTTCATGGCTGTCTGCGAAGCTGAGCACAAGCTTCATAGCAACTACGTAGCTGTTTCTCCACCATTCCCAGTATAACAGGAAGTGACTCCTGATTGATGGCTATGCCAGCCAATTGCACTGTGCCACTGGTAGACCTTGCTGCTCAGGCCTAATCAAACCTAACCAGCCATGGGATGTGTGCTACAGAGTCTGCATGGTGGTCCTGTCTAGCACCCACTGGCATCAGGTGCTAGATGGCCCGTGCAGGCACATGGGGCCCTCACCTTGATGTGGAACTTAAGGACCAGATTCAATGAGAACCACATCTCAAAGAGCTGGATCTTCTAAATCCAAGTTAATGGAGGTATGTGCAAAAACAGCTAGGGAAGGGATGGATATTGAAGAGGAAAGCAAGCAAATGCAGACACCAGGCAGGAACTTCACAAAGTGCTCATAGCAACTGAAAAAGCCAAACATTTAAGGGCATCCATATGTTGGTGGGCATGCAACAGGAAAAAAAATGTCCAATGACGGGACTGCCAAACTTCTCCAATAACATTTACTATAGAAGTAACTGAAAGAAAAGATACTGTATATCTTCAACTGATGTGTTTTGTGCCAAAAGGAAAAATAAAATTTACTCAAAGGGTTACAATAACCCCACTGAAATAACAAATAATAAATGAATTAAATTGGATAATACCATAAAAGCACCAAAAGTATAAAAACTCACAGTAGGAAAAGCATTTGTGGAGTAAAAAAATAAACCACAAACCACAGCCAAAAGGTATATATAAAATCTGAACAATAGAAATAAAAATAAAAACAATGTAGATAAAAATAGGCCAAATGCGTTTCGACTTAGAAGTCTTCCTCAGTGGCCAATATTAAAATGTATATAATATAATTAAGAATAGCTGTGTGTGATGAGTGAGATACTTTCACTCGTTTGGCCTATTTTTATCTACATTATTTTTATTTTTATTTCTATTGTTCAGATTTTATGCTTTTCCTACTGTGAGTTTTTATACTTTTGGTGCTTTTATGGTATTATCCAATTTAATTCATTTATTATTTGTTATTTCAGTGGGGTTATTGTAACCCTTTAAGTAAATTTTATTTTTCCTTTTGGCACAAAACCCAATTGTTTGTTTGGTCACTTGTGTTGTGTTTGTTTGGGGTTTTTTTTGGAGGGATTTTTGGTTGTTCCTATCTTCAACTGATGACAAAAAATATATGAGTACTGATTCAAGCCAAACCTTCCCAGAGGAAATGATCCAGTGCCAAGAGAGGAATCCAGTCCTTCTTCACCAGATCTTTTCTGAGATGAGCACAGGAAGAGAAACTTCAAAGACCTAAGATATAAGATGTAAAGTAAGGTCCTTTTAACACTTACCAGCTGGAGCTGTTCCATCCACATGCTGATCAGGAGCATCCACATTGCTCGGTCACAACAGCCACACCGGAGTGAGATAAGCCCTCTCCAGAGCAATCCATCTGTGGACTGGTTCCACACGCTCATCCAGATAAAGGCACAGTGAGTAGGTATGAGCTTTGCATCTGCAGTGGTACAGTTGTGCATAGCTGCTGGATCTCCATTACAACATCCCGCCTCTTAGCAGATGTTGCTTTGGACATTGTCTTGGCAAACCAGATGGCTTTGGGCTGGTCAATTGCACTACAAGAACTGCTGGCCAAGCATGGGGCTTGCTTAGTGCATGTAGTGTGAATGGTGGCCACTGCACTGTATCCTTACCAGCCCTAAGTCACAAGGCACGGTGAGGAAAAAAATAGGCAATCCTTTCCCTCACAACATATTGCATACTTTGAAAAATGTTGTCAACCAAGAGAGTATAGTAGCTACTGTGGAAGAACTGGAAGCTGCTGGAAAACAAAGGTGCCAAGCATTAATTACACAGATATATTTTTATATTTACAGCTTTCTTTCTTTCAAAGAGCTCAAGTGTCACAGATCACAGGGTGGGCCAGTAGAGCTTTGAAGCTCTGTTGCCAAATAACCCAAGACTGGTTGCTCTGGCACACTTTTCTTCCACTAGTAGTTCTACTATGGACTGATAAGGATACAGATGCTTAACATCCTCTAAAATGGAATTACTATCTATCATTCAGTTCTACATTTGCGGTTTTTTATACAAATTAAGAGAACATATGAACATAAGAGGAGCCATTCTGTATCAGGCCACAGACCTTCTAGTCCAGTATCGTATCTCACACAGCAGCCCACCAGTTGCTTCTGGGCATCTCAAGCAGAAGACAAAGGCAAAAACTTCACCTGCTTTCGCACCCAGTCTAGAGGCAGAACTTGGTATATTACCTAGGCACCCATATTAATAGAGATTCACTGGCCGTGTCTTCACGGCAACCTTATCTCGGATTCAAAACGTTTTCAATCCTCGGAGTCCGCACGGCAGTTTGGCTTAACACACTTTCTCCATGTTAAACAACCCCAAAGCATGGTGAATCTCAATCCTGATTTCAACAGGTCTCACTCTGGATTGTGCGCTTGAAACGTTTTACCGTGTTAAGGGATGAGAATCAATGTTTAGGGTTTCCCTCCCCCAATAGCTTGCTTCCAAAGATAGTGATTTCATTGAAAAAATCCACCCTCAAAACAGGCACTATAAAAATCCAGTCCTTAAAGCTAGAATGTAGTGATCTAGCCTTTTCACACCTTAATAACAATGTTGCAGCTTTGCGCAATTCTAGCTCTTTGAAAGTTCTGACCTTTAAAAAAGGGAAAGGAAAGGAAAGCCCTGAAGGTTCTGTTTTAAAGGCTGTGGCTGTGAAGGGGGTTTGAGTTGCTGCTGCTGCTGCTGTGTGCCCTGGGAAATGGGGAGAGGAGGGGAAAGAATCACTGGCTGCCAGTGCATGTTTTTCATCCATCCAGGCAAGCGGCAGCCACCCACCCAGCCACCCAGCTAGGCTCCGTGAAGGGGTCTGTTATGGGTGGCACGTCCATGCCAGGAAGAAGAGGGCAGGGCAGCCCTGCAAAGCGGCTTTTAAAAAGTAGCCACTTGAGTCCCCCTCTTGAGTCAGGTACGCCACGTACGATCCTCAGAATCTGGATCAAACACGATTAAAAGTAATGGGAACAGGCAAATTTGCGTTTGCATACGGTTCTATTATTTTGGTTTAGGGAAAGCGAAATAAACTTGCTGTGGGGATTCCCCCACTGTGACTGATTGTGGCACAAAGACAACATACTGCTTTGAGGTTTTGATAAACAAAACAGCAGCCCTAGTTATGCAGTTATTTATATTTCTGCTCCTTCTTTCATCCTTCTTCTCGGTAGGATGTTCAAAATAGCTTCAGCTGAGATCTTTCTGTATAATTGTGGCCAAGTCACAATGCAAAACTGCAAGCTGTAAGAAAATACTTTGTGATGTATTTTTAAAATATTAATATGATCAAGCCCCAAAGTAAGAAGTACTTCCTGAATCACAGTTCCTGGCACAAATGAGTAGCAAAGTCCAGTTTCTTCATGCCATGACTGTGTCTCCCAAACATCATTGGATTGCTAACATGAAAGAACATTGGGCAGGTAACTTTTTGGTTGATCCAGCAAAGCAGAGGTATTTTTACATATTTTTTGTTCAAACATTCTACTGCTACTGTCAGCTGCAAAACAGAAGAATATGTCAATGTGGACTGGTGTGCAGTGCTACAGGCATATAGCTAATCTTACTTGTGCTATTTCTAATCTTCTGGAATCTAACACAAGCATCGCCATGCTTTTCATTAGATTACCTTCAGCAAAGTTTCACTTCAGGATGAATATACTCCAGTTTTTCCACTTCCAGCGGTGGCAAAGAGGCAAAAATATGATGACCTTGAGATCACATTCCAGAGGAGGAAGAGGACTTGGTGTTTATACCCCACTTTCTCACCCTTTAAGGGGACTCAGAGAAGCTGACAAACCTTTTGTTCTTCTCCCCACAACAGACACAGGTGAGGCTGCTGTGAGAGCTCATAAAGAGAGCTGTGACTAGCCCAAGATTACCCAGGTGACTTTGTGAAGGAATGCAGAATTGAACTGGGAGACTATCATATAAGAGTCTGACACTATAACCACAGGACCAAACTGGCTAAATGCACCCTAAATAAAAAGCTAGTGTTTTCCACCAGAGAAGAGTTGCTGTATTAATAACAGTGAGCATATAAAAAGCATAGCACCAGACAGAATGAACTGCTGGCTTCTTCCCTATGTAGGGCTACCTCCAGGCACCAAGAGATGATTCAGGATCTAAAGAAAATTCTGAGGTTGCCTCTTGCTGTTGTCCCAACTTGGGCCATAGTCATACCTTGTAGAAATAGTCTATCTTATTAAGAAACTGGACTGAAAACACATTAACTCTGATCACACCCAATGCCTGGTAATACTTCCTTAGTTCACCCTCAGTTTGTTTTCTATGCTCATAACTATGTTACCATCCTGAGACTCCTTTATGGGACTTTTTTAGATCTCCATCGTCTCCACCATCATAACACCCTCTGTGTTCTGACAGGATAAAAGTTCTGTGACTCAACAGTGTGTGATCACATACTGGGTGAAAGGGAAGGCAGATTCATCCAGTATCCACCCAATATAGTTCAGTTCAGCCCCCTTTAGTCCTCTTTCCTGGTCAAACCCAAGAAATGAATACAGATTAACACTGTATAACAGCCTGAGACCTATAAAAATCAGGACTTAAGAAAGTATGATTGAAAGGAGGAAAGTCTACAAATAAAATGGATTGGACTAAAAAGGTATGAGTGGTGGGGTTTGGACTGAAAAAGGATTAGAGTGAAGGTTGACTTTGGCCTTACCTTCATGTCTGCCAGCAAAAAAACGATCTAAGAAGAAGAAGAGTTGGCTTTTCTAACCTGCTTTTCTCACCCATTTAAGCGAACTCAAAGCATCTGCCAAAGCTTTCTATTTTTCTCCCTACAACAGAGAACCTGTGAGGTAGGTGGGGCTGTGAGAGCTCAGAAAGAGAGCCTTATTATGGAACGTCACCCAGCTGGCTTCATGAAGGAATGCGGAATCAAACCCGGTATTCCCAGATAAGAGTCCATCTCCTTAACCAAACTGGTCTAGTGCTACTGGTCCATCAGAAATAACTCAAAACCGAGTCAGGCTACCTCAAAATATCTCAGAACATTGAGCCAGATTTAGATTTTCAATCAACCATTGAAAACATTTCTTTGTCATCCTTCATTATAAATTCTAGGGCTGGTGCAATGACTAAAATAGTAGTTGGAAACAAATAATGACTAAACCCTTATTCTGTAAAATGTAAAGCCTAGCACTTGCTCAATTTCTTCTCTCCAAAAAAGAGACCCAAAAGTTTGATTTGAGACAGAGAACAATATATGATTCTGATTGCCTTTTGGGTTAAAATTACGACACTGTGCTGCCTTGTTTCAAAGAGGACCCCAGTCAAATTTCCAAGCAAGCCTTGAGATTGTGCTGTAAGATTCTGCACAATCAATCAACACCAATCCCCTAAACCGGTGATGGCCAACCTATGACACACGTGTCACAGGTGACACGCCAAGCCCTTTTGGGTGACACACCTGGTCACCCTGGCACCTGGGCGTGTCGTGCTTACTTGTTCTTGAAGTGTACGAAATACCAACTTTCAACTGAAGATTCAGCAACAAAAGTCACTAATGTAAAGATTTGTTTTTGCTTTTAATAAAATACATATATCAAAAATATAACTTTTTTACTAGAGCCACAAATATCACAAAATTATGGATATTTCTAGATGGGACACAGCACCCGACTTAAGCTACGTTTTCTTGCTAATTTTGACACACCGAGCTCAAAAGGTTTGCCATCACTGCCCTAAATCATACATTTGAGCACCAGTCTTGAAGACAATTATCATTGCACTAAAATGTTGCTCTTGATGCCAATGCAACTATGATTTTCTTTTTTTCCTTAAAAATGTTAAGAGATGATAGAACATTATCAAATGTTTGTCCTGCTTTTCTCCCATGGAACTCCAGTCAGTTTGCATGAATTTTCTCTCATTTGGCCACTACGGTCCTTTTCACCCAGGTTAGATTAAAGAGACTCCCTGAGTGTGCATTTTGCTTCAGCACTACTTAATGAATTGTGCATCTGAGTGCCAGTTTGAATCTGCACTTTTTCCATTTCTAATTTGACACTCTCTCCCATATTCTACACTTGGTAGAGAGGGCAGGCAGAAAACAGGAGGAGGGAGAGCAAAGGTGGCCATGCTTGAAACTTATATGGTCTTGTCTTCGCCCATCCACCAAGAAATGGCCACACCATGGGCCCAACTACAGCTAAATTTTAATCCAGCTTCAGTCCACTTTCAGAGAGAGAACACCTAAGCAAGGTGACCAGCAGTTTTCTTTTGGGCATTATCTAACTCTGTTCACGCTTAACCTGAGACGTTTTCGCACGGGGCTGAACGGAACGCGAAAAAGACAGCTGCGGACACGTCATCTGCATTGCCCGAGCGCGGCTTGCGCTCCGACGTGTCCGCAGCTGTCTTTTCCGCGTTCGAAATGTAGAGCACTTTAAAGTGCTCTACATGCGTTCCAACGTGGACGAGCCGCCCGCAGGCGTTCGGGAGGAGAAGCGTTCGCGCCTGCTTCTGTCTCCCGAACAGCTGCGGGCTCGCCTCCGACGCCGGCGCGGCTTCGACAATCAGCTGTTTGACAATCAGCTGATTGTCGATCTGCCTCCGCGGCGTTCTGGCGCGTCTGTGTGTGAACGGGGAAAGCGCCCGGAGCTGTCTTAAGCTTTCCGCCTGAACGCGTTCCGTTTGGAACGCGTTGCAGTGCGGAAATGCCTCTGGTCAGGGACAGTGGCTGGCGTTCACACTGCAACCATGAGCACCATCCCTAACTCACCTAAGGGCACCTGCAGTGCAGATGATCCAAATTGCCATAGCAATGGCTGCAGAAACTTCCACTGTGTGCTGGGCCATTGTCATCACAATGTGGCATGTGACTGTGCAGCCATAGTCACCCTGTCTCACCCCCTAGCAGTGTTTGCGCCTGGAAGTGGGTGTGAACACTGCATGTTGGAGCACCAGGAAACAGATAGTCCTGGTCAAAATGTATCCACAACTAAAGAGGATTGGGATGCTTCCGCACATTCATGCATGTTCTGGGACAGTGGCAGCAGTGCGCCATGCAGACAGAGCGTCCCAGAGTGCCCCTATCTGTACCAAATTTATATCCATGTGAACAGCATCTCAGAAAGTCCAGCTTTGGGTTAGATCGTGTGGAAAGCAACTGACCAGTCACTTTCTTGACATGTTTTCTTACTCCAAAGGTGGACTGAAGTTATATTAAAACTTAGGTGTAAATGGGCACATAATCTTTCTCCATCCTCTGTCCTCCACCTCTTGGTATCTTCTGTTGATGTTGACGTTGTTTATCTATGCATGATCTTGGTCTTCCTTTTCTCTGTAATCCTAGTATTGTCCCTTGAATGATCTACTCCTGAGGCTCTCCTCATTTGATTTGAACAGTGTTATGCAATACAGTTCACTGGGACACGTGTTACAGAAATGCCCAATCCTGATTCAGAAACCCAGCAATTGAGGAACTGTGGGGGATTGTTGCTGAAACACACGCAAAAGCTTGTGGAACTTCATGTGCTGCTTCTGTTTTCTGTCACCAGACACTGAGGATGATGCACAAACTTCCACCACAAGGGTGTTTGTGCAAAACCATCTCCAGCACAAACACAGGCCTTGTACTTCACTAGAGCCCCCAAATCCATCGACTTTCACTTGTGGCAAAAGCAATACATTTAGAATTAAAAGAATTCTGAAATGAGAGATCTCTTTTGGGTACTGAAATGGAATAAAACTCACAGGGCTGCCACAGAAGAATTTGTTGCTGGACAATACAAGGTTTCCTAGAATCATAGGCTGTGTTCAGACATACAAAAGTGGTGCCACAGAGGAGGAGGAGGAGGAGGAGGAGGAGGGAGTAGGCTTTTCTACCCCACTTTTCTCACCCATTTAAGGGGACTCAAAGTGGCTGACAAAGCTTTCTGTTCTTCTCCCCACAACAGACACCCTGTGCGGTATTTGGGGCCGTGAGAGCTCAGAAGAGAGCTGTGACTAGCCCAGGGTCACCCAGCTGGCTTCATGGAGAAGTGTGGAATCAAACCCAGTATTCCCAGATAAAAGTCCGACTCCCTAACTGCTAGACCAAACTGGCTCAGACCAAACTGAGGTGCCTCAGAGACACAGTTTCCAAGCCTAGTCTAATCCACCTTTTCCAGCATATTTTATGAGAAGGGGGTGGCAGATTAGTGTGTGAACAACTCCTTGAAGCCTCCTCTGATTCTGATTCTTCTTGCTGAGTCTAATCACAGCCATAGAGTTGGAAGTGATCTACAAGATCATCAAGTCCAACTCCTTGCTCAATGCAGGATTCTTTGAAGCAGTATAAATTAACAGCTGTTAAAAAACTGGTGGTACCTCAGGACAAGACAAAATTGTGGGATCTTCTTTAGTTCTTGCAATCACTTCTTGCTACTCCTTGCCAGAGCAAGAGGCAAGAGCCCTTCTGCTGTTCATTTGCATAGTTGTTACTCTCGCAAATACCTGAATTTAGCCAAGCACCTGCCTAGAGATCTAAGGATATGAGAAGGGATATAAATATATTAAATAAATAATAAATAAAAATAATAAATGTGATCCTGAAGGTAAAAGGTAAGTGGGAGCCCTTTTTAAAAAATTGAAGAAAACAAATTAAGTACAAACAAGGTAAGTATATACCAAGAGAAAACCATCCATCTTAGAAAGGTAGCAAACATGTTGACAATATACAAATCCATTAACAAACAATTAAGGAGCAAGACATTTATTTAAAGCCAGGTTGTCATAGGTTTTTGTTTTGGTGATGGTGCATTCAGTGCTCTCAGAGTCCCTAGAAGGCAAAGTGTGGGAGCAGGGATTTGACCTGTGAATTTAAAAATTGGGACAAGAATGAAGCATTGGGTCTCAGTGCTGGGATAACTTTGGACTATTTGAATAAAGGAGACCACTGCTCCCTAAGCCATTCTTGCTCTTTCCTAGAGTCATCACTTTTTGTTGGGCTATAAGCATGTTATTTAACACTAATATCAATATTCTAGACAGCCATTGTTCTTAAATCCTGAAAATACTTATTAATATGGTTTGCACCATAACCCTAGGCATAAAAACTCCACACATATGAAACAGGTGTTAGAAATCACGTCAATCACACTCTTTCAGCCTATACTAGGAAAACAATAAATTGGAAAACTAACCTCACCTGGCTTTCCATAACGTATGGATGTCCAGATACTTAAAGTAAACTTTTATTAACATATTTTGAAACAAGATCATGATACAGGATAACAGATTGCATTTCAGTTCTTATAATCTAAGTAAAATATCTCCTAAGGCCATGTATACTTAAATCCCTGAAGAGCTTGGTTGTAAATTCTGTAATTTTAACAAGGCATAATACTCTGCATATCTATTATACAAACACTCAAATATACATCCTGCTTTCTAACATTCCTGATTTTCCCCCCTCCACATTTGACCAAAAGAACACCTGACAGCTTTGGGTGGGTAAACAGAACTGATCATTAGAGTTACTAACTGAACAAGGCTTAAGTTCACCAAATCCTTGCATAGTGCTATTTGGGTAGCTACTAGTAACTTAAGGAATATTAGATTATGAAAGATAAACAAACCTGGATGCCATCATATTTCCCTTAAATAGAGCAATCAGCCTTCAATATCCTTGACTAATATAAGGAACCACTATGAAAACAGCCTATGGTTATGTTCAATCAACAATTTGTCTCATATGTACACAACCACAGTGGTCACACTTAAAATGTTTCTGCTGTTCCTGGGAAATTTCTACAATGGAGAAGAGATTCTCCCACATCCAAGGACCGATAATTTTAAAAGGTAATGTGAAATATTCCATTCTATTCTGTTCTTTAATTTCTGACATTCCAGTCCTATGCATGATCAAATACGGCACCATATCCATTATTCTTGTGAAGACTTGGCTACTTCATGATTGGGTGGATCAGACTTAACAAGTCACAGAAAATGGCTTACCAGCCCATGCTCTCAACGACCCAATGAACCCATGTGACTAAAGGATTTTTATTGTGTCTCCATAGTGCTGGCTTCTATACTACATTGGGCTTCCCTGCAGGTCTTCAGGCAGCCTCGGAAAGGTGTTTGACAGCTCCATTGTCCATCCCAAGGCTTCTGTATTGAAGTCTTCATGCCTGCGCTTGGAGGACCTCCTTCCCCTCCATGCTCTCGCACAGAAATGGAAATATGACACATTTCCCTAGGACAAGGGCCCAATTCAGGGCACAAGAAGCTGCTTCAGATGTGCTTTCCATGCACTGAACGTTTTATGACTTTTGGCATGGAGTACTGTCCAACCAAGCAGATTTCAGTTAATCATTATGAGGGCTAGGGCTGTATCCAGACATCATAAGAACGTAAGAGGAGCCCTGCTGGATCAGGCCAAAGCCCATTCAGTCCAGCATCCTGTCACACACAGTGGCCTACCAATTGCCCATCAGCATCTCATGGGCATCCTGCTCTTGAATCCCAGCAAATAGCCTTAAAAGCATCCTGTTTGTCCCCGCAGCCTGAAAGATGTACTTATGCATTCTAGTAGCCATTGATACATCTGTCGTCCAGAAATTTGTCTAACCCTTCCTTGAAGCCCTCTAGGCTGGTAGCTGTCACCACCTCTTCCATCAGCAAATTCCATAAACCGATGACCCGCTGGGTGAAGGAATACTTGTCCTTGTCTGATCCGACTCTCCTACCCATCAGCTTAATAGAGTGCCCCCTGTTGTGTGATAGAGAAAATAAGTGTACATGATTTTATATATTCCGCTGTATTTGGATATTCCAGGATAAAGCGCATCAAGACTCTGGAATATCCATGCTTTATTCAGGAATATCTGCATTGAAGTCTTCATGCCTCCACTAGAACCAGGCGGCTCACTCTTTCAATGTCTTCCAAGGTATACTTCTTGACTACGGAGTATATGGACAGGTCATGTCTGGCAACGTAGGATTTTGCCCACATATCCACTCACATACACTCCCTGTGCATATGGAACTAGACAAACTAGAGTCCCTTCCTAGTGCATGCATTCATGTGTAATCAGGCAATGGAAGTCAAAACAAGCAGAAATCCTAGTGCATGAAAAGTATTATGGGATGGGGGAATCATTAAGAACAACTGACATTAAAGCATTTCCAGTGTCTGCTATTATTTCTACCAATTTTAGATCAACTATTTTATGTTTTATTTGGATATAGGGTGGAGGATAAACATAAATGAATAAAGTTAACTGTAGACCTCAAAAGCATATTTTGCTGATTGACATGGAACACGAACAGGTTAAAGAATGTATGAATGTATGATTACATGGGCTAGAAATTTTGGGTACAATATACAGATGGAACAATGGGAAAAATTGTGGACAAAGAATATGAAATTTACAAATTGTACATTATTAAAAGAAAACATTTATAAAATGATGTATAGATGGTACTTAACACCACACAAATTAGGAAAAGTTTATCAAAATGTATCACCCAAATGTTGTAAATGTAAGAAAGAAGAAGGAACGTTCTATCATATGTGGTGGACATGTAAAAACGCAAAGAAATACTGGGCTCAAATCTATAAGAGTATGAAATTAATTTTAAAGAAGCATTTTTTATTTAAACCAGAACTGTTTTTGTTGGGTATAATAGATAACTCTTTGGATGATATTAATGTATTGGTATCATATATGGTGACTGCAGCAAGACTACTATACGCACAAAAATGGAAGGAGAAGGAGATCCCTACAGAATATGAATGGTTAATTAAACTGGTTGGTCTGGCAGAAATGGATAAATTGACAAACTTGTTAAATGATAGAACAATTGATAATTTTGTAGAAGACTGGCACCCTTTTATTAACTATCTACATGAAATACAAGTGTCGACAGAAGGTTTCGACTAAAAATGAAGAAGGCAGTCAGAAGATGACAAGAACGAATAAAGAAGCAAAGAAACAAGCGATATTAAGAAGGGAAGTCGGAGAAACGGGGGAAGTCATACAGAATAACAAAGCAATACACACCAAGAGAAGATACAAGAAATTGTATGACAGATATTGTCTAATTGTTTTTTTTATGTCATATTGCTTTTAAAATCAATAAAATATATATATATATAAAAAGCATATTTTGCCTACAGTGCTAATCCTGTGGGGCAGCTCTGTTCTGTCTGGAAATGGGAAATGATTTATGTACGTCTAATAGACCGGGCTTTTTCAATTGCCCATTTGAGAAAATTTATTCCTTCTGTAGACACACAAAAAAGGGATTCAAACATCTAAACAAACAAACCTACTTCATATTTCACATGCCACTCTTCCTATGTCTTGAAGGCTGGCAAAGCCTTCCTGGCAACAAATTCTTGCCACTGATTGGTCACTCACCTGCCTGGCTTTCCTTTGCCCTGATTGGGCCTGCCAGCACCATTTGTTCCTAAGCTGGGATTGGCTACATATTCCATCTTTGTGCTTATGAAGCTCCTTGTCCAATGTGAATGAAAGAGCCAACCTCAGGAAAGGGTGATCATTTGCAGGCTCAGGGACCACGTAAGACAATGCCTGCCCTTACAGCCTCCAAACATGTCTGATCATAAACTAAAATGCATTCCAAATGATACTGCCACGCTGTTGCCTGATGTTGACAGTGACAGGTCTGTTGAGGGTAGGGAGCAGTCACCAGACATGTCTCAGTAATCTCTAGCGGTCTCAGGTATCCCAGGCCATACCAGACTACCAAGTTTGAGTCAGCCAGACTCAGGTGAGAAGCCAAACAAGTAGCAGAGTCTTTGCAGGAGATGAAACTCTGAAGGCAATTTGCATGGCATGTCAGTTACAGAACAAAGAGGGAATCCAGGGTAGAGGACTATAAATGGACACAAGATGCTGAGCTAGTAGCTGGAAACAAAAGTGTTGTGGTTCTTGTTTCCTCATGCTTCTGTGTTGGTGTGATTCTGCAGTTCCTGAATTCAGGTTTGGTGTTTGATCTTGGCTTCTGAAATTCCTCAGCATGGGCACCTCTTTGTATTTGTTGACTCCTTAGTTCTAACCTGGCATTCTTCTGATTTTGATTCGTCCTAATCCCACTTGTGTTCTTTGGAAGTTGGACACACAAACAGTAGCTGTGTTATCCAGCGGGCGCCTTCATCTCACTGGCAAGCACTCTTTATAGCTGCTCTTTATTAGCTGATCTCTGGGCAAGCAGGCAGTTGCTGACAGACACACTGCTGGTTATTTATAAGAAGTAAAATACAACTAAAGGGTGTAGACATTTTGGTTCAGCAGCCTTCACCCTGCAGAAATATGGTTCTGGTGGTAGCAGATTAATAGGAGCTGATTATTAAGTCTGAATTGGGACAGACCTTCATGATTAACTTTTGGTAATATACCCCTAATAGCTATGCTTATGCTTGTGTTCCAAAATAAAACAATAAAAAAAGAGATGCTATTAGATCTAACACAGGTTCAAAGTTCTGTTCATTTATTTACAAAACATGTTACCATGAGTTGCATTTTTCACATCTTTCCTTTGCATTTCCGAACCTTTTTGGTTTCTGAGCAGTGAGCCCAATCAAATAGGCTTTGAAGGAGGAACAGAAAGAGAAGAAACCAAGGTATCCAGCAGATGACCGTATAGGAATATATCTTCCCTCAGTGAGACATTAGCTTGGGTGGACGGAATTTTAAGGGTTTTTTTTTTCTTCTTCATTCTTTAAAAATTTCCATGGAAAGCAGAAGAAGGGAGTTTTTATTTTGCCATAAATTTTAATTCTGAAATGCAAATTTCCCTCCAGTATTGGCCTTTCACTGTGGAATTTAAACTCACACACTGCAGCCAAGTTCTTCCATCCATCTAGAAGATGGAGACCACTAACATGAAAAGGCAGATCAGACAAGGGGAAGTATTTTTTCACCCAGAGGCTCATCAGTCTATGGAACTTGCTGTCAGAAGAGGTGGCAACAGGAACCAGCTTGGATAGGTTAAACGAATTCAGGGATGACAGAAGTATTAATGGCTACTAGAATGGATGCCTAGGAATCACCTCTGGTTTGAAGAGATGGGCAGGATGTTCCTCAAAGCCATTTAAAGAGAACTGAGAGCAAGTGAAGGTTTTGCCTGTCTTCTGTTTGAGATGCCCAGAAGCAATTGATGCGCCACTATGTGAGACAGGAGCCTGGATTAGATGGGCTGTGGCCTGATCCAGCAGGGCTCCTCTTATGTTCTGGGATCACAACATAGAGAGAAAAATCATTTAAAATTAAACTTGAATACATTGGCCCTGTTATGTAGCTGTTATTGGAATTCTTTCACCATAAAATCTCACCTGGTATCTAACTTTTTTTTAACACAAAGATTTTTCAGTCCTTCTGCAACAGTGTTATTTAATATATACTCAAGGTATCCCTTCAACCGTGTATAAGTGTTATTTCTTCTATACATTTGGTAATTTCACTGTGTTTTCTTGTGTTTTGTCTTTTTTTTAATTTTGTGATTCTATTTGTGTAGCTTTTATCGTGAATTCTTTATTGTTTCTTCTAGGACAACAGTTAATAAATTTTAATAATTATTATAAGGACTGGAAGCAGGTTTCAGCAATATGTTGAATATTGGAGTTTACCCATTTCCATCTACTTGTTGTCCTTAGTAGAAATAGTAGTTTGTAACTTTTCCCTAGAATAATGAATAGCTTTAAATATAGATGAATGCAACAGAATAGCTTCTCACTTCACCTCCTCAGAAGCATTTTCCAACCCAAATTTACCTTAAAAAGCACAGGGAATGATGCTCCTTTCCTGGGATATAAGGTAGCCTGCTCACCATAAAAGAAAGACAAAAGCAACCCTTAAGTCTCCCTTGAAATCCCACATACACTTTACGGGTATGAATTGCAAAGTTGACGGTCATCATTTCAGCTTCAGTGAACCTGACTCTGAAGTTAAGCAAAGCTAAGCTTGCAGTCACTGCCTCAGTTGGATACCAGCTAGTGAGTATGCAGACAAGACTGCAACCTAAGAAAGTTAGAATCATGAGCAGAAACAACACATAGATGGAAAATAACTTTTATTCAAAACATCTGGTAACAAACAATATTTTTCAGAGTCTAGGGCAAGTATCCTTTAAAACTTTATGTACAAGACAGAAAACAAGCCATAAACCAAGCTGGGTTTATTTCACTACAGTTAATTATCAACTCTACTAGATTTATTGCAAGTTTTAGTAAAATAAATACTTTACAAAATATGTATGACTTCAATAGAAATAAAAGTGGTTATGGTATTAACAGTGGTCGACTCAGAGTAATAAAAATGATAATTGCGTATAAATCATATCCTTAATTTTCATTTCTAAATGCAGTCTTCTTGCCTAATTCAGAGACCATCATGTGTCTTTTCAAGATTACCGTATTCCATCCTGAATTAGTTAACTGGAGGGAAAGTTTATAGTATATAAAACTCTAAATATGTATGACTTGCACGCCACTTTGCAGTTGCATGTTTACTTTCTTAGATTTTGATTCAAGGTAAGACATTTGTTAGGTTTTTCTTTCTTTTGGAGCAAAAAGACATAACAGAGCTATCTAAGCCAAGATACGTACAAGTCTTGTATTCATTCCTTCTTTGTCTGCATTACACCTTCCCTTCATGGTGCAATACAGTTAATCCTGGAAGTTTTCAATTAACCGTGATTTCCCGCTGTATTTGAACTAGGAAACAATGGCTATCAAATCACATCAGAATCTCAAATCCTAAGTCTGAAGTCCATTATTTTGAATCCGAAACCAAGAGCTATTTGGACGGGGCAAGACACTATGGTTTACTGGAAACTTCCTCAGCTAACTGTGTCAATTTGAGAAAAGAAGGGAGATATAAAAACAGAATGCATGGACTGAAGTCTGCTAGAATAGCATGACTTATTCAGCAGAAATTTGAATAATCAACCTGAACAGAGATATTTGCAGATGCTGTGCAAGTGTCTTTGCTAGACTGATGGCTATTCACTAATGTTCTTCTGCAATGCCTTGTATTAACAATAATGAAAGCAATGCCAGAAGAAAAAGTCAGAGAACACTTGATTGGTTAATGGCATGTATAAGGCACACCAAGGTAGGCCAATGTGGAGTCCGGCATTTTATTATTATTATTTTTGGTATTTCTTTGAAGATATAGAAAAAAGTGTGTGGCCTTGTTTTTTAAAATATTAAGACTTCAACATTGCTCTGAAAAACTCAGGAAGACTCTCTTGACCTTAAAGCTAGGTGTTGCAGTGCTGCTGAGCTACAGAGGCTACAATCCAGTATATAGAAAATTAGTAGTAAATCCCACGGTGAAAATGGTGAAAGTTACTTCTAAAAAAAAAATGCATAAAAGCCAATCTGAAGCTTTGCATAGCGTAACACCTGACTGTGTCCACCATTTCCAGAACTGTGACACAGTGTTCCCTTCCTCTTTATCGTTAGCGGTTAAATCCTGGCTCTTCTTCCTGAACTAAAGCAAAAGCAATAATTGATCCCCAAATCCTTTTACAAGTTTTCTTTTTTCTGGATAGGTTCAGAAATTGTGCCTCCAATTAGAAGCATCTGGTACACCTTTTCTAGTTCTAGTTCAGTGTAGCACCAGTATAGATGGGAAGCTGCAGCCAGAAGTTATCTTTAAGATTGTAACAGTAACACCAGAGTTCAGCCCTGGTTTCCTTCATATAAAATGCTGCACATAAATGGTGAGTGTTATGGGAGCCATCTCTGCTCGCATTTGAACAGCAGCTGAGGGCAGA
This sequence comes from Aspidoscelis tigris stejnegeri, assembly GCA_023333525.1. Classification (NCBI taxonomy): domain Eukaryota; kingdom Metazoa; phylum Chordata; class Lepidosauria; order Squamata; family Teiidae; genus Aspidoscelis; species Aspidoscelis tigris. The sequence continues at coordinate 27,316,520 of JALMGA010000004.1, read as the reverse complement.
AGGTGATAACACTACCAATGAGGCAATGGGCATGACTCTTCTATACTTGCAGATTGTAAAACACGGCATAGGAAAATTGCACAAGTCACATCAAGAGCACATACAATTAGGTTATTCAGCAAAGCATCTTAGATATTAGATGTACAATCAAAATGACCAACTATAGTCTCACAGTACACCATAGTAACTCTGATGTGATGAAAAATGGTGGCATACCAGGAGCAAACAGTACTGGATAACAACTCCAAAAAGGTTTGCAATTACCACATTTTCTATCTCCTTCATAAAAGCAATTAAACATTTTAAAGAGCATTCTAGGAAGCTATAAAAGAATATATGGTTTTAAACACAGGCACGCCGCCTGACCTGCACATGCATACAGTAAGATCATACTTATAAAAAGAGAGAAGCCTGGTCCCATGATGTTGATTAGTTCCTCTGATTGTTTAAGGCTTTTTAGGAAGTGTTGTGTGGCTTTGTAGTTTGTAGTGCACAGTATAAACGGGGTGTCTGGGAAAATCCAGAAGCCTTCACAGAATAACAGCTACTTAGTGGTCACTGGCAATTATATAAACATTTCTTAGGAAAATCACACATACTGCAGCTATGATAAATCTTTGGGGAATGTTAGGATGAAACAAGGTGCTTTTCCACACTTACTGGTGCAAACCATGTTTGCATTGGATGGAGTGTAGGCAAGACTGGGTGGCCCAAACTGGCCACCTAGTTTGGGACACCAGCTGTTGTTGTCTTTTAAAAAAGGTCTACTGACATTCTATAATGGGTGCTAAACCAGGCCATGGGGGCATGGAAACGCAGCCCATGCTTCCATTTTCTGGTTTAGCAGGGGATCCATTTCAGCAGTACATCAAAGCACACCACCAAAATGGGTCTCTGAGGCCAGACACCTTTGTTGCTGGCCACCAGAAATGCCAGAGGCAGGCTCCAAAGCTCACAGCTGTCTCAGAACAGTCCAAATGCAAATGGTGTTGTTCCATTACAGGTGGGCCCATCCAGCTAGTAGACCACCTCAGGTGATCCAGTCCCACCGGAGCAGAAGATAAGTGTGGAAACACCCAAGACAGTGGTCAATTATTTAAAAACAAAAGCAAAGCAGATTCCATGAGTGTTTCAAAGCTATTCATACCAAATGCAACAGAATGTCTTAAAATCTCAAGAGATGAAAGTCTTGTGTGGGCTGGCTACAAGCAACTGCTATTGACACCACTGCGGCCTTGCTAGTGAACAAAACTTACCACACCCTAAGGCTTCAGATACTATGGGCCCTCGCAGATGTGAAAAGTATGAGAAGAACCTCTTTACTCAATTCACTGAACTGCAGAACTCACTGCCAAAAGAAGTAGTGAGGAAACCAACCTTATTGGTTTTTAATTGGGAATCAATTCACAAAAAGATAAGGCTACAAGTGGCTGCTAACCACAAGGGCTGTGTGCTATTCTGATGACTAAAGGTACTGTGTCTCTGAATACTAGTCATTAGAGAACAACTTAACATTGCTTATGATGCTCTGCAAACCTATGGTTATCCCCCCTATGAGAAACAGGCTGCCGGACTGGATAAGCACCAGCAGACCTAATGTGTTCTGATACCAGAGGTCATATGTGCTGAAGAGTAATGGTTCCCTTAGAATCATGAGCATACTGTTATATAGGGCTAACCTGCCAGAAGACAACCTTGATAGAATCTCAGCAGACTTAAGTTTGTATTTCTATTGCAGTCATACGTTCCAACAAGAAAAGGGGGTGTAGGGTGGAACCCCACAGGATATGCCAGACTGGAAAACTACTCTGATGTTCCATCTCTCCTGGATTCCAGGGATTTGTTTACAGTATAGCCAGACAATTAATGCTGCAGTCCTGTGCCCACTTTTAGGGGAATAAGCTTCATTGTATAGGACTGTGCTACAAGTCACATGCTTGCATGGGATTTTTCTCTAGGCTATTGTTCTTTGCAGCAACAGCAAACTGTAAAACGAGCGTCACACTTGGTAGTGTTTTTTTTTTAATGGCTTTGGAATTTGGCAAAAAGAACTGCTGAAGAGGAAACCACTAATGCATGCTCGTACTCGCAGATCAGAATAATTTTCTTTGGCTTTGCAGCAATTGTTTCTCAGCGTGTTTTATAATAAACATTTAAATATAAGGAGAAATGAAAGGGATGAGAAATATGGGGGTGGGGGGAATATGAAAAAACTCAAGTCACACTGGCCCATTTGTATAATAATACTCTTTCTATGGAGCCAAGCGGGATATTAAAAGGTGAAAGGCAATGATAGGTAAATAAGCAAGCCAAAAGACAATGGCCTGAATTACTCCTGATTTTCAATGTGGGTGGGCATAAACAGGCACTTGTAACTTGTTTTGCAAGGTCCTACTCCACCAAAGTAAGGTTTAAGACAAAACCCTACTGGTAGGAAAGGGGAGAGTGTTTTCCTCAAGTCCTTGAAAATAAATGGAAATTGTTTAAGAGTACACAGCCTCCATTTAATCCAAGGAGCGCCCCACAGGTGTAGCCCCAAGAGGCTTGACTGCCCTCTGTCCCTATGTAAGTATCTCTCCAGTGTAGCCAACCAATCACTAGGTCTTCAAAATCAGTACAGTACATAAGTGTTAAGCTTTAAATTCTAACTTAAAAAAAAATATCCTGGGACCTACATCTGTGCTTTCAAGCCAACTAGAGCTAACGCTTTTACCTGAGTTAGGTCTTAATATGTAGTAGTAACTTCTGTTTAGAGTGTGACCACACATATACGCTTTGCTTACTCTATTTTGGCTTCCATCATTAGCCTCTGCAAGCACAATTTATAGTTAAGAAGCATCAAGCGTGAAAATAAATAAGATCGTTTAAGCGTATACAATAAATACACTTTTAAATGAGAGGATAACTCGGAATATTGCAACTGAAGGTCCTGCATTATTGAACAATTTGGAGATAGCCTGAAGTCCTAACCAAGAACCAAATTTCACTCCTCGCTGTACAACACACAGTGCTGCTACTGCAGCATAGCAGAAAGAGATCAGGTAGAGGAATGTGAATCTTCAGATGCATTAAAACATAAAGAGGAGCAGGTTTCCACCTGGGCTGCAGAGAATGTTGTGCATGGCCTTCTAGCGCTTCAGCTTTAGTTGTCGTGATACTCAAAGCTGCACCTTCTCAAGACTCATAATTATGTACAGTTTTTACCAGTTTACAATCTGACTTGTAATGTCATCCCAGAAGGGAACAAATTTCAGAAGTTCTGTTGCCTTCGTTTTTTTGCATCCATAGCATCCAGGATTGGTTGCCTCTTGGCCGTATATCTTTGACGAAGCTCTTCAATTTCTCGTTCCATCATAGGATCCAAAGCTTTTAACCTCATCTGCAGCTCTTCCAAGCTTAGATTTTTTAGCTGTCGAGAAATAAAAAAGAGGGTTTTTTTAAAAAAAAAACCTGTAAATAACTTTTAACAAGAACAAGGTTCTGGTTATTAAACTCCTCTTATAAAACACCCTGACTCCCAAACAACAACAACAACAAAAACAGAATGCACAGAAGTAACCTAAAATGGCGTATTTTAACCTCATTGTGATTTGCATGGTGGTTGCAAGCATTATTTGGCCTCTTTACTTGGTTCTTTTAGCTGCTCCATTTTATTGATTTTAATACTCAATATCTCCTTTGTTAAATAAAACTGTGCTTTTGGCTATCTATTGTGTATTGCCTAGATTACTGAATTTATGAATGTCGAGATAAATAAATGCATTGGCTCCCTGCAACTGAAAACAGAACAACTAGTGAAGCTTTAAATTATGCTGTAAACCACTACTTTACAGACTACTTAAATGCATGAAATGCTATTATCAGTTACAGATACATACAGATACACAAAGACACAATTTATTAAATGCACGGGTGGGAATGTATAAAACAATGTGGCAACACTATTTTTTATACTCCTCTACCAATTGTGTATTTGTGTGCATGCATGCATATACATATATATTTTGGATAATTCTTCATGCATGTAATACAGTTGACTGTACTCCACAAAAGACTATAAAAATCTTGGAGAAATGGCTGCATTTTTGCTGATCATCATCTACACATTATATCCACAGGGAAAAACAGCTGAAAAACCACTGCCAAAGATGTTTTTGCCAAATCTAACCTCTCTTTAATCTGTTCTTTAGATGACTTAGATTATCTATGGACACGTCAATCTGGCTTTTAAAAATCTCGGGTTACCCTGGATTACTATCTTTGGCAGAAAAAAGAAAGGGAAATCACACTTCCTCAAGGCCTTTCAGCAGTGCTCAATATCATTTGACCATCTCTGGTACTGTTCTCTATCCATCTGCTTCAGCATGTACGCAGAACATCCAGTGTGGTTAAAGATCAAGTGGTGATTTGAGAAAGGGCTGAAGACTAAATTAGATGCAAAGTTGGCAGAGGCATTTAAAGTTAATAAAAGGGTAGAAAAAGCAGCAGTGGGATACAACCTCAAAAATGACAAAATGATCCTTGTTCAAATCCAAGGCAAATCATCCACAGTATTCCAACTCTATGTCCCAACCAGTAATGCCAAAGAAGCTGACCAGTTCTATAAAGCCTTTGTGTGAATCACAAAAATTGTGGCAAGTTCTTAAAGTGATGGGAGTACCAGACTACGTTACTTGACTCTTGGGGAACCTGAAGCAACAATTAGAACAAAACATGGAACAATGGACTAGTTCAAGATTACTGAATAGTAATTATATGAAGAGTACATCAAATGAAATGCCAGGGTGGACGAATTAAGCTGGAATTAACATTACTGGGAGAAATAACAACCAGCTCACATACACAGATGATACTACTCTGATGGCAGAAAGTAAAGAATTAAAGATCATCTTGCTGAGGGGGAAGAAGGGAGTGGCAAAACCTGGCTTGAAGCTCAACATTAAAAAAACCTAAAATCACGACATCCAGTCCCATTACTTCTTGACAAACGAAAGATGGAAAAAATGGAAGCAGTTTCAGATTTTATTTACTTAGGTTCAAAGAGTAATGCAGATGGTGACTGAAACCATGTAATTAAATGATGCTTGCTCCTTGGGAGGAAAGCTATGGCAAACCTGGACAGCATGCTAAAAAGCAGGACATTGCCTTGCTGACTAAGGTCCATATACCCAAACCCATGGTTTTCCCTATAGTAATTTATGGCTGTGAGAGTTGTTGGACCATAAGGCTGAGCACCAAAGAATTGGTGTTTTCAAATTGTGGTGCTAGAGACGACATTTGAGAGTCTCTTGGACTGCAAAGATATCAAATCAGCTGACCAGTCAATACTAAAGGAAATTAACACTGACTGTTAATTTTATTATATATACTTTGGCTACCTAATAAGTAGACACAGCTCACTGGAAAAGACTTTAATGATGGGAAATACTGAAGGCAAAAGAACACATACTTGAAGCTCAAATACTTCAACTACACAGTGAGAAGATAGGACTTATTGGAAAATATGCTGATACTAGGAAAGATGGAAGGCAAAAGGAAGAGGGAATGTCAGGAGATGGACAAATCATGCCTTAGAAGAAATGAGCATAACCTTGGTCAAACTTCGGGCCTGGCATGCTGTGGTCTGTGGGATCACAAAGAGCCAGAAACAATGACTGAAAAACAAGACAGAAGCATTTAAAACTGCCTTTTCCCTGAAGAAAGCCCAAAGAAATTGATTTAGAATGAGGAAAGGGTTAACCTACCATAGCCTTCAAAACAACCATCTGGGGCTGCTAACTGGTAATGTGAGAGAATACTTCATATTGCAGCCTGCCTAATTTTTCATTTGTTTTCTCTTATGCTTCTTTGCAGTCTCTGGATTATTCAATGCTATACAAAAATAACAAGTTGTTTTTAACATATCGTGGAGGCCTCCAAGGAACAGTTCTGACTAAAATCCAGATCATTTACTGGGTCATTGCCACACCTATTCAAGGCAAGTTGCTTTGGATGAGAAAGACCTCCTGAAACAATGGCCTGAATTCAGAAAAAGAAGACTTGTTAAAACCAATTTTTCTATGAAGGGCATTAGCATTTTTTGCAAAAAGAGAACTTGATTAATTGCCCAGGAGTTAACAAAACATTAATAATAATGAGGGCTATTTACAAAGAAAATTGCTAATTTGCATGCCGGCTAACTGCAGTGAAGGATGAAGTTGGATTCTTGCCAGTGAGCCGGGCAGCTGCAGAGAGCAATTCCTCCACCATGCATATTTAGCAGGAAATATTCCAGTTTCAAACCGGAAAAAAAAAACCTCAGGGTTCCTATTTATTAAACTGTCCTAAGGCAATAAGCCTCCACAATCCTGTCAACCCTGTTACTGTCTGCAGCCATATGATTCACAATCTTCTGCTGGTAAGATTTTGCCTATTTCAGACAATACGAAGTATTTAAAACAATCAAGACAAGATCATAGTCCTGTGAGGAAAAACATACTTTTGATTTCGCAGTAAATTTCATGACATTTAAGCACTTATGTGTCTAAAAACAGAAACAAAGGTATGCTATCTGAACCGATCCAATCAGGAGTCAGTTCTGAGCTTGTGTATCTGCTGATAATGTCTGATCTATTTTCATTAGGAAAATAAGTTTAAAGAAAACCCAAACAAATTAAACAAGAGTATTGGCTGCTGTTTAAGCAACACTGGCCTATCCACACTTTCATGGGAGTAGTCCCTAGTATATTGCAGAAACATGTCATCTGTATCATGGCCAACCCCAATGGTCTCCAAGGCAGCTGGAGACATTCCCCAGCCTTACCTACTGTGGATTTCAAGACTGTCTACATTGTTGTGATGCAAGGGGCCTTTAGGTTTGGACCTTCAAGGCTTGAAGTTCTGCTTCTCAGGGATAGCGCACCAGAGAGTTCAATGCAATCTCTCACTACCTGGAAATACTGCATGTGATACTAGTGGTCACCTGTATGGTGTGGCAGGAAGAGCAGGTCATGTGAAAAGAAAATCTCACAGCTATCATGTCATTCCACTGCTGTGGCAAACACTAAAATGAGGAGTATCAATTTACTGTCTAGACAATGTGTGATAATTCTGGGTGTGCTTTATATTGGTAAATCAATAAATTGTGGAACAAATAACTGATGTTTGGAGTGCCCCACTATATCGAACCATGCATTTCAAAAAATAGGAAGTGAAAAGAGAGGGAATGAAGTTGGAGAAAGGAGTCACCACTAACATGTATATTTATTTAAGATATTTTAATACACAGTAAATTATGAACAACTCTATTCCTTCCATCACTACATTAATTTCCCATTCCCTCCTGCCCCCGCAAGAAACTCTCAGGGCAAAGGAACAAGGCAATATCTATCCTCATAATGTAGATAAATCTTACGACAGAAGTCAGATATTTTGGTAGTTAAGATTATTCTTGAGGTATCAGGGCTTTGGGACCTAAAAGTGAGCCTCAGGACAGGAGGGTTACCTGTCCAGAAGCTGGACCCTGTGTCCCATAGCAACATAAGCTGTGTCCAGATATTTTTGGATACTCTGAAATAAAGTACTCCTGGGAAATCTTTACTCTAAAATAGTCATGTTTTATTCTGATTATTTACCTACACCAATCAGTGCTCTGAGAGGCTTTCAGGAGACTTACAGAAAATGATCAAAAGTAACTGTTTCTCTTCCAAATACAGATTGAGAAAGCAATGTAGGAGAGTTAGCACTTCACTCAGATTGGTTTCAGACAAGCTGCCAGTCTCTCCACCAGCAAGCAACTGATCAAAATAGTCAACTAGCTTTGAAAGTGGTGTCAGAAGCCTTACAAATGTTGGGCCAGTCATAATGTTCACTGGTCAGATATCACAGATACTGGCTTGAGCCCCACAAACTTCGGAAAAGAAAGGGTAAAGCTTAATTGGGACCAGATATCCTGTGATTCCTTCCTGTCCACCCAGGAGAGGGAGACCAGGCACTTTGATGCTCTTCCTACCTTGACAGAGTCAAAAGTCAGGATGAAGTCATGAGAACTGTCAGTTCAATTGAGAGATGGAAGCTACCCAAGATCTGGGAACTAAAGCTCTCTCATGCCCAAGAAATACAAAATTCTGTTCTCTGGCGGCCACTCAAATGAAGGGGCCACGCACATACTTCGTATCTAAGTTTGCACAACAGAGACATAAAAGGCTCTGCTATTTTGGTTGGCTTTCCCCTTCTCAGAAAGGGTCACTGCTTTGCCTATTCTTGGGTTGGTGGCACCTTGATAGTCCTTACTTTAACACCCTTCGGGAATGCTAATGGAGTGACTGATTCTGATGCTAATAGACAGGAGTTGTTGAAGACACAACCAGCTTGTTTTGCTACAGAAATGACGAGGAAATGTAACAGAAGAGACAAAACAGAGTTTCACAAGTTAATTAGCCAAGTCATCCCAAACTGTCTCTCAGTAGATTCTTACTGGCAAGGTAACTTTAACAGTAGGCTCCATCAAGCAGTAAGCTTGTGCGAATGGCCAGTCCTTCAGGAGAGAAAGGAATCCAAATAGTGCATGAATAAGATGCATAAATAGACTTCAAAAAAATATATTCAAGCACAAAAAGTGGAAGTATTTACTGCAACATTTGAGCTCATGGCTAAGCCCTCTTACATTGTTCTGTCACTATTAAGTGAAACCTATGAGTAAAAATCTATATAGCCCACAGTTCAGTTTGGGAAGGAAAGGCTAAGGCTATTGATTTGATTATTTTCATCATGATTACTTAGGAAGGATTAAACAGAAACTCTTGTTTCCTGTTGAATAAAAACTCTCTGGCACGGAGTCCTCCATTGCTTCATCAGATAAAAACAATTTCCTGGTGAAGCTACCCTGTAGTCCAAAAATATCCTTTGTCTACAAAATTGAAAACACAGATCATACTTTAATTACGCTGTTACACTAGAAAACAATTCTGGAATGCAAAAGAAAACTTTTGTTTTAGAAAAATATCAACTGAAACAATGAAATTACTGTGCAGAATATCCTAGGGCAAGCAACCCTTTTTTACTACATGACAAGAGCATAGAAGGATTCCTATCTGAAGGGCACAGGAAATAGAAAAACATCTTGAAATAACATTTTTGTAGTTTCCTCTCCCCTAAAGAGAAAGAAACACAAGATTAAACAACAAGTCATAGCAATTGTCACAGACACATGGATCCTTCTTAAATCAAACAGCAACACTGGGTATACTCAGTCACTATTCAAGTTTTTCCGTTAGGTATTTTCAGAGGCCATCATTCAGCAGAGAAGCAACTGACTTAATCTTGCTGTAAATAAATAGTTGTCAAATTACGATTTCCTCATGTTTATATCCTGCCTTACCTTCTAGGAGCGCAGCATGGTTCACACCATAACCACCTTTACAACTGAATAAAACCATGAAATAAACCATCTGCATAAAGCAGTACAGTACAAAATAAACCATCTGCATACAGTACAAAAGAGTGATTCCTAAAACCCAGTGTAAATAGTTAAGCTTATAGCCCTTCATGAAATACTAACGATGTGCAGTTTTTGCTCTGTAGGAATTCCACAAATAGGGTATTCTGTGTAATCACACAAATGGTAATACAAGTCTTGGAGGTAAACGGCTATTTTTAGCAGATTTTATAGGTTTTTGTTGGTATTAAGCACACTGAACTAAGACATATGTACACAGCACCCTAAGGGATTTTAAAATTTTGTTTTAAAATTTTGTATCTTTAAGAATCATGTCAAATTTTTAAGAAAAGTCAAAAAACAAATTTAAATGGAGGCAGCCAACAAAGGCAATCTTAAGACTTTCTGTATTTAATGGAAGCTCCTAGATGAAAAATTGCTATGTTGTATGCTTATTTTTCCCCCACTTCCCCCAGCTGCTTCTAGCCTCTCTTCTCAACTACTGGTTAATCCAGCATCCTTCATTTGACACCTATTACGCACAGAGGAGGAGGGCTTCATGTAGGATAATGAGAAAGGCTGAGGGACAGGTTTGCGAAGGGCATGGTGACTTGCCTGCAGGGTGCGAAAGGTTATGGACATCATGTGGCATCTAGATAAGCTGGCAGACAGTGCTGCAGAGGAGCCAATGGTCATGGTTTATGTTGGCACTAATGATGTTGGGAAGGCTAAGCAGAGATCCTGTCAAACCTGTGTTATGGCTTTCTAGCTGCCTCCACAGAGTTCTGTGGTCTGGGTACCCATGCAGCCTTATAGTCCTTGGTCACAGGGATTTGACAGATGCACATATGCTTCCCACTGTACATGTCTATAAAAGTAACGTAGCCTTGAACTGATCTTAATCCACTCCGAAGATTAGCACAGACTTCAAAGACGCTCGAGCTATTTTGCACAGACTTCGAAGTGACTTCGAAGTGATTTCGAAATGACTTCGGAGCCACTTTGGAGATTGCACCCCCTGTCCCCTAAAACACCTGGGGTGACAGGCAGACCCCTCATGGGTAGATCTGGATTTCCAAATGGGTGCTCCGGTGTTTCCAAGGCAGGGAGGCTAGCACCCATTGCTATCGGGTGCTAGACCACCCATGGAAACACATTGGGTACTTCCCTTAATCCAGATCTACTAGATCTGGATTAAGGGAAGTACCCATTCCCTAGATCCGGATCTTCTTAGATCCGGATTAAAGGAGCGCGGTGGAAAAACACCCTTACTTAATACTTTTAATTCTTATTGTTAACCACCCTCAGACTGAGATGAAGGGAGGTACGTAAATTCATTAAACTGCTAAACAAACAAACAAATGGTGAGGAGTTTTTAGACCCATAGAAGCTCTATCCAACGGAGAGTGGAATGTCTAGCTGATTCCACACTCTGGAAAAGCACTGGGAGATGCAGGACGTACCATCTTAGATCTGTGTCTGTCTATAGCCAGAGGTCTGGGTGGGTAGGACTGCTTTGGGATATACAATATGCTCAACAACAAAGAGCCACTCATTTATCCATACTTTAATAAGGTCGCTCAGTTGTTCTTGAGATGTTTCATCATCAAAGTAAGCATGCTTCTTAACTAGCTTTCCTTGCAGGACAACTTCATAATCAACCACTCTCTCCAGGTGGTATCCTTCAGACCAGGATCCATTTCCTCAATAGGGCATTCCTGCTACTCTTTCACTCTCTGAGGACTTTACATTATTAGTAAGGTTCCAAAGTGTTGCTGCTGCTTTAGCAGTATGTTGTTAGGACATCTCATACTCAGAAGACTTTAAAATACATTCTGCTATATCTTGTAGAACCTATTTACATGTATGTATGTACACACGCACAAAGCTATTTCTGCCTCACTAAATTCTGGGATGTACAATGGATGTAACTAAAGCTGATACTGTGAGCAATCCTATTTCCCTGAATCTTCCAAATGCACTGAGCTATGAACAGAAATATCCCTTGGTCATATCTCATTCCAGAATCCAGTACCTAAGTCAAAGGAAAGTAACTGAGTCTATGGGCTGTAATGCCATTCATCATGATATTAATTTCAGTGTCTGCTCTAGAAGGCAAGATGTTGAATTATTTGAGGCTACTTAGTCGTACTCCAAAAACACGCTTAAGCTGATTTGGGAAAGTCCATCTAAAAGAGAGCACAAATCATCAACCCATGAAATGGCCACAGAATATTTTTCAAGATTTTAGTTAGTTCACTTGTGTCCACTTTTTGTTTAAAACCACAAAAGTAATGATGCACAGAAGCTCCAGTTTCTTTCAACAATAGTTGCAAATAATGGGTGTTCTGACTTCTGATTAGATGCCACATGGGAGAAATTGAAGCCATCCATTAACTTTTCCAAAACAGTTTGTGCTTCATGTTTTAAACAAAACAAGATATTCAATCAGAAGCAAGTTGTATAGGCAGTGTTTTGTTTGTTTCAGCAACAATTTCTTCCTAGCAACTGTTCAAATGACTCTTACATATGCTACAGGCCTTATTAGAGGCCTTTGATTTAAAAAATATGGATTGTTAATACTGTATTTCTGAGTCATCTATTTTACCATCTGCTAGTAATTCCTACAATGTGAAATATCAACGTAACGACTAACAATAATTTTCTATGGCTATTGCAACGGTGGGTTGCCTGTAGCACTTTCTGAGATTTAACTAGAGCATGTTTCATGTTGTTTTGAGCTGTTAATAGATTCAAGTAACAGACACACTTTTCCTTCATTCCAAATCACCACTCTAGTTCATTCCATTGCTGCTTGTAAGAAGGATACAGTATATTTTATAGAGTCAAGTCTATCAAGAAGTCATTTTTATTAAAAGATTTGCTTACCAAAAAAATGCAAAAGGTCAGCCAATTTATTTATCTAAGGTCAAAAACCTTACAGCCAAGCTCAACAGATTTATGGCACCAAAGACATTTCTACAACTGTTTACATGGCAATAGCTGACTGCAGTTGAGGATACAGCAAGACAGACGTTAAAACAAGTGGAGCAATGTCTTTTATAAGACAATATGTTTCTGCAGTTATATCACAAAAGTAGAGTACTAGTAGCTAGTACTGCTCTAATATAGAAATATGTGCAGACATGAAGAAGATGTACATTGCTGTCAGGCTGAATTCAAGTTCACCTATTTGCTCATGCTCTTTATTCATTAATGGACTGGGAATAAAGAATTAACTTTATTTTTCTTTTATCGCATCGAAAGCAAATTGGCAATTCAAAGCATGTCAAGCAGTTTCTTCTGAGCATTGTGTTCTGATTTCAGGAATTTCTCATTATTAACTACTAAAAACAAATGCAGTGTTACAAACACAAGATAGAGGACTATTTCATGAGCAGAGGTGGAAGTCTAAACTGGGTTTAACTGCTACCAGAAATGAAGCTGCAGCTGTGGCAGTAAGAAAAATCCAGTCCTAAAAAGCCCCAATATGATGGAGTGGAAAAAGGGCAAAACAAATCAGGCTTTTCTTTCAATGTCCAAGATGTTGTTGTCTAGCTAGTACTACAATTAATGCTTCCACAAGTAAACCTGAACCTTAAAATATATTATTCACCAAATTAAAAAAGAAAGAAAAGGTTTCAGACTAGGGATCTGCACGAATGGGTTTTTTTTTCATTCATATCAAATCAAACGTAAGAAAATTCTTATTCCTTCTAATTGATCCCCTTCAAATGTGGTAGGATTCTCTTCAATACAAATATACTGGTATGAATTCGTATGAATATCTGATACGAACGCATATGTATCCAATACGTATCCAATACAGATCCAGTAACACATCTGTAAAGACCGCCTCTCCACCCTTACCTATTTCCTATATATATTTATCTTTATTTGGTAGTGTGGTAGCGTTTTGTTTACTTGTAAATCAATCTCTGTTATTTCCTTCCAAGAGGCGCACCTTCCATTTCCTTTTCTCTACTCTTTGGCTTGATAATAATGTTGCCTCCCTTCTGATGCTGCAGCAGACAGCACCCTGCCCCCACTCTGCCAACCTCCAGCAGTGGGTTGGATACAGTTACTGTTTAGAACTCTGGCCCTATTTGGCTCCCTTTATAAACAGAACTCGACGAAGCTTCTTTAAAACAAGAACATGTGTTTATTGAATACAGTTTTAGTTTAAAGTCAGCTTCTTCTCACAGTTAGTTACACGTGGTTACTTTTGCTGTCAAGCAGTTCAGTCTTTCACTTTTACACTAAGTCAAAAGACTCTACCAGTTCAAGAATAAAACTTCAATCAGTTCAGAATTTGTTAGCTTTCCTTTTAAATAACTTCACAAGCTTAACATTCATATACCAAAAGACTCAGGACCCTAACTTTAGCCTCCTCAGCTAAGAGCCCGTTTCTCCCCTTCATTAACCTCCCTGATTAACGACCCCAGGCAGAGAACAGAAATTGTTCCCTCAGGCCCCTTTAAATATGGGCCTGGCTGGCTAGCTTCGCCCTGATTGGCTGAGCTCCGCCTGGATGCAAATTCAACCCCTCCCCTTGGAGTGCTCAACTAGCCCCTCCCTTAGGCTACTTACCCTTGTGAAAATACACTTTGGCGACACTTTTAAGCGTCTGGACTTACCGTGTTCGCCACACTTTGCATTTTAAACTAAAAAACGTACTTTTGGGATTGAGAGGTCCTAGCGGGCATTACAACTCCTTTTACCGCGGAGGAAATAAATAAATAAAAATAAATATTTATTTTTATTTATTTATTTTTTAAAAAACTACTATGCATCAACATCAACAAATTCAGTCAACCAAATCCCCTTGTGCCCCCACAGTTATTCACAAAGTCTCTTTCAGCCTTTACTGCTGCTCTTAGTCTGTTGGTCAGCCTGCTGCGTGAGCGTTTTCAGCTCAGTCCGGCGCTGCTTCTTGATGGTGCTCGATCACCCTTGGCTCCATGTGGGTTGCCTCCTCTGGAGTCTGCTGCCTGTGGTCACCTGCTGGATCATTGGCTGATTCTGGACAGCGTGTCAGCTGCTTCGGGGTATCAGCTGATGATCTTTGAATGGCACACCTTCTTGCAATTCCAAGTTCACCAAGTTTCTTCTGTAAAATTAGTGTCCAGTGCAAAAGCTGATCATTGCTCCTACGACTGAAGATTGCTCTTTGCACTTCAACTCTTGTTAGATATGGAAGCGTATCAGCTTCTCTAGTGCTGCCTGCCAGTGATTTAGCAATTGTTGCCTCTTCGCAGTTAAGTTTGGTTTGCTTTAGTTGGTCTTTTGATGTTCCACTTAGCAATTCTTCGCTTTTTAGTGGTTCAACCAGAATTTCAGCCACTGTCTGCTCAAGAATATACTCTAATTTCTTCACCAATGTTTTCTTCTCCTTGCCTATGGTAACTGTTTCAGTGCTAGTCACTATAGGTCTTTGATGGACAACCTCTGTTGACAGTTTAGGCTTTGGTTGTTTTCCATACACATTAATTTCAAACTGCTCCAAACTTCTTGCACTCTTTTGATCAAGTTGCCTTTTCATGCCCATTTCAGATTCCTTGCCTATGTTTTCAGTAGGTAACGGTCTAACTGAATGCTCTGGGCTCGGGTGACCATCGATTTTCATTTTCACTCCTTTTCTTTCTGAATCAACGTGGCTTTTGGTTACTTTTTCTGGGTATATCTTTTCTTCTTCCACTGTTGTAACCATGCTTGCTTTGAAATCTCCCTTTCCATTTTTCTTATCTTCTATATCATCTGCCTTTACTTTCAACAGTTGAACAGGTTTTGTTTCTTCAGCTTTATCTTTGCTAACTGTATATTCAAATTCGATAAACTTAATTTCTTTTAAGAACCCAACATCATTCGCTGTAGCTTTCTTATGCTGTTCCTGCTCCTCTACTATTTCTCCTATAGATGGCAACTGTTTTTCAGCACCCTGGGGATCTCCCTTTTCATCATCTGCACAGACTTTATCAGTAGCGTCTGCTGGACTACTGACTCCACAAAGGTCACCTTCAGAAAGCACTACTTCGGACTCGATAACCCTGTCACCAAATTTAAGTTCCTTTGAAGTCACGAAGTCATCTTCATAATGATCAGACAAAGTATTACTCTGAATCTTGTTGTTAACTTCTAGGAGAACTTTGGTTACTGCTCCCCTCAATAGTTCAGTGTTATTCTCTTCGCACATCGTGCTGCTTTGAGACAAAAGCCTTTCTTCTGTTGCCACATCTTCCGCATTATTGTCACTGAATAAAGATTCTATATCACCTAGCTGTAGGGCTTGGTTTAAGATACAGTCTTCCTCCAGCAATTGGCTATTTTCAATCATTTGTCTCCCCAGCTCACTTTCCACAAGGTCTTCCACACTAAGATCATCCCTTTTGAATAACTCTTGTAGGGTTGGATCTGTTCTTTGATCCTGCTTAAACTGTTGTCTAGTGGTACCACTGAGATCTACTGCCTCCACAGGCAAGATATTTTGTAGCGCTTCATCATCCGCTGCCTGCAGGCACACTGGTGCTGGTAAGCTCTCATGAACAGGCTCTGCAATAACCTTTTTTATTTCATCTTTCCCTTTTAATTCAATCTCTTTAGCTAAGTTGTTCCCAATCAGCATTGGAGTCGGTATATCATCCATTATGGCAAATTCATGTATCCCTGTCCATTCCCTTATGGTCACTTTCACTCTGGCTATTTGTGCTTCGATAATCGGTCCGCCTAGCCCTCTCAGTTTTATCACAGCTCCCTCTACAACTTCATGAGGTTGTACAAGATTACTTCTTATAATTGAAGCCGATGAACCAGTATCTCTTAGGCAATGAAACTTCTGCCCTCTTATCTCTACTTCCCATAAATATTCAGGATCCGGGGCATTGTGAACACTTATGCACATAACGGGTCTGCATACTGAATCCCAACAACCATCTGGTTCTTCATTTGCCTCAGCCTGGTGGCCATTTTGTTTTCCAATCACCTCGGCCTCAGTTGGGCCGCCATTTTGTTTTTCACTCGCCTTTTTTCCCTCAGCTACGTTGTCATTGCCTATTACAGGGCTTTCTCTGTGTCTTTGTATGTAATAACTGGTATGGACGTCACTTTTCTTATCTCTGCCATCAGCTTTGGGCTTAGTGCACTGGTACTTTAAATGTCCTTTTTGTAAACAGTTATAACATGTTACATCTTTATTGCTCAGTGTTTGACTCTTCTCTTTAGCATACTCATTGTGTCCCTCCTGGCGTGATACTTTTTCTTTATGCAATGAACCCTTTGTCTCCCTTATATAATCACTGTTTCTCTTATACGGTTTATTCATAGTGTTATGTGGGCCCGATTTTAAGAAACAATCCTCCCTGGCCTGCATCATCATATCAGTCCATGCTGCAGCCTCGTCCACTTTTTTAAACTGCTTATCAGGCAATAGCCACTTTATTTGGCTTGGGACAAGCTCATAAAAACGCTCAAGAGCGATGAGTTCTCGTAGTTCTTCAAAACTCTGCACCTTTTCTTCTCTAAGCCATTCCAAAAGGTGTCGCTTAATATTTGATGCCACCTGAGCATAAGTTTCATCTCCTTTCTTTGTGATCGATCTAAAAGCTTTTCTATAATACTCTGCCGTGAGTTTGCACCGCTGCTTGACCAGCTCTTTAAATTTCGGGTAAGATGAAGCATCTTCATCACTCAATTCTGAATAGATTTGTAACAACAGCCCCGATAAACATGGTCTCAGGCAAGCCATATGTTTATCTGCTGGTAATTCCAGCTCTGTACAAGTTCTCTCAAACGCATGGAGGAAAGCTTGTACATCGTCCCCTTGCGAAAACTTTTGAAATCTTTTCATATCAATTTTATCTTGGCTACCTGACATTCTTGGTTGATGGTGTTCCCCTTGGGAGCCCTTTAACCTGGCCATAGCCAATTCATGTTCCCTTTGCTCACGGGCCATCTGCATTTCCTTCTCTCTTTCTCTTTCTCTCTCCTCTCTTGCTAACTGCAATTCAATCTCCTTTTGTTTCATTTCTCTTTCCTCTCTTGCTAACTGCATTTCCATCTCTTTCATCTCTTTCTCATGAGCAAGCCTAATCCTCAATATTTCTGGATTTTCGTGAGCAGCTATCACGGGGTGTTCAACATCTTCCCCATCTCCCAATCCAGGGTTTACCCTTCTAGCTCTGGTTTCCATTTTGCTTTAATATATTCACTTGTTTACTTATAGTTTTACAGCAGATTTGCTACTTTACCCTCTTTGTTTACCTCACAAAATCTGCCTTTTCCTTTGTGTATTGTGTTGTACACAAGTTAGCAGCTTAGATTAGGTGTTTCTACATATACCTTTAAGCTGTTACCTCGAAACACCTATTGTGGCTACTTTTTTTAACAATATAATCAAGTATGGCTTCTACCATCAATGTCCAGTGGTGTTGCTACCAATCACCCAAAGTTGTATACCTCGCAACGACCACCTGCTGCTTTCAAGTCAATATCCCTACCTTACCCTAGGTGTTTTACCTCAGGATATTGACTCTAATTGACTTTAAAAGTCAAAATTCATCAACTTTTACTTCAGAAATTTCTGCACAAACACTGGATTACTCGGATCCCAGCGCTTGCCACCAGTTGTAAAGGCCGCCTCTCCACCCTTACCTATTTCCTATATATATTTATCTTTATTTGGTAGTGTGGTAGCGTTTTGTTTACTTGTAAATCAATCTCTGTTATTTCCTTCCAAGAGGCGCACCTTCCATTTCCTTTTCTCTACTCTTTGGCTTGATAATAATGTTGCCTCCCTTCTGATGCTGCAGCAGACAGCACCCTGCCCCCACTCTGCCAACCTCCAGCAGTGGGTTGGATACAGTTACTGTTTAGAACTCTGGCCCTATTTGGCTCCCTTTATAAACAGAACTCGACGAAGCTTCTTTAAAACAAGAACATGTGTTTATTGAATACAGTTTTAGTTTAAAGTCAGCTTCTTCTCACAGTTAGTTACACGTGGTTACTTTTGCTGTCAAGCAGTTCAGTCTTTCACTTTTACACTAAGTCAAAAGACTCTACCAGTTCAAGAATAAAACTTCAATCAGTTCAGAATTTGTTAGCTTTCCTTTTAAATAACTTCACAAGCTTAACATTCATATACCAAAAGACTCAGGACCCTAACTTTAGCCTCCTCAGCTAAGAGCCCGTTTCTCCCCTTCATTAACCTCCCTGATTAACGACCCCAGGCAGAGAACAGAAATTGTTCCCTCAGGCCCCTTTAAATATGGGCCTGGCTGGCTAGCTTCGCCCTGATTGGCTGAGCTCCGCCTGGATGCAAATTCAACCCCTCCCCTTGGAGTGCTCAACTAGCCCCTCCCTTAGGCTACTTACCCTTGTGAAAATACACTTTGGCGACACTTTTAAGCATCTGGACTTACCGTGTTCGCCACACTTTGCATTTTAAACTAAAAAACGTACTTTTGGGATTGAGAGGTCCTAGCGGGCATTACAACATCTGTTCTGAAAGAGTCAAATCTGTCCTGAATCCACTCTGAATCTGCTCTCAAACCACGTCAAATTCACAATGTTCTGAAGCTTCATACAAATGTTCTCAAACATTTGTATTTGTATGAACGTCAATGTACGAATGTCATAACATTTGATTCGTATATGAATGTGTGATTTCGTACGCATTTGTACGAATAACGAATGTTAAGAATACCCTTGCACATGTCTATTTCAGACCCAAAAAGGAAACTGCCAGAACTCAAGCAATTCAAAATAACAAGACAATGTTTTTGATTTTTCAATTTGGAATACAGTATCTTCTTCGATGCCACAACGGATAATTCTTGAAATCTGAATGAAAATATGCTAGTAAGACAGTGATCCCTCCTGCAGTGCAGTTCTAAGCTTAGGGTGTTCTCAGCTTGCAACAAACACCCTAATGGAACACTCTAAGCCAGTGGTTCTCAACCTGGGGGTCGGGACCCCTTTGGGGGTCAAACTACCCTTTCAGAGGGGTCGCGACGAGTCTTCCATCGCCCTTTCCTCCCACCTCCCAGCTGCTTTGCCCCCATGGTTGGGGGTCTCCACAACATGAGGAACTCCATTAAGGGGTCGCGGCATTTGGAAGGTTGAGAACCACTGCTCTAAGCATCTGGTCTCTTTAAAAGTAAACACTGCCAGTTCCTGCCACTCAGATCTCATTCCTATTCTGGTTCTTCAAAATGCTACTTCATTCCCTACAGATGCCTCTACCTATAATCATCACCATTCTACTTCTCCCAATACTGCCTTAACCGTTTAAGAGGATGCCCTGGCCCCTCTGGACCTTCCTGCTACTTCTACATCCTGGTAAACATCTAAAACAAAATTAGGAACAGGTCCTGATAACTCAAATGCTTTGTATGTTGGTTGTTAGACAGTACTTGTCATGTCCTATACAACTGTTGTCATGCCCTACCACTAAATCGATTTGGGGAGTTCCTCAGAACCCCATCCCTATGGGAAGGAGAACTCAGAGTGACTTCCTCACTGCTGCTTTACAGCAGAACAACTGGAACATCCAAAACACTAAGATCATTGCAAGGACTTTTGTATTTTGTTCCACTCTGAAAAGAACAAAATTGTTCTGTGCAAATCTCTGGTAATTTAAAGGAAGCCCAAGCTCTGTTGCTGTGAAAATATACATCAGAAAGCACTTGTTTCTTCAAGTGAAAGCAAATATTGTTTTGTGTTTAGAGATGCTCAGAACTAAGAGGGTTTTTTTTCCTTTTTGAAAGAAACCTGTAAAGATCTTGTACATCTCTCAACACATACGTAAACAATTACCACCCACCACTGATAATTAAGTTGTGAATTCAACTGTAAATTCAAGTAACGATGTCTGTGTGAACAGGACCACCATGAACAATGGAGATGATCCAAACATTCAGCTCAGGGCCTTTGAATGACTGCCCTTGTCAGCAAACTACTGACAGGTGAAGGTAAAGAAAAACATAAGGAAATTAAATATTAGGGTAATGGAACTAGTACAGGAGTCACTGTAGCTCCTTCACGGAACATCTGTTTTGTATGCAGAGGCTATTCAGATTCTGTCAGTGGCATCACCCCAAAAGAAGGGACCAACAGGCTACTTCTATGATGATTTCAAGAAACCTTCACCTTCACTGACCAATAAGCAGTAAGGGCTTATTACAATGGCTCTGGAAGCTTGACTCCTTGAAGAACTGAATTTATTTTTCACGTATTCATTAGGGATATGCACACACAAAAATCACATTTGTTTCACTACCAAACCGAACAATCAAAAATTAATTTGTGATGTTTTTGCGACTTTTTCCCCATTGAAAAAGCCCTCTTTCACAACCAAAACATGGCAAAATATTTCACTGAACTTTTTTGTATTCGTTAACAGGACGCTTCAAAGTTTTGGATGGTGGAACATCTGGATGTTCGAGAATCTGAAATATTCAAAATATTTTGAAACACACTGTATTATTTCAGGCATCTTATTAGCCTTCATTCCACCTTAGCTTTTGGCTATGTTCAAAGAGAAGCTAAACCATAATTTTCTACGACACTGATACTCTTTTCTCCCTGAGAAAGCAATTGGAAAAAGTTTACTTCTATTTTTACTTGCCACAGTTTATAGGTGAATGCCTTGCACTGAGACCCTTGCCCGTGGAGAGCTGTTTTTCTGCTTCCATACTGAGTGGGGAGCAAAAGGAAAGCTTGGCATCATTTTGGCTTATCAGTTTGCCTATGTAAACTCTGCTGTGCTGAGCTGTTCAGATTAGGCTTACCCAGACTAACTGCCAAGCCAAAGAAATAGCAACCTGGCTACACAAGAGGGTAGAGCATACTAAAACATCCCCAGCCCACAGATGAAGAGGAAAATAAGAGGGCAGATTTGGGAAGGGGGTGCTGAACCAAACTACAGCACTTGCCTGCTAGTTTGTTATGAGCTTAACATTAACTACAGCTTACTGGAGTTAACCCTAATTCACTATTAATGATTCTTGCTTGTCTGAATACATCATAATTAATATTAATGATAGTTCCAAAGAAGACACAAGGGTGGAAGTAGTGAGTAAAGTATTCAGTCTCTTCTACAGAAGTGCATCTAATAAGGAAATGCTCAAGAATTGGTCCTTCAACCAAAATAACATATGGAACTGCTGTAAAATTCTGAACAAACAGTATTATTAGCGCATACTATTAGCATCCTTTCAGTTCATTGTTTTTAAATGCCTATAACAACATTGACATATCTCCATATTGCACAGTGGATTGTAGTTATATTTTCTGTGTAAAAATACAAAGTCAAAAGGGCTGCTTAATTTGAACAAGATGGACCAGGAAACAAGACTGCCCAAGATGGGCCTCAGGTAAAATTTCAGTGTTCTAGTTGTGACCAACAGAAGTTTGTTTCTGAGAGCATGTGGTGCTCACCACCAAAAATGGTTAACAAAAATGGTTACAAATAAACTGCCTTTATCTTAACCAGAAATAACCCAAGCTCTTCTTAAAATGATTTAAATGCACACGAGTATCACTGTTTTACAAAGTCTTGACTAAGTCTACCTCCAGAAGGCAAGAAAAAATTAAGGATCTCCTGCTGGCCTGCCAGACAGCAGGGCAAAACTGTGTGGCAAGCCCACCCAATGCTGATTCCACAATGGCATGACGGGCATCTGTATAGTTCAATTTGCAACAGTCTTACACCCACACATGCTACAAAACGGATTCCAGAAGCAAATACCCAGACAGGCTGGGAACAGCAATATGCCCGGATAATTCACTATTGACTAATTTATTACTGACCATGGGTGAATGAATAGGGAGTGTTTGAAACAGGTATCTGTTTTGCTTTTAATGCACTGAATCCTATCTTCATCTGCTGTGGAACAAAGCACAGTTACCATCACCACCTCAAATCATCTTCCTTCATGAGCTGTTAAATTTTAATCAGGAAGGGGTTACCAGTTCTTTAGGTAAACAGTTCTAACAAATGTTCTTACTGTAAAGAATTTCCCCAATAATATTCAGCTAGAACCTGTTTTATTTCACTTAAGCTTTGTCCTACATCCAGGGTGGACAAAGAATACCTCTTTTTTCCAACAACCTTTCCATTATTTGACTAGTGCTAGCATTTTCCCATCCCTCTGTGTCTTCTTAAGGTAAAACAAATCTAGTTCTTTCAATGAATTTTCAGGGGAGTGGTTTCCAGACTCCTGACCGTATATCTTAACCTGTCTGTGAATCTGCTCCAGTTTAGCTGAGTTGTCAAAACTGATCAGAGTGCTATAGGGAATTATTACTTCCAATATTTTGGAACTATGCCTCAACTGATGCAGCCCAGAGCTGCATTAGCTTTCTGTTTTCTTTTTTGCCATCACATCACACAGCTCATTCAGTTTCAGGTCAATTAAAACCCCACAATCTTTTTTTAACACCACATATAAACAGGACAGGCACAATGTAAGAAAAAAAATAAGAGAATGGATTTAACTTAAGAAGGAAGTTATCAATCAGTTTACAGTAATTCATCACATAATGTGAGGTTTGATCCCTGGCGAATTTTGTTAGAGGAAGTGATCTCAGCAGTGGTTCTCCTAACAGCCGGTTTTCTATTGCCAACAATTACTCCTACTGTGCAGTTTTGCAAAATGCAGTGGTTACACAGAGGATGCTGTATTTTGTAAACAAAACTATGGTCTGCAAAACAACATTATGGAAGGCACAAGTGTATCTCAATCTCAATGTTCTTTTAACAAGAAAAATGAGACATTCATTCTGACCAGAATGCTTGGATTAAAACTGTTTCCCAATAAAAACAAAATATAAGTATTTAATGTTGTGGCACAGTATTTCATTATGTTCCCTAGTATCTGTCTGGACCACCATCTGCACACAAGATTATGTATGGAATTCTAAACCCAGAATTGTAATATGCTTGTTTTTTGTTATATTTGGCTCTGACAGACAATCTAATGAAGTTCTTATTAGTTGATAATTGTCATACTCTCTTTAGAATTCCTTGAAAGGCTGAGATCATATCTGAAAACTGCTGCAAATAATCAACTTTATTTGATTAGTTATTTTAGATTAAATTCCACAGAACCGCTAGTTATCTGGAAGCACGGAACAGTAATAATACTTGTCTAAAACAAGTGAAAGGTAAAAAATGACTCCCCATACCACAATTCATCTGTTTTTCTAAATAAAACCATAAATCAGAAGAATATAAAAATAGAGAGCCGAGTATAACATAAATATCTTCATATCCTAGTGGCATTTTGACAACCTAAATACAGATATGCTCATGAAGCGAACGGCTCTGAAAAAGCTATAAAGGTTTACTGTAAACCTATAAAAATGGACAAGATTATTGGTTAGATTTATGCTTTACTCAGTTGCAGGCAACATACCTCCTATATGCAGCCCAGTATTATATCATGTGCGTCTCCACTATTCTTTCAAATGAATTTTTAAAACATTCTAGAGTAACAGTGACAGAACAGGTTGTTTAACTAGTCAATCTTCAAGAACCCCTCAGACATTAAAATGCTACAAATCATCCGGACATTTTAACAATAGAGAGAGGAAGAAAGAGAAAGAATGATCATGGCAGAGAAGGTATTTAAACATTTTAAATCAGTTTCGCTATTTAGTCTGAGCCTCCCCAATCTGTCTCAGAAGCTGAGCAGAATTTGGCCTGGTTAACACTTGGACAGGAAACCATCAAGAAATATCTAATGCTGTAAGCCAGACTGTGGATCTGAAAAGTATGGAAATAGTTAATTACTTCTAGCTTTCTGCCAAGAAAATCTAGGGATTAAATTCCACTTCCAGGCACATTTACCTTTTTTGCATATGAGTTTCTAAGAAAAGAGGCAGATTACTTCACTGCCCTCTTCATGATTTTCTTTTTCAAAAAGAAAATCCAACAAAACACACACCTTCACCTTCCCAAACAAGTTTTTTTTCCTTCTTATAGGCTATCAGTATCTAGTTTACACTTCTTTTCCTTCAGTAAATAGCCTGCATCTGTTATTTTACCAATAACTCAGTAGGATCACAACCAGCAGATCTCACAACCAGAATAGCAAGCCAAAAGCAAAAATACATTTCTATACTGAGTTACTTTGTACCTCTATATTTAGTTTTTAAGCACCTGTAAAAATGGATGACTCATTTGAAGAGTTCTCATAGAACAACTGTAGAAACCATTTAAGCCTACAGGTTAAAACCATAGCCTTTCCATTATTTCATAGGGAAGGACCATAGTATAAGATTGTTTAGACTTTGCATACTTTACCATCCTAAGTCCTGCCTTAGGATAAAGTCTAGCACAAATCACATCAGAGCACCCCAACTGCTGGGCATGACCTTGGAACTAAGGTTTTTAAACTGAACTGAACTAGGGAGCTAAGACCAAGGACAGATGAAAAGTATAAAAACAGCCAGAGACGGTGGTGAGGACCACTACCGTGGGTAGCTTTAAGAAAGGGTTGGACAAATTCATTAAGGACAGGTGTATCAATGAGTACTAAAATGGAAGCCTAAGAACTTCCTCTGGGTTGGACAGGCAGGCAGGATGGCCACCCAAGGCCATTTTCAGGAAGTCAAGGACAGGGGAAGGTCTGTCTTCTGTCTCAGAATGCCTAGAAGCATTTGTGGATCACATGTGAGACTAGAGAAATCAAGCAGGATTTCTCTTATATTGTTTATTTATTCATCTCTTTCCTGTCCCCTACTAACTGGTCTCAGGAAAGATTAAACAATTTAAAGATATTATACAATACAATTACAAGGGCTGAATAAAGAGGTGAATTTTCACCCTACTGATATATAATGACATGCTTGATGAACCTCTAAGGGGAGGTCTTTCCATGACCTTCCCCACATACTGTCCTAACCTATATTAGAACAGAAGACATTCTACCCATAAAAAGACTTGGATGAGGAAATTACCAATAGACAGAGTAACTGGCATTATACATTCAGGAAGGCACATCAATGGGGAAATTAGTAACAGTCACAACTATTCATAAGGGAGAAAAGCCACAATCCCGTTTCACTTTCAGAAGTTAAGACTGTTTGTCCTTGAAATTAACAATGGAATGTACAGAATACAGAGACAAAAGAAAACTTACCACAATGTATTCTAAGCAACATGGAGAATGTAGAGAACAGGAAAGCAAGAAGTTAAACGGACTACACATAGCAAAGAAGTTACAGGCATGTCAGACCAATTTGAAAAACAGGAAGAGAGTAGGAAAGAGGAAGTAGGTACCTTTCCAACACCAGATTTACACTGGATCAACCTAAGGATTTTTCAAGGGAAGAGATCTGCATAGATGGCACAAGGAAGAGATTAGATCTAAAGTGTTTCCACATGTTGTGCTATTCTTTCCCAGGCTTCCTGTCCAGTTCAGGCTTCTTCTCCCAGGCTTCAGTCTAACCCAGTTTTTGAAGTTCTCAGACAGGAATATTTCAGACACCTAGCTGCAGCACTTCCAGGGGTGCCAGAAAATGACGGTGGGTGCTCAAGCGGAACAGCAGGTCATGTGCTATCCACATATGGCCTACTATTCCAGTCCACTGACAGTAGTCCACTTACAAACTACTTTGCCATGGTCTACCAGTAGAGAGGGAATACAGTTCCACTCATGGACTAAAGTTTTGTCCTGTGCGGCAAAGCATTCCAAGGGGGATGAAATCCCTGTCATCCCACACTGGCATACAGAAAGTCTGGATTTCTCCATGGCCTGGGATAATGGCTTGTACAGAAACGTCCCTAGACTTGTTCTACCTCTGATGGCTTTCAGTCCCTCTGGAGCAGGACAGAATGGTCTCTTTAGAGGGAAAAGGGACTCAGAATTCTGGGAAACTGTGGTCAGGAAGCTCCCTGTCTGTCAGTATGCCAAAATGTCTGTCCAGGTACAATGTCCATTAGAGGACCAGAGATGCCTGAGGGCTAGGTGGAAGCTGTCAGTCAAAAGAAGTGTGGTCCCCTGAGCCAGCTCCTTCAGGGCAACATAGGGGATGCATTTAAAGCCCCAGATCTATCATGCAAAGTCTGGGCAAAGGGGATTTAGCAAGCCAGATCGTGTCCTTGAGCATGGGGTGACCCATACTTAGTGTCCCAATCCTGGGTACCCACACCAGAAGCTCCATGCACTAGGGCTGGAAAGGCCCTACCAGTCATAACAAGGACGCGTGAAGGATAATACCTCCTATTTTCCTAGTCAGAAACAATTGGTGAGCCACTGTGTGAGACAGGATGCTGGATTAGATAGACTATGGACCAATCCAACAGGGTTCCTCTTAAGTTGACAGTGTTGGCCTATCACAGTACAGTGTCCTCTTTGTTTTGTCTGTGAAAGCAGGAAGATGCCTTGGAAATTTGTTTAGAAAGGATCCAAAGACCCACACACTTTGCTGGAAGGCTAGAAACTTCCTTCTTGATGGATGCCTTTGTAATCCAAATTGCCTATATTACACAGTAGGGGCTTGCTGGTGGAAAGGATTGTACTCTCATAAACAGCAAGTAGAATAATTTCCATGCATATACATATGTGATCAAGGATATCTGGCCCTTTGGGGTTGAAGAAAGAAAGGGAAATAATTTGTCCAATTATCCATGCCAATCTGGCCTCTAATCAAAGATTATCTGTTACTGGTTGCTGACTACAGAATTTTTGCACTCTTAGATTTCTACATAAGACACACCTTCCAGGAACATCTTGGAAAAATTTAGAGATCCATCTTCTTTCCAGACGCATCCATTATTGCTAAGTGTGCAACCCACAGCTTATTCACTGACGGAGCATTGCTCACCAGTTTTGAAATTATTATTAGGACTTGAAAACTGATGCAGCCTATTTACAGTTGCTATAGAAACAGAACCACATCTATCTGTGTCTGTGAAAATAAAGCAGGAAGAGGTGAATCCCTTAGAAACAGGCACAACAGTTCAGTGACATGAAGAATGGCAGTTGAATCAAGGTGTGCTTAGGTTTTTGCATGGAAGGCTTGGTTAAAAAACAAATCATGGACTACAGAGTTCACAGCAGATGTATCTATTATAAGCTAGGAATACTACGCACGTGAGGATGCATCTGTTTTTGTTGAAGTACACACACACTTTGAGCATGTAGAAAACTGAAGCAGGAACAGCCTTCAAGCACATTCTTGTTCTACAGTTCTATTTCTTATTTAATCATTCCAAAAGTAGAATTCTGGCACAGCTCAGACAGTCCGAGGTGGGATGGCATAATGGAGAAGCTTGCAACATTCATGAATCTTATAATTGTGGCTAGGTCCTACACAAACTCAAAATAAGCAAATTCCTTCCTCACCAGTCACCCCTATTATGAGTGATAGCCGAGGAACAGTCATTTAACTAGTGTCACTAGAGATGAGAAAAAGAAAACAAATCAAATAAAAAATGTATAATATGAAGAACACAAACAAAGAACACTATGAGAACAGGGCCTCTGGCAGAATACTACCACCCCTCATTGAAAGCCATTGTAAACAAAATAGCTTACGCTGCCCTGGTTCTCAGTCCACCATGGTAAATCTTGTTTCCCATAAATTCACAAAGTATCCACTTCCAAGAATCCAATCTTCACTAATGTAAGTTTTTTCACTCTACAACCTTTCTACATTTATGCATATACATTTAGCTTAAGACAGCCAATCAAACAGCCCCAAGCTAGAACCTAGATGCCCCTGGGTTTAAATCTCTGCTCTATAGAGAAAGCTCACTGGGCAGCTCACAACCTCTTAGGCTAACTTCTGCTGCTGCCAGTCCAAAGTCCAGATGAGAAAGAAAGAAAGAGGGTTTCCATCATCAGATTCCTATGACAACCAGCTAAAGAACACAAATCACATCACCATGTCCAGACATCTTGCATCAGCAAGTGGAATAGAAGCAGACCTCATAATCAAATGGGGCTGGTGCACAGGGTTGCACATTCTCCTTAGTACTGGGAAGGTAAAATTAAAACTCAGGCTGCTTCCGCACTTGGCCTTATTCTGGGATATATCTCAGGATAGGGGTCTCTTGTCCACGTGCTAATACAGGCTGTGGCAAGTCTCACTAGGACCTGCTGTAGTCTGCAATAACGTGCAGATAAGAGACCATGATCCTGAGATATATTCCAGAATAAGGTCAAGTGTGGAAAGGGCCTCATAGTCCAGAATCTAGAACTACTGCAGAATGCAGCAACTCAGCAGACAACAGGAATTTCTGTTTGCGTGATTTCAATATTTCAGTGTTTTCTTATTAAGCATTTCTGTTTCAAAGAAGATAAGAAGAAGAATTGGCTTTTCTACCCACTTTTCTCACCCTTAAGAGGACTCAAAGTGGCTGACAAAGCTTTCTGTTCTTCTCCTCACAACGAACACCCATTGAGGTAGATGGGGCTGTGAGAGCTCAGCAGAGAGCTGTGACTAGCTCCAGATCACCCAGCTGGCTTTGTGGAGGAGTGCAGAATCCAGCTAGCTGAGTGCAAGATATGAGCCCAGCACTCTAAGCGCAAGGCCAAACTGTCTCACAGAATGGCTCATTTAGCCTTTAATCTTTTCTGGGGCATTAAAGGTCTATTCCTTGCTCAGTGTGAATTAGACTTTAAGCAACGACTTGTTCAAATAGAACCTTCACATTATAGTATAGTATAGTATAGTATAGTATAGTATAGTATAGTATAGTATAGTATAGTATAGTATAGTATAGTATAGTATAGTATAGTATAGTATAGTATAGTATAGTATAGTATAGTATAGTATAGTATAGTATAGTATAGTATAGTATAGTATAGTATAACGGGTGATAACAATGGAAGAATCAACCTTTCTACAAACTTGCAGCCTTTTCACACTTAGCTTCCACAGGACAGTATTCCACGGAAATTAAGTATAGGGACAGTGCCCAGCATTCGTACTGTGAACACCGACCCTGGCCCTTTTTGCATGTGGAACAAAGACCCCATTAGGAACTTGATAGGTGTGAAACTGGTATGGATCAGTTATGTATCTTCCGCACGCACAACCCCTTAAGGACCCCATTCTGAATGCGTTGTCCACACCAGCACCATCAAAATCTGAATCTAATGGGGTCTTCAGGCCCTTAAATCTGGATTAACGCAAGACCCCTTTAATGGTGTCTTCAATCCAGTCTGCATATATACCAGGGTAATGGGGTGCTGGGTAGGCCTAGAGGCTGCCATTTGCAGCAGGGCAGCTATGGCTCTGCCTTTCAACACACATGCTACGTAGGTTCACACATACATCGTAGTGGTCTATGCAGCTGAGCACAAGCTTCGTAGTGGCTATGTAGGCAACTGTGAAGCCGTGTCTCTCTGCCACACCCACTGTAACCAGAAGTGACCCCTGATTAATGGCTACAAGGACCAATTGTGCTGTGCCACTGGAGTACCTTCCTGCTCGGGCCTAATCAGAGCTTTGGGATGGGTGCTACGGCGTCCACATGGCAGTCCTGTTTAGCACCCATTGCCATCGGGCGCTAGACAGCCCCTGCAGATGCATGGGGCCCTCACCTTGATGTGGAACTTCAAGGACTGAATTCTACAAGGGCCAAATACCAAAATCCGAATCATCTTAATCCAGATTAAGAGAGGTACGTGCAAAAAGCCCCCCTGTCTCAAACCAACCTGGAACTTACCCTGCAGCAAGGCAAGTGCAAACATGTCATCTGTTAGTGTCTGCCTCACTACAGCAACAGCCGTGCCATTCCTACAGCAATCAGGTGATGCGGAACGTGGCTGCGAAGCTGCAGCTCTGCTGTCCAGCCTTTGCATGCTCCTAGTATACCTGTGGAGCAGTCTTTACTGCTCCACAGCTCCCGAACGTGAAAATGGCTGCATTTGTTGGCAGCTGCTCCACGACAGAAACAGCTCTGTGATGTGTGGATTAGGGACGGGCATGAATAGTTTTATGGAAGGTTTGATTTGTGTCGAATTGAACGCAAGAAAATCCATAGTCATTTGAACAGATCTCCTTAGAATGTGGTAGGAATCAAATTTGCTATCTTCAAACTGAATTTGATCCAAACGCCCACTACAAATTGCATACGAATCTACTACGTATTCCCTACAAATCCTCTACATATGCGATACTTATCCCCTATGTATCCACTCTGCATACATCAAATCTGCTCTGAATCCACTTTGAACCTGCTCTCAGCCCACTCTGAACCCACTCTGGGTCCTCTGCAGATGTGACTGGTGCAGCTGCTTTCCCACGTTCCCAGGTTCACAAACGTAATGAAGCTTCATATGAATGTTACAAAACCTTTTATTTGAATTCGAATGTCCAAATTCAATCTGTACGAATTTTGAATGTTACAAATATTTGTGCACATCCCTACTGTAGTGTGGATGCTTCATACTGGAGTGTCCCCCGGCTGCCCCTAAGGGCCAAGCATGAAAAAAACCTACCTTATCTATTCTGAACCAATACTCAATATATTTTAACACTGCCATTGCTATAGCAAGATACATATAAGTTGAAGGCATTCGAAACACAAAAAGGAATTGTTAA
This sequence comes from Aspidoscelis tigris stejnegeri, assembly GCA_023333525.1. NCBI lineage: Eukaryota > Metazoa > Chordata > Lepidosauria > Squamata > Teiidae > Aspidoscelis > Aspidoscelis tigris. Next base: position 27,285,550 of record JALMGA010000004.1, on the reverse strand, counting down.
AATTGCTGCTAGTAGCATGGTTTTCTTACAGTTCCCTCCAGCTGAATTAACCAGCAAGTGACTTAGGAAGTTATGAGGAAATCCAAATGAAGTGATTTTTCTAAGTTGCCCCACTACCGCATTGTATAATAAATGTAAACACAGAATGATATCATTCATCTCTGCTGCTCACCTTTCCAATGACCTTTAAGAATATACCCTGCAGCTGGATTTAGGAGGGAAAAACAAAGCATGCAAGTTATGCAGGCAGGATAATGTTACATCCCTACCTACCAGCCAAACACCTTTAATGCATTAATCTCTCTTGAAATAAAATAAATATTAGTCAGGTATGCCAAAGATGGAAGTAACATGCTGCCAGGGCAATTAAAATAGAAGCTCTGTACAGAAGCATTTTAAAACTCTTTAAAGCTACTTATAAATATTTTAAAGCACCGAATCAAAGCTATCACCAGAGTTTGAAAAAGCTTCTTCCTTTGGACTATGATTCTCATAACATTATGGCCACTTGCTAAGGATCATAGGAGCTATGGTCAAAAAAGGCAATTTTCCCAAAATCCTTCTGTCATTGCCAGGGCAATCAAAACCTAGTGCTTGCCTGAACATCTTGAAACAAATAGTGAAAGTATAACAAAATGAACTGCATCTGTACAGTACAATAGATAATCTATGAAAATAGGATTAGCTATCTAAGTGATTACTTACGCAATGATATCTGACAACTCTTATTTAAACAGCCTCAACTGATGCAAATGGATCAGTCAGGATGTTATAAATCAAATACTTTCTAAAACTGAGACCCATCATCTAGACACAGACCGGTTACCATAAAATCCATTCTAGTGTAGCTAGAAGAAAAAACTAAGGCATTTTCTGTACTTACCGTGGTTTGATCCAGATCAGCGGTTCTGGAAGAACATTGATCTGGATCATGTGGAGGCAGGGGCCAGATCACTGCCATTTACACTGATGGTGCTGATTCAGCTCACATGAGCATCACAACTGCAACAGCTAAGGATGAAAGTTCCTAGCCTTGGGGCTGGGGGGGGGGGGTATTTTTCAGTGGTGCACCATAAACTGTCCTCTGTAGTTCCTGATTCTGAAAGCATGCAAAAAGTAGCTGAACAATTCTTAAATCTTTGATTAGGATGTGAATATTAACAATGAGCTGTTACATCTGTGAGTCAAGGGGAGATGTGCAATCATCATCATCATAACGCTATATTTATTTATTTATTTATTTATTTATTTATTTATTTAATTTATATCCTGCCCCATACCCGAAAGTCTCTATAAGTAAATGCAAATGAGAGACAGGGAAAGAGGGAGGGGAAAGTAAGATATAGCTGTCAAAAGAATCTGGAGAAGAAATAGGAGACATTTTAAATTTATTTTAAAATTACATTTAGCAAATTTTGCTTTGGGGAGCTGAGGGTGTTTGCAGGGAACTGAAGGAAAGAAGGATAAATACAGCGGTAATTATCTGCCGAGAGTGCTATGGAAGAAAGTAATTAAATCAAGATAGCTGGGGAAATTTCAGCATTTAGATATTATTTCATACTCTAGTTTGAGGCAATTGGTCATTAGAAATTTCTGGATGTCCATGATTTCCTAGGAAGCCTGGTTAAGCAGGAGTTAAAACGTCTTCAGGATGGCAACCAGGTCTATTCTGCATGTTAAACATTTTTCTTTCAGCATGCTAATGCAGATTATTTTCAGACACTAGTTGGTTCCTGTAGTCCTACTGATAAATTTGGAAGTGAAGTACTCAGAAATTCCACTTCTTCAGTAAGTATGAATGTATGGTTGTGATTCAGGGGAAGAGCTAGCGCATTATCTCCCTGCAGATCCAAGGGAGAGATTCTTGTCTGCACAGTAGTCTAGACTTTTATCAAGACAAAACCATACAGGATTATTATTGAGAGGGGACGAGAATGGGAACAAACAATAGACAAAAAAGCTCCAACCAGTCATTAGGAAATTTTGGCAGCCAATGGATCTCAGCTATCCATGCAAATTGCCAGACACAGGTGAAATAACTACACACAAGGGGAGGGGTTGTCAGCCATGTAACTCCGGAAGCAGAAAACTTCTACTTGGCAGCTAAGGAACTTTGGCAGCCAGCATATCCCAGTCACTTACTCATACTGTCTGATAGCAGTGCTGGAAACAGTTGGGGAGAAGGAGCCACACACGAGAAGGGGAAGCTATATCAATTCAATGGAACACTAAGTTTCATTTCACAGCTAAAGGATTTTAGCAGCAAGACTATCCAGACTTCTCGTGAATGTTATCAGATAAAGATACTGGAATCAGCAGGTGGAAGGAAACATGAAGAGCTCCACTCGGCAGCTAAAGGACTTTAGTGGTCAGAATGACCAAACTACTTCTTCCACCCCCAACCAAGGCTTGTATTCCTCTGCCAGACATCAGAAGTGCCACGAGACTCTATCACAGCCTGAACTCCATGGCTGAAGGTTAACTGCTACAGATGAGAGCACTGCTTGGATTCCTCACCATGTAACAGAAGAAGAAGAGCGTTCCCAGACAATTTAATAGTCTGAACGCCATTTCCCAACAGAAAAGAATAGAAGAATTTCTTTTACTTTTGGAAAATTCTGAACAAAGTAAGAAAATGGTTCCTGGGGCCAAACAGGTTCCCGGAATATCCTGCGTTTGACCTCTGATTCTGCCTTCTAGTGCCAAACTGAGAATTCCCAATCCACCAATATTGGGTCAGTGGAGTAAACCAATGTATATCAATGGTATGTGTCAGGGGGTGGTGGTGAGCTCAAGGATCTCAGCTAACCATCCACATCCTGAGATAGATTCTGAGAACAATTAGCGGACGGAAAAGTTCCACTTGGCCACTACGTGACTTTGGTGGACAGCATATATGGCCCACTTATGCACACGGGTGGGAAAATGTGCTTGGAACAACTAGTAAGAGAATGGGAGACCAAGAAGATCCAGACAATGAACTGCATATAAGCAAATTTAATTTCTTGTGCCAATGGAAGATAATTTTGCTGATCACATTGAAGTAAGCTCATGTTGTGTACAGCCACATTATATAAAGGATTGTAATGTGAAATATACAGGGCTTCTGAAAACTGTTTAGAAACAACATCTGGTACAACATTTCTTACAGAACTAGCATCATGTTACACTAGCCCCATACTGCATTTAAAGCTCAACAGTAGCACATTCTGTTTTATATGCAGAAAATGGCAGGTTCAATCTCTTGCTTATCTAGATAGATATGAGAAAGGACGCTGTCCGAAATCCTAAAAAGTTCTTGACAATCACTGCATTCAGTGAAAGATAAAAGGATGCCTTTCTTTGGCTCTATAAAGCAGCTTCTTATGTTCCTGACTGTTACATGAGATGCCTTTTTTCCTAGGCCTAATTCAATGTGCTGGCTTCAGTCTCTAAAATTCAAATGGCTCTGGTCTACATTCTCTGAAGGATCACCTCTTCTAGCATCCTGCACAAACATTATGACCAGACTCTGGGGGTCATGGTCTGGCTCACCATTAGGATGCTGGATGCTAGAAAGAGGGTCACATATCTTAACAGCATCTTCCTCAAGCATGTATCACATCATCAGTGCCCATCTTCAAAAAAAGAAAAAATATAAATGTAAGCTTTTTAAACTCAGCAGATCCCAGAAGTTTCAATTACTAACAGTTAATCTCTATTGCCATTAATCTGTCTGTCAAGGTAAAGATTTTTTTAAAGGATTCATTTGACAGCACTAAAGAGCTAGATAGAAGCTGACTCCCTACCCAAATTCTATAAAAATAATGTTGCGACCTTTGAACAGCATGAAATCCTTTCAGCAAAACATGCTAATTTTTGTTTTCAAATTATAAACATCAATGTGATTAACGTTGCCAGGAAAATCTATGGTAGTACTGAACATATCATCTTGGATTAGAAACGAGCACAGTCTCTTTAAAACATGCCGTAACAAGCAGTCACGCTTACACAATCCAAAATTAACAAAATTGATTTCATGCAGCATAATCATAAGAGCATTAATCATATCAAATATTTCCTCAAAAGTCTGGCAAAAGACTGACAGGGATCTCTCTTCCCCAGCTATAAACAAGTAATCAGAAGTTGGTAAACACAACCAGCTTGATTTGTAGGCAGAAAGGAACAAGGCAGGCATGTTTGAGTGGGCATGCACAGGCATCCGAGTGCATTTTGTGTGCTTTAGTTATCCATGCCCCTTTAATACTACATAGAGGCTTTCCAAATTTAATACAACTCTACAGTAGAATCCCACTCTAACGTCTCCACCACACAGCATTAATCAGAAGATCTGAAGCCATGTTCTGCAGTGAGTGATGCTAGTCATTATTTTCTTCACGTGAGCAACTGGAGTAGCCAAATGCATGCACACACACAGTTGGACAGGGTGAAGTTCTCCAGGGAAAAGAAATGTCTCTCCTCTCTTTCCTGTTTTCCGTTATTAGTATATTTGGTCACAGATTATCAAGTTGCACATAATGCTAGTTGAAGTACGTATGTGTTTTCAGACAAACAACCGCCCCCCAACTGTACATTAATGCAAAAATTGTCAGAAGAAAAGCCAGGAAAAGAAAATCACTTCAAACCAACATTAGTAAAAATGCCAAAAAAAAAAAAAACAAGGAAAAAATCATGATTGCAGCATTGCTTGGAAAAAAATGTTCAGAGTTCACACAGCTGTAGCAACACAATACGTCTTGTGGTTGGAAAAGTTTCTAAATCTCTGGACAGGTTTCTGGGCAGAAGTTTTCAGCTAATCTTCTATTTTGATCGTGTATTCTGAAATCACAACTGCTACATCACTATCTTAAAGAGCTGTGCTGATCACAAAACATAGCCTTTAAAGGTCAGTAGTACATGCAGTTACAAACATTTGGGTCAAGATAATGTTGCTAAAATTAAAAAATAAATTAAGTACCATTATACTTTAAGGAAATAAAGCAAAGCTTCATGAGATTTTTGACTGATATTGCATATCCCTGCAATTAAAGCAGAAATAGACAACCAGCAGCTCTCCAGATGTGATCAAACTTAAGTTCCCACCAGGTCACCTACCAATGCCAATGATGAAAAATTGTGGGGGGGGAAAGAGACATCCCCTGATTTCAGCTGAGAAGCTCAAAGAACTGGCCTCAGGTGACAATAAATCCCCTAATAAGATCTGTAAATTGAAACTGCACGTGTTCCTTTATTTTACAGGCACCTAGCCTACTGTGAAGTGAAATATCAGATATATTGAAAAAATAAGGAGCAAGATAATAATAAAAAAGTATTAGATAAGTGTCTTCAAAGAAATAAACAATCAAATGAATAAATGTTTGCCAGGAACAGTGACGCTTCCAAAGTTCACAAGCGCTGCCATATCCTGAGCCCCCTTCAGACTAGAAAATGGCTTTATGCTACTCTGAGGGAGTCCTATTTTTGATGGTGCATGTTTTTCAGCAGGATCATTGTTTCCAGCCAGTGACGTCACCGAATGGGACAACTCCTTAACATCCATTTTATACTCTATACTGCTGGGCAGAAGCCAACAACAATGGAGGCTGCAGTTATGACTCCGAACCTTCAGCTAAGATTCAGGTCTGGAATTGCAACATGAGCAATCGGTTTTGCTATTGGGATGTGTGACTAAACTGAACCTCTATCCAGAAAAATTGGAAGTTCTGTTGATTGCTGATCCATCCACAGAGGTGAACAATATTCAGCAAGCCATATGGGACGGTCAAAAGTCCTCTAGAAGGCTAAGTTCACAGTTTGGATGTAATCCTCATGACTGGAGATTCAAACGGCCGCTGGGTCTCTGAGTATTTTTTATGAACTTCCTTACCTGGATGGCAAAAGCCTGGCCACAGCTATTCCTCTTCTAATAGGCTATTGTTTGGATGACTGTACTGTAATGTGTTTGTTAATTCATTCGCTGTGGATTTCAAAAGACTACATGGCTTACAGAAGAGAACAACAAGGATAGCAATAAAACAAAAGACTGTATAATCACAATTGGTAACGGTCACCCTACTAAACATTAGCACAAAGCACAGGTGCTGTTCAAAAAGAAGGGAGGGATTTGTAAAGATTCCCAGATCACATTCTTGTTCCTTATAAGGAAGGATATCAGAACCTTTTTGAGATCCAGGAGTAGAATTCAGCCAAAGTAACTCAGTCTTGGAAGGATGGATTTTCAGCTTATTTCTGATCCTCACCAGACCCTACAGAAATAACAACTGGCAAAAGATAGAGGTGCTAACATTTTCAACACATCACACTAGCGGTTTCTCAACTGCACAGGCTCCTAGACCATTTCTAGTCCCAATTTAAAGTTCTGATTCTTTGAATATCTAAATTAATGCCTTGATCAGTATTTGCAACCTAAGATGAGCTACAAAAGCCTGCTCTCTATATACCCAACAAATGAAATGAAGTATGTAGCCACAAGGAAAAGAACTTTTATCAGTGGTGGACTCCAAGAGAGACCTGGCTGGCGTTAAGAACATAAGAAATGCCCCACTGGATTGATCTCATGGCCCACTTAGTGTAGCCATCTGTTCACACAGTGACTAGCCAGCTGTGAAAGAAAGCCCACAAGCAGGACATGAGCATGCAGCCTGGTGTACATGCCCTCTCCCAACAGCCAGGTTTTCAGAGACATACCACCCCCTACTGTCCTCAGAGCAAACTGCCAGTGATAGTTTGATTCCAAAAATTCCAAGCAAGCGGCCAACATCTCATGAAGGCAAATTTCAAACACACACACACATACACACACACTTTCCTCTGTTCTGATTTATCCAGGAATTACCCTCATCGGGTATTTGTTTTATATTATTTTGAAAACGAAGAAAAAATTTCCTTATCCACTTTGTCCACACCATGTATAATTTTATACATTTCTCTCATGTCTCCTCTCACTCCTCTTCTTTCTAAATTAAAAAGCCCTAGATGTTGCAACCTTTACTCATAGGGAAGCTGCTCTAGTCCCTAGATAATCTTAGTCAACATTCTCTGAACTTTTCTCCAAAAATATCTTTTTTTTATTATACAAAATGTGTTATCACCTTTTTACAGCAGATGCACCTTGTAAGCGCTGACATTTTCATAGAATCGTCTACCAGTACCCCAAGACTTCTTCCCTGTTCAGTCTCTGATCCCATTAATATATATAAGTAAATAAGACTTTAGGATCCAAAGTGCATCACTTTGCACTTCTTCACATTGAACCCCATCTGCCATTTTGATGCCCGGCCCCCAGCGTACAGTCTTCACATTCTGGTTTAGTTTGGTTTAGGTGCTATTCATTAATGCATTTTAAGCCAAATACAGAGCCTAATAGTGGGACTTTTAAAATATGTTTGATTGTTTTAATTTTTCTGAATCAGACATGTGGCCCATCTAACCCAGAACCGTCTTTTCACAGTGACAACCAGCTGCATATAGGAGCCAATTGTCAAGGCATAAGTGCACACCTTGCCCTGTTCAAAGGTCTCACAGCACTGGCCTTCATGGGCATACTGCCTCCTATGTACAGTATGTCCTGCAAAGTCACTGAACCATGACAGTCACATCTCCTTTCTAGATTAAAAAAAAATTCACCTGTTCTCATAAGATAGTCTCACTAGACCCTATACCATTTTAATTGGCTTCCTTCAATTTTTTTCCAATTCTGCCTTTTTCCTTTTTTTGATGTGAGAACTAAAACTTCTGTATTGTATTTTAACTTAAGAGTTTGTATTTTTGTAAGCTAGCTAGAGATCCTAAGTTACAGAAACACATTAAACTAAGAAAGAAAAAATTAAAATTAAAAAGGTTCTTTGAACCATTTAGAATCAAAATTGCTCATTTGTCTTTTGCTCACAAAAATGGCAGATGGAATGAATCTCTTGTTTCAGATTTCTGTACATTTTGAGTGAAGCTATAGCTAAGCCTGCACACTAAGCAGAAAGGCTGTTTTAATTTCGGTGAACCTTTCTATTGCATGTTAATGCATGAGAGACTTCAGCACACTTGTGTCTTCTTCTTCTTCTTCTTCTTCTTCCTCTTCTTCTTCTTCTTCTTCTTCTACAGGACATGCCAGGAATAACCGTGGTTAAAATAAAAAGCCAGAATCCATGGCAAACACAAAGATCTACATATCATATGTGAAATGTATATAAAGTACAATGCCATTCTGTTTCAGTGGTGAAAAAACTATGACACCTATTTCTACAACAAACAAAAAAGTTAAGATTAATTAGACAAGGAGACAAATACAGGGGTGAAGAAGTGTAACATCAAACTGCTTGGACTGGCAAAGGAAAACTCACAAATCAGTAAAATTGGACTAGCTGAACTGAATCGCCACAGCTAGCACACAGGTGGGGAACCTGTAGCCTTACAGACATTGCTGTAGTATACTGGCTACCACCTGTTACAACTGATGAGGCTGGTGCATTCTAAAAATAAAGTATTTAATTAAAATAGTATGATTTCTTGCATTATCTAAAACTTGCAGACTTTAAGAGTAAAGAACTATCCAGCCTTAAGAGTAACACTGGATGTGAAATGCTGGAAGTCCTATTAAGCTGGCCAGACACCTTTTCAGGAAACAATGACCAGAAAGAGCAAGAGTTAATAAATCCCAGGTGGCGATCTTAAGGGCAACAGAGAAGCAGACCAAAAGTGGCAACCAGCCAAGGCAAAACACTAAAGAAACAGCAAGTTAAACAGATAATGACAAAACATAAAGTTCAAAATTAATTCACTGTATTCATATCCATGTATCTATGCATAACTCCTAAGTCAGTGGAAACTGTATTAGTTCCTAAAATGACACTCCATATCTCGTTCTCTTCACATTGTCACTCAGATGACAAAACTAAAATTAAATTAATCAAATGTAGTGATATTAATGTAATGAACTAAAACCTCAGAGTCTGTCGTTCACTTAGGATGTTGCCAGTTAGGGAGATTAAGGAAATATCAAGCATAGGATGAGAGTAGATCTCTATACACTGGTACTATATTTATTATTCATTCAGGTATAAGGCTGAAAACATGTAAGGTCTCCTTAAATTTAGGAAGAGATACATCATCATCATTTTTACAGGTATGTCTGTAAAAAATCTGTGAGCAATTTAATTGAAAAGCCATGGACAGCAACTTTAAGCAATCCTTGACCATGCAAAATGTATTATAAATAGTTCCATGTGCAATGTTCATTTGGAAGCTCACTAGAGACGAATAATGACCTTGTGTTTTGTTCTCATTTACTCTGAATTAGCCAAACCTTCTGTTTCCAATACACCTGGTATGGTTTAATTACAGCAAACAAAACATCATTTAAACAAAAGGTGACCTTGAACATAATCTATCACAACGCCAGTTAGCTTTAAAAGTTCGCAGTTTTTAACAAACTGCCAAGACATGCAAGAGCAATTTTCCATATGCATTCATACATTTTTTAAAACAACAGATTTACCACATTTAAGAAACATCTGTATGCATTTTCTGAAACAGCAAGAGATTCTTTATTGTTAATGTAAATCCTTAGACTTAAATACCCTTATAAAAACACATCTTACTTGTAAATATTAGGTTTATACAAAATATGATTTAAAATACTGTAGTGTGATTGTTAACCCTGGTGACCGTTTACATAGCTTCAGGGTTCACCCTCCCCAAAAGATCAGTCATGATATACTAGAATCCATGTTCTGAAAAATTCTATCCTGTGTGGAGGCATTAAAACCTAAAGGAAGTAACTGACGGGTCAATGTGCAAACAATAACATAAACAATTCTTCAGGCCTATGCAAAACTAATTTTTTTTAAAAAGTACAACAGGTCCCCTACTAAAAGCTTTGGATATGGAACCTAAACACTGAAAAATGCAACAGGATTAGAGAAGCAAAGGAAAGCTCATGCAATGTTATGGCAATACAATTGCATTGCTTAAAGGTAAATTTGCGCTGAACAATGATGCGGACTTCTGTAACTGCTACCTCACTTAGTACTGTTTACACTTGCAGAATTACCTGAACGTATTCTGGAAGGCAACAGAAAGCTGTTTATGTGCTTTCCAGTCTTGGTAAACAGCAGACGTTTTTGATAGCGGGAAACCATGATTTACTTCTTTGTCTTCCACAAGCTGCACGCATTTCCAGTACACAACTGGACAGCCAAAGAATGGCCCTCCAGATGTTGCTGAACTAGAACTCCTTTCTTTCAATTGGCCAGACTGCGCTGGGGTTCATGAGAGTTTTAGTTCATCAACATGTGCCCATGCAGCCCGTTTCAAAGAGCAGCTTAAACAGTGACTATCTGAACATATATATATATATATAAAGTCATTTTGTAATAAGTAAATATGACCATGTACGTGCAGGGTTATCAGCATACTCCGGATATTGATAGACTAGAACTTCCACCATCACTGGCCGCTAGTCATGCTGATTAGGGTTCATGAGCATTGCTGTTTCTCACCTGAAAATAACAAAAACACCTTGGCTCCATTGGCTTGACTGTGTGACGGCTCTGTGCTCTGCTCATACCAGATTCCATTGGTATTTGCAGATATGACCGCATGTGAAACAAAGGTAAACTTGTGTCCTGCTGAAGGGCTTCCTTGTGCAACTGGATCAGATGGGCCATGGGTCCAATACAACAGGTCATTCCTTATGTTCTTACATTAAAGGGCTTGATCTACTGCAATTTACAGACCGAGTAACAGTTCTGGTCAGGTACTGACCCAGACTATGCATCTCTCTCTGAGAACATATAGTAAAGGCAAGCATTCCTCAAAAGCAACTTACATAACAGACTAAAGATTCTCTTTGTCCTACTGTCCTCTCACACTATCAGGTATCATATCTAACAAGCGGCGCCCCAGGAACTGGTAGCAGACGTTTCAGCTAAGAATAAAGGCTCATTCACTTGCATTCTGATGTTAGGATCCCACCACAATCCTGTAGTAAAGAACCAGCAAGAAGATGAAAGTTCCTCTCATTTCTTCCTCCAGATGCTTTCTACCTACCCCAGCCAACATAAATGGTTCAGGAAGCCCACGCATACAAATCAAAGGTCCAACCAGAATGGTGCTAGCAGTGGTGCTATTCTAAGTGGTCTTAGCAGTGGTGCTATTCTAAGAATCATAATTATGAGGGATGGGGGGAGCTCTCTAAAGGATGCAATTGTTCCACCAAAATTTATTATAGGACTGAATAAACATGTTACAGTGTATCATGTATTCAACTTGCACATTCTTTTCCCAATGGCTGCACATCACTCGCCTGACTGCAAGAACTTCAAACTACAAATGTTTATGTCCTTAAAACACTACAAGACTTACTGCACAGGGATCATCACAAAACAGTATCATAAAAATAAAAAGGAATCTGTCATTTGCTCTTGGAAAATTTACAAGCAGTGCATAATGAAGCAGGCCAGTCTTCGTTATCTATCCCAAACCTCAGCAGATGGAAGGCTTATTAAGCCTGATGGCTAATCTAATCTTCATGAACTCATTTCATCTTTTAAAACATGTATACCTAAGTGTGTATGCATATATTAGACGCAAATATACATGCATATATATCTCATACCTATGCTATGCAAGCCATCATTACTACTGTAGGAAGAAGATAAACTGTCTAATGGGTTTATTTCTTTCATTGCACTGAAATAAAAATACATACGACTGGCCTGTACAAACAATATGAAAACTCCAAATGTAATTGTTCACAGCACCTTAAGTATGTGGTCTTCATTACTGATGCATGGGAATCATTGCTGCTGGCACAGACCAATTGGTTGATTCTTCCTTGAAGCACTACTTTGAGCTGCAAAGTCTAAAATTCAAACTAAATTATGAGAGACAGTTTCAAGGCAGCACACAAATCTGGTTATTCCAAACACTAACACCATCTGCCAATCTCAAACAGTTTCCAGGAGCAGCTAAAGGGGGTCTTCCTGTCCTTCAAACTACTGAGATTGTAGCTGTTTTCATGTTGTTGTGCTCTCAGGATTACAGTTAGCTAATGCAGCAGACCCAATTCATTAGCATAATAAACACCTAAACAACCAACGGAGTGTTTCTGTGGGAAATCTTCAACTGATCATCAAACCACGTGGTATCCAACTTATGACCACTGCTGACAGTGCAATCAGAACTGTAAAACCATATGAGTAGGACAGCTGTCCCACAATACTCATGGTTTTAAAAAAAGTTCTGTACATTTGCAAAAGTAAAAAACGGTGAAAACTCATATATTTATGAGCCACCATTTTCCAACTGTTTTTCCAGATCTAAGGTGTTGAAAGAGTGGTTGCTTCTGGGCCCCTTGCTGTTCATGAGATTCTCTAGCTGTGATAATACGGCAGAACATAACCCTCACGGATAATGAAGGGATACTGTTTAACTTGAATTATCACACTAATAACATTTCTCTAGAAATTTAACACACTAACAATGCCAATTGGGTGGGAAGGAAGGAAGGAAGGAAGGAAGGAAGGAAGGAAGGAAGGAAGGAAGGAAGGAAGGAAGGAAGGAAGGAAGGAAGGAAGGAAGGAAGGAAGGAAGGAAGGAAGGAAGGAAGGAAGGAAGGAAGGGTTACTGTACAAGCTAACTGCTGTTCTGAAAACCAAAAAGAAATATATAGAAATTCGAAAGACAAAGACAGGTCAGCAAAAATGTATAGAGATTGGTTGCCCAGAACTGAAAAAAATACATCATGAAGGCTAAAGCACAGCACCAGCCAAGTTCGATGAGAGATACTTTAAAAAGTTTCTTGTGAAAAAAATAACAAATTTGTCTGTCATCCTTGCAAAGGGACCATGCTAATCTTCTCTGTACTGCTCCAATTTTAGTATACAGTGGTACCTTGACATACGAGTTTAATTCGTTCCGTAACCTTGCTCTTATGTCAAATCGCTCGTATCTCAAAGCAATTTTCCCATTAATCCATTCCAGCTCCCAAAACACCACCTCAGTTGTTTTTGTTATGTACTGTACTGTATTTACATACTCGTATCTCAAATCTTGCTCTCATCTCAAAGCAAAATATCACTCACTCGGCAGCTTGTATCTCAAAACACTTGTATGTCAGGGCACTTGTATGTTGAGGTACCACTGTATGTGCTATTATCACACTGGGTTGTGGGGTGACTTTACTACAAAGCCCCACATTTCAGTTCAGCCAAGGCTTACACTGCCCCAGCCTGGCCTCTATTTTTCAAAGTTAAAGCCCTATGGGAAACTGGAAGCTATGTCCTATAAGAAAACATTGAGAGATCTAAATATTCAGCTTTGAAAATAGGGGCTAGGGAAGTAGAATGTCCTATCCTTTACCATTCCAAAATGTTGATATGGACTTAAGTTACAAGACAGATTCCAGCTGAATAGCAGGAAAAAATATCTCAGTAAAATGATACTGATTGTGCAGAAAGACACTGGCTTCCACCTCAGTAGATGTGTACAAAGGTCAGACAGTCATCTGTTGGAGTTGGCTTTGATTTCTATTCCTGTACAAAGCAGGGGATTAAACTTAATGGTCCCTTCCAACTCTGTTTTTAAGAGATCAGACATAGTCTTATCTTTCACATTTCCTGCCTTAAGAATTTGAAAAAATGAGAAAAGTGATATACAAATGCTATCTGTCAACACATCACTTTTGCTGCTTCTATAACTGGCCTTCTTGAGCTTTTTGCTGAATTCAAAAGCCTGCATCTAGGACCACACCACCGATGCTAGTATTCCTCAGAAATTCAGGAAAGCTACAAAACTTGCAGCAAGAGACTATGAAGCAGGTTCAAAGACACAGCAACAGGACAGGGGGGAGGGGGTAAATTATCTTCCAAAAAGCAACTTTAAATAGGAACAGTTTCCAACTTCCCATAAATAACATTTTAAGGAATTCTAAATCAGAATTCATTGGTAGATCTGACCCTGTAAACACTTTAGTTGTTTCAATAGAAAAAAGAAATTGCTCTGAACAGATTATTAATTCTGTCCCACTTCCTAGGTTTTTACTTGTGTTATTTAGTTTTGTGCCTATTTAGGTTCTGTAGAAATAATGTAAAAAATCTGCTGTTATGTCCTGAAGATGATATGTTCCTGTTTTTGAGCAGCCTACTACACTATTATTCCTCCAAGACAATAAAAGTCCGTACATATTTTATTACACTGTAAGAAAATGGATTCTTTATAAAATATTAATTAGTGAATGTGTTTTGTTTATGAATATTGTGAATCTACCTAGTCTATTTCCTCTTTTATATTCTGATAAAGGAAATGATACAACTTTTATCAAGCTGGTACTCAGAGGGAAAACCAAAAGCTCCCAAATCGTAATGCTGCATGTGAGTGAAAGAGAAACACAGAAAAAGCACAAGAGATCAAAATCCAAAAGACCTAGATTAGTGTGCCAAAGTATTAGATTTGTAGGCCAAAGGGGATTCTCTCATGCTACAAGACAAAATGTTTCTGGAAATAAGAATTGTTTCCAGAGTTTGGAATTTTGGTTTTGGTAATTATATGGAGTCTATTCAAGGTTTAAAACTTTCCCCACGACACTTACTTAGACTTCGTCATCCCTAAAAACATTCTATAGATTCCATTTTATCTTTTGCTTATGCATATGTAAGAAGTTATTAATAATATAATACACGTTTTGAACTAAAGAAAAGATACTGAACTACAAAACATTTATTCTATATATCTGCTGCCAAGGATAAAATCTCCAATGCAAGTCAATTTATGGATTTAATAAAAGATGAAGATACAAAGATGTTAATAGGCACACAACAGGAGACTCATGTGTCGATTCTCTATAACTTTGGACATGCTAGCAGTTTACAACATAAATCATCTAGAAGTTAATACTCAATGTCAGCAAGGCCCCTCTGTTCGTTAAAAAAAAGACTTAGCCTTTGTTTTACAGAAAACAATTTCTAACAGTAAAACAATATATAAACAGAAAAACTTCTCTGCTGAAAATAAAACTGGAGGGCGTACCAGCAACAAAATCTGAATCATTCTCCTTTACACAAAAAGATGTTGAATGTTAAATACGAAGGCAGTTTCCCCCCCCCCAAAAAAATATGAAACACCTATTCCTCTTCAGCTATGACAAACTGATTTTAAGGAACGAATGTGCAAAAGATCACTTACGTAAAAGACTTACATATGAAGAAGAAAAAAAAGGAAGGCTGTTGACATTTTAATTAATGTTGCAAATTCTCTTTGACTAGCTTCCTGTTCCAAACAGTAATCAGCTGGACAGGTTTGAAAGCTATATTTTGGCACGTAGGTAGACAACAACGGTGGTAGACAATTACCTGTCTCGGAACAGAGTATACTAGACTAGTGGAGAAGTTCATGAAAATTCCAAAGTCACAAACTTAAGACTTTAAATGAAGTGGCACAAAAATTAGTATGGCATTATGAAAGCTGTGCTTCAGTCAAAGCATTTAATAACTTAAAAAATATTTTAACTTACAGAGGACTGAAAAACAGTTTTTAGCTAATTGCTGATTACATGATTACTTGATTAAAAACCCAAAAATCTCTTCCTAGTGTAACTTCTAAGAACCGGAGCAAAAAGAGCAGTTATTTGAAATCTAGGCAACCTACCCCATAGCTCAATGTAACAATCTAACTAGAATAAACACAGATTCCATTTCCCCCCTTCCTCTCATGTTTCGTTAGTCCTCTTGCACCAGGCACACTGAAAGCGGTACATAAACCTATCCTGTAATTTTTAACAAATACATTTTTTTAAAAAACAACTGAATTTGAGAAATGTTCTAAAAAGGAATCATACTACGGTTCTTATCTCAAGCACTAGAGAACAAACTCCACTCCGAAAAAGATGAACAATATTAAATGATTTTCTTAATCACTGCAGCTTCCAGAAATAATTGACAATGTTTTGCCCTATCAGCATCCCAACTCTAGTAATCCTGCCAACACATTATGTTTTCATTACAAATCGACTCCCATCTACAAATCTGCACAAGTAAATGTTTTATTGGCCCAGAGCCTTTGCTCTATTTTAAATGCTTAATAAGGTAAAAGTTTAATGCCATGTGTTGCTCAAGAAGATCATGAACCAATATTGCTTTACTCCTTGTGGATCCAGTTGTAACTGGGCCAGTCTACCACCTGGCTCCAAACTGCAATGCCATGTGAATGCCCTGAGGTGATCTGCAATCAGTCCAGGAACTATGGTCTCCTGTAGACTTTACAGTATCGAGTGGAAACAGAAGCAAAACAGTATTTAAAAAGGGCAGGGGGAGAGACAGAGAGCAAGTAAATATGCTGAAACAGTGACTAAATAATGCATTCTGATTATTTTGCTAAGCAACTGCACTGAGCAAAAAAAAAAATACCGGCAAAAGTGATACTGGATAAAAATGATCCTCCTAGCAGGTTCCACTTAGAAGCCTCCCTCTTTGCTCTTACTAAGTCCTACTACATCATTCTCATTTTTCTTCTGCTGGAAAGAGAAGAAAACCCCAGTAATGTTGGTGGGAACAGTCTGTGCCCAGCCTCAGTGAAATCATGGACAAAGATAAGATCTTCTGAAGAAAATCTTGTTTCCAATTATTTTTAATTATTCCCATAGTTACATAAATGACCCACACTCACACTTGAAAGTGAGTAATTGTCTATAAAAATAAAAAATCCAGGCTCTTCAACAATTCATAAATTAATTTTATCCCATCTTTTGCTGTTTTTTAGATGCTCAGATGTCTCATGTAGCAGTAAACCACCATCATCTTTCTCATGTAAGAGCAAAGTAAATATTTTCTCCAGTTTCTCAGTTAATACCAAATGTATAGAGACTTCAAACCAGATTCAACAAATGTTTGCCATTAAACGCCTCAGGCAAAAAACTCCCAAATTCTAAGTGTCTTTAACAAGTTCTATAGGTTTGAGTTCTGTAGCAACACCACCTATACTGGCATCACAGGGACCTCCCATGTATCAGCAGCTCTGTATCAAGAGTCTTTCTTGAAATAAAATAGATCCTTTACTCAGCCTGATAAAACTTCTTGAAAATTGTGAAGAGCAAGATGTCTTCCTAAACACAGAAAGATACAGGTAAAAAGCAAGCACACCCCCATTCTCCTTGTGGCCACTCATCTTAGGGTATATGGCTAAAGACATTTCCTATCACTTCTACAAAGACAAAGGTAGTATTGACCTCTAAGTTTTTTGTGTACAGAAACTTTCTAATTCCTTCCACTAGCCCGCTCCCCAATCAGCAATAGCAGCAATTAGCAAAGGAAACAAATCTACAAATACTATGGAACCAAATATATAAAATATATGGCAGTAACATATGGAACTGACACTACTAGAATAGGCAACCACTATATCTAAATACTTTCTGACGTAAGAACATAAGAGAAGCCCTATTGGATCAGGCCACTTCCCATCCAGTCCAGCATCCTGTCCCACATAGTGGCCAACCAATTCCTTATGGGCATCTCAAGCAGAAGACAAGGTAAAACTTTCACCTGCTCTCGAATCCCAGAAAATGGCCTTTAGAGGCATCCTGGCTGTCCCCTGAGCCAGGAGGATATACCTAGGCATCCATTCTAGTAGCCATTGATACACCTGTCCTCCATGAATTTGTCTAGCTCTTTCTTAAAGCTATCTAGGCTGGTTGCTGTTATCACCTCTTCTGCCAAAGCCTAGCTCCAGCACCATTAAAAAGCTATGACAGCAATTAAGGGAATGCTTCTTCCAGTCTTTGGATAACTTTTTGGAAGAGCAGCATTTCTTACCCCAAAAGCTTGTGAGCACCACCAATGCCCTGGTCTGAACTGAACACCGGTTAAGATATTCTAATTTGGTTTACTTCTTTTTTTTAATATAAATCAACTATATTAAAATGATAGTTATCCAGGAAGTTTTTGTTTTATTTATTGTTGAATACAGGATTTTTATCAATTAAGGCACCAAAAACAAACCCCAAACCCAGGAGAAATCAACTACTCTACTACCTCATGGCACTCAGGGATTACAGAAGAGTACACAGGGATACAGGGACATTCAGGGTATCAGCAACTGGTCTCAAAATTTAAGTTTCAAGAGTTAACATACCAAGCACTAAGGACAGCCAACAGAATCTGAATATATACTTCTAAAACCTTATATAATCCTGTTTTCTTGTTAATCCCATGATTGTTATTTTGGATCAAGTAGGATAGGGAACTTGCACAGTTTGACTTAAGATCAGTTATATACACACAATAAAACCCTTTTCATATTTCTTAATGCGCTGGTTATCATTAGGTACTGCACTCTGAAAAACAGCATGAATCTACTTTATCTGCATATTGTACCAGCAACTTCTCTGTGACTAATCTGCAATTATCCCCACTCTTGATCTTTTAAAAATCTTGCTTAACACTTCTACATAAATAAAAGTTTATAGAATTTTATTGTAATTATTATTCAACTGCTGCTGGTATCAGTCTCAGAAGCCTTTCATTCAGGTACTGGTGTTTAAAAGCCGTGATAACAGAAAATCTCACCAGCAGCACAAGAAAAAGAGTCTACTGCACTTATGTCCTTCTCGTTGCCTCCTATAACATCTGGCTGACCACAGACAGATCTTTGGTCTCCTACAACAGAGCTTTTCTCCTGTTCCAGAGGTACAGTTATAAGGTGGCTATAAAGTTTTAGTCATTTGCTGACATTCAGGAGACAGAACTATTTCTAATACCAACAAGACTACATGTGACATTAAAATGCATACTCCTTTTGATTCTCCTATAGGCTCTAGAAGGGTTGGTGATCTACTGGTAATTTAAGGATCCAATAAACAACAGTTAGCCCATACTAAATCTGAGCCTCCTAATGATCCCATGGAGCTCTTTGCATCAATATGAAACAATAGTTTACACACTCCTAGAACTACCTACTGCGCTACATACAGTACACTTTCTTCAGCATTCAGGATATATATCACAATGGGATACAACGGACATGCAGCAATGATGTTTGTTTGTTTAAAATATCTATATACCATTCCCCACTGAAACAGAATCTCAAAGAGATTTACAAAGAATAAAAACAGCTGAACATAAGCAGCCTCACTTGTACACATTTCAGTTAAAGCACTATACTACTTTTATATAAAAACTGAGAATCTTATTATGGTCAGATAGTTGTCCATGTGTAACATAGGAAGGGCAAATTAAATGGTTGAAGAATAAATCAAATTACTATGAGACTGTTTAAGAAGCAGCAATACTACACCCATTTTAAGATGGTTATATGCATACAGCAACCTAAAAGAGCATCCAACACAGATGCCACGGAATTAGACTTTCAGTAGCAGCAAGTGTTCTTTCCTCTTTTTCAGCAAAATTAACTATTGTAAGGCAGGTTGAAAAGTCCATTTTTCTTAAGGACAAAACCTAAATGAGAGGGATATGGGAAGCTATGATAGGGTGCTTGTAAGAGGGAGTAGAAATTGATGGAGACAGACAGTACAGAGAAGGAAAGGAAAGCTGAAAAATTCCATCTTTTCCTTTTATAGAAGAACAGAACATTTTGAAATGCTTGTTATGACTGTTCATCTCATCAGGAACTCAATTTACTACGTTGCCAACCTAGCTTTCATCAAGAAAACACCCAATGTGTTTTGAGTTCCAATCTCACACACATGAATATGTCTGCAACCATTACACAACATGGTCAAGAACGTACCCCAAGAACACCAAAGTCAAAAGTTTATAGTCAAGAAGTCAAATAATATTATAAACCCAGATTTTGCTCATTTTTATCAGAATTATAGGCATTCTGAAAGCCCTAAACAAAGAAGCTGGTATTTGTTCCCATTCTACTATTATTTAAATTTAAAAGCCCAGAGAGAGATGCAGGATAATCTGAGAAGAACACTAAAGCACAGCCTATAAAAATGTATACCACAAAAAAGAAAGTGTAATCCTTTATCTGCAACAGAATTCCGCCAGTCTGAGAAAGAAAACGTATTTTCACTAGTTGTAAAAACTCTGGGGTGAGGGAATAAAAACAGGTCTGTTGCAGACCACGAACCACAGTTTTACAACTGAAACCAAAAACAGGATTTCTTGTTTGAAATTTAACTTTACCTCTAGGATTTCATTGGGCTGGCCTAATGTAATCAGGTCGTCCCATGAGCCACACAGGCAAGCACAGTGATGACATTTGCTCACCCCGGACAAAGTTTGACAAATCCCTCACCTAACAAATAATACAAGATACAGTACAAAATTTTACCTCAAAAATTTCTATTCACTGAGGATGTGTACACATGAATTTGTTACAGAGTTTGCAAGCCCATCAAAGATGTCTATGTTTGCAAAATTTAACACCTTGCAATCCCCCAACCCACAATGAAGAAGAGAAAAATGTGAGGAGCAAGAGATGAAAGGTAAAACTCACCTACCTCCATCACCTTCCTCAGCCTATAAGTGATTTGCAACCTTGCTATACCCTTGTCTAGCAACAGACAATTTGGCCGCAGTAACTTGCATTCTGGCAACCATTCACCAGGCTACTGCAGAGAGGCATATGTGCGGTTGCCCATCAAAACATTTGAAACGAGCAGGTGATTCATAACAGGACCGCAAGATTAGCCATTTGAATATACTGCACTTGTTATACAGCAGCAACATTGGCTTCAAACCCATCTCCAGGTTTTATTTCTGGTTTAAAATGTCAGGTAAAAACACTAAGAGACTTGATAAGGGTGGCTTTCTCCCATATGTACCTCCTCAAGCTTTAAGATCTTCTTCAGGGATCCTATCCCAAAACAACTAGTTTAACGCTGTTTTTATTCTTTAAAATTCTCATGTAATTGCTATATAAATTTAGTTACTAATTAAAAGCAAGAAAAATTAAACAAGTTAGCCTATGCAGTGCTAGCTACTTAGTCCATCAGAGTTGAGAGGCAGTTCAGACATACATCAACTGATCTTAGGCTCCTTTAGATGGCCACTGAGTGTGAGCCTATTTATAGTGCTACTCAAGCTGAAATGCTCGCAAGATGTAGTACAGGAGGTCTCCACCCTGTGGCTGAAAGGTTGGCAAGGTGGAGTACATGAAGCCTTCAGGTCACCATTATGGCAGCCAATAATTTGGGTGTCTGAATATAGTTGGCCAGAAGAAACTCCAGCAAGCAGTCTCCAGTTGTACAACTGTGCTGGGATTGCTGGCTTAGTGAGGCATAGCACAGGTAAACACCCAGGTAGGAGCCATGGAGGAAAGGTACTCATGGCTTCCCAGCAACAAGCCACTTGGCCTGCAAGACCCTAATTAGAAACAGTGTCTTACATCCTAGCCCTCTTTCCTGGCAGATCACAAGCCAACACACTCAGGGCCAGCACACAAACAGTCACATAACCAAAACAGAGGCACAAACTAAGAACGTATGCCAACAAAATAAATACTTTCAAGAAGCAAAAGTGGCCTTAAAAAAAAGAGAGACACTGTTAAAGCCATGAAAAGCATCATAGAGCGCATGATTTATTTTGTTCTAAAAATAGATGTGTACTCATCAATCCAGATCAGTTGTGGCTAACGTGTTGCCCTCCTGAATTGGCAAGACTATAAAGCCCATCATCCGTGACCACTGGCCATTCTAACTGGAGCTAAACTCACAACTTGAAAAGCCACTTAGCTGGAGACTTTATCATTAATATATACTTTTATTCAGTCTAAGAAGTCTGGTAAAGGCATTTGCCCCGACAATGCATATAAATCATAAATGTAAAAGTCACCATGTAACAAAACTGCCCAAAAGGCAGCCATAGCTTGCCTAGTAAACCCACCTAAAAGACCCAGAGTGCTTACACAAATTTATAGAAGCAGCATACATCTCATGTTCCAGTGCATGAGATGAGAAAAGAACAGGGATCTTTTTAATGTCTCTTTTTTTTTTGTCTACTCATAGTGCAAATTAATATGGCAACTCCCTCATGGATCTACACAGCCTATGAAAACTTAAACCACCATTCTGTTTTTGCTGCCTGTTGTTTCCATAGCAACAGTTCTCTAAATCACAGAAAGCAGGTCAGGTTTTAAAACTACCTACATTCCCCCACTAGTTTTACACTAACCAACCTGTTTAAGATCATCAGAGGACTGGTTGCCATAGCAGCTGCTGGAAACAGTGGAAAGAGAAGAGCTCCATTATGTTTCACAAGCGTTGCAGAGACAGCTGCCTACATATCTGTCACTTTCTCCCTCATCAATTTTTCTCCCACCTCTCCTTTCAACTCTCATCTGCAAACCTCTTTAGTATCTTGCGCATGGACTGTAAATTTCTCTCATCTTCTTTTCAGTAATAAGTTCCGTAACCACAGAGAATTCTGGGTTTAAGGGTAGGCTCCAATGTTTGCCTCAAATACCTGGAAAACCTAAATATAGATTGCTTTTAATATCACATTTCTCACAGTTACAGGGATTACTAGTTTTTGCAAATGGTATTTCAGGTGTACCCAGGTAGGCAAAAAGAGAGGTCTATGCTGGCAAAGGATTTAAGTCCAGAGACTATAAAATGGCATTAAAAGGCACAGATACTCTGGAGCACCACTACTATCTCCCTCCCTCCCTCCCTCCCTCTCTTCCTTCCTTCCTTCCTTCCACTTAATATTATAGATCAATGAAATTTAAAACATTTAGTTCCATTCCTCTAGACTCTTTCCGTAAGCCCCTCTAGGAAAAAGAATGGCAGGCCAGAATTCTACTACTGTACCACTCCAACCAATGCTACTGTTAGACTGACAGCTTTTTGAAACTTTATATATAAAGAGATATTTATTTTATAATCAGAACTATTTAAAAGATTAAGATTTCAGATCCCCCACACACAAAGCTCACCATCTGCAAATACCATGGAAACTTGGTGCTAGCATTTAAAAATTTATCTAGTCGAATTTCTCAGGCTCTTGACTACAGTGCAGCTATAGAAAATCTATTTTGTAGGTAGACCATCCCAGGTTCAATGGCCAGCATCTCCCAGAAGGTGGCAATGGCAAGTCACTTCTGTACTAACAAAAAGAAAACCTCATGAAGGTGTTCATGTGGTCACCAAGAGTTACTCAAGGACATCTTTAATTTTACAATCTCCTGGACTACAACTTCACAATAATGTGATGAACATCTGGAGCAACAGCAGCGTTACCTAACAACTACATTCTCTTCTGTACACGGGATCCTAGTCTCTGAGTCAAAATGAGGGGAAAGTCTGACAGATTGTGAAAAATGTATTTCTTATGCTACTTCAACAGCTAAAAAAAAATTTTATTTCCAGTCTCCAAAATTATATCCCTGGGAGAGTCATATTCCTGTTATCAGGAAATTTTCTTCAAGACAGTATCAGGAAAAAATTCAGGCAGACACGATGGAAGATATATTTAAATCTGCTAACATAGGAAGTCATACATCAAAGCAGCTATTTAAAAAACAAATCACAGTAGCAGCCAGCCCAAGGGTATATTCAGAAGTACCCAGAAGCACCTCTAGGTATTTGCAGCACCTGTAGCTACTTCCAGATGTATCCCCACTATGTATGGAGTAGTTCCAGATGTGTCACTACTGCAAATCCATCTAGAAAATATTCGAAGGCATATAGGACTCCACTGGTACAACCTGTGTTCACATAAAATGGACAGTACTGTATTCCCAGCTGAGAACTAAGCCCATACAAGTCAAACAGCAGCATCAGTTCAAAAATATAAACACTCACTAAAATAATCAATCTAGCTGTAAACATTCCGAAACTGCCCTTGAACTTTGTTAGTTTTTTGTGCTACGTACATGGGTTGTATTAATATGGATAATTCGTTACCAAGGTAACGAGGATAAATATAACTGTGCTGCTTCATCTCACTATTTTCACCATTCTCTTTTATTCATTAAAGCCCTCAAATTATTCATGAATTATAAGCCTATTATGCAACTATACAGATGTTAAGACAGCTAGCCAGCAATTTCTTTCCCAAACTACAGAATCTTGTAAGAGTCAAGCAACGGCAAAAATCATTCCAGTTTTCCTCATGCCCAAGGCCACATTTTGATGCTTATAGAAAGTGTATCCAAATTTAAGATCAGAAGAAAATGACTTGAGCTGAAGTGTAACAGATTGCTCATTAAAATAGTTAAGGTATAAGCACAGAGGAGGCAGAAATTTTTTACCCTATTTTTAAAATTACAGCATCGAATAAATTATTAACTCTTAGTGCTGCTTCAAATTCCAAAATTTTTCCACGTAACTCTGGCTCAATCATCTCTTGAAACTGTTCTACTCACCTACCCTTTAAGAAACTTCCAAACTTTACCTTGTTTTTAAAGAATGTGCTTTCTTCTCTTTTTATAGAGTTTTAATACTAAAAAAAAATTAAATGTTTAAATTATTTTCTTTGACTTGGGGAAAAAATCTAGTACACTTCTGTCATGTGCCCACGAGCATGTAGACACAGCTAGCACACTAAAGTCTAGAAATAAATTAATTCCTTTCCTTTTGAGCAGAATAGCTGCACGCATCCGCTGCACCAGCAGCAACCACCACTAACTTCTGCCAACAAATGGCTACAAAGCAGAAGCCCTGGAACTTGGCAGCCATGGTAACAACTTTAGACAGGTTATTTTTCAGGTATTATTCTTCCTTCTTTTTTCCTTCTATTATAGAGAGAGTCATAGCCAGTTCCTCATCTATGGAGGACACTTATTTATTTATATTTATATTTATATCCCGCCCCATACCCAAGGGTCTCTGGGCAGCTCACAACATTTAAAACATACATATCAAAACTGTATAAAATACTAAAACCAGTACAAAGTTTAAAAGTCCAACACAATAATTTTTAAAAAATACAAAAACAGTTTAGAGAACAGTAGAGTCTGCGCTTAAATTACAGAATCACACAAACTGTGGTGTATAGACTATAAGACAGTGATGGCCAACCTATGACATGCGTGTCACAGGTGACACACCCAGCCCTTTTGGGTGACACACCTGGTCACCCTGGCACCTGCGAGTGTCATGCTTGCTTGTTCTTAAAGTGTACGAAATACCAATTTTCAATTGAAGATTTATCAACAAAAGTCACTAATGTAAAGAATTATTTGTTTTTGCTTTTAATAAAATACATATATCAAAAATATAACTTTTTACTAGAGCTACAAATACCACAAAATTATGGATATTTCTAGATGTGACACAGCGCCCGAGTTAAGCTAGGTTTTCTTGAGAATTTTGACACACCGAGCTCAAAAGGTTCGCCATCTCTGCTATAAGACCACCAGTGGCCAAGGCAAGACACAACGGGTTTTGTTGTTATTGCAACTTGTCGGGTGCACCAGCTCATTGCGCCACCAGGTGGCTGTGGAAGGAGGCTGTCTTTAGATCTCAGACAGGTTATTTTTCAGGTATTATTCTTCCTTCTTTTTTCCCTCTATTACAGAGAGAGTCAATAGCCAGTTCCTCATCTTTGGCAACAACTGGCCCAGCAATCGGTTTGAAAGCAGAAGTTATCCACTAGAAACAGGTTAACTCCTGCATTGTGAGAATCATTCTTTTCCATTTGGACATTGTTGGAGAAATTTTTTCTTGTGTCATATTATTGCATGTTGTTTACTGTTATATTTACATATACACACATTTTATATTTTTGAGGAATAATTTAGAATATTTTATATTTGCCATTACTTAAAGTAGTGATAGTTGTAAGAAAATATACTTTGATTTGGATTGCATAGTGTATTTTTAAGTGGACTCTTTCTTTTCATTATCATAATTTCATTCATAGAGAGCTAAGTAGATATCGATTTAGGACCTTTCTGCACTGCCCTTATTCTGGATTATATTCCAGAATAAGGGCCTGACATTCTCTTTCTACTGCAGACTATGTCAGGCTCTGGCCCAACATTACCTACACAAGCATGCAGGAAACTAGCCCCTAATCTGGGATATAACCTGAAATAAAGCCCAGTGCTGAAAAAGCCATAAAGATATGCAGATACAGATGCACTGTGAATATGACTGTTTACATCTGGATCATTCTACAAAGATTTAGAATTCTATTTAAATGTTATATATTCTCATTAATCATGACTAAACAATTGTTATTCCATTATGTAATCAATTGCCATAGCATACTTGCAAATGCAATTAAATACTTGCTATTCATAGCACCGAAATTATACAGTTACTGTATTGTTTTATTTTTATACTAAAAATACTCTAGTATATTATGCCTTCAGTAACAGATGGTATTTTAAAAAAAACTGTCAAGACACCAAAAAAATGAATCTACTTCCAACAGCGGAATGGTGACATACGAAATGTATGTTCTGTGTTTAATAATAAACAATCTGGATACCAGACTTGTTTGGAAGAAAGTTTAGCAAAGGAAGGAAACTTTCCATTGGCACTAATATAAAATACATTTGCCTTTTCTACTTCATTATTCAACCCAGAAAAGGATGTACTTTCCTTAACGTGTAGATGAAGTTAAAATAATTCCTTCAATCAGCACTGATGAGACTTTAAACAGTTATCTTTATAAATTAAATCCATTCCTAGTACTAATGCTTATGTTATTACCCATTAGGGAAACATCTCTACCTCTTAAATTGTAGAATAAGATTCACTTGTTAAAGCAATAATGCAAAAGTGAGTCGTTCCATTAAAGTCGTACCTCAGAATACAGCAAGGGCATGCTTTTGAATGATGTATGAAGACCCAAAGGCAGTCATAAAAATGATTAGAAGCCAGGAAAATGAAATATGACTTCCTATACTCTGATTCAGAGAGCGCTGCCAGGTCAGCCTCGTACCTTCCATATGTTTTATACTACAACTATCATTAGCTTCAGGAAACATAACCCTAGTAAAGTGTTTGTTTGCTCATTTGCTTCACCAAACGGTCCCAGGGCAGGTCACAATATTCATAAAAACAGAAAACATTAATGAAATCAGTAGAACATTCTTCATTTTAAAAACAAACATGATTTTGAACAATATACAGCATGCAATATACGGCCAAAGGTATCTAGACATCAATAATATGCTGGTCCTCTCTTAATTACTTTGATAGCCTCTAGTCTATCCCTAAATAGAGGCTCTCTACTAGTTTCTGGAAATTTGCTGCTGGGATTTACTGATACTACTTCTTGTTGCCTTTCCCCTTTTTGGTATTGCTGGCTTAGTACTGCCACGACTAAATGACCTCCAGGAATGATGACACAATTCTCCTCCACCTCCAGTACAGCTTCCAGCAGCTGAGGCCAAAGCAACTGAGAAAAAGGGCCCAGACCTATGAAGCTGTGCTTCCTCCAGGGTAAAAGTGCCCAGCCAGGTAGGAGAGGCAGCCAGAGGGCTGGATGATCTAGGCTTCCACCACTAAGCCACCCCTAGGAGCTAAGCCACACAACTTATCCTCTGGCAAATCTTCTGAGCCTTGAGGTTCTGACACAGTTTTTCACTGAACACCAACTGCTAGGAAGCAAAAGGAGGATATGACTACTGCTTTTATTCTGATTTATTTGTCTGTCTGTTTATCCATCCCGCCCTACACCCAATGGTCTCAGGGCAGGTTATAACATATAAAATGAACACATTAAAGCCAATAATATATTAAACATATTAAAACCATGGCAGTGTCTGAATGTGGGGAGGAAAATGCTGTTCCTTTACTTAGCCAAAGGCCAGGTGTGATGCCCACATCTATTTCTAAATATATTCATTGTAAATTATTTGTGTTGTATTCAAATGTATTTACTGATGTAGCGCTTTTACAAAGAAAGTATTAGGAACAGGTAAGCAGTAAGCTGGAACTCCCTGATTAGCATACTAAGGGGTGGAAGAAATGCCCACAGGTATAGCCAATCAGGCGTTGGCTCGTGCCAGGCGGGAGGTATAAAAAGCACTTCCAAAGAAGAAAAGTTGTTCTGTGCTTGGGTTTTCTCAAGCAGTGAGGTCTGGATGAAACCATTCTGTACCCGAGGAAAGATTACTCTAACAGTTCTAGAATTCTTAGGCTAGGAAGAGCCAGGGGAAGAATTCTTAAGCAGCCTAGGGGATTAGGTTAATAAAGCTGTGTGTTGTCTGAAACAAATTCACTTATTTGAACTTGATCATTCATACAAGTCTTGTTCTATTCATTCTAATTAAAGCAACTGCTGTGAAAACAATAAAGATTATTCTTCCTGTTTTCAAGAAGAACATTTGCCTGCAGTATTTATTATTAAGCTCTGAGGTTCGCCAGGGTAAAGGGAGCCTGTAGCCTTAAAAACAGGGAAAGAGAAAGAGAGAGGGGGGGTGCTATGTGTGGCATTAGAGACACTCTCTGCTTGTATCTTTAAACCGAAGGCAGGAGAAGTGGTCCATTCTTTGGCACAGGGCTGGAGAAAGGTTTGGCCAGTGCTGAGGATTATAATAAACGGGCATTTGATTTATTTCAAGCGATTGCCAGACCCAGAGAAGGGAACAAGATCCGTCCTGGCTGGGGGGTGCGCCAGACCAGGGTAAAGAGGTACGTCTTCACAGCTCATCTAGAGTAAAGGTGAAGTGAAGTTTTTCAAAGTTATCAGCTGCCCACAAGTACTAAGCTAGACTGGGTAAAACTGTGGTCTGACCCAGCAGGATTCTCAAAAAACAATGTACAGTAGTGAAATGTTGACTTCACAGCCAACATAGCCTGAACAAACTCTGACCCTACTGGACAAGAACTTTTCTTTCTCCCTTCCAGTCTTATTCCCTTGTGTGTCATCCATTTTAAACTACAATTTTCATATTTTAAGCCAAAGAAAACACTTGACTTACTACTGGCTTTTTATAAGCCACTTTGGGAACCTTTTTAACCAGGGCTGTCCAACTTGTAGTCATCTAGATGTTACCGAACTACAACTCAGGCCTTTGTATCCCTCCTACAGACCAATATTTGTTACATTTAAATATGTCTAAGGCTCCTGATTGTGTGTTCACTGCCCTGAGACCTTGTGATAGAGTGGTATATGAATTTTTAATAAACTAGCTCAACTAAGCTCCCAGGAGTTGACACAGAATACTGGGAATTGTAGTTCACTAATACTGGGAAGGCTGCAAGTGTACACCCCTGGTTTAAATAGAAGAATAAAGACCTTTTAATACCCATTCAGTAGAAAAGTCACTAGTTTCTCACACCTAAACAAACAGGACCTAGAATAGAAGCCTTGAGATAAACTCTATCAGGATCCATACCAGGCCATTCCCAGTGGCACTTAAAGCACCAAAAGGAATCACATTCAGAAGAGGACTACGCACACACCACTCTTCAAAATGGCAGTGTACTGTTTGCATGACTGCTGCTACGCCCCACTACACTAACATCACAGCCGGGAAACTTTTGTTCCCCAACTGTAATGTTGCTGACCAGGGGCTCTTTGAACACAGGAAGTGGCCCCACGGGGAAAACAGGAGGGATGCTCGTGATCACAACAGCAGACCGGGTAAGTCTCCTCTTTCTGGCAGCAAAGTAGCAGTCACATGGCTGACAGGGAAAGCAGAAATTAAATGTTCCGGCAGTGCTTACACCTGCTCACTGTTTAAATCTAAGGAGTACTTATGGCAATATGGCAGCTGAGCTGGCAGCTTGTGGGTTCAGGGGAATCCAAGCCTGCCAGTGCACTAACTCTGAGCAGACCCTGCACCATCATAGTCATAGTTCAGTGTCATAAAGCTATCAAGCAAATCCTGCCTCTGACTTTACAAACAAGCATTTTCACTCTTGCCTTCCCTACGGACATAATACCATAGCTACAGATTTGTTTCCTTAAACGTTTATAGTGGAATAAAGCAATAGGATAATTTCCAATTAAGCCAAACAAATTAAGGACCTGGTATCACTATATTCATTTGCTTTGAGCCCTGCTTTTGCCCTCATTAACCAATATTCTAGAACTTTTTCTTGGTCAATTCTCATTCTTCTGCTTAGATAACGTTCAGTGAAGAACAGAAGTTTAGCTTTTACTTTTGGAAAAGGATAATATGCTAAAGTCTCTAACAAATTAAATTAATTAAATTGTTATCCTGCTGAGAACACTCATACGATATACTGCAAATAGACTGGATAATAATCCATTTACATTTTGATACTTAAAGTGCCTAGCCCATTTTTTTTAAAGCACCCAGATGCTTAGTCGTACAAAATTAGTCATTCCTTGTTGCACTAAAAGTTAAAACTAAAAAAATACAGCTAGGCCCCATTAAGGCAAAATCCAGCACAAATAGAACAGAGTTCTTCAGCACTGAAAGTGATCCATTATTTATAATCTTCATGAATAATTTAAAGATTGTATGTCAGTACTGTAATCTAAAAAAATTAATGTCAGTCTTACAGAAGTATGAAATGCATGCTTCATAATGATTCATTCTTCCATCAAGTGCCAAACCTTTAGCCAAAGATTCAGACATCTCTGAAGAAAATATAATTCAGTACATTACACTTCCCTTAACACATACAGCTGCTACAAGAATTTTGTGAAGTGCTAGGTTCAGGTCCAGAAGCAAGAGTAACCTTCCTGGTTTGTTGAACAAGCTCTTAATGTAGTCATTTTGGCAAAGGCAAGAGGGGATACCAGGTTTGATCCCGCACTCCCACACAAAGCTAGCTGGGTGACCTTGGGCTTGTCACAGCTCACTTCGGAGCTCTCACAGCCCCACCCACCTCATAGGGTGTCTATTGTGGGGAGAAGAACAGAAAGCTTTGTCAGCTTCTTTTGAGTCTCCTTAAATGGGTGAGAAAAGCAGGATAGAAAAGCCAACGTTTCTTCTTCTTTTCTAGAAAGAGGGTTGGCACAAGACAGCAGGTGCAGTGAGAAAGCCTTTACTGGCAGAGGAGGTGGCATGAAATGGCAAATAATGAGTAGACCTTTACTGGTGGGGAGGGTGCTGTGATGAGGTGGCATGCAAGAAGGCTCATACCTGTTATTTTTTATTGTTGTTTGTAGAGAGAAATCCTGTAATACACACTTGATCATATCACACTGATATATGGTTGCCTTCTCAACATATGATAACTCTTAAGAACTCTGCAGACCTGCCTTATTCATAAGTTCTACATCAAGAATATACAGCATGTAAAGATATTAGAAAAGAAATCTGTACAAGCAATACTTACAAAATCAAAATCACCATCTTGAGGAACCTTCCAGTTATCAGGGAAAACGTTCTTTGATATATGGTAAGATTCATGTAAATTTTGGTTGCAGGTTTCATGGCTTTTGTTCTTAGAATCTTGTTTATCAAAATAGTCCATAAAAGAAGGCCTCTGAGCTTGTGGCGATGTAGCATTTCCTAGTTTGAAAATCAGAAAACACTGGTTAGAATTAGAAAGAACAAACAATAGAGAGGGAAAAATTTAAGTTACTTGATCACACTCCTATACGTTACACAGGCCATACAGAATTGTGAATTACTTTTATTTATTGCTCATTTTGATGTGACTCTGTTTTTAATACAGTGTTATATGAAAGACCAGAAAAATACATTGGAAGTGAATTTTCTGGCCCTTAATCTAAGACAGGAGTACTAGCATGGGACAGCTACCATCTCCAAAGTGCTTCAAAACCACCTTTTTTCCCTAAGTGTGCATAAATATGTGATTTTATCCTTAAATCATTTGGCTGACATCAGTGGAACATTTTGGCCAAACAAGCACAACATAATAAATCATTTATTCCAAAATGTACTTCAACCCATTCTAAAGTGATACTAATATTCTGAAGTAAGACAAGAATGCACAGGAAAAATGTCAGTAACCTAAGAAGGATAGAAATAATTAAAAATCCTACTTTCACAAAAGTACAATGGAGAGAGGCTATCTAATTTTGAGAGAAACTGACAGTGACCGGATCTGGAGTCGGAGACCATTCAAGAAGATGTCTTTCCAACACAAATATAGGAAACTTAAAAGCCTTTAAAATATTTTTTTAAATCCCCCCCATCCCCCCAGATAGGTCTATTTGCTGCATCCAACCATAGCATCACACAAGCAGCAGTATATACAGTGTTTGAAATTCTTGCATGGTATTATCAATCAAAAAAGACCCAATTTTTCCTAACAAATTTAAAATGCATACATGTTTCTTGGCATCACTCACAAAAGTAGCCAAACTCCACATTATTGGAAAAATTACTGAACAAAAACATAAGCATCTCTCAAAAGTTAGCCCAAGGAAGAGCAGTGATATTAAAAAGTGTAAGAATTGTACTCCTATGTTTGCCCACCATTTATGCTGTGAAATATACAGGTGACTTGAGGAAGAGAATGTGCAAAGTTGAAGCAATACTCCAAATTCAGAAGCTCCAGCCTAGCATTTTTAAGCATGCTCTATGACTTATTAATGGATACTCCTGACATTTCTGTGGATTTTGTGCCTGTAGAGCATCTGACAACTTAAGTCCATGTTCAACTGGGGCACCCCAATGAAAAAAGTAAAAAAAAAGCACAGAGACGCAAATTAGTCAAATTGCTGTTATGCAATATTCATGTAAACGTTCAAAGGGCAAAAAGGATGCCTACCTGATCTTTCAATGGCTTTCAATACGATCAACCATGATATACTATTTGAATGGCTACAGGGACTGGGATTTGGAGGCAATGTTTTACAGTGGTTTTCTCCCTGATTCTGAAGGAGGCTCCAGAGGGTAGTAATGGGGGACTTGTGTTCAATGCCCAGGAACTCTATGCTCTTGAAAATATATATGAAGCCACTTTGAGCGCATCAGAAGTTTTGGAGTGAGGTGTCATCAGTATGCTGAAGACACCCAATTCTATCTCTCCATTCCCTCTGAGTCAGGGAAGGTGGATCAGCTGTTTGATCACTGCCTGAAAGCAATAATGGGCTTGATGTGGATCAATACACTGAAACTGAATCCACAAAACATGAAGGTACTGTGTCTCATGGGGTCGTGAGTCCATGAAGTTAAGGAGCACCTCTTTCTGAATGGATTTACTCTGTCCCAGAAGGAATGGGTGGATGATCCAGGGTTTCTTTGGATTTCATGACTATCATTTGGGGCTCATATGGCAGCAGTAGCCAAAAAATATCTCCCATCTCCAACTGGCTTGCCAGCTATGGCCCTTCCTAAATAGGCCATAGTGATCCATACTTTGGTAACCTCCAGATTAGTCTACTGTAAAATGTTCTACATTGAGCTATCCTTGAAGACAGTCCAGAAGCTGGAGCTGGTGCAGAATACTTCTTCTGACTGAATGCACATTACATCCACAGGCTACCTATTTGCTGCTGAGCTCAATTCAACATACAAAGCCCTAAATGACTGTGCCCTGGTTATCTGAAGCACCTTCTCCCAAACAGATGTGTGCAAGTGTTAAGATGACAAGGGGAGCGCCTTCTTGTAATCATCCATTTCTCATATGTTCAGGGGCAGTAACACACAAGAGGGCCTTTTCCATGGTGGCCCTAGACTTTGGAACAACGTTCTTCTGAATCTATGCCAGCTTTGTATGACTTTTGACATTGGTTAAAAAATACCTCTTCACCCAGGCCTGTGATTCTTAGCTTTCTGACTGTTGTCCTGTCCTGTTGTTCTTCTTATTGCATGTTAGAGGAGGGGCACGTCTTTGCAGACTCCCACATTGTTCAGAGCTGTTACAACACTGCCTCTACTATTTTCTGTCCTGTGATGTGATCTCCCTTGTTGCTCTGATAATGTACTGCCCTTTCTGCCCTAGCAAAGGGAATAAAGGCAGAGTTCCTTGCCCCCTTACGTTTCTCATTGAGATCTGACACCTGCTGATACCTTCTCAGGCTGCAGTACCATCATTTGCCTGTGCCCAAGTAATGTGGGTGGGGTGAATAAAGAACAATCTGCAGAAATGGAATATGATGTTCACAATGCATTTGGGAAATGTTTACATTTGCCACAGAACACTGCTGAAAATCCTTCTTTTCTTCAAACAATCTTATTTTCTTCAAACTTTTATTTTGGGGATAGATTCTACACAAAACACCTTTATTCCCAATGTTCCAGTGAACAGGTCCTTAAACAGGACTTTTGAACACAAGCTTACTAATCTCATCATGCTTGCTTAGTTTTTGTCCCACGTTTCTTACTACTGAATTATGCATTTATCCATGTTCTCTGCATTTCCTTCAATTAAACTATTTAACGACAGCACAGAAATAAGAACTGTCTTTGTGTTGGGATACTACAGAGAAAATCGAAGAGAAATGTAAAGGCAGAGCATTAAGACTAGATAGTATACAGAAGAAACCATTCTCATCAGCTTTAGGGGCAAGAGGGCAGGCAAGGAAAGACTTCAAAAGGTGGAAGGTTGAACATTATGAGGAAAAATTCCTCATGACAATACTGAAAGCAGAAAATGATATAAGAGACCTAGCTAGCATATTTAATGAAGACATGGCCTTCAAATCAAAGCCAGATGAAACTCTGGAAAAGTAAGGGTTGTCAGGTCAAACTGTACCACCACAGATGGATCCCACTGTGTCCTTGATTTTTCCATATTCCATGTTTTGTTTTCTTATTAAGATCTTACACCCCTTTCTCACCAGCATCTGATTTTTACTGGTTTATTACACAAAAGCCTTATTCCTGAAAATGTACAAAGCAAGAAAACACAGTAAAATTAAAGCTTAATTCTATATTATAGGGTAGGGTAGAATGACGAGCCTTGTTTTGTTCCAGTTCCCAGCTTTATTTGGGCACAAATCTTTATTTGTTGGGAGAAAATATGTTATTACTTATGTTTTTGTCATAGAGCCCAGGGCTCTGAGCATTTTTTTTAAAAAACCCTATTACTGTTACTTATTTTGTCCTTGGGCAGAAAAATAAAAATATGAATAGATATGTATGTATATATAGTATGAGAGAGAGCGAGAGAGCATATGTGTGCACTTTTAAAACATAGCAAATATCTCTGCATTGTTTGGAGAAGAGGAAAATTTCTCCTTCAGCCCAAACACAATCATTTTTGCATATATCACTTGTTATAATGCTCTTTTTTCAAATATGCTATCCAAAAATCTATACATTCTGAGCATTCTACAAGGAGTTCTAGCCAAAACTACATCTCAACATGCTTTGGCCTAGTGTCCTAAGAACACTGCAAAGAACACAAGATTATCAGTTCTTCCACAAGCTTCTTCACTACAATCTTGTTTGCTTGTTTTGCTACCAGATGCATGCCAAGCCGGTGAGGACCAAACAAGCCAAAGAGATAATGATTTTGGCTTAACACAACAGTAAACTGCACCAAACCTGTGGAACAAAATAACAATCAACCCCCCATCTGGCATAGAGGCCCATCCACCACAAAACCAAGTAGAATGTACTAGAATTAGATTGATCTCTGCATCAATCTGTCTAGGAGATCCTGCCTTGAGCAGGGGGTTGGACTCGATGACCCAGGAGGTCCCCTCCAAC
The DNA here is from genome assembly GCA_023333525.1 of Aspidoscelis tigris stejnegeri. Lineage (NCBI taxonomy): Eukaryota > Metazoa > Chordata > Lepidosauria > Squamata > Teiidae > Aspidoscelis > Aspidoscelis tigris. The sequence goes on along the minus strand of JALMGA010000004.1, from coordinate 27,250,087 downwards.
TCTACCATTCTATGATTCTATGATTCTATGATTCTTTTATACCATCAAAAAAAGCAGAAATACAGCTCTGTTGTCTTGCTTTTCATATTTAAGGAAGCATCCATCAGTCTGCCACTGCTGCAATCAAACTGTTAAATGGCTTTATTCTAATAGATCAGAGCAGTTTCAATGAAGCCCCCAAGTGTGTTGATTACATCTTTAGAATAATATATCAACATTCACATCTTCTGACCTCTGACCCCCATTGCTTTCCTCTTCTCTTTACTTGCAGGACTCTCATTTTGCACCATGGTAAAAGGAGAACACAAAGATGCAGATATGACAGAAATGTTCTCATCTGTAAGCACTACAGGACTTTCAGAATAAAGTACCGTATTTTCCGGCGTATAAGACGACTGGGCGTATAAGACGACCCCCAACTTTTGAGAAGATTTTCCTGGGTTAAAAAGTAGTCTTATACGCCAGAAAATACAGTATATACAGTATAGCATGTCTGGGCTGCCAATTTGCAGTTCTAGGAGACCCTAATGAAATACCTAATATATATATATATGGTTTAAGATCAGCTGGAGGGAGGCTCTGACCATGTCCCACCAGTTAGAAAAATCCGCAGTGTTGGGACATGAGTGAGGGCCTTCTCAGCTGTGGCACCTCACTAATGGAATGCCCTTCCCTTGAGGCCTGTTTAGCGCCAACTGTTCTAACTTTTAGGCACCAAGTAAAGACCTGGCTTTTCATTAAAGCCTTTGGGCACTAATTCACTCAAGCACTATTTTAATTTTAACTTTTAACTTTTTAATTAACTATGCTGTTTAATACTGTTTAACAGAGTATGTATTTAATGTTTTGCTGTATATGGATTTTTATTGTAAGCTGCCCAGAGATCTTAGGATATGAGGGTGGGATATAAACAAACAAACTACTGAAGTAGCTTTTTAGCTGTTGGTGACAGACTCCAGAAGTTCTTGCTATTGTAATTCCCTCTCCCATCAGCATGGAGAATATCATTTCTCCCAAACATGTTTCATTACTTTATACAGATAATTCCAGGATGGGGGGGAAAGGGCTGCAGCTTGCCCAGTACTTTAAAAAGCCATTTTTCTTGTTATCACTTTTCTCACTTGAAAATCAAAAGAAAACATGATGCTACTTTTGATTTCTCACATTTTAAAATGGAATTAAGTGTTGCTATGCATTACTTAGTTTTTCATTACTCACATTTGGTCCGCCTGAGGAACTGTTTCCATGGAGTTTTGCTAAACATTTTTTTCCCAGAAAAATGCAACACTCTTCCATATTTAGGAATAAAATAAACAGTACTAGGTGATTATTTACTACTTAATTATCAGCATGTTTCTATTTACATGTGCCTTATTAATAAGAGCACTCTCTTTTGAGGAACAATGCTTTCAGCAGAAATCACACTCAAATATCGCAGGAGTAAAGTACATGCTCTTCTTGCAAGAACAGAAATGGCCTTTCAACTTATATTAGACAGATATAGGGTGTTTTTCCACTGTCACTAGAAGTACCCATTAAGTACCCATTAATGGGTACTTTATGGGTACTTCTAGTGTCAGTGGAAAAACACCCATATTCTCTGTCTGTCTGTCTGTCTGTCTGTCTGTCTGTCTGTCTGACTGACTGACTGACTGACTGACTGACTGACTGACTGACTGATTGATTGATTGATTGATTGATTGATTGATTGATTGATTGACCTTCCCACCATATACCCGGGGTTTCCGGGTAGGTAACAACATTTAAAATAAAAAAAATATTAAAACAATAACAGCATGCATTAAAACAATAGCATCTGCAAGGGAGGGGAGTTTCATTTTCCCATAACATTCATAGGTTTAACAGTTCATGATTTAGGAGAAAGTACAAATTCCCCTCTCAAATGAAACAGAAGTATTAACAATAGGGCTCACCTTCGGACTGAAGTATCTGACGCAATATGAGTTAATACGAATTTTACTCAAACTCTAAAAGAATCATTGGAAAATCAGTGACTTCACTGCCAAGATAAATGATCATAGTTTTACTGCACCAAACACCTTGAGGTGCTTTACTAAACACTTTGCTATTGTCTTTACCATCAGTTACATTTTTTACACATTGTTCAATATAATTCTTTAGATTCTGCTTTTTTTCTGTTAAGATTTTGTACCTTATAACAATGTGCATTTCACACACACACACCAAGTCTTTTTTGATCTAGTCACATGTTTGTAGATGTAATTATACTTATTCTTTCTGCAGTTTTGCAAGGTATTTTACTGGAGCTTAAGTGCTGAATATTGCACAGAATTTATGCTTTTTTAAAATGTTTATTCCAGATTGTGTTTTTTCAACTTCCAAGTTTCATTTTGGAGTTCCTTCTGCTAGGTAGACTCACTTTCCCTACAACTTCAAAGCCCCACCTGCTCTTCATCCACTAGAGACTATTTTTAAGTTTCACCTTTATTCTTCCAACCTTACCAGGAAGGCTAGCTCTATCAAGGGTCCACAATCCTGCTAATGGTCAGTAAACTACCAAACCACAATGGCAAGATGATCATTCTCAGGAGAAATGCAATGGCTCAGAAACATACAATTAAAGTTTCTGCTATCATCAGCTTGGAAATTTGATGATCACATAAGACATCCGGCTTTCAAGACAGAATGAATACTGTGGCCAACATTTCAAAACTGAAATAGTTTGAAATGTGGCTCTAATTCTCTAGCTTTGGTCACTAACTGTAACCAAAGATTTCCAATATAGGAAAATAGACTGATGATTAATACTGCACAGAAAACTACAGTATATGGCTAAATTAGTGCAGCACCATTCAAAAATTGTATTTTAATTAACATACAGTTAACATAAATTATAAATGGTATTCTGTAGAAAAATACTGCTATATATAGGAAGCAAATAAAATAAGGGGGAAAGAAAAAATTTTAAAGGAAGCATTCAGTTTTCATATAGAATGGGAGTCACTTAATAGCTCAGTCCTCAAAGACTTTATACAACCTCCTCCTGAAGCCATCTTGCAATTTAATTGTGTTGTGTAAAAGAAACACTTGCCTTTTATCTGTCCCAATGTTTCTATGATTTAGCTTTGTAGGATGACTCCCAGGCCCAGTATTTTGTGGGGAAAAACGCTGTTATACATTTTCTTGCATGTATGATTTTATACACCTCTCTGTGATGTTATTTTACCAGTTACATACTGCTAAGAGAATCTGGCTTCCTGTTCAAGGATCTTTCAAAATCCCATGAGACACTATCTACCAAATCACACTTTCAAAGATTCTGAAAAGCTAGACAGCACTAATTTTAGGGATTTTACACTGGCTGTCCTGTATTGCTTTCAAAAACTGGCATCATAATATCTTCTTTTTCTGTTTCTCCAATGCAGGAGAGAAGCTAAGCTACAAGCTACATGTTTGCAGTAATAATTTTATTCATGATGCCATCAAGACCCAGTGACTTGTTAATATGATCATCCTTTGGTATAAGACTTGTTATTTGCAGCTTTGTCAATCTTAAGCTTCACATACACATTATATGTTTGTTTGTATTTCTATCCCGCCCTATACCTGTAGGTCTCAGAGCGGGTAACAAAATTCAGTGCATTAAACAAAACAATATACTGTATATTCTGGCGTATAAGACTACTTTTTAACCCAGAAAATCTTCTCAAAAGTCAGGGGTCATCTTATACGCCGGGTGTTATCTTCTTATAAGGCGAGTATATCCCAAACTCTATATTTTAACTGGAAAGTTGGGGGTCGGCTTATACGCCCAGTCATCTTATACGCCGGAATATACGGTATCTTAAAACTGTAATATCTACAACATTTAAAAACCAACATATTAAAACAAAACAAATATCTATTAAAAACAGTACTACCTAAAAGTGGGAGGACAGTGTAACCATATGTAGCCAAACGCCAGGACAAAGAGGTGCATCTTTACCGGCTTCCTAAATATATACAGAGAAGGAGCCTGATGCACCTCAAGGGGGAGACTATTTGATAGCCTGGGGGCCATTATTGAGAAGGTCCTCTCCCAGGTGCCCACCCATTTCACCACAGCCAAGAGGGCCTCCCCACCAGATCTTAAGGCACGGGCAGGTCTATATGGGAGAAGGTGTTCCTTTACATATTTGGGGCCCAAGTCGTTTAGGGGCTTGTAAGTCAAAGTTAACACCTTGAATTGGGCTCAGTAGTAAATTGGCAGCCAATGCAACCCTTTTAAAACCGGTGTGATATGCATCCAGCTAGCTGTTCCGGTCAGCACTCTAGCGGCTGCATTTTGCACTAGCTGCTACTTCCAAACCATCTTCAAGGGCAGCCCCATGTAGAGCACATTACAATAGTCCAGTCTAGAAGTTACCAGAGCATGGATAACCGTGGCCAAGTTATCTCTGTCCAAAAAAGGCTTCAGTTGGTGCACCAGCTGTTGTTGGGAGTAGGCACTCCTGGCCATAGCATCCACCTGAGCTTCAAGCGTCAGCGTGGAGTCCAGGAATACCTCCAAATTACAAACCTGTCCCTTCCAGGGCACTGCAACCCCATCAAGGACAGGGTATCTCCCAACTACATGGACCTGAGACCACATGACACACAGCACCTCTGTCTTGTTTGGATTCAGCTTCCATTTACTGACCCCCATCCAGCCCATTACTGCCTCCAGGTACCTGTCCAGCACTTCAACCACCTCTCCTGCCTCAGATGGCACAGAGAGATAGAGCTGGGTATCATCTGCATATTGATGACACCTCACTCCATTCTTTCACTATGCATAAGAGAAAATGGGGACAGACACAAGGAATTTTGCTAGAATCTCCTTCCTCCTTTACCATACATTTGGTCTCCTTTATATTCAAGATCCCAACATCCTGGTGGTATTATGAATCCTGACCTAAGCACATTCACTGGAATGTTTATGGAGAGTTTTGTCCAGGATAGCATTAACCCTGCATCTCAGCAGTTCTAAGGCTACAAGGGCAGGCAAGCATACAGACCAGCATTTTCAACTATATACAAGATATCCTTTGAATAGATTTTAGCAAGGCAGAGACTATAATCTCCAAAATGTGCAATTAAATCTATTGATACCAACAACCTCAGATATGCCGATGAGACCACTGATAGCAGAAAGGAAAGAAGACCTAAGGAGCCTCTTGGTAACCATGAAAGACGGGACTGCAAAAGGTGGCTTGAAGATCAACATTAAAAATAAACATGATTGTGGCATCCAGGTCCCTCACTTCCTGGTAAACAGAGGGGGAAGAAATCAAAGCAGTATCAGACTTTATTTTCACAGGCTCAAAGATCACTGTAGACAGTGGTTGCTGCCATGAAATTAAGATGCTTGCTCCTTAGAGGGAAAGCTATAGCAAAGTTCAACAACACATTAAAGAGCAGAGCCATCACCTTGCCAGCAAAGATCTATATAGTAGTCAAAGCTGTGGTTTTCCCAATAGTAATGTATGGTTGTAAGAGCTGGGCCATAAGGAAGGACTGAGTGCTGAAGAATTGATGCTTTTGAATTGTGGCATTGAAGAAGATATAGAGAATCCCTTGGAGTGCAAGGAGATTAAATCAGTCAATAATAAAGGAATTGCTGATTGTTCTTTGAAGGACACATAGTGAAGTTGAAGCTCAAATACTGTGGCTACGTAATGAGAAGACAGTGCTTGGAAGAGAGCCTAATGCCAAGAAATATTGAAGGCAAAAGCAGAAGAGGATGGCATAAGATGAGATGGATAGTATCCTGAAGGCAACAAACATGAACTTGGGTAGACTTCTGGAGGCAATGGAGGACAGAGAAATCTTGAGTGCTATGGTCCAAGGGGGTCACAAAGAGTTGGGCACAACTGAACAACTCAACAAAAGAGTTGGGCACAACTGAACAACTCAACAACAAGAACAATCTAATTGTTCCAGCTGCCCTATTGGGTTTTTAAACTTTTCCCCCAACTCCTAATACTGCCCTTCTCTTCTCCTAAATCACTTCTGCTATGCTCACTTCTCCCTGCTGTCCATTCTGTGATGGACCACTTTAAAAGCAGCTCCAGGGTGTTTTTCCAGTGTCACTAGAAGTACCCATTAAGTACCCATTAATGGATACTTAATGGGTACTTCTAGTGACAGTGGAAAAACACCCCCAGGTACATCTGTGATGCACCCATGAGTACTGAGCCGCCCCACCAATTAAGAGAGAAGAGCACCAGTAGCATTACTACTAAAGCCATCCTGCCCTCAACAATGTGAGCCTCTGTGGGAAAGAGGAAGCAAATGGTAGGAGTGTTTATAATAAAAAAGGATTCCCAATAACCAGTGATTCTAAATGCTTTAGCACCCATATGCTTTAGCACATTGCAGATTTTAGCATGTACAATTTAACAATTACAAGGTTTTGCTGGAGCATAATACTGAAGGCCTTCTGTCTCTATGTTCATTAAAAACCTGAGGTTCTGCAAAGGTCTAAAAAATTTTTCCAAACTGAAGGAACAGTGTTTTTCCAGGAGAAGAGAGACCAGAGTACATATGGAAAACCAAACACATAAAGATGTGCTATCAGACATACTACCACTTGGAAAACAATATGCATCTCAACATGAATAGATTTGCATCTAGAATACTTTAGCCATTGCTGTTTTTAAGTACATTTGCTTTCCAGAACATGGCCTCCATGATAATATAATAGCTTTCCAACATATGTTAAATTTGATTAATTCAAGGTTTTTGTAATAAATCTCCTTATTACAGAGTTTATAAAGCAAATACCTATTTCTGCATTGAACAAATATTAAAGCTTGTATTAAGTGTTTTATGGTCTGAAATGTTATGCTAAGAGTCTTCACTCATCAGCAGAACTGTTTATTATCTTTCAACCAAAGATAAAAATTCCTGGTCTACTGTACATAACTAATCAGCAGAAAATAAATAAAAAGCTGACTTGAGTTATGAGCTTTATTTCTACAAGCAACAAGGGTGTTTCTAGCACAAAAAGAAGATCCAAATCTTATCAGACAACAATATGGCACAGAAAGGTTCCTTATTTCATCCCAGCATTGTACTAAGCCAATTCTGCCACATATGGACTCACAATGATTGCATCTAGATAACCATCAGATGGGCAACTGAAGCTCATTATGCATTTTTGGAGAAGATCCATTGCCAGGAGTTATGACTGCACTGCTTTAAATCAATGATTAACGTACTTCCAGAAGAACCTTTACAAAACTTAAATTGTAAACAAATTTTACAAAGTTAAATAGAACAAATGTATGTTTCGCAAAAATCACAAAGAAGCCAATTTTGGAAAACTGAGTGAATAACTATAGACACAAAAAGTTTGTTTTCCAAAATCGGCTTGTTTGTGAGAAATGTAAGTGAACACTATAAAACTGGCCTCAGATGGCTCCCTATTTCAGCAAGCATTGAAACGAGCATTCTCTAATTCTAGCATAATTTTCCCATCATCTTACATTTAAAGACTCTGAATCTTTATATGGACAATCTGTCATTTAAAAATGTATATCACATTCCACAACATAGGATGAATCATGCAAAATCAACAGATCTAATTGCAGCATTGTGTCTGGAAAGACCAGAGAGGTCCAGGATGGCAGTATACACTATTATACTAAGATTATAGTATATATTATTATATTGAGATTTGGCTGTGATTTAGATTATAGCATTCATTTGAAAGATGCATAACTCTGGAACCCTTTCCAGTGCCTACTTTAGCCTTCTCACTGTGGATCTTTGCATAAGGTGTTACCAGCCATGATGGGAATCAATTAGTCCCACATGCAGCCTGCAAAGTAGCTGCTTCATCCATCTCCCAAACAGACTGGGGCTTCTGGCTATCTTTCAAAGTCTCTTAAGAGATTCCCTGCAATAGATGCCCCTCCTATCCAGGCTCCTTGACTCATAAAGATGTCATAATCAAGAAATATTGCTTTAGATTAAAAAAATCAAAAAAGAAAGTGTCACAAACATACTTTTCATAGTCCCATCTTCGTCTTCATCTTCGTCTTCATCACTGTTTATGACCATGGTTCCTAAATCTGATTCCAGCATGGTGCTATTATGTTCAATCATTGTCTGAGCACTATCACTCATAGTACTTGTGGCCCTCATTGTACCAGCACTTTCTGAACTCGTCTTTACCATGGTGTGGGAATCCAGCTCATCTTCATCCTAAAGAGAAAAATTTGAACAAGAGTTACTACCAAAAAATATAACACATCTTGAGATCACAAGAACTCCAGATAAATACACTGTACAGTCGGACTCCCGTATCCACTGATTCGGTAACCACAGTTTCAGTTAACCACAGTTACTGGATCAGACTCCCCCAGCCCCTGCAGGCGCCATAAGGGGAAAACACGCAGAACCAAAAGGCCTATTTCGGCCTACAGAAGGCCCGTTTTGGCCTCCATAGAGCATTACAATAGGCGCATGATGCCACCGGAGCCTGTTTCAAAATGTAAGGGGGTGAGTGGGAGATGGGTGGCATGCCTACTCCAATGCTCTCCAGAGGCTGAAATGCGTCTTCTGGAGCCCAGAAAAGCACTTCCATTTCTTGGGTTTCATGACCCCAGAACCAGAAGTCCTGTTCGCAATTATTCATGGTTTCAGGTAATGACAGTAGGAGCTGGAACGTATCCCCTGCGGATACAGGGGTCCGACTGTATTTTCAACCATTTCTTTTAGCTGCGTTGAAACTATGGGTGTTTTTCCACTGAGCTCCTTTATTCCAGATCTAAAAAGATCTAAAAAGATTAAGGGAAGTACCCAATGTGTTTCCACGGATGGTCTAGCACCCAATAGCAATGGGTGCTAGCCTGCCTGCTGTGGACACACCGGAGCACCCATTTGCAAATCCGGAATTACCCGGTCACCCCAGATCTACCCCAGGTAGAATCTCCACAGCGCTCTGCCATTAACTTCAAAGATCCTCTGGAGCGCTTGACAACAGCATTGCTCTTGAGAGGGCTTTCTCTGCAGAGCCTTTGCTAACCTCTGAAGTTGCCTTTGGAGGAATTTCAGAGCTGGCTTCGGAGGGACTCTGAAGTCTTGGGTTTGGGGCACCCCGCAATGCGTGCCAAGCCTCCTCTAGACCCCATTGCTGAATTGTAGTAGAAACAGGCTCCCTACAATCCGGATTTTAAGGCTGAAGACCCCATTGTAGACCCCTTTAATGGGGTCTACACAAAATCTGGATTATAGCTCCTGAAGGACCTATATGATCCGGATTTCCTTAGCTGTGGTGGAAACAGATGTGTCCCTAATGGGGTCTGCAGTGGAAATGGGGGTCATCCGGCTCTCAGCCAAATGGGTTCTTAATGGGTGCTTCAATGGGTACTTAGTGCTAGTGGAAAAACACCCTCAACACTATGGAACATTTGGTCTGAGAGAACATTTTAATAAATTGAACAGGCAGATTTAATATTTTTACATAAGTGGTGGTTTTAACTGTTTTGTCAACTAGTACATGATAATAAAGTAAGACTTCTTATTCTTCTGCTCATTTTTACTCGTTCCCTGACACACCATTCTTCAAACAGCAGGTGCTATGTTGTTTAAAAATACTCCATCCCTTTATAGTATATAACCCACACACATAAAAGCATCTTACCAATCACTATTGTATTCTCTCCACTTTAATACATACTAAAACTATTGGTAACCTGAACATTCCCTTATTTCCTTAACTCATACTCCTAGGTTCAATATAAAAACAAAAAGATGGAAGCAGAAAAGCGCACCATGAAAAAGTTCTTAACACAGACATAGTAAACCAGTCTTCCATACATCAAATCAGATCACTTGCCTATGTAGCCTTAGGCTTCTACTCATTCCAAGGGCTGAGGCGGCATTTTCCTTTTTCTCTGTTCTGCCACCCAAGGATATTTTAAGTAAAACTGATTAATTGGGTATTCTGCAGGTAAGTCTGTGTTTTACCACTGAGCTGTAGGCTTTCCTCAAAGGACAGGCATAAGAACTTTAAACACAAAAAAGTCCTGGATACCAAAAGGACACTGTGCATTCTGTTAAACACTCATTTCTACCAGCAAAACCATCTCATCTCATTTGTATGCATTTGCTAAGCTATACTATAAGGGGCAGCAAGAAAACTTGTTGATGTTTCACAGAAAAATATCTGTTGAGCAGATGCTCTGTGACTCCACCAGAGTTAATTCCGGCTGAAGATACAAAAACATTTCCAATCAGTGGCAGTAATGTGCCAGGAATGTAAAACAGAGAACTGATGATAATCCAGTTCATGAATCATAAAATCCATATGGAATAGAAGTATTTGAAAACATTATTAGGAAATCCTACTCTCTTTCTGAAGTCAGATTTAGAGGATGTGCACAATATCCAAACTACTTAAGAACTAACTTGCTGTTCTGTTCCTCAAGTTCTTTTACAAGGCCGCATTCTGTAAATGCAAAAAGTATCAGAATGCAAAAAGGGCTGCTTATGACTGCATAAAGCTTCCAAAATGTCTAATTTTAGGAAACTCAATTAAAAAACAGCTCTTCTAATTTTTTAAAAAATTCTCTTTGGGGGCCAAAGATTAGCCAAATATACTTTCAAGGCATATTGCTACAACTGAACAAATTTTAATGATCAGAGAAAAAGTCAGATACAAATAACAAGTTTTAACACAAACCATCATGAAGAACATATTCCTTACAAAGCACAGATTTCTGACAATACTCATGGCAAAATAAAAACTGCAAAGGTTTTATCACAACATAAATTCAGCAAATACCATGATCGTAATTTTTTATATAAATCTTTCTTCTTCTGTATACAGAAAAAAAAAATCTAATTTCAAATAACATAAGTGACAAAGACTCCAGATACAATTAATATGAATAATAAAAACTTGTAAACTTTAGAGGTATGTCTTAGAAAGTTAACCATTTTTATTTATTTAACCCATTTTTATCTTGCTTCCTGTTTGAGGATCAGCAACATTTTAGCTTTTGCAATACATAGTAAGAAAGTAATGGATATATTATGGAAAACAAAGAAAGGTGGGGCGAACAATCAAGAGGAGTACACTGAGGGGAAAAAAACACAAGTCTGAGTATTTCAGTGGGGGGAAGAATAAAAAAAGCAACCTATAAATTGTGTCTTACAACAAAAGTTACTGTAAAGAACCTGTAAGATGCACAGGCTATATATAACAAGCACCTGTAATATGGCAGAGAATATTTAGGAAAATATAGGACACAACATGATTTTTAAAGAGGGTCTTGTATGGCAACAAGTACAGCACTTTCTTTTCATAGTTGCTGTACACATAGAAAATTCAAATATTACTAGACCGTGTTCATCAGAAATCAGAGCAAATAATTTGTTTCTAGACCATATGAAACTACCGTGCTCTTGGCTTAACCTAAGTAAAGCAGCGAGGGAACGACATGTATCTTCCAAGTGCATCTTGGCTTTTTTGTGTGTGTCAGAATGCCATTCCCAGCATTATTGCCCATGTTCTGAATCATAAATTACAAAGACTGAACTTTCAGTGGGTGAATCAACTGCTGGAGTCTGGAGGTCCCAGGGGTGCATGTGGTCAGCAAACATGTGGCAATGCCAGAGAGTAGCTGGGAGACATACCCTTCAGATTTATATCTTTTCAGAGTACTTTTTCCCTCTATTATTCTTGACCAGCTGTGGCCTTTAGCCCACTACCCTGGAAATCACATTTCCCTATTAACTTTTTATTTAAAATATCTTTCCCATTAAAATACAATTTCCAAGCAGTGTACAAGAAAAAAGAAGTTAAAACCCAAAAAGTTATATAAACACAAAATCAAGGATGGGGGAAATCAAAGCAACAAAGTAGCATTCACTCTGAAAAGGCCTGAGTAAAAAGGGAGGTCTTCAATTGGCCCTAAAGATCAGGAGTGTGTGTTCCCTATGAATATCAGAGAGCAGACTATTCCAGAAGGTGGGGGCCATCACAGCGAAGGCTCAACTGCAGGTAGTCATAATGTGAAATTTAGTGATTCATGGTAGGTGCAGCAGGGCTTCCTGTGACGGTCTTAATGATTTCACAGGTCTTTTAGCACATCCGAAGTAGGGGATTCAAATATTTCATGGTAGCGCAGCTGATTCCTTCCTCCTTTTTGTTTGTAAATTAAAATGGGATACTTCCACAAAAATACCAGTTTATTGTGGATAATTAAAATCAGCAATTTTTAAAAGGGGAAAAGCATGGAAATAACTAGCTATTTTTTCAGTTCCTACAAGCCGCTTAGTTGTAATCAAATTTCACTTATCTTTACTGTTCCCTTTTATAAATTTGTGATTTCTTTACACTTGATTTAATACTTCTACCTTCATTCTTCATGCAAATATCAAGAATTTTTTAACCTCTTCATCATATCTGACACGATAAGAGTATTATTTTGAAAATATGTTCAAGATCTGAGCAGAAAATTCCATCTGTACATTTTCCCCCATATGAGGTATTTACTGTCTGATATCAATAGCCTTTTATTAATTATCTGTTCAGTTTCCTTTACATTTTAATACCACCCAAAGTTACATGCTTATGTTAATATTATACATCTGTTTCCAAGCAGCAGCAGTAGTATTCATTCCATAGTAAATTGAAATTTTATTTTTTTAAAATTTACCCTTAATACCTTAACTATCAGCATCAATGGTTTTCTCCTAATGTCTAATTAAATGAATGGGGAGAGCTGCTCTTTCACTAATAGAAAGCCTCTTACTCGCAGAATGTCGGTTTCTAGCAAGGGAGACTACTTCATGTGAAAAGATGAACCTGCTTGCAGCAAAAAAGTGCCTTCAAACATTGGCCTTGCCCAAGTTCATCCTCCACATCTTTTATGATCTGACTGAATTTATCATCTACAACTTACATTCTTCTTATACTTTAATACAAGTTCTGAAGTAAGAAAAGCCTTGAAATTGTACATCTACAGAGTAGAAGTAATGCATTTTCTCCTTCCTCTAATCAGTTCAAACAAGGTATTACAAGTAAATTGAAAATATCAATTTAACAGTATTAATTTTTCGGTGATGGGGTTCTGCTGCAGAAATACTGACTTAGATCTCAAGATAAGCTTTTGGAAGGTACTATGTTAGTTTCCCCAATCTCTGGTAACTATTAAACCATTATATACCTTGACATTACCTTGAATTCCCTTAATATTATAACAAAATTACACCTACTGCTCAGCGGTCAAGATAAGTACACAACCCTCAGAGTGGCACTGTTCATCCTGAAGGCTATGAAGACTAGAGACAAGTACCATAACCTTGAAGGAGGAGTGTGAAAAGTGGGATCTTGCTCTTTTTTATCTCTTCTTACTCTTCCCTGTTTATGCTTTTAACAAATTATATGGCTTTTAACTATTGTTTGATAAGGTCATACTGATTAATCAATAAAATTATTATTATATTATATTATATTATATTATATTATATTATATTATATTATATTATATTATATTATATTATATTATATTATATTATATTATATTATATTATATTATATTATATTATATTATATTATATTATATTGTAACCTGATCGAATGAAAGAAAACGCACAGTGTCTGTTTTATTAAGAGAAAGTATATCATTTATTTAAAATATTTATATACCACTTTTCATTTAAAAAAACTCAAAACAGTTTACAGAAAAGATAAAAACAAAGGTAAAACCACACATCCAAAAATCAACAATTAAAATCTGTTAAAAATTGGATGGACGAGAGAAAGAAACATTCACACAGGGAATGTCCGAATAAAGAGTAGGTCTCAGTGGTAGAGCAAACTGCAAGGAAAGCAAAGGGTCATCAGTTTGAACCTCAGGCTCTCCCTGGAAGTAGGCAATGGCAAACCACTTCTGAATCTCTGCCTAGAGAACTTCACAGAGATGCCCATGGAGGTGCCCATGCAGCCAACCAGAAATCAATAACTTGATGGTATCAAGTACCCAAAAAGCTGTAGGTGTAGGTCCCTGCAATATTATTTTATTTTTATATACTGCCAATTTACCTAGGCTCTGTGGGGTTTACAAGGCATAATAATAATAATAATAATAATAATAAAAAACCAAATAGCAGAAAAGGTGTTATATAAAGAGGATGCTACCACAGACAAGGAAGTAGCTGTAAAATATCTCATCTAGGATCTCTGTCTCTTTTGTGGGCCATTTTTGTCACCCATGATTCTTACAATCTCATCAGAACCTGAACTAAAGGTAAGGACTTTTCCCTTTACCTCAAATTGAACCTTTTAGCAAATTCACACTATGCCTCCACTGACAAGGAGGCATAGCGCTAGAATCCACTAGCCACGCACACTTGAGGATGGCTAGAGCATTCCAGGCCTACCTGAGGTAAGAATGGCCAACCGCACAGCAGCCATTGTGGTAATAATCAGGGCAAACCTGGGGTGTTTTTCCACTGTCACTAAAAGTACTCATTAAGTACCCATTAATGGGTATGTAATGGCATTTTTGTACCCCATTAATGGGTACTTAATGGGTACTTCTAGTGACAGTGGAAAAACACCCCTGGTGACACGGCACATCATTGATCATGTATCATCTGCTCCTCCTGCATGCCTTCCAACAGAAAGAGGTACAGATGGAGAAGCCAGGGCTTCGCCATCCCTGCTGCTAGCGTGAGCATGGAGCACTTATACTGCTTGAGGGAAGCTCTTAGCCTCACAGAGCCGTTTCTGGTTAAGAAACAGCTCTGTGAAGTGCAGATGCACCATCCAAGGGCTCCGCCATCCTTGCCTGCTAAGTCAAATGTGGAAAGGCCCTTTTATCTGGAAAAGGATATGCAGACATGTAGAAGATAACATTCAGTATTTTAGATTTTCCCCATTTAATAGCTGTGTTTTTTCTTTGTCGTGTTTCTTTTGGGGGGGGGGAGTTCTCTGACTTGGCACTTTGTGACAGTTCTCTCCAAATTTTTGTAATTCTTTACTTTTTATAGTATTTAGCAGAATTTGTACACCTCTAGTAGAAGTGATGGCAGCATCTACCAAAGGAATTTAGAGTAGTAAACAGTTTAAAGATAATTAGGGCAAAACAATGCAGTGAAGAAATTAAAAAAATGAAGAAAAGCATACACTAATATTGGAAACTGCTGCTGTTGGTAACAAATACATCTAATCTAGACCTGTAGAGCTACAGCCCATTATCCGTTCATGAAACATGCCCTAAAATTACTGCACTGCACAACTGAGTGCCTCCTATAAGCTCAAAAGGCACATACATCAGGCAACTTCTTTTTGCATATCTGGAACTTACACAAAATGCAATATAGCTCAATTTAACAAAATGTGCAACTGCATTCCCTTGCCAGCAGGGAAGATAAAGACTTTGAGATAAGCCTGAAACTTGCTAACAATTGCAGCTGTTCAGACTTTACAGAATAAAGCACTAGAGGGCAGCAAAGACAGTTAAGTACAACAAATCACACTATTTTTACTACTTAGAAGGAGCCAACATTTAATAAACTATTCAAAAATGCTTCGCCAGTATCTTTGGAACAATAACATGACTACCGTTACTACATACTGTCAAGAAAGCACACCAGGATCTGCACAAATACAAGTAGTAAGTGAACGAATGAAAAATTGATATTCAAATTTAAACTGAAAAAACCACAGGCTCCCAACCATACAAATTACAAGTGTTTTTGAGTAATTACATCTCATTTTAACAGATATTTTAAAAATCAAATGATTCCACTGAAGTGAGCACATTCATTAACTGTTCGATCATCCCTTCCCTCTGTAAGAGGTTCTGGAAAAACATCATGAACAGTATATATAGCCTTGGAGAGAAAGAACTTAAGGGAACTACAATCTGCTTGTGTTACAAAAACAGGAGCAAGTAGGCTTCCCAGAAGCACCATGCAGCTGGCACCAGTGCAAGAAATAAAAGTAAGGACAAGGAGGTCCCCTCTTTACAGGACCCAAGTAGTGCTGCCAGCCCTTGGTTCTAGAACAGTGGTTCTCAACCTTCCTAATGCTGCGACCCCTTAATGGAGTTCCTCATGTTGTGGAGACCCCCAACCACAGGGGTGGAGCAGCTGGGAGGGAAGGGCGGTGGGAGACTCATCGCGACCCCTCTGAAAGGGTAGTTTGACCCCCAAAGGGGTCCCGACCCCCAGGTTGAGAACCACTGTTCTAGAACATCTTCCAATTTCACCCCATTAGAATGCCAACAAACCACTAGGTCAAACAGTGAATGTACTACCATCATTCCATCAGCAGTCTCTCCTAGGATAGTAGTTTGGAAAGAGGGAACAAAAATGCCCAAATATTGGTCAAAGGTTATTACAGGGTAATCTCACAACTTCTACTCAAGGAGGATACAGTATTGACAATGAGGACATGCCAAGTATTTCCTTAGCACACAGTAAAGCATACTTTGAGGGGTATGGTGAGTCCCACCACAATCACCACCTAGGAAGCTTCCTACATACTCTACTCCAACCCAGGGATCTTAACCCTATTCATGTCTCATTAATCTCATTTTCCCTCTTACACTAGGAAGCCCTTTTTTATTTCCAGTTCTGTTATAAAAGGGAATGCACCATACCAAGACTGTAATTGTAGACTGATTACAGAGACCCTATACATTTTCTAATTAGCAAACAGGTTCAATCTGACATATTTAGAAATTGTGAATATGAAGGGATAAAGTGTACTGTTCTTCAAATATGTGCATAACCTTCAATGCTTCTTTGATAAATGGAAACAGAATTTTTATCGACAAATACTGTAGAATACGTTATTCTATACTACAAGCTATTTCTTCCTTTCTTAAAGTCAAAAGGATAAAATAATTTGACAAATACCAGAAAAATACTCAGAAGACACCTGGGAGAAGGCAAAACAGCCCAAAAACTACTACAAATGAGAAAAAATAAAATAAATGATGACGCAAACTTGTACAGGAACCGAGTAAGTTAAAAAAGTAGACTTGTAAAAATACACTTTTATTACTTGGAATGATGTTAAGGTGTGCATATCCCTACTAAAAATTAAAATAATCTTCAACAAGTGGACAACCTGTGTCATCTATATTTTTGTGTTGCCCATAAAATGTTACAAATTTTTGCCTCCACTAGGAAGAAAGCTTCCTGTCATAAATTAAAACAAAAACAGGGAAATGAAAATAGGAGAAAAGCAAAAAAAAAATGGCTCCACAGTTATCAAGCTTCTCTTATTCTGATATGTCGCTGATTAAATGTTTATCCTTTCTACAGAAAGCTGAAACACAGGAATCAGTGTCAAGAAAAGAAATATACTGAACTGACAACAAATAACTTTTTAGAGGCAATACAGAATTCAAATAAGTCAATCAATTATTCAAGTTCATTCACTCCAAGCATCTTAAGCTATTTTCTAATGAGTTAGGTATTAAACATGAAGCAAAAGCTTACAAGAGTTGACTATTAGTTCACTCCTTTAAAGATCCATAAAAATAAATATTTGGACATGTTTCTTGGGGAGTGCCAGGCAACCGAGCTGCTTTACATTTCCATAATACAGCTGCCTGACATCAGAATTAAATTTGCATCACACTTCAAAAATGCATAAAAGAGATAGGTCATGTTTTGTAATGCTTAAACTAACATTTAAACTTTGATATTGGGATTAACCTTTTGTAGAGTACTCAGCTTGCACTTCTACATAATTAAAAGAATCTGTAAAATTACCTCAACACCTATCAAAACATGTCAGTTTGTCAGAACATATTCTCGTCAAAAAAAGTTATTTCTGTAACTTGCCCAAATTCAATTTTCAAGAATATTATTTCTAATTATATTCTGTGAAATTTTTAGTAATGGAGATACTGCTACCTGTTTATTTAACATTGCTGAGGAAACAGATTCCCGATCAAAGCTATTATATTGAAACAATGATACAGATCTAAAATATAACTAACAGACAATATATATGTGAAATTTAAAAAGCTAAAAGCTAAATATTCAAGTTACATTAAGAATTATGATAATACCTTCCCAACATGTTTGGGGCAATAAATTCATTTTGCCACAGTAACTACTTTAGATAGATTTAATGAAGAAGGAAAGCAAACTTGTCATAAGTGACCACCTACACCAACAACCATTTTACATTAACTAATATTATTCATTTGATGTTTGATGAAGGATTCATTATCATTATCTTTCCAACACACTGCATGGTTTTTTCCCATGCATAATAATGTCAGAATGAATGCCCTTTCCTTTATACAGTATAATAAAAATTAACTGCAATTTGCCAAGCAGGAAGTAGGACCAATTTCTTTTACCTATCAAACTTTGTATAAGTGTTCAAACATTGTAGAACATTTTTATCTGTCCAGAAGAAGGGCCCTCACCTAGTCTGGTAGAAGCTTTTACCAATGTAAATGTCTTGAGTCGAATCAGATAAACTAGTTATCTAGTCAGAGCCGAAGCACAAGAACACCAATAAACACCTATTTACAGGTGGCTGTTACATACCATTTGGGTCAAAGTACAAGTTGTTTTATATTCAGAAAGATTGTGGATTTAAATTTCTTATTATGTTGAGTAAGAATGTTTCTAAACCAGTGATTCCTAACCTTTTGTGCAGCCCATTTCCATAAAGTATACCCTTTCCCATCTTTTGATGTGTGTCTTGACTTACACTGTTGAGTTATGTATCTTTTCCTACCATTATTCATTTGTTTCATGTACCACTACGTATCCTGGTTTGTATGCCTAGTATCAGATACCACAGGCTGGGAAACATGGTTCTAAATGAAGGGTTAAGCAATGCAGAGTGTGGGTAGATTCAAATATGACCACACTTAGAATTTCCAGTGAAACACCATACATTTGGGACACTCTGCATAGCTCCGATTTCAAAACGTAAAATAAAAGGTCAACAAAAAAACTTAGAATTATTCCCTTAATAAGGAAGGTTGCAAGCAAAGCACCCCAGAACCTCTTGTATTAGTGTTTCCCCTCTTTTTCCATCCAAGTCCATATTTTCCACCTCTCCCAGAGACAAGCTCATTCTTCAGGTTTTCAGTTAGAACCCAAAGAAAACAATCTCTCCCGGAATAAAGTGGAAGACCTGCTGTCTCTCTCCCACCAGCAAAATACTGACTTATCGGCATTCTGTTGGGTTGTGGCTACAGCTTGAAGAAATCAGTTTGGGAGAGATATAGATGGTTTCTGCTTCCACCACCTCCTTCTTTCCTTCAGTACATTGATTTCTTCACCTTTGCATTGCAAACAGGACGAAATCAGAGTGTGCTGCAAGGGAATGAAGAGCCAATTCCCTTTTTGCTGATTGAAGATGAGAAGGGAAGATCACACAAGCCCCTGGCTGCTCCCTTTCTCCCATTGTGAAGCTATTATCTCTGATTCTTTCTCCAGCTACCTGATGGGAAGGATGAGGGGAGAAACAGAACAGATATTTAATCAGAAAGATTAAATGATGGACACCCTAAAATGACTTGCACTATTATCTCCTTGTAACCTCCTTGCATAAATTCCAGTGTGAATCTGACCAAGCACTGATAAGAACACATTATTGTTCCTACAATATGGCAACGGTGGTGATGAAGAAACCTTACCTCTACATTCTCAAGTGGCAATCTGGCAGACCTGTTCTGGGTGGTTAGAGGGCTAGTATCATCTAGCTGAATGGATTCATTTATGCCTCCTTCATTTATACTATAATAAATCTGCAATGCACTTTCAGGACAAAGTCACTCCAGTTCACAAGGCATTAGACCCCATGACTATAAGTGCTCCATCAGAGGTGCCCTGATCCTGTTATAGTAAATCACTTTCAATTTTTTGATCTGAGAAAGTGGACAAGCTGCTTTACAGAAGTTTAGCCAACTACTCGTCTCCTTGAAGTTCATCCATTATGGCTAATGAAAGCTAGCTGAGGATGTGTGAGTCCAGGGAGTGAAAAATGCCTCTTAATATGATGAGAAGATACCAGCAGCACTTAAGAATGGTGTAAAACACCACCTTCTTAACAGTAACTCCTTGGAGCCAGAGATATTATATAACTACTATCCAGTTGCTAATTTCGCCTTTGAGGGCAACGTTCTAGAGAGAGTGGCGGCTAACCAACTACATACATGCTTGGAGGAAGCAGCTCATGTAGACCTATGCTTATTAGTTTTCAGGTGGGGTTTGCAACTGAGACTGCCTTGCTCACCCTTATCAATGACCTTTATTGGGAAAGGGACAGGGATAATGTAACCCTGTTGGTTCTCTTCAATCTCTCACCAATACCACTGATCACGTTATCCTGTTAGAGAGACTCTGGGAATTGTGACTTGGGGTTACTGTTTTGCAGTGGTTCTCTTCCTATTCCAAGATAGGATGCAGAAAGTAGAAACATGGGAGTTCTGTTTGACGTTCTGGAAACTCTTATGTAGAATTCCTCTGTCTTCTGTTCTTTTGAAGCCGCTGGGAGACGTCATCAAGAGTTTTGGACTGAGATGTAATTAATCATTTCAGTTACTTGATTACTGCCTGGAAGAAGTAATGGGCTGGATGTGGAACAACACACTAAAACTGAATCCCAACAATATGGAGGTTACTGTGTGTCATGGAGCTCCGAGTTGTTTTGTAGTTGTTTTGCCACAGAAAGAATGGGAGAGTGATCTTGATACATTACTGTTGTTTTAGATACGTGTGGTGGCTGTAGCCAGGAGAACCTAGTCCTCTCTTTGACTGGTTTGCCTAGACAGAGGCAACTTTGCCACAGTGATCCACTGTCTACTAACCTCCAGACTAGACTCTACCCTTGAAGATGGTCTGGAAGCTGGATTTCTGGCCAGACAGATATCATGCTAGTACAGAAAGATCTACACTGACCACCTACTCACTACTGAGCCTTAAATGACTTGGGGCCTGGATATCTAAAGGAGCACCTTCTCCCTTACAGACCTGCCTAGGTATTAAGATCACAAGGTAGGGTCTTCTTGCAGCTCTTTTTCTCTCAGATGTGTGTGGGGTGATGACAAATAAGAAGACCATTCTATGGTGGCCCCCAGACTTTGGAACAGCTTCCCTCTGGAACCTCCCCTCAGGTGCCGACTTTTTTATGTCTTTTGACATCTGGTTAAAACATGGCTCTTCACCTTGGCTTGTGATATTTAGCTTCCTCTAGGTGTTGTTCTGCTAAGAAAGAAAGGATGCTTATATTTTAAGTATATTTTACATTGCCTTATATTTTTTAACTTTTATTGCTCCCACCTGCCCAGGAATCTTCAAGTAAAAAGCAAAATATAAACACTCAAATACATTTAAAATGCCCCCACACTAGGAAGTTTATTTAAGAGCATGATGCTTTCTGATGGGAAGACTGATGGGAAAAATGTAGTTTCAAAACTGCAAATATCCAAGTTGCAATTTCAAAAATTCTGTATGTTTTCACGAATACAGAAAGCTCACAAATATAAATCTTTTGAGATTTAAGGAACTACTGTCATATTTGGTCAAAAAAGGATATAGAAAGTTATAGAAAATCCAGAAGAAGCTAATTAAAATAATTAAGAGAGTGGAGTAAGGTCCCCACATGAAAAAATTATGTGTTTAGGGCTCCTTATTACAGAGAGGGGAAAGACAAGTAAGGAAGAGATAGTATGAATTATCTACAGCATAGAAGATGTAAAGAAGTGTTTATTAATTTCACAAAATGTTAGAAGCAAAGGTCATTTAATGAAGATGGTATCCTTTACTACAAGATGTCATCATGACCACTAACTCGATTGGCTTCAAAACAGGAGAATACAGTGGTCATGATGGCTGTATACCGTTTCCAACCCTGGGTTGCTGAAAATAAGGTATTGGGATCATAAGGAAGAAGAATGCTAATGTATTGAGACCTGTTTACAGACATCTCTGGTTGAGCTACTGCTTGAATAATTCTTAAGTCCTTAGGAAAGAAGAACTGTGACCAACAAATATGAAATCATACATATACAGACTAAATAGACAGAAATAGACACAGGACACAAACCATGGGAATTCCTTTACAAAAACAACAGTTAGATTTTTTTAAAAAAAAACTGGACTAATTCATGGGAGATATGTCTTATCAGAGGCTGTAAGGAAATATGCCTCCGTAGTACAGTATTACCTCATATTGCTTTTGAATAGTAATTGGAAAGAAACAGACATGCAGAGCCTGTTGTTACACTGATATCCTGCACACAGACTTCCAATAGGCATCTGGCCGGCTAGATGAGCCGCTGACAGAATCCAGCAGACCGCTTCTTATACTGTATGAACTAAAGCTGAGAGGTATCGTAACTACTTTGGATCATGGTAGTCACTATATGTAGTAAACACAAAGACTGAAAGCCAGATCTTCATTCATTACTGCATAAGGAAATACATTATTTAAATCAAGCTGGGGAGGGTAGCAAGGAAATTCTAATTTTTTTATGTGCTTCATCCCCAATTTAGGACAGCATCATAGCCCACTAGTATTGCGTAATGCAAATTTTAATTTCAAGTAGAGTACAACAAGACTGTGAAAGGGTCCTGTCTGAACTCTTTTAAGTTAAAGTAAAAACTGATCTCAGATGGAACAGTGATACAAGACACGCCGGTATTTTTCTTCTAGGAATAAAAAGGTCCACAGAAGTTAAACTATACGCATACATGAAAATGCCAACCATTTCTGGCAACAAAGGCACTCGTGATTTGCATGAGAACACGGAGAACCCCTTTTAATCTAATTATTCACATTTATTTTTCAGAAGGCATGCCCAAATAAATAATCACTTACATTCCTTTTAGTCCAAATACTTCAGTATGATTTTTTTCCAGCCCATGCCAAATGGGCAGACCAACTGCTGTGTTAGAATACCCTGACAGTCTTTTTAAATTTTTTCTTGCAATTTTTAAAAGTATATCTTGTACGCTGCCTTGGATGAATTATGTGTTCTGAATGAAAGGATATAAATAACTAATCACAGCTGAGTCACTTAAATCTGCAGCTACTTGACTAGATCCTATATGAAACAAGACCATGGTTTAGCTGGGAAAAGGCATCAGGTTTGAGATACAGTACAAGTGCAGGAAGATGACTTTTGGAATTTAGTTTTCAGTGGAAAACAAATCTGACATGATATTATACACAAACCCAAAATCTTTCTCTAAAAAACAAGTTATGGCTAAACAAGCCAGTTTCATAAACCATGTCTTTTTTAACTATCTCTGGTTTATTTCAATCCAAGATTTCCAACACTAAGCCAAGGGTTTTAGGTGCTGGATGCAAACTTTGCAGAAGTCTAGCACCTGGCTCCAGTGGATAAGGAAAGAGGAAGGAAACACACATTCCCAATACTCCTTTACTCCAAATTGCTGAAGTTCAGAATGCTGTGCCGTGGCTTCTCGTTACATACAAGCAAGGCCAATGCAACAGGCCAAAAATACATGGAACACATAACAGAATTCTCACCCACCGAGTTTTCATCTTCTTCTTCCAACTCCCTCTGTTGTTCTTCATGTCTTTTTGCCTTAATTTCCATAGCTTCAGTAATCAGGTCTCTTAGAATTGAGACTGGTTTTGCATTCTTAATAAAATGATGCTAAAAATAAAACCATACAGTTATATAGACACACTAAACATACTGTATAAATACAAGTAACATGTTAAAACAACATGCCAATCAACTTCACAAACCGGTGTAAGAAAGAACATTTCCCTTTGGACAGTAATTAAAATCTGAAATTAAAAAAAAAATCTGTTTAACTGCTTTCTAACTAAATAGGATTTTCTTTTTTGTTTATTTAGATAAACAATCGCCATGAAAAGAATGTTGCTACAAAACACAACTGCTTTGTAGTTAAGGATATAACCATCCAAAGGAAATGCAAATTAGGTGGTAAATAAACACAGTAAAGATAGCCTGACATAGAAAAACAAACTTTTTAATGCATTCCGTTACAGCATTTAATTCACTTTAACAAGCTGACAATGCAAATTAGTGATCATAAGCAGAGCAGCCATAATGGGTTCAGCAAATCGTGATTTTTAACATTAAATTACTCAGTGAGTCACTGACAATGAAAAAAATTAATATACTAAGATTGGACAAATATATTTAATACACTTCTATGAGGACTGATGCATTCTAAAGTTGTTTCCAGACAGCAGTTCAAATCAGATTTTTCAATGTACAGAACTGGCGAATCAGCTTCCACGTTTTCCTGTGCTGTTAATTTAATTTTTGTTTCATTATTTCATTATTTATTTATTTAAGTTGTTTGTTTTTACTGTAGTCACTGAATTTTGCCCTACTGTTGCTGATCTTAAATTTTTTGTTATTGTTGTAATTCTCACTTTGCTTATTCTAACTTTAATTTTGTTTATTGTTGTACTTATTATTTAATGTATATAATGTATATAATTATTTAATTATCTAACATAATTTTTCATTAGAATTCTTGCTCTTCTTTTTAACATCCACAGCAGTGGATACAGCTTGACAGGTTACAATGTTTTTTTCCTCTTCTTTCAGTTCTGGTCAAATATATAGAAATTTCTGCAGCTGTATACTTGTTTTTAAAAATTCCTGGAAGTTCACAAGAACTTTTGTCAGTTTTAATTATACCTCACCATTGCTAAAACAGAAGTTTGTACATTTTTGTGGAAATAGATTGAGATAACCTATTTCCATCTAAAACAAATTAATATGATAATTGCCTTACTAAGGCTGGTATAAGCATGATAAAGCGGCTTTCTGCAGAAATGTATTGAGAACATTTTTAAGAACAGTTCAGTGGATATACTGTAATTACAGTCATAGAAGAAAAATGCCAAATACACATGCGTGCTACACTGAAATTTTAAAAGAGCAGCTACTATAAACCTAAGTAGCAATTTAGGCTTCTAAGTGGATGCTCAACATGTATCCCTCCAGATGTTTCCAAACTACAACCCTGAGGTTGGGGTACAATGCTATGAGAAACTTCAGGAATATCTGGAGAACTGCAACCTCTGATATGTAGCAAAAGGGAGAAAATTATCTGTACACAGTATTCCAGGTGCAGCTGCACCACTGATTTGTATATAGGCATTATAATATTAGCATTTCTATTTTCAATGTAGTTTGTTAATTATTGTGAACATGTAGACAAGCCCAGTGTGGACACTTTCACTGAGCTGCCTAACATTACTCCAAGATCCCTTTCCTCATCAGTTACTATCGGCTCTGATCCCATTAGTGTATATGAGGGGTTACTTGATCACACTGAACAGAGATATAAGCCAATCAAAGCAGAGTTACACAAAGGGGCCACTGGTTTATAGAATTTACAACCAGAAGAGGTAGTGACAGCAACCAGCTTGGATAGCTTTAAAAAAGGATTGGACAAATTCATGGAGGTCAAGTATATCCACGGCTAGTGGAATGGATACTTAGGTACTAGCTCCAGGTTAGAGAGAATGGCAAGATGCCTCTCAAGGCCACTTGCAGGGATTTCAGAGCAGGTGAAGGCTTTACCTTTGTCTTCTGCTTGAAAATGCCCAAAAGCAATTGATGGGCCTCTGTGTAAGAAAAGATACTGGACTAGATAAGACTGTGACCCAATCCAGCAGGGCTTTTTTTTTTGTTATGTTCTCACATATGAAACAAACTGCACAATGCCCCAAACTCCCCCTCCCACAAATACCCATCAGCTTTTACAGCATCATGATTATCACCAGAAATGACTGTAAGTATGCTTATTTTCCTCAACTGAATTCTTAATTCAAATTTTACAGTACTATTATTGTTTAGTCTGAGAATCTGACAACTTCTGACCTAGAAACAAAACTGGACAGCTGCTGTCTCATAGCTGAAGGTTACTCTCCACCTTTTTTGTGTGTTTTTTTCTCCTTTTGTGGCTAAAAAAGGGGGGGAAGAAATAGCAAATATGGAAAAGAATAGGATGCACCGTGCAACATCCTGTTTAGCAAGCAAAGGAGAGCAAGATTATCAAGAAGACAAGGAAGGAGAAGTTTAAAGTAAGTAGTTTCACCCACAGGTAGGAGCTGCTAGAAATGGTCTAGAAAGTTCTTATACAAAGAAAGAACAAAGAAGAGAGCATCATTCCAAATACAACAGTGACTGTTTATTACGACTGAAGAACAGCAGCAGCTTGAAGACCAGAAATACTTTTATGAAGGTAAGGGTAGAAAGAAGGGTCTCAGAATTTTCCTTTAAGGTAGATACAACCATTTGCTAAATGCATTTCCCTTCCCCTCTCTCGGAGAAGTATCTCAGGAGAAAAGTGAGGATGAAGACTCTCACATATTTGTTGGAATAAGCTCCTTATCAATCTGGTGGCTGAGACTTATGTGAGATATGAAACAGAGGTGCCTCCCTCCCCAGCATTGGCCAGCACTGTCAATTTTGTGACATGCACACGTGTTTCAGCCTCCACATGTGTGCGGTGTTTGGAGCTACAATGGCCACTCCAACCCCCAGTAAGAAAAAAGTGCTATTGTAGAAAAACAACCAGCAACAGCTTTAGTGGCTTTTAAAGGGGATATAGTGGAGCTATGGTGGGGTTATGATGGCAAACCCACTATACGATTCCATAATGGCGCTATATTCCACATCACTGGACGGGGTCATAATGACAGGCTTCTCTAGGATCAAGAGCTTTGTGAATGGAAAACAACTGAATACTGACCTGTAAAAGCTGGGTTGCCGTGGCTCTCTGCTCAGGATTCTTCACTAAGCATTTTTTTACAAAATCAGTGAATTCATCAGACCAAAGCTCTGGCTTTCTGAACGTTGGAGGAGGATTTGTTGGAATCATAAAAATCGCCTGATACAAAGGGGAGGAAAAGTAAGTTCATCACTATTTCAGCAAACTATAACAACTTTTTTTTATTTTGAGTACAAATATGAAAGAATGAGGTAGTTTTGAACATCTGTTTTTATCATGTTGGTTTTTAAATGTTGTGATGGTTATTATTGTTTTTTGATATGCTGAATTTTAAGATTGTTACCCACTCTGAGACCTTCAGGTATAGGGCGGGATAGAAATAAATAAATAATAAATAAATAATATCACTGAGATAAAGTATGTATAGTTATCTGCCAGAACTTTAATTTCTATCGCAGTTTTTAAAAAAACTGTGCTTTACTGTGCACATCATGCTTATTTTTCTATTACTCTAAATCAGTCCCAAGAGAAGTTGTATTTCATAGTTGCACAACTAAGAAAAAGAAATCCAAGGAAGCCCATTAAAATATGAATTTATGATTAATACTACCAATTTTATCTAAACACTAATGTGGGTAATGGGATAGGAAATATCTGAAAGCTCTATTTTGTCAACAACAGCTATAATACTTCTTTTATTGATTAGCCTGAAGACCATTTCAAATACAAGGCAAGTAAAAAGAAGGTATGCAACAATAGCAACTGAAAAACTATAATAAAAGAAAGGGAATCAATCTCAGTTTAAGGTCATTCTTTTCCTTTGTATTCTACACTGTGCTGGGTAAGATACAATTCCCTAATTTTAGTTGACTTCTGTAAGAAGTCTGCTACCTGTTTGGTTGGGTATGGATTTAAAAGGAACAACAGCTTAACTTTGAGAGACCAGTAATTCCTCATCTTCAGAAGTGGGGATGAGTATTTGTCCCTTGTCGCTGTTTACAAGCCACGGGTTCTTGGGTGTTTTTCCACTGGCACTAAGTACCCATTGAAGCACCCATTAAGGACCCATTTGGCTAAGAGCCGGATGACCCCATTTCCACCACATACCCCATTAGGGACACATCTGTTTCCACCACAGCTAGGGAAATCCGGATTATATGGGTCCTTCAGGACCTATAATCCGGATTGCTTGTAGACCCCATTAAAGGGGTCTACAATGGGGTCTTCAACTTTAAAATCTGGATTATAGGGAGCTTGTTTCCACTACAATCTGGCAATGGGGTCTAGAGGAGGGTGCCCTAAAGTCAAGACTTCGGAGTCCCTCCAAAGCAGCACCCAAGTCCCTGCAAAGGGAACTTCGGAGATTAGCACAGGCTCCAAAGAAAACACCCTTGAGAGAGCAATGCAGCTGTCAAAGGCTCCAAAGGGTCTTTGAAGTTAGTGGCACCAAAAGCACCCAGGACAGAGCTGGGCGAAGAGTCCATGGCTGACAATGCGGCAAAGGGGAAAGCGAGGAGGCAGCAGCGGAGGCGGCAGCGCTGGTGCTGGTGCCCCATGAAAACCGCAACAAACCCCTGTACTGGGATGCCAGAGTTTTCTCCACCACCATCCGCCGGGATCGTGATTTTGCTCCCTTTCCCAGGCAAGCCGCTTGCTTGCCTTGAAAGGGGAGTAAAAGCAAGGGAGTAAGGGGGTGCAGAGTTTTCTCTCTTTCTCAGGGAGGTAACCGTATTGCCCCCTGGAAGGGAGAAATTTCAAGCCCCTGAAACCCCTTGGAGCTGCCTGTTAATTAGCTCCTAGCGGGAGGCTGACTCATCCAAGCGGAAAGAGGTGCATAATTAATTAGCTCCTTGCTCTCTCCTGCTAGTAATTCCCTGCCGCCTAGTAATTCCCATCTGTTTTAAAAAATCTTCCCTGTTATTTACAGCCCCTATAGCTACCTGACAGTTGCCCAGCTGGGTGCCCTATACCCAGGGAATATTTTTAAAAACAGATGCAAGAGCCCTTTAAAAGAGACGGGCTGTCCCGTCTGTTTTTAGAAATCTTCCCTGCTCTTTACCGCCTCTATACTCGCCTGACAGCTGCTCTGCAACTAAATAAAGACTTTTTGGAGCCTCTGCAGCCTTTGACAGCTGCATTACTCTTGCAAGGGGTTTTTCTTCGGAGCCTGCGTTAATCTCCGAAGTTGCCTTCAGAGGGACTTCAGAGCCTGCGCTAATCTCCAAAGGCAACTTCAGAGATTGCACCCCCTGTCCCCCAAAACACCTGGGGTGACAGGCAGACTCCTTGTGGGTCAATCTGGATTTGCCACATGGGTGCTCCAGTGTTTCCACAGCAGCCAGGCTAGCACCCATTGCTACTGGGTGTTAGACCACCCATGGGAACACATTGGGTACTTCCCTTAATCCAGATCTACTAGATCTGGAATAAGGGAAGTACCCATTCCTTAGATCCAAATCTTCTTAGATCTGAAGGAGTGCAGTGGGAAAACACCCATTAAAAGGCAGGGTGTGTTTTCATCCTCAGTAGTGCCACAAGTTATTTCCCTATAAGAAAGGTATAAAAACCTTCCTGTCTTGGCCATGCAATCCAGTTTCTTGTAGTATAAAAAGTCTCCTTAAGTGGGGAATTATATTAAAGTCTAAATATTTCTCCAGATGGAAGATCTATTTTTTCTATATCATCAGCTCTTTTTTACAATGAATATGCCAACACAAGTAATCATTCGTAACAGAAATAAAGAATTGTTAACTTCTTATAATGTAAAATCAGAAAATAATACAAAGATTGTCCTACATCAAATCATAGCCTTCCCAGAAATGAATGCCACAAGCGCACACAAGATGGAACAGCCTGCGTTTTCTTGCAGTATATTGGCAAAGGAAATTGCTCTGTTAATATAGCAACTTTCATGTCACGTAAGAATGCCTGTTACGTTGGGACTGGGTTTAGGTAGCAAAAACTGAGTTACAGGAACTGTATTTCTATTACTCCTTGGCATATCTCCCCCTGAAGTGTTAGTTTCCCTGCATCTTACGGAAGTGCATTTATAAACGGTCCCCTACAACCATTACCAATGATTATTGTACCAAATCATCCAACAGTAAACTATAATCTTTAAGTGCTTCAAAAAAGTATTGTACATCTTCCAAGTAGAGTAGTGCAATACACTACACCCTTGCAAGTATAAATAAATAAATAAGCGAGCGAGCAATTCACATGGCATGCCATTTACAAAAACCAGTTGAAATGTTGCTGTTCAATGACTAGTTCAAACTACTATTAACTTAGAGAAGACCAGCAATTAACTGAGCTGCTCATTCGAAGTAAGAAAATCAGTCTCTATATAATGATTTTTTTAATATTACTGAAAAGATCCAGCAATTTAAGGTATAGCATCTTCCAACTACAATTACTGAAAAAGCAGAGCAATTATCTGATTTATAAATATTTTCTGGCCTCATACAGTTT
This sequence comes from Aspidoscelis tigris stejnegeri, assembly GCA_023333525.1. Classification (NCBI taxonomy): domain Eukaryota; kingdom Metazoa; phylum Chordata; class Lepidosauria; order Squamata; family Teiidae; genus Aspidoscelis; species Aspidoscelis tigris. The sequence goes on along the minus strand of JALMGA010000004.1, from coordinate 27,219,910 downwards.
ATCAACCTAAATCAATCATTTAGCTGCCCATGACAATAAGTTCCCTTCTGACCTTGACAATAAATCAGCTTTTGAACTTTGAGTTGGCAAGTTAGTACATGATCAACTAATTTAACCTTGGTTTTTCAGTCACTTTTAGAAATCTAAAGAAAAATTGTCTAATGTTTGCATAGCATGACAATCAAATGAGCTGATGCCCCATATAATAATTAACTTGCGTCTTATTGAGTATAATTCTTACCATATAAACTACAATATATAAGATGATTAGAGCATGTTTCAAATCTTTCATATGTTTATTTCACTTTCAATATTTTTCTGGAAATCAACTATTGCAGGTGTGAACAATAGTACAAAATAATTTGGGCCGTGTGTAAACAAATATTGTTACAGTGAGCAGTCAGGGTCGATTTCCTTTAGAACTGAACGATTTGTTCATTTTGCAATCTAATGGACTTTCAAAGGCTTTCTCCAGCACAACAATTCAAAAGCTTTCATTCTTCAGCATTCATCTTCTCATGTGATCCAACTCTCACAGTCACAAGTTACTGCTGGGAAGATCATAGCAAGGAGCAAGTATCTTTTAATCCATGGCTGCAGTTGCCATCTGCAATGATCATTATCCCTAAGAAAATAAAATCTGTCACTCTTTCCCTTTCTTCCCTCACTGTTTGCCAAGGAGTGATGGGCCTGGATGCCACAATCTTAAGGGTGTTTTTTGTCGTTCTTTTGTTGTTGCACTTCAAACCAGCTTCTGCACTTTCTTCCTCGTCAAGAATAACAACAGAATATTTATACAGAAAATACTGTGCTAAGTGCAGGATTGGGCATGACTGCCTTAAGGCTGATTGGATTTATAGTCATCACTTCTTATTAAATCTGACTATTACCAGTGTTTACATCAAGAAAGTTACTTATATAATGAAGCATTTTTCTGTGAAGTCTGTGGATGCTTGTCTATACTTAGAATGCGAAAAACAATTCTACAAACTAGGTCTGGTTACTGGAAGGCATTCTTTTCCTTAGGATATTAATTTAAGGATGGAGCTCTCAAACTGTCAAATGAGGCAAACATCACAAATAGCGTTGCAATGAAACCCATACATAATAAACTGCTTTGCAAGTATTCTTGAAAAATAGCAACCTTTATTTAAAGCTATTCCAACTCATAAAAACAATGAAATTATTTTAAATGTCCATCATGAGTTGGAGCTAGAAACTGCATACTCTCTTAACATTATGACCTTTGGATATCATTCAGTGCAAAGCATGAAATGCTTAGCATGACACTAATGGTTGATACAGAAGGAGGAAAAGATATGGGAACAATTGTCACATGACTAAGAGCCAAGATTATTAAATGATAAGAACTTTTATCTCCAGCTTTAAGATTATTTTGCAGTTTTGTACATAAAGTGATATCAATTCAGAGGTCAAGTGTGTAGAGATGGTCCTCTGAGCATTTGTCATACACAGCATCCACAAAAGAGTTCAATACCACTGGCATCAAGCATGCATATAAGAATTCTTTCAGACACAGATCAAACCTTAAAACGCCCTGATAACACACAATGTGCATAGATACTCATGCATGTACAAGCTATCAAAGCTGCTAAACCAGTCTCCAACTTCTTCTTCCTAGCCTAATCAAACACTAGTCCATCTGCCAAATGCCAATACTTGAAACAAGCATGTTTGCCTGAAAAGCACTGGTGCTAAGAGTGAAAGTCAAGATCCACTAAAATCATAGGTTCTGCAGTAATCCTTTCTACCCCCAAAAGACCAGTTCTCTTTTCTGCTAGCTGAAAAGAGAAACCCAACAAATATTTCCCATGGGATCTTCAAAGCCAAAACAAGTCTGAAGAGTTGTCATATGAAATACAGGTCAAGATCCATTTATCTTTAATAGCTGTAGAGAAGACAAAATTTTAGCAGGTATTATCTGCAGTACTTTCTGTATCTGTTAAAACAGAATTGTGAGGGTGGGAGGGGGTATTTAATGGCATCAAATTCAAATCCTAATATAGAACTGGCTAAAATTCCATATATTAGCTTTATGTAAAAGCTATTTCACCATTCAGTATTTTCTTTATGGGAAAGTAAACTATACGCACAAAGCTTGAATCTGTTCTCATCTCCTTCCATTTGGATGGCTACACACTTTCTATTTGTTCTTAGTCTCTCTATGTTGATAGAGGGTGTTTTTCCACTGTCACTAGAAGTACCCATTAAGTACCCATTAATGGGTACTTAATGGGTACTTCTAGTGACAGTGGAAAAACACCCATAGTATATCACTGCTTGGTATAATATAGCCCTTACATGATGCACTCCCCAAAGCTCCTGTTACAAACTCTGCATATGATACCTACAGTAATATAATAAAGAGAAGAGAAAGAAGGACATACTATGAAACCTAGACGTCTGGCAAATGAAGCACAAAATGGTACCACTATAACTGATATATGCTACAGTTCAGACATAATTCATGTGACTGAAAAATGTAATAAAGGTGTCCTGCATGGCATTTGACCTTGTAGATGTCTTAATATATCTGAGATTTTTCATGCACGGTGTTCAGCTCATGAATGGAATAAGATTTGGGGTACACTGTTAACAGAGATATGGAAACTAAGAAGCACAGCAGATCAGTCCCACTGACAACTCACTATAAAAACATAAAGGGGGGGGGGGCTGCCGAATCGTGCCACAGCGCACCTAGTCCAGCATCCTGCCTCACACAGTGGGGCACCAACTGCTTCTGGACATTCTCAAGCAGAAGACAAAGGCAAAACTTTCATCTGCTCTAGACTCCCTGCAAATGATCTTTAGAAGCATTCTGCCAGGCTCACCAACTTGGAAGCAGTACTATGTAGGTATCCATTCTAGTAGCAATGATACTCTTGCACTCCGTGAATCTGTCTAATAATTTCTTACAGCTATCCATATTAGTAGCTGCCACAACCTCTTCTGGTAGGAAATTCTATAGACTGATGACCCTCTGGAGGAAAAAATACCCACCCCCCTCCATTGGTCCTAATTCACCTGCCCATGAGTTTCAAAGAGTGCCCTCTGGTTCTGGTGCTTGCAGTACCCACCTTTTCCACATCATGCATATTTTATGTCTTTCAACCAGGTCACCTCTTAAACTCCATGTTTCAAGGTAGAAGAGGCCTAGATGTTGCACCTGATCACATAAAGGTGTTCTAGCTCCTTGACCATTTTGATTGCCCTTATCTGCATTTTTACCATATTCTTTCTGCGGTGTGGTGATCAGAATTATACACAATATTCCAGGCGTGGCCTCACTATTGATTTCTAAAAAGGCACAATGATACTTGCTGATTTATTTTCTATTCCCTTCCTATTTATCCCTAATATTGAATTTTCTATTTAGCTGTTGCTATATACTAGGTAGACACCATCATTGAGCTGTTCACCAAAACCCCAAGAGCCCTTTCCTGGGCTGTCACAGAAAGTTTGTATCTTATCAGAATATGGATGTAGTTGGGATTCTTTGCTTTTGTCGGCTTCACTGTGCACTTACTAAGATAGTAGCGTGTGGTATCTGCCCGCTACTAACGCATCAGAAGCCCTCCTAAGGGCAGCGCACTGACTTGTCAGAAGCAAAACAATACCCAAGCCAAATAGTTCAGGGTGTCTACGATGCAGAGCTCTATGTAGTTGCACCCCCTGCTGGACCGAGCAACCGGACAGATCACTCTACTCAACTCTCAAGTTAAACTAAATAAGTTTATTATTACAATCTTGAATTATATTAAAGAAACAAGCAAAAATAAAGAATAGCTCTGTTTCAGCTCCAGTCCAAATAGATAAATATAGAATAAAGTTGTAGCATTGCTGCCAATTGTCTTAGTTGCAAAGTTACAAATAAAGTCTTAGCAAGTTACTGTTCCTCAATAAGTACAAGCTAGGTTCCCTTAACTTCTGTTCTGTTCCAAAAAGAAAGAATTAAACAAGCAGTCTTTGCCTCAACTAAAGTCCCTGCTTGAATCTTGGGCTACTGATAACTCTTGTAAGCTACAGTCCCTGCAAACGCTGCCAAGCTATCCAGCCTGCAGTCTATCCCAAACTGGTCAAAAAGCAGTCTCAGAAAAACTCCGTTTCCCTAAGGTTCCTTTCTCTTAGCTCCCAAGCAAACTAGCGTCTCTCTCTATTCAGCTTGCATCTGCAACTTGCCTCTCTCTCTCTCTCAGCATCTCTCTTCCCTTCGCTTGTTACATCTCTTCTCCCTCAAGGTGTGTTTGCAGCTTATATAGAGTTTCTCCCCCCTGCTCGCAATAGGCTGCTTCTAGTCAAGTGTTCCTCCTTGCTAGGACAGGAACTCCACCTCCAAGCTTCCCCTCAGGCTCAGACAAGCCCGGACAAGCCCCAAAATGGCGCCTGAAGACTGAAAAAACCACTGTGAGGTGACTCTGTGGGCTGCAAAGCACCCGTGGTCATCACATAGTGCATTTGCTATCTGGTTGCCCAATCACCAAATGTCAAGAGATCCCTCTGGAGCTCTTTGCAATTGCTTTTTTCAGTTTTAATTACCTGAATAATTTCATGTCATCAGCAAACTTTGCCATTTCACTACGTACCTCTACTTATAAATCATTTCTGAATGAACTTAAAGGAAAGATTCCAATACTCAACCTTGGGGGACCTTCCCCTCTGAAATCTGTACTCTGGTTTCCTGTTTTTTAGCCAGTTACCAATCTAGGACTTAATTCAGGAACCTTTGATGACTCTGTTGAAAGAAATTGTCTAAATAGACAATATCAACTATTTAGACACACAGTCAGAATCAAGAGAATATATGCTGGCAGGACATGAGTGACCCTGACAGCCATCTTTGTAACTGCAGCCTTTGCTGAAACTTAAGACAGTTCCTAGAAACTAGGAGCTTTTTGAATATTTCCAAATAGTAGAAACAATTTAAGGTTGCTTATAGCCTCCAGCCTTTGTTATAGCAACAAATTAAATTATGTGCTGCTGTACTGTGTACTATTATCATCTGTTGTCTTCCACTTCTCTCTCTGTTGACAGCCCCAACTACAGAGCACCCCAGTTTCTGACCCTGACTGCTGGTTGATGTCTATTAATATTGTTTCACACTATTTGCATCAAAAACAAGCTTAGTTCTCTGCTTTTAATCCAAATTCTGTCTTGCTGCCTCTTGTAACTTAGGCAATAGAGAAGATATTTTAACACCTATACTCCTTATCCAAGGAAAGTTGTTTGTTTATTTTATTTTAGGCTGCCTAGGATTGTCCAATGACAATAAACAAGAAGATCTTTTTTACTGTCCCAAGCATAGAGTATCCCCTGTATCCTTCAATGCTTAGATCAGTTTTTCCTTTCAAATTAGTTATCTTCTAGTCACAAATCATGGCTTATTACTAACTTTTCCCTGTAGCAATTGATTTAGGTCAAAAGGATATTCACATGTACAGATGTGCACACACAAAAAATCATATTTGTTTCACTAGCAAATTGAAAATCTGAAAATCTGTTTCAATGTCAAATCGTTAAACAACTGGATTTTCTCATTTGTTTCTGAACTTTGCAAACTTTTCACTACTTTTTTTCCCATTTAAAAAGTTTTTTTTAACCACCCAAAACACAGTGAAATATCAAACTGGTTCATTTTCACAAGCAAGAGTCTAGTTTGATTCAACTGACTTTTTGAAGAATTGAACCAACTGTTTTGATGCAGATGTTTGCGAATTTGAAATATTTGATCAAATTTGCAACTATAAGTGTCATTTCACACATCTCTGTTCACATGCTGTCTCAATTCTGCAGAACAGACACTTCTCTAGAGAAGCCACTCACACAAGAAGACTATTATCATAAATTTCAGCAGAGACTAGAAAGCTTCTTGCATAGTATATAGACTTGGTCTCATGTTTGCTATACCCATAAATCATAATTCATTAATCATGGAAAATCCTAAACTACAGCATTTAAAAAGAATTAAATCTGGCTAAAACAAGGAGACAATAAAATAACTTTATAGTGATTTAAAAGAGCCAGAGAAATTTTCCAGTAGTTACCTACTAAAATTCAGATCTTCCTATCCTAAAGAATATATCAAACATTTTTTTTAAAATCTCTGAACCTGTTTTATATCTCTGCTTCTATTTATCAAACAGGGAAAATATTGCCAACTTTCTCCCTTCCTGTATGAGACCCAAACTATGTGATATTTTGTTTATGTTACAATTATACTAATTCAATGCAGGTCATTTGCTTTTTACCAAGTCCAGATGACATTTAGTAAACTAAACATGGAACAATTAGGTTTGAAAAAGTAAGGCTTATGATTGCCAATGGGTAGGTCATACAGTGGCTATAGAACACTATTGTGTTAGTTAACACCAAAACACAAAAGTTCGGTGCGAATAATATTTCTGCATTATTTTTCTGTTTCTTGTGTTTAAACTGACATGCAAATTTAAACTGCTCAATAAGCTGACAGGCAAGAATAGCTGTTGTATACAAGATTTCCTTAAAAATTTGATATAAAAAGGATCGTTAATATCTTTTTGTCATAAATAATGTAATTTCTACCCCTGGGAAAAGCAACTACAAACTTCCAAGCCTGCGGACCTGAAGCTACTTTAATAAGAGGAAAAACAATGACTATTAAGAACATGAACAGTTTAACCAGTTCTGCTTCTTGAACATTTGGAATTTTAAGGCAAATGAACTACTTAAACAGCTAGTCCATTTCACTGACATCAGCAAATTCCAAAGGTAGAATACAATTTTCAAGACTATAAACATAAGGTATAATGCCAATGACCAAGTAGTTCACCACGTATTCAATACAACCTTCACTCCACAGAACAAACCGCTACAGTATGAGCTGCTTCAAATTTATTTCAGTGAGCCTCAATATTATTCATCAAGATGCTTGCCAACAAAGTTTACCATGCAGCTAGTATACTACATAAGTCTCTGGTTCAAATCTCAGCTCCAGAAAGACCCCTCCAGAAAGCGTCCTTAGGCCCTCAATTCTTTTCTTATACCTACCTACACTAGAGAAAAATAAAAATAATTCAGAGTCATGATGGCTTGGACATCACCTGGATTAATCAGATCCACAAGAACAAACCAGTCATGAACGAGATAAGTGGAATGGCTTCAAGAGACTTCTGTTCAGAAGAGCACAGAAAAATACTGGACTCTCTAACTTCATGTTCTTCAGAAAAGATACTGTGCAGGACTCTAAAATTTCTAGGCCTTTGGTGGAAGACTAGAGATAAGGCAGACATACTAATCAACCACCAGTGTGTGGGGGAATTGCATTATCTTTGCCATTCTTACTGTGTTCTTTATCTAGAATAGAGTTTTTCCTATTATTATTATTATTACATGTTGGCTTTGATATTTCATAAAGCATCGGGATCTTCCAAAGATCCTAAGATGACGTTACGTACCGGCACATAATGGGAGCAGAACCCAGTAAAGTGGCCTCTTGCAACTGACAGATTGTAACCTTGTCAATGTTAAGCTGTTTTGAGCGCCATTTTGAAATGGCACCCAGTGTGCCGATCACCACTGGGACCACCACTGCTGGCTTGTGCCAGAGTCTCTGAACTTTGATCTTTAAGTCCTTGTATTTTGTAATTTGCTCTGTTTGTATACCACTATCATTATTATTACTATTAGCTAAGACACAAATTCTGCTGGAGGTACTTTCAGAAAAGAATGCAAGAGAAAAGAATTAAATGACTCCAGCATGAACAAAAAAATGACCATTTCCCTACAACTGCTTAAAGATAAAAACAAATACATCAGGAGAGCTGCCAAACACAAAGCGCTCTGTACTTTGGAAAAAACTTTCAACTCTGGTTCACCTTTGCATTGCCTATAAAAAGCATTCTCCAGTAAGCATAGCGATGCTTGTTGTGCTTCCTACAATAGAGTGAGCGTAACAAATTTGTTCTGTTATCTTTTTCAGCGTGGAAACTGAAAAGTAAAAAACTGGACATTATGGTGCTCTACAGATATTGTGGGATTACCATTACAGTCACCGTATGTATAAAACAACAATGTATTACACAGCTTTGCTTTTATATTGTTGGCAAAATGTAACTTCTTTTGTTTAATGCAAACCTGGAAAGCCCCAGTTATGTGATTTGGCTTCTGAGGCACTGCTGACTTAACACTGGTAGACTGGATCTTCTATCCACAATAGACTATAGTCTAGGCTCCTGATATCTCCTCAAACCCTCATTTTTCTATAGGTGGTCATTACTTGCATGACATAGCCTGCTGGCTGTGAATGTGGGCCTCCTCACTCCACACTCATTTCCAACTGAAGCCAGGGCTGAAATGCTTCTATAACTCTAAGTATCTTGCACAGATACTTAAGGAGGAAAGTGCAGAGCAAAATAATGTAGAAGAACAAAGGCCTGATCCCTAAGAACAGCCTTAATCATAACTATATATAAAGGATAAGCCTCCATTTATTCCCACCTATCAGGACTATTCATGGAACTGGGGTTCTACAAGCATACCAGAATGAAAAGTTTATGGTTGTAAACATGTCTTTTCCAGGAGACAAGGGGAATCTACAAATGATGCACTGAAGTCTGTGAAAGACCCATGTCAATAATGTAGACTGGGCTGAGCTGCAGGCCCCTTGTCTGACACTTGTGTGCTCCAGGTTTCAGGCATAGCATTTCTATGTTTTAGTTTTCCCTCCAAGGCAGGTCATCTCCGGCTGGCTGCAGTACGTCCCTTTCAATGCAGATTCCACTCATCTATTGACTTGCCACAAGAGCCCAACTAGCCTTCAAGTTAACATAACTGCAAGATGGATTAGTCAACCAGTCAATGAAGGATTTCGGTATGGCTGACCTCCCTCCCCACCACCACCAAATTCAGTTTTACACTGAAGTCAACAGCTCAATGTACCTGGTTTCCATTTAATGTGCCATTTTTTCAAAACAGAATCTCATTTAAATCAAGATACAATGATAGAAAAGAAATTCATTTTTCTTTAGAATAGTGTAGTGGATTTGGCATAGCACCTCTTACTGAGAACACCTTCCAGAATAGGGCCAGAGAGAAGCCAAGGAACTGGAGGGTGTCAGCCAAAACTACACATACATACTTAGCAAACTAAATGTGTTAGACATTTCAAAATCAAAGACCACAACCAGTCTTTTATCTGTTCTAACTCACTGTCACCTGGATATAACTTTGCCAAATATGGAACTTCAAGAACCTGAGGCATTCAAAGCGCTGCAAGTCCCTTTGTTACTTCCTCACATACTCATTAAAGATTCCATCATACAAATTAGATACTACCTACTATACTGGGTAGGAATTTCCTTATATCATTATCATTATTATTATTATTATTTAGATCTTTATAACACAGTACATCAGAATTCCAAGAAAGATAACAGAAAAAAAAGAATGATATAAAATGTTAATTTAAAAAAAAATCATAGTAAAAATGCCAACATCTCAAAAGGCACAATTAGTTACCAAAAATGTTGGGAAGTAAGAATGTTTACAACACTAAAGTGGTCTACCTCTTCTCTGAGACAAGACTTTTCCAAGTCATTAAAGGTCTCAAAATCAGAGTTAACACCGTGAATTGGGTCCAGAAACAAGGCAGTAGCCAGAATACTGTAATAATATGAAGGCAATCTAGAGCTTTGAAGAGCATGAATCACTGTGGCCAGGAAATTTCTTTCCAGGAAGGGTTTACATTGCCTAATTAACTTAAGCTGGAGATAATCACGGCTGCAACTTGAGACTCAAGTGACAGCGGAGGGTCGGGGCGTACAGCTAAACATCCCACCTGTTCTTTCTAGGGGACCGCATGCCTGCCCAGAAAAGGCCACCTTCCCTTTACTTCAGAACCTCAGTCTTAAAACATAGAACCTCAGTCTTACCAGGATTCAGTCTCAGCCCATCAACACAGTTCAGGCTGGGGTACTTCATCTGACTCAAGTAGAATAAAGATCTAGAACGGAGAATCATTCACATACTGATGGCACGTCAGTGTGAACCTTCTAACAACCTTTTCCAACAGCTTCACTTAGATAGGAGGCAGGACAAAACTCTGGGACACCCAACAAGCGAGTTCCCAAAAATGCTGATCAAAAGTCTACTAAAACTACTGTTTTGAACCAGTTAAGGAACACTGTACTGCCAGTTCGTAAACACTGAAACTGTCCCCAACAAGATACTGGCATCAACAGCCAGCGAGAGATCCAAGAAAACCAGCAGGATTACACTCTCTCAGTCTCTCTCTCTCTCTCTCATCAGAGGTCACCCATCTGGACAAAGCCTGAAGGCATATTAAAATAAATCTAGATATTCCATATTCTCCAGGGGCTTTGCCCAGAAAAAGGAGATTTGTGACTGAATAATAATAATGTGCTATTATTGAGTAATATATCATATGCTACAAAGTCATTTCCCCATTTTTACTTGAATGTGTGATTTGCCAATAGAGAGCATTCATTTTTCAATTATCCATGTATCAAGGTTCTCTGTATTTATTGATTTTAATTCCAGCACACCATGTTCAAATACACCTCCTAAAAACCTCTGTACATCAGCCTGCTAAGGTAGAGCAGACATTATAAGACAAAACAGGTATTTATGCCACAACCATGACCAAAAATATTTTTGAACATACGGTAGTTGCAAGATGGTCAGTCACAATGAAGCCATACATTTAGGATTTTACAAGCTTTTGTTATCAAATATAATATAGAGCAAGTGTCATTTAAAATAACTTTCAACATGAAACTGAATCTTGAAAAAAAATCAAAAAATGTTTTAGACTGCCAAAATTATAAATTAAAGTGAAATTATATTTAATCTTAATGCTAAATTCAAGGAGCATTCATTTTACAATTCTTCTGCTTAAATTACTGAACGTCTTATAGAATTAAATCTTTGCCATTTGGACTTAATAACATCTCATAAATGATCCTGAAAAAAAGGAAGGAAAAGCCATTTTTAGTTGACTGTCATTGAAATGGTTATTTAAACTTAAGCAATCACACAGTTCTTTCAAATTCTTATCATATTACCAAAATTTCATCAGAAACATATGTGAGCAGCACAATTTAGCTAGAATTATTGAACAACTTTTCTTTCACTTTCATAACAAATTAGGCAATGCATAGTTGATGCATCTGAAAAAAGTTACAGAATCACAAGCCTTAAGGCAAAACACTGGGTGTCATAATCTAAACCATCTCTGGATGAAATTCAAAGGCAAAGGAAATCAACATATTACTTCGTACACCAAATTATTTTTATTGATGATAGTATTTATTTGTTAATCCCCAGTGGGAAACTATGGACTGCCATTGGAGAATTAAAAGCCTAAAAGAATCTTGAAAATCAAATGCAAGACTTAATAAAGACCATAAACAAAGAGCAGATAAAACAGAATCCACACATATTTGATACAATTCATGGCTGATAAAATGAATACAAACTGGATTAAAACACTTGATCACTATTGTTACCACCTTGGTGATGGGATTTTGTAATTGATCATGAAGCTAAGCATTGAAGAAATCTGTTAACACTAACAATGCATTGATTAACCTGAAGAATCAGACATGTGCACTGTACTGAGAGGAAGGATACTACAAACAAATCAGAATACATAGCTTTCTGATTGTATTCTTTACAGAACATATCTTCCAGTCAAAATTTAATACAAGTTCTCTCACAAACTTGTGACAAGAAAACATTTCCCCCCCCCCACATCGTAGTGCTGATTTGGTTTTAATGCAACATTATTCTTACACCTGAATATCTAAAAATATTTCTTAATGTCCAGAGTAACAGGGACATATTTAAAAGCTGAATTCAGATACCACAAAGAGGCCATTCTGTAGCACTAGCATCTTGGAAGAGGAACAATCCTAATCTCTGGGTAGACACCTTCACTGAGTTGCCCACCAAAACTCCAAGGTCACTTTCCTGGTCAATCAGAAAAAGTTCAGATGTCATCAATTTATAGTGGTAATCGGGGCATTTCGCCCTAATGTGCATCACCTTGAACATACTAACATTGAAACTTATTTGTCAAAGAATATCCTAAAAGCAGCTTGTCTACCAGGCATATACCAAGACTTCCAAGATGTATTTGCATAGAAAGAGGCAATCACCTTACCGCCCCAATACCCATATGACTGTGCTATTGATATGATTCTGTGAAAACTGGAGCTGGCAGCTCTAGAAAGAAAAGGAAAGTCACTTTCCCTGTTAAAGCAGAACAGGATACAAAGGAAAGCCTCTGCTCTCCTACAGAGATGAGGGAAAGATTTGCTACAGAACAAAGCATGGTTCAATATCTTCACTTCTGCTCCTTTATGCATATATGTATACTACATAGGTTTTGTAAAAACAGCTCCCAAGTCAACACTGCAATTCTTATTCCCTGACATGAAAATATACAGTACGTACTTGATCAGAAGCACTGTGCTTAAATAAGGATATTCAATAATCTGTCCAACTGGTTATATATTTAAGGTTTTAAAAAGGAGTTGGGTAGAGTTATGTGTTATCAACAAACTCATTTAATATCCTAGCAAAGATGGCTATCAGCACAGCATTATGTTTTAACTGGGGTCCAAAAACCATACGATGAACGTGCTGGTGAACCTACAGATGAAGGCTGTTCCGAAGTCTGGGAGCCACCACAGAAAAGGCCCATGTCCTTCCCTTCTGAGAGGTGGGGGGGACTAGAAGCGGTCTCTCTCCTTGAGATCTCAAGGCACTAGTTGCAGGTAAACCTATACTATGCTAAAGACATTATTTTGCTAGAAAACTCAGATACTAGCAGATTTGATAGTCTGCCTTATAAAACTACTCAGAAATATGGTCTTTTGATTAATGAAAGAAAAAACAAAGTTATGAGGAAGGATGAATGACTGCATATGACACTAGAGAAGTAAGCTTCATTCAACAACAGTGCAGATCAAGGCAAAAAACTGAACGTGTGAAACCAGCATCAGACATATGTATTGCCAGTATCATATTCTCATAGACATCTCAGGCTGGACTATTGTAATGAACTCTACATGGGGCTTCTCTTGAAGACAGTTCGGAAGTTGCAGCTGCTGCAAAATACAGCTGCCAGAGTGCTGACCGGAACAGTTAGCCGGACACATATCACGCCAGTTCTAAAAGAATTGCACTGGCTGCCAATACACTACCGAGCCCAATTCAAGGTGTTAACTTTGACCTATAAGGCCCTAAATGACTTGGGCCCCAGATATCTAAAGGAGCACCTTCTACCATATTGACCTGCCCGCATCTTAAGATCCAGAGGGGAGGCCCTCCTGGTTATCCCACCGCCTTCAGCAGCTAGGCGGGTGGGCACCCGAGAGAGGGCCTTCTCGGTAGTGGCCCCCAGGCTGCGGAGTGGTGTCTCCCTTGAGGTGCATCAGGCCCCTTCTCTGTTTATGTTTAGGAAGGCGGTGAAGACGTACCTCTTCACTCAGGTCTTTGGTTAAATGCTCCCTACGCTTCCCCCATTGTAAACACTGCTGGTTTTAAACTGTTTTTTGTAGTTTTTAATGCTGGATTTTTAAACTTTGTACTGGTTTTAGGACTGATATAGTTTTTGATATGTTTGTTTTTAAATGTTGTGAGCCATCCAGAGACCCTTGGGTATGGGGTGGGATATAAATAAATAAATAAATAAATCTCATCTAGTTTTTCATTACCAAAATATCTGACATTCTTTTCTCCTGCCTCTTATAAATTCAATTAGAAGTCTTCCCCTGAAAAACAATTATGGAATTACTGTTACAATTTGTGGTGCAGAGTATGTATCCAATTTTAATAACCAGAAGTTAACAACCATTCTCAGTCTGCCTGCTCCCATTCAGTGCCAGAATAAAGGCTGTTACAAAATACTGAGCAATCAAATACCTATTAGGGGAATACTTGGTTTATGCATAGTTCGTATCCAAGCACATTTTGCTTATGTTCCTTAGTGTTCATTTCAAAATTCAACTGAATGTCCAAAAAATTGTTTTGTCATCGAGTCTTTTGTTTGGACATTAACATTTGCAGAGAAACATTTTTGCTGCATTTTTCTATTTAAAAATCTATTTTTATCAGTAAAAACACTGTGAAAGTGTGATATTTGGTCGAATTTTCATATCTGTGTCCCAGGAGCACTGTTCATTTGAATGTATGGATGTTCATTTTGATGCAAAAGTTTGCAAATTTGAATATTCGATCAAATTTTCAAGTGCAAATTTGTCTGTGCACATCCCTACCCCTTATAAATGTGAGTGAGTTGCAAGGTGTCTTTGAGGTGTCCGGATGCAAGGCTACCCTTTCCACATCATGCTAGGCATATCCAGGCATACTAGAGGGAGATATGTGACACACTAAATCCATGGGATAGCTCACCATTTCACTCCTACTGACTCTATTCACTATGTGTCCAAGGAAGCCACATTCATTCTCAACATTCCTCAGCATCAATGTCATCTCTGGCTTTGCTTATTCCCTAATATACCCTGGATATGCTTTGGAAAAGGGAATAGAAAAGATCCAGCCAAAAGCAGCCAGTGTCTTACATATGACAGAAGTATAACAGGTCTGCTCCAGATCACACAAGGGAGCATCAACTTGGCTGATTTGGAAAAGAAGCAATAGCAAATTACATTAGCAAAGAACTTCTCAAAAGAGACAAGAGGTGGAATATACACTAAATGAGAAATTAGGTCTCTTAATTGTTTTTTAAGCAACAATTCTGGTGTTACTTCAGACTGTAGAATAATTATTTTTAATAGGACTATTCTCCTATGCCATCAGCTAAAGGAAAATTTCATACACAATTGTTATTCCCTTGGAGAGCTTCTGTAAGGAAGGAATGTACTTGTTATACAAAACTGATGTGACTTTCAAGACATTTAGGATTATCCATGCCCACTAGCTTATCACCATATTTGCAAAAAGAATTTTCCAATACTCTTCTGGAACATGGGAAGAGCAGCCAAGGCTTTCCATGTTTTAATGCCCTCCCCTGTCCTTGCCTTTTCTTACATACTACCCCCAAAAAACAAAGCCAAAGAGGGCTCATAATGCTTAAAATTCCATCCACATCTTAAAACATTTTAAGCAATGTAAACTTACTAACACTGACAAAAAAGCACAAGAGCAAAAATCTGGAGGTAACATTTTTGTTGGCGCTCTCTCTTTCCCATGGGAACCTCAATAATGAAAACTAGCTCACATCTGGAAACAACCTTGAATTCATAGAATGTTAAAAATAGACTCAGCAAGCTAAAAATATGAACTTTTAGGTCTATTTCTCAGGAAGCGAGCTGCTTATTGCCCTAAAATACATATTCTTACTTCTTGCCATGTAAAACATAAATCATACTTTAACTCTTTTTATTCAGAGTTCTAAACACGAAGATAATTTTAAGATTAATGTGGATTTTTTTCAAAAAAATGCAAATTATGCACCACAAAGTCTTGCTTTAAAGCTATGTCACAAACTATAACAGATGTGTTATACCTCTGTTTAAATATTTAGTCAGCAAACTAAACGGCTAAAAAGAAAAGGGCAGAGTGATTTCATTCTTTGCTTAAAGCAGGGTGGTCTACTGGTAACTTCTGGTACCAGTGGTGTTGCTGGGGGAACAAAAATGAAACCAGGTGCCATCAAATTCAAATTAAAGATTTTGTGCTCATTTAAACAATCCTAAACCAAGTTTCCATAAACTCCCTAACTGATACTACTACAACATTTGACTATTTTATAACAAGAAAGAAATTATAAGTTATCCTTAGACCATCAAATTCTAGCTGCAACAAATTTAGATTGATTGGCACCTTTTCTTTTTAAATAAGGCTCCCACATTAACCCATCAAAACATGTCTCAGAATTATACTTTCCTGGAATAAGCACTGACATTACATGTGTTCAGATTTTAATAAACTTTGTCTCAACCTTATATTTTAGTTAACTTTCAGTCCAAATAATCTTAAGGTTAAGGTAAAGTCAATCACTGTATGTCATTTGTAAGGAAAAAGCAAGATAGAAGCTTTATATTCTTTGGCCAATGCCTGCCCACTGAGATAATTCTGGACCAAAACATTAAGTGTATTACTGTATTTTAAAACATGATTTATTCTGGACATAGAGGCCTGCTAGCCAAGACTCTATACAGTGTTTCCCTAAATAAACAAGCTATACAGTACTGATAGAAATTTTAGATACTGTAGAACCTAGTGCAGAGCCAACTACTGTAGGGCCTCCTCAATTTTCTCTTTCCTCTCTGCAGTATGGAAATCACTGTAATTGTCAGATTTTATATCACTGTCCTAAATTTAGGAAAAATACATGGATAACTTCAATTTTAATGAAAAGTAATTAACAGACTGGAAGTTTCTGTAGCTCAGTAGCAGAGCAAACTACCTGAAATGCAAAGGGTTGCTGGTTTGGTCCCCAACTTCTCTATGGAAGTAGGCAATGACGAACCACTTCTGCAGTCCTTCCAAAAAAAACTACATAGAGATCCCCATGGAGGTGTTTATGCAGTCAACCAAAAGTTGACCACTACTCAACGGTATCCAATAGCAACCAATCTGCAAATCACGGATAAAAGATTACATATACATGAATGCTAGCTTAGATTTTAGTACCACATCTTTTCCCAAGAAAAGAGGCAGCAGAATCCACAACTGTGCAAGCAGATGGAAAGTGTAAGGACCAACTCACATATGTCATTAGTTCTATGAATAGCGAGCAAATGACTAAAAAATCCTCTTGAGATAAGGTGGCAATATAAAAACTTTGTCTTGAGATAAAGAAATTCTTATAAGGGGTTGGGGTGGGTGAAGGAAAGCGAAGTGAAGTGCATCTCTACTCCGGGGATCAAGAAAATTCTTGGCCAGCTGAAAGACTCCAGCTATATGAGAGGAGATACAGAAGGAGTAACTGGCTGTCTCTACTCTCTTTTTCTACTCCCCTTTCAACCCCAATCAGTCAGGTTTCCTGCAACAAGAGCAGCTCATAGAATTTAGTATTTGTTCTCATAGCAATCATGGTCCATAACATTTTCAAACACTTTGGGGGTGGTTTATAGCTTTTCTTTTCTTTTTTTTTCAGAAAAGCTCATCAGCACATTACCATGAGAGAATAATTACAGCAGAAAGAGCTTTGCTGAATATTTTTACTATAATGACTGTTCCAACAAATGAATCTCCAACAAAGCTTAAAAGTTGTAAGTCCTGATCCAACATGTAAAGACAACCAAAAGAGACTTCTAGCAACATCAATGGAGGCTGAAAAAACCCTTAGCTTTTGCAATAGTGCCTTTGAAATTAATATTCCCAGCTCAAACATTTTCCCATTAAAACATCCTGAAAATAAATGAACAGAACCATGGAACTGCTCTTTTTTTCAGATTAGCACTTGTAAGTATTTGAATTATGTAACAAAAATATACAGCATCACATGAAACTAACCATCATTATACTTCCTTTACAGTTATTTTAGTTAAGGTTTCAAGTTAACTCACTGGCGTGTAATTATGAAATTATTGTTCTGATCCTCTGCTTACTTTGAAAGTGATTAATCAAAGTCAGAGAAAGCCAACCATCAAGTCAAGTATGTTTCAAATTTCCTATTTAAGGATAAAACTAAAAAGATGAGCTAATTTTACTTTAATTAAATCCTCATTTAGAAGTCTGAAATAAATGTTTTCCATTTAAGTTTCAATTACACTCAAGTTGTAGTCCAAATTTCATATATTCTTTCCTTGTGCTACTTTATTACCCATTTCCAGTTAAAGTTTTCCTACTTACATATTCAGCAGCTTTGGAGATTTATAACACTTCAGTTACTAACAGCACCAAAATACATTTTGAAGCCACATAGTAATGCTATATTTTTATTTTAGTCAATACTTAGGAATTTTTGCCCAATGCCTTTAGGATGAGGCTTCCAGCAGGAAATGTGCCTCTTTAGGGTAACATATTGTGTTCCTTCATTTCTATCCCTAGTGGGAAGCAAACTATCGGCCTATCTGGACTGAATGAAAATAAGAAGAGTTGGCTTTTCTACCCCGCTTTTCTCACCCATTTAAGGGGACTCAAAGCAGCTGACAAAGCTTTCTGTTCTTCTCCCCACAACAGAACACCCTGTGAGGTGGGTGGGGCTGTGAGAGCTCAGAAGAGAGCTGTGACTAGCCCAAGGTCACCCAACTGGCTTCATGGAGGAGTGCGGAATCAAACCCAGTATTCCCAGATAAGAGACCGGCTCTTTAACCACTAGACCAAACTGAGCAAAATAACTGCTTCTATCTAGGCAAAACTATGATTTACCCATAACATTTGTCTTCCCATAATTTGGGCTAACATGAGCTCAAGCTAAACCCCAAAATGTTGGGAGAAAGCACAGGAGCCTCTATATCATTCTAGATTTCCTTTGAGCATAAAACCTCCCTCTTAGGTATCAAGTTGGAGTACAATCAAATGCCACAGAGTAATATACATTTTGTTTCCTGGAATCTAATGGGCAGGAAGTAACTGGTATATATACCCACGGTAAATTACAAGTGTAAATGGAATGTATATATGTTGGCTCTGTAAGTGTGCATGACAGCAGTGTGTCACTAAACTTCCAACAAATTTATGAGCAATATTCATTTAATTCTATTGCTGAATACATTTTATCTATACACAGAAAGTGAACATGTACCCCCCAAATTAAGCCTTTTTGCTTCCAATCAGTCTGATGTAAATAGTACTCTTTAGTACAAATCATATTGCTGATAAATACTGCTAGGTTTCAGAAATATCATTGATACACAGTTGTACATACATGCATTCTGGCTAACTATTTACAGTTACAGCTACAGAGAGGCCATCATTTCAAACTTAAATGAACCTAGAAACTGAAAGTGTGCATACAAGGAAGTTCTGTTGAAGAGAACAGAGGTATTTCTGAATAAACATGGTCAAGAGCAGGTTGCAAAAGTGCTCAATAAAGTTCACTTCCCCTTCTTTGTCTCTTCTGCCCAAAGCTGATACCTAAGCTCCTGTCCTGGACATGTGCAACTCTTGAAAGTATCAAGTACTAATAACAGGATTGCAATATGGAATAGAGGACAGAGAGGCCACAGCTTTATTGGCTATAATAAAAGAGACAGTTTCAAGCAGTGAAACTTGCAGTGAAGAGAACACCTGCTGAAACTGCCCATATACAACAATGAAAGGAACAGCACTAGTGTCCTCTTATCCATGCAGGGGTCTTAACTAAAAATTGCCATTATAGAGATTCAGTCTGAACAATGCAAATTTGCAAAGACTTCAAATGGGTTGCCTAATTTCATACTACTTAAACAGTCTTCCAGACCTAATCACTGTATTTTCAAATAACTCCTCCTATTCCTGAAGTACCACATGGCTGACATTTTGGGCCCTTGATCTCTGTTCTGCACAGGTGATTGAACAATCTCCAAAACTGAGGAATGTTCTACCAAGGAAATTCTCCTTGTCACGCTCCAATCAAATGTTTTATAGGTCCTTAAGGATAGTATGATATCTTTATTACCGTATTTTCCGGCGTATAAGGCGACTGGGTGTATAAGACGACCCCCAACTTTCCAGTTAAAATATAGAGTTTGGGATATACTCGCCGTATAAGAAGACAACACCCGGCGTATAAGACGACCCCCGACTTTTGAGAAGATTTTCCTGGGTTAAAAAGTAGTCTTATACGCCAGAAAATACAGTACTGTAATCCTTTTTCTGCACAGTAATGTATCCTAAACTAAGATACTTTAGAATTAGATAAGCTACCATATGAGTTTCAGCTTATCAAAATCAAGGGAACTCAAAGATAAAGCACAACAGTGAAAAGTCTGTTGATTTTTAATTGCCAGAGACATCCAGAATAATATAAAGTACCACAGCCTAACAGATCTTCAGTGAGTGATTTACTTTTTTCAAAACCTCAAAGCACAGGAAAATTACATTTTCTAATAGTCAAAAGTTTTTCAAATGGCAATGTACCAGTTATAAGGATGTGCACAAATTTGTACGAATTCACATGAATCTGGGCATTTGAATTCGAATCAAATATTTTGATACTTTCATATGAAGCTTCATATGAAGATTTGTATGGGATTCATATGGGATTGAATATTCGTATTGAATACAAATCCTACCACCTTCAAAGGGGATCTATCTGAACGAATACAAATTTTCTTGCATTTGATTCAATACAAATCAAATACAAAAAAACCCTGTGCAAATCTCTAATCAATTATTCTTTCCAAAGAGTAAGAAATGATCAAGTCTGGCAATTGGCTTTAACGCTAGTGTTCAATATAGCGAAGCTTCCCCTACAGGACCAGGTATGGGACTTGATTTTGAATCACAGGGTTCTGGAAATGATGCACTTCTAAGACCAACTCTGGGCACACTGCCAATGCATTCCTCAAATCCTTGGGACCAATGGAGATCATGGGACTTTCACTCATACCGGAGAAACACTGCCTCTCTCTTATTCTCTCACACACCTTGATCCCCAATTCTACTCTTCAACACTTCTAGACCACATATGTCCACATGTTAATTTGGATCTATGAGGCAACTCCTCTTGCCAGTCTGCTCAGTCTGCACAAGACAGAGACAAATTACAGAGGCCCTTATTCCATATCTGCTGTAGACCCATTTAATTGGATCTACATTTGGACCTTATTCCAGATTACAGAAGGTGTGCAAATGGCATGCATGATCCAGAACTACTAAGAAGGGGGATTTTCAGCAGCGCACCATAGCACATTGCCAAAAAAACCATGCCCAAAGTTCCAACCCTTTGGAGGCATGGGAGCCAGCTGCAAAGCTCATGTGAGCTTTGCAGCCACAGGGAGACGTGGTCCAAATCAGCACTGTCAATGCAGACAGTGTTGACTTAGCCCACACCTCCATATGTGGGTCTGGTTACTGCAGATCCATTTAGATCTGGATCCAACCAAGGTAAGTGCATAAAAGGCCTCAATCTTGAAGCTAATTCACATGAGCTTTTCCTATTCCCAAGAAAAGTTAAAAACCCAAAGTTTTTACTATTCTTACCTTGCAGTCCCTTTACTAAAGGGAGAGATACCTAGATTTAATAGAAGGAATATCAAAATGGGAAAGTAGGTTTATCAGTAGTTAAATGAGCTGAATCTTAAGCCAATGTTAGAACAGATCCGATATAGTAAATGATATGGTAAAGAAAAGCAAGAAAACTGCTTTATTCATAGGAAATTGTTTCAAAATAATACCTCCAGCACTGTGTGGGGATTTGGGGTGAGGTGTCATCGGGATGCCATTAACATTCAGCTCTGAATCTCAGTATCAGTTGTACCAGGTGAGGCAATCCGGGTTCGGAATCGCTGCCAGATGTTGGGCTGGATTCAGTCCAACAAACTGAAGTCTCAGGTTCTCAAGTCAAGGAAGTTAATCATTGTTCTTGACAGGGTTGTACTTGCCTGGAAAGAGCATGTGTGGAACTTGGCTTTGATACTGGACCTATGGCTATCACTTGAGCTTCAGATGGGAAAATCAGCCTGGAATGCTTGTCCTCATCTTAAGACTGACAAAACAGTTGAAACACTTTCTCAATAGTGAACACCTCACCAGAGTAACCCAGGCTACTCTGATGCCCAGGTTAGACAACTGCTAAGGACTCTACATAGGGCCATTCCCAAAGATGACTCAGAAGTTAGAACTAGTCCATAGTGCTGTATCTGGGCTGACTGCAGGAGTTTCAATCAGGATCCACATCACACCAAACCTCAAAGAACCAAAGAGGAAGGCTGTTTCAGTAGTGGCCTCCAAGGCTTTGGCACAGTTTCTTAAATATGTTTGTTAGCATACTGTTAATGGTTATCATAGGAAGTGTACAGTAGAGGAGCTAAGAAATTATTTAGAAGTGAACTAGTCTAATTCCCTCTTGAAGGTGCTATTCGTGGGACAGAGAACAGAAAGTTCTTCTTGTGAGAAAGTGTAACTAAAATCATATTAGAGATACAAGATTCCTTTAAGAGTTTGTGGGAATCTGAACATCTTACTAACCACCTGCATTCTATCCCAATAGTTAAGACACCAACCATCTGACCATGCTAGTTTTAGATAAGCAGCCAGCATTTCTGGGGATCAGGATCCTTCATCACAACAAGATTGGTGATCACTTTGCTCTTTACTCAAAAGCAGCGTAACTCTTTCCGTTACGAAGGAGGGCTATGTAGTTTTAAGCTTGTTGATGTGTGGAACCGCTCTACACTCTGTGTATGTCTTTTTGTTCATTGATTGTTTTAATGTTTTGCAAAATGCATCTTTTTTGCTGGAAGAACATGCACTATTGCGTATTCTTAGGTGTTCACACGCTGTGAGTATTGTGTTTCCAGTGCGTCTGTCAATGTTTTGCTTTTATTATTTTGCCTTTTGAAATAAACCAACTTAACCATCCCAAAGCTGTCCTTGCAATTTTTAGCTTTTGAAGAGCTAGACAAGGAGGCAGATAAGAAAGAGTTCTCCCTCTTAGATAAGCGCAGCTGATGGCTAATTTTGGCCAGTTGGCATGGTAAGAGGGCGGCAACTTCTACAATACCTTTTAATAGCTTTCTCTTTTAATTACTGCTTACTCTTCCGTCCTTGAGATGTTACCTCAGAACATAACATTGTCAAGAGTGCCACTATGCAAAATGGTCCAGAATCATGCCTCCTCTTTGAGGCACTGCAGTAATGACTGAGAAAGACTTAAACATTGCTTCAGAGTCAAGATATGCACAGGAGATAATCTTTGGCATGCTGAAATTGGGCGACTTGGTAGATTTTAGTATACTTCGTTAAAACAATTTTAGCAGTGTTTATATTGCATTATTTCTCCTCACAGTATCACATTAGTCATGTATGCGATGACAATTGCTGACTAGTTGACCAAACTGCGGAGAAAGAAGAGAGTTGCAGGTTTTATTTTGACATCTCCCCATAATAAGATAATGACAATTCACTTCTGTATCAGTCAAGAAAACTGATGATGTAGAAAATGAAGTTGGCCCCTACTCAAAGTTGCTGTCCAGGAATCAGCCTTAACTTAGTGCAAATAGTTACAAAGGATACTGTCTCTTAAGCAGTGGTACCCAGATTCTGAAACAGGATCCCTGGAAAAGTCTGCCTGGTACTATTCCTATGTACTTTTACGTGCCAAGTGATGGTCTTTTATATGCCCAGGCATCTTAGAATAAAATTTTGTTTTCATTTTGGTTTGTAAGCTGCTGTAGCAGATGACAGTGTAGGTTGTTGGGGGAGTTTTGCACCTTTATTCAACCCTACACCTGAAGGGCAGGTTACAACATTAAAAACCAAATTAAATGAACATACTAAAACATTAACAATGCCTGAATGGGGAGGGAAAAGCTCCTTCCTTATTTAGCCAAAGGCCAAGGCAAAAAGGTGCCCTAATCTCACGTCTTGCATTTTCCAAGAGCAAAAAGAGAAACAGCAACTTGGTCAGTCCTTCCAAAGAGACCAACACTTCCGGTTACTGAGGTCAGATACTCAACTTAACCTTCTGTTAACACAAATATGACTGCAAGCTGATAGAAAGGGAGCTGTGTGGGAACCAGAGAGATATTATATGTTAACCGAACAATTTGTGTGGAAAATCCTAGTCTGTAAGAAGACTGGTGTCCAGTTTATTGTCTGTCATTCTGCAATGAATGTATTCCTAGCTATATCCCCACCAACAAACTGGACCAGTCATATAAGCACCTGCATGTTGGGAGAAGCATGGCTTAGTAGTCATAACAGACTGCAGAGCGTCTTACAGTAAAGGTAAAGTTCCCCATCTTTTTTCTTCAAAAAGAGGAACAGGGCCATAATTAGGGAAGAGGTTGATTCTACAAATTCCCTTCCTAAGTTTCTCATTCGGAATATCACATACAGCCACTAAGTTCTGACACTGAGTAAAGGACACAGGAACACATTTCTGCTCCAGTGGCACAGTCATGAAGACAGTGAAAATAAAAGGTGTAACTCCCTTTTATTTGAACACATTCTGAAAGTCTTCATACTGATCGGATAGGTAGGAAGAGGATCCATCATGTACTGTGAAACATAAGGGGTTTACATCTTGTCCTATGAATGGAATTTCCAGTATTGAGGCTTCTGCAAATTCGAATCAAGCACAATGAAGAACACTTTTCTGAGACTCACAATGCACTGGCTACTTTGATCACATGGTAGATGAATCATGATCTTTCACTTACTTGACAACCAAAACGATGTGGTAGTAGGACATCCGGATCACCAGAAACTGCAGGTGTTCCTCACAACAGACTACGTGTGTTTTCAAAGGAAGAGTTTGGTGAGTTATTATACACCCACATTCATTCACTGTCACTAAGGAGACCAGAAAGCAAATTTTTCCACCACTGTAACTTCTTACAAGGTAGTAGCTGAAACCAGTTAGGTTGCCAGACTCTGAAATCTTATCCGGGAATAAAGGGTTTGATTCCACACTCCATGAAACCAGCTGGGTGACCTTGGGTGAATCATAGCTCCCTTCTGAGTTCTCGAAGCCCCACCTACCTCACAGGGTATCTGGTGTGTGGAGAAGAATAGAAAGTTTTATCAGCCGCTTTGAGTCCCTTTAAATGGATGAGAAAAGTGGGGAAGAAAAGCCAACCCTTCTTCTTCTTCTAAATCAACAAGGTGGTTCCAAAGTCTTGAAGCTTGAGTTTGGGGGCAAGTGATGTCAATGTGCTGCCCAGCATTCCTGTTAGGACAGGGCCTTATCATTTCTCCGCTTCCTCTACAACAACTGCAGTAGCCACTGCTAACTTCCCCAGGATTTTATTACGTTTAGTAGCTGGGTCTTCAACTAAGGGGCTGCTGCCCCCCCCCCTTTTCTCTGGCCACACTGTCACCATGTGTCCCTGAACCACAACATCTAGCAACTCTTTAACTGAAGCCTCTCCCTATCCTGTTCCCTGTTTAGAAGTTTCTCACCCAGAGTGGAGACTCTGTGTCCCATAGCTTTGCCGAGTGCTGATCTGGTTTACTGCAAGTGTTGCCCTATCAGAACATTCATGACAAAGTGCCATTTGCCTGATTTCAGTGCCATTTCCCCCCAGTCACTTAATTCTGAAGAATAGGTTGCAAATGAGACCTTAGCTACACACAAGTTTCCTTCTTACTTTATAATCGATTCTGCTTGCAGTCTGCATCTGGATGGAACACAAAGCATGTTCAGTGTGCTTGTGAACCAAACACACCAAAATGACACAGTACACAATAAGTACACAATACTGCACAATACACAATAGGTAGACCCAGGTCTACAGCAACCCATTAGAAACTCCTCCCCACCAAAGCAGCGATTGGTCTGCACCGTTACCAAACTTCCAGCATTCTCACAATTTACACTTTGAACTATAATGCAAAAGCAGAAACTGCTAAGACTGCAGGGCATTTTGGTTTCACCTCCACTGGCACACAAGCTGGTAGCCATCTTTCTGGAAATCCCTACCATGTTTACATTTCTTTCAAGAGGGGAAGAAGCACAAGATGCACTATTCAAATCTTAATTCCTCCT
Source organism: Aspidoscelis tigris stejnegeri (assembly GCA_023333525.1). Lineage (NCBI taxonomy): Eukaryota > Metazoa > Chordata > Lepidosauria > Squamata > Teiidae > Aspidoscelis > Aspidoscelis tigris. Next base: position 27,194,280 of record JALMGA010000004.1, on the reverse strand, counting down.
AAAATAAACTGAAGCAAATCAATCAATATTCTGGATTAATTAATCCAGAACATTTTGAGTTATGATTTTATCTACTGCTTCCATGGAGTCCATGATCAAAAAGAAGAATTAGGCAGCAGTGTTGTTTAAATTATCCAGAATCATTTTGGGAATGCTGAACGATATATAACTGTCCAGATCGGCCCCAATTTTTCAGAAAAGAAAATAGAAAACTTTAAACAGCTAATAACATTCAAAGCTAGTTTTCTCTTCTCTCTTGTGTTTATATGGATATCAATTCCCACTAGAATGCCCAAAGCTAGACCTAGTCTATACAGCAATATAAACAGCATCAGGAGCTCTGTGCAGAAAGGCAGCTGCTTATAAGATATATTGGAAAGAAACTGGTGATCACAAGCAGATTAGTCCATGGTGGCAGTGACACAAACAAAGCAGGAGGTATGGATAATCTGGGTAAGTGCCATGGAAAAATAAATATCATGATTGGACTTAAGGCAAATGGAAACATTTCAAATTGGCTTCCTACGGTATTTTGTGGAACATATGATGTCCACATGTCCATTACCAACAACTTCAGCACAGAAAACAATAAAGGCAAATGCTGGATACGTTTTCAAGAAGTTGCATTACCAGCCTCCCCCAAGACAAAATAGTATAAATTAAAGGGGGCACAGATTTGCAATGCTAGCTTGCTTACACAAAAGGTTGGCAATATTTTCTTGGAGTCCCACCAGGGCTGAAGCCTTCTTGGAAAGCTTATATGGGTGTAATCTAAAGGATAAAGGAAGGAAAAAGGAAGTAAGCGAGGTTCCAGCTGGGCTTCAGAGGCCTGCACTATGTTTCTTTTCCAAAGACATACTGGGCAACATTGCATATAGTATGGAATTTCTACCCTTTGCTTCTCAAGTGTGCAACACAAGTACAACAGATCTCTGTCTAATCAATACAACATATAAACTGTACACGCAGGGAGAGAACCACTACTTGACTAAGGACAGTTTGAAATAGTATTGTGGATTTATCACAATGCATAAAAAATGTGTAGCTGCCATACAAAGAATTACAGTAACTGTAAAATACAGTGAAATTGTGTGGACCAAACCAAATGTCAAGGCAGGAGTTTCTGGTGTTTAAAAATATGTACCGCAATCAGACAGGAGAAGTGAGAAAGGGAACTTATTTTAATAACAAAAGCAGCTCTGCATCCACATCTCCTCTCCTGCAGGTTATCTTCACCTTGAGAGTGGACTGATCTCATGCGTCCATGCACCCCTTCTGTTAAAACCCGGCCCACCAAACTCCCTGCTCTAGTTTCAATATAGTCCAGAATGCTTACCACACTTATGACAGCAAGACAATGTAATTGGATTTTAAAATCCAGTTAAGCTTCCGTCAAGCAGGAGCCGCATGCTTCTTCCTCACTTTCCTTGTGTAGTCTAATATTATAGAAGTGATTAGCCACTGTAGAAGCTTCTCTTGTTATCTCTGAAACTGTAACTATTTTATAATAGCATAGAAACAGAGGTGAAGAAAGCCATATGGCTGCCCATTCAGTCAATACCTAAAGGCCTCCTCTGAAAGCCCACTAACTCTCTTAGCTAGTGGCAATCAACTTATAGCCCTTGGCGAAGGAAGAAGAGGAGGAGGAGGAGGAGGAGGAGGAGGAGGAGGCTTTTATACCCAACTTTTCTCACCTATTTAAGGAGATTCAAAGTGACCGACAAAGCTTTCTACTCTTCTCCCCACAACAAACACCCTGTGAGGTAGGTGGGGCTTTGAGAGCTCAGAAATAGAGCCATGCTCAGACCTCGGTCACCAGCTGGCTTCACAGAGGAGTGTGGAATCAAAGCTGGTGACTACGAGATAGAGAGTCTAGCACTCTAACCAAAGAACTCCATTAAGTCCTAGCAGGCTAGCCAGTTGCAAGGAACTGTGCAATTTCAAAAACTTATTTACCATATTTAGCCACAGCTCTTATATATGAATGGGATTTTTAATGCACTTTGACTAGAGATGGCAATCTACAACCAACACCACTAAATCCTTTTTACCTTGGAGATTTCCTGCCACAAAATGTTTTAGCATCTACAAAGAAATTTCACTGATGCCAGCAAAGCAGGTGGCCTTTACATATTACATTCCTAAAATTACTGGTAACCTCTGATCAAGTGTGGAAAGAAGCCATAGGCAAATGGCACAGATTTAGAAGTATCTTCTAAGTGGCTTGTTATATTGGCTGATTGTCACCACCTTTCCAACCACAGCAAGAATGAATTGCTTTTTTGACAAAAATCTGATCTATATTACCCAAATACTACCCCCAGAGTACTTCTACTGAAATCCTTTCCGTACCTTTGTACCCTCAGAAGTTTTAGAACAACTCCTTGAGTAGCAAGCATGTGGTTAGGGAAAGGAAGCTATGCTTGTTTGCATGGAATCTGCCATTTCCGCCTCTGCCAAAACACTTGTTTAAAAAGTCATGTAATATCTCTATTAGATTGTAAACGCAATTGACAAGGAAATGGCCTACTGGCAATGCACTACCTTTGTGGCAGTGCCAACCAGCCTACAGCAAAATAGCATAAGGAATAACTTCAGCATGCATTCCCATGTAACAAAACAGTGTTTTACATAAATACCACAGAATCTAAGCAAGATCCAGAAAAAGCAATGAAGACTTGCCCAGGCTTTCATGCTTGCCTATATCAATTGAATGTCTTAGCTAAAACAAAATAGAAAAGCATCTACATATGTCAACGAATCTTGTGAAGCTGTATCATATAACACTGGGAAAACTATCACGACTGAAATCTGTGTATTTCTTCTTAACCGCTGTAACAACTCTCTAATAAAAATTAAGAAGAACTGTGGAGTATCAAATGTACAAAAGAATATTAACTGCTTACAAGCTCTTAAAGACCAGAACACAAATTATTAACAAGAACATGTGTTCCGAGTAAGCTAGAATTACTATTTTAAAAATGACTTTGTCCTTTGATAGAATACATTTGATTACAAGGATTTAAAAAGATCCACAATCCATCGAGTTAAAAATACTGACTGTTTATACCAGCTATTGTCATGCTTAGAAAATCTTCTAATAATGTAGGACTTACCTTTCATTACAAAGTGCAGTTACAAGCCATTATGTCAGAACTATCCCAGATGTAAAGAAGATGTTAGATTTTAATTGCTTTAATTTTTAATTATGCCCACATGAATTGTCACACAAATAGATATTTATCTTTTTCACCTTAACTTGCTATTTTTCGACTTAAAAGTTCTTCAGTTTTGTTTTTCTCTGAGCCCTACATTCAGTCCATCCACTGCAACGTGCACAACTTTTAGCAGGGCCATTTTCCATTCTAGCAGAATAAGGAGAGTGGCAAAGAAAAAATAAGGATATACTGACATACTACATGTTTATAGTACACTTTATCTGAATATAAAAGTCAGCAAGGTTAAAAAAAAGTAAACTGTGCAAACCAAAATATAGGAATTCCAATAGTCATCTATTTTTGTTCTTGTCATTAGGCCAAAAATAACCTTACAGCCTAAGCTGAAGCTACAGGCATTTTATCTAAAATTAAAGCTTTAATTTTAGGGATACTTTGTTTTCCCACATCCATCAGCGGGTCTCAGTTTTGAAAGCAATAATGCTACTTGCAAAGATTCATCTCTCCGGGGTTACAAAAGAAGAAACCAGTCTTCCAAATATTTTGTGTTGCTATTTGCCACAAAATGCTGAAGTGAAAACACATAAAATGTGCCAAAGAGGAACCAGGCAGGCATCTTCAGTTAACACATTCAGAAGATTGGCAAAAACACACTGATTTACTCTGGCCTTTGACTGAAATAAGAAAACATCTTCCTCTCTCCACATTCAGTTATTATTTTAGCATATTATTCTTTTTAACAGGCTCAATTTATTTTTTGTTTCTATTGCTGTTACCAGCTCAGACCTTTGAATATAGGATAAAAATTGAAATAAATAAATAAATAAAACAAGCAACTCATGGTTGGGTAAGCATGACAGGAAGTAGAGATAAGAGCTAGCTAGTACTGCTAATAACAGAAAGGAAATGGCATAACCTGAAATATCATTCCAAGAGACAACATCATACCACATCCATAAAGAAATCAGTTTCATCACAGTTTTAAAAAGAAGCAACATGCATGAGGTTTACAATTGTTGATGTGTATTGTTAAAATGAATAAATAGAATATGAACACCAGATTTTTTTAAAAAAAAAGAAGCAACATGCACACAACTCTTAATCTCTGTTAATATAGGGGTGGTGAATCTGTAGTTATAGAACAATTGTTGGACACCTGTTCCTACTTCCCCCAGTCAGAATGGCCAACCATCATCAATAACTGGAAGAATAATTGAAACGAACAAGTAGAGGAACACAGTTCCCCATTCTAGTACTAAAATGCTAACTCCTACAACACACACAAAAAGAGGAATTAGAAAACCAGATATCAAAGTTTGCCTAATGAGAAATGGATGCAAATTTAATTACTCTTAAAATCTTGGCCCTTGCAATTTAACCTTCTGAATTTTAAACACTGACTAACATTTAAATGCTGGCCATTTAATGCTTGTGATGTAAGATTTCAACTTACCAGCAGGAATTTAGTACAGCACTAAAAGTGAAATAAATCAGCATTTTAACATCCCACTGTTATTCCAGTCAACTAAAGCTAGTGTCTGTATTACTTTCTTCTGCTCAAAGTAGAGAAGGCACAGTTAGCAATGAAGTGGAAATGTAAAATCGTTACCCTCATTGGGTGTATATCAGCATAGGGTGGCTTTCCTTCTGCCATTTCTATTGAAGTAATGCCGAGGGACCAGATGTCTGCTACACAATTGTAACCAATCTCTTGTATCACCTCTGGAGCCATCCAAAATGGAGTACCAATCACCGTATTACGTTTAGCCATTGTATCCTGTAATTAAATTAAGGCTTTCAGCATTTTTGGAATGCATTTTGCTCTCATGCATTTTATCATCACTAATACATTAAATGAGAATTATGTAGCACTAGCTTGTTGACAAAGCTCTAGAATGAACTCTGTGCTATCTGAACAACAGCTATAATACATAATGTTTAGAAGAAAAGAGGCTTCTAGAATGCTCTATAGATCCTTCACACATTGCATTAAAATGCTGCAAAGTAAGAATCCTTTCAAAAATGGAAGTGTTAATGGTTTATTTTTTATCAATTTATAAAATGCAAAGTGAATGACCAATGAGAAACCTAAATCGAATCAATATTTGGTGTGACCATGCTTTGTCTTCAAAACAGCATCAGTTCTTCTGTTGCAATCTGGCTTTGCAACCTGAATCCTTGGCTCTGGGAAACCTGGGGGAGGTAGTTTATGGCTACCTCGGTCTTGGCTGCAGTCCTGAGAACCACAGCGATACGTGGTTACAACCCAAGGGGCTGCAACGATACTTGGTACCAGTAGACTGGTACGATCACCGGGGGTTGCGAAAGTAAATCCCTTATAGCCACAGGCATGCTATAAGAGATCACCATGCGCTCTTATGGTGATCAAAGACAGAGAGCACAGGAGATAGAAGTTAGGCGGGAGACAAGATGATCTGGAAAAGAGAGAGCTTTATTTCTGTGCAGAGCTTTAAATACCCTGCCACAGAGGGGCAGGGAAGGAAATGACCTCAGGAGAAAATCCAGGGAGGCGATAGGTGGAGCTATGTCAGCTGAGCAGGTCAGAAGTCCTTCTGATGTCATATCCTGTGGCCAGAGGAAGCAGGAAGTTGTTGCCTGCGTAGGCCACGCGGCTGAGTAGCCATTCTGCCCCCAGGCTAAGAGTCCAGCCCCTGCTGGTGTCGAGTGTGCGCTGCAAGCTTGTGGAATTAGGAAGATTGTGCGGCTTGAGAATTGATAACCCTGTGCAAACCTTTACAATTGCTACATTCTTCTAGGTATGCTTGCACACAGTTTTTGAAAGAATTCAGCAAGGAGGCTGTTTCAAACATTTTGGAGAAGGCATCAAAGATTTTCTGTGGATGTAGGCTTGCTCAATTCTTTCTGCTCATGTAATTCCAGACAGCTTTGGATGATGTTGAGATCAGGTCACTGTCAGGGACAAACCATTACTAATGCACATCAGGGCCAAAAGTCAAATTATGTCTATAAACTGATGGGGTTCAGCTTTCTGCAACACACCAGGAAAGGGATCTGAAGGGAATGAAGGTGTCAGCCTAGTGCACAGCAGCAGCAAAAAAAGCTAATTCAGTGATGGGAATAATTAGGAAGGGAATGGAAAATAAGTCAGCAAGTGTCATTTTGCCTCTTTATAAATCTATGGTGAAGCCACATTTGGAATACTGTGTACAATTCTGGTCACCACACTTCAAAAAGGATACTGCGGAACTGGAAAAGGTGGAGAAAAGGGCAACCAGAATGATTAAGGGGCTGGAACACCTCCCTTACGAAACCAGGCTGCAACATCTAGGCCTCTTCAGTCTGGAGAGACGGCATTTAAGAGGGGACCTGACTGAAGTATATACAGAAAAGGTGGATAGAGAAAATTATTTTCTCTATCACACAACACTAGAACCAGGGGGCACTCTATGAAGCTGATGGGCAGGAGAGTCGGATCCGACAAGGGGAAGTATTTCTTCACCCAGAGGGTCATCATTTTATGGAATTTGCTGCCGGAAAAGGTGGTAGCAGCTACAAGCCTAGATGGCTTTAAGGTAGGGTTAGACAAATTTATGGACGTCAGATATATCAATGAATGCCTAAGTACATCTTTTAGGCTGGGGGGTGGGGGGAAGCAGGATGCTTTTCAGGCCGTTTGCTGGGATTCAAGAGCAGGAAAAAGTTTGTCCTTTGAGATGCCCATGAGCATTTGGTGGGCCACCATATGCAACAGGATGCTGGACTACGAGGGCTGTGGCCTGATCCACAGACTTAATTTGCATATTTTTCCCCACCTGCCTTAATCTTTTGCATAGTACTACACACAAAAAACACACACCAGGTATTCATCTAAAAAACTGCTAGATATATTTACTTTTTGAATAGCTAAGAACACTTACAATATAGTATACACATCAGACAGGGTCACAGGTTCCCATAACACATAATATAATGACCAATACTCCTTAAACATTACTTCAGTAATTAAAACTATCAAGCTCACTACTAGAAAAATTAGTTCTATATGGCACTCAGAGTTAGGGAAAAATAAGAAGTACAATGGAAATTCTTTGCTGAGCACCCTATAAAACTTTAACTTCTGTATGAAACACTGTGTTATTCTATATACACTCTTTACTTACAGTTAATTGTCCAGCTACTCCAAAGTCGGCTAACTTGGCATGTCCTTCAGTGTTTAAAAGGATATTTCCAGCTTTTATATCTCTGTGTATTTTTCTCATGAAGTGCAAATATTCAAGGCCTTTAAGCGTAGATTTAAGGATGGTTGCAATTTCATCTTCAGTAAGCTGCAGAAAAACAAAAAAAATGTTCTTGTATATGCATACTCTGGTCACACACATAAAGATTATGCAAAATTACACAAACTATCTTCTGTAATTATTATTTATGTATCATGCAAAGGTTATGCAAATTATTTTTCAAATTCAGAAAACAAGATCCCCATCAACCCCCATTATTCCAACCCAGTCCATAGGGCTTGTCTTCTCTGAGCTAGCATAAAATCCCATAGTCATCAATAAGTTACAGATAGAAAAGAAGTTCCATCAATAAAAACAGACTCTAGACAAACAACTTAAACAAAATTGACATACTTGTACAGGATAGTAACCTTGCTTAGGATAAATCCAATACCTGAATTTTGTATTAGAGTACTTTATGATGAAAGAGTTTTCTGCATCTTTCTAATTTATATTAAAAAATCATCATTTATGAAACTTGAAAAAATAACCTTCACCGTTGTTTATAACAGAAAGCAGAAATATTTAACATACTGTTTTTGATCTTGAAAGTCTTTCACAGTTGGTCAAGGAAGCCACAAGAAAAGAATTACCTTTTTCTATATAGGACTTGGGTGATTACCTTGATGTTGCTAGATAATAACCTTTCATTTTATTTTCCAATACTTTTAATCTGATCCTCTGTTAAATTAGTTTTTGTGTAGGTGCATGTCTGAGGGATGTACTGTATATATACAAGGGTAGATGCTCACTTCTACTCAGTCTTACCCAAAGAACATTCTATTGCAGTGATGGCGAACCTTTTGAGCTCGGTGTGTCAAAATTCACAAGAAAACCTAGCTTAACTCAGGTGCTGTGTCACATCTAGAAATATCCATAATTTTGTGATATTTGTGGCTCTAGTAAAAAAGTTATATTTTTGATGTATGTATTTTATTAAAAGCAAAAACAAATAATTCTTTACATTAGTGACTTTTGTTGCTAAATCTTCAATTGAAAGTTGGTATTTTGTACACTTCAAGAACAAGCAAGCACTACACGATCAGGTGCCAGGGTGGCCATGTGTGTCACCCAAAAGGGCTTGGTGTGTCACTTGTGACATGCGTGTCATAGGTTGGCCATCACCGTTCTATTGCCACAAGAGCTGAACTCTGGTCCACAGCACTACAGAGTCCATCTTTTCTACAAAAGCTGGTCCTTGGGTTGTGCTGGAGTCCACTACCTTCTTCTTCCAACAAGAGCTAAACTTTGGTCCACCCTTAATGAAACTGAATCTTGTATGTTAACTGTATGAGTGGGTTCCTGCTCCACAATGACCCTTGATGAAATTTCTGTCATCCTACCCTTGCCGGCATCTTTGTTCTGTTTCTATTGCTCTGCATCAGTTAGCACAGCTGGTAACTTTGTTCTAAGTCTGTATTGTGTTCTTCTTTGACACATCTATAGTTAAAACTTCTTAGGTTACTAAGTTACTGCATAGTTATTTTGGGAATCTTGCTCTTCAAATCCACCCAGCTTTGAAACTAGAATAGTGTTTCCTCTTGCTATGTAATAAAGTTATCTTCTGTGTGCTTCTTAAACTTTCATAAATGAACTCTGTACTGAAATCAACCAGTTGTCTCCACCTCCCTTGGGATCTGTTCCAATATGAAATGAGTTAAACTAAACCAGTAGCCCTTAAAATACCATTTGTGCATCTGGGCATATTGCTAAATACACATGACTAAGAGTAGTTCCCACAACATATGACAGCTCCTGGTCAGCCCTCTCATTAAGCAGAGTACCACAACTGCCTCAGGCAGAAGACACTGAAGCAACAACAGTCTACTGTCATTCCTTCTGACAGAAGATCGGGACTGTATTACACACACACAACTTATGCTGCTGAAAATACCTTGGGGTTTTTTTTCCACTAGCACTACATACCCATTAGAGACCCATTAGGCTCAGAGCAGGAAGACCCCATTTCCACTGCAGATCCCATTAGAGCCACATTTGTTTCCACCTGTACTAGGGAAATCTGGATTAAATGGGCCCTTCAGGACCTATAATCTGGATTTCCTGTACACCCCATTAAAGGGGTCTACGATCTGGTCTTTGGCCATGAAATCCAGATTATACGGTACATGTTCACACCAGGATTGAGCAATGGGATCTAGGGGTACCCATGGGGGGGGGTGCCCCAAAACCTGAAGCTTCGAAGCTGGTGCCTTATCTCCGAAGATGGCCCCAAAGACAGCTTTGAAGAAAACTCCTGGAAATGGCACAGACTTCATAGCTTAGGCCATTTCTACAGGGCCTTTCTACAGAGCTTTGGCCAAGCTCCAGATAATCTTTGGAGCGATTTGCCACAATCTTTTAAGATTCTCCCGAGCAGCTCCAGAGTTTGCCCCCCCCCCCCGGCACGTCGTCCCCCAAAAAACATGGGGTGACAGATGGGCCCAACATGGGTAGAGTTGGAATCAGCACATGGGTGCTCCGACATTTCCACCACGAGCATGCCTAGCACCCATTGCTACTGGGTGCTACACCGTCCATGGAGACGCATCAGGTACCTCCTTAGATCCAGATCTACTAAATCCGGATTAGTTGAAGGACCCATTTCTTAGATCCAGATCATCTTAGATCCAGATTAAGGGAGGTAAGTGGAACAAAACCCTTAGCTGCCCTCATGTGCACTGGAGGACAAGTCTGCTGCTATCAGTGTCAAACACTATTACAGTCCTTTCTTCAATTCTCCCCAGCTGTTAAAGGCAGACTGATATCTCCCTTTTCACAATGATCCAGTGAGATGAGTAAATCTGAAAAAACAATGACTGACCAATGAGCTTATGCTAAATTGAATTTTAAATTCTAGTCCCCAGGACTTCATCAGACACTAGCCGAACACTTTAATACGCTTTATTTCAAATGTCAGTTCGGTCTCTTTTTTGCACCTGGAATCTGGGAAAAGGGTAATTTTGGCCTTAGACTCCAAAATGCCTTGTATCAATCCTTCCAAGTTATTAAGCCATCCACTTTCAGTCTTAACATACTCTGTCAAAAGCAGATATGAAGAATGCACAGCAGAACTTGGAATTTATAACCACATCAAGATACTAGAGGTTAAATGTAGGCAAACATTAAGTCCATGGGGATTTATCTGCCCACAGAATATGCTGGGAATGAAGAAGTAACATACGACAGCAGCTCCTAGGCTTCCTTGAGTATCACATATAGTTTACACACACAGCTTTTCAAAATAGAAAATGATAGTCCAGAAGCTCCATTTTTTAAAAAAATCCAAAAATACCAAATGTGAAATTAAACAGGCAGCTTCTACCTAGTAAGTATGTTTAATGGCAGAAACCATACACGCACGGTGGGGGTAGCAGGTGAGAGGAGGTGGAAATTGGAGGATAACGTCTCTGCTTTCCCTGAACAAGGCACTGAACCAAAATGACCTCCCCCAAACTCCATCTTACCCTTGCTTCACTTCACCACATAAGTTGACCTGCATCTACACATTCCAAAGGATACATTTTTATTAAATGAATAGAATTGTATCTTCTAATTACTTGGGGATATGTAGGCAGGTATGCAATTATGCAACTCCCATCCTCCCAAACCAAGATCCAATATGCCAGGAATTTGGGGGAGTCCTGGTATAGGCAAGGGGAAATGAAGTTTCAATCCTGTGGCTACCTCAACTTTGCTGCTCCACAGTCCATCAATGCTTTCCATTGTTTTGTTCAGAAATCACTTTTCGTGACTTTAGAAGGGAAACCTAAGCATGAGGCTCTTTCTCAAAAAAGCAGTCTCCTAGGCTGCATCCAGACTTGGGAATACTGCACATTTCCATTTGCAGTTGGGGCGTGGGCGTCACACCTGAAGCCCAATAATTCGTAGAGGTGGCACATTATACCACCACTACTGTGAATTTACCTACTGCGAAACAATGAGCACTCACTCCGCAGTATCAGGTAAATTCAAAGTTTCCTGCCGTCCTGACAGGACAGCAAGAAACAGCCAATGACAGCTGAGCCTGCAGCTCCCATTGGCTGACCCATCCCACGTGACGCATATCTCACCCCAAGCGCCACAGAAGTATCCCAGCTTTCTGTGAGAAAACTACAGGGAGGCTGCTGGAGTCCGGATGGCCCATTGTGGCTTCACAGCCAGGTAAACTGCATATTGTTACAACTGCGGATTTAATCCCCTAATCTGGACCCAGCCCTGGTTTCAGATTCACATTTGGTAAACCAAGTTCCACTGTTCTTCTTCCTCTCCCTTGAAGCGCTTGATGTGAAAATCCTGCAGCAAATTTTCTGCTACTAGTTTGCCTGGCCCCAGCAAGCTCTCTTCTTTCCCTACAGCACCCAAAAGGGGTCAGAATAGTATCAGAAATTCCTCTCTCGCATGTGAAATGATTATCAAAACACTGCTCCATAGCAACATAATATAATACTCCCAAAAGAGTAATTCTATAGCAAGCTTTACATCCAACTTTCCCTTGTTACAGGGCAATTTGATGTTTAGCCCAGTTGAATATATCATATTCAAGAAATTTCTATTCAAACTTGCACTCTTCTCCTAAGATTACAAAGCTGTTTGCAAACACTCAGTAAACCCAGAACACTACTGACCTTATAGAAGGCATTCCTGATGGCTTTTATCAACAAAACTGAGTTTTAAAATGGAAGCTGAAATATTTATGAACAATCTTTTCAATACGAATATTACTGATCTTGAAGCCCCACCGAGCAGACACACAATAAACTTTAATTGTAATACTGAATTGTTTGGCTTGCATTGCTAAGTAGGAAAATTTGATCTTCTCCTTCAGCCCAGTAACAAGCAACAGAACTAATTCCAAAAATGCCTCTCCCGCAACTTTTTATTTCTTTTACTATAGCCCTTTCCCCTTTGATAAGACCAAGTATTTGTATATCTGGGTCACATTCCTGCTTTTAATAAGCTTGGAATGTTCAGGAGAACAAGGGGAAGTCTGAAGCAGCTTTTACCATTTATATCCAACACAATACCTGCATCTCTGTCTAAGGAACTGATTTCCAGCACCTGCTATCCTTGACACTGTAGCCTAATCATGCAATTCACATTCCACAAGACGCTCTGAAAGTGAAACGTTCATATAAACACTGAATGTTTGAAAAATGCAAACATAATAGGTTTGCCACAAACACTGCCCTCCCAGAAAATGTGACAAACACAAGATTTTGTTAAAATTATATGTAACATTAGTGTAATCTAATATAAATTACAATTATAAAATTCCAAAAGGACTGAAAGCTCTTCCAACTTTTCCCTTTCAGCTCTGCACTTTTATTTGATTAATTTACTTAATTTATCAGAATGAATCACACCAATGAAAACAAAAAGCATAAAAGAGCCTAAAGCATACTTAAAATATAACTGTCCCTCCTTCCCTCCCTCCCCGGCAGAATAGCAGACAGAGGAAGCTAAATATCAAAAGTCTGGGTGAAGAGGTATATTTTAACCAGGTGCCAAAAGCCATATAATGCTAGGACCTGGCATACCTCCAGAGAAAGGCTATTCCAAAATCTGGGGGCCACTACAGAAAAGGCCCTCTCGTATCTCACCACACCCTGGAAACCTTAGAGTGGCTTAGGGATATGCACAAATGCATTTTTTGCATTCAAATTCGAGTAGATTTGAATATTCAAATATTCAATTCTAAAATTGAAAATCCAGTTCGAATCTGTACTTTCAAAAATCCGATTCAAATCGAATGATACGAATATCAGGAACAGTCATATCTGATTTTTGGATTCAAACACGTCCTGTTTTTGTCCCGTTTGCATCCTATTGTCATCCCATGTTATAAGCGCAAATAGACCCGATATTCAGATGCAATATACGACATCGAATTCAGTTGAATTATTCGAAAATCGGTATCAGATTTTCAGAAATTCAAAATTCGACTGAATTCAGAAATCCGGATTTTCAAAAATCCAATTCGTATTCGAATGCTGATATTCATCAAATTCAAATCAGATTTTTGAATTTTCAAATATCCATGCACATCCCTAGAGAGGCTACAACAAAGCCCTCATTTTGTGATCTTAACATTTAGGCAGGTCTATATGGGAGAAGGCACTCCTTCAGGAATCCTGGGCCCAAGACAGTTAGGGCTTTACAGAAGAGTCAGGCGAAACAAGGAGGTGGAGATGTGCAAAGGGAAGAGAGGTAAATATCTTTGAAGTGACACTTGACAAAGGGCTTCTCTTCATCAGACATATTTCAACTGCTTTCAGCAGGCACTACTTAATGTCAAAACAGCATCCTCCTTGTTATTTCCCATCCCCGGCAGGTGGTAATGCCTTGGTTCAATGGGCAAAAAAAGAAAGGGCCACATGATCACATTTTACTCGATTTCAGTAGACTGCCTTGACCCAGCCGTTAAGTTTTAGATCAGTGACGGCGAACCTTTTGAGCTCAGTGTGTCAAAATTCGCAAGAAAACCTAGCTTAACTCGGGTGCTGTGTCACATCTAGAAATATCCATAATTTTGTGATATTTGTAGCTCTAGTAAAAAAGTTATATTTTTGATATATGTATTTTATTAAAAGCAAAAACAAATAATTCTTTACATTTGCTAAATCTTCAATTGAAAGTTGACATTTCATACACTTCAAGAACAAGCAAGCACTACATGCCCAGGTGCCAGGGTGACCAGGTGTGTCACCCAAAAGGGCTTGGCGTGTCACCTGTGCCACGCGTGTCATAGGTTGGCCATCACCGTTTTAGATGGATGGAAAGAAGGAAGTTAGGATGCTTTATCCAAACCCAGAAACTTATCTTGCACCATTTTTCTTGATGCACACAATTTGGGAAGCAATGCCATTTTATAAAAAACTAAAAACTTACCGTCTTATTCCGCAATCTAATTATGTCTGAGACAGAACCAGCTCCACAGTATTCCATTACAATCCACAGGTCTGTATTCTTGAAATAGCTGCCGTAGTATTTGACAACATATGGACTAAAGACACACAAAAACAGGATGTGAACACATTTTTGAGAATCGTGTAGCTGAGGTTAGTACCTTTTATAGCCAATTCTACTAAACATATGCTTTGGCCACTTTTTCCCCTCCAATGAGCTTCATGAATTTTATAAGAGGTTATCAACTTTTGAAAAAGATGAAGCGACTAGAAATGTACGTCCTCATACAAATACGGCTGAAAAAGTCATGCACAGTTTTTAAAAACTAAGGTAAATGACAATAAATCCTAAATGTCATTTCAATATAATGCAACAGAAGGCACTTATATGTCAAAGGTTCGTGTCAAACAATCCAAGGTAGTTCAGTACAACAGGGATCTGAAAGAAAGTTAAAAGAGATGAAAGCTAGGGTGTTTTCCACTGGCAGAAAGTACCCATTTTTGCACCCATTAAGGACCCATTTGGGTGTGACCCCATTTCCACCACGGCACCCATTCGGGACACATTTTGTTTCCACCACCGCTGGGGAAATCCGGATCATATGGGTACATCTCAGCCTTTAATCCAGATTTTCTGTAGACCCCATTAATGGATTAATGGATTAAAGGGAGCCTGTTTCCACGTTAGTTTGGCAATGGGGTCTAGAGGAGGCTAGGGGGAGGGGGCACCCTTGGGGGAGAGCCCCAAACCTAGGCTTCAAAGTCATTTCGAAGTTACTTCGAAGTTGCCTTGGGAGATTAGCAAAGAACAAAGGGAGAACAAAGCGGACTGTTACCTTCAGGCATGGAAAGAGGTACATATTAATGAGGCTGACTCATCCCTGCTCAAAAAGAGTTAATTAATATGCAAGGGGTTTGTCTTCGCAGCCTTTGCTAATCTCCGAAGTTGCCTTCGGAGGGACTTCGGAGCCTTTGGTAACCTCCAAAGGCAACTTCGGAGGGACTTCGGAGATTGCACCCCCAGTCCCCCAAAACACCTGAGGTGACAGGCAGACCCCTTGTGGAGCAATCCAAATTTGCAAATGGGTGCTCCGGTGTTTCCACAGCAGGGAGGCTAGCACTCATTGCTATTGCGTGCTAGACAACCCATGGAAACACATTGGGTACTTCCCTTAATCCGGATCTACTATATTTGGATTAAGGGAAGTACCCATTCCTTAGATCTGGATCTTCTTAGATCCGGATTAAAGGAGAGTGGAGGAAAAACACCCCTAGATTCCAATGTGTGTTCACTCCATTATTACCAACTAGCCAAAAAGGGGAAGCAATGTTTTGTTAAGAACATCTGCTTCTTGCAATCAGAATAAAATCTATTGGAGTTTTCTGTACCCATTTTCAAGGGGTACTAAAGGAATGAAAATTCACTCTCATCCTGTTCTGCAAACAAATAGCAGAAAACAACTCCTTACTATACAGCCCTTTTGCCTTAATCATGGATTTGCACACCTTTGCCAGTCCAGCTACTGCCAACCACATTTTTTAAGTACTAAGCATCCCATCACACGTAGCATAGCACTACATTATGTTTACTGCCATGCAACTGAAACAACAAAATACAAAATGTTTCGTGAAAGACACATTTGTTTACTCATTAACCTGCTCACAGAAAAACTGTTTTCAGTACAAATGTTAAGATTCTTGGGTCTTCTTCAAGAATTTAAAACTTCAGAATCTGCCTCTAAGCTATAGGACTACCCCACTACTAAGTTAATAACTGCTACCAACGTCAATAAGACTACTGCTCAAGGAGCATCCAACACCCACTTGGACATGTACTAAACTGTGAATAAATACACTGTAAAATCCATTTCATCCTTATCAGTGATATATGGTAAACTTTAAACTTTGCCCTTTACAACTATATTCCTAGGATACAATATTTTGGGACAATCTCCATAACAAATTCTAAGGACCTTACACTAAAGATTAACAAGCTGCAATAAAGATCAATGATTAAAAACCTGCCTGAGTATATATGATATTTGAATATTCAGAGCTGGGCAACATTCTTGCAATTCAGGGGCTGTTAGTTTTACTTTAATTACTGTGTATTTTTGTACATACATAATTTGTCTATAAAGATCTTCACTGATACAAGAAAGTTTTTCTCCCCAGTGATGTTTTCCAAGGGAGTGACGCACAAATATTTTACTAAGGGCACACCCTTATCTTTGTTCAACACCTACCTATCACTGTCAACCTTTGGTATAGAAGGAAACCCTACCTAATCCCTTATATTGCACTATCTCTACTGAAGACAGTCAGAAGGCCCCCTTCATACACATCAATAACTGCATTGTACTTTGAAAAAAGGTCAGGTTCTGGCATTCGAGCCCCACAGTTTCCTCTTTAGTGGCTCAATGGAACCTCTAAAGTACAAGAACTAAAAGACAAATCTTGGTGGCTTCACCAAGAAGTTATCAGGTCCCAATCTATGGCAAAGGACAGAATATTTACATTTATTTGATGTAGGTTATCCTTTCAGCACAGGTAAATGGTTTCAAAGGAAAGGAAACATGGTTGTGCGCTGTGCATGTAAAAAGGATCACAGACAGGGCTTTGTGGATCATATTAAATACTGTACCTGATTAGAAATTCAGATTGGGGTTTTGTTTTCTGGTCACCCTTCACAGAAGCGTCATGACAGCATATAAATATTCCTGCCACACCACTGCACGCTATGTTAAATAGCACTTCCTAAGCAGTTGGGTGGGCAGTTTAATAAAACTTTCCTCCACTGATCATTTCATTATGACACAAACACCAGATGTCAAACAGGTTGAGAAATAAATAGTATAGCACCAAGATATCCATATACTACAAAAGAAAGTATGCAGTCACTGTAACTCCATTCTCTACCCTCCATCGTTCCTCTTTCTCCCCAATAAGCAAGAAAGAACAATGGTAAAGCTTAAACCCAATAGAACATCTACACTTTTCATTAGCAGATTATAAATGCATGAAAGAAGAATTTTATCCTCCAAGTCCAGATTAACACATTATGTATACATATTCCTTTCAGATTTTTTAAAAAACTGTTCTTATAATAAATATGATTCATACCTGTCACATTGTTGCATTATAGAAATTTCTTTAATTATTTCCTGAAGATCTGATTCAACAGGGACTTGTTTAATTGCCACTACTTGCCCAGATTCTTTATGAATTGCTTTAAATACACTGCCATAGGAGCTAGAAAAGAAGAAGCACTTTTAGTCTTTCCATAACAAATGCCCCCCTTACAACAGTTTACTCAATAGACTCTTCCTGAATTCCAGTCTACCATTTGCTACAACTAAGATAGCAAAATGCAATGAGGACCATCATACAAGTTCACATGTTAGGTACAGACATCACAACCCAATGATCCATCTCTTATTAACGTATTAAGAAGTATGTACCTATTTTCCATAAATTTCACAGTTCACAAAAAGGAAGCTTTTAATTCAATGGACTTATACAGAAAAACAAGTCTGCTAACGTGCCGGTTTGATCTCTTACTGCACTCTCAGCTGTGATGCTATTTCCAGGATTTCATGCTGAGCTACTAACGCCAGCAGTTCTTAAACCAGTAGGCTAGAAAGTTAAGAGTATGAAATCAAAATGAGATACTGCCTGCAGTTAATTCCAACAACTACAGCTTTAATCATACCTACCTTGGCATCTTATGCTACTATCAGATGTAATGTCTACTTAGGCAAGGCCTAGAGATTAGGAGAATAAGGATATGGTGGTTCCACTCCCTTCTCCAAAATCAGTGTCAGAGAATAATATTGTGAAGATCAGTAGTTTCATGGCACACATCTTCACCGTGTACCAATATTATCTTACACTGACTACTAAAAAGACGGTTATTGTTCTCACCTTCCTCTGCATATTTGCTTTGAATCTTACCACCTATCTTCCTCATCACAAATTATATTATACATACCCTTCACCAAGCTTCTCCAGGACATCAAAAACTTCTTCAGGCTGCTTTGTCAAGCTATCTTCACTTAGCTTTTTTAGTTTGCTAATAAAAAAAGTGAATATTTAGTAATTTGCAGCATCACTTTATAGAGTCATTTTATATCACATTCCTTAATGTAACTTTTGACTTTACTAGGAGTCTTTGGATTACGGAAATAAAAAAGCCTATAAATGTATAGTTCTACTGATAAGGCAACAACATTAAAAATGGAACAACAGAAAACACACCTCAGAAGATAAAACCCCAATTAAAGTATAAAATAGAAGCACAAGTCCAGTAAGTAAACTATTTATTCACAAGGACACAAAGGGCAACAGTGCCAAGCAAGAGAATCGCACAAATAAGCCACTGAACACACACTGACAAACTGTTTCTCATTAACAAGACTGGAAGCTCTCCTTTTTCAAGGAAGAGTTGACAGAAAACAGCTTTGCATGTTATTTTGATTATCAGAAGCTTTGCTTTGACAGCTAATTTTCTTCAAGATATCTGCCTTTCAGATAAATACACACAGACAGAAATAATAATTTTAAAAACTATATAGACTAGTAACATGATGGTATTTTCTTGTAAGACAAACAAATAGACACTAAGGGAAGTTCCGTACTGGTTGGTATTCTGGTACAAGTGCACCTAGAGCGGTGATGGCCAACCTATGACACGCGTGTCACAGGTGACACACCAAGCCCTTTTGGGTGACACACCTGGTCACCCTGGCACCTGGGCATGTAGTGCTTGCTTGTTCTTGAAGTGTACGAAATCCCAACTTTCAATTGAAGATTTAGCAAACGAAATTCAGCCACAAAAGTCACTAATGTAAAGAATTATTTGTTTTTGCTTTTAATACATATATCAAAAATATCTTTTTTACTAGAGCTACAAACATCACAAAATCATTGATATTTCTAGATGTGACACAGCACCCGAGTTAAGCTAGGTTTTTTTGTGAATTTTGACACACCGAGCTCAAAAGGTTCGCCATCACTGACCTAGAGCCTCCTTCACACTATGGATGTTCATGAATATTCAAAAATTCAAAAATCCAATTCGAATCCGAATCCAACGAATCTGAATCGGATTTAATAACGTTCAAGTCTAGACATTCGAACAGATTTCGGATTTTCTGAAACATTCGTTTGAATGATTGTAATGTACAGATACATAAGTATTACATACATATCTGTACAAAATTATATGTATCTTGCGCTTAAAATACGGGATTAAAACAGGATGCATGCGGGATAATACGGGATGTATATGGAATGCGCACCGATACGTATAAATATGAATCTAACATTCAAACATATGGATTCAAATGTCAGATTCAAATCAGATTTTTTGACATTCAGGCCTTAAACATTCAAATGTCAAAACATTCTATTCGATTAGAATGCAAATGCAAAAAATACACCCATGCACACCCCTATTTCACACTGGTGTGGTCTAAAGGAGTCGTCACCCTAAGTTCTTTCCAACACACTAATGCACATCAACCTGGAAAACCTTTTCACAAACTAGATGCAACAATGATGAATAATTCCATCTTTGGGTAGAAACTGCGATTCCTACCGAGAGATGCTACAAGTTTCTTTCAAAAGGTTCAAAACTGAGTTTTTCTCCAGTCTTGTTCTAAGGACATCTTGACATCATTTCAGAACAGAAGAACATATTGTGTGAAATGGTTATCCCTACTTTAGCTGCACTGCAAAATTAAAGACTATTTTGTTTTCATTTATTACATTTGTCTTCTGCCCTCCACCCAAAGATCCCAGGGCAGATAACAGCATATGATAAAAACACCCAATACCTTAGGCGTTTGCAATTTTTGACTACAGCCAAAGAGTCTTATGGGTTCAAATTTCCATTTGGCCATGGAAGTATACTGGGTCACTTCCTCTCAATCTATTCTACCTTACGCAATTGTTACAAAGATATAATTGGGGGGGGGGGAATGTGTGCAGGTTTGAGCTCTGCAGAAGTAAATCAGGTTATAAACAGATAAATCAATATGTTCTCCTTGGAGCAGGTATCACAGCTGGTATGCACTTCACAAGAACACCACCATAAGAACAATATCATACTATTAATGATAGCCCTCTTAAACAAAGAGTATGATATTGACCCCACAGCTAAGCACAGAATGCATTAGGCATGTTCTAGAAGAACATTTAAAGTTCCAGGGGATCATTGACATTGACATATCCTAGTGCATTCTAAGAAAGTACAATAAGGGAGTCACCATGACTAGTACCATGACTTGCACCATGCATGGTGCAAGAGGAAACTTGTTTTCTAGGAATGGGCCCTTTTTAAGGGAAAACTCCCTTTTTCCTTAAGCTGATGTCTCCCTTGTCCAAGATTCTCATTGTCTATAACAACAGCCATTCTGGAAGTGGGGCTCTACTATCACATCCCCAAGGGCTGGTTCCACCTGCCTGTCCTCCCTTTTCTCCTTCCCTCCCTCTCTCTCTCTCTGTTTGTTTTTACTTTCTTTTTTCTGGAATTCCAATTTCTCTTCCTACATTTTTTTTCTTCTATCCTGCCAGGTTATGTTAGGCTAACTCTAAAATTCCAGATCTTACTGTGTCTATTCCTCGTCCCTAAAATTCTTAAATTGAAAAATTTGCAAAATCCTATGTTCTTCTGATCTTTTAAAGTCTGGGCTAAATGGCAAAGTGTGTTACTCCAGAACACTTCACCTTTGTTTTTATAGCCCTTTAGATTTTTTTAAATTAACACTGACTCTCATTGGATACTCATGGAAAATATACAAGTTCGATAGACCTCCAACTGTGGTTGGCTTTAAATGCTTGAACTTCTCCATTACTTTGTCATCAGCATAATTTCAGAAGTCTGTTACCAGGCCCAAGACTGGTTTTGAGAACCTCTTTGATGTGCTTTCCTATTTCCCAAAAGGAAACGCAACAATTATTTACAGGTTGCTACTTCATAACACTACAGGTGACCTCAACAACCTAAAGGATTTATGGCAAATGGACCTGCAAACTACTACTGAAGACTTGGATTGAACTAAGTTTTCTATATTTCCTCACTGTTCCACTTCCCATTGCTGTTATCAAATATTATGAATAACTGATCTTCTGCTCGTTGGCATAGTTGTGACAAAACTGGTACATTTGTTCATGTTTGATGTGAATGCCCAATTCTGTATCAGTTTTGGTTAATAATTTAGGAGGAATTGTCTAAGATACGTAATATACCAGTTGCTCTCGCCACTCATGCAGGTTTCCCGACAGTTGGAGAAGTGGTTTGGTGTTGCCTTCTTTCACCGAGAAGCCAAGAATCAAAAACAGTCTGCTTTCCAGAGAGCTGCTCTGTTACTGAGCTACTGCTACCCCCCCCCCCCCGGCCAGGTTGTCCACATTACTAATCAAAACACTTTATTAAACAAACTTTTGCAACATATATGTGCCACATTCACACAATGTCTAATTACCAATTATCTTTCTTCAAAAACCCAAAGGTATTTACTCCACCAAACCTGTGTCCTCCAGGTTCTGGTGGCCATCAACACTCTTTGGTCTTAGCCAACCTGGCCAATGTCATGGATGATGAATGCTTAAGAAATGGAAATTCTACAAGAAGTAACAAGCAGAACTGGATATGGTATGAGCACAGTTGCTCTAAATCCCACATCCATACTCCTTGTGTTGATTTGAATCTGCCACAATCTCAATTCCCAATTGGTTTAACTGGTATAAGGATTTAAAAAGTCATACACAAAGTATTGTCTAATAGTATAACAATTTAAAGTGGCTATTTGACATGATAAATAACAGCATGTACAATACTTAAATTTCACTGTGCTTGGAAACCAATCTAAATACATGTATACATTATTCCTGCCAAACTACTATCTTCCCAAATTGAAATGTCTCTGATGCAAGTCAAACCAAATTGGACACAATACTGGACCATCCTACGCTCTTTTTTGCCAAATCTTCTATTCTTTCTTCCTACCCAGTCCTCACATAGCTCTTCTTTTCTCAACAAATGTTCTGGACATTTGATTCTCTGAAATAATTGCTACAGTCACACTACATATTATAGGGAATCTGAACATAAGCAAGCCAGGATATAAGTTCTTAATGAATGATTTGCAGAAAATACATACAGTATTACAACTATGTATTTGTTTTCTAAATAAAGCTGTGGAATTCTAAATAAAGCTGTGGAATTTCCACTAATTGCTATGTTGATTCTTTCTTTCTCATTGCAATGATTTCGCTCAGGGGTTTAGAATACTCAGTTCATTTGAAATTAAAAGTGGCATCTAAACTAAAAAAAGAAGTTAACAAAAACTAGTTCTCAAGACAGCAAATTGCTTATGAATACTTGGATATTTATAACCAAATGTAAAAACAAACAGCTTCCTTAATTTTTAAAAAGGGAGGAGAATATATATTATGCATATGTATATGGGAATTGTCCTCATGTTTATAAAGGCCAAGAGTGAAATTTTTCTTGTTCAATGGAGGAAATGTTTTAAATCTAAGATGACATAAGCTTCTGGATGAAAAGAAAATTCATTGGTGGCTACTAATATAGGTGTTATTTGAAGAAAGTTTCAAATAAGTGCTTTTACCTACTCTGTCATATAATACATTCCACTAAGTAAACACTCACTGGTTGAACCTGCAATTATTGAAATAACTATTAAAAAGTTAGTTCTAATTTTACATTCTGGTGTTTCTCAAGTTGACACCATTTTAGAAGCAGTGTAATCTAGAGGTTCACCATACATACACAGAATGTCAGTTCCAAAACAAAACAAGCTTAAACTTGCATGGGGAAAAAACTGCTGACCACTCAGGAATGTTGGACACCCATGGCTACTTTCACTGACTACATGGCTCTACCACGGTGATGGCCAACCTATGACACGCGTGTCACAGGTGACACGCCAAGCCCTTTTGGGTGACACACATGGTCACCCTGGCACCTGGATGTGTAGTGCTTTGCTTGATCTTGAAGTGTATGAAATATCAACTTTCAATTGAAGATTCAGCAACAAAAGTCACTAAATGTAAAGTATTATTTGTTTTTGTTTTTAATAAAATACATATATTAAAAATATAACTTTTTTACTAGAGCTACAAATATCACAAAATTATGGATATTTCTAGAAGTGACACAGCACCCAAGTTAAGCTAGGTTGTCTTGAGAATTTTGACACACCGAGCTCAAAAGGTTCGCCATCACTGCTCTACCAGCTATCTCAGGACAGTTTTCACACAGATAGAACGTAAGAACACAAGTTTAAATCAAAGTTTGCACTTCTTTTAGGGTAAACAGCATTAAAAACTTTTTTTGCTTGCTATTCCACATTGACAAAATTCATGTATGATTCAGGAGAACAGACATCTTAATGTCCCGTGTGAGAACGTTCTATCTATTTTAATACACTGATTTCCGCTACCCTCAAGCCTTGTCCCCCACTCAAATTCCCAGTTCAGAACTGTCACCCATTATAATATCACACAGCTTTATTCTGGAAAAAATCCTCGAATCGGAGCCTGCTGTCCACATGTTAGTGCAGGCTACAACAGGCCCCAAGTGAGGCCTGCCAGAGTCTGCAGTAGCACGTAGACAACAAATCCCTACCCTGAAATATATTCCAAAAGCGAACAGGTCCCAGTTTGTGTCTAAATAATTTACCCTTTAAAGCACAGAAACTACTGGCATGCAAAAAAAAATTACCACTTCGCTAAAAGGAGACAAGCCATCATGAGACAAGCCATCATTTTCGTACAGGCCATGGGAAAAAAGTATTTCCTTTTTCCATGTGCAGTAGAGAAACCAAACAAAGGCAGTGGGGGGGGGGGAACCCTCTCATATAAGGCATTCCTGCACAGAATGAATTATATGAAAAATAGATTCAGATGGTAAGAACTAACCATCTCTTATCAGTCAATTGTTGAATGGTCAAACCTACATAACATAACTAACTGTAATGGGAGATTGGGAAATCCAACACAGAGGAAACCTTTTCTTCTATGTTAGTTGGACTGCTCTTTGGCACACCAAAGAATTTTGGTTTGGCAAACAGCACAAAAGAATTTTCCTGCCCTACGGGGACAGCCTACATTGACGTCATTCCATTATGACAAGGTTCCATGTTTCAACAGCCCCTCAAGCTTCATCTTTTGTGTTTGGACAGGTTCTGAAGAAAAACACGGTAAATTTTTAACATTTCTTAGTAATATTCACCCCTCTGTTAAGTTTAACATGTCTTAAAACATGTAGAGGATTCCTTATTTGGCTGAAGAAATGCTTTTGTCATCACAGATACTTTTAGAAAGACAAAAGACATGAATTCATATTTGAGATTTGATAGCTTTTATACAAACTTCCTCAACACAATCTACTGTATTCACAACTTAAAAAGGAACCATAATTTAGAACACAATTTTGAAAAATAGGCACAAATAAAGTTAACACAATTACAAAAGAACACATAAGAGAAGTCCTGCCATGGCTCATCTAATCCAGTATCCTACCTTACACGGTGGCCCATCATTTGGTTCTGGGCATGCTCAAGCAGGAAACGAAGGCAAAACATTTGCCTTTGCCCTTAGAGACATCCTGCCTGTCTCTCAATCCCAGAGGCCGTACATCAGCATCCATTCCAGTAGACACTGATACACCTGCCGTCCATGAATTTGTCCAACCACTTCTTACAGCCATCCAGGATAGTGGCCCTCACCACTAAAATCCAAAGGCCAATGGCCCATTGGATGAAAGAAATACTTCCCCTTGTCAATCCTAACTTTCTTGTCTATCAGCTTCAAAGAATGACACTTGGATCTAGTGTTAGAGAAAACAATTTTTCTCTACTCACCTTTTCCACACCATGCATGACCTTATAGATTTCAATCAGTTCCCTCCTTAGCCACCTCTCAAGGCTGAACAGACCTAGACGTTTCACAATGACATCCTAAGGAAGGTGTTACTGCCTCATGATCATTTTGGTTGCTCTTACCTGCACTTTTTCTAGTTTCACAATGTTCTTCCCGTGGTATGATGATCAGTATTCTATACAATATTCCATATGTGCCTCACCATGCATTTATATGGAAGCACAATAATGCTTTGTTTCTTTCCTAATTTTTTTACACTAAGTCAATACTTCCACTGAGCTCTTCACTAGAACCCCAAGGTCCCTTTCCTGGCCTGTCACAGAAAACTCAGAGCCCACCCACAGAAGTACAAATAAAGGGGTGCCCCATTGTATGCCACCTGGTATTTATTAACACTCAACCTCATTTGCCCTCCTGCACCTGAAGGTCTCAGGGTAGGATACAGCTGCAAAAACAAATTTAAAAGAAGCCAATACAAACAATAGTAATACTTGAAATTGCGGAGGAAAAGTTGTTTGTATGCATTCTTCTGGTGCAAGCTCAGTCCCATAAGATAATATAAAGTCTTAGACTGTCCCTTCCAGCTTACATATTATGGACTAGTCCTCCCTCTACTCAGGCCTATCTGCATAATTTCAAGCCTCCTCCTTCAAATCTGCATTTTCCCAAACTAGATGCTGCCCAGCTCCTGTTGGCTTTCCCATAGATATCAGTTTGCAATTCATTTTGATTTGACTATAAGCTGTCCCTTTTCTACAGATTTGGCTTCTAGCAATATGTTCCTCATTTTGAAATAAATCTAAACTTTTCATCTTAACACCACTGTTCATACATGCATTGAGGCCCCCAAGCCCTGCCTAACAGGTAGAAATACTACCTGTTCCTGCATGTTGAACAGGTAGCATTTCTAGGACATCCTAGACTTCAGGTCTTCTACCTAACATCCTAAATCTGGCTTCTAGGACCTTCTGCTTACCTTTTTCCAACATCACTGGTGCCAACATTCACCAAAACTACTGGTTTTTTGCCAGTACTATCTACCAGTCATTCTAGATGCTGCATAATGTCCACAATCTTTACACCTAGCAGATAAGTCACTATGCAATCAAAACATCCATAACAAACTCATCTGTCTAGATTTCTAATAAATGAATAATTTGCCACAATAAGCCTCCCTTCCCCCACTGGTAGAGGAGTATCTTCAGAGCAACAGGATACAGCCTGAAAATCCAGACTGTATTGAGCCTGTTTCCACTACAATCTGGCAATGGGGTCTAGAGGAGGCTCGGGGGGGGGGGTGCCCCAAAGTCAGGACTTCTGAGTCTCTCCTAAGGCAGCTCCGAAAGGCTCAGAAGTTTCTCCAAAGGCAACCCCTTGCTAGAGCAATGCACAGCTGGGAGCTGCCTGTTACCTTCAGGCACGGAAAGAGGTGCATATTAATGAGGCTGACTCATTGGTGCTCACAAGGAGCTAATTAATATGCACCTCTCTTGCATTGCTCTAGCAAGGGGGTTGTCTTTGGAGCCTTCACCAATCTCTGAAGCTGCCTTCAGAGGGACTTTGGAGCCTTTGCTAACCTATGAAGGCAACTTCGGAGATTGCCCCCCTGTCCCCTAAAACACCTGGGGTGACAGGCAGACCCCTTGTTGGTCAATCCGGATTTGCAAATGGGTGCTCTGGTGTTTCCACAGCAGGGAGGCTAGCACCCATTGCTATTGGGTGCTAGACCACCCATGGAAACACATCGGGCACTTCTCTTAATCCAGATCTACTAGATCCAGATTAAGGGAAGTACCCATTCCTTAGATCCAAATCTTCTTAGATCCAGATTAAAGGAGCATGGTGGAAAAATACCCATGAACAACATGTTATTTTGCTTGGTTTATGTTATTTGATATTGCAAAACCCAATATCCTTTCTGTTAGTATGTATTTGTGTGCAAGTTTTATCACACTCAGTTCTTACTTGACCTAAGAGTGGTATGACTATATATACTAACACTGTAACTACTTTTGTTACAACATCCAGTCTTACAACTCATTAGTGATCATAAGCTACCTTCTTTTCATCTGGATAATTTTATCTTTTTACTAGTAATAACTGTTATAATATTAGTTTGCATGCATAAAAAGCATGCAAAAATAACAATGTATGGATATTCAAATAAGGAATTCAAGGCTATAAGTAATTTTTCCTTCTTTTTTCCTGATCTTTTAAGCTTTTATTATTTTATTGTAGTTACAATGTAAAAAACAAACAATATATAGACAATGTTATAAATACAACATATTCAATCTTCCCCTTAACACGTACCGTCCCCCCCACTTCCCTGAAAATTCCCATTATATTATGTCACTCTGATAATACTACATGTTTTATGAGTTATTTATATACAATTTGTTTTGCTGAGTTCTTTTTATAATGTCCAGTTTAGTAGTATTGCTCTTTCTGGCATGTTGGCTGAATCCACATTGGGAACTGAACCTGCAAATGGCTGTCATGTCTGAAAAATGTCCCCATCCTTTCCTTGCTGTAGAAACACGTTAGTACATATTGTTCCCTTTCTCACTTGTATTATTTGTGACACAGAATTCAACTGATACTAGCATGTCACTGAAGAAGACTGCAGTGTAGTCAAAAAGCATTTGGAAGTTGGTTTTGGAATAATGAACTCTGACAACCTGGCTGGCAATGAGCCTTGGAATTTGAGCCCTTGACCCATTTTCTATTTTGGAATCTATTCAACATACTTTTTTAGTTGGCATATAAGTTATTATGGGCTTTATGTTTATGTGAATCTAAGTGAGTTTATATGTTTGTATTGATATATTCACTTGAAGACTTTTTTTAGATTGATTAGCTAGTATTTTATTCAAAGTTAAACTGAGGAGATTGTTATCTTGAATGTATAGGTTGGATTTTTTTTAAGGTGACAACATGGATTTAGCTATACACTTTTCTTGTCAGCAAAACAAATAAGTTATCGCCACCTTTCTCTTGGGGAGCTACTGAAAAATGAACTAGAAGAGCTGGCTTTGGCTTTTCAACCCCACCTTTCTCATCCGTTTAAGGGGACACAAAGTGGCTGACAAAGCTTTCTACTCTTCTCCCCACAACAGACACCCTGTGAGGTAGGTGGGGGTGTGAGACCTCAGAAGAGAGCTGTTACTAGCCGAAGGTCACACAACTGGCTTTGTGGAGAAGTGCAGAATCAAACCCAGTGCTCCCAAATAAGAGTGCAGCTCCCTAACCACTAGACCAAACTGGCACTACAGCACTTCTGAGCGCAAAACAAGTATTCTACTTCTGGGCTACAGATGCTATTAAGAATTCCTAGTCATCAAAAGTTACCAGGTGAATTCTTAAATACATAATGCGCATCTTCCTAATTCTGCTCTTTCACAATAACGTTTTTGCTACAACTCCTAAGTAGATTTTATCTGCTAGCTACCTAACAAGGGAACTTACATTTATGCTTGCAGATTTAAGCTTTTATTTGTTAAATAAAGCTCGGGATTGGCTAAAATATGGACCTTCAGATGCTGGTGAACTGTGATCTCCATCATTCCTTATCATAAGCCAACCTGGCTGGGACTCACAGGAATCTACAGAAGCATCTACTGCCATTGCACACACTTTATATAGCAATTACGCCAGGCTCAGCCCCTGATACGACAATTTAAAGGATTGAGGTTGGAAAAGATTTCTGCCAAAGACTCTTAATTCTGTTACTTGGTAAAGCTGACAATATTAAGAGTCTGGACAGAGAATATTAAGTTTTCTATAGTAAACACAAGATATATGAATTCTAGGTCAGCAATTGAAGCATACTGGTTGACCTGTGGTTATTCACTGTCCTTCGGCCTCACATGTTAGTGTGAATAAAATCAAAGGAAGGAAAGTAATACAGTATATGGCATCAGAAGAAAGGTAGAATATAGATGCCATGCCTTTGAAGGATACTTTCTTAGGCTTATTGTTCAGCACATTTAGAACTCTAAAGTTTAGGCACAAGGTAAAACAGATCTCCAATGGTCCCAGGCAATTCACAGTCTTACTAGCCAGCAAGACAGCTTGTCACAATAATCTTTTACCCTCTGAGGAACATAAGACTTCTACCACATGCTAATGGCAAAAAGAGACAAATATGTGGTAATTGTTAAGTGATACACTCTAATGCATGCGGAAATTCAGTATAAGACTTCTAATGCAGCTAC
This sequence comes from Aspidoscelis tigris stejnegeri, assembly GCA_023333525.1. Classification (NCBI taxonomy): domain Eukaryota; kingdom Metazoa; phylum Chordata; class Lepidosauria; order Squamata; family Teiidae; genus Aspidoscelis; species Aspidoscelis tigris. The sequence goes on along the minus strand of JALMGA010000004.1, from coordinate 27,164,812 downwards.
TGAGCAATATGGAAACATAAGATCTATAACATTCTCTGCCCAGCTCAAAAGATGAGCACAGCGATAAAAAGGAAGTTCATGCATTAAAATACTTTATACTTCTCCGCTAAATGTTTATAAGTCCAAATACATTAATGCACTAGTTATGGTGTGAGTGTTTTATCTTCTATAAACTTTTTGATATGTGATAAGCTGTGTGTATAAAAGAATTTCTAAAGCTTTTGTAAAAAAAAAATCTCCCTGTTCAGAGATTTAGTCTTCACAAAGGAACTGTTCTCTCTCCTACTATATGAATAAATGAAATCCAAGAGCCTAAGCTGAAGGAAGATCTGGCAAACAGCCCAAATCTGATGTCACTTTTCATCTGAATAATAGAAATAACCTCTGCAATACAGATTGGCCAAGTTTCTCCAAGCCTTTATTCTCACAGTCCTTCATGAAATAAGGGTCAGATATCTCAATGCTGTACATCTCTTCCAAGCAAATCTATGGGTAATTGGTGGGGGGAAGAGAGACTGCAGGAAAATGGAACATTACTTTTGCCCCATGAGAAGCACCAGCAGGGAGGTCTGAAGTGTATGGCATGTGAGCACAAGTGCACATGAATTTCTGTCCCACTCATACATTAGCTGATGGAGGGGTCTATGTGTGGGGTCTTCATTTTTCCCTAGAGCTCAAATACAAGTACATGAAAAGGGCACAGCATCAAAATAACCACATCAAATATGCTTTAATGTCTTCTAAATATACTATCATATACACAAGCAAAAGTTAAAAGAATAAAAATGAATTTACATAAAATCCTCAGTGTACTTGCTTATGGGTAAGCAACGTGCCAATAGTAGTTGCCTGCATATGTGAATCCAGAAAGTGATTAGTCAATCTGATTCCCAGAGACTGGAGAGGGGTGAGAGGAATAAGTCCAAGAATGTAGAGCTGGCAGGCAGATGTGTATATTTTTTTAAAATGTGAGGTGGGACAGCAGACTTCTGTCCCAGCCAAGCTTAATAGATGCCTTCTAGTCCAGCACCTTTGTCTCTTACAGTCTTTCTGCACTTATTGTGCCTTCTACTAAGACCCATTGATTTGGAACACAGCAGATGATCCCTTGCACTGGGCCCAAAATTCATACAAGTTTTAGGGCAAGCCTCCTAACGCTCCAAAATAATTAAAGTTCCTCAGAGCCACCAGAGGACCGATTTTGGCAGTATGGTTTGGTGCTTCATTAAAATACCCCCCCTAGTAAACAGGAATACACAGGCATACTTTCTGCATGCCTCCATGTTCCAGACTAGGCCAAGCTCATCTGCCAGTAAAACCTGAAATCAAGGAACACTTGGTCTGGATTACACTCCATCCTATGTAGATGGAGCATACCACTGGTGGGCAGGGCAATAGCAGGCAAACCAATGAAGCCTTCAAGAGGCCTTGAAGAAATCCTAATAAGGAACAAAGAGAACCAATGAGGCCTTGACAGGATTCTAACAAGGAAGAGAGCTAAGTGCAGAAAGGCTCTTACTGGCAGGAGTATTCACTAGATTTAATTGTGGAGAGCAGGAAGCTAACCAGAGGCAGAACCAGAGTAAAAACATGTCAACTTGAGGCAATCAAATGTTCGAGAGAGGCCCACAAGTAAGCTATGAAAACAGTAATACGCTGTTTACTAAGGATCATATGCTGTTTACTAAGGACCATCAGCAAGTGTTCTTTTGAGTAAGACCATCTCTAGTAAACAACCATCAAGAGTAGCAGTCACTCTGTTACGCTTGCCATAGTTTGCTTACACTTCTTATAAAGCTGTTTGACAGTATATTCACTGGCAGCAAATTTCACAGTTTGCTGCCAGTGAAAGAACACCTTTTTTGTCTTTCCTGAATTTTCCAACACCCTCTCACATTGGATGATTGTAGAATCTAAGATTTCTGCAAGAAGAAAATTTCTAGATACACTTCATCTGCATTATATATACTGTCACGCATCTGTCATTTCTCCCTTAATATCCTAACAACGGCCCTGTTAGGTCGGACCAAAGGCCCCAAATAATTCAGCATTGTCACTGTGATCAACCTGACGCTGCTAAGAAACCAAGGCTAGCCATCTCTCGATTATAAGATAGAGAAATAGGACAGCTAGAGAGGTTTTAGCTTGGCATTGCTGACTGTAGTCAGACGTTCACCATTGCTGACTGTAGTCAGACGTTCAACATTAATGGGCCACATACACCAGGCCAACTAAATTATCTTTAAACAGTCAACAAGCAGGACATGACTCCATCAGCAGTCATCCCACTCAACAGTCATTGCATTTGGCAGTCATTCATTCATTCATTCAGGATTCATGGTCTATACTCTGCTTCCCCACCACCACACCAAGAAGCTGAAGGTGGAAAAGATTTTTCTCCCACCTCTATTTCACCCCAACAAAAATACTGTGGGGTAATTTAGGCTGAGAGGACTAAGCTATCTCAAGCAAGGTATTTATTGATTTACATTTTATCCTCCCCCCCCCATACCCGGAGGTCTCAGGGCAGGTAATAACATTTAAAATCAAACATTTAAAATGCAAGTGGGAAGGGGAAGTGCATCCTAATTTGGAGCCAGTTTGGTCTAGTGGTTAGGGAGCCAGACTCTTATCTGGGAACACCAGGTTTGATTCCGACCTCCCCCATGAAGCCAGCTGGGTGACCTTGGGCTAGTCACAGCTCTCTTCTGAGTTCTCACAGCCCCACCTACCTCACAGGGTGTCTGTTGTGGGGAGAAGAATAGAAAGCTTTGTCAGCTGCTTTGAGTCCCCTTAAACGGGTGAGAAAAGGAGGGTAGAAAAGGCTTCTAATTTAACCGAAGGCCAGGGCAAAGAGGTACATCTTCACTGCCTTCCCAAACGTGTACAGTGAAGGTGCTTGACGCAGCTCAAAAGGGGGGGGGGGGAAGACTATTCCATAGCCTCGGGGCCATCACTGAGAAGGCCCTCTCCGGGGTGCCCACCACTTTTACTGCTGAGGGTGGTGGTACAGCCAGGTATCACAGCGGGTTTAAGGGCCAAACTGGGCTTCGAAACCTGCTCTCCTCTCCCACGTCCTAGTCTAGCCCCTCACTCTATCCCAGAAAGACTGGAGACATCACGGAGTCCTGACACCTCACAGTCTTGCTTTTCCTGGACCTCCCTCAGCAGCTCTCGGGAAACCCCCAGGTGAAGCGGCCATCTCAGTATTTTGGGGAAGTCCTCCTCCTCCTCCCCCCTCGGGGCTCAGCGTTTCCGAAGAAGCGGCTCCCCTGACAACGCCATGCGTCTCCCTCTGGGCGACAGCGAGGCCCGCGGGGCGTGAGGGAAGCCCATTCGCCCAAGGAAGGTTCCCAGGCAACCAGGGGCGGACATTTGCCAAGGGGGCACCCAAACGCCGCGCCAGGCCGCCTAGGCCGGCCTCCCTCCGCCTCGTCCCCAGCCGCTCGCTCGCTCAGCTCCCTGGGGAACAAGCGCAGGCCCTCGCGCAGTACCTTTTGGGCGCTGCCTGCTCCATTCTGCGGCCGGCGGCTCCCACGTAACTGAAGACTCCCCGGGCTGTTTAGTTACCCCGGCCAGGGCCCAAGCGAGCAGCCGACCGGCCTTCCCTTCTCCTCCCCCAAAACTCTCCGCCCAACTTTCTTCCGCTTCTGGCCCTTTAAAAGCGACGCCGCTCCTTCTTCTTCTTCCCCCCCGCCGGGTCCGCAGCTCTTGACTACCCAAAGCCGACAGGCCGACGGGGCCTGCTGCTGCTGCCGCCGCCGGACCAACCCCGCCCACCCGGCTCTCTTAGTGGCTGCAGGGGAAGGATGAGGAGCAGGCATTGGCTTTCTCAGAAGCCAATCGGGAATAAAGCGGAAGAGAAAGTTACTTTAGTGCAGGCCCCGCCTCCGGGAGAGCGAGCGCAGCGCAATTGTGATAGGGCGAGGGAGAGGGGCTGCCGCGGCACTGTTGACGGACGCACGCACGGGGCCCAGCATGCTTCGCGCCGAAGAGGGTTAGGAGGGTGCATGTTGGGTCATGTAGGCCCTGGTGTGCTTGTTGGCTGCTAATGCGAAAGAGAGAAGCCGGTGGGAATAGTGAGACAGGTCCCGTCCATTTTAGGTTATAAGTTGTCTTATTGGGTAACTCGCTCAGAAAAACTCGCATGGCGAATGATTTGGTGCCTGTAACTGTGTACAGCATACAATATGATTTTCAGATTTGTAGTACCCAGAAACAGCGGTGCAATGACTCTGTTTGCTTGCTAGTGAGTACAATACTGTACAAAAAAATGTGATTATTCAGCTGTCAGGGTGACGATACAAGATGTTGGTATGCAATGTCAAAGGCCCGCTACCTTTCTAATGGGTTTTGTATGTTCAAATCAAGGCTGTTTTTCCACTTAGCACAAGGACCCATTAAGGGTCCTTAATGGGTCCTTAATGGGTACTCTAGGGCTAGTGGAAACCCCCCCTAGCACTAGAGGACCCATTAAGGAGCCTTAATGTGAGCCAGTTTGGTCTAGTGGTTAGGGAACCAGACTCCTACCTGGGAATACCGGGTTCGATTCGCCCTCCCCCATGAAGCCAGTTGGGTGACCTTGGGCTAGTCACAGCTCTCTTCTGAGCTCTCACAGCCCCACCTACCTCACAGCTTGTTCTGTTGTGTTGGGAAGAACAGAAGCTTTGTTCTTCTCTTTGAGTCCCCTTAAATGAATGACAAAAGCAGGGTAGAAAAGCCAACTCTTCTTCTTAATGGGTCCTTAATGGGTACTCTACAGTAGTGCTAAGTGGGAAAACACCCCAAACCATCCGTGAAACAGTACAAATGGAAGTCTGTCCTTCGATAGCTTTTAAAGATGGAGGGCTCCGTGCTAGTTCCACTTTAGGAACCACCTAGGATGGCATGTTTACATTGTAAGAGCAAGATTTATATTATTATTAATCTTCCTATGGAAATTGTGAGTGAAAACCTCAGCCACAGGAGCAGTTTGAGACACAACATTGGAAGAGAAATCTTGGAGAAAATATATACGTTGTCATTAGATTTAAATATAAAGGGGGAGTCTCTAGTTTATGCATGTTACTAAACTAAGGCTGTTGGTCACACTTAAATTTTAATCCAGCTTCGGTCTGCTTTCAGAGTGAGAGAATACATCAGCAAAGTGACAACCTGTTTTCTTTCGGTGTTAACTCAGAAGATTCACCTTTGCTACAGATAATGTGGAAAGAAAATTACTGCTCACTTTGATAATATGTTCTCTCACTCTGAAGGTGGACTGAAGCTGGATTAAACCTTAGGTGTGACCACAGTTTAAGCGTATTAGGATGCAGACCTGGACTCAAGTTCCATGGGACAAAGGCCACTGAGCCTAATGGGTCCTGCACCTAATTAAGGGATTGATGATAAACTGGCTGTGCTGATCTCTTCCTTGTCCACATGTTGCACTGAGCACTTGCCACAGAACCATACTCCATTGGGAGATGAAAGAAAACAAGTGTCATGCAAATGCTACCAGCAGTGGTACCACTGGGCCCTACTTCATATTAAACAACCAGCACTTGCCAATGTGTCCTAGAGCTGTGAACAATCTTGCCCAAATGGAATGGAGAAGAGACTGAAGCCTGGCAGTATTTATAGTGATTCTATTTTGACTTACCCTGAGACCTTCAGGTATAAGGCAAGATATAAATATAAATAATCACGATGCAGGATCATTGCACACAGGTGTAGACATGGTTTTCAGATTGTAGATTAACAGCACATTTCATTCAAGCAATTGCTGTACATGGCAATTAAAAAGTTCCAATTAAAATATAGAGTAAAATTAATTACTATGAATTTTAGGTGCTCTCATGTCATTTGAAAGAGAAAATGTTGAAGAGATAAGGAAAACCTATTTCATCCTTGCCACAAATTAATGTAGGTTACATTGGCACAGATTTCGAAAGGTTCTTAAAAGTGCTGTGGAGGTGGTAGGTTGCAGATGGTAGTGTTCTCATCCTACTTCTAATGCAAAGAAATAGAAAAGAGTCTGAACTATTTGATGGCTTTTTGTGGGAGGATACATTCTAACTGCTGAAGAAAGGAGGTTGCATTGCAAGCTTCAGTCTTTGGATTGCAGTTCAAAGTTGCCACCTTCTTTTCTATCTCAAATGCATAAATAGACATACCCCCTTTTCTCCTGGAGATTGACAGGCATCATTTTTCTATCCTGAATTAGTCACATGGCTGAACTTGTGGATATTTTCCAATGAATGTCAGACCCTGATAGAAAAAAATAATACTGCATAAGGATAAGTGATACTTTAAGCCATTTAAAATATTTTGGCTTCATACGCCATGATTTATGAAGTATATGACAAAATACCGCTTCTTGATATTTTGAAACAGTGATCTCACCTTTAAATTTTTGTGCTCTGCCCAGCCTCTGTCCAAGCACATGTGTGCCTGGCCCATCAGATGGGGGGGGAGGGGTTTAGCGGACTACCTGTGCAAGTGGAAAAACTAAGTTTTAAATATCATGAACGAGTTATTCTGGTATCCCACTGGCATTTGACTGATGTTTTGGAGATGGATGCAGGAGGCCCCATTTTGTGCATGGACATTCTGCCCCACATCCTTTGGTTAGGTACCCAATTCTCGAAATCCTAGCAGGACACTAAGGCACATGCTCTTTCTGTTGCTGATGGGTGCCTGGGCTTTCAGCTATATGGCTTCAGAATGGCTAGCTGGCAGTTACATCTCCTGGGGGTGCAACAGGCTCACTGTGCTTTAGACATAAACAGACCAAAATGAATCTAAATGGCATTGAGTGCTACAGATTGGACCATGTTCAGGTGCAGATATGGCCTCTGCTGTTGGGTATCATTTTAGACACCTTCATCATGTCCTTATTTAGTTGTGAGAACAACTCCAGGCGTGTGTCCAACAGTGTTTATATGATTGGGACCTTTTTAGGACTAAATATTTGATTTGGCACACACATACGGTTAATAACTGATCCTTAAGGAGGGGAAAGTGACTAGTCCAATTGGAACGCAAAGTATTCTTTAAGAGAAGAACACAAAATAATTTTTATTATATAGCAATAATAGCAAAGGCTTCAAAATGGGAAGAATTAACCAAGGCCCAGTCAGACCTAAACTGAGGAGAGGGGGAGGTGCTTCACGAACTCCACACATGCCAATTGGCCGAAGGAAATACTGAGCGCCATCCACCACAACACATTTTGCCTCCTTTAGGTCCTCCCACCACCCACACGTAAGGAAGTGGAAGCCAGACTGAAATTCCAGGATGGCCTCAGTCTATGTCAGTCCTGTTTAAGGAGGACTGCATTTTAGGTTGTACTAAGGGCTGTAGTCCAAATTGGAATTTGGATTAGCTTATATTAATCTGACCACACATCCTGCAACATGACTCAGGTCGTCCTAAAACTCGTCTATGACCTGGCCCCAAATGAGAGCAGTAGCTCTGAGCAGAAGGCAGCACAAAATACAATTAATCTTAAAGATTCCAAGACTATATCATGGTGAATTTTAAAAAAATATTTTTATGAAGTATAGAATAAAAAAGGAATTTAAGACAGAGGCAGAAGGCTCTAGCAATTCGTGTAAGGTATTATAATTCAAGTAGCCAAATGGTTGTGATGTTTCATCCCGGGTCAGGATTGTATTGTTTGTCCATCTTCCTTACCTGATGCTTCTGTCATTTGTTTTATTGACTCTTTCTCTGTACGAGCAGGCTGTATAACTTGCCACATCTCTCTTCATATCATTGACTTGACTTTATATGCGGCTGAAGTTTAACTTCAGTATTGGAAATGTGCAGTTGCAACAGTAAGAGATGAAAATTTGACACAGCCAGGGTTGAAGTTGGTCTAGATTGAAAGCATGGTGTTAGAGAACCATGCCCTACCAAATGGATGACACCACAAAAGTAAGTCGATAACCTTAACTAGAGGGGTTTTTTTACTTGAAATAATAGAAGAGGCTGCAGTTCAACCTATCATCTCTGGCCATCTTACTTGCTTGCATTGAAACACCAGATGTTAACTACGGAGTCCAGATGGGAAAAAGGAGAATATGAGGTAAACATTAATAATTGCAAAAACAATTATTCTGACCCATGTCTGATGCCTTGCTAATATTTGGAATTACTCCAGTGATGCAGAAAACACAACTGCTGGCTTCAAAACAAAAGTATGCTTATAAAAGGCTGCAGAGAACAAATAAGCAGAGAGCGAGTGAAACTTGGGCCCTGTTCACACTTAACTCAGTGGGGTGGTATAACAAGAGTTCTCACTCTCAGCATTCTGTGAGCACAGAGACCAGATCTTTCGCCAGGTGGCAGGGCTCAGAGGTTCAAGCTAATATTGGAACTAGGGCAGCAGGAAGATGAGAGAAGCAGGTTCCTCTTCCCAGATGAGATCAGCTCAAAGGGAGGAAAACAGCCTTCTCGAGAAGCAGAGCTGCTTTTTTCTGGTTTTCAACAGTAGATAGAAGGCAAGGAGAAGGGGATGAAGATGAATTATCTTAATGTGATCTCTTCTTTCTTAGGTGATGTTGCAGTGATTTCAGCCCTTGTGATGGAGTGCAGGGAAACGGGGTCTTTTTATACTCTTTTTCAGCGCTCATTGGATGAAACATGCATTGAGATCCTGGATGGGTGCATTTGAAAGAAGTTTTAAATTATTGGTCCTCTGAGTAAAGTGAGATTGTGAGCAAAATGTAAGCATGTAATAGGTCACATCCAGTTCGTTGACACATAAAACACAGATGAAGAGACAAACAAATGCACTTTGCTGACTACCTGCAACACTCCTGGGGAAATGCAGATGAACCTTGACCAATCAGTGGGTCAAAATTTCCCTTCTTTCAAGAGTTTTCACCATGCCTGCTATAGCAGTCACGTGCTCCACACTAGCCTCTTCCACCCAAAAGACATACAGATGGAGCATGCAAGGCTCTACTGCTGTACATGTCTGGGGAACTCTGGCATGTGCAGAGCCACTTCTGATATGGAAGCAGCTCTGCATAGTGAGTATGCTCTGCCTGGGAGCATACCGAGAGCTCCCCAACACAATAAGAGTGAATTTGTCCAATTGCTCAACTTATGTTGCTATGGAATGTGCAGGGATTTACTGATTTGGGAAATTACTCTTCTCAGTTGACCCTTAACATGAGTGAGGTTGGTTTAATGATTCTGCAGTTGGTTGATATGGAGTCAGTGGGAAGAAGCCAGAGGAAGGAGTTCTGAGCATTTTAGAATACAAATTTCACGTTCTGTATTAAAAGCAGCATTTTAAGATAACAAAATAACAAGTAAAATTGCTTTAGAAAGCAAGAGGGCAAGATACAGTAAAAGCCTCAGAAGCTTGTTTACTTGTCAATCACAAGCAGCAACAGCAGTAAGGCAGTAATGGGCGCTACCAGGATGACATGCCTGATGGCACTTTATGTGCTCTGGTGAAAGTTAACTGAGGGGAAAGTGCTTTGGATTCTTTTAACAAGGCTACTGTGGCTTTTCTCTGGAATTGATTGCAATGGTGATCTAAGAATGGTCTAAAGTAATCCCAGGCACATTTGATGCCCACACTCCTAGCCCAGGACATCTGGATTCTGCCCAAGCACTCTCTCCAACTATACTTCAGATGCTTATTCTTTACACACCTAACTTATACTATTCTTTGCCTATGCTTAATCTTAAAACCAAAACAGCAAAGGGGGCACAGGAAAGAGTTATCAACCGTTGTGGGGTGAAAACTCAGTGGCCAAGCTGTAGGGAGGAAAAGCCAAGAGAAGACAGGGATCTTGCTTTCAAAGGAGGGATCAAACCTATTAAACCAGTTTCTCCCAGTGAAGATTGCAACTGTGTTGGAATATACATCACCAGGCCGGAAAGGCCACTCACCCTGCAAAACACTAGCTGCCTTGTAATCTTGAAATGTAGTCATAACAAGTAAAGTTCCAGGACTCCATGCAGCACAGAAGAACAGTCTCGATAAGGATAGGCCTGATGTGCCCAACGTGGGGTATCTGCAGTTCTATGACATCATTGTATTCCACATGTATAACTGTTTTCCTTTGTTCTCCTAATGGACAGCAAGAGAGAAACAATGTAGAAGATGAAGTAGTGTACCTGTATTCATATATTAGTGGTTAAGTTGTTTACCTGTATTCTTTTCATATACTCATGCATTTAACCAGTGTATCATTTATTTAGTACATGCTATGCAACCATAAAGCAATAAAACCTTCCTTCTGGAATGCAACCAAGCCTCTATTTGTGCATGGGAACTCCAAGCTCATATGGTATCCACTGTGCATTTGCCACGTGCAAGCTCTGTTACCTTTCAAAGTTCCAACAAAACCTTGGACTAAAGCTCAGCAAAGAGGGGACTCTCTTTGCAGACAATGGCCACTGCTCCATGACAGAAGAGCCAAGGGAAGGGAAGGGAAGCACAGACCAAGAGCTCAGAAGGCTTTGAACCAGCAGCAGTTAGCAAGAAGCAACTGCCTCTTGGGATCTCTTGGACACCTTCGAACCTGGGGGGGGGGGGCTCATCTTAAAGTATCATATCATTTTTCCTGTAGTGCTTTTCCATGGGGTTTTCTTGGCATCCATACTGGGGTGGTTTGCCATTTCCTTTTCCAATGGATCACACTTGGTTGGAGCTTTCCACCATAACTAGTTCATCTCAGGTGGCCCTGCATGGCATAGCCCATAGCTTCACCAAGATTCGCAAGCCCCTCCAACATGACAAGACAGCAGTCCATAAAGGGGACCAATCAGGTGCCCACCATCACCTATTTAAATAGCCCGTTAGATTTGTTCATTAAAATCCTATCTGCTTCCACTTGCTGATCAAGCAAACTGTGATTTTAAGGTCCAAACAGCTCTTTACATTTCAATCAGTGATAATACCTGTTGACCTTCCGTCCAAAACTCAGGCTTCTTTTGTGACCAGTGGAGAAATCACACACACACCATATATAAGATAAAGCATGCAGTACATTACAATTTACAAAGTGACACTTGTGATATTCATCCCTGCATACAATAAAGCAAGCTCCTCATGACTACAGTAACACATACTATGTAGAAAAGAACACTATTTTGCCTAGTAGCAGTAGGAGTATAAGTTTGGCCTTGTGGTCAGAGTACTGGACTCTTACCTGGTAGTCTCCTGGATCAATTCCACATTCCTAGATGACCTGGGGCTGGTCACAGATCTCTTTCGGAGTTCTCACAGGGTCTCTGTTCTGGGGAGAAGAGTAGAAGGTTTATCAGAGTGCCCTTAAGAGTAAGAAAAACAGATTATAAAAGACACTACTACTACTATTACTACTTGCTCTTATGTCCACAACTGTCAATGATCGGATCCAAATGCCAGTGAATCCACAGGTGTGTTTCCATGTGCAGCCACAGATGCTACGCACTAAAGCACATACCCAGAGGGGGGTGCCACGATGCCCAGCGATCCTGTAAGTGCCTGCCCTCTCTGAGGAGTAGCTTGGCCCTGTTAGGATGCTGGGTTCGTGCAACGGCCAAGTGAATACTACAGTGTGGACACAAAACACTGGTAGCAAGCGTTTCAACAGTTAACTAAAACAAGTTTATTATTATACACAAGCAATACTAGAAAGGTAATAAGGTTCAGGTAGTTGTTAGTTTAAATTTGCAAGTCTCTTAAGGCTAGGAGCTACCCCTTTCTCTAAAGGAAAATAGTCCCCCTTTTAAAAGACAAACCTCTCCATGTTCCTCCCTCTGACTTGCTCAGCCACAGCTCAAGCCAAGCCAGTGTACCAGAACGTGGCCCTAGATGATCACAAGGCCCAGTCCGTCCTTGCTTGTCCGATCATCCAGCCTGGTCAGTTGCTAGTGAAGTCTCCCTCAGAGCCACAATCCACCCGATTGCCTCCTTCAGAAATCACTCATCCAACAGCCCAATGGTCAGCTACTGGTTCCAGCTCCCTCAGGATTCAGCTCTTTTCCTTTCAGCTCTTGTCCCAGCATGAAGACATAGTCTGCTGTCTTCTGTCTTCCTTTATACTCACATCCCTGACCCTGATTGGCTGTAACCGCAATAAAATGCTGTTGGAGATTCCTAACAAAGGTTGCTGTCCCTCCAGCCTGATTGGTGGGAACTCCTATTCTAGCCCCTCCAGTACTCAGATCCCTGGACAGCTTTTCCCTCCAATACCTTACTCCAGCCAATCACTGGAACAGGGCCCGCACAGGATTTCCCGCTCTTTTTGCAGCCCAAATCCCAGGGTTTGCAAAAGGCCATTTGCACCAAGGCTGGCTATTGCAGCTAGCTAGAAGCCTGCAAAGCCAGAAAGCAAAACAGTTTGCAGCCTGTACCCAGAAACCGTCACAGGGGGCAATTATCCTTCCTTATTCATGAGGCTTTACACTTCTGGTTTCACATATGCATCATGTCTGCACACACTTCCTCATATCAGGGCTTAAAATACTATATACTTTTATATCTGTGAGGCTGGTACAGGAAAAACTGAAATTTGGATGCAGGCAGACAAATAGAGTCAAAGATAACGTGTTTTGCCTTCGGGGGAATCGTTCCAGGATAGGGGGTCTGTTCTCTACATGCAAATACAGACTTTGGCAGGCCCCTCTTTCTGGATATATTCCAGAGTAAAGCCAAATGTGAACCGGCCTGTGGTCTCTCCGCATAAACCTATCTTGCAGAGGTGTTATGGGAATAAACACTCTTTTATGGCTACTCCACTACATGCAAATTTCAGCAGCCAGAATGTTTTCTGGGAATCAGACTCTCAAAAAGAGCAAGGGACTACATTAAGCACCTAATTGAGAGGAACAAATACTCTCAGTAAATATTATTCTCGGTACATTTACCTGGGGGGGGGGGCAATTACAAATCTCTTACAGCTACAGATGTGTGATTTCTCTCTGCTGAAACCAGACAAAAGTACAACAATAAATTATACACTAGGCACTTAAAACTTCTCCTTTTTCTTACAAGACCATAAGAGTTATAGTAATTAACAAAATTGGGTTTGCTTCATATGTTAGAGATCTCCTAGATGACAAATGCAGCTCTAGCACATGTAAATCCCACACATGTTACCTACCATAAGAACACAAGAGAAGCCTTGCTGGATCAGGCCACAGCCCATCTAGTCCAGCATCCTGTCGCACACAGTGGCCCACCAAATGCTCATGGGCATCTCAAGCAGAGACAAGGACAAACCTTCGCCTGCTCTCGAGTCCCAGCAGATGGCCTTAGAAGTGCTCCAGTTCCCCCCCCCAGCCTGAAAGATGCATCTAGGCATTCGTTCTAGTAGCCATTGATACATTGATACCATTATTATAACACAAGCATAGCATTTACCTGAGGAACATGAAGTCAGCATGCCATAAAACTGTGAGCAAAACAATGGGGTGATCATTACTAACTTGCAAAAAGTCATTGCAGGAATTAGGCCCAAAAGAAAATGGCTATGCTGTGGGATACTGGAGCTTAAGCAGAGTTTCCATCTCTTCAGGATTTGGGGAACAGGGGAGAGAACATCGCAAATGTAACTTCTTACATTCTCCTTACCTTGAATTCAAATTGGTATTCATTATAGATATCTGCTGAACTTCAGACATCCTTAAAGGCATGATAAAAATCATAGCCTAAATAATTTTAAAATAATTATGTCAGTGTACACTAAATGAGCAGTAAACAACCAGGATTCTAACCAATATGTTGAGGCTTGTGTTCTGTATGATTTTATTCAATCTTATTTTTACTTTTTCAGCTTAGCTGGCTGAGTTTTGTAAACGCCACACATTGGAAAATGTCCTTTGGTCTTGTGGTTAGACTATCGGACTCTTATCTGGTAGTCTTTCAGTTTGATTCTTCAGTCCTACGTGAAACCAGCTAGGTGACCTTAGGCTAGTCACAACTCTTTCTGAGCTTTCGCAGCCCCACCTGACTACCCCACAGAGTGTCTGTTGTGGGGAGAAGAACAGAAGGTTTGCCAGCTGCTTTGAGTAACCTAAAAGGTATGAAAAGTATATAAAAAACTTTCTTTCCTTCCTTCTTTCTTTCCTGGTTAGAATAAAAGTCACTGTTTGTCCAGAAAGGTCACTTGATTTATAGCCCTTGCACAACACCAAAAACATTGGAATTATTTTGGGAAAATTGTTATCAGTCACACCTTAAGTATGATGCTCTATTAACAGTAGACAGCACTTCTAGTCAAAATGGTGCTACTGCAACTCCTCACAGTGTTGCAAGAGCTGAATCAAGGCCTACTGGAGATGCACTGATTATTCCTAAAGCAGTGTAATGGCTGTTGGTCAGCTTTGTTTCTTCACTTATCTGCATCAGGTATCAAATCTCCATTTTTAGCAGCGTGATGCCCCCAGGGATGAGAGCTGAGAACTTTCCTGTCTGTACAGTTTCGCCAGGCACCCACATTTCCAGATATGGATACAGGGAAGCAACCAGCAGCACTGGATAGGAGACTTCCTAATGGCTCCCAGAGTGAGCATGAAGACAGGGGCTTTGTCTTGTGCTTGATGGTGGGAGTTATTTCTATCAAATAGGAAAACACATCTACATTTAATCAGAACAGCTGGCCTGTGGCCCTCCAGACATTTCCTGGGCTCATAGCACCTGTCAGAACCCATCAATATAATCCAGCCTGGCTTCTGGGTTGCATGTCTGAACCTCTTCCCTGTAATCCTCTAATCTTTCATATCAAGAAGGGAGTATCCAAAGGGATCTGTGAAATTTTCTTCCTCAGAATTGCTTATGTATCTTTTTTTTGATCTGATAAAAAATTGTTGCTCTTCCCAGCCTTTAGGAATTTATTGTATCAGCTGCTCCTTACTCTACTAAAGTTGGGCTATTTTTCTTTGCTTACTTCTCTATTTTAAGTCGATGGCTTGAGTTTTGTGACCAGGGTCACTGCTTATTTTAGCACCGTTTATTTCGGGATAATGTTGGTAAGAACTTCCTCTTCCTTCGTTTAAATTAATATCTGGATTCTTGTTCTGTGCTTTGCGATCGAACTTATGCAGAAAGCTGATGGAGAAAGAAATCAATTTCATAGTTCATAGTTCCAACCTAAGAACTTCTAGGAACCTCAGACGGATGCCCAGTAATTAGAGATTATCCGATCTGGACTCCAGCAGCTTTTGAGCAACTTTTTAAGAAGGAGAAGGTTGCACGTTCGATCCCTGGCATTTCCCAAGAGGGAACTAACAGCAACCTATTTCTGTGCCTGCCAAGAACATGGCATGGAGACGTCCAGGTAGCCACCAGGAATCATCTCCACGTGTGATGATGGTGTCAAGTAGCAACAACAAAGAGCCTTGACTTGAAAATACAGGATTTATTTCACTTCTATAGGACGAGCAGCGCTAGTTTCTCTTAACACTTTATAGTACACAGTACTCTACCTCCGCGCTCACCAGCAACCTCGAGATCCCTTACGCGATTGGCTCTGCTCTCCTCCTATAGGTCCAGCCTCGGCTCGCCACGTGTTTCCCTTCCAGGCTGAAACCGGAGGCGCCGCGCGACCAGCTCAGACCCCGATCCGATCCGATCCGAGGAGAAGCGCCCGCACGTTCACCGTGTTTGGTTCATCTCGGTTTCGGTTCTTTAGAATACTTTCCCCACCAGCGCTTTTCACTCCTCTCCAGCCTCCCACACCGAATTAGGATGAGGGCAGGTTCACGCAGCAGGCATTAATAGGTGGTTTAATCAAGTGTAGATTCACGTGCTGAGTCCGTAATTCATGCTAAAATGCTTCCCAAGAGAAAAGCGGCAGAGTTCGCGGCGATCACTGCCTTTCCATATCATGAAGGTGCCCTGAATCCCTACAATTAGTGAAAACCATCGAATAGGAGCATTATTTTTTTTCCCTTCTCAATTCGCCGGTTTTACTTGTTTTCTGAGCATCGCTGCACGTGTGCATTTATTTTTATTTTTTCTTCCCGTTCTTCCTCCTAATTAGATTTCCTTTTCGGTGCTTTGTCTCAAAATAAAGAAATCTTGTAATGATGAACTATTTCAACGCCACTTCCGGATGCTGAATTTGTTGCGCCAGAGCGAGACTTGTGCATTTCAATTATAATTCGTACGTTTTTATTAAATGAGGAGCCTAAAAAATTAAACGGCTGTATTGCACGCTGGTGCAAAGAGACAATTATGCGCAATTAGGATTTTTTTTGTTGGACTCACACACCAGCCTTAAACTGAAGGGTGGATTGGATTTAAAGACCCTTCAAAATCCAGATTTTTCTGATGCACCCGTGGCTTGCTACTGGGTGCTCAAATATCTGAGTCTTCTTGTCCTTTGAATTCGATATCCTTGGTTCTGTGTTTTCTCAACTTCAAAGGTGCAGAAAGAGAAGAAAGATTTAGCTGGAGCCGCACTCTGGGACTCCAATGAATGGGAGTTCCTAGGTGGTTACCGGCCAGACACGTTGCCAGAACGAAGACTAATCCCGGGCGGCAGAAATATTAAACTGGGTACTAAGAAACCAGAAAGGGACAAGGGGTGATTAAATGATGGATAAAATGAAAAGCATCCTTGGTAAATTGTGGGAAAAGGAATTTTGGGAAAGGTTTGAGGAAACCCTGAGGGTTGAAAATGATAGTGATCGGACGAGATATGAATACTAAATTGCTCGCGAGATCTTCAAGAAGGGCAGCTTTTAATGGAGGCTTAAAACCGGAAAGCGAAGGGGAAAGAACAATTTCGAATTGCTTGCAAACGAATTCCATCAATGCGATCTCTCGAGCTGGACTCCGCTGCCACGGTCTTCTCTTTGGGTGTTTATCCACTTAGCACTAGAGCACCCATTAAAGACCCTTAATGGGTCCTTTAGTGCTAAGTGGAAAAACACCCTTTGTAATAGCTTTCCCCTTGTCCTGGCTCAAATGGTCACAGGATTAGGACCAGCGGGATCCTAAGAAATGCTCGCAGATCTCTTGACAGCTAGCTCCAACTCCCACTGGAATCCTATAGATTGAGGTTCACCGTTTCCTTTGGAAGGAAACCCCACCAGCAACGGTGGACAGGTTTTTTTTTAGGAACGGTCTTGTCTCACCATTTCATTCTCCAGGGAGAACGAGCACACAAGCACTGAGATTGTTAGTACCGAATTTAGGGGCACGGAGAGGGTGTTAATCAGATCCACGGGCCTCTTCATGCCTTGGGGAAAATAATAATAGTTGGAGAATCGGGAAGAGGCCTTGCTTCAACTGCATGGTTCACAGTAAAACAAAACCGACCCCTTCTATGTCTTCCTGTGCACACAGGAATAAATAAACCTAATATATTTTCACGCTTCTGGGACGAAGTCCAGAGATTATAAAAATGTTGTTGTTTTGCAAACTCGATAAATTAAATTAAGGTAGCAAAGCTGTCCTGCAGCTCGATTCACTTTGCAATGCACAGTTTCACATCCTGGAGTTTCGGAGGGAGGACCAGCGCGGGGGAGGGGGGGAATGCTCAGCTTGCAGGGGAAACGCTTCAGTGCCCGGACCCCGGAGTCGATCCGGATTGTGAGCCGCGGTCACATAATCAGGCACTCGAGGCGGTAAGTGATCGCGCAGGGTTGCTTGAACCGGTGAGGAGATCCGTCTAAAACCAGATTCTTTGATTCATAAAGGGGTGTGATGGAAAGCTGAGGGCGGCTGATGGCCTATTTTCAGCTTTTTAAACGCAGTTTTCTTGACGTTTCTAGACCCGATGATGGCAAAGAGGGAAAGGTTGTTGGCACTTGTCGGTTTTGTTTTTCTCTTTTCAAAAACACTTTTGTCTCCGGTTTATTGGCTCTTTATTTAAAAAAAGGCATTGGCTCAAGTTTCTAGTCCTAATGACAACAACCAAGTGGACCTTGGAGACAGTGACCTCATAGAAGGAGCAGAACCCAACAGCTTCTGGTTTCATGGGTTGAGAACCACCACCAGAAGAAGGGGTCCAGAAGCTTCCAGCATCCAGATGACCTCTTTCACCTCCCTCTGAACCCCCCACCCATTTGCTACACCAGCTCTCCTTTTGAGCATGTGTCAAACCAGGCTCCAGATCCTAATTCCCTTTGGATTGCCCTATAGGAATCAAGGTTTCCCACTTTTCGGTGATGAAAGGCCTCAGCATCCCCTGGGGCTCTTATTGCTTGAGTCCAGGGTGGCTTTGACCTAAGAATCATGGGAGTTTCAGCATGGAAAAAGTTACTTTTCTGAACACTAGTTCTGGATTTGGAGCAATGACCACCCACAGCCCACTGAATACACTGATTTTGCTTCTAAGAATTGCTTATCCATTCCTTATGGCATTTATATCTTGCCTTTCCACCAAAATCTCAACACTGTAATCCTCTTTATTCACAGCCACCTTAGGCGGTAGATTTGGATGAAAGGCTGTGTCTAAGTCCCCCAGCATGCCTCTGTGGCCAAGCGAGGATGAATTATGTTGGATTGTGGGAACCCAGAGGGTGCTCTTTCAGTTCCCCGGGATCATCTAATAAACCCTCTGGAAAGTCTCTAGAGATGTGTGCATCCTAATCTGTGAAGGAACAAGTGGAATCTCCTGGATGCAACACACGTGACTCCCTTTGTGAGCAGCTGTTGCCTTTTCAAACATTTCACTGCAGGATCCGTCATCTCATCACTGCACCAGAATGTGTGAATACATCTCTGAGAAACTGCAAACAATACAGGCAAAACAGGTGGCCACTCAAAAGCACCCTCAGAAATGGTAGCCTGTAGCCCTTACGTCCCCACCCCTGGTCCACCTTTCCAAGTTTAGCATGTTCCTGCTGCCTTATGAACCATCCCACCTTGGAACCATCCCTATACCATCTCTAAACCTAAAGAGTTGCTTTTTAAAAAGCCATGTATGGATCAAGCCATGCATACAGTTTCATAGGCAACTTTGCCTTGTCCACTGTGTTTGTGTGATTCAGCAGCGTCCCATGTGGACACGTCAGATGCCTTTTCACGCAGCACTAGGATTATATTACTAGCTCCATTTTGACCTTCTTAGTCATCACATCCCTTCTTTATCCCTGCCCCTCCTCCCCAGTCCAGTAACACAGTACTATGGCTTCAGACTCAGCAATTAAAGGTCTTCGGCCCGGTTGTATTCTGGTCTGGGACAGTAAATAATACAGTATTGTATTCTTATCAGCACCAGATTCTTTTGGCTTCATTCTAGCCC
Organism: Aspidoscelis tigris stejnegeri; assembly: GCA_023333525.1. Classification (NCBI taxonomy): domain Eukaryota; kingdom Metazoa; phylum Chordata; class Lepidosauria; order Squamata; family Teiidae; genus Aspidoscelis; species Aspidoscelis tigris. The sequence continues at coordinate 27,145,622 of JALMGA010000004.1, read as the reverse complement.
ATCAAAATGCATGAAGATGTATTAAAGCACAAGGAGCGTGCAAGGCATCGTTCGTGCCAGAGTTCAGCCTTAGAAGCTGTTTTCTTCAGCACAAGACACTAGCCTCTGACCATGAGCAGAGTGCCCTGATGCAAGAACCACCCTACAGGCTTGGTGTCACTGTGCTGAGCTGAGCTGAGCTGGCATCCAACCAAATATGCAGACGGCTGCAGCGGAAGTACAAAAATAGATGGGAAATTGGTAACTTTCCTGCAAAAAACTGAATTTGGGGGCCCTTTCTGAAATTCCTAAGTTCCAAATGGAAAAAAAATGCCCTAGTCGAGATGGGACAAAACTCAGTTCTGGCCTGGTGTCATGGTTAGTATTTTTACTGGGAAATAATCACTCCCACTTTGTTCAGATGCCCCTTTCTCCATGCTGACCAGTTTCCCCTTCTCCAGAGTTTCGCTACAAGATGAATGTAGACGCCCCGAAAGCTCTCCAGCGCGCCTCCCATGAGCCCGATGCAGAGACGCCTTGTCGCCTCATCTGCTCCTCCTTCCAGAGGTTTTTCTCCTCGTTCCCCACCTCGGCTCCAGGGCCACTTTCCAGCTTGAAGGCCTCTCGGGTCGATTTCCCGCTCCCTCCCTGGCCTGGATCGCCCTGAGCAATGGGCATCCTTGCTCGGCCCCCGAGGCCAGGCGGAAAAAAACAGATGGAGAGCGCGGTGGACACTATTACCCGAAGCCACCGTACAGCCATTAAACCGTCGGAAAAACAGAGCCACCCTGGACCAGAGCTAAAACACTTGGCCCTAGATCACCACCTTAATTAATTAAGTTTTAAGCAGTGGGCAGATCCCATCTCCATTTCTCTGGGTAAAATCTCGCTCGCTTCCTTGGGATCTTTCTCTTAGATCCTGCCAAGGCAGCAAACTTGATCCTCTCGCCTTTCATGGCATCCTCGCGCCAGACCTACGTGCTCGTCGAGGCTGGGAGGCAGCAACCGAGAAGGGATTCGAACCCGCGCCTCCTCCGCCTTAGCCCCACGCTCCGGCCGCGGCCCCACGCCAGACTGGCCGGCCTTCCTCCGTCACCCGCGATTGCGTGGCGATTACGTGGCCGCCGGCCATCTGGGAACGAAAGCGTGAATGCAACACGACGCGATCGCCCTCCGCCACCAACGCGGATTATTTCAGAGCGAATAGCACTGGGACGGGTGCCTACTACCACCACCACCACTACCCCTTTGGCCAGAGGGCGAGTTGAAGCGTTTAGGAGGGGGGGTTTGTCTTGCTTTTGCTTTTTATTTTTGCTTTCTTTGCACCAACGTGGCTGCAGCTTGCACGCTCGTGTGACCTTGCACAAGCGGGACTTCGCCTAGCGAGGCGCTTTTCTCTCCCCCCCCCCTTTTTCCTTCCCCCCCCCTCCGCTCGCTTGGCGTTTGAGCAGAAGCTGGGAATCTGGATAAAATTGACCAGAAGCAGGTTAGGCAGCAGATGGGACCTCTGCCGCTCGCCGATTCCCAGGCTGCCGCTCGGGAGTTCCGCAGGAAGCGCGCGCCCGGGCTCTCGACAGAGGCGAGGCTTCCGCAGGGCTCCACGTGGGGAGACCTGGAACGAACCTCCCAAGCAGAGGCGCATCTGGGAATCTGCAAGGCTTCAAGCGGCAACAACGCGGCCATAAATAAATCCGCAGCGCGGGGGATGAATGGAGTTTACAGTCCGCTGGGGTCCCGCGGGACAAGCCAACGAAAACCGTTTCCCTCCCCTTCCACCGTTACAATTTCCTTTTACCTTTTGACATCTTCTTTTCTTGCTGGGTCGCTCCACGGCCCTGCAGCTGGAGGGGAAAGCTGGAGAGCGAGGGGGCTGGGGGATATTTGTAACGCTGGTGGGTGGCGTGCAATAAAGTCACAACATCCCGATATTATTATTATTATTATTATTATTATTATTATTATTATTATTATTATTATTATTATTATTATTATTATTATTATTATTATTATTCAGGCAGAAGCATATAATAATAATAATATGCTTCTGCCTGCATCTGTTTTAGCAAACCCAGTGGCGTTCACTTCTAAGGGTGTTTTTCCACTTAGCACTAAAGGACCCATTAAGGGTCCTTCATGGATCCTTAATGGGTACTCTAGTGCTAGCGGGAAAAAAACCCCTAGCACTAGAGTACCCATTAAGGACCCATTAAGGGGTCCTTAAAGGGTACTCTAGTGCCAAGTGGAAAAACACCCTAAACTGAAATCCAGCCTCAGTCCGCTTTCAGAGCGAGATAACCCATCAGCAAACGGACGAGCTGTTTTCTTTCAGTGTTAAAGGGTGTTTTTCCACTGTCACTAGAAGTACCCGTTAAGTACCCATTAATGGGTACAAGAATGCCATTTCGTACCCATTAATGGGTACTTAATGGGTACTTTTAATGACAGTGGGAAAACACCCAAATTCACCTTCGAGATAGATAACATGGAAAGAAAATTAGCGCTCACTTTGCCCATGGGTTCTCTCGCTCTGAAAGTGGACTGAATCTGGGTGAATAACTCTGGTGTGAACGCGCCCTGCTTGCATAGAACGGGGATTCCTTTGCTCCACTAGAACGTGCGACTGCATTCTTCCTGTGTGTTTCAGTCTGGCTACCCCACCCTTAAGACATGCTTATTGGTGGGTTTAAATGACCCGGATTCTAACTCCGCTTAAAGTCTCCTAACTGTCCCTGAGACCTTGGGCTATGGGGCATTATAGAAAAGCAAATAAACTGCGCGCTTATATTCTGCCCAGGAAGAATGGTCCACTGCGGGTCTGTAAAGCTGCAGGACCCGTCTCCGTTAGCAACGCTGAATTTCATAGTATTGTCTGGGAGAGCGACTCTCATGGCCTTTTCAGGGGTGGCACCACGTTCTGTTTAAAGCAACGGGAACAGCTCTTAAATTCAAAACGAATGAAAGCGTAAACATTTTCCAGGTGGCGGCGAGTTTTTTTGGAGCGAATCCCTGGATTCCCGGCAGCTTATTAGCTCTTGGATAGAGGAGGCTCTCAAGTGAGACACGTGTCTTTGAAGCAGGCGGTGGCGAGCAGGCGCCCACTGTCTCTCCAGCCGTCCGTCTAGGTGGGCGCAATTGTCGAAGTCTTCATGCAGGTCGTCCGTCCGTCCCGAGAAGACTCCGTTGTAAAGTCTCCCTTTAAACAAAACCACAGAGTCTCGCGTCACCGTCCCGATGGACGCAGGTTATCATCGCGCGGTGACTTCGGATCCAGGCTCCCGTCCAAACGGGCAGCCTTGTGTCCGGGGAGGGCCGGGAACGCACCCCATTTCTCCCATTTACACTGATCTCCCCGATCCGACGTGTCGCCGGCCTCCCATCCTAATCAGGTTTACGCAGGGACGCGTCCAGTGAGTCCTTCCCAGTCCCGCCGCCTGCTAAGCTGCGGAAGGAGGGAAGCGATTCACCTTCAATCGGTCCTTTGAAGGTTGCCTTGCGGTTCGTTCTTCAGGAGGGTTGACAGATATGGGAGCCCAAAGGGGGAAACCCGAAGGGGCAGATTTTTCCAGATCTCCACCCCCCAAAAAAAGTCTTTAAAAAAATCACTGAGACTTTAGCCGTTTCTGCCCTGGGCCTTATCCCTGATTTTATCGCGGAATAGGCACCCGCCATCTGCACGCTGCATGCCCGGTCTTCACTAGCATGCAGATGGCGAGAGCCCTATTCCGGGATATAATCGGGAATAAGACTCAGCGCACAAACGACCCCTATATCACTTGCTCGGTCCAAACTACGTGGCGCTGTAGGGGCTCCGCGGTCTCGAACCACCTGGGACACGATAGACCCAACTCCCCCTGCCTGGCCAGGATTTTAGACAAGCAGGGCGGTGGAAGAAGGTCCCGGGGACGCATCTCGGGGGAGAATCCGGAATTTCTCTTTCCGGGGGCAACATCCTCACCCCCCCCCGCCCCCCAGCTTCCATCCACCTCCCGTCTCGCTTCGCTGGAGGCCACCTTCTCTCCACGCAAAGCCAGCGGGCGCCTCCAGGGGGCGCCGGAGCTCTTCGTTTCCCCCCGCTCGCCGCGGCTTAACTCGGGCGCGGATGCCGCGGCGACTGCCCTAAGAAAGGACCGCGGAGCATCTTTCAAGCGCTCTGGGTCGCCCGGCGGCCCCCTCCGTCGGAAAAGTCCCATAAGCATCTCCAGCCCCATCCCAAGCAGAGCCTTTCCTGCTTCTGCCTGGACGGAGGGGCGTCCGTAGCATTAGTGTGCCGGGGGGCGGGGGTAAACTTTCGTGGGGGGGGGGCGCTCCGTCGGGGGGAATCTTGCCTGGTGGGCTCTGGGGGCGCCGCTTGGGGGTTTCCCCCATTGCCCTGCACTCGCAGGACCAAGACGGCCCTGCTCTCCATCCTGCTCCCGACCCCCCAAGCGAAGAGGGAGAGTTGGTCGGCCTCCCCTCGCCAAGGGCAACCGAGAGTCGCTCGGCTGTCGTCGGGACGCCTCCGCGCGCTTTCCTCCCCGAGCCCACGGGACTGCGTGTTCACACGTTCTTCTGGAGCTCGCGGGGATTGAACCGGGCAGCAGCCGATTCCCAGCCAGGTGGCTTTGCTGCTGAGCTACGGCCACCCCCGGCCCTCCCCTTCCCCCCTTCCCCCCCCAAAGCGCTCGCCTCCCAAATCCAGCGCCCGGCCGATCCACGGAGAAAAGCGAGCGCAGCCAACCACGTCTGGACAAGATCGTGGGCGGGAAAAGCGCGCCGGTTTGCTCCTGCACTCGCCAGAAGTCCAGCGATACCGGTGTCTTGGCCCTTTCTCGGATGAGGATCAGGACGTTACCACCTTCTCCTCTCCCCCCCCCCCCAATAAACACTGTCTCCGCTTGCAAGCCTTTGAGATGCAAGCGCTTGGAGCATGTTCAAAGCGTTTTTTCCCCAGGGTTTGCAAGCGACAGGCTCAGACAGCAGCGACCTGCCCGCAAGCGAAGTCTCGGCCGCCGGCGCTTCGGTGTCGTCGTCCCCCCCCCCCCCACGCCACCCCTTCTTGCAAGATCTTACAGGCCTCGGGCTGTGGCCTCGTGAAATCCTCCGGGGGGGGGCAGTTGCCGAATGGCTGTCGGAGGCCTGGCAGCGGGGGGGGGGGGTCCAAAGAGACGAGGCCACCAGTGTCCGAGAGTGAGGAGGGGCCAGTTCGTGGGAACGTGGAGGGGCTGCTGGATTCGTCGGGGGAGGCGGGGGCCGAAGGAGAAGCGCAGAGAGCGGGGAGCGGCCGTTCCGCCCGCTGCGTCGCCCACCCGCCGTCCGCCCGGCTTATCCTGTGGACTCGAGACGGTTTTCTCTGTTCTCTTCCTCCTCCAGCATCAAAGTGCGCTTGGAGCAGTTAGGCCGAGTGCCTCGGCAGTGCCGGACTCGACCCGCTCTTTCTTCCCCCTTAAAGTTCAGCGGGTGACCCCTGCCGCCCCCTGCCTGCTCTCTTCGGTTTCATCTACACCGAAACGTGATGCAGCTTCGGTCCACTTTCGTAGCGAGGGAGCCCGTCGGCAAAGGGTCGAGCGTCTTTACCTTCCGTGTTATGTAACTCGGAAAACTCGCCTTGGGGTCAGATCATATGGAAAGGATCATTAGCCGGCCGGTGGGTTCTTCCTCAGTCTGAAGATGGACCGAAGCCGCACTGAAGCCTGGAGGTGGGCGCTTTACCTCAGTTGGCTTAAGCTTGTGCTGGGGGGACCCCCCCTCGCACTGAGCCCTGTGGAGGGGAAGAAGGTAGCAGACAGGTAGGGCTGGAGCTCGATGGGGAGCCGTCGATGGAAGCCTTCCTAGGCCGTCTGGGCGGCAGGCGAGTCCCGACGGAGTTCAGCGGGGCTTCGTGCCACACAAGAGTTCTTCGGAACCTTTTAAAGCCCAAGGACACTTACTGGGGATGCTGGGGCCACGATCCTGAGGCCACGGTGCGGGGAGCGAGCGCCACAGTGCGCCTTGAAACTCGCTTCGGAGCAGATGGGGTTGGGATTCCACGGTGTGGGGCTGAGATCGGATCGAGGAGGGAGGGAAAGCCCTTTGGCGTTCTCTTCTGCAGAACACGGGCCCCCGGCTTGTCGGAACCGAATGACACGACCGCCCCACCCGTGCCTGCGCGCTGGGCTCGGTTCTGAAGGGTAAAACGTCGTTGGGCAAGAACAGACGGTGCCCGATTGCTGGCAGCCGAGGCTTCTCCCCGTGTCGGATTTCCCCGCTTGTGAAAGGCACCTGCCCAACGCCCTTCCCTTGAAATACACGTGTCAATGTTCCGTCTCCTCTGTCGCAGGACCGAGGCCCCAGCGATGCGCCTTTTGGCGTTCTCTGCAGCTTCCGACGTTGAAGGGCAGCAGAATAAAATACAATAAAATGGAAGTAGTAGTACAAATTCAATTTATTTAGCCGCCGGAAGACCAACAGTAGTACTAAACAGGACCAGCGGCAACTCAGAAAGGTTTGGAGAAGCCAATAACTTGTCCAAACAGTATAATCCGTGTATAATTTTATTTTCTGTTATTGTTGCTCCTATAATAAGCCATCTAGAAACATTGGCAGGAAGCATTTGGGGAGCCCTGTCAGTGCTAATCTGCTTTGTTTTCAATGTCAATTTTTGCAGTATTACAAGGTGGGGGGGAGGCAGGCGGGCTGGGGTGGGGTGGGGGAGAGAAGGGAAGAAATTCGAAGGCAGAAACCTATGCAGAAGAACCTGTGTCTTTCCGGCAAAGTACCTGGTGTCTAAATATGGCCGGTGGGAAGGTTTTCCCAGGCTACTTTGGCAAGCCAACATGATGGCAAAATGTCCTTTTTTCATGAAGGCGGAGGGCTGTGTTTTTTATTATTATTTTCTTACAGGGGGTGGGAGAGAGAGAAAAGGATTAGCCCCAGGAAAGACGCTCCTGTTGCTTCGGTTCAACTTTGGGGTCTCACCTTGGCCGTCAACTCTCTTTATTCAGGAAACATCGTGCGTAAAGGTCGAATCCCAGACAGGTAAGCCCACAGCGCAATCCGTCGTCAACCCAGTTTGCTCGGACAAAAGTCTCCTGCTTGTAAGGGAACTTGCTTCCAGATAAGTGGCGACGGGATCATAACCATATTTGGAAACCAGCTCTATGGATTCCAAGGGGCCTTAAGTGCTCCCCACGCCCCGAAAACAGCAGGAAATAGATAGCAGGACGCACCGTTCACCTCTCTCAGTGCAGTAGGTGATAGGAAAATGTAATGTCATTTCGGGTTTTTCCTTTCTATATACCTTTAACCCCGAATTATTTCTGCCCTTGCCCTTTCCTGACAGTTCCCTCCGTCTTCTCAAACTTTCGAAGACCTCCTTTCCATCGTCAAAGTTTCAAATAATGTCCAAGATTTTCCCTTTTCTTCACGACAAAGGTGTGTTTCCCCAGGAGGACGCGCCCAATAATTCACCCTTTCTAGAAACTTGACTCTGGCTTCTTTCCCACCCTTCATCCAGCATCTGAAGCGTTTTTCGGACTTTCCACCCGCACTGGCTATGGATAGGAGGGGGTCTTCGTTCATCCTTTGGGTCAAAAACAGGTTCGAATCCGGTGCGTTCTGCTTCCCTCGCCAAAAATATTTAACCGGGACGCCCATTGCGGGACGGTGTCCTTAAAGGTCATATTGCCCCGTGGAATTTCTTTAAGGTTTTTTGGGACGCAGATAAAATTTGGGTGGCATAACGGCAGGGGAAAGTCCCCCAGTCGCAGGTTCAAGCAGAATATTAATGTTTTTTATTTATCCAAGAGCTCCAACGAAACGGCATCTGATCGGTTGCTTGCAACAAGCTTTTTAAAAGACAATAAAAAATAAAATGAAATTCCCCTCTTAAATCGAAATGGAGAAAAAGAAGTTCGAGACGGTTTCCAGGGACCAGGTTCACGAACGTACAACTTAGCCTGTACGACTTTTTGGTCACCTAAGTTCGTGTGGACGTCGGGGTGGTTGGGTTTAGAAAACCCCTAAGAAGGATTACTTGGTATTAAACAGATATTTTGTTATGAAATTTCGGTTAGGGCTTCGGGATCCACCTGTTCCAGGTAAAAGAAAAGCGTTTCCCTTCAGGTTTTACGAGAGGCGCCTTTCTGTAATACTTTGAATACGTTTTCTTCTCTTTTTTATTTTTTAGCTCATCCGGAGAAACTTTTAACAGTCTGGAAAAATAGCATAAATATCCGAAAGAAGGCAAATAAAACGTTTATGCAGCGCAGAGTTCAAAAACAAGTTGCGAAGTGGTTCTGCATTAGTTGGAGGGGGGGGGAGGACACACCGAATTTCAAACTCCCCTGTAAACATAGGGCGCCCAGGACGTCAAGTCAGCGAGGTTCAGATCCTGCCGATCCTGAACTAGCTGTGCAAATTCGCGCAGCTGACGCAGCTCCGGGGTCAGAAGCCTTAAGGACGGCATATCTGATTTATGGACTGGTTGTGTTCTCTGAAAGGGGGGGGGGAGGCACCTTAGCTAACATGAGCGTGGGTGGCTGGCTGGGGGGGGTCGAGAGAGCGAGAGCAGGCAAAAGAGCGCTGTCCCTTTAAAGCCAAGTTGCTATCCAAACACAAGTAAACAGAGTGGAGGAAAGGAACGGGGGAGGGACTTTTCGGGGGCGGCCCCATTCTTTCACAGCCCCTTGAACGTTCGGCGGTGGGCGTGGCTGGGATACTCGAGCCCCGAACATTCGTCGCGGCTCGGGGTGGGACGTCGGGCGGGCGGGGCCGGCGCTCCACGCCTCGCCCTGCTGAAATGGGATGGCCTGGCGAGGGGGAGTTCCAGACCGGGATCAAACTTCGCCGGAGTCGAAGGCCGGAGCGGCGATCCGGGAGCGGCTCTATGCAGAGTGACCCGTGCGAGCCGGGACTTTACCCCTCTCCGAGCCGCCGGGGGAGACGGGAAGGAGGACGGCGGGGCGCCCGGACGCCCGTCTAAGCCGCCCGATCGACGGCCGCCCGCGAGCCATGCGGGGAGCCGCGGCCGATCGTCCGCTTTAGCGCAACTCCGGCGGCGTTTTCCGCCTCTCGCGAGTGGATCTAATGAGCCGGGCCAGGCGCTGAGCGCGCGGGGCGGAGTGGCCGTGCGGGGCCCGCGCGAAGACGGTGGCCGGTGCGAGGCAGGTAAGTCCCTCTCCCTCGCGTCCTCCTGGCCCTCCCGAAACGGGGAGAAAGCGACGCCTCGGGCCAATCGGGTGGCTCGAAACCTCCCACGCGCGAAAGCGCAGGGAGACCCAGACGGGAGATCTTTCTCCAGGGATCTGCCCTTGGCATGACATTAAAGAAAGAGGGGGGACCCAAGCGCCTCCCCCCCCACCCTCCGTGGACTCGATGAGCCAAAAGGGCGAACCGCGAACCCCAGGCGCGGACACCTACACCTGGCAGAAGGGCCCCTTACGTCCAAGGAGGCCGGGTTCAAGGCGCACCGGGGTAGCGGCCAGGTTTTGCAGACTAAAGCCTTCGCCAGTTCGGCCCGACCGATCTGCGGCTGCGAGAGGCGAGGGCGAAGCGTCCCCCTTTACTTTCGGTTTGACACTCCGCCGTCCACACTAGGAGAGGCGCAGAGGTGACTTCATTTTGCGCGCGCGCGCATAGGCGGCGTGTATCGGACACGCTCCGCTGGCCTCCAGCCCACGCGTGCGAGTCGCGCTGGTCGTCAAGTAGATCCAGAGGAGAAGATCTCTTCCCTCCCGTTCCCGATTCGATTTGCATCCGCTTGTTCCAGATAAGCCCTGTGAACGGAGGCTGAACCGACATCTAGGCTTAGGAGAGGCAAGAATGCAAACAAAGAAACAAACAAGTCGATAAAAGAGGGGATGCAGTCTGGAGAGGGGTGTCGTTCCCACCCCTAATTTGTGTTTGTTTACTTAAGGGGGAGGGTCGCGGATTCTTCCCCATAGCCCCCCCACCCACCCATCAGTGGTAGTTGCTTGTTTCACTGGCGCATCAAACCAAAAGTCATTTTCATTTTAAGTCCTGGCCGGTGGGACGGTCCTTTAAAAGACAGATAATAAGAACAAAACCCAGACCAACTTAGACGCAAACATCACAGCCGGCCAGTGGTCCTGCTGTGCAGAAACCAGCTTAAATTAATTAAGGATTCAGGGAGAGAAGGCAAGTGACAGGGCATCTAAATATTCAAATCCAACTCTGGCTGGTTGTAGCATCTAATTCACGGCCGTCCTCTTTTGCACTTCTGCGTTGTGTCACCTGAACAGGTTTGTTATTCTTTTCTGCCTTGTTGATTTTAATGGGATGAAGGCTGCGAAATATGCAAGCTAAAAACTCAGTGAAATACTTAAGTTTCAGGGCCACCTTCACACTGGCATTTTTATTTGATTCCGCAAAACACTGAGAGATGTCAGATACGCTAATAAAGATAAACAGGTCACAGAGAGAAATTCTGTCTTTAACACTTGAATGCAGCTAGGCCGGTAAACTAAAATTCAGTCCAGACACAATGTTTTTAAAAATGAAACCATTGTACTTTAAAAGGAGGCTACCCCACCGAATCAAAGATTCTGTTGAAAATATGCAGTGGTAAAGAAACAAGCAGATTCTAAAATCCAAATTAGTGTTTTTTCCTTCCTAAATGCAGGTAAACATTCCCCCCTTCTTGCAATGGAAGACTTGCTTTGTGTTTTTTTAATAATTAAAATGGTCTTCAGACAATCAAAAGCTTTCACAAATCATTTTCATTTGAACCAGAAAGTAAAATAATTGTATTCAGACAGCAGCACATCAGCATTTAGTGTAATGCGTATAAAACCAGCCATGGCTGTGTTTAGGGGAATAATCCAGTACCTCTGTCCTTACCAAATAGGTTTGTCTTAGAAGTAACTTCCCCGTTTTGGAGAGATTCGAGATAAGGTTGCCTTGAAGAAGGGGCTTCACTTTTACCTAGTGATTCCGGGGAAAACAGGAGAGAGAAAGAAATTCTGCTAAAATTAGTGGATTTGTTTTTATGATTTCTATGGTTGTGATGTTTTTATATCGAGTCAAAATATGCTTAGTTTGAAGTTTGAAGGCAAATGCTAAAAGACATTATATGGCATTTTCCAATCCTGTACAGCACATAGGACGCAGCAAAAGCCACCAAAATTAAGATGCACAATAGAACAAGGGGCTGAAGAGAATTTAATACTTCGTGATCAGAGTCCGTGCAGTGTAGTCCGTGGGGGATCTCTGTGTTGAAACCACTGAAAACGATTTCTCTTTTTTTCCTTGTTCGGTGAAGCTTTCATTTTCCCCCCACTATCCTAGGAGAGGCAATGCTGAACAAGCTTTTATTCTCTAAATAAAACTTTAAAACTTTATCCCACATGTTTGGGAAGGACCCCCTTGAGGCAGGAGAGCGCTTGACCCTGGTGTAATGCAAATTCCAGCAGGAAAGTAAACGAATCCCTCTATTAACACTGTATATAAGATCTCTCTCTCTCTCCTGCCCCCCCCCCTCCGCCTTTCCCACTCCCGCCCCCCCCCCAATTTGTAAACTCCCCACCCCTCTGCTCCTGGGATGCCCATCGTGGTTTCCAGTCCAGTGAAGTGAAGCTCTGAACTTGAGGTGGGGGAGGCCATGACTGATTTTATTTATTTATTTATTTGAGAAGGGAAAGTGGTGAGTGGTGGGAACAAGCGCGGATGGAGGCCTGGCGTTTATAGTTTCGCTTGAATGCTCTGAGTGAAGCCCTCTGACTTGTCACACCCCGCTCATTAACTCCCCCACCCCGCTCTGGGGATCGCATACCACAGGCCAAGGAATTGTGTATGGGGGGGGACACTTCTTGCTTTCAATTGATCCAAATGGTCTTCTGCGCCAGGGCAGCCTCCAGATGCAGGCTTGTGGGGGGGGGGGCGGTAGGAGGAAGGGGAGCCAACTATTTGCGTGCTCCCCCCTCCCCGATGTTGATGGAAACCAAAAGGAAGAATCTGGCGATCGGTTAGATTTAGATCTTTCAACCCTCACCCCGTTCCTCTCCCGGCTCACAATCGCCATCGGGCCGGTTGTCGTCGGATCTGGCGCCGCTGGAGGCGAAAAGCTCGCCACGAGGTCGCTCAATCCGAATTACTGTCCGTGGACGCCGACTGAACCGCTGCCCTCGCATACGCTTCCTTCCGATCGCCTTTTAAATACAAAATGAAGCGTCCTGAGCGAGCAGGTGGATTCGTTCCGTGGCCCCCGGACAGGTTAATTCCGGGAAGGCACTGCGCTTTTCCGCCGTCGAAGGAACCAGGCCTGCGATGAATGTTCTCCAGCCGGATTATTTTAAATCCTAGTCAAAATGCCAAAAAAAGAGCCCGGTGGTGGGTGGTGGTGGGGAAGAGATCTCCGGATCTCGCAGCCTTCAAGCTGGAACTCCCAGTTGGATTTAGTGCCTCTTTATTTTTGCACGACGGATCGTGTTCTCTGCTCTCCGTCCAAAACGCCGAGAACCCGTTCCCAATGGAGTTAAGGAAAGTGAAGCCGAGAAACGGGCCAACTTCGGGGAGCAGAAAGCGGCCGCCCAATTCCCATGTTTTGGGGACAGGGAGGGGGTGAAATGCATCTCACATGCACTTAAGAGGGGGGGACACGCCTGCCCGTGGCTCTCCTGTTCTCCGCAACGAGGTGCCCCCCCCCTCTTCTCCAACGCGTTGGTGGCCCGCCTGAGAACTGAAATCCACGTGGGGGGTGGGGGAGTCGAGGTCCATCGGGCCTCTTCCCTTGCCCTGACCCTAAGAGGGGCTGGCGGGAATTCGAGCCCCTCGACGTGAGCCGTGTCTGCGACTCCGAATTGGCGGGAGGACCCCGGGGCCTCCGGTGGAGCAGAAGGACCCGATACGAAGGAGTCTTCCTATTTAGGCCGCGCCATACAGGCCCACTCCCTGGGGTGCTCTTCTGCCCTACAAGGGGAGGAAGGAGGGCGGTCGATCGGTCGGTCGGGTCTGTCTGTTCTGCAGGCCTCGTGGGTGGCGTCGTCGTCCTGGTTTGCCCAGCTGGAAGGGATCTGGGGAGAAACGCCACTGCTTTAGAAGCTCCAGCTCTGAGGTTGGGGAAATCGGGGGAGGGAGAGCAGATCTGAAGGGGTGTTGCTTTTCTCTCTTTCAATTATCTTGATGAATGAGTTGCTATTGAAGGAAGAAAAATAAGCAGACCCGGGAGGGCGAAGGCGCAGGCCCCGTCTGCACCGCAGCAGGGCCTGACCCGCGCCTTCCCAACCGAGGCGACAGGAGTTTGCTGACTCCCTCTTGCTCTGGGCCTGAGTTGGCCTTCGCTCCCCCTCGCAGGGAGGCACTGGCAAGGGAAACCCAACCGAGAAGGCCTCGGTGCCCGAGGAAACCCCTAGACGGCTCCCCCTCGCCCCTGATCTCCGCCTTTCGTGCCCCGAGTCCTGGGAATAGTGGTTTGCCAAAACCCAGGGGAAAGTCTTGAGAACTTTTGGAGCGGAACCCAGGTATTTGGCGGTGCTCCTGCGAGGCTTAGGGGTCGTCCGAGGATCGGGGTGCCGCACGCATCCTCGATCCCGATCCGGGCTCTTTATGGCTATAAAGCGACCTATAAATAGAAGGCATAAACTGGCTGGCGGCGCGCAAAGCAGGAATACTCGCGGTTTATAGCAGCAGAAGGCAATTCCGTGTTGGATCCGAAGGCCGCGCTCCGCTTGCCATCCGAATTCACGCGATCGCGGACGCGCACAAACAGAGCGCGGTTCCTAAATGTGCAGCTCGTCGGGATGAATCGTGTTTACTCGGAAGAACCGCTCGTTTCCGAGAGGGGCAGAAGGTCTGAACGCCACGCAACTGCAATCCCGCGTGTAAGTTGCTTGGACGTGAAGCCGATCAACGCAACGGGGCTTCTGGGGAAAAACTCTGCTACGCGCCTGCATTGCGCGGTTAGAAAACTGCATGTATGTATGAATGCGTGCACGCGTGTTTAGAAAAATATATACATTCCTATGCTAGAGAACTCGAACTATCTAGATCATGATGCTCCTGATCTAACTGGCCTCAGCTCTCGAAGGGATGGAAGACTAGTTTAATTACAAGAATCAAATTTTAAAGTGATGGGTGTGGAATCAGGATTGTTTTTTGGGGGGGGTCGAAATACCTTAAAGGGGGTTGCCTTCCCTTTTTTTGTCACCTCCCAGTTCAAAGGAGAGCCGTGAGAGTAAGGATCCTCTCCCCACCCAGCCGTTTTAGGATAAAATGTCATCAGACGCACAGAAAAGCAATGCACAGGGTTAATAATCCTCAGCCCCCACTTGGTGACATGCTAGTCTTGACCCTGAACAAGGCAGGACGCCGCGTTTCTGGGGTGGTTCAAAACTAGGGGCTTTGGGGTTAGTTGTGCCGCCGCGGAATTCGCATTCCCCCGCATCGCTCCCAGCCCGACCTCCCGGGGAAGAAGCGCTTGTAAGCAAACGATCCGGCCCTGGTGTTCCCCGTCCCTCGGAAAGGCCCTCTGGCCCTTTCCGCATTGGGATTTTCCTGGGTGACATTCCGGATCCGGGACCTGCTATCCCCCGGCATGCTGGTGCAGAAAACCAAGGCCGACCGCGGGGGAGACCTGCGCTAGTCTGCGCCAGGACGAGGACGTCAGGTCCCTGTTCCGGAATATAATCCCGGGCAAGGCCCGGTGCAGAACGGGCATCTTTTGAGCCAAGGCAAGGCAAGGCAAAAGGCTGCGTTTTGCCTCGATTGCTCATGCGGCAGTAACTTCCCTTCTCAACCTGCCTTGTTTAGACTAGGTCTGGCCAGCTGCGTGCCCAGGCACCTGCCCGGCAGGTAAGCCCGTGTTTAGGTTGGCTCCTTCCAGACCTTCCCCTGTCTGTGACCTCGCCTGGGCCAGGGGACGCCCGTTGCCAGCTCCCCCCCTGCCAGCTCCGTATCGTTTCCCAGATCCCATGTTGCTGCCAAGAAGCCTGCTCCGTGCCACCGGTTCGGGGCCTGTCTCCCCGCTACCGCTACGTTCCTGTCTGCGCTGTCATCGTGGTCCCGGCTTCCCCGGTTCTTTTGAGGTCTACTGCTTAGCTTAAGCCATTCTTTTAATTCGGCTTCACTCCACTTTCCAGAGAGAGAGAACGCAGTACCTTCGGGGTTAGACGTGGAAAGTCAACGACCAGTCCCTTTGCTGGCGTGTCCCCTCACTCTGAAAACGGGGTCAGGCCAGATTACAGCTATGTGCAGGCGGCCGCGACTCCCCAACGTATTAAACTCAGATCACGTCTTTCAAAGCCCATCGGTTCTAATGATCTTCCCCCCCCCCCCTCTCTGCTTCTGTGTCTGTCTGTCCCTTCAGGATCGGCGCCCCGGAGGAAGACGAGCCCTGCGCGCGGGGCCATGGGGAGCAAGGCCCTGCCCGCGCCCATCCCGCTGCACCCGTCGCTCCAGCTGACCAACTACTCCTTCCTGCAGGCCGTCAACACGTTCCCGGCCGCCGTGGACCACCTGCAAGGCCTCTACGGCCTGAGCGCCGTCCACACGATGCACATGAACCACTGGACGCTGGGCTGCTATGCGGCCGCCGCCGCCACCGCCACGGCGGGCGCTTCGCCGGCCGAGATCGGGCGCTGCTCGGCGCTGAGCGAGATGGCGGCGGCGCAGGGCCTGGCCGAGCGCTTCCCCTTCCCGGCGCTGCCCTTCGCCACGCACCTCTTCCACCCCAAGCAGGCGGCCGCCATCGCGCACGTCCTGCCGGCGGCGCTGCTGCGCAAGGAGCGCCCGCCGCCGCGCTTCGACTTCGCCAACCTGGCCGCCGCCGCCACGCAAGAGGACCCGCCCAAGGTGCACCACGCGGCGGCGGCGGCGGCGCACGGCGAGCTGGCCAAGCTGGGCGGAGGGGCCCTGTCGGCGGCGGCGGCGCTGGCGGGCAAGCTCTCCCCGGAGCGGAAGCCTGCGCGGGGCCGCCTGCCGTCCAAGACCAAGAAGGAGTTCATCTGCAAGTTCTGCGGGCGCCACTTCACCAAGTCCTACAACCTGCTCATCCACGAGCGCACCCACACCGACGAGCGGCCCTACACCTGCGACATCTGCCACAAGGCCTTCCGGAGGCAAGACCACCTGCGCGACCACAGGTGAGACCGACCGACCGACGGCGCGCCCGCCTTCCCCGATCGGCGGCCTGCGAGGCGGCCTCCGACCGCTAGGCGGGCCTGCCTCGGGAGGGAAGGCAGGAAGGAAAGGGAGAAGAGCGTGCTGGGCCTTCCAGCCCTCGGGATCCAGCAGCAAAGCAGCCCCAGCGGCTTCACTTGGGAGCCCTGGGCTATGAAATAGTTGGCCTCGGTTTCAGCTTCCCTGGAGCGGAAGGAAAGATGGAGCTGGTGAATGGTGTGTTGTTATAGGGCAATGATGGTGAACCTGTGACACGTGTGTCAGTGATGGTGAACCTATGACACGTGTCAGTGATTGTGAGCCTATGACACGTGTGTCACAGGTGACACGCCAAGCCCTTTTGGGCGACAGTGTCTCCCTGGCACCTGGGCATGTTGTTGTCCTTTGGTATCTTGTAGGCCACAGGCTGCTTCTTGCTTGCGGCCTACAAGATACCGGGAGCACAGAGGCACTGTCTGTGCCCAGCACGGGAGGTGCACTGGAATCACGTCATCACATTGCTGGCTAACCCACAGTGTGTCTGTGCTCCCAGTAGCTAGAGGACTGAAGACCTGTATGCAGCAGTGATGCAGGCTTTACTCACAATTTTTCCCTCTAGGTACTTTTGTGAGACCTTATTCTCAGCGTTAAATAATATTAAAGCCAATAAAAGAACCCAACTGACAGATGATGTTAGTAGAACTTGATTGAAGAGTATGAAACACCAACCTTCAATTGAAGATTTAGAAAATGAAATTCAACCACAAAAAAAGTCACTAATGTAAAGAATTATGTGTTTTTGCTTTCCGTAAATACACGGCACCGGAGTGAAGCTAGTTTTTTTGTGGGCAAATTTTGACACACTGAGCTGAGCTTGAAAGTTTGCCATCACTATTATAGGGGGCTGTGGTGAACCTCACTGCTACACTTCCGAGTCCCTCTTCAGAAAATATTGCACAGCCATTCAGCCTCGTGCTCATTGTGGCCTACCCTGTAAGGTGGTTGTGAGGTCCACCCACCCCGTGCAAATCAAGGATGGGCGACCTTAGTATTCTGTGTTCTGTTGATATACCCATTTAGAAGAAGAGTTGGCTTTTCTCCCAGGCTTTTCTCACTCTTAAGGGGACTCAAAACAGCTAATAAAGCTTTCTGTTAAGAACATAAGAACATAAGAGAAGCCTTGCTGGATCAGGCCACAGCCCATCTAGTCCAGCATCCTGTCGCACGCAGTGGGCCACCAAATGCTCATGGGCATCTCAAGCAGAGACAAGGACAAACCTTCTCCTGCTCTCGAGTCCCAGCAGATGGCCTTAGAAGCGCCCCAGTTCTTCTCACAACCAACACCCAGTGAGGTAGGTGGGGCTGTGAGAGCTCAGCTTAGAGCTGTTACTAGGCCAAGGTCACCCAGCTGGCTTCATGGAAGAGTGCAGAGTCAAACTTGCTGATTTTCAGGATCCGAGCCTGGCGCTCTAACCGCAAGACCGAAGTGGCTTCTAAATAGTTGGAGTGCTAACTTGATGTGATGGCAGAGAGAGCCTGGACAGGGGGAAAGGACGTCAAATGTTCGGAGTAGCTGTCTTGGATAGATATGGCTGAGGGGGGTGAAAGGGTCACAGTAGCTGGAAGGAGCCGAGTGGCTTCAGCACGTATGCGTACCCGATAAATGTAAATATAAATAAGCATTCTGCATTTTGCTTCCATTTGGAGCCTTCAGTATAGCTTTCCTTTTACCAAGTTTGGTGATTCACAGTGAAACTCACCACCATCGAACCGGGGACTTGTTGGAAGCCCCATAATGAAGTAGCAACGTATTTATAGCTCAGCAAATTTGAATTAGTATTAGGAGAAGAAGAGCAGAGAATGTTTACCTTTCTCCCCTTCTATACATATGAGAGAAATAAATTGAACTTTTTTTTTTTTGCTGTTGCATATGTTGACCAGCCCAGTTACTTTGGATTTCTTCTACTACTCCCACCAAAAAGAATAAACTGGGGGCCATAACCTGTAGAGTCTATATGGGTATAGGCTAAATTACTATTCACAACAGCAAGGAGAAGGGATTTCCTCCATGTTTGCCTTCTCTTCGTATTTGTCTGCTTGCTCCCAAGTAGGAACACAAAGGATTGCACACTTTTTACTCAGAAGAAATGCCCACTTGTTTTAATTGGGGTTACTTCTTGGTAAACATGCTAGCAAGCAAGGATGAAGACCCACAGAGGAGGGGAAACCATTGCTAGGTGATCGGAAGAAACAGAAAGTTGATACAGCAGAATAGAGTACCTTGAGGTTAAACTGCAGTCCTGGGCTGTGTACTGGGAACCAGTTTAATTTGCTGCAATGCTTTTTTCCCCCTAGGTAGCCTTATACTGGGTTATGCTGAAAGTTTAATTTTCCCTCCTGCTTGAACTACCTATAGACTGCTAGTTGTGTGATTCTTGCTGTATCTACAGATACTGATTCCAAATACCTGTATTGGCTTCCAGGTATATCCATTCCAAAGAAAAACCATTCAAATGTCAGGAATGTGGGAAAGGATTTTGCCAGTCCAGGACTCTAGCAGTTCATAAAACTTTACACATGCAGGTAAGGTCAGATTGTATCATCTTTTAAATTGACTGCTTTGCTCTTAATTCTCTTCCGAGGCGCAACCATGAAAATGGTATGAAAATCTACTGCCCTTCCCATCTAAATTACTAAAGAAATGCAACCTGTCATAGAAATAGGGTTGGGGTTTTTGTTTGCTAGTTTTTGTCCCTTATTTCATTTTGCTTTTCAGATAAGGCAGCATCATTAAGCACTGATATATTTTGCTCATTAGGCACTGATATATTTTGGTGAGCGAAGCAAATTGTGATAAAAGGGTTTAGAAAGCATTGCTAACCCTTGGGTTGAATAAGCATGCAGAAGCAGGAGAGGAAAGCTGTGATCCTATGCAAACTAGCTTAAAGAAAGTCCCAGTTAATTTACCAGGACTGACATCAATATTCATCAGCATCAGTTGCATTTATTCATTCACAGTTTGCCAGTCCTGGAGGTAGAAAAGAACCTTTAGAGAAAGCCAACCTTAATGGACTAGCCAGCACTTGATTTATCTAGAAGATGTGTGTGTACAGTATTCTAACTAAAAAGACCTCAAGGCACGCTTCTTATTGATAGAAAGAGCAATGCTTCTTGAGAAGTTACGTAAATTAGAATGAGATGTTTTTCTCTAGACTGGAGGAATTAGGAATTATGGCAAAGTAGGGAGAACTGGCCTTGAGAGGCAAGCAGATAAACCCAGTTAAAGTTGTAATTGGGGAAGAGATACCAGTTACTTTGACTTCCGATTAAACATCCATAGGATCAGGCAATAAAGTCTCCTGATCTTGTATGCCTAAAAGATAAGGTGGCTGCACTGAAGTCCAAAAGTGTTTACTAAGACTGAGATGAAATCCAAGTAAGGCTGCAGTTCCAAGTCTGTATCCCTCTGAATATCCCATTTACTCTGTCTCTGACTCTATTTCCCCCTAAGAAGTGCAGGGCAATGTCCACAGATTCCTTCCGTTTTATCTCCTGAAGTAGGCTTATCAAAGCATTGAGTGAAGGGCAGAAGGTCACTCCGGCCAACTTCCTATGGGAGGAAGTATAGGACTTCTTACCTTCTAAGCTCTGCCCAATGTTTATCAGAACCTTGCCTTGCAGTGTGCTTTTGACTGGACAACATATGTGATCCAATATATTCCTCTTACAAGCAGGGCTTCCCACCAAACGCCACCTGGCTAGAATTTCACCTGCAGCCCAGTAGTACAGACACAGGGTCAGCGGAGTTCATTTCTGCCTTAAATGTACAGAATATGGCAGCTTACTGCTGAAAACTGCTGCTTCCACTGATTTTTTTTGTTTCAAAGAAAAAAACAACCAACTTGTGCTTTTGAGAACATAACTGCAACTCCTTTGATTTCCCCCTAGCCTTACAGCTGTGTTGTGTAATGTAGTGGTGAGGCCAGAACTGGGGAGGGGGGCGAAAAGTCAGGGAGAAGTTTTGGAAAAACTTAGTAATCCACAGAGTTTGTAAAGGGTTTAATCTCTGCTTGCTTCAAATCTTGAACAGGAATCTCCACACAAATGCCCCACATGTGGAAGAACCTTTAATCAAAGAAGTAACCTGAAAACTCACCTTCTCACCCATACAGACATCAAGCCCTACAACTGTGAGCAGTGCGGCAAAGTGTTCAGGCGAAACTGTGATCTGCGGAGGCACAGCCTAACACACACACCGCGGCAGGACTTCTAAACCAGCCAAAAAACCCTCCACAGGGAGCTAACTCTGGCTCAAGGACTTGAACTGTAGAAAGACCCTTAAACTCGTGGACAGGTGTATGCAGGGGGTCTGATTTTCTACCGCCCCCCCCTCCCCAAGCTCCAGCCAAAACCTTTGGGAGAGGGAATGTCCTCAGCCTCCAGGCTTCCTCTCCACCCTGAGAGTGCAGGCTGATCTCATGTAGATAATTACCACAGCAGCTCATTTTAGAGCTCTGTACAGAATTGTGATGTAATGTGTGCTTCCTTTTGTGTGTGTGCGCGTGCGTGTCTTACCAAATTTGCCTTGGTAACAATGACAAACTGCAGTCTGGGAGTGAAATATATATGTGTACATATATATATATTTTTAAAAGCGTATTTCAAAATAAACTGTTTCCACCCACGAGAATCGACTCATCTTTTGTTCGCATCTGTAATAAGTCCAGGTTAATCTATCTCATTTCCTTTGGGTTACTTAAAAATCAAGAGAGTAAGTAGGAGTTGTTACTCCGAGCAAGCACCGGGAAATTCACTTTGAACACCGGCGTTCACGGGAGCTGGTAAGAAATGGCGTCTGCTTGTGCATTTTGCTCCACTTAATCAAGTTTGATGCTGTGATTTTCTATAGGTTTACTAGGATAGACTTCATCAGTGATGAATGAACCTGTTAATGGTCTTTGAAGTGGCCCACGTCCACTTTGAAGTAAATCCAGTTGTAGCCAGTGAGACTCAGGGGCCGATCAATAGATAAATACTTCAGGAATAAATACAGCAGTGGTTTTTCTTTTAAAAAATATCTTCAGTGGATTTTTGTATATATTCTAATTATGTAAATTGTTTCTTCAATGTACAGTATGCATTTCGCCCATGACCCTTCACCTGCCGTTCACCCACCCTACCACACCCTAATCCCGTCTCGTTCTGGTAATGTTGAGTTCGTAGTTGTTAACGTTTCATCAACACACATTATCCACGCGGGCAAAGTTTTGTTAGCATCCAGATCTCTCCACAGTAGTGGTTTTTCTGAATCCACTAATCAGTCAGACCATTGCATAATTAGTGAAAGTTCTGAGCAAGTACTCAGGATGGAGTTAAAGTAAGTTTCCACGTGGACTCTAGGTCAGGGGATTTCTGTCTATGCAATAAATGAGTAAAAGGCCCCTTCTGCACTGGCCCTTATTCTGGATTATATCCCAGAATTGGACCTGTCACCGCACAGGCGCCAGTGTGCAGATGACAAGGCCCCTATTCCAGGATAGAACCTGGAAGAAGTCCCTGTGCAGAAAGGGCTGAAGTGTGTTGCAAGCTACAACTGCTGAAATGCATCTTTCTGTCCACTTATGGAAGATCTGAGGATCCTGCTGGAGATTCCACCCAGGAATCTTCGGTTAAATTTCAAGTATGGAGAAAAATGCCCTTCCCATAAGAGGTCTCCCACATCAAGAAAGCACAGCTTTAAAGAAAGGCAAAGAGTAGGGATGTGGAAGGTGATGTCTGGGGAACCTGCAGAATCCTCCTTAAACCCTTCGGCTGATTTTATTAGTAACTTATTGGCAATCGAGCCACGATCAGCTGTTCTAGGGAGATTGCCCGAGATAGCCTCCTGCTGGGGACTTTGAACACAAGCGCCTGCAATTGCGGAGGACGGGAGCGGAGGGGGAGGCTCGGCTGTGTGGAACTTGCGGGGGTCGGGGCATGAAGGCGTGCTCGGAAGGAAACGGGGGGCTGCCGCATCTACACACATTTTTGTCAAAAGCGGTTTAAAAGTGGCAGCAGGAAACGGGCTGCTGCATCTACGAAGTTTAAAATAACTTTAAATGTGGCGGCGTGTGGACGCTCGCATTCCCAACCCGCCTCGAATCCATACTACTAAGGCCAGAGAATGTATTTCGGGCGTGCTTTCCCAGGCAGGCCTCGGAGGCAGGTTAAAGCGTTAGCCCGCGTTCGCTGATACTTCTAAGGCGCTTTTAAGACGCTTTCCCCTTACCCGGGGTGTGGATGCAGCCAGGGAGCCGTGAGCCCAGCGCCCCTGCCGGACGGCCGTCTCCCTTCCCCGGCCTTCGGGGTCTTCCGAATGGCGCTCCGGGAGCGCCTCGGTCGTACCGCGCCGCCGCTGGACGTGGCGTGCCAGGCGGGAGAGCGAGAGCCGACGGCAGACGGGATCGCTCGCAGACGGCGCGGCGGGAGTCGGGCTTCGCCGGTCGCTGGAGGGGCCGTCGGGCAGAGCCGCCGCGGGGCGCCGCCACGCGATGCTTGCCGGCAGGAGGGGAGAGGGGGGAAATCGGCCTGAAGCGCAGGCGGGGATGCGAAGCAAAGCAAAGCGAAGCCCTCGAGGCAGAAGCCGCCAGGAGCGCTTTGGACGCCTTCCCGGCGCGCTCGAGCGGGAAAGCCGCGGACGGGGCCCGGGGGTCGTGGGCGTCGAGCGAAAAGCAGCTCGCAGCCGACACTTACGGGGGGGGGGGGGGCGGGCACCAATGGAGCAATTGAGGGAAGGGGAAGCGGGACCCTGGGAAGAGCCTTTGCGGTCCCCTCGCAGTATTTCCCCTTCTAAATGCCTCTTCGTAGCGTTCCTTGCAGTAGCAGCGCCGACGGCTATTTCGCCGCTCAGCTGTTGCGGAAGGTGCGCCTGGCGCCAACGCGTCGGACTCCTGGGGCCCGATCCACGCGGCTTCCTTGGCACGGGCGCCACCGAGCGCCCACCTTGGGACTTCGCGGATACGGGCATCTTTCAGGCAGTCCCCACCGTGGGGTGCCAAGAAGAAGAAGAAGAGTTGGCTTTTCTACCCCGCTTTCCTCACCAATTTAAGGGGACTCAAAGCGGCTGACAAAGCTTCTGTTCTTCTCCCCACAACAGAGGTAGGTGGGGCTGTGAGAGCTCAGAAGAGAGCTGTGACTAGCCCCAGGCCACCCGGCTGGCCTCATGGGAGAGGGCAGAATCGGACCCGGTATTACCAGATCAGAGTCCGGCTCCCTAACCACTAGACAAAACTGGCTCGCCCCTTCTTGGCTGTGGTCACACTTAAGTTTTAATCCAGTTTCAGTCCACTTTAAGAACACATCAGCCCAGTGACGAGCTGTTTTCTTTCGGTGTTAAATAACTCGGATAATTCACATTTGGGGTGGATAACGTGGAGAGGAGATTACTGATCGCTTTGCTGATGTGTTCTCTCGCTCTGAAAGTGGACTGAGGCTGGAGTAAACCTCCCCAGGTCTGAGGATTTCAGCGCGAGCGGCCCAAGCGCTGAGGTTGTGCAACACACGAACATAAATGAATGAAGACGGAGAGGAAAGGAAGCCTGTGAGAATCAAAGCGTCTGCGAGGGAGCACAGCATGCTGGGAGTTGTAGTTCAGGAACATTTGGAGAATTTCAAATTGAGCGCCTATGCGGAAGGCAGTGTTTGGAATTTACGGACCCCCTCCCCCCCAAGGAATCAAGTCCAAAAGCACGGGTCACACATGCCTCCCCTACTCCCAATATTTGACGGCTAGCGTTGGCACATGGAAAAAGAGTTGTGCAGAAGAGGCAACACCTGATGACATTGCCTGTTCCTTTTTTCCTTATGCCAACCTTGTTGGCTTCCTCCTCTGCACCCAACACTTGCTGCTGGAGTTGTTAGAAGGTACCTATACCTGGGCCTCTTTTCCTTATGGCAACCTTGCTGCTGGTTGGGGTACAGAAGGTACACAGGCGAAGATGCCTGGTGGACAAAGAGGTTGGTGCAAATGGGTTCAGAAGCATAAGTGTATGTACAGCTCGTGTTGGGCCTGTGATGGGACCACTGTCCATTACACCTCTTGATTTCAATCCTGATTCTTTGTTCTGCGGCGGCTGCCAGGGTTTAATCCCGTGGCCTTCTGCATGCTCTGCCATTGAGCAATTGTTTGTCCTGAGGTTTCTTTTTTAAAAATACTTTCAGGATGTGGAAGAGTAGTAGAGTACAAAATTATCATAAATGGCTCCTCTTCTTGGGCGAAATTTTATTTGCAGCAGGGGGGCATATCTCTCATTCTTCTGTATGTCACGGAGACCCCCCTGCGTAACTCCAATGAATGATCTAGAAATGTAGAAGCGTCTTTGTTAAACTGTGGCAGAGGGCCAGAATTGTGCGGCTATGTGCATCAGTCTTCTTTCTTCTCACAAATGCCTGAAGACGTGATGTGATTGGTGATGAAAGGTCGGAACATCCCGACAGATGCAGGTGTATTCATTTTAATATAAAGTACTTAAGAGGTGATAAGCCCTTCTTGGACAAAAAAACGTGCTTCTAAATTAAGTACCATTACGGGGTTGTTTATTTATTTGCATTTTTATCCTGCCTTAAACCTGAAGGTCTCAGGGTGGGTTACAGTAATGGCTTCTTTGAAGAGAACCTTCAGTATTCATGCAGTGAATTTGCAGAACATATAAGTATCTAAAAGCTGTTAAGTCATTGAAAATAATTGTTTGACGGCTAGTATTGGCGCATGGAAAAAGTTGGGCAAAGGAGGTAACACCTGATGAAGTATGGTGAAGTATGGACTTTCCATCGTTGACGGAGCTTCTTTTATGTTCTGTGAAAGATTGCATCGGCAAAATTAGATAAGAGGCTTGGATGAGATCTATTTCTTCTTGGTGAGAAAAATATGGAATTACAGGTTTGTAGTTAGAAGTGGAACAGCTCATATGTTAAGCTGCATTCCAAACACTAGTTGGTCGTAGTGAAAGAAACAGGATGGAGTAACTTGTAAAATAATTTTACAATGGACATCAGTATAGATTTGTCACATTCCTTCAAATGTGTGAAATGTTTTTCAGTTGTCGTTCAAACGTAAGCAGTAACCCTGAGGCACCCCCTTCTCTATCCTTCCAAATATTTCCAACCCACAGTTGTTTATTTCCCAGGAGTTCTGTGGTACTTTAAAAAAACCCACAAGAAGTACTCTTAAAATACAGCACTTTGGAGGCAGCTGAGTCTTAAAAATATTTGCTCTTTAAAACTTGGCTATTGAAATCAGTTCTCCTCCTGGCACCCTTAAGGCCCTAAATGACACCCAGTAAAATGAACTGGGTTGCATCTAAAGGGTTTGAACTCATTGCATTTAGAGGGACTTAAGTTATTATTAACTTGGGTTTTTTTGCAGATCTGTTACTGAGTTTGACAAGACTGTTTGTGCCATAAGGACAAAGAATTTTAGAAGTTATTTGGACAAGTGTTACTTGAGATATCTAAATGGATTTTAAAAAACTAATTATGGTTGATTTGTCCCACTAATTCCAGTAATTTAGGATCCAGCCTGAATGCAGAAGACTACATTTATTTCAGTCAGGGAGATAGAAGAGGCATGAAAGTTTTATGAAACCAAAAAAGGGTGTCATGCCAAAAAGTTCAGGAAATACACAGGTTAGCTAGTACACTGTAAGAGATATTTTAGGTTGCCAAACAAATCTAAAAATAGTTACAAAACCCTCAGCATGTTAGAAGTGTAACCACCAGGACTATATTGAAGTAGTGAGTTATTAGTGGGTAATCCAAACAGAGTAGCATATGTTTACCACATTAGAAAATTGGGAAAGCTTCAAGAAGGATTACCAAATGGAAGGAGGACAGGGTTCTTCACCTTAAACAGCTATGTAGGAAATTTCAGCAGGTGTAGCTTGTGATATGAGCTATACCTGCTGAAATGTTCTGTTCTGTACAACTATTAAGGAAGAGGAACCCTGTTTTCTCTGCCATATGGTAATCCTGTTTTCAGCAGCCATTCAGATGTTACAATGTCACAGTGATAATCAGAAATATTTTTTAAAAAACAAAATAGAACTCTTATTTTGCCATTAGGTGAGTGAGTGAGGCCTCTTGACACAGCATGATTATAGGCAACCAGTTGCCAGACTGTGAATTAAATCTCATATTTTTTACTGTCTGTGGGTTTGGATAATTTGTTCATGGATGAGCTGTGGTCACTCACCCAGCAATCAGAAAGGCATTCTGTACATGCCTCGAAGCACTGTTTTCTGAACTGTTGCTTCATATGTGGCAGTGCTGAATGCTAGAATTGCAGAGGAAGTAGGTTTTGGAACTCACATACAGCTCAGATAGTGCAACCCAGGGCAGGAAAAGGCAAGAGATTCTATAGTTGGAAAGAAGAAAAAATTTCAGCAGCTGAAGTTCATCAGCCAGCACACCACTTCTTAAATTCCCTATTCTATTTGCGAAGTACAAAAGGCCCAAATTAGTTCTGACTCAATCACCTGGATCCAGATAAGGTGACTTAATTATAACTGAAGAGTTGCCAGTTGTTAAAATGCTGCCGTTATTCTAATTAGATTGTTTGCTATCGTTATTACAGTCATTTTTGCACTCTTCTTTCTTCAGAACATACATATCCTGCAGTTTATTCTGTTTGGATAGTGCATTATCTTTAACAGAACTTTTATTTTTATATTGCTTTTGCATGTGTATCGGCTGTCCTCCCCCCATGCAAAATGTCTTTGGATGCAGTTTTATGGCCTTTCCTGGGGGCAAAACCAATTAAATTCAGCAGGAGTAGGCATGGCAAGAACTGCACTGCGTTTGTCCAGATATTCAAACAAAGTACTGTCCATTTTAAGTTTTAGAATTGCCATTTGGGAGAAGGATCTTCAGGGTCATTTTACTAATCAGAAAGGATTTCAGCAGACCAGTCCATATGAGGTAAAAAGAGAGGGGCCTTGGACCATTAAAACTATCAAATATAAAGCAAAATTATTTGATAAACTAAGGAGGCCTTAGTTTCTCACTCTGCTGCGTAATGTGTAAAGTGAAGCTGTGTTCTCTTCCTTTCTCTGGTCCGAGCCCTGCTAGAATACAGTCTAAAATAGGAATTTGAAATGTGTGAAATGTCTTGCTTAGTTTGATCCTCATGTCACTTTTGATCTCTTCCCCTTTAGGCAATGGAAGTGACATTTGCTAGAACTGTGGTTTTGAGGCTGTGGCTAATGGACCACGGCCAGCCCACAGGCCTCTTGTTGCTGGCAGCGACGGAGTCACAGCAGTTCCTGGTCAGATGGAAACTCGGCTTTCTATCTCAACTCTTTTTTTGCCTCTCTGTGCCTGGATATTCTGATACCGTGTATCTGATGTTCATTTCCCGGCCCTGAGTAACTTAAAGCAGCCTTTGTTCCAGGAAGACCTGGATTGAAATAATACCTTCCCTTTTCTCCATTTAACTGCTATGTGAATAGAGATGAGCGTAGCAAAGATGAGTCTGTTAGGTCACATTTCTCTCTATTCCACATTTTTCTGTTTACAGTTGCGTTTTAAACTACTTCTACCCTGATAAACAATTTCTAAAAACAATTTGCAAAAAAACCCCCAAAACTTTGTGTAATTTTACGTGCTTTCTCCCTAACATAACCCTTTGTGTATGTGGTTTTGCTACACGCACAAGATTTTTGCAGCAGTTCACTCTGTTAGCTTAGTAGTGTATTTTCATTTTTATTCACTTTTGTGTGCACTTTCTCCTGATGTACTCACTTGAGCGTGCTTTTTTATGGTGGAAAGCTACATCTCTCAGGCCGTGTTAGAAATAGTTAGCGAATTACTTCAATAGTAAAGTGAGCAGGTTTGGTGAAGCACCTGAAAGTTTTATTTTATACATTCCTGCAAGGATGAGGCCCTACCAAAAGGCTCACCTCAATAACTATAAAACAGCTTTTATAACTTTCTCCTGCTTCACCAAGTCTGTTCACTTTACTATTGAAGTAATTTGCTATTTCTAACAGGTCATAACTGCATTTACCTCTGATTAGGTGTCAGTGTTTCAGAACCTAGGCAGAAAGTGGCAGATTTTCAAGTCTTTTCCCTGTTTTGTCTCTGTTCCTCCTTTTTTGGAGTTGCTGCCATGGGCCTGTTCCCACTTAACAGTTAAGTTCAGGGATTGAGGCCCATGTTCACGAGGTTTGCTCATGGTGCAGACAGTCCATAACAATGGCTGCAACAACTTGTACCACACACTCAGCTGCTGCCATGGTGACTGTGATGTGGCACACATTTGTTCAAGCACAGGTGTGCATTGGAAGAAACTGTGAACACTCCATCCTGGAGCTTCCCTAGCAGCTGCTGGTGAAGCTGTGGAGAAGTAAAAACTTTTCCACAACTGTGGAGAATTTGGGCTGTTCCAGGACAGAGGTGGTGGCACAGTGTGTGGATGGAGCATCCCCAAAGGGGTACGTGTGAACAGGCCCTTAACCTCTAAATAAGGATCTGAGTCAAGCAAAACCATCTCCTTCCTTTTCCGCCATGGTGGTGTTGGGGGATTTTAACATCAATGCTGAGGCTGCCCTCAGTGGGC
Organism: Aspidoscelis tigris stejnegeri; assembly: GCA_023333525.1. Classification (NCBI taxonomy): domain Eukaryota; kingdom Metazoa; phylum Chordata; class Lepidosauria; order Squamata; family Teiidae; genus Aspidoscelis; species Aspidoscelis tigris. Next base: position 27,116,983 of record JALMGA010000004.1, on the reverse strand, counting down.
CGGCTCCGCTCTTCATGGCCTCCATGACAACCATGGGTCTGTCTCAACATGTAACTGGTCCAACCCATACAGCAGGTCATACCCTTGATCTGGTTTTTGCCTCTCGGCCGATTTGGTGAGAATCCATTGATAGGAGGGTTGGTTATCAATGAAACAGAAAGGTCAACGGCTAGAGTGCGGGTGGCATAAACCCTGCTGTGTTTTATTGAAGGACGTTTCAGTTTTGGTTTCCAGAATCTTCTGCATCTGCAGAACATCTTAGTAACAGTAATGAGAAGTAGTGCTGGATATGCTTATTACTAATATGGTGGTGTTGTAGCTGACTTGTTTGATCAGCGTTCTTCAAGCAGGTTACTTCCAGAGGCTTTGAAAGCAACTGTTACTGGTCCCAACCAGTTTAGCTAGAGTTCACAACTACAGCAAGTGACAGCCCCTCATAGCTCTTGGCTGATCTGAGAGTTGGACTTAGTTTGTACCTGGATGGGAGACCACCAGGAAATTCCAGCCTTGTAGCTAGACTGAGAAGATGAAAAGCATCTGAGAAGAAGATTGGGAAATTGTTTCTGTATTTTGCCAGGAAAACTGCATAGATGTGGCTATTAATAGGGATAACAAGAGCTGAAGTTCTACAGCTGGAGAGCATCAGTTTGAGGAAAGCTAGGTTAGATTTTAAAATATTTTTGAAAACACTTCCAAAATGTTTTTTTAAAATACTTCCAATTAACCAAGGAGCAATTTTTAAAATTGTTTTTGAAACTTCTAAAAATAGTATCATTTTTTCAAATGTGTATCTCAGGGAGATCATGAATGCATTCTAAGATTTTTCAACTGTGTGGAGCAATGAGAAAGTGGAGTATGTCTGGTACCTGATTCAGTATCCTGGGATACATCTTTGTAATGCAAAGGACTTACCTTGTAGAGGTTCCTCAGCAAGCTAAATTAATTTTTTTTAATATATTTTTTATTGATTTTAAAAGCAATATGACATTAAAAAACAAACAATATCTATCATACAATTTCTTGTATCTTCTCTTAGTGTGAATAATAAAGCAAGCTAAATTAATTGTTGAGGTCAGAAAGTTCAACAAGCACACATTTATTTCAATGCTCCATCAACTAATTGCAGTTGCAAAGAGTTACCATAGGAAGAAGATGGCAGGGCTCCTGCTTCTTTAATAGTTGCATAGAAGAGGGAATTTCAGCAGCTGGTGTAATAAATGCCAAGCTACACCTGCCAAAAGCACTCTTCTATGTGTCTATTAAAGGAGCAAGAACCTTTTCCTCTCATTCATATGGTAACCCTGCAAATTTCAGTACTCTCCTTACTTTGAGTATATTTCTCAGGGAAATCAAATCAAATGTATTTGCCTTTAGGACTGCACTGTCAAAACTTTGCAAAGTTATCCAGCAGAACCTTGCCTTTGTTGTTCTCTTTCCATTTCCTAACCACAGAAATAAAATTGGAAATCTCTCTCCCCTGCCCAACTCCAGTAAAAATTACTTTAAACAAATAGTATTTTGGACTTTGAGTCATTTAGGGTAATGCCTTTTGACACTCACATGCGTGGGGGAACAATAATATGGTAATATTCTTTGCTGAAAGCAAAGGGCTGCTTGGCAGCTTTTAACAATGAGGTTAAAAGGCCTTGTAAATTTTGAAGTCATGGGAGACCTATAACATTTTGTAGATATTAGGCAAATAAGTGAACGAGTCTGATTTCTGAGAAGACAAAAGGTAGCAAAGCATGCACATAGAAATATGAAGTAGTTCCCAAGACACAGTCACTTGAATTATCAACTCACATCCTTTGGCAGCGTCACCACCTTGGTGAAAGGGTCAGAGTCCTCCCCCAGGTGTTTTGAAGGAGCTTCAAGGTGTTCCAGACGTAAGGCATTTCAAGCCTGCATCTCTTTGTCAAGAACTGAAAACCACAGTTTCTAAATCTCCTGGTGACCCATTATTAATGGATCACTGATAAGAAAGAATGCAATTGCTCCTGTCTATCATATTAATAACAAGTTTCCCCCCTGTGCCAAACAATTCATATTTATTGAATCAGCTTGAAAGCTGTAGTAGGAACGTGTGTGGATTTACCGATGGAATGTGTATTAAGTGGTTTTGATTACAGTAGGCAATGTTTAGACTAGTTGTTGTATATGCAAGTGAAATAGACTCCAGCAGTAATGCTAAATAAATTATTTATTTATTCCATTTTTTATCAGCATTTCTTCCTAGGATCTCAGAGTGGTACATATGGGGCCAGTTCATCTCACTCTCCCAGTACCTCTTGTAGATGAGGTTGTGTTAAGACTGCTTCATAAACCAAGTAACAATAACCCTATTAATGCTCATCCGTGCCCAACTTCCTGTGTTTGCCATGGCCTTTTAAAGCCTTGGATTTAGTCTAACAGTCCTTGTCTTGTTGAAATCTATGAAAAACCCTTGTCTTACACCTGGGGTCAGCATTGCTGCAGGCATCTTGGCTGGCATCTTGTGATGGAGATTTCAGGTATGACATTCAGGTGTGTTCTGGCATTGCTCCATGGCAGACACTTTCTGAGGAGACTGTCCTACGCCCTTTCAGTGCTGGTTCCTTTCCTCCGTTTACTAGTGTTGAGAACCCTTCCACATTTAACTCAATGTAATTTTTTAAAAAGGGCCGGTCAACCACAATGTAAGTCAATAAAGCTCTTGACCATGGTTTCTCTAATTGCTCGGATTTCCTTGATTTATTTTGACATTAAGAGACTGTTTCCCAGAACAAACTTGTGTTGTTTAAAAATAATAGAACTTCTTATAAGTTAGACTTTTCTTCTTGGATAAGAGAGGGAGTTACAGAAACAAGCATTGCATAATTCAGACACCTCTAGTCTTTGAACAGAAGCAATGCAATCTAACATCTATCCCCTTTAACAAAGCACCTCTTTGCCCTGGCCTTCGGCTAAATGAGGACGCACATTTTTCTCTACTGGCAGATGCTGTTATTGTTTTAAATTATGTTTGATTTTAGGTGTTGTTACCTGTCTGGAGACCTCTTGGTATAGGGCAGGAGAAAAATATAAATAAATAAATAAATATCCTGTGACTCTGGGCCTTTGTAAAGTAAGGGTATCAAACATGTGTGCCTTCTTCTTGGTCAGACATGTTTGAGCTAATGCGAGGAGTAGTTCAGGAACATCTGGAAAACAGGGCAAAGTCCATAGTGGGAGAGAGACAAAGGTGTGATAAGCAGCACAGAGGTCTGGATAGGCTTGCTTTTCCAATTTTTCCACTTTTAGGATTCCAGTTGCTGCACTCTGGCCGCGTACCGTTGCATACTTACCTAGGAATAAGCAATACTTTCTTGCCAGCTTTCAAGTAAATACACAAAGAATCATTTATAGTTGTCACTCATAGGGTTGGTGGGGTGAAGACCTGGGGCTTTTCTGCACTTGGCCTTATTCTGGAATATATCCCAGAATAGGGACCTGCTGTCTTCGTGCTAGTACAGACTATGGAACACCCCAAGTGAGGCCTACCTTAGTCTACATTAGCCCAGGACAGCCAACAGAGGATAGAGTAGGAGTATCTGTTATGACTGATAGCTGCCATTGCGTCAAGTTCGATTCCTGGTCAGTATATGAACAAATGCTTGCCACATGGACTTGTCCCATAGTTCTACTGAGGACATTCTATGGTCAGAAATAAGTGTAGGTGGAAAATAATAGTAATCAAAGCATTGCAATTCCATATGAGAGCAGACTGTGTTCACAGGGAGTAAAAAAAGAATACTTCCGAGGCAGCTGAGAGATGACTTAAAGATGGTTCCCAGGCAGGAACATTCACAGCCCATCCTCTCCTCCTTCATCTCATGAACATTCTAGGCTAGAAAAAGGTGGATTAGAGAATGGATGAGAATATGAGAACACATGCTTCCATCTCTAAGGCACTTCTGAGCAACCTTTTTGCCACAAGCAAATCCAGCCTTGATAACATATATTAATGGGTCATTCCTGGATTATGACATGAGGAAGACAGAGAGGGCAAGCTTATTGCTGGCCATGGTGGGGCATGCACAGCTGACTTTGCACTCATGGGCAACTCAGTCCTGTAAAGAACTGGGTTACCTAAGTCCCCTTAGTGATAGTGGCGAACAGGCGCTGCATTAAGAAGGTCCCAGTTTCACCGATGGTGGTCAGCTTGAAACTTTAGATGGCGGCCACCAGCCCAAGCTGAAACTACTGAAGCAGATGGACCAAGAGTTTGTCTCAGCACAGCTTTCTATGCTCCTGGATCCTCACAGGTAGCAACTTCATACAAGGTTGTCTATCAAGCCTAATATTGCCTGCTTGAACTTTTGAACAATGTGCGCTCTACCACACAGCTATTAGCCCCTTCCTCAGCTTAATATGTGAGTCAAATGCCTTACTATATTTGTTCTACAGCCTTGCATGGCAATCTTTTCTCTGATCTGGCATGATTCCTGGGGGAAGGGAGAAACCGATATGTCAGGGCCTGTGCTTTCAAAAGCAATATGTCTTGAATTAAAGGTGAGGTAGCTGAGGGCTACACCATCAAACTGGTGTGCCTCTTCTGTCAAGTCAGTGCTGCAGGTGAATGAAACCTGGCCCTGTACTTCCATTCTCACCTTTTTACCTACTGTTTTTCTACCTGTAGCTACAGATCAGCTTTGATCAAACGCTCCAGCTTTTGGGTAACAGTTCTTCATTATGATCTCATAATACTCGTCTTTTCCCTGGCACTTGCTCTGTGCAGTTTTTGCTGGTAATCAGGAGTTTGAAAGTGTTTCATTTGCAGCAGATACCAACTAATGTGTGACGTGATTAACAGTGAAATTGATATAGATGCTACTCAGAGGCCCAGTTCCCACTCATGCCTCAAAATGGTTTAAAAATGAAACAAACAAACAAAAAAGCAATTCAAACACGGATTCTGGCAGTTCCCACTTCAGTGGCTTTGAATCTCTTTAAACCGCTATCAACCCCTCTGCTGTCCCCACCCAAAACGGTTCAGAATCGCATTAGGGAAAGGGAATTTTTTCTTCCTCCCTCTTGCCAGCCGGGGCCCCACCCCTGCCTCCCGATTGGATCCCTCAATGACATGGCGGAGGGTGAGGAATTGCAGCTCCCTTCCCCTCATGCTTTTGCAAAAGATGTCCTGCCAGTTCTGCAGATACACATGTACACACACCCCTTCCTCCCCTTTGCTGGTATACACACACACACACGTAAATTCAGGTCTGGTGCTTTTTCACTTCTCTACAAATGCAGAGAAGTGTAAATGCAGCAGCAGAGAGAGCTGCGTACCCGCTTGCCTGGCTGGCTGCACACAGGCATGCTCAGTCACCAGTGAGGCATGGGGGGGGGAGGTGCTTTTCTCCTTCCCAGGGCTCAGCAAGGCAAGAGAGGTGCCTCCAGTGTGTGCTTCCCAGCAAGGAGAAAGCGAGGGGAAGTGAAAAATGAAACTGTTATCGTATCAGTGTGAAGTGTGGAGTGGGTGAATTGCTACATCTTATCAGGCTGAATTGTTACTTCTCTGCTGAATATGCATCTGGCGCTTTAACAAATCTGGCATGGGGCTGGTCCCTGCACAGGGTGAAAGCCCACCCGTTTCATGATGTATTTGCCCCAATACCACTGTAGCGTTCCCACAGCAATAAGGAAGAAGCATTAAGCAAAAACGGAAAGAAACACCTGAAAAAACAGGTGTTTATTTATCCCATTTTTTAGCCAAATAATCCTCAAAATACCCCTGAAACGGATAGGTAATGGGGACACAGAGAATCCAGAGCATTTCTAAACCGTTTTAAAATGCCAGTGGGAACTGAGTCAGAGTCTAGTCTGAAGTTAGCTTCATTAGGGACTGGGATTTTCTGGCCCAAGAACATTTAGAAGAATGTAGCTTCTTCATCTTTATTATACAGGACTGTTACTTAGTTTTCTGTTCAGAAATAGTTACATACAGTAGCCCTGCTAAGCCTTGTGGGAATATGGATCTGGTTGCTTAAGCCCCCATTGCTTTAGGTATCACAAGCCCCATCCCTATACTCTGCCCTCTCTCAAACACTTAATAGATGTCTCCCACAGCTGCTTCTGGGACTCAGCCCTGTTTGCCTCTCCCTGGGAAAGGGCAGGTAGATACTGGAAGCCCTGCCTGAGAGGAGGAGAACCTTGCCATCCCTTCAGGAGTGGTGGTCTAGTGGTGACAGCCTAGACCACTCTGCCCTCTGGATGACTCTCCAGCCTGCATGGGCACTGATACCTTGGTGGAGATGATTCTTTGCAGGACTGGGACCTTTTGTCAGTTGCTTTAGAGTCCACTTGGCCTCAGCTGCCTCAATTTTATTGTTGTTGTTATTTGTGTGTGTGTTTTGGCTTATTTTCCAATACTTTGTATGACATACAATTTTTATAACGTATTTTTATTATAATGTTTTGATTATTACTTTGCATTGTATGTTTTTCTATTTGCTGTAAACCGCCTTGGGCAAATTTTCTTTTGGAAAGGCGGTATACAAATAAAATGGAAATGAAAAAAATGAAAAAAATACTACTGATGCTGTTTCTCCCTTTCTCATCTTCAGTTCGGAGGAGGGCCCATTTCAGTCCTCCTCATCCAGCAGCTGTGAACAGAGTGTTTGGCAGGAGAAAGGTGCTTCTGAGCATATACAGCATTGCAAAAGCCCAGGGCTGCTCAGCTTGCATGCCTGTGTTATGCCCCAGACGTAACAAGACAGCATGCTTGCCAATAAGACACACCATGGTAGGAGATGCAACTCACTTTGCCAGCAATAAAGGAAATCAGAAGATAAGTGGTGTACTTTCATAGATTTTGACAGATGTTTCTGAACTACAAGTCCCAGTATTCCACACCTATTATTCCATGCCATAGCCATTGTCCAAGGGCAATGTGGAGTTGGAACAGCTGCAGCCATGGTTGTCCACATTCACTTTGTTTATATCATGATCCACTAACCTGTATGCCTTGTCTAGAAGCAGTAGCAGCTCACAGACAAAGAGTCACAGAATGGGAGAAATGGAACATAATGAGATTCCATTGGAAGGCTCACTCTGGTCCGCCTGAAACACATTCTGGTGCACAATGGATCAAAATGTTTCATGCAAGCCGTTTGGGTCTGATTGGGCATGCATGGGACCAGGAGTGGGTCCGAGATCGAATCTTGCCCGTCCCCATGCCATTCACAGTAATGCAGGGTAGGTGTGGATTGGGTGCAGATGCAGCTGTCTTCATGCAAACCATACCAAACCCCCAGGACGGAGAAGCAGCACCATCTCCTCTCGTCTCTGCCCCCTCTCTCCTCATTGGGACCTGGATTGATGTCACCCCACCCCTGTGCCGCCAGCTGCAAATGCCCCTGTGCCATCAACTGCAAATGCTGCATCCCCCCCACCCCCCTTAGTGGCACAGAAGCCAGGACTGCATGGGGAAAAAATTAAGTTTAATAATATTTTTAATAATGTAAAAAAACACGAAGCCACTACAAGGTTTGGTGGCAGTTGAGCAGTTTTGCACAACTCTCCTCCACCCAGGAACCGTGAGAACACCTGGCAAGCTTAAAAGGGAGAAAAATCAAGCTATTCTCATGCCTGCCTTGGTGATTGGGAAACAGACATTGAATATTTGTCGTGAAAAAGGGATAGAAATCAAGCCATTATCTTGCCTGTCTTTGCGATCGGGATATTTTTACTCCAAAAAAAATCAGCAGTTGTGATCTCCAATGCACAGGGTAGGAATGGCAAGCACCTCCCACCTCCCAATGATGCTAGCGCCAATCTCCTCCCCAAATAGCCTGGGACCATCCCCATGTGCAGGTTCGGCTCGCAAAGTGATGCGCGGTGGACCCCCAAACCGTGCCCAGACTTGGTTTTTTCCAGTACCAAATTTGGTCCTGGTCTGGCATGGGTTTGGGTGATTTGGTCTGCTAAAATCGGACCAAATAAAAAATGCATGGGTTCTCTCCTTGCCGAACCCAATTTCGGTACTGGACCAAACGTGCATGGAGATGCACCCAAGGAAATCAGAGTAAGGCTTCCAGTCAAGTCTCGCTCCACTTTGATCTGTGGGCCGCCACAGCCTAGAAATGTGACTACTTTTTCTGATTAAAATGATGGTGTTTGTAATCAATTGGAAGGGAGGACTGAACATAAGATTTGGGTGGATTTTCTCTCACCAGTTTATTTTTTTCCACATGCAGAGTTGTTCAGATTTAATCCATTGGTCATTTATGTACTAAAAAGTTATATGGCTAATCAATTGTGAGTATTGTTTTAAAAATAATACTAGGGATATGCACCGTCCTGGCTAGACGGTGTTGATGATGTCACTCACTCACTCACTCACTCACTCACTCACTCACTCACTCACTCACTCACTCACTCACTCACTCACTCACGGGATAGAATCTATTACTGAATATTTTCTATTGTTACCCAGTTACAGAGTTTTGATAGGATTCACGCTCAGTCTGCCTCCAGATGACAGCCCGATATAGTGAAAGAAAGCAATAATGTGGGGGTATTTCTCCCTTATTTTTGCTTCCTATCTAGTTAGCACTGGCCCCAGCACTGTCTTTGCATGTTCTGGTGATGCGCAGTCTGGGGAATTCGACTGCCATTGAATTCCTGAATGTGTGTGCATGATGTGACCACACTTGTGGTCAGCGGTTTCGGACTCCATGCATGAACAATGGAGGGAGCTCCAATTGCTGCTCTGTCCAGAAATTTAAGTGCATCTCTAAAAGGTGCTAAAGCTGCAACCAGAGGTGGGTTTTCCAGCAACAGTTGAAAATACTTTTTAGGGTAGAAAAAGCAGGACTATGATGGGGTTGCCTATGATATGTAAGGAGACCCCACCATTGCAGGGCCATAATTGCACTATTTTTGACCCATCTAGATGCACCCCAGACACACTGTTCTCCAGCCAAAAAGAAGTAACTGAAGTGGAGTAAACATTAATGTCGATAAAGCTGTTTTGCAGATACCTTCAGGCTGCATGGGGTTGTTTTGCCAGCAAGAGCAATTAAATGCAAGGGGACCACATGAACTCTTCCCAAGAGTGCTTGAGCACCACGTTGCTTAGCACCATAAATGTGCACCACCTGAGTGCTGGCCAGCGGCGGTGGCTGCTTGGACAAGGAAAGCCCCACTGGGAAGCTTTCTGCATGGGGTTGAGCCGCCACCGCAGGTAGAAGTTAGCGTGGCCGGCCACATGCTGGCCACATGGGAGGGAAGCCAACCCTGGCATGCCCTCAGCCCCATAGGGAAGACAGGGAACTGCCAGGCAAGTGGAGTGAGTCGGGGTCCCTGGGCTGGGGAGGGAAGCAGGAGGGGATGAGCTTACCTTCTCTCCTCTCCTCACAAAAATCGCAACAAGTAATGGCGCCCAAGCCATGCCTCTACTTGTTGCAGAGTGGAGAAGGGGGCGTGTCTAATTTAAAAATTTTAGATCGCTGGATTGGCTGGATCACCAAACCCAGGGCGGTTTAAAATTCCACGCCTCCTCCAATCGAGATACAGGATATTTCTAGTCATTTTTCTTATTGGCTGGAGCTCTCCTGTATCTCTCTTGTATCTTTTTTTTTTTTACACAGAGTTGGGTGACCGCCGGACACTACGTATCCTTAAAGGGTCCGCAGCTGGTGCTGGCTGAGGAGCATTCAGATGCTGATATGACTGACTTGTGAGCCTGTGTAATTCATTTTTTAATAACAGAAATGAATTTGTTTTTACACAAACTTAACTACAAAGAAAAATTAAACATTCGGATGACTTACAGTTCTTCCACTTTAAGCAATCTTTAGTTGGCTGGATTTGTGACAAGACAACAGGAGGTGGTGAGAGAGAGTGGGGGCAGGGATGAGAAATCAACCCTTTCTCTTTTTTGGACTATTTGCCTGTTCCAGCTAAGTCCAACAAGGAATTGTGAAAATAATCTCCACACTGACTTTAATGGGGGAACTCAAGATAAACCAGCTTTGGGGAGGAAGGTGGTTGGAAAGAGGGGGAAAATGATGCAATGGTGTTATATGTGATGCACTCTAATTGGTGGAATGTAATAATGTGAAAATTAATAAATATATTAAAACAAACCCCCAAAGGCCCATTCCACATGTTCCCTTCCCCACAGCAGGAGAGAAGTCCCTAGTGTTCTCCGTCCTCCTGTGAAGGTATCAAAGTAGTTTGGGGAAATTCATTTGGGAATATTCAAAGGGTTAAGCAACTGCCTCCTCCAGCTAGGCATCCCTTGAATTTGGCCATCCACAAACACTTTTCATTTTAAGAAAAATGACTGACCAGACAGGGGGAGAGAGCGATTGCAGCTTGGCCCTAACTTTTTCCATTTTTATCGGCCTGTTTCTTGTGTGGTTGTGTGGGACTTCAATTCCAGATAATCATGATACAAATAAAACATATCCTCACTGTAGCGAGGAAAATGAATCAGCTGGGATTCAAGGCAGACCGGCCAAGGTTATTTTGAAATACAACAGGCCCCAAGATCTTGTTTTTATTACCTGTAAAAGACTATCAGAGAAGCCATCAGCTGTTCAGACGCGCGTTTTGGACCTTTCTTGTGTTATTCCAGGAAAAGTAGTTTTGGTTGCTGTTCCTCAGTCATGACTGTGTCAAGATGCAGCTTGCAGGGCTGAGTTGTATGGGCTTCGCCTTGTGGACACCTACGTGCCCAGCCCCTTCAGGCTGCACTGGGTTGTTTTGCCAGTAACAAACAGGCACTTGAACTCATCCCAAAAATGCTTGAGGGCCATATTAGTTAGCACCATAACTGCATTTAAATAATAATAATAATAAATATAAAAGTATCTCTAAATTGGTACAATCGGATTTGGAAATTTGCCTGCAGTGAACGCATTTCCTTCCAAACAGGACAGATGGTGGGGCAACGAGAATCAGATTCATTCCTTATGGCCTGGCGACCACTATTGGAACCCACCCGCTGTCTGGCTGAACGTACATTACTGTCTAAACATGTCTCTATCATTCTGATCAACTATTGACACTTAAAGGCAGCCAGGATACTTTCATGTGAGTGTTTTTGTCAGAATATTGTTATGTTTTGGATGAAAGAATTTGTCAGGGCTGGTTGAGGATCGGTTCTTGAATGATAGGATGCTGATGCGGTTCCTCATACTTCATATTTAGACCCTGAAGCATATAAGTTAATTACGGGCTCCTGCTGCCCTCACTTGCCCCTAATTTGTATGAGTGAGCTCCCAGAGGCCTGTTGTAATGGGGCCTATTTGAAGTTGGCTATGGCGTATTGTTCTTTATGCAGAGGTTTGTATATTGTTTGCTAAAAATAAATTTAAAAGCAACAGAGTCAAACTCAGCAAGCGCCGGGCTTTAGCCTTCCTTCTACTTTTCATTCTGGTACTCCCAATCTTATCAGGCCTCTGCCCTGGAAAGGGCCTAATAGTAGACAAGGCTCAGGCTGTGTCTTTGCTTCTGAGTGGATATTCAATTACAGCAGCTAAGTGGGGCAGGTGCCACAGAAAAAGGAAAATGGAGAAAGGACGGCAGCAGGATGGCTTTAAGGTAGGGTTAGACAAATTTATGGATGACAGATGTATCAATGGCTACTAGAACGAATGCCTAGGTGCATCTTTCAGACTGGGGGCGGGGGGAGGAACTGGGGCGCTTCTAAGGCCATCTGCTGGGACTCGAGAGCAGGAGAAGGTTTGTCCTTGTCTCTGCTTGAGATGCCCGTGAGCATTTGGTGGGCCACTGTGTGCGACAGGATACTGGACTAGATGGGCTGTGGCCTGATCCAGCAAGGCTTCTGGGGGATTCAAGGGCACCCCAGAGGGGTAAGTGGGGACACGGCCTCAGTGGGCCTTATCTGCACTTTGGCCAAACTTGTGTGGTATCATGCAATCGCTTCCAGCTGCAAATTTTCCCATTTTGGAACGTATCGGGACCATTTCTATAGATTTTGTATAGGCTAGTGCTGGCTAGTGTGGATGTGTGAAGCAAAAAAAACCCTCATCCTGCTTTCAACAGGTGAAAGGGCTTTTGGGTGGCACTAACCAGCACTGGTGGCACTGTCAACCTCAAGAGGTTGTTACCAGCACAAACCAGAGGAATCTGAAGTGAAAAGTGGATTGTCATGCGTGGTTTATGCTGTTTGTCGTTGGAATCAACAGTTCAGCTCTCGCGCGAAAATCTTGTTTTCAGTGTCCAGAGCATGGTGGCTGCATTTGCATGGTGAATGTCTTGTGGGCCTGTCCCCAAGGAATAAAAAGTCTGCCAAGACTCTCCTTTTGCCTCTGAGCGCCCCCAAGCCATGGTTTTTAACGAGGTTCCAGCGCTACAAAACGTGGAAAACGCGCGATAAAATACATGCGCTTTAAACAACACTTCCAGCGCTCTTTCTGGAAGTCGCGGGTTTTCCTCGCTACATTTACCTTGGGGACGCTCCGTGGCAAAAGGGGCGGGGATTGCCGCCTGCACACACAGCAGTAACACAAGCAGCTTCACTTTCTAAAGCTCAGAACTAAAGAGCCAGAATCACGCAGAATTGCAACATTGTTGCAATCGCTGTGAGGTGTGAAATGGGTGGATTATTGCTAGGGGTGGATTTTAAAGCAATAACAGGGAAAGTGATGAGTGAATGAGCGATCGTGCGCTGGACAGGGTGGATTTTTGACAACAATAACAGGGAAAGTGGTGAGAGTGAATGTTTTCCAGCACGAGAAGCCATTTTGGGGGGGGGGGGGAGATCTGGGAGACGAACAGAGAACCGATCGCTGTTTTTCCTTTGGACTTGTTAGGGATTGTCTTCCTGGTTGTGGCCGCGCCGAGCGCAGTCACTCCCCATTCCCGCTGGCACCCTATCAACAAGAGCAGGGGCGGGGAGAAAAAGATGCGCGCAAAGAAAACACGGCTCCCATGGGGACGGAAGGTGTGTTAAAAACACGCATTTTCCTGAGCTTCATGCGGACGCTTATTCCTGATTTGCATGGCACTTTTAAAGTCCACCTCAATAGAGTGACAGTAGAGTAAAAGTAGAGAAGTAAATAAGTCTTTTGGGGACTCAGCCTGTGTTTAATTGGAGAGTTGTTATTTGCCCGTTTCAAAAAACCAGAAATATATGACTCTTAAACGCATAAACAAAAGAGCAGAGCATTTGGTGTGTGCTAGTGGAGAAATCTTTAGTAGAGGACCAGAATCCCTGGATTTGAACCCCTCTTCATCTATGAACGTGGACCAGCCACTGCCTCTCAGCTTAATCCACTAGTCATTTTGTCTAATGTGGAGGCTGCCTTAGGAGATCTATTATGACAGTTAAACTTGCAGAGTGTAAAATTGGGGTTAATGCTAAATTCTAAACAAAACAAAACCGAAAGGTAACCTCATACCATGTGTGTGGCCTTTGTCCTCCGTACATTGAGATCATGGTTTAGAACTGATTGGCAGAAAACTGGCCTCAGCCAAAGCTCATGCTGACCATGTTCAGACCACACTCTCACGCCTCTGGTCTACTAGAATACGTCCATTCGACCATTTGAACACTTGTCAACCTAAGAGCAAAGGTAATTTAAGGCTACTCAAATGGTCCATTTCTCCTCTATTCTTCAAGGGATCTGCCTTTTCTCATGTTCTCCTGGCATTAAGGGCTTATTTTATCTTGAGAAAGCATCCACACAACTGTAGGCCTGTCTGTTCGATGACGCAGCTGTAGCAAGAATGCCTGGTGTCTGCTGTGTCTTTCCTTTTTGCATCCCTCTGCCTGGGTGTTTATTCACATTAGTGGGCTTCCTAAGATTGGCTTATATTTTACATTAGTTATTTTATTTTCTTATTTGTATCATATATATCTGCTTTTCCTCCCTTCACCCAAGGTGATGTAAAGCCTCCTTCTCTGTTTTATCCTTACCACACCCCTGTGAGGTAGATTAGGCTGAGAGTCAGTGATTAGCGGGTGGTCACTGCAAAGCTGTCAAGGGGTTTGAAGGATTCCTAGGTCCTAGCATTCAGAGTTGATGAAGAATTGAAGAATCTGATGGTGAAGAAGTGGAGCTGACTGACTTTGGGTTTTTGGGACTGTAGAACAAAATCTAATATTTTATTCCATTGGCTGCTTGTATCACTTGTCCAAAGTAGATGCATTTCAGCTTTCTGGTAGTCTTCTCAACAGTGCACTGGAGGATTGAAAGAGATGATTAGCGACAAACTTTGAAAGATAAGGGTATTGCACTGTGAACAAAGAACTTTAGAACAATAGTCTTTTCTGTGGTCATGAACAGCAGTGAAAGCTGGGTATTGTAAAAAAGCCAGAGAAAGAAGAGAAATGCTTTCTAGAAGACTATCAGAATTTGCACATGTGATGCAAATGGCCAATGAAATAGGAGGGTTTGTACAGCAAGTTTGAGAGAAAGAAAAGAGAGAAGACAAAGGGCACACAAATAGAAGAGCTAGAAAACAGTGACCATTTATTTATACAAGCATCAGACACTGAATGCTGTTTGATGGCATCTAAAAACAGCAACAGTTCTGGGAATGTGTCAAATCTGCATAAAATAAACATAATTTATATTTTATTTATATTTTAAACTGTTTGGTGTTTCCTATGAGTTGAACTTATCTTGGCGTGATCTGGCTTTCATTAGAAAGCTCACGTCTATTTTCAGTGTTTTGTTCATGCAACTATGAACAACTTTGCCTACGGTTTCAGGAAGGATTACACACAATTGGAATGTCCTTGTTTATACTTTCACATGAATATAGCAAGTATGCAAGGAATGCGTGGTTTCATTAATCACAGCAAATCAAAACCTATCATTTTCTAGTACTTTAATTGAACAGTTATTCCAACCACAGAATTACTCTGCTTGAATATCCTGGAAATATACTTTTATTTTCTAACTGTTGGCCTGTTTTTATTGGCCTTCATCTAGCAGTTTGACAACGAAAATGGAAAGGATGCAACTCTTGTGTGTGAGAATAGCTTGCTGTTCTTCTGAAGATTCTTCAGAAGTGCAAGCCCAAAACGTACAGTTCTGTATCCAAGTTGAGTCATCCAAGCTTGGAGACCTCTGATCCATGGTCTAAAGGGGTCCTTTATCACAGGAGAGCATAAAGAATAATGTCCACGATTGCATAAATACGAGGGATGGATTGGAACTGTACACACGCGCACACATCCACACACGCACACACTCCTAACTGACTGACTAACTGACTGACAGATGCAGAAGAGAAGCAGATTCCATTCTAATGTGGAGCTAAAACAGAAGGTAAGATTTGTTTGCAGCTTTGCTCTTAGTAAGGCTAGCCACACTGAGGCCTACTGCTAATGAGGCAGGATATAAATCAAATAAATAGATAAATATTCACGTATTTAGATTTGACCATATCTTATGAACTGCACTAGCCACACGTTCCTGAATTTTACAGACATTTAATACCCAGTTACAAGTAAGTGGTGCACAGATACTGCTGGAATTCCAACAGCAACTACAAAGATCCCTATTATATCTGTGGCTCAGAAAGAAACATCTTTCTTTTGGGGGACTACAACTCCCATGATTCTTAGCCACTGTTATAGTCCAAGCAAAGGAACATAACTCTTCCGTAATGCCAATAAAAGCAGAGCGTGATCCAGTTTTTAAAGATGCTGGAAGTTTCTCTTGACGTTTAACTTCAGCGGCCAATGCACATTGGCATGGTAAACTCTTGTACTCTGCTGGCTCTTACCTCCCTCTGTCCATAATCTCTCTCTTGCCTTTACACGCTTGAATTACCACTGTAGGTTCGATTCCTGGCATTGCCTTGGTAGAAGGTCGTGGCAAATGACCTTCGGTACCTTTGCCAAGAAAACTGCATCGATATGTGCATGTTGTGACCAGGAATGAGTCTTTTCTGCCTCCTAGGATGCTAGATCAGCTCTTTTCTATTCTGTGTAGTTCTGTGCACAAGGGAGGATTTGAACACGTAGGGTTTTTGAAAACACTGTCTTACTTTCATTAAGTTAAGCTTCCTGCTGATGTCATTCCTGCATTACAAAGGTCTTAATTTAAACCATGACATAAATGCTTTTCATCAGTTTGACTATTTTTTCATAGGTCTTTGTGCCAAAGTTCTTGCAATTTTTAAAATAAAGGGTATGTTGTATAATAATTGCTGCAGGACAGGCAGCTTTATTCTTAAATATAAAAGACAAATGGGGTGTGACATGCATATGTTTCAACATGCAGGAGTTATTTCTTCAGGACCTCACATTTTTCCACTCTTTTCTCCATAGGATATTTTGCTTCCTTTGCATTTGACCTAATAATAACACCAGAGCTGAAGCACAATTCGCAACAATGATTGAATCAGGGGAAAGTTAAAAAAAAGTTTTACCTTTGGATTTCTTTCTTTCTAATTCCACCACTTTCTTCCAGGGAGTCCCTTGGGAAGATTACGTTTAACAATATCCTTAGGAAAGAAGAGAGAGGATGTTTCTTTGACACTCCAATTTTGGTGTACGTACTATACCAGTTAAAAAAAAAATCTGCATTACCAAACCTATCAAAAGACATACTGACAATCAAGAATAACATCAATAGATTTTTTTTTACCTTGGTTGACATTTTGCAGCCACCAATCACAGATTACTTACTCTCAAAGGTAACATTCCTGCCCTCCAAAAGAATGGACCCATGTGCAACATATTATGTAGTCCATATTGTCTATGAATTTATAATCCTTGAAAGTAAACAGCGAACATTTGGAGCACAGCATCCCGAATTCTGTCTCTCTTCAAAACGAACTTTACCTTTTACTGTGGACCATGTCTAACAGCTGCTGACTTAGATTTATACCAATCATTTAGTTCCAATTTATGTGGGAGTGGTTGTAGATCAGTGGTGGAGCAAATTGCAGAAGGTTGCTGGTTTGATCCCCAGCCTCTTCCTAGAAGTAGAACTTCTGTATCTCTGCCAAGAGAACTGCCTAGAGAGGCCTGTGGACACACCCATGCCATCAACTAGGAATTGGCCACATTGCTGGATTTAACTCCTGCTCACCATATAAACATGCACAGTGGCCAGACAATGGACTGTAGTTACAAATGCGATGGAGAACCAAACTGTGGTGGATAATCCCATTGACATTTCTGCTTCCCCTCATCATCATCTGGTGAAAACATATCTTTTGCTTTTTAAACTGCCTTCTCAGGGTGCTGTCTTGTTGGGGAGGGAGGGTGGGGGTTATATTTTAAATTGTTTTACTATCCAATATGTTTTAATTTCCTTTTAACCTTCCCTGGGACCATTCAGTGAAGGGTGGGACATAAATTTTCTAAATGTCTGTCTGTCTGGTCTCCTGCCCTATACCCAAGGGGCTCGGGTCACAATTAAATGAAAAGCAGCTAAAAATCATGACTTAAATAGTAATAGTGCCTGATGATATGGGGATGTTGTTCCTTCAGTCAAAGGCCAATGGGGGAAGAGGACAGTTGGCTTTCATACCCTGCTTTTCTCACCCAATTTGTCAAATTGGCTGACAAACCTTCTGTTCTTCTCCCTGCAACAGACACCCTGTGAGGTGGGTGAGGCTCCGAGAACTCAGAAGAGAGCTATGACTTGCCCAAGGTCAGCCAGCTTGCTTCATGCCGGAGTGTAGAATCAAACCAAAAGATTTGCAAATAAGAATCAAACACTTTTACCATAAAACCATTACTGGTGTCTTCACCAGTTGCCTGAGCATATACAATGAGGACCATTGACACATCTCTGTGGGGAGACTGTTCCATAACATGGAGGCTACAACTGAGAATGCCCTAACAACAGTCTGCCCTCCAACACAGTCCCATCCTCCAACTACAGAGGGTGATGGGATCTCCAAGGAGGGCCCCACCAGCAGGTCATAGGGCATGGGCAAGTCTATATGGGAGGAAGCATATCACATCCTGACCTTTAAAAAAACAACAACATATATATTTATGTATAACTTTAAGATAAGAACTCAACTACCAGTTCTGAGTAGATTTTGAAGGAACAAAATCCTCCAGCCTGATATTGAGCCATAATGTTTCCTGGCTGTCCTACTGGTATTAACCACAGCTGGTATCTACTAGATAAAATATGCATCACTTTCTAAACAGAAAATTACTGTAAGTAAAAATTAATGGAAAATGTTAGAAATGAACATTTTTTCTGTCAGTAACTCTCAGTAAATGAGCAAGTTTGATGTGGATTGTTTAGGTCACGTTTTGGTTGGGAATTTCCATGTGCGGTCAGTGGGTCAGGATCTGACTGGATCACAGCCAGGAACTGCCATGAAGAAGAGTTATACATGCCTGTCTCATTTTCAGTGAGAATCCCCCCCCCCATTTTCATTAAACGCTACCACAGATATTTGGCAGGCATATTTGTCACAAGAAGTTATACAAAAAGGGGTAGGGAAGAGACTTGACAGTTCAGTATCTTCAGTGAATGCTCTTATAATTATAGAGTTCTTATGTTTCAAAGGAATGCTAATTTTCATGGCTGTTGACAAGCCTTTCTTTAGATTCACTATCACATTGTGCTAGGAAGCTACGGGGCGTAGTGTCAAAAGACAGATAATACTTCTATGATCTTTACTTTTTTCTTATTGTGAAAAATAAGGGGAAAGGAGGAAAAGGAAGAAGCCCATAAATTAAAACACAGGCTTGTACATGCAAAAGATGTCAGCTACTGGACTAATTTAAGTGCTCCTCATCAGTTGAGGAGCAGGTGTTTATATTATAAGGGGTGGTAGAACTGGAGTTGGAATTAATTTCAAAGTGGAGTGGTCTCAAAGTTATGCATATTAAGAAACACTTACGTAGTCTACACAGTAGCCAGCCAGACTCTTGGTAGATGACCTTTAAATTGCTGCTAGCCTTCAGCTAAAGGGAGAGGTTTCATCACAGGATCTGCTGATTGCTTCCTCATAAGCCGTTACAGCTTCTCAAGAAAATAAACATTCAGAGAGACTTCAGTTAAGTAGAATTTTGGTTTATTACTGTAGGAAAAAATATAAAAGTGTTTCTTGTCTCTGACAATCAAGATCTATTCATGTTTTATTACCTCTTGCTTTCTGGTCCTGCTATTTCATTTTGACAATTTGTTTTCTTGCTCTACCTAATGGTATGTGTTGTTTTTGATTCCCAGACCCCATTTCTTGTCCCTATACTCAATGGGAATCATTAATGTCAAATATCTGCTGGACCATCAGTAAACTTGAACTATTGCAAAGGAAACATCTGCCTTCTGTTGGAGTTCTCCTTGGTCCTGAAAGACCCTGACCTTTCACTTCTACAAAGAATCTGGTCCCAGAAGATTTTAATCTTTGTATAAGAAATTCTTGTTGGTACTTGAGGACTGAGAAATATGAAACTGAGATGACTTTTATTAATATTATTGAACAATATTTTCAAACAGCTTTCTATTTTAACAACTTACATTATACTGAGGAAGGTCTGGAGCTTTCTCAACTGCGTACTGTATATCCAAATTTCAGTGTTTCATCTCCATTTTGTCCCTAAGCTGTTAAACTCAGCTGTTTTTTTACATTTTACTAGTTCACCACCCGAAATCTAAGACCCTCTACCTTTTTTCAGAAATTATTTCAAAATCATATCCTTTGAGATGCAAATTCTTTAGATACGTCTCCTAAGGGACCCTATCCTATTATTAATGTAGTTTTTTTTAAAAAAAGACATAATTATGATATTCTGAAAGTTAAATACAAACAAGTATAATAATTTTGCTCATGTTTATACATGTGATATAATTGTTGAACATAAAATATAACAATGCAAATATCAATGCAAATAATACAAAAACTTAAATATCAATTACAGTATAATCTAGGATAGAAATATGCTATTCATATGTTTATAATTTGAACAATTTAACAATAAACATTTTAAGAAAATTTTGAACAAATTTCTAGTTTGATGGTAATGCATATTCTTGTAGCTGTAGCAAATAAATTATGGAATCCATGCCTCAGTGAAAAAAGAAAAATCTGTAAGAATCCTGACTTTGATTATATTACTTCTGAGTACATTCAAAGGTCATCATCACTTTTGGGAAATTTCCCAAATTTAAAGTACTTTTTTCCCAATTATGAGCTATTACCAGTCTTACAGCTAGTAACATGAAATGTCCCCTTTTTATTATTAATATCAGAATTCCTCCCTCTCCAAATGCATAATACAGTTCAGATGTTAAGTCTAAAGATTCATTAAGTATTTGGGATATTTTTCTAATGACATCTTTCCAGAATGTATATATAGTAGTACAACCCCACCACAAATGAAAATATAAGCCTTTGGTTTCTCCATAATGCCAACATTTATTAGAATATGTGTTATTGAACTGCTTTAGTTGTGTAAGCATATAATTCCATGTGTTTAAAAGTTTTAAAGTTATTTCTTTTATTTTAGGATTTACCAAGCCAAAAGTTTTTTTAATGTTATATTTTCCCAATCTTGCAATTTTATGTTTATCTTCAAGCCATTTCCCCAGATTTTCTCAAGTACTTGCTATTTCTAATAATCTATATATTATAAATACATTTTTATATGTGAGCTTTCATAAATTATGTTGTAGTAGCATGGTTCTTTACATTAATTTTGGAGAGATGAGATAGCATGAGCGATCAATCAACTATTATTATAAATAATGCTGCTATTTAATGTTTTGTGGAAGATTCTGAAGTGTTTTTAATTTATTAAGTGAAAAAAGTAGAGAGAAGGTAAGACTTAATTTAGATTTCCACCTTTTTCAGACTTTAATTGTTGCTAATGAATTTATATATAATATTTTAAACATAAACATTAACTATTTTCATTGACCAATTCAGTGATGGTGAACCTTTTGAGCTTGGTGTGTCAAAATTCGCAAGAAAACCTAGCTTAACTCAGGTGCTGTTTCACATCTAGAAATATCCATAATTTTGATATTTGTAGCTCTAGTAAAAAAAGTTATATTTTTGATATATGTATTTTATTAAAAGAAAAAACAAATAAGTCTTTACATTAGTCACTTTTGTTGCTAAATCTTCAATTGAAAAGTTGGTATTTCGTACACTTCAAGAACAAGCAAGCACTACATGCCCAGGTGCCAGGGTGACCATGTGTGTCACCCAAAAGGGCTTGGCGTGTCACCTGTGACACGCATTACATAGGTTGGCCATCACTGGACTAATTGCTCATACTCTAATTTGTTCCAATTTTTCGTATTTTCTTCTTGATATTTTGTTAAGGATAAAATGTGTGCAGCATCATGATAAAATGGCACCCAGTTTCTCTAATAATGTAATATTTTAATGCAATACTGAAATGCAGTGACTATTGTCTTTCATGTATGGTTGATCTATGCCTCCCATCCTTCTTTGTGTTTTTTAATT
This sequence comes from Aspidoscelis tigris stejnegeri, assembly GCA_023333525.1. Classification (NCBI taxonomy): domain Eukaryota; kingdom Metazoa; phylum Chordata; class Lepidosauria; order Squamata; family Teiidae; genus Aspidoscelis; species Aspidoscelis tigris. The sequence continues at coordinate 27,095,581 of JALMGA010000004.1, read as the reverse complement.
TTATTTTTAATGAACAGTCCTTTTGCAGGAAGAATACCTAACAAAACCAAAACCTGCACTATACCTTCACACACAATAACTGCACAGTTAGCCTTCCTTCCCTTTGTATAGTCCGTGTGTGCAGTGGATGAAACTATGATGGTAACTCTGTCTATAAAGTGACTAAAAAGTGCTGTCACTGGAAAACCCATGACCAGTGTTATGTTTTCCAACAATACTTTTGGTGGGTTTGGGGAGAATATAGTGAGGCTGTGGTGCGATTGCCTTAGATACATGCAACCCCACCATAGTGGGTGCCATACTGGTGCTATATTCCCCCCATCTGGATGGGTCCGTAGTCGGGTCTGGGTTGTGTTATGCAAATTCCTTTGAGTCAGAACATGGGCACCCACCTTTTTACATGCAGGGATCTTTAAAGTTAGGGTTGATTTCACAGAACACTTGAAAACAACTCTGTTTCTTAGCAATAACAAAACAACCAATTTATTAAACAAATAGTAGAGCAATACAGTTGATTACAAAAGCAGGATATGGTGTGAAAGCTTCAATGTAAAGAACAGTATCTAAGCTGAGCAATGTCTAAAGTCTAAAAAGGTATTGGACCGCAGGGATAACTTGTATAAAAGTGGCAAAGTAACAGAAATTGCTTTTTGAATGGCGCGGCAGAAGAGTTTCTGGCACTCTCTGACCAAAAGTTACTCTTAACAGCAGGGTAAACTGTCCTCTAACTGCCTTGGTTACAGTGTAACAGGGAAGGAGTTGCTGCAGGTGAAGGGGCAGAGGGAACTTGAACTGAGCAGGTGTGCTCCAATTTGATCAGAGCGAATTAAGATTGTGACTGACTTCTTCCTATGTTTTGTGATGGGAAGGAGAATATAAAGGAAGAGTTTGACAGCGGGATTTTATGTGCCATGCAGAAGGTTCCTAAGTAGGCTGGTTGCAGTTTCTGGTTCTCAGGAGCTCTCAGGAACTTTTCCAGTAGCACAGGGAAACCATGGCAGAGGATAAAAGTACATCTGGGCTCCAGGCTTGATTGTGATCTCAGCTTGCCAAGGTTGTTTTTCTTAAGATGAAATGTTCAAGAACATATAAAGTGTAAACCAAACCTTGATCAAAAGGCTGGATACTGAAATAGTGAACTGGTGTTGGACACAAATGCCCCAAGGGCTTCATTTGGTCCCCTTTTATGCCACTTTCAGACAATATCTGCCTATAGAGTAGGTGGGTTTGGATGAACTGTGGTATGGGGCTCCTTCAGGCTAGAAGAAGTTTGGTTTCCCACCTGGACATTTGGATCTCACCAATGCAAGTTTGATGGGTGAAGCTCCTGGAGTTAGGACTTGGTTAAATCTGCTCTGTGGTTTTGGTGGCTATGTAAACCAAGGTAACATATTGATTGAGCCCACCAGAAGCTGCTGGACAAGGAAGGTCTTTCCTTTTCTGTTTTTCTGTTACTCCTGGCCTTGGGCTAATACCGCTTGACTCCCTCTTTTATTCAGTCGGGTGGCCTGTATTCCAGCCAACAAAACTGCTGTACCTTTCAGAATGGGGGCGTACAGCAAAGAAAAATATGAGTGTCTCATGGGGTGTATCAATGTCTGGATGGGAGGCCACCTCAACAGTAGAAAGATGGGGGATATATACAGTACAAAAAAAGTAAATGTATAGTGAAAAATGTCTGGATGGAATCAGCTTGATGAAACCTTTCTCACATCCACGCCCCAGTATGAATCTGTGTGTCACAGCCTAGATAGACATGTAATGTCTTGGATATGTTTGTCCCTAACATAAAAAGCAATCAATACCCAGGGCAAAACAAACTCTTTAAAACATGAACAGACTGTACAGTGTTTAGTAACAGTGGAATGCATCTGGTTCATGCAGGGTTTGTCCTCAGGCAATTCAATCATTATAATTGCAGTTTCACACTCTGTTTTCTGACATATTCTTCTCTATGGAGTCCAGGATCTGTGATTCTTTATTTTGAATAAATGTAGATGACTCCTTCAGGGTCTAAAAGAGCAAAAAACTGTCAACTACATTCCAAAATAAACTTTCCTAGATGAAAAATGACTGCTTGCAGCACCAATTCTCCAGATCCCTTTGTAAAAAACAGCATATACACAATCTGCTCTTCTTCAGAAGCAGAGAGGTGTAGAGGTGATAAACATTAGGTTTATAGCGAGCTTTATTGTATTCATTGTGGAAGCTTTCTGGCACTGCAGAAGTCAGTGTGATATTTTCCTTTGAAATCACAGAAAGTAGCTTTCTACTGTTAATGGGCTAGTTTTAACAATTTATTATGAAACACAGGCTCAAAGCAAACAGAAATTTTTGAAGGTTGAGTTACTAAAGTTGGCATTAGGGGTTTATCAACCCCTTCCGCACGTGATGGTTCCCTTGGCAGCCAATAAATTATTTGGAAAATGGGTTTATTTTTAGCTCTAAAAACCGGTCTCTGAAGGTTGCCTCTAATGTTATCTGGCTTTGGGAAGTAAAGGAGATTTGAAATGCGTATTTTGGTTATACCTTTGAAAGCTCTTTGAAAGCCTTTGAAAGGCTTTATTGACCATAGATTCAGGGAAGACAAAACAAAATGTCTTCTACAGGGCACATCCCCAAGGGGCTGCCCTTGATGCGCTGTGGCTTTGGGGCAGCCTTAATGCGAATTAAGATTTGCATTAAGGAGTCCCCATGGCAATGGAGGACAGGGCGGATTCAAGGTGAACCCGACTGTCCCCATGAAAACCGTGGCAAATCCCTGCATCAGGATGCCGCTGTTTTCTCCACCACCACCCTTACCTGAGTGTTGTAGGGTACCTCCAGCCTTGGAAAGATTTGCATATTAATTAGCTCCATGCTTGTGTCTCTCTTTTAATCATTAGCGGAGCTCTGCTTGTGCGCACGAGAGCCGCTTTAACCCCCTGACAGTTGTTCAGCTGATTGCAGGGCAGCTGTCAGGCTTACCTGGTGATTAAATGCTCAGGTGGGGGGGGGGAACAGTTGCAATCCCAGCATTAGCGGCAGGGACAGCGAAAGCCCACCCGCTAATGCTGCGATCATAACCTGGGAGTGTCTCCATGCCTCCAGAATAACTCATTCATGCCTCGTAATTCGGGGCGAGAACAGTTATCAAGTGGGTTTTTTTGACATTGATTTGGAGGATTTTGTCCCTCATGTAGCCTGAATTAGGGCTTTGCATGGGGACTCTTGCGAGGCGGACTTACATTCGCCTTGCAGTATCCTCACCATGGGGATGCCCACTATGTTGTTAAATCATGGCACTCAGTTCAACAAGGTGCAGTGTTGCCCACCTACTTAGATGGTTATATAAGAGTTTTAAGCAAATTCATGAAAATAACTATTAGAAAATACTAATTGTGGTGAAATCGGGTTACAAGAGTGTTTCTGAATATTGGTTTTCGAGTAAAACAGTAGAAGGATATTTTATGTTCCACTTGCAGGCTTCTCATAAGGATCTGGTTGACCACTACCAAAATCAGATCTTGGATTACAACAGGATAACCAAGATGGTAGGAGCCAAAGTTTTGGGACTTTGGGATTAAGGTTTAATCCCTTCATTCCATACTTTCTAGGGCTGAAGGGAATGATAATGCTATGATATGGCAGGTTGGGGTGGAGGAACAGCCTGAGAGCCTCATCTAGTGGCCTTGGGGCAGTAAGCAGGTGCTCACCAAGGTCATTTGGCTGTTAGCCCTCATTCCTCCCCATATTTGCAACTAATGATGATCCAGGATTATTTAAGGCTTCTGGACGCTTCTCTTCTCAACTCTGCTTCTGTATTATATCAGCTTTGGTACACACAGATGTCTGTGTTCTTGGATCTTGTTCCCCTTGCCCTGAATTGTGCTTAGCATTTCTTGGATTTCTTGCTTTGTCTTGTTTTCCAAATCCTTGATCCTATCAACTGGACTCCAACCTCATTTCTTCTAGCTGTAAGAGACTACTATTTGTGATGTGATGGTACAGAGCCTTGGACTGTTTCCTGAATTATACTCCATAGTAGGCTATTGTTTGTTCTTGGATTGTCTTACTGTTTGAACTCCTGACTTGTATACAGACTCCGGCTTCTTGGTTCAGCTATGAGTCATTTGCTATTGCTCCAAGATCAAGATGGCTTGGCACACAATCTCAGAAGGAATCTGGCCACCGGAGGGATGTCCATCAGGAATCATGTGAGTTGCTGCTGCTGCTTCTCTTGCCATGATCGAGCACCTCCAGTGTGGTTGCTGCCTTGAGCTACTGGTGAAGACATAACTTGCAAGTCAAACCAACTGCACACCAATAATTCTACCAATGAGAAGATCTAGTAGGAAAAGAAGCAACTTTGATACGAGAAAGAAAAGCTTGCAGGATGCAGGAATGGTGTACCATGAACTTCATGCCTGTGGAGACCTAGCAGGAAAGAAAGCAATTTTAATATGCAGAAGGAGACTTGCAGACTATAGTGATGATGGGTCAGTACAGAAAGAGACCCAGAAGAATTTCTTATTTTGGGAAGAGAGGCTGGTAGGCTGTGTTTGATTCCTGAGTTGTCCATGGGGGTAGTGACTCGCATACAGTGCTTTTGAGGAACCGTGCAAGATGAAGAATGACAGAGATCTTTAAAGAAGGCTATTTAGAATATTTTCTTCCATTTTATCTATTTCTGGTATACATATGGCCATAACTGTTGTAGCTACTATAGCAAATACTCCTCCACCACCTTTAGAAACTAGAGAATCTAACTTAATATTGTGTACAATCTGGATTTGCCCCCTCTCGTTTTTGGGGATGTTCCCCTCAAACACACTTTTACTGGGCAAACAGTACACACCTACTGCTTTTTGATCCCTTCAGGAAGAGCTTCTGATTCTTACATGTTAGCAGGAGCCCTCAGATATTGCTAGACTACAATCCCCACAGTTTCTTCACTTTGGTCACACCAGATGATGCAGATGGCAGTGAAGGGGTCTAACAGTATCTCAAGGGCACCTAGATGTCCATTTCTCTAGTCTTGCTCACATGCCATTCAAAAACTTTGCTGTTTATATATATATCCTTCTATAACCAGTGAGAAAGTAAAGCTCAACTGAGACAGGAGCATAGGAAGCTGCTATCGACCTCCCACTCAGGCCTTAGGTCCATCTGAGTCACTGCTTATTAGCTGTGGTTCACTAGAACTTCCATCATGTTTTCCTTTAGAGAGCCCCAAAAGCTCAAACTAGTTCTGTAACTCATGTTGCCTTGGACTGAGCACAGTAACATTTCCAGTCTTTGGTGGCACAGGCCTGGGTTTGTTTGTTTGTTTTGATGGTATTTCTCTTCCTGCTGTATACCCTAAGATCTCATGGCAAGTTACAATAAATTAAAATGTAGTTCAGTTCATTAAAAAAAGAGAGAAGTTGAGGGGAGGGGAGAGGAGGGGAAAGCCTTGATGAAACCAGTCCCTTCTTCACCTCTGTCCAGTGGTGATGGCTGTCCCTGGGGACAGTTGACGGAATCAACCTCTCTGTCCCACTTTTCCATCTAACTGGGATGGCTGTCAGCTGATGACAATTGAGGGAGAGGGACTTGATGGAAGCAGTTTCTCTGAGAGTTGATGGACCAGCCCTGCTTCTTCCCTGTTCCAGCTACTGTAGCTAGTTAAGATGGTTGGCAACTGTCAACAATTGAGGGACAGGGACTTGATGGAACCTGTCCTTTCCTAGGGCTATCCTTTATCTGAGATGGCCGCCTACTGGTGATAGTTCTCTGCTGTAGCTACACCATTGTCCCTCACCTGTCTGTTTGCATTGCTGCTGCTTTACTGCTTGCTCCATGTCTACCCACTCTTATTTTTGTTAGAAGTAGCAACTCAGCATGCTTGGGTGCTTGGAAAAGAGTGTAATGTCTCTTTTAAGATAAGGCTCCTCTCGTTCAACTGCTGTAGACAGAATATTTAGTTAAACTAACTGTGGCTTTGTTTCAGTTAAGCCTGTTAAGCCAGTTCAGTTTGTGGGTCGGTTCTGAGTTGAGGAAGGAGTAACTAGATGCAGTTATGTTACTGCAGTCAAACTATTAAGTTGTGTCCAGTTACTTCTTGCAGGCAAATGCAGTATATATCTAACTAGCACAGACATGATGGTGCATTAGGTACCCACTTTGTTTAGGGATGTTTAGCTATTTGTTTAACCTCCACTCTTCCCGGGAACCGCGAGAACACCTAGCAAAATCAAGCCATTATCATGCCCACCTTGGTGACTGGGAAATGGGGGTGGAATATTTGCCATGTAAAAGGGAGACAAATCAAGCCATTATCCTGCCTGCCTTGGCGACCGGGGAAGGAAGGTGGAATACTTCTATAGAAGAGTCTTGTGGGACAGCGAAAGCCATTAGATCCCCACATTGTTTTGGCTTTAACACCATTTACTCCCAAAAAAATCTCAGCAATTGTGATCTCCAATGCACAGGGCATGAACAGTGAGCACAGAACATGAAACTCCACCTCCCAGTGATGCGAGCACCAATCTCCTCTCCAAATAGCCCAGGACTGTCCCCATGTGCAGGCTCGGTTCACAAAGCAATGCTTGCTGGGACACCAAACCATGACGAGACTTGTTTTTTTCCAGTACCAAATTTGGTACAAGTTTGGAACGGGTTTGGGCAATTTGGTCTGTGGAAATCAGACCAAATCAAAAGTGCATGGGAACAACCCTTGCCAAACTCGATTTCAATTTGGACCAAAATGTGCATGGGGATGCACCCACAGACACAATTTTTGTTGCTATTTCTATTTTTACATGTAAAACACCCTTAGAAGGTTAGGAGAGTCTCTCTAGGGCTCTTCTCCCTTCCTACATGAGCAGCTCAAAAGCATACCAAGAATGTGAGCGTAAGAAAGGCATTAGAATAAGCTCTCTTTCCTTCCATGCCTTCCTCTAAAGTGGAAGTTAGCTGGTGAAAGGGCACTTGGGATCATCTTAGGTGACACAGGGTGTGTGGTTTCTGCCGACAGATTCCTGAACAATTGTGCCACTGGCTGGACTAATTGGGTATGTAGTGATTGTCATTAATTGATCTGTGCATGGCAGAATATGTGGCAACAGATTGCCACATCGCAGGTGTCTGAAGCTTTTTGAGCAGTGGATTCCCTAATGCCAGTCTAATCATAAAATGATAGCTACAAGATAGGCTGGAGCTGGGAGTAAAGGAGAACATGCATGCATATAATGATAGGTTAAGGCTCTAGGCACACATACACACCCTAGAGTCAAGGGGTTCTGGGAATTAAGCAACTTGAGAATGGAAGTTGTCCTAGGGCAAACATAGGCCAGGTTCCAAAGAACTGCATGATGGTTCCACACACCCTGCCTGTGTTTGGTTGCATGCCAAAGGTCTTCTAAAATAATAAGAAGATGCAAATAACCGTGCTGTAATACAGCATGACAACTTTTTTATTTGGTTGAGTATAACTCCAGCATGGTCCTATTGGGCATTGTAAGAGCACAGATGTGAGGGAAAGTAGCTCTTTGGTAGAACACAGCAAGGCTAATACCCCTGCATACACTCTGTCCTTTCCCTTCCCTCTTTCTCACAACTATCCACTTTCAGAACAAACCTGTTTGTGATTTTCACTTTCTCCTTTGCTTCCCAGCTTTCTGCTTTTCTTCCACTCTTTTTCATTTTGGCAGCAGAACGATCCAGGCAATGTCATGTAACTTTAATTATTTACAGTAGCAATTTTAAGTCATTGGAAGCCATTTGGGATGTACTTCCCTGATGAATAGGTTTAAATAACTTGGCTTTTTATAGATATTAAGTCTCTTTAGTAGAATACTGTTATTGTATAACAATTTTTTTCTGTTTAAAAAAGTACAGCTCGCTTTTTTAAAAAAAAAAGTCGATAGCAATAAACACCCAGTTGCTTCAGCTTTTGTCCATAAGAGTAGAATTTAACATGATCTGAACTCAAAAACATACAAGGTTGCATCAACTGGCCATAGAAGAATGGATCCAGCCGCACCAGAACAGATCAATCTGTCTTAGGGGACAATGGCAAGTAAGCCCATTATTGGCTTGATCACATGCATCTAATTCAATGCTTACTTGGTCTGTCTGTCTGTCTTTGTCCACACTTTGTAGAGTCTCCCTGTCCTCTTTCTAATGAAGGGTACATTTTTTCTCTCCACCCCTCCCTTCCCTTTTCCCTCTGTGATTGGATGCACATCAGTAAGGACGTGCACAGAGCGCATTTCCCTTCTTTGATTCCATTCGAATGCGGATTCAAAGCCAGCAAACATGTTTCGCCCATCCCTATACGTCAGCCAATCACATTTTGCTTTCTCAGGGGAGAGCATGAGCATCTCCCTCTGTGACCACCCTCCAAGTAAAGAGTGGGGTTTTTGAATGCCATGTATTGTATATGTATTGTTTCAAACTGGGTACCAATAGCCAGAAAAGGACAAAATGCTAATTAGCACAGGCAGAACTTGTATATAATGCTCATACAATCTTTAACATGATTATCAGATCTTTTTGTTACAGATTTATTCCAGCTGACCTCCCCATTCATGCTGTGGACACAAGGGGGCTAGAATAGGAGCATGCCCCCTTGCTCCTTCTTTATTTTTTTTAAATTAAAATATGGGTCTCCACAAGTTCAGATGTGCACACAATGAGCGTTTCAGGGGAACCCCAAAAAAGGAGGCTCGTTGAGACATGTTCCCTGCTGCTTCTGCTTTTTCTTACGCAAACCTGCCGCATTCTCCCTTTGGCTGCTGCTTCAGAGTGGTCTTGGTGCTGGAATAATCCGAATCCTGGATAGATTAGATCCTGGAGAAAACCAGGACAGAAAACCAGTCCCTAAGATCCAGGGACTGCCTCAGCAGGTGTGATTGCGGCCTATATGTCACATGTACCAATGATCCACTTTATAATATGCAATAGAGATAACACCTTAACTATGTTACTAAGTCACTCATTTCACCCCTGCAATTCCCATTAACTGCAATTAGCAGATGATAGATTGCCAAACTTCTCATATTCATTTTTTTTCTTTTCAAGGGAGTTTACCTGGCATACAACATGCATACGTATTATCTGCAGACACACATAGTGGGTGGGTCTGTTCACTTAATTATTCATGGCAAACAGGTAAGGTTCAGTAATACTTCAAGTGCAGAGGACATCTTTGGCCTTAAAGTGAAATCAAGGAACTCTGAACTCTGAATACTTTTTAGGTTTTTTCTAGTATAGTGAATTACTGAAAGGCAAGTAAGTGGAAGGAAGGAATATAGGTTGATTCTGCCCTTTTAAAGAATAACAAAGGCTGTTAGACCCTAATGAGCCACTCCTACTACCCAGATATGTAGTGGAACAGAGTGGAAGATGGACAAAAATAGAATATTTTCCTATCTTGCACAAGATTTCAGCTTAATTCTCTGCAAGACTAATTGTCATTCTTAAGCCTCGTCTAGGCAATGGCCCAATATCACTGTCTATGGGTGGTTTTGTGACACACTGGCGGTGAACACCCAGAAGCATGTGTCTCCATCCACCATCAGGTATGCATGGCCATCTGTTTTTGCATGGTGGGCAGAGCTACAATGGCCACTCTGCCTCCAAGGTAAGAAAAAGTGCTGTTGCTGGAGAACCTGCAACCAGTGCTGAATGTTCCAGCAATAACTTTTAGTGCTTTCTTAAATGGGGGGAGGGATATAGCAGGGCTATTGTAATGGAAGAGCATAACTAAGAGCCAAATTGTCTCCATATTGGCCCTAGAGGGTTAACATCTAAGGAGAAAATCTCTTGGGAAAAATCAGCTTGTTGTGTTAAGTCTTGAAGAAGAAAGGCATATTTGGCCTTGGAGTGCTATCATCCAAGACCAGTTGCACCTGGAAGTTACCCCCAAATTAGATAACACTAATTGTCTGGAAAGAGGCAATGTGTAGTTATTCACATTGCATGATGGGAGGGGGTTATTCACTCATCTTCTAGAAGGATCTGATTGTTGGTATCTTATTGAACATTGTATAACATGTGACGTATTTATGATTTAGGATATAGCCATGCCCATATTAACATTAGGTATTCTGATTCTGTTCCATTCTTTTTTTGTTCTGTCTATTTTGGCTGAACTCTTGTTGCCTCAATCCAAATTGAACTGACCTCTTGTTGCCTCAGTTTTGGCTGACCTCTTTTGAACTGTTATGGAACCAAGATGCTGAACCCAATGCTTCTGCATGGGGAAAATCTTTTTATTTGGTTGAATTATTTTGAACCTGTATCGTCTTTTTGCCGTTTTATGTATTTGCTCATTTTTTGTCTTTTTAATTTAATAAACCAAATAATTCTACTTTTCATTTTGTTTCTTTTTGCAAATTGAAACCAGAAGGAATATTTTGGCAAGGGAGGCTGCGCTTTTCCTAGCCCTACCATGACAGCTATCATGGAGTTGTCACAGATATGTGTAGTGACCCTCTCATAGTGATGCCATAATGCCACTGTATTCCCCCTTTCTGTAGAACGTCTTATTAAAAGCAAACAGTTTCATTCATGTGGTTGAAGCTCTTCCATGGAAAAGAGAGAAAGAAAGTTTTTTCCCCTTGTTCCTACTTTATTTGATTTTTTTTCTTTCTGGACTTATTTTACTTTTTGTTAAAATAAGTTAAAATGTATTAACTATTTTCTTTTTTTCTTAAAGGGAAACTTTCTAAATTAATATTTTATGTTATGATATAGTATATATATTTTGTGTGCCGTTAGTCTCAGGAGAGCAGTCTTCTTCCACTGAGTACCCCCTCAAGTGACCTTTGCTCCTTCTCCCAGCTCAGAAATGTCTAATCTTTTAATCCACTATGCTAATCTATAAACGTTATAGATAAACATACATGACATTAAATTATAATGCCCCTTTCACCAAAGGGGCAGCACAAAATAACGTATATAATCACATCAGAGAAATACAGCAAGTAAAGAATTCCATTTCAATCAAATAAACATCATTAGCAATGCACAGAATTCTAATAAGCTATGTAATCTAAGAAATTACAGTACACAGTATCAAATAAGAAAATAATAATAGGACCATTTAATACAAGACAACTCAAAAACATCAAAGGAGAAACTAAACAGAATTAAAGAAATATTTCCTCAAACCTTCTTAGGCCCAGTTCCCATTGGCATTTTAAAACAGTTTAGAAACGGTTTGGATCCTCTTCATCCCCATTCCCAATCAGTTTCAGGGGTATTTTGAGGATTATTTGGCTAAAAAACAGAATAAATAAACACCTGTTTTTTCAGGTGGTTTCTTTTCTGTTTTTGCTTTTAAAATGTTTCTTCCTTATTGCTGTGGGAATGCCGCAGCAGTATTTGGGCAAATACGGCATGAAACGGGTGGGCTTTCTCCCTGGGCATGGACCAGCCCCTTGCCAGATTTGCTAAAGCGCCAGCTCCATTTTCAGCAGAGAAGTAACAATTCAGCCTGATAAGATGTAGCAATTCACCCACTCCACACTTCACAGTGATAACAAAGTTTCATTTTTCACTTCCCCTCACTTGCTCCTTGCCGGGAAGCACACACTGGAGGCACCTCTTTTGCCTTGCTGAGCCCTGGGAAGGAGAGAAGCACCCCCCCCCCATGCCCCACCGGTGACTGAGCACATCTGTGTGCACCCAGCTGGGCAAGTGGGCATGCAGCTCTCTCTCTTCTCCCCCTTTTTCACTTTTCTGCATTTGCGGAAAATTGAAAATGCACCAGTCTTGCGTTTACGTGTTTGTGTGTGTACCAGCCAGTGCTGGTGGTGATGGGGAGGGGAGGAGAGCGAAGGGGAGGAAGGTGTGTGTGCATTTGTGTGTGTGTGCATATTCGCAGGACTGGCAGGATGTCTTTTGCAAAAGCATGGGGGAGAGGAGAGGAGAGGAGAGGAGAGGAGAGGGGGGAGCTGAAATTCTGCACCCTCTACCACGTCATTGTATGATCCAATTGGCAGGCAGGGGGTGGGGCCCTGGCTGGCAAGAGGGGGGAAGAAAAGATTCCCTTTCCCTAATGCAATTCTGAACCGTTTTGGGTGGGAACAGCAGAGGGGTTGATAGCTATTTAAGGTGATTTAAAGCCACTGAAGTGGGGACTGCCAGAATCTGTGTTTGAATTGCTTTTTTAAATATTTTAAAACTGTTTTAAGAGGCATAAGTGGAAACAGGGCCATAGTGTTCTATTCAGTGACGTCTCTAGAGTTTAGCATATTGATCAATCTGATTTTAGTTAACCAGTGTTGATTATGTGAAAACTTGTTTCCCATTTTTCCTTACTCAAAATTTCCCCTTCTGAATTGAAAAAGTATTTTAATTGATCAAATCCAGCTTTTACTAATAATGACTCTGCTTGTTTAGAGAAAGGGGAGAGATCACGAAAGAATTATTTTGGAGGTGCAAATGGGGTGGGGTATGAGAATATTTCCTCTCTCCATTTATTCCATGTTGAATACCTTGCAGAGAAAAACAGACTTGTGTTTATCGCCTTAAAATGTTTTATAGGCGAAAACAGTAAGTTATAAGTTGGAATAAAGCTTGAAGAGGTTTGGGCTTCAAATTCATACCACCATTTCCTTTGTTTTTCTTGGAATAGGAAGAGGTATCTTAGTATTGAGGCTCATATGAAATGCTTCATATTACTGAAAAGCAAAAAATCCATACAAAGAGAATTTCATATGAACTAGAAAAGTGCAAATCCATTCAGAATATGCCTGAAACTGAACAGCAGAGATTCTTTAGGTATCCCTAGCTCCTGAAATGGTTAGTAGGCATCAGGTCCGATTGCTTGGTGTTGGGTCTGATTTGTTTTTTGAACCAAACCACATAAACCTCCAGCTGGATCTGATAAAGCTTGCCTTTCCCAGCTTAGGACCTTGCTTCTCCTGTTTTTGACAAATCCATTTCCTCATTCTGGTGTTCCTGTTTTCTGACTTGTTCAATGATAGAATGTCCTGGAGATTAATTTGTGATTTTTGTGCACCTCTCCCAAGATCTATTGATAAGAATGATACCAGGGTGGCATATGGGTGTTTTTTTTTTAAAGAATTGTTGCTTTTCTTAGCTCAAATAATTTGGGCAAGGTAACAAAGAAAAAGAAAGCAAGAGTTGGTGGGGTGAAGACGGTGTGATCATTTGCTTTTCACAAACAAAGAAGATCTTGAGAAGTACTTGTAACTCTCTCTCTCTCTCTTTCTCTCTGGCCATTAATTCTGTTTGCCTCTTGAGTTCAAGCAGTGCTATTCCATAGCTGTATTTACACTTCTCAAGCATTCTCTGCCCTTCGTTTTTTCATTCAATAGTGGGCAGTCATTTCTCTCTTATTAGGGAAGTACATCATACTCAGATGTTACAGGCGTATAATTGCAAAACTATTATCAATCATAAGCTGCCAGTGATATTCTCTTTTTCAGTCTCCTATGGTCCCATTTCCCTTTTGTGCCCTTGCTTCTTTAATGTCTTCTGTGTTTGCACAATGCATACTTTTCTTTAACTTTTCTTTTCCAAGTTAGCAAAATGTATGTTTCCCATTTATGCCACACAACGGCATTGCTGACAGCTGGGAGTGTACCTTGATCCACCCACCTATACTTGTCAATCAGACACAATATTGCCAAAATGAAGCTTCTTGTGTCGCAAGAGAAACAGCCAAATAAACATTACTGTTAATGCACTCGTGATATCACACAAATGTTATAGTATATTTACTTTGCTTTTGCGATGATTAAGTGACAGCAACAAACAGACCACAAACATATTGCCCCTCCTTTTGCAGAAACCAGGCCTAGAGTTTAACCTGTCTTGGGTACTATTCAGTTTCACGGCAGCCATTTCTTCCCTGGCTATACTTTGAGAGATTGATGGCATGTGAAATCCAGCAACTCAAAAATGACCTTGTACCTTCTCCTTAGATAGCACAGCAGTAGCACAAAGAATATTAGTCCAGTGAAAAGCTTGTGATCCTGGCTTTGGGTGTAGAGGTTCAACTGTTGCCTTAAGTGTCAGTCTTGATCCTGCCAGAAGAACCAAAATAAAATAATTTGACTATTTTGTCATTTGACTACTGTGTTCCATTAGGTACTTTGGCTGTCTTCAGACATAACAAAGGAGGTTCCTCATAGGCACCTCAGAGATACAGTTTGTGGCCCTTGTGTTCCCCACCTTTGTCTAATCAACATTTTGTAGCCTATAAGGTTCACGAGAGGGGGGAGGGGCAGATTGGTGCATGAACCAATCTTGAAGCCATTTCTGAGCCACCTCAGAGATGCTTTTTTTTTTTTTGCTGTGTCTGATCACAGTCTGTTCTGTTGAAAATTTTAGGAGAACTATTCCAATAATTTTTGATGTGAACTATATTCACAAGGAAGTGTGTATATGTACGTGGGTGTATGTAGTTGGAGCTGGGCCTATCCTGCTGCTGAATTTAAAGAGTTTAAAGTTGTCATGTAGCTCCGTCAGGACAGGGGAGCTGGGCTTTCTTGTCTTGAGTGGAAGACACTCATTGGGGATGGAGTCGCAAGGCAGCGCTGGGATTTGCTTCTCTGATTTCTTGTATCATCAATCATTATAGGTGATGAAATGCACAATAATTCACTGACTGGGATGAAGTGACACAGAATCTGACTTGTGACCCAAACAAATTTGAGTTAGGAAAAACAAACAAACATTTAAGGTGCAACTGGCCCAGGGTGGATTCAGATGCTATTTTAGAAAACCTCTATCATCTGTAACAGGAACAATAGGAGATTCTGTACACATCTAAGTAAAGAGATTCTATCAGCAATGGCTCTAGCAAAGTTATCAATCACCTCTCCTCCAGTTAAGTTTCTCTTTCTTTTTTATGTTTTTATTAATAAACAAGAACATAACATAATACAACAGTACAACAATGCAGTATAAGCAGAGGGTACAAAATGAGGGTTACATAAGATGGACAAAAGCAATAGCAGTATTTTACATTTAGTTGTTTTTTATGTTCAAGATGATTTCGGCAAAATACACGAATGTAAGAGAAAAGAGATTGATTGAGATGGAAAGGCATATTTTTTATTAACCAGTTCTAATTTCTGGAGGAACAGGTTCCAGATTTCTGAGAAAGGATAATAGCTTGGTTTACCATTAAACAAGTTATACTGAGACGTAATGACCTCAGTAATGGCCAGATTTGATAGCCTGTGTTCACACCTAAGTTTTAGTCCAGTTTCAGGCCACTTCCAGAATGAGAGAACACATCAGCAAAGTGACAAGATTATTTCTTTCAGCATTTTCTAACTCAGAAGATCCATCTTTGAGTTAAATAATGCAGAAAGAAAATGACTTTGCTGATCGGTTCTTCCATTCTGAAAGTGGACTGAAGCTGAATTAAAACTTAAATGTGACCACAACCTTAGTTTGGTGAACCAACTTTTAATATTGAGGGACTTGTGCATTTTCCAGTTCTAAGCAATAACTTATTTTGTGGCAAGTTTCTCTTTCTTAATACAAAATCAATTAATCATTTAATTTATGTACTGCCTTTCTAAATACCTCAAGGCAGTTAACAAAGGAAAAAGAAAGCATGAATCACATGATGAACAAGGCAGTATAGAACAATATGGCTGTGTTCCCACCTGAGCTTATTAAAACGCTTTAAAACGAAACAAGAAAAACTCGATGCAAACGCGCATTCTGGCTGATCCCACTTCATTGGCTTTAAATCTCTATCAACCCCAATTCTGCTTTCCCCATAGAAAACGCTTCAGAATCTCATCAGGGAAAGCAAATATTTTCTTCCCCCCTTTGCCAGCTTGGGCGCCCAGCCCTCTCTCCCAACTGGATCCAGCGATGACATGGTGGAGGGTGTGGAATCCCAGGCAGATGGGAAGCAGAGCAAATCCCGCTGCTGCTGCTGCTGCTTCCCTCTTCCCGCAAATAAAATAATGCAAAAGAATATCTTTAAATAACAGTAAACAGAAACTGCTTCTGCTGTGCTCTCTCTCCTCTCTGCCGCCCTCCTGCATCTCCCACCACCCCTCTTCCTCCCACCTCCACCCCTCCCAGCTGCTTCTACTGTAGCTTGCTGCTGCTGCCTTTTGCTTTGCAGAGGTGCAAGAAAGCAAAATTCTTTTGGGGCTGAGGTTTTTGTGTTCCGCTTTGCTGCTGCATGTGTTGGGCTGCTGGCAGGGGAAGCCTTTCCTCCTCCTCCCCCCACAGGAAAAGTAGCCCAGCAGAAAAAGGAGAAAGTGAGGGGAAGCGTGAGTGGGAAATGAAACTTTGTTATCAGTGTGAAGTGGAGTGGGTGAATTGTTATTTGTTATCAGTGTGAAGTGGCTGAAAATGAAACTGTGGAGTGCTCTGCTGAGGGAAAAAGGCTTTAAATCTGGCATTTTAAATCTAGCAAGGGGCTGTCCTGCGCAGGGTGAAACCCCACCCATTTCATGACGCATCTGCCCCAATACTGCTGTGCTGTTCACAAAGGAATAAAGAAAAAGCTTTTTAACAGCAAAACCAGGAAAAAACACCTGTATTTTCAGGTGTTTTTTTAACTGCGGTTTTTAGTGATTTACTCCTCAGAAAACAAAAGGAACCAAATTGGTAATGGGGACACACAAAGTTCAGATCATTTTCAAATAGCTTTTTAACCCAGTGGGAATGCAGCCTATATTAGCAATAATAACGCAGTACAATTGTTAACAAATAAAGTAGCACCGGAATCGTCCTTGCTTATTTATGGCTGGTGGAGGGTGTGGTAGACAGGTTCAGGTTCTGCTTCTGACGGAGATGATCTATTCCTCTCAACCAAACCCAAAGCAGCCACAATTCTTATATGAGCCTGGGGAAGGGCATGGTAGAGGCAACAAGTTCAAATGCACCTCCAGGCAGAGACGGTCTCCTGCAGCACTAATAGAAGCCTCTCCCCACCAATGCACCAGGTGAGTTAATGTGCAAAGAATTGCTGGCTGTCATCAGGGTTCCCAGAGTGGTAGCTCTGTGGAGACAACCCAGAGGATTTCCCATCAAGAGGGGGAGGAGGAAGAAGAGTTGGCTTTTCTACCCCATTTTTCTTACCCTTAATGGGACTCAAAGCAGCTGACAGGCCTTTTCTCCCCACAACAGAGAGAGCTCAGAGAGCTGTTACTCGCCCATGGTCATCCAGCTGGCTTGTGTTGGAGTCAGGAATGAACCAGGAGACCACCAGATCATTGTTATCAAATAAAGCAAGTAAAACAGCACCAAACTTGTACACTTGAGTGTACTTTATGGTCTGCATGGTAGCCTGAAGCTTTGTCTTTTGATCAGCTGTCTTGGGCTGTCACTGAATGTGGGAGAACTGAAAAGGGATCCCACTCTGATGTCAGGAGCTGCACAGATTGAATCCCCTAATCCATACCCATTGTGTGTGGTGTAACCGGAAGGGTACTGGTGCCTGAGGCAGGAAAGGCAGATTTCCTGTTGCAGCCTGAACATTCCAGTTCAAAATTATTGAATGTGCTCCTTGTACATTATTAAGAACAAATGTCAAACACATGAGGAGAAGCAGCAACGAAAAGCCTGTGATTGCATGGGCATAGGCTCCGTTTTCATGAAAACAGGCAATAATGGAAATTAGCTACTTCTCCTTTTCACGGTTTTCCTCTTTCTCTTCCTAGTTTACATTTTCAAGAAAAATTCAGTTCAAAAACTGTCCATTCAAAATCTGTATTCTGAATCTGCATTCTATTCATAGGAGAGTGTGTGGCAAGGAATTAGCAAAAACGATGCATAAAGCCGACTGACTGAAGAGGTGTAGACGTGCAAACTGTATGCAAAGGCCAGGGTGATCTCCAGATGGCAAAGGGCAGCATAGGATATAAAAAATGACCCTGGAGTGCCTCTTCCCATGGACCACCAGATGCAAGAAGCATGTGTGGGGCCCTGATAGCAAATGCATGAAAATAGCAAAAGAAAGGGGACAAGTGCTTGGCTGGCACCTGGAAGTTCCCATTGTAGCAGCTTCCTATGCACCTTGCTAGGTAAGTAAGGCTGTAACAGGAAACTCAGTGTTGCTGCTGGATCACCTGTGCTAGCTTTGCACATTGCAAACAGCATTGCATTGGGCCACAGGTATGCCTGACAATCCCATTGCAATGCTGAGAGGATCATGGGGTTTACCTCATGCTTGGATGCAGCCTAAGGGAGCTGCCAGACATGACAGAAATATCTGCAGCTTGCCAGACATGCTATATTGGCAGTGTTGTAATCCATTGGGAAGTCTTTTTTCATCCAGAGGGTCATCGATCTATGGCAATTTACTACCAGAAGAGATGGTGATAGCAACCAGCCTGGATGGCTTTAAGGTCACCCAGCTGGCTTCGTGGGGGAGGGCAGAATCGAGCCCGGTATTCCGAGATAAGAGTTTGGCTCCCTAACCACTAGACCAAACTGGTTCACTACTTCTATTTGTCCTTCAAAATATTAAAATTTAAAGATGAACATAACTTGTGTTTCTTTTTGGAAGGATCTGGCATGATACCTTGATAACTACCAATGTGCCATAAGGGGAATGATCCACACTAGGCTGCCCTTTCATGGTTCATTCTGCAGAGTGGACAAGTGTGGCAGCATCTGCTGCATGGACCCATAAACACCTCCTTATGGTGCTTGCATGGCAGAGCCCTTGAGCTCTTTCCCCTACTCCTCAGCTGCCCTGCCACCACCGTGACTTCATCCATTCAGATTAAAGCCAAAGAGTCTCTGGCTGCTGTCTTGAAGGCTGGGGCAAATACCCTCCCTATCAAGATTACAACCCGGGACCTCCCAGCTCCAGTTCTGTTGGGCAGAAGGCTGCCCTTGCACATCAAGATCGCAGCTTAAGAAACCTCGGCTTTTGTCTTGACAGGTAGAGGCTGCATGCAGCCTACAGGCAGGACCCTGCAGCTTTAAGGACAGCGCTTCTCTTAATCCACAGGGGGAACAGAGTTTCGCTTGTCCCCCGCCACCCATCCTGTGTGCATCTTGCCTTTACGGAGTTGGGACTGGATTGTAAGCAAGGCAAGTGGATCAGTGTTGCTATCATGCTTAGTTAGACTTTACAACAAGTGATTCCATTTTAATTTTATTTATTTATTTGGCATTTGGGATTTACAGCAGGCTGAACCAGCTGTTCTGGGGTGGGGATATAGGCTTTCTGAGTGCTGAGTGTTAAAGGCTTAAGCTGTACTTAGTATCTCAAAGGGGAGCTGCATCCATACACAGTAAAACAGAGCAGCTCGGAAGAGGTGTTAACTGCGACACCCTAGTGATTCCCATCCCACCTCTAATCTACCTTAAAGGCCAAAAAGTGCACTTCTTAAATTCATTTTCTAGCCTTTAATTTGGATTAGAGGTGGGATGGGAGCACTGGCTGCCAGATACTACCATCTCTGAGGAGCTCACTATGCAGAAGTCTTGCGCTTCAAAACAGAATCCTCTTTAATGACAGCCGAATTCTGCATGAGGATGGAACACACTAAAATGACGCAACAGACATCCAGCGCATTTGTTCTGCCAACACATCAAAAAAAGTTCTGAACCAAATGCAGACATGTTGCTCTGCACCCTTTCCTCTTCATTCTACACCCCTCCCTGCCGCTGTGGAGGATTGGTCCCTGCAGCCTGTCCAGCCAGCACCCGGCGCTGGGCAAATATCCTGCTAGCAAGTAACAATCCAGATTATTGGCCACCCAGCATTATCTCTTGCTAGCTAGATGGCTTGTGCACTGGCACTGTCTTTATGCCTTCATCTGGGTATTCAGCCAGTGTAAAATACCCAGAAGTGCACATTGCTACCACTGTGTATGAGTGGCCATCTGCTTTAACCCCTGCACACACTCCCTCCACAAGTTCAGTAATGGTGATACTGCTGGAAAACCTTGCCACCAGCACTGGCTTTCCCACAATAGGTTATCACATGTTTTACGGGGGAATATAGTGGAGCTATGGTGGGATTGCCGCATATCCACGTGGCAGACTCACAATACCACAGCCATAATAGTGCTATATTCCCCCCAATTTGGATGTGCCCTCTGTCTCTAGCACATCTCTGTTCTTCCTCCACTCTCTCCAAAGGAGTGTTCCAGCCCATTTCCACTCCTTGTAGTCCTGCACAAATTTCTGCTGTAGCAGGAGATTTAGCTGCTGAGATCCTTCGAAATCCTTTCAGGTGCTGCTGTGCAAAATTGTAGATTCCCCAAGCTTGTTCCTGCAAAAAATTAAAAAGGAACATTCACCAAAAGGTGGCAACTTGAATCTTGCGCTGCTGCACGTGATTAGGCTGGCTCCAGCTTATCTTTCAGACCTTATTTCTCCTTACCAACCTCCTTGAACCTTGTGTTCCACGAATTCCCATTGTCCCACTCAGCCCAGGATCTTTTCATCCCTAGATCACCTTTATCCTTTTTTTTTTAAGGTACTCCATATTCTTGGAAATGCCTTCACACCATACCCTGGAAATTTCCATCCTAGCCTCTACAAATCTGCATTATGATGACAACAAGAAAACAAAACAGATGGAAGAAAGGGACATGCTTCGTGTGTGAAAGAAAGCACACTGCATAAAGTACAAATTTAATGGAAGGTGCTCCATGGTTGCCACAAAATTGCTCCTTCAGGTGTGATTTTCCCACAGCAGAAACTGGTTCAATCTGATTCAGCAGAAACTGATTAGAACCTTTCATTTATGGAAACTTGGTCTCCATTGATCCTGCATTCAGACCCCTCCTCACCAACCCCAGTTCCCTCAAATCCCCTTTTCCAAACCTTGTTAATTAATTATGTTCAGCCACAAATCTTTCGTTGAATGAACCATTGAATGAACCTTTAATGATCTGATAGATGCTTCCAAATGGTTACTGTGTTGGATGTTGGAATGTTCTGTTTGATGATATGATTGTTTGTATGTTTTCGCTATAGTTTATTCCTGTTGTATATTAAAATAAAAAATAGGGGGAAAAATGTCAGAAAGTTGTGGGAATGTGGTTTCAGAATCCAGGCTGCTGGTCATGATACGTTGCTTATTCACTGCTTTACAAACCACTCACCTCTGCTCCTCAGAATATTCATGAAGGCATGATAAAATATGATAAGCATTGCAGGCCCCTTCAAAATCATTTTTGTATTCCTTTGTCTGTTATTTGCATTTTTATCCCAGGGAGGCCTACAATAAGTTAAACATGTGAAACATACGTGGAAAGACGTGTCAATAATTCTATTCCAAATTAAATGATACTTAACTTAGAGACTAAGTCTATGCATGTTTTGTCAGAAGGAAACACTAATACATCTTAATTAAATGTCTATAGGAATGTAGTCGAACAATACTAGGCTTCACTGTATACCAGACAGTGCAAACACAGTTTCCCATACTTTTGAGGCAAGGAGTGGAAGATGCTGACCACAGCAGCTGCAAAGTCACCCACTTTATTCGGATGCTGACATAAACCATCAGCTTTTTTACAAGTGTAAAATATTAATGGGTAAATGCTCCGGGGTTGAAAGGAGACACTCAAAACTTGCTTGCATCACTTAAAAACTGGAGGCAATTAAATGAACTTGTATCCAAACCCAGTCTGTGGTATGGAATTGGGTTGTCCCTGTAAGGAAAAGCAATTACTTGCTCCCAAAAATGAGGAATAAATCTGGGATCAGGAAGAAGCAGGAAAAAAAGAGAAGCAAACAAAAGAACAGTTTATCAAAGTTCTGTTTCTAATGATTATTGAGATTAAAAATTAGGCTCTGAGCGTTTGCTGTTGTGAATGGCTAATAATAACCTGACCCCAGCTATTAAAACAACAATAACATTAGCCAAATATATTATCCTTTTTTTAATTTTTTTTTTTTTAGAAATGCACTTAAGCAGCCAACACAGCTGGGCGATTCTTTTAATAGTCTTAAGACAAACAACAATTGCAAGAAAGTTGGCCAAACAAGTCTTCTTAAGCAGGAAATTCTATACGGAGGACTCCACAACTGAAAGGACTCTGCCTTTCGTTGCTGTCCAAAAATGTGCTTTAGCAGGCAAAGGCAATACATCATAACAACTGTGTCAGAGACGCAGAAGTGTGGGAAGTTGCTGTATATTGATTCAGAAACGGTTGGGGTATCTGAACTCAGTCCTGTCAACGCTGACAGGCAGTAACTCTTCACAGTTTCCTTCCTATCTTCACTAAGAAAGGATGATTAAAGATCTGGGACCGTCTGCCCATGAAACAGATACTCTACCACAAAGACTGCATCCAATATTTTTTGCTATTCCAGAACAAAACACTCCTGGGAGTGCTGCATTCTGGGACATCCATGCTTTATTGTGAGCCAGTTTGGTCTTGCAGTTAAAATGTCAGACTCTTATCTGGAAGATTCCCAGTTAGAGTCCACACCTTGGGCTAGTCACAGCTTTCTTTCTGACCCAGCTCCACCTACCTCACAGGGTATCTGTTGAGGAGAGAACAACAGGTTATATGTCAGCCATTTTGAGTCCTCTTAAAAGGATGAGAAAAGCAGGATGTAAGAGCCAACTTTTCTTCTTCTTCCATAATACCCCAAAATAGCGGAACAAGGAAGCGACATCTGGATGCAGCCAGAGTTACAACCAGTGGGACAGGTGCTCACTGCTAGTGTCTGGTGCTCACTGGACTCGTGGGTGGAGGGCAAGGCAGCTAAAAGGAAGTTGCACCAGAAATCAGAATAGATAGGAGGCTGAAATGACTTGACTCCATCTCCTGGAGGCAGAAAATTTTGGTCTCCATACAGATGGAGATACAGAAGTATCCAGCAGATATTTTTAGAATTATTATTGTGCTGGAGGGCTCACAGGAAATGCACACTGAATCCTGCAAACTGTCTGGAAAGGGAGGACCTTGATCAAATGCAAATGCTCTTTTTCCACTTCGAAGGACATAGGCACCTTCTAGTAGTAATTGTGGGCCTGCTTGCACTTGGCCAATCAGGATGGCTTAGTGCTTTCTGGGACCCACTCTGGGGTATTGCCTCCATCCCAGAGCGGCCAAAAGCTGCCCTGATTGCCACCAGCCACAGAGCAGCTTAACTGGAGAGTCCCTAGGGCACTCTCAGTACAGCACCAGAGGCGGCATTCATGCTCTGAGGGCAGAATGGCTATGGTTGTGTCTGCCCAGTCGTGCGCCACATTGCCGATTGCTGTGGCAACAGTCCAGTAGGTCTGGGTGAAGTTTGGGATGGGTTGGTACTTGCAGTGCAAACAGCACCCTCCGTCCCTGATATTAACTGTGGTGTGATACTTTCCTGTGGCAGTTAATGTCTCCATGTCAGACGGGAGGACTCAGGGCAGTTGGTTCATCAGAGGCACCCTGCTTGCTTGTTATGTTGATGGAGACACCCATGCCTGCACTTTGGAGCACGGCGGTACCTGATGAAGTGGCAATGCAGGCACTCTTCTGCAGAGTGCAAAGTCACACCCTTCACACAAGGGCGCCTTGAGTGGACCCTTTGCTAGGAAAGCACGTTCCACACAGAACGCCCCTGGGGGCAAGCAAAGATGCATCCCCTCTCTCACTTTGATTTTGTCCAGCAGGGTGCATTTATCTGCATTGTTGACTCACCTACTTGTATGCCTCTATTTAGGCTCTATCTTTGTCAGCTATCTTGAAAAGTTGCTCTATTTTGTTACAGTTCTGCAAACTCATGCGCTGCCTTGAGCATAGTTTACCGTGTAGAAGTCATTTCCAGAGAAAGATGTTATGATAAAGACAGGAGAAAATGTCCTGTGTGAAACCTGTCCGCCAATAATGGAATTTCTGCTGCAACTAGTAACAGGCTCGATTATTTAATTTTGTTGGAACTGAAAACACAACAAGGTTTATGTTTGGCCTCAGATAAATATCTGCTGATCGTTGCAATGAAAACTGCACTGCCTTTCTGTATGAACACAAAGCTGATTTAATCTCAACTTCGGGTAATCAGAAGTCAGCAAACAATCAACATGACTAGTCACAGCTTTGTAACAAAATAAAGACCAAGTTGCCTTCAGAGTAGACGTGTTTCATGCCGCTTCACAATTCATAGACTAATGTTAGCCATCAATGTGCAAACGTACATTTCTTCTTTATGATCAAAAACTTAAGTTCTAATCCAAAACAGAAGCAACAAAAACAAGCAGATACCTACCAGGGTTAAAATGAGAGCAATTCTTCAGCTGCCACATTTGCATTGTGTAGGGATATTTGTTGAGTTTTGTTTCGTATGCGGGAACCTAGGATTTATAGCCAGATTTCCTGGTAGCATGCTGTGCAAGTTGCATGTGAAATTTGATGGAGGTGAGTGAATTAATGTGGTGGTTGTTTGGAATGTCACCCAGCTGCCACTTAGAATTATGTTTTATTTGCCTTTGGACCAAGTGTGAATGGAGCAGCCCTACATTTCCGAAGTGTGACCGTACATTTTTATATCTCACACTAATGAATACATTTTTTGTATCCTTCTCACTTGGGAAAATGCATTTGTAGCTGTTGTTTACCACCTGTTCAAGAAAGAGGTGGGCATCAGTTTCGTTGAGGCCAAGACGATATTAGATAGATGAACAAACATTAGTTATGGCTCCAATTAGTACCAAGGTGAAGCCACAGGATTTAAGGCAAATTTGGGGCAATTAGTCCACCTTCAGAGTGAAAGGACACATTAGCAAAGTAATTTGTCATTTTCTTTGTCATTATCTAATCCAAAGGGGTATTTTTTTGTTAGATAAAATCAAAAGCGAAAAGCTTGTCACTTTTCTACGCTGTTCTCTCACTCTGAAAGTGGACTGAAGCTGGATTAAAGTTCAAGTGTGAATACAGCCTAACAGTAACAATCATGAGAGACACAGTTCCTGAAAGATTTTATATTTCCCTGAAAGTATTTTTTTTTTCCAGATTGAGAGAGACATATTTAAGAACACTGGTTTGGCTACATCCTCCTATATGACCTCTCCTTTTATCAACAGCCTGATGGCACTGCAGTTTTACAATGTGCTTTTGATGTGACATGTACTATATAAAATTAAATTGCTGCTGGTGCTGATATAGTTAGAATTTCTCTCAATTAAAGCTCTCTATAATTGACACTAAACCAATAAAGAGCAAAGTACATTTTAGAAGAGTCAAACATCCCAGCTTCTCTATTTTATCTAGATAAATTGATAGCTACTTGGAGTTAGCTTTTTTCTTTTTTCAAAAAGAAGGAAAGAAAGAAACGGTTTGTTGTTGACAGGAGATTGCTAAATAAATTTTGATGTGTCTATTTGATCCTCTCTAAATTACTTCAGAACATGAAGGTAGGAATTTTGGTATTGAATTTTGCAAAAGCTGTCATGCAAAACTATGTAACAATAATTACAGTTGGAAATTAACTTTCTGTGTGTGCTTGCACTTCTTTATGTAAGCAATTATATGCATAGTTTTCCTTATTTGTTTTTAATAAAGCTGTCTCAAATGTATCGGTATCCAAGTATGTTTGCTCAATCTTTGTGAAGAGCGTTGCTTATGCAAAATATGTAGCAAAAATCAAGAAAGGATCAGGCTCTTTCCCATGTACATTTTAGAACAATAATTTATTGATTCATGCTTGAAAAATTCTGTGGTATGCCGACTATTGAATGTAGAATGGAAAAGTCACATTCAGATCTTGAAATGCTTTGCCTATCATCACAAGAAGCAAATGAAAATAGTTCAACAGAAATAGTTTTGACAATTAACAAATATTGCATCCTTTGTATATTAATACACATCTAGACACATACACACGTGGGGTGAGTTCCCATTCAAGGAATAAAGCGCTATATACAAGGTTATTCACATCAATATGTAAAGTGCATTAAAAGGAAGCAAAGGAGCATCTGGCAATCTGATTCAACCCCAATTTTGTGTCCCCATTCTTAAACACTTAAGACGCTTCCAAAAACGGATTGGGGAAAGCGATTCTTTCCCCTCCTCAGCCTTTCCCCATCCCTCTCTCCCCATTGCCCAAGGTGCATGACAGCAGTGGCAACTCAAGCCCCATTCGCCCACTCTACCTCCACAGCCACCATCCCCAGCAGGGGTTCCCTCCAAAAAAAGCACCCTGGCTGGCTGGCTCACTCTGCTGCCACCACTGCCTGCGCACACACACTTAAACATACACACATCTCCCAGTTCCTGCAGCAGCTTCACTCCTTTCCCTTTTTAAAGATCAAGGAAGGAGGGAAACAGCCAGAATTGTGCAGGATTGCCTCTTTCCTTGATCTTTAGGCTTGTGTGGGTGGGAAAGGAAACCTTGTTATCAGGTGTGAAGTAGCTGAATTGTTACAATGAAACAGTCTGTTGTATAGGGGAATACTCTAGCGTTCCCACAGCACTAAGGAAGAAACGTTTTAAAAGCAAAAGCGGAAAAAACACTGGAAAATTCTGGTGTTTATTTATTCCGTTTTTAAGCCAAATAATCCTCAAAATATCCCTGAAACTGATTGGGAATGGGGACGAAGAGTATCCAAACTATTTTGAAACCATTTTAAAGTGGTAATGGGAACTTTGCCTGTGGTGTTTCCCCTGTGGAATTTCCTGAATTTTTACAGTGTTCAGGACTTAACTCTCTACTTTGTTCTTTGGAGAAATCTCTTGGGCTGTGATCACGCTTAAGGTTTAATCCAGCTTCAGTCCACATTCAGAGTGAGAATAAGTCAGCAAAGTGGCAAGCTTCTTTTCTTTCAGGGTTAAATAACTCAGAAAATTACTGGTCACTTTCCTGATGTGTTCTTTCACTCTGAAGGTGGACTGAGGCTGGATTAAACCTTAGGTATGCCCACAGCCTTGGTTTCTATCTAAGGAGGGAACAGGGCTGGTCCTGTCCCAACAGTTTTATCTTAGTTTAAATATTAGCTATTAGAAACTAAAATCCATTTAAAAACAAAACAAAAAGTTATGAAAGAAAGATAAATTAGGAGGACATTGAGGACCTAACTTCTTGCATTTTGCACATTGTAGAAGCTATAAAAATATCATTTAAGGGTACTGGTGACTAAATTATGACCTTATAAGAAACAAAGTTCAGAAGCATTTGGAAGATCCTAGTTTTGGAAGATCTTTTTCCTAAACTCCTTGGAATGGAGATGCTTCTTGGTGAGGTTTAAGATAAGGATGCATATGGAAGAACCTTTAGATTGATCACTTGACCATAATGTAGAGAGTTTGTTGTTTTTGTTAAGACAGTAGTGTCAGAGTTATGCTGTATCTCACAGAAACATAAACTCTTCTTACAGCCTACATTTCAATTAGAAAAGGCTGGCTGACCATTCTCACCCTTAACTAGCCAAAATGGCTCCACACTTGAAATCTCATAAAATATGAACTGAATTTTTGGCTGACATGTGCTCCCTCTTCTGGCTGGCGTCTAGTACTACATCCATACTGTGAAATCACAGGAGCCAGTTGTAGGCAACACTAGGTCATCATTTGTTCTTGTTTGTTCTTGTTCTTGTTTTACCAAGATTTAAGAATCCAGCTGTGACCTGATGCAAATATATGAAATCATGTATGGTGTAGAAAAGGTGGATAGAGAAAAAAGTATTTTCTTTATTGCATAGCACTAAAACCAGGGGGCACTCTATGAAGCCAATGGACAGGAGAGTTCAGAATGAAAAGCTGAAGTATTTTTTTCACCCAGAAGGTCATCAGTCCATGGAATTTACTACCAGAATTGGTGGCAACAGCAGCCAACCTGGATAGCTTTAAGAAAGGCTTAGAAAAACTCATGGAGGACAGATGTATCAATGAGTACTAGAATGGTTGCCTAGATACCACCTTTAGGTTGGAGGGACAGACAGGAGGCCTCTAAAGGCCACCTGCAGGGAGTTGAGAACAGGTGAAGGCTTTCTCCTTTGTTTTCTGCTTGAGATGTACAGGAGCAATTGGTGAGACAGGATGCTGAACTAGATGGGCTATAGCCCGATCCCGCAAGGCTCCCCTTGTGTTCTGGTGTTCTTACCTTGTGACTGTACAGTTCAGTCCTGGAGAGGTAGCCATATGGATGTTGAACCTGACCCTGCTTGAAATGAAGTTTGTCTACCGTCCCTGCACAATTTCCTCTCCTGGCAGAGTTCTCTCTGCTCTTTGCTTGCTTTTTTCTGAACCACTCTGCATCAAGGCGAGCCAGTTTTAGGTAAATATTAAGGTAATCTTTTAAACAAATATTGCAATGAATTATCCAGGGGGATGGCTGGCTCTTCCTCACTCCAGCTTTTCAAGCTAGCTGTCTGTTTGTGACTAGGATTCTTTGGTGCCTCATCGTATCCAGAATGTTAGAGTTGGTGTCCACAACCCCTTCCACTTTTAGCGTGTTTCAAGTCCAGAATGGCTTATGTGGTCATAATCCATTATGTTCAGTGGGGTCAGTCTTCACGTGGGCTTGCACAGAACTGCCCAACCATTAGCTCAACCAATTCTGACCCCTGTTATTGCTGTCTATTGGCTGCCCTGCCCTCTGTCCCTCCAATCACCATGGGCAGCAACCAGCAGTATTAAGAACATAAGAAATGCCCCATTGGATTGGACCTGTGATACATCTAGTCCAGCAGTCTGCTCTTGCAGTGGCCAACTAGCTTCACAGGGAAGCTTACCAGTAGGATATGAGCATACAACTTGCTATGTTTGCGGACTCACAGCAGCTGGGCTTTGGAGACGTAACACCTCCTGCTGCCATCAGGGCTAATAGCCACTGATAACCTGTGACCTCCACAAATTCATCCAAACCTTTTTTGAAACCAGCCAAACTGGTAGCAAAACTTCGCTTCTCATGGGAGCAAGTTCCAAAGTTGAATTATGCAATTAAGAAAAAATCCTTTTTTCTGCCCTGATTTTCTTTTCTTTTTTGTCTGCCCTGATTTTCCAGAATTCAGCTTCATTGGGTGACCTCTAGTGCTAGTATTTTGGGAAAGAGAGAGAGAGAAAAACTTCCTTCATATCTATATTGCCCACTCCATGCATAATTTTATATACCTCTACCATGTCTCCTTTCTACTCTAAAATGCCGATCATAATTATTCCTTATAGGGAAGCTTCCCCAGCCCCTCGATCACCTTAGGTCATGGTCATGCCTTCACTTTGAACTTTCTTCAGTCCAATTCTGATCATTCAGACCTTTTCATTCCTATCTGTTAAGACTAAGTTCGTAGCCTACCCCTTTTCTTATGGGGAGAAACTAATAAGCATCCTGACCCACCATGACACCTTTGAGTGAAGGGCAAGATTTAAATTCTTAAATCAACAATATAAACTTTTACTACATTATTTAAACTGCAGGACTCAGGAAAGAACTGGAAATATACCTTCTCTGGAAGAGAATTGCTCCTTTCACAGGCAGCCAAGAAATCAGCCTGAACCTGTAGGAATTATGAAAATTCAAAGCATGTTGAAAGAATTGGAGGAAACATAGGCAGCTTTCACACAGGCACAATAAGAGGCTCACCACCCAACCCAGCAACAGGGCATCTAAACACCTGACTACACTTGTCTCCAACTGGCGTCTAGGCCGCTTCACCTGTTTGGGGAGTCACCTTATACAAATCTTGATTGATTACTCTTGGGATGATTGGGCTGCAACAAAGAATAATCAATCACGCCTCCTCCCTCTCTGGGCAGAGTAATTGAGGATTTGCTCAGTTTCTGAATGAGCTGACGGACTAAATGCGGCTGACTTCCTGGACCATTTCCAGTCAAATACAAAAGCGGCCTGGCTGGAAACCCCACAGCTCTAGGGTGGTGGGGCACACACTGGGTGTTTTTCCACTGTCTCTAAAAGTACCCATTAAGTACCCATTAATGGGTATGAAATGGCATTTTTATACCCATTATTGGGTACTTAATGGGTACTTCTAGTGACAGTGGAAAAACACCCGATGTCTGCTTGCTGCCTCTCTCTTCTTGGGTCAATGAACTAGGCCTCTTCCAGACTAGCGGAATAAATCTGCAGTTAAGGGGACAATTGTAGCTCTAAACTAGAGCAGCCTCTTGTAGCTTCCTTATCGGAAGCTGTGAGAGCTCGGGGTGGCCGGAATTGAGCTGCCCTCCCTGTTCTCATTGGCTCACCATTCCATCTGTTCTTAATACTGTGTTGCAAGTGCCGTTAAATCAGCATTAATGTAAATGTGGAGTAGCTATGGGATAATGCGTCACCACGACAATCCATCAATTGTCGTGTGTGACGCCCCCACAATGACTGCGCATTCCGCTGCACACTATTAACAAGTCTGGATGCAGCCCTAGTCACACTCTTGCCTAGCTGCATTCCATCACTATCTGGCAGATCTGGCCACAGACATGATGGGCAGCAATATTTATTCAGTTCAGAGAATGCTGCTGAGGAGCTTTGATTCAAGGGCCAGGGACTGCCATTTCAGGAGAATGACAGCATTTACTCGGTTTGATCCCTTTACCAATCTGAAGTCAATGAGATCACCGTGATTTTGTTGGTTCCTGTCTTACAAAATTTCCTGGCCCCAGGAGTCTCTCTTTAAGGGCCTGAGGGACAGAATCTGGTCCCTGAGACTCACTTTTAAATAACACAGCAAATTTGTTGTCAATCAAAAAGTTACAGCATACGGTAAATCAAACTGAGGCATGCATTCCCCATTGTGACTGTGATTTATAGAAAGCAATTTTCAGGTGCTGAAATGTAGTTATAGCTCATGGCTTCAATATTCTACACTAATTATTCACACTGATGATAATGTGTTATATAGCCATATTGATGGATCAGTCCAAATCCAGGTATTTTTAAAAACAGATGCAGGATCTGCATGGAATCTCTCAGCAGTGGTGCAACTAGACTGCATGTGGAAATTGCTGTAGAAAAGAGAACTGCTGTAACACTCTTCAAAATGGTGACTTGCTATCTCCATCATTGCTGCTGTCACCAGCCTTGAAACATCGTGGCTGGGGAACTTGCGTACCCTGGCTACGATGCCACTGGCCAGGGATCTTCAAACCCAGGAAATGAACACCAGGGGTGATGATGATAACAGAAGACTGGGTAGGTGCAGACTGTGAGTGATGAAATGGCCACTGAAAGACTGGGTTAAGACCTGAGGGAGTGTTTATTACTGGTTGCCATTACAGTGCTCTGGATAGTGCTTATGGCAGGATGGTAACTGGCTACATGTAGGTCTATGCAGAACCCGCACCCTGTCAGCACCACAACTCAAACGCAGGAGAGGACTGAGCAGATCTTGCACCCTGCCATAAGACCACTATGCAAATACTGATAAAGTTCCTTGACAGGACTCTGTAATTTTGGTAATATTATCCTTATTTTTTTTAAAATAGAAACCTTTATTAAAAGTACATAGGGTGTGTTCCCATTCAAGATTTGAAGAGCTTTAAAATTGTTTTGAGCACTCACCATTCCCAAAGTTTTAAAAGAATCCACAGTTTCTGAGGATTAAAGGTAACAGATTAAAAGAGGTCTCACTGCTGGATTTAGAAATACTCCACTTTATTTAGCAAAATGGGAATGCAAGCATTTTGGGGGGAAAGAGAACCATGCTTTGGGGGTGTTCTCAGTTTCCTCTGACCCAACGAGAAGGTGTGATTTCCTCTGCTGTAGTCCCCTCTTCCTTGGGTTCTTCATCATTATGGTCTTAGGACGGGAACAAGTCAAAGTGCCTGATTTCAGTAAGAGGGACTTGCTGGCAGCAATCAGACCTCCCTCATTGGCTTTGTGTGAAAGGTTAGCTCGCTCGCTCCTTCCTTCCTTTTTTCTGTGATCCATCTCACTCCCTGCCATTTTGTGCTGCTCAGATCTCCCGGCCTAGCTTAAAACACCATTATACAAAGGGAAAGTGATCTTTAATCTTCTACTGCCTTGTTAACATGAAAAAGCTGTGGTGGGGGGAGTAGCAGTGAACAAAAGCTGCTGCTAAAGACTCCATGATCTGATTGGGGGGGCATGTTTATATAGAAGGTGGGGTTTGAATTGCCCACCCCAACGAAGCCAGGGTCTGACAGTGTCCAATTGCTGACTGCATGGAGATGGGATTCTGCTGAGGGGAGGTGAGAGGTGAGGGGATTTCTCCCCTGCTGGGCACTGATGAATGGGGAGTCAGTCCACATTATAAGGTAACAGTGAGAACACACAAAGAAAACAGACTTCACTGCTGATTTTTTTAATTAAAAAAACCAGATTAAAACCAGATTAAATTACCAAGTGGGAACTTGGCCTGTACAGTTAAACATTAAACATATACAAAAAGTACTGAAATGAACTAAAACTATACAATGAACTATAAAAGATGAAAAACTACAAAACTGCATAAGAACTAGGCTGTGGAAGTTCAGTACAATAGTTTCGTGAAATAGTAATAAGGGTAAACTGAACAAGAGTATTATTCTTACTGAAAACTTTTATGCTCTATCAAATCACCACAATGTAAAACTGAATATTGTCAGAAGTGCGGAAAGTCTGTGCTGCTACTATATTATCACAGATAAATCACCTCTTCACCAGGCTGAAGAGATATAGGAAATTCTTTATGTGCAATTGTCACATTAATTCTGCAGCCATATTTTTCCAATAGTTTCAGTGGAAAGTTGCCCAACAGCCACAGATCACTGTAGGAATCCCAAGTGGAAATCCTGAACTCTTTTCTAAGCAAGGCAGAATAATTGTGCAACCATTGTGCAATCAGTGCATTGCGGTTCGATACGGACGGGCCCTAGATCGCTGTTACTTTTCAGAGAGCAAAGGAACTTTTGTATTTTAGCAGCAGAGTTGAAGCAGCTCCCCAAAGTTCTTTTGAAAGTCCTGAGGGAAACCTGGGTGGTAACTGTCTTTCTGGGGCAGGGGGAACCAGAATGAGGAGCATTTCTTTTCTTGGAAAGCAGTTGGAATCAGGCATGTTGCGGCTGAAAGCAGTGAATTAAAAGCACTCTTTCATGATATTTGTATTATAGAGGAAAAGAGGAGTGCCTCCCCTGATTAGAAAAGAGTAGGAGGAAGGCAGACCGTCAGGATGTCAAGTCCACAGAAAAAAGGCACATCTGTTCTCTATTCTGTCTTCTCCCAGTGTCTGGAAACACAGAGATCTAATTTCTCACTGCAGCTGGCCACTGGGAGGTCAATTTGAGTGTATTCTTATTCTCTGAAGATTATCTTTACAATGTTTTGGTTTCAATCCTAATTTCTATCAGCCTCCTGCTCTCAGACCAGTTTACAAAGTACAGTTTTGCTTAAACATATTTATTGAAATTTGTGCATGAGTCTTGAATCTAAAACAAGGTTGACTCCTGAGTTCCGCAGAAAGGAATTTAGTCCCCCTGGTCAGTTCCCATGTGGTTGTTGCTTTGTACAGGGACTGCTTTAAATTCTTATCCCATGCATTTCTTCATGAATCACTCATAACTTCCTCTGCTCCATGCTTAGATTTTAATTATTTTCCTCAGAATGTTAGAAGGGCTCATCTGGATTCCTGAAATGGAACTCTCCAAGGTTACTAACAGGATGTTTTGATAGTAACTGCCTTTGGTCAATAGTTGTTTTCCTCAAAAAGGCAAAATGGAACTCTCGTCCAAGTAGTTATGCTCCCAAACCATCGTCTGTGTGCATGTACATGCTCAGTTTGACTGGGCTTCTTTGGACTATGATTATGGATGAATTCATACAGCAAAATAAAAATCATGGCTGAGGCAGCTTACTGAAGGTTTTAAGGTGGGATTGTTCACACATCAGTCTGTCCCTCTGTGTTAGAAAATGTGGATTAGAGAAGGGTTAGGAATATGAATGCCACACACTGCCTCTCTGAAGTTCCCCTTTTGTTATGTCTGAATTCAGCCTATATTTAGCCTTGTAGGCTCAGGTTATTCATAGGAGATGAAGTTTAATTACACTGCAGAGACACAGCATGGAAGACTAGGCAGTAAATAATAATTGGAATTGTTATCTCACTAGTGCCTTTCATTTTATAACACAACCTGGATAGACAGGTCCTAACTTAAAGGACAGGTTCACCAATACAATCTAGTACTTTCCTGTTCTTAAGAATGCACTTGGCATGCTAACTTCTCCACATTCTCTGAAAAGACTACTTCCAGAGACTTCCAAGAAAGAGAAAATAGATGAAATCCTGTGTTATTTATAAGGTAAGCCCTGTCTCTACCATGTCATAGTCCAAAGGGTTGTACATCATTTGTATGAGATTATTTGGCTTGACATTTCATTTCAAAACATAAAAAAGCACTGCAGACCTTCAGAATTTGTATGCAATTTCCTTAAAGTATAGAAGTTGTATAACTTTCTAAGCATAGAGGCTGAACAATGTTCCAGTGGGATGAACTGAGATAAACATCTAGCTGCTTGGATTAAATGTACAGGGTCTGGTACCCACAGTAATAGCTTGGATACAGCCAGGTAAAAAAAGTTTGCTTTAGCTTGCATCCAGATGTCGGTTACTTATTCTGCGATATCTGGATGTTCTGGAATAAAGCATGGATATTCTGGAATATCCATGCTTTATTCCAGAATATCCAAATATAGTGGAATAAGTCATTGATATCTGGATGCAACCTTAGAATTAGGAAGTGCAAGTGTGCAGACTGTTTGTCTGCATTCCTAGAGAAGAAAAAAGTAAGGGGCAATGAAGGAGAGAATGAAGTTTACAGACTGATGTTGCAGATTGCAATATCAGGTGAAATACTAAAACACCTGGAGCCTATTCACACTTTGGCCTCTGGTATGCAATTAGGACAGCTCAGGTATAGAGTATCTGTACTGCATACCAGAGGTCTAAGTGCGAATAGGCCCTTGGTTTCAGGTCAGTAGCACAGTGTGGAGTACAAGGGGAGGGACTGAAATTTATTTCTTTATTTGGATTTTTATCCCACCCTATACCTGAAGGTCTCAGGGTGGGTTATAACTTTAAAGACCAAATACAATATATACTAAAGACCATATCAGTGCCTGAAATGCCCATCTTTCTTGTTCACAGCTGTGACAAACTTTCAACCTGTTTAAAAATTTGCTGTTTTGGAAACAGAAGCACCCATAGCCATCTTTGCCTCTCTCTTCAGAACAGTCTCTGTGCACTTTGACCTGCTCCATGTTTTTAATCCACTCCTGCAGGCTACCCAGTTTTGCAGCTGGTCAACAAATTAAAACAGGGCCTGCTATATCTCTTCTCAGTTTGGCTGTATCCCCATGATAAGGGTAGAAGGTGACGGCACCTCAAGGAAAGAATCTTACCTCAGAGGAAGTACATGTGGTATCTTTACGCTGGGTGTTTTACCCCTTCAGGGTCTTTGAAGCTGAGGAATGGAGGTTCCCCAGTTTTGAAGACATAGCATGGTTGTTGTTGTTGGTTGCCATATTGGAAATGGCCCCAGACACTGTCCATTTTTGGCAAGTAAAAACTGAAGCACGGGCCAGAAGTTTTGGTCTGGAAGGTAAGTAAAAAGCACTATTGCTGGAAAGTAAAAAGCACTGTTGCTAGCATTGGTTTTCTAGCACTTTTTAGAGGGATAATACTAGGGCTGTGGTGGGTTGCCTCTGGTAGGTGAGGCAACCATGTAATAGCAGCACATTCATGGTGTTATATCCACACCATCTGGATGGGGCTCTGCCTCTAAGAGAAGCAGCAGCAGCGTTGGCTTTTCTAGTCCGCTTTTCTCACCCATTTAAGGGGACTCAAAGCAGCTGACAGACTTTCTGTTCTCCCCACACCAAACTCCCTGTGAGGTAGGTGGGGCTGTGAGAGCTTAGAAGAAGGCTGTGACTAGCCCAAGGTCACCCAGCTGGCTTCATGGAGGAGTGTGGAATCAAATCCGGTATTCCCAGGTAAGAGTCCAGCTCCTTAACCACTAAGCCAGACTAGCTTTTAAGCACCTGCCAAACACCAAAAGTTGCTGTTGCTAAGCCTGCTTCCGTAAATGTACAAGAAGCAGTTGGGGTGGATTTTCAGCATTGTGACCACGTTTCTATGTTAAAATAATACAGGTTTTAGGAAGTAAAATGCATCCCTCAGATTGTATGGGTTGAGGCTTACCATAAACATTCTTTCTTTTTAAAAAGATCCTGAATAGGCACTACTTAAAAAAAAAATTCTCCCGGCAAATTTTGATGTTTCTCATGTCATCGGGAAATCCCCAAACCAAACCCTGCAGCTTATTTCTGCCGTCCCAGTTTGTAAGCATGCTTGATTTAGCACTGTATATTTTGCACACTTTCCAAAAGTTCAACCTTCTTCTTGCTTGTGGGATGTTTTTTGGAGGACAATTCTTTCCTCCCTCAACGCATGGCAACAATTTAAAATCCATTAAATAGCCATATCAGGATACCTGGATCTACGTGAACACACTGAACAAATTTTGTTTCGTTTGACTGGAATTGAACAAATTAATTTTAATAAATTCTGGGGAAGTACATATGAAACCTTCCAGATAGGCTGAGTAAGCATTTAATGCTGTTATGGTTATGTGTATTAGCATAGATTCGGATATCCAAATGCCCAGATTTTGTGGACAATTAAAAAAAAATCCTGCTCTTTGATGGGGCAAATTTGTCTGTTTAAAATACCTTTAAGTTATCTGTGGAATTCACTAATCTTAGCACACTTCCCAGTTGTTTTACATTGTAAAGTGCTCCTAAGCTTAGGTTAAGCAAGATACATTTTTTCAGAGTATCAATCTGCGATACTGTCAAACTGTTCTGAGCAGGTTTGACTCAGAAGTGGAAACTAACTTTAAAGGTTTGAGAGAGTCAGTACTTCCTTAATATTTGCTGCTGGAAGCCCTGGATTCCTTACATGGGAATTTCAATTGTCAGACTATTAAAGCAACCCTTTTCTTCTCCTTCAAAGATGGAAGAAAGTGTTTTGTGTTTGGAAGGAAACGCTGACACTGGAAGTAATTTTGCCTTTAGATACAAATGAATCTGTCAGCAGTATTTTAGAAGCAAAGAGTTTCAAGGAAGGGAGAAAGGGAGGGAGGGAGTTATTTGAACGTAAATAAATAATTATATTTGGGATCACTGCTTATGCAAGACTGTATCTTTTCTTGTGTATGTTCAAAAGTATCAAAACAAATGTTTTTCCAGAAGTTGTCATCTACATTTCATTCAGCAATACTATCAGGTAACTTTTTAAAACAGGAAGAACATGTAATATTAGAGTTACCTTCAAAATGTCTATTTCTCTTTAAGAATAATATTCTTTTCTTCTGGCTCACATCTTCCCTAAATATCTTAATTTTGTAATTGGTACATTTAAAAATAAAGCTGTTTCTATAAGTTGAGATCTTAATTCCTGAAGGACGAAAGGTATAAATCGAAAGTCACCTTAGGGGTTACAATTAATCACAGAAGATACCTTTTGAAAAACAGCTTTTAAAGTTATTTATCATACTTCTATGTCATGTCCTATGCCTCTTCTTGGCAGATGCTCCCTGGTTTCAGCAACACTCATTCATGAGGTGTTCAAGTGAAAGATGCGTTATTCAAAGTAAGAACTGGAAGACACAATATGGGAAATTCACAAGGTCCCTATAGAGAAAGAAACTGAGCAAAAATTCTGGTGATATCATTATTTGAAGTGCCAGTGGGAAAAATCAGTTTTCAATCCAGA
Source organism: Aspidoscelis tigris stejnegeri (assembly GCA_023333525.1). Taxonomy (NCBI): domain Eukaryota; kingdom Metazoa; phylum Chordata; class Lepidosauria; order Squamata; family Teiidae; genus Aspidoscelis; species Aspidoscelis tigris. Next base: position 27,057,987 of record JALMGA010000004.1, on the reverse strand, counting down.
AATAAATGATTAATATGACTCTGGAAAGGTAAATATGAATTTCTTGTTGACACGTAGCTTTTTAGGATTCCATTAAACTGCGAAGAATATTGTAAAATATGTACTTGTATATCAGAACTAGAACATAATATGCATGTGCTCGTATAAGATCCATAGACCAACAATCTTGTTCACGTATTTACTTTTGTTGACATGTGCATAGTGTTTTAATTTTATAATGTAGAACTGCACTGTTTTATTTATATATTTCCTTTGCTATAGTTTTTTTGGCTTCAGCTATATCTTTTTATTGAATCCACAAATCGGGGGGATGTGTTTTTAACGTTGACTTTTGCTGTCATATATGACTATTATATGAATAATGTTTTAAACACTTACTTATCAGAACTAAATCTGACACAAAATTGCACCCCAAATGTCAAAACTATCAAAATTAATATGAGACAATATGGTATCATTGTGGAGAAAACACCTAGGGGGATGCTGCATTGGCTGGTATACCGACCAGAAAATGTCCTGGGAACTTACCTTCCAAATTATGATCTTGCAAAAGTCTTTCATTCCAGTATGGACTGAAGAAGAATGAAAAAAAAGTCCTGAAAATAACATAGAACAATGTGTGGAAGAACCATCATGAAGATCAAAATCTTGGGTGAAACTGTACACTTTGTAACCATTTTATTTGTGGACTTTCCACCACCAATTTGGACTTTCTGGAATGAAGAGAAGTGAAAAAGTGTGAGCAGTCCGACCTGAAGACAGACTGAAGAAGGTCTAAAGTGAAGGTTGACTGTGGCCCTTGACCAAATCATTAAAGGTATAAAATTAACACACCTCAGTCTGGGTTTCCACTTTCAAAGAGATTATCCTGGGGTGGGGGACTGTGCCATGACAGCTTCTTAAAAAGATGCCTCCAGATTTCAATTTGAGAGTGCAGATGTGTCATGTCAAACATTGATCTAAGGCATCTACAGTGATCAAGGAAAACCAGGTGCCTCAGAGTGCCATCAAACATTCCAATAGGGTTGTGTACTCACTGCTAGTTGCTTGTTACTTCCATATGTGGAGATTCTGCAGTGAAAATACTTTTTGTGGATGCCTCTGCCAGCAAATGGAGATGTCACTGCAGGTAGGAAGGCATTCCACAACCAGGGGACATGCAACATAGGCTAGAGAGAATGGCATCATTACCAGGAGAACTTTCTTTGCAGACCTTAATATACAGGTCAGTCTATATCAAAGAAACCTTCAGATCTTTGAGAATCGAGTTACTTTGAATTGTTTATATTTGTATCACCCCTCTGAATTAAAATGTGAGGATATCCGCAAGCAGAATAGATCTTTTAGAGGTCATCATGATAGATGTCTGGCCAGATACACCCACCAGCTGCCACATTCTGTATCTGTCAAAGCCCCAGAACAATCTTCAAGAGTACATTAAAGTAGCCCAATTTGAAATGACCAGAGCACATATAAATTTAGGGCAGTTTGGAGTATGAGCTTAGAGGAAAGATCAAGCTTGATGTAATCAGCCATGATGAATTTTAAAAATCCCCAGAATTTAAAGGAAGAAGCAAATGAGTAAGCATTAAAAAGACAGAAAAAGAAGTTTGAATAATGATAAGGATATGTAGTTGCTAAGGCAGTGGACCAAGGTGAGAATTGGCATTGAAATAATTTTACAGATTTCAAAGAGACTGAATGCAATTTACCAACACTGAAGATATGAGGACTGATAAAGAAAAGGATAATCTGAATGCAGTATATCTGTAGGAAATCTTGAAAAGAAAGGAAATGAGATTTTTTAGATATCCAGGAAGATACAGATGCATATACATTGCATTTTTTTTGTAGTAGAAATGAAAAGTGAAATGTTGTGACCCACCCTGAGACCTTCTGGTGAAGTCTAGAATGAAAATAAATAATAAATTACTTATGCTGAAAGCAATTTGTAGGTTGAACATGGATCAATGTAATTTCCTTGAGTAGATGGGATGTAATATTCAGTGTAACCTTAGTAATAATTGGGGTGATCTTAATGTGATCAACAGAAGTGGCATGGAAGATGGTATCCTGGGGAGGGCAGCTGCTATATCATGGGGCTTCTTTACAAACCACTGTGGTTTACACTAGTGTATAAACTCATAGAACAACTTTGGATTTATTTAAAACCCAGTTGGTTTTCCCTCAGTACTTGGTGAACTCAGGAGCTATAATCAATAAATTTATCATCGTTGAAGCCCATATCTGTCTTTGTACTTTGCCTGATGTACAACTTAGAATTATTTATTTATTATTTGCATTTCTATCCTGCCCTATACCCAAAGATCTCAGGGCGGGTAACAAAATTTAAAATCAGACATATATTAAAACAACAATATATATTAAAACAATAACAGTGTCTGTAACATGGTAAGAGACAGTATATTCCCATTTAGCCAAGGCAAAGGGGTGCGTCTTCACTGCTTAAATTAGAGTCAGTAATCTAAGCTTTTAAAAATAAATTGAGAAAACGGTTCTGTGGACTTTGCATTTTCTCTTCACCCAATTCAGAAGTGACTCATGTGGTAGGTCTGTTGGAGGTGGGGGGAAATTAGATTTTAATTGGCAGCTCAACTTTGATCATGGGGAGCCATGTCTTGATCAGCCGTAAGTTGCAATTGTTACTTCATCGGTGCCTATCACTCCACTACGTGTGTCATAGCTGTGTACATTTTTCCTAATTCCAGCAGGAAATGAGTACAGCATTATTTGGAAAAGGAAATACTAATATCAAAGAGTTTGTACTAGTGCATAGGATTGAATAGACCAGACCAGTTAGGGCAAGAAGTTAAAGAGATAAGGTATTTTGAAATGTATTATTGAGCCTGTAGGAACAAGATATTTTATAACAAGGTTATTAAGTTGCTGGTTCTAAATATGTGAAATCTTTCATTGTCATTTAAAACCCAAGAAAGATCGACTAGGGTGACTCAAATGCACCATCACATTTATTGTATGAAATTGCACACAGTTTTACTTGTATCTTAGGATTTCAAGAAGTTCTGGCATCAAATTACATTCATTTAGAAGTACGTGTCTTCATAAAAAAATAAGCGAGTTGCAAAAAAAAAAAAAGCAAGAATTTTGCCAGAATTAAAGTCACTGCATTAAAATTCATTGGTTTCACACTTTCCAGAAGTATCAAACTGAATGTCCACTTTCATATGAAACTGAAAAGAAGTGTGAAAATCCATGAAGATAGTATTTTTAAAATGTTGTTATTATATAAAATTAATTTTTTAAAAATAATAGAGCTGATTATTAACAAAACCAGATAGTCCAGTTGAGGTTGGCAAAGGTACAACTTATACAGCAATCTGGGGCGGGGGGGGGGGGGGGAGAGTGGAATAAAAATGCAAATCTTTAATTTAACATGGCATAGACAGCATCTCCACTGTACTTTTACGGCTGGAACAGGTACTAATGGTTGTACTGCTGCATTATTTTTCAGAGATGCAGGAAGCAGCCCCCAAAGTGGGCCGTTTCCCGCATGGACTGAAATACAACAGGACAGTAGAGACTTCTAAGTCTGCATGGGAAAATAGAGGAAAAGCACTATCAGAGTGACTTCTCCAACCCTTCAAGGAAAGGACTGTTGGTTTAATAAGGGCAGTGATGTGCCGCCATTTTGTTACCATGTGGACACTTCCCTTGAGTAAACTGAATTATAATCTAAGGGTAAACATTCCTAAAAACCATTTGTCTGTTCTGAAAATCATTTTTGTCTGTTCTGGAAAAAAAAAACTTAAAACATTTGGGCAGTTTAGGAGCAATTTGATATATTTGGAGTTGTCGCGTTTACAAAAAGGTCCGAAAAATGGCTTCTCAAAAATAAGGTTTTGTTTTGTTTTTCTGGGCAGAATGTGAGTCTTGCTCCACGTGCTATTTTTAAATTTCATTTGCCCCAGATGCTCAGCTCTTGTTGAAAAGAGCCCAAGTATCTAGACCTTTTCTAGCCAAAGTTATAAGGCACAGAACTGAGCAAGGAATACTGAGAGATCAAGAAAAATTGGGAGTTTGTATTTTGTAGTTTGTCGGTTTCTGCTGTGATGCTGAAGTCTTTTGGGGATGACAGGTTGGCTCTTTCATTTCTTTAGAACACTTTGGCCATGGTAAAATCTTCACTTTAAACCTTCTTTAGCCCATCTTTATACCTGACTGCTCACACCTTTTCATTTCTATCCATTTTCTTTGTGGCCTTTCTGCCATCTATTTGGACTTTGCTGAATTGAAAGTCCACAAATAAAATGGATAGAAATGAAAAGGTGTGAGTGTTGCGATCAGAAGATGGACTGGAGAAGGTTTAAAGTGAAGGTGTCACCAGAGCCTCTGTTATAATTTTTAATTATTCTTCTCACCTTTCTTGAAACAACCAGACATGTGGTAAGGAATCTATAAACAGAAGTGAGTAAAAAATGTGAATATAGTAATTCATAATATCTTATTCTGTTTCATTTTCAACCTCAAAAAGCTGGTTTGCTTATTTTTATCTGACATTTATTTAAAAAATATTATGCTGATGCAAATTTGGTTAATCCTGTTAATGATGCTGTTGTATGTAGCCATATTTATTTATTATTTATATATGACTTATACCTGATTATCTAAGGGTGTTGTTGTAAATAATGCTGTTGTATGTAGCCATATTTATTATTTACATATTTATACCACTGTATACCTGATTATCTAAGGGTGGCTTACAATAAAAATAGTTAAAATTGTGTAACTAAAAAGTACAGCACCAGAGTGGTAGAAATGGCTGGGTGAAGAGATAAGATTTCACCTAGTGTCTAAACACATTTATTTGGGTGAGAGAAGTGACTGCACTTTTTCTGTGGAAATTCATATGAAAACTCAAGAGGATCCACAAAGAACCATAGGTGCATAAATTCACTAAGTCATGCTGGGGCTGTGAACTTTGGTGGAGCTCTGTGATTTTTATGGTTCGCTATCTGGTGAAGAGCAAGATACAAATGTTTAGAAACAAACAAACAAACAAACAAACAAATAATTAACAGACATTTGACAGACATTTCAGAAACAACCACTATAAAAATCCTGCTGTGGATCCTCTTTTTTGTGTGTATCTGATTTCTTCAAATTACTCCAGGGACAAATATGATTCACTGCAACAGTGTTTGCTTTTTCTAAAAATTGGTGGTCCTTTATAGAATTTCTGTGTAAAAAAAAAAATGGCAGTAATCAAAAGTGGTTTAGAAATAATTAGAACTACAATGAAAAAAATACTTTTGTTAAGGAATTTATTGGAAGTCACTTTTACATCTTATAGGTACCCTTTATTCTTAATCTTATTTTATTGATATTCTTTATATATTTCTTTTGTATTTGTACTGACATTTTTCTCCCCCCCCTTTGTTGTATTCTGTATCTTTTAATTCTTGTGGAAACTTTAATAAAAATGAAAAAATAAAGAAAAAATCCATAGGAGTCAGGAAAATCTGTATGAATTATGCCTCTGCAAAATTGTGACCCTATGAACAATGTAATCTGCAGTTATTTTGGGTTAGTTCTTGTTCAGAAATCATATGTTTGGTAGTGGCAGAAGTCATGAACCTTAGGAAACACAAGGATTTTTGTGACAGATCCCTGTGAGTGTATTTACTTTCTCATGGATTGGATTTTGCAATTCAATCAATGAACATGTATGAACCCTTCAAAAACTAGAGGATGAATGATATTTTCCCCTTCTTGGTTGTGAAAGCAATGGGTGATTTGGTTTGTTTGGAGAAGATTCCACACAAAACATACCCAAACTCTGGGTTTCTCCTAAGTGGTTTTCATGAACTGTCATCAAGACCTGAACTGGATCCTGAAGAACTGCATCAAGCCTCATATGTGTTTATAGTGCAAGATTGTTTTTCTAATGTTGAAGAAGTACTAAACAAAACATAAGATTAGTTGCATTGACTTAATCACGTGCTCAGTTCCTTTTCTCAAGGAATAAGCATTCCATTTCTTGAATCATAGGGAGAAATTTGAGAGAAGGAAGTGGATTTGGGAGCAGAGTCTACAGCAACCCAATTGAAATTGTATTTCTAAAGGATTTCTTAGAATATTGACCGGTGCATAGTATTTACTGACAGGACAGTTCTTTGTTGCACTAGGATGAGATTCTGGTCTGTATTTGTGTCAGTAATGACTGCGTTGGTTCATGCTCAGTGAACAAAGATTCAAGACCTTCTGTCCCGTCAGTCGGGTGTTTTTTTTGGGGGGGGGGGTTCAAACAATGTTGCTGCCTTCTTGTTTTCAGCTCAGTCCATGTGTGTCCGTTTGAAATTAAGAAAATTCGGATCTTAATTGAATGGAACGGAGGAAACCTTGATTTCGTGCTGAAATAAGTCATGCAAAAATGCACCCCTGCAGAAGTTTTAAGACTGCTGCTAAACTTGAAAGCAATGAAATGCACACAAACGCACACAGACTTGCATCAGTACCAAAATTATAAATGCTCACTGTTGTGGTGGCATTCACACCTAAGTTTTAATCCGGTCTCAGTCCACTTTCAGAGTCAGAGAACACCTCAGCAAAATGACTAGCCGTTTTCTTTCCACGTTATTTAACCTAAGGGTGAGTCTTCTGAGTTAGATAGTGCTGAAGGCAAACAGCTTGATATTTTACTGATGCATTCTCTCACTTTGAAAGTGGACTGAAAGTGGATTAAAACGTAGGTGTGGACGCAGCGTCTTCCTTTTTTATATATAGCTAGCAGAGTTGTTTCTGCGTTTTATTCCCCACTGACTTTCCTTCGCCTGCTCATCCCCAACTATTCGAAGTAAGGGGCAGCAGAAGGATGAAACACTGTCCGACCTATACTCGCGGGGGGACCCGGAGGAAGAAACTCCCTCGCCTCGCATGGAAATACATCTGCCGTCTGTGGGTGAACGAAAGAGTGAAGTGTGTACGGCAACCCTCTCTGCAAGGATTCATTTGTCGAGAGAGATGTCAATCAGGTGAGCGCTTCTTCCCATAGGCTGCAGACCATCAAAACAAATGCGGTAGCATTATTCGCCGGTTGCCATGTCAATCTTCATCCAATCAGACACCCATAAATCCCTATTACTTTCCGCAGAGACGAGATTCTTCTCCCAGCGTGCCCCGTAGGCTGCGAGCTGCGGAAGCTGATTTGCTGCCTGGCATGTCAATCTCTGGGAAGTTTCTCCTCCCCCAGGCCACGGACACATCTCAGAGGGTTGATTCGCCACATGTAATGTCAGTAGGGCTAGAGAATCGTTTGATAGGCTTCAGCTGCTCGGAAGGAGGCGGGCGCCAGACCCTTCCGCAGCCTATGAAGAGTCGTCGAGGGGATTGACAAGCCGCTCATCCAGTCGCCATTGAGATCCCGCCTACAGGGCAGACACGGAAGAAACCAGGATTTCCCGGCAGAGTCCGCTGGTCTGCGTGGGAGCGAGAGGCGCGTCGGCAAGGAAGCGTTAACTTGGTCACGGGTGTCAAGCGTGCACTTGTGGATAGGTTGGCTATGGCAGCCGAGGAGGAAGAGTGTTAATCCCGAGGCCTACGCAGAGAAGGCCCTGTGGGCAGTTGGCTGCCGTTGCTGCTGTCGCCTGGGATGGCGTCCTGTGTGAAGCGGATGGCGTCGCCTGAGGGGACCGGAGAGGCGGCGTGAAGTTTGTCTGAGGACACGGGGGGCTTCAGGGGAACCCGCAAATCGACCGTTATGGTGACACTCCATGTGGACTTGGAATAGTTTCTGCTGGGCTGAAAGGTTAGGAACGTGGGAGGGAAACGTCCCTTGCAGCAAGAGATGAAGCGCCCCTCAGTAATACCTCACATTTCATTCCTTGGGAAAGGGACCCCCAGGTTGACAAGACAGGGGCAGATGTGGCGTAGAGCAGGGCACGAGGAGTAACGACTAGTGGTTAGAGTCTCCCCCTCTCAGTGGAATTCCCTATGGGACCTTAGCCTAGTAGTGCAGTGATCGGCAAACTTATTCGTCAACAGAGCCAAATAACAGGACAACGATTGAGAGCCCAGTTTTTAAAACGTTTTAAAACTGTTTTTAAAACTCTGTAGGTAGGTACATTGTTATTAACTTAATTGGGGGACTCCTAGACTGGAAGAGCCATACTCATGGGGCCAAAGAGGCGCATGTGGCTCCCCAGCCGCAGTTTGCAGACCCCTGGGCTAGTGGGTAACTCCCAGGGTAGACTGCCTTTCAGGATGATTGAGAGGAATAAAATGGGGGGATAAGGACAGAGAGAATTGTACCCATGGTCTCAAGCATTTTGGAGGCAACAATAGACAGAAGTGTGAAAATGGATCTGGATCTGTATATTTTGGTCACGCTGGCGTAGGTTGGTCTAGGATCCTGCTATTGCTGATGAACAGCCCATGATGGAAACAAGTTAAAAGCCTTAGGGATAATAGTTATTGTGTCTTCAGGACTGTGGTCACACCTAAGGTTTAATCCAGCTTCAGTCCACCTTCAGAGCGAGAGAACACATCAGCAAAATGATCAGTCATTTTCTTTCCGCATTATCCATGCCAAAGGTGAATATTTTGGAGTTATTTAACACTGAAAGAAAACAGCTTGTCATTTTGCTGCTGTATTTTCTCACTCTGAAAGTGGACTGGAGCTGGATCAGACCTTAAGTGTGACCACAGCCCTTGATGCTATTGGGTACCTACTTCTCCCATCAGCCCTTGGCAGCAAGGATTTGATGGGAACTGTAGTTCAACAGCATCTGGAGAACACTGCATTGAGTATTCCTGTGAAATTAGTTGCACTTTTATTTAACATGAAGAACGACTGGGTTTGCTATTACAGTATTTAAAAAAACTTAGTAAATTGCAACACCAAAAAGCAAAAAGAACACACTAACTTTTTCCCAATACTTGTTTAATAGAACTTTCCCATTAGTGTCTAGGCCTGTACATGCGTGTTGAAATTAAATTACAGTTAGTTTTTGGACTAAATGGGTATTATGCTGTAGTCCTTTGCCTTTGTATCTAGTAATAAGCCCTGCTGAAGTCTGTAGGAATTAACTTCTCTGTGGATTTGTAATTATTGTACGCTGAGCCCTACAAATGTTTATCTGCATGAAGATGAGTTATTGGATTAAATTAGCTGAAAACCAGTAAGATAATTTTTTAATGCAGATAAGAGAAAAAGCATGCCTCTGTTGTTTATGATGCATAGAGAGACAAAATAACTTATTTTTTTAAAGGTTCTGTCAGCGAAGGCACAATGCTTGAGTCATATGTGACGCCTATTCTTATGAGCTACGTGAATCGATATATAAAGAACTTAAAGCCTTCTGATCTGCAGCTGTCACTTTGGGGAGGAGATGTTGTGCTTAGTAAACTTGAACTAAAACTTGACGTACTTGAACAGGTATGTAATAATTATTTTCTGTTCTGTTCTTAAGTTAGATATGTGCAATATTGTTATAAGAATTATCCATAAGTCATTTTACAGTTGGATAATACCTGCCAATTGCTTTGAGACTAGTGTGGAAGGATTCCATCTATGTAGGAGTAAATGATTTAAAATGAAAGCGTGAGGATGTGGACAAAGATTAACTCATTCTGGACTGCTGGAATTTTCCATATGTGTCAAGTAACTTATTTGCATGTATGTCGGTTTATTTGTGTATTGCATAGAGCGCTTGAGGCAGTTTACAACTGGAAACTAAGAGCAAACAAAACTACAAAACCACACATAACACAATAAAGTACAAACCAAAAACTTCAAAATATATCGCAATACTGCAGTATAATAAAATATAAAATGCAACTGCAGTAACAAGGCTAACTGCTGTCTGTCTTTATCACTAGTCTTCTGTAATACCTGAGAATGAATTTGCAGTAGGCATTCCACGGTCTTTCTGACTCACTGGATCCCAGTCCTATAAGGAATGCAATCAGAGGGTAATCGGTCAATGGAATTTCCTACCAGAATAACTGGATAACTTAAAGAAAGGATTAGACAAATTCATGGAGGTCAGGCTTATCAATGGCTACTAGAATCGGTGCCCAGGTACAGTTTCCAGGTTGGATAGAGAGGCAAGATGCCTCTAAAGGGCATTTGCAGGGAGCTGGGAGCAATCTGGAACACTTGGAAGCAATTGGTGGGCCATTGTGTGAGACAGGATGCTGGATTAGATGGGCTGTGGCCTAATCTAGCAGGGCTCCCCTTATGGACGTAAATTTCACTGCTCTACTCATTACAGTGTTCTTGCACTATTGCTGCTGGAAAGAGTTAAGATGTGGATATAGTTTTTGCTGGTCTCTACTGATCTTTGTCTTGGAATGGCTATTGACAAGAACAGAGGCGGTGTTCAGACGCAATTAAGGGTGTTTTTCCACTTTCACTAGAACTACCCATTAATGGGTACAAAAATGCAATTACGTACCCATTAATGGGTACTTAATGGGTACTTTTAGTGACAGTGGAAAAACACCCTAAGTGGGACTGCTGGCGCAACATGTGTGACATACAGTCCTAAATGCCTGCCATACACACTTCATGGCAGAGGGAAGGAAAGAATGGGACAGAGAAAGTGCAGGATAAAGTAGTCTCCTAGTGGTTCTTTCTAGTCTGCTAGCTTAAGCTTCCACAGGATGTCCTTTGCCAGCACATAAATGTAGTGGTTGACTCTATTTGTGGCCATGACTTTTGCAACAGCTAGATTTTTCACTGCACCAATCAAATTCAAGAAACAGTTACAGTATTTGAGTTAAAGGACATACCAGCTATTACTGAATTTTAGATTGTGTATTTAAGATTATACATTGTAAATTGTAGATTTGAACTGTGGTTTTCCAGGCCTACTTGAATGCAATAAATTTTATTTGATTTGAAGTTAATCAGCAGAGTTACTTCTGAGTCACACTCGTTTTAACAGTTGCTTTCTATAATGTGATGGAACTTGTGATGGAAAGCTTCCTCATCAACCCATACTCAGATTTACATGAGGATCCTTTTAAAAAAAATATTTGGAAACAAAGGCTGTAAAAACTGACAAATGTCTGTCTTTTTAACTGACATTTTTGCAATCTATAATTACCATTCAGAACTGTTTTTCAACTTGAAGAGACGATGGAGCTGTGTTGTACTATAAACATAATGTTACTGTCTTTTATGTTTCAAATATGGTTTGTTCTAACGTATCAGAAGGTTGCTACTTTTTGAGGAAAATATTTGGCATCTCATCAAATATTTTAAATAATGAACTGAGATTATTGCAATTTCTTGGCTAAACTAAGACACTCAATATTTGACATGATTTCTAATAATAAAACTCATATGTTAAATCTGTTAAAACTTGCTTTATATTAAAAAGTACAGCATGTATGCTTTATGCAGCACCACACAACAGACTTCCTAAAAGATGGTTTTAATGTTAAGTATTATATCTGATTTTGGCAAACTTGTTCATCTAAATAATCTTAGCAAAGTTGACAAGTGCTGACATACCTTATGCAGTGTTTTAAAACTTCTATTCATATAAGCCAGAATGAAAAAATACACAGTGAATGTTTCATTTACTGCTAAATCCAACCCAGTGTTTATTTAGATTCTAAATAAACCTAAAGTTGCTTTAGGTCCAATGGATTTATTCTTAAGATTGCACAGGACTGAAGCCTATATGTATGATTGTCAGCTTGAGTATACCGACAGTTTGGTCTAGTGGTTCGAGTGTCCAACTATTATCTGATTATCTCCCAGTTTGATTCCACACCCCTACATGAAGCCAGCTGGGTGACCTTGAGCTAGTAACAACTTTCTTCCTGAGCACTCACAGTCCTACCTAAATCTCAGAGTATCTGTTGTGGGGAGAAGAACAGAAAGTTTGTCAGCTGCTCTGAGTTCCTCTTAAATGCAGGGTATAAAAAGCCAGCTCTTCCTCTTTATATATCTTGACATTTTTCCTTTGTTCCTCTCCACAGTGGGTTTTTTTCACTTGAACTTGTGTTGTATCTTGACCTTTCCCCTTACTCTTACTTTGGCCACCTCCACATTGCGGCAGGAGATCACCCTAGGAAGCGATAATGCAGGGTATTGCTCCCTACCATTATGACTTACTGGCTAGACATGATCTTTCCATGTTTTAAGTCACCTGAGAGTGCCCTGGATGTGCGTGTTGCCATCACCAGACACGCATGACCAACTGTTTTGGCCTCCATATGTGTGCGGTAGATGGAGCAATGATTTTTGTTCTGTGCAAAAGCTGAAAAAAGTGCTATTATTGGAAAACCTATGACCAGTGTTGGTTTTTCCATCAATATTGGCACTTTTTAGGGGTGTAAAAGTGGGTCTGTGGTGGAGTTGCCTACAATACGTGAGGCAACCACACCATAGCGGCCCCATAATGCCGCTGTATTCTACCCCATCTGGCCAAGGCCTTTTGTTTCCACATTTATATTTTTATTTATTTTTCTTTTTTTTTGTACACAGCCCTAAGACTGCAATATTGGGAAGTATATATATATAAAATCTAAATAAATCTAGCAAATTGTGTGAATTCTTGTACAGGCTGCTATTGTACAAAGAGATCTCTCTCTTGCAAGCTGTTATAGTGCTGTGTGAGAAGGCAGCCTATTCCTTTATGCATGGCTGCAAGTACTTGTATAAGAAAATAACTCTTGTTTAATATGGTTCTTTTATAGAATGCCACATTCCCCACAGGAATGTTTTCCTTGGATTAAACTATAATGCTGCTGTCCAAAGGCCTTTGGTGTAGTAGCTGAGAATGGATGGTATAGAATGCCATTTATAAGTTGAATGTGAACTGCAGGTGATCAGGCTCATGGCTGATATCGTCGGCCTAGAAATCTGCTGAGGGTTTACCTTAAATTTTTGAGTCTGATAGTTTTCTGCAAGCACTGAAAGATGTTCTTTAGTTTACCAGGACTTTATTGGCCATTTTTATGTTTTTGATCACTTGAGTATCAATGTATGGAATGCTTTTTAGGTTATGTTCATTTTTTCCCCTCTTACATTTTAAACACAGAACTGCTTATAGAATCTAACCCTGTAACCAGGCGGCTTTTTTACAGCAAAAGGAACATGCATGTTTGACCCAAGGGTAACATGTGTGCATATGCCTGTTGCGTATGTTCCATCATGGAAATGCAGGGAAGGCATGGAATGGGAGAACGTGGGTTTCCACACTCTCAGAGCACTTTGACAGTGATCGTTCTTTGACATGCCGAACTGAGTGTCTACAGATCATCAGATACTCGTCACCAGCACCGCTGCTGTGCAACCGGACAAAATGGCCTAGTGCTTGACATGGAGGGTTGCCTTATTTGTGGCTGTAGATCACACTGCACAACTGTAAAATAGAGTGCAGTGCTACCTGGAGACAGAGCAGCACTGAGCCTGGAGGTGCATGCCACTTTAGGAAGACAATGCTTACCCATTCTGACTAGTGTTGTTGCCTAAGTTATGTAGAAGTTGGAAGAGAAGGAATGCACTTCAGCATCATATAGACACAAATACAGTGTTCTGCACATCATACTGCACATGTTCCTGAAGCATTAGTCTTTAGTTCTGTTCACAAGGTCGTTGAACTACTTTATCTTCCATTTATCTTCACTTTGCTTCCACTGCTATTTGTTTCCTCTGCCAGTTTGTCTCCTCTTTCATCCTACAGGCAGGGACAATAAAAGTATTCTTTCAAATGCAGCAGCCACTATTTTTGCACCATTCAACACTAGTGGTGCAATTGTATTAGTGAATTATTGCACTCATCTATTTTTTTCCTCTAAGAGTCAATAGTAATTTTTTTTTCAATTGCAGCTTTGCTTTGGTATTTATTTCAACATAAAATACTGAATTTGAAGTTTGATAATTAAAGGTAGATGCTTTAACCCAGGGGTCCCCAACCATCGGTCCATGAACCGGTCCGTGGCGCCACTGCAACAAGCTGCCCCGCCCCATCACTCTCCTGGCCCGCCCCACCATGGAAAAGGAAGCCATTCCCTGGTGCAAAAAAGGTTGGGGACTCCTGCTTTAACCTGTTTGATATAATTTTGCATTTAATAATTAACTTGATCCTATGATGCTTTTCCTCCCCAAGGAGCTGAAATTGCCATTTACATTTTTAAGTGGACACATCCATGAATTACGTATTCACGTACCGTGGACAAAACTTGGTTCTGAGCCAGTTGTGATCACAATCAACACAATGGAGTGCATCTTGAAATTAAAGGATGGAATTCAGGTAGGAAAAACAATTACAGTGGACTAAAGGAATAGATTTTTTAAAAAAGGATTTTTTGTAACTTTTATAGTGTCTTTAGGGTACGGTTCTAATGTTGCTTATGCCAGGCAGGAGAGACTTTGAAGCGTTCTTTAAAAGGCAAAAGATTTATATGGCCTGAAGAGGAACTGTCATCGCTAGGGAACAAAGTAATATTAGTAACAGAATGATAGCTGACTTTTTCTTCTCATTGAAAATAGGAATTTAGTAAGAGTTCAATAGCCATGCAAGATGACGAGGTTCTTTGTTCTAATGTTATAATTCTGCACTATATTTGCACTCGTGTCAGTATTTTGCTGACATTACTTGTAATCATGGAGTTTTTAAATGTCAGGTTTTTGTTCTGTAATAGTATATCCTAATTGTTTAACTTCTTTATCAATAAAGGATAAGTTATAAACAATAAATGAAAGAAATATTAGTTTTTGCTCACAAATTAGGAAGTTGCTTAGGCATGAGAGTATTTGGCTAGAGACCCTAGAGCAGTGGTTCTCAACCTGTGGGTCGCGACCCCATTTGGGGTCGCGCACCCATTTCGGCGGGGTCGCCAAAGGCTCCGCAGACCCCCCCGCGTCCCCCCCGCCTCTCGCTGCCGCGCCGCCGCTGCTTTAAGGAGAGATCGGCGGCGGCAGGCGGCGATGGCGGTGAAGGGCTCCGGACTGGTGCCTCGCCGCCAGCGCCCTTCGCCCGCTAAAATCCGGCGTTGCAGGAGGACTTCCGGGTCGGGGGGGGGGAGCGAAAACGACGCCAGCGGCCCTGGCCCCGCCCCCGCCCTGCCCCGCCCCCGCCCTGCCCCCGCCCCGCCCCTGGCCCTGCCCCTGGGGTTGCGGAGGCTTGGGGAATCTCATTTTGGGGTCGTGGCTCTCAAAAGGTTGAGAGCCACTGCCCTAGAGGCTTCTGGGTATGAATCTCTGTTTAGCTGTGAAAAGTCACTGGGTGTTTTGGGGGCAGTCTAACAAGGTTGTTGTAGGAATGGAATGGAAGGAAGGAAATGTAGGATAAAAATGCTATAAGGTAGGACAAAAAAAACTATAAATAAATATTTTATAATTTGAGATGTAAGCCATATTTATAGAATTTTGTTTTAACCCTGTCAGGGTACTTTTAACCAAATACCTATATGATTGTAAGAGTTTGCCCTTACCATAATAAGTATCATATCAATTTACAGCAATTTCCTTTGTTATGTGTATTGCTTGGTGGTAGTTTCTGTTTCCTATGTACTAAAAGTGATGTACGTTTGGACATTTGCAACTCATGAGTGCTGGTTCTTCCTACCTGGTTGCATCTGGTTTGGCCAGCTGCTGGGTTTAGTCTTTACCTTTGTGCTTTCTGTGTTTTTGATCTCAGTCTGCTTTATAGGGGGATCTCATCTTGCTTGCTTTGCTAGGGAACCTTTCAGTACATAGACCAACTGTAGTAGTTATACTTGGTATTATGTGGTTTTGTTCTAATACAATCTACAGTATTGCTTCACCGAATGTGATTTATGCTAAGGGAAAATTGTTCCCTAGTATTTATTTATATGTTTATTTTTCTATCCCGCCCTATACCTGAAGGTCTCAGGGTAGGCTACAGTAAAATCAGTATAAAAACAGATAAGGTAAAATAAAATAGCTGAAGTTCTGGCAGTACCTGCATTGGGGAGATTGCATGTTGTTCCGCCAGCCAAAGGTCAGAGTAAAGAGGTGCAGTTTGAATATCTGGCAGTTAGGAAAGGCTCTTGCTTGAGCGTACTTTCCCAGTGAAGGCTGCGTAAGAATTTCTGCAGTTTCTCCAGCAACTCCATGTTCTGCAAGGAATATAATACTTAATGTATTTTAAAAAACCCTCTGAAAAACAAATTCTTAGTACCAGTATTGTTATTTAGTTTTATTACGTTTACGATGTCATAACTTATGGTCAATATATTAAGAGCAAAGAACTCCAAAATCTACAAGAGCAAGAAATTTAACACAGCATTTTCTATACCTGGAGCGCTCTTTTGAAAATTTCTAATTATGCAGACAGGAATTTCTAATATGTTCTCATCTGGTATAGAAGGGAAGAAATAGAATCTCTGCAAATGTGCAAAAAATCGGTTTGGATCATAAAACATATAGGTTAATGTGAAATGTCACTGTAAATTCTGTCTGTTCTGAAGTTAAACAGAAGTACACCTTAAAATGTTAGGTTTCAATGAGTTAAAACCATGGCACATTGTTGCACTGAAAAGGTACGGCATAATAAAATATACATTGCATTTCTGCATTTTCTTCTATGTTTCAAAAATAGTTACTTTTTCTTTGTGTGTAGTTAACCATTTTCAAGCTATGGTTTGGTTAATGCTTTGACTTTGGTCTTGGTCATTAAGAGAACATAAACTTTTAAGTTCTTTAGTTATTGAATCCCTTCCAATACAGTAATTTCTTATGTAACATTGTTGTTTATTTCCCACAAACCAGTGTATACTGCAAAATTGTGTTATGCAAGTAATTGCTGCCCATTGAAACATCGATTTTGGCAACTATGGAGACCTGGGGTATTTTTCCACTGTCAGTAGAAGTACCCATTAAGTACATTAATGGGTACTTAATGGGTACTTTTAGTGACAGTGGAAAAACACCCCTGGTATACCAGTCTAAATAAATTATCCTACAGAGGGAAGACCCAACTTAGTAATGTGAATCAGCATCACTCAGCAACCACATTTCATTATTATCACTTTCTGGGGTTGCATTAAGTGTTAGAAGTTGCCTTTTACCAGTGGTGTAAGAGTGCTTAGGACATGCACAAATTTCAAATGACCAGCTCAGTTCATAATGAACCCAGATTGCTGATGGGGTTTGCCTCTCCAGGTATGAATTGAGCACTGGTTTGGCAAATGAGTTGATGCACTCCTTCCTTATATGTACCTCCTCCCCTACTGAACCCTTTATCCTTCCACTGCATCTTCTTCTATTGCACCCTGCCCTTTCACTTCACTTTCTAGTGGTCCATACTGGATTACAGCTGGCAGCTGCATGGTTCTTCAGCAGCTGTCTAGCATGCTTTAGTGGCTTACTAGACCTTCAGGAAGTGGAGAAACATGGATCCTCCCACCAATCTAGCCATACTTCCATTCTTGAAAGGACTCAGACATGGCCAGTCAAGGCCAAGACATCATTGGGGGAGGCTGTATGTTTGAAGGGAGAAGGGGAAGGAGGATTCAACTAAATGAAGTGTTTGCCTCACACATACGTTGAATTTGTAGTGGGGTTTGGTTCAGTACCGAATCTCCCTACCGCCCCAATTCATTACGAAACATTTTTGTAGAACAGGTTCACGCACATCCCTTTTATTATAAAAACTGTTTTATGTTTGGGATGGCTGCAATTATTGCAGGTTTAGATCATACTCTTATTTTCCAAAGAAACCCAAAGCACTATAAAAAAAAAGACTACAGTTACACTTTCTTGGGTGTAGCACCGTTAAGCACAGTAGTTTTTTTAAGGAGGGAAATAAACAGTGGTACTTCTACAGATTTCTTAATTTAGAACATCTTGTTTACCTGGTGCTTAAGATGTATAAAATGGGTGTTCTTGTGCTGGTGAATGTTATTCTGCTCTTGTACCAAAATTTCCTGCCTGAATTGTTTCTAAACATGCTGGGTCATCATATTGCTGCTCAATCTTCAACAAAATATTGATTTTTGATTTTAAAAAATCAATCCATTTTCTTTTTTTCCAAGAAAAGGAGAATGGAAAACATTGCTGAGACTTTAGTTTTTATTTTATGTCAGAGTCCCATTCCTGAGCACGTTTAAAATCTGGATCTGTACCTGCCACTATTAATCTTGAGTAGATGAATAATTGTAGCTTTGTGGTGTATCTCAGTTCCCCTAAAAGACACACCAGTTGTTAGTCTTAAAATCTACCTGCCCTTGAGATACTGCTTGCATACACTTCTGTTTTATAAGATTTCAGTACAATGAAATCAATCTATAGTTTCCAAGAGGTCTGGCCCTAGTTATGCCACCCATGCAGTACTTTTTATATATATTTAAATATCCAGAGCACTAAGTATTTTTTTTCAGTGCTAAGGTAGAGGTTTCAAGGCCAGATGTCCCATAAGAAACACATTTTAGAAGCAGCAAATTACGGCTAATTATAGAAGCTGCAGAAACAGATTTGTAACACATGACTTTGTGCAACCCAGAACTAATATTTGATATTGGACCATGCAGATGGCTACTGCTGGAATGATCAGATTTCCTGCTTGCATGGTATTTGAAACTTGGATTTTGTGGTGCATACAGCAAAAGGTCAAATGTCACAAATGTAAAGCACTCTCAAAACAAGTATTTGTTACAGATGTTAAAGAATCTATAGCAAGAAAGGAGTTTTGAAAATTACAACTGACATTTGGACAAATTATTGCATGCTATGTGCACCCTCAGAGAGAAGCATTTGGATTGATGCCAGTGAGTGGATTTATCTTAGAATGTAAATGAAAGAATTTTCATTTCTGAGCATGTACTTTAGGAAGTTATAAATTCAGCTTATTTCATGACAAATAATATATCCTAATTTACAGGTTCTCAAGGTTTTTTTTTCCTCTAAGCCCTCTACGTACCATCTTGACGTTCCTTTTTATTTTGAGCTTAAATGTCAATTTATTTTGTAGAAGTTGATTTATGTTTATCGCTCGTAGCCTGTTACAATTGACCTGTGATATCACAAAAACCTATTTACGTACTGTATTCCTTAGTTAGGATTCTGTGCCAAACCTGTTATTAAAACATCTAAATTTGTTTTACTGTCAGAGTTTGCTTACTTTGTTATTATATGAACATCAAGAGCACTTGGAGAAAAGAACACAAAGTAATTGACAGTCTGTGTCACTGCATACTGACTGTCTTGGAAAAAGCCTGAGTCACATACTAAAATCTGTACTTAAAGGTGTTTAAAAACTCTAAACTGGACTAAAATTGGGGAGTCTGGATGCATGAATTCAGCTTTTCTTCCCCTTCTAGGCTTTCTTATTTGTGGTTTTTATGTCTTGAATTTTGGAGGTGTTTTTGTATTGGTTTTATTCTAACCCCCCTGAGATCTTAGGTTATAGGGTAGAATAGAAATGTAAACAAATAATTAAAGAACATAAACAAGGGGTGGAGAGACACCTTTGCACAATAACTTTCTGTTCTATAAATGCTATTTCTTAAGATTAGCAATAAAGAAACTCACTCTAGTGAATTCTATCAAGGAAAAAAATGTGACAAAGAGATTTAGTGGAGAGTACCTTTACTGGTCTATTGAACTGGTCAAGGTAATAAGATAGCGTGGAATACAAGAGTACTAAATTCTCTAACCAAAATGCTTAACCATATAAGATATGTTATGTTCCTGCTCTATCTATCTGGGTCCATCCATCCATCCTGCCCTATGCCCAAAGGTCTCAGGGTGGGCAACAACATTTAAAATCAGGCACATATTAAAACAACAACAGTATAAAAACATAGAATAACTGTCTGAGGGAAAAGATTTCAAGATAATTTAAATTATTTTTCTTTACGCGTGCATAAGTATGGCGCAGATGAAGACAGTATATAATAAACATTATTATATCAAGTTAAAACTAGTTTATACAGCGTAAATTAGATTCCAGCCACACCTAAGATTTTAGGGCCTGTTCACATTTTAATGTCTTTGGGACAGTGTCCCATGGAAGTTAGGATCAGGGACAGAGGTCAGCATTTGCATTTGCTGACTCCATCCAAAACTTTGCCCAGACCTACCTTGCTGTAACGTACCACCTCCATGAAGGCTGTGTGCGACGCTGTACTAGGAGGGCCATAGATGCTCCTAGTGAAGCTGTTTAGTAGGTTTTATTGCTCCACAGCTTCTGAAGACTGGGGGTGGCTGTGCATGCTGGAAGATGCTCCAGGACGGCAGGGGGTCCATAGTGTGCAGATGCACAAATTTCCAAGTGTATGCGGCCATCCTGGAGGGCCAGGTGCAGAAAGGCCTTATATTCACCTTCAGTCCATTTTAAGAGTGAGAGAATACGTCTGCAAGTTGATGAAGCTTTTTCCTTTCACATATTCTAATCCAAAGATGATTTAGCAAGTTTTCTAAATTGAGTCAAACTAGAAGTCTCTTACTACAAGTGACTGAGAAAATGGGGGAGGAGGGGAAGGACATTCCCACCTTTGACCCTCCATCCACAATCAACTGAAATGTGGTTTACAAGCTCAAAGTGGAGGGTCCGCTCCAATTGAGCAGGATCAAAATAGACTCTGTGTTGGCCTAGCAGTTAAGAGTTTTTCTGGATTCTCCTCAGAAACCCTTATAATAAAGTTCAAATAGTTTTCTCAGGCTTGGCAACAAAGCAAGCTCACCCAGTATTACAGAAGACTGAGCTCATTTTTATGAAATCAATTTATAAAACCATGTAACTTGTACGTGTGCGTAGTCTCCCACTAGAGCAGTGATGGCCAACCTATGACACGCGTGTCACAGGTGACACACCAAGCCCTTTTAGGTGACACACACGGTCACCCTGGCACCTGGGCATGAAGTGTTTGCTTGTTCTTGACGTGTACGAAATACCAACTTTCAATTGAAGATTTAGCAAACGAAATTCATCAACAAAAGTCACTAATGTAAAAAATTATTTGTTTTTGCTTTTGATAAAATACATATATCAAAAATATAACTTTTACTAGAGCTACAAATATCACAAAATCATGGATATTTCTAGATGTGACACAGCAGCCGAGTTAAGCTAGGTTTTCTTGCGAATTTTGACACACCAAGCTCAAAAGGTTCACCATCACTGCACTAGAGTTTTAGGACTAAAAGATGTGCCATTTATAGCAGTGTCATAAATCATATTTTACTTTATTTTGGTAATAAGATACAAGACAAAAGTAAAGGTCTGCAATCAATTAATAAGAAATTAGGAATAGGTCAGGGGCAGACATAAATGCAACATGGAATGGAAATTATATAGTTTAGTATCAGAAGAATCCAGCTAGCCAGGTGCGTGTTTGCTTATTGGTAAAACACAGGCGGCTTATCTCATTAGTGGGAAGGAGGAATGAATTTCTGGTGATTTCTGCAAAAGGCAACCTAATTAAATTTTTTGAGAGTGAGTGGGAGGCCAAGGTGGCCAAATAAAGGGCACATGGTCAGAGTAGAAAAGTAGTCCTACTCAGATGATATCTATTCCACAAGCAAAATCCCACGAAGCAATAAAGGGTTTGTGTTCCATTAGGTGGTTTTCCCTAAAAGACGTCTCTGCAGGATCCACCTGAAGCTAAAAGCAGTAAGTTTATTGATTGATAAATCACATACAATAAAGGTAGAGAGATATACAATCCCTTAAAAGAAACTAACTACATCCTATGACATTAGATAATTAAAACAAATTTTCAAAGCTTTACTAATAAAAAGAGCTACCTTTAAAATTGAATTTTATCAAAACTCCTTAGCAAAATGTGCAATGTGCCCTTATCATCTAACAAATTAAAATTTACTAAAAGGGGCTCATAATTCCATTGTATAACTGGCCCTTCAGGAAGAAGAGAATTGAATCTTCTGGTGTTGCTTCCCCGCACATACAAGTTCTCTGTTCAAAAGGAATATTCTGATAACAGCCAAGTTTATCCATGAGGTCGAGCTGATCAAAACTGGCTATGAGGAAAAGTTTATGAAGATCTAATGGTATCTGTAAGAGATGTTAAGGCTCCAAAGAGACATGATGTTTGAAGCTTTTTAGAGCATTTGCTTAGGGAAGCGCATGGAGTGAGCCATCCTGCAAACAGCCTGCTATGGGTACTGAATTGCATTCTACAAAAATTCGGGAAATCCTTGTTGCCTAATATTAGTTGAGTGAATTTTTCCAGTCCTCAAGCCCATGAATCAAATTTCCTCCAAAAAATTTAGATTTAGGCTGTTTGTAGGCCATTGAATTCAGAGAGGGGTCCCAAAGATGCCAGTTTTTGGTACTTCTTGGGATAGATCTGCTGTTTCTATGCGAGGAAATTGAGAAAAATTCATTCCAGAATCAGTTATTCAATTCAGGTAGAAAGGGCTACAGTAATTCCAGGATCTCTTCTGATTAGGAAGTACTTGATGTAACAGATGCTAATTTTTCCCAGTTTGACTTGGATTTTGTCTTGGGTAGGGCTCTTGTTCTAGGTAAAGGAAAGTTATTGTCAATAATTGTCTAGTTGAGATGATGGTTTAGTTACAGTAAAGGGCTTCATCAAGTTGGTCTCATCTTGCATCTTAGTACAGAAATGTAGTTCTTAGACAATGGGTATTAAGTGTTGGCTTCTTCCCTGTTTCAGATGTGTTGCTAAGTTCTATGTCAACATCATTGCTGTAAGAAATATATATTGAATGTATAAGATCTTAAAATCTTTAAATTCATTGGTATTAAATATTTAATGTCACTGAAACACTGGTCTTGGACTGTAAATAAAGATGTTCAATTTGCTACTTCTTGTTTGTCTTAAAGAATGTTCTGCCGCTTCTGGAATGTCCCAAATATAAATAAAGCTTAAAAATGTATATAAGGTAATTTGCATAGCAAATGTTTACAGTTTGCATGCAGCTATCATCTAGGTAGAAATGTAGAGTTGCTTAGCACAAAATGTGCTTAGAATTATAAAATGAGTTCAAATTTAGATATACAAGTTACATTTATATACACAGAAGTAACTAAAAAAATATAAAGTACATCAATAAAATAAAAGCAGGAACAGAACAGAATTCAAGATGGTAGCGTAGAATACAAGAAGATAAAGGCATAGAAGTAGTAAGTGAATTGCATAGTTTAATAGAGGGCATATCCTAATATATTGGAAGACAATATATCCTAATATATTGAAAGACTTTTAGAAATTAGATTACAGTTGTCTTTCATATAACATTGTAGTCCTGCTCTCATAACCCATTCTGTATTGTACATTGTGCTGGGTGAAACTAATGTGATTAGTGTTTCTCCTATTTGCTGGTTCCCTGTTGCTGGTAATTGTTTGAATATCACAATTTCATAGCCCATTTTTGTGCTATACAAAAAATGGTCACATTTGACTGACCATGTATGAACAAAACAAAGAACAGCTGTACTTTGGTTATTCAAGTTTTCAACAAAAATGTAAAGATTTGTAAAAATGTATGGAAGAAGTATGGATATGTGATTTGTATAATATAATATAAGAAATTAACCCCGGGGGAAAAAGAGAAAAAGTAAGTTTTCAACAAATGTTAAGCATTAGCACCTTAGAAATGTGTTCCTTTAAACTACGTATTTTTGTGTAATGTTAAAGTAGGTGTAACTGCAGTTTTGACAGTGGTGATACTTCATCCATGCACTTATACATGTATGTGTTATTTATAATAAAAAGCACACAAGCTGGGTAATTTTTGTTCACACCTTTAAGAGTTATGATCCATGTTTAAGTGTATCACACCAGCAATTCACATTTAGCAGTACAGTCTTATACAGTATTATGGTAAATGAAGTATCATGGATCTTTTAGCTATTGCAGACATAGGGTGTTTTTCCACTGTCACTAGACTAGAAGTACCCATTAATGGGTACAAAAATGCCATTACGTACCCATTAATGGGTACTTAATGGGAACTTTTAGTGACAGTGGAAAAACACCCATAATGATGTTCATTGTTTGAGATTACTAAGATAAGAAATGGATTGACTGCATAATTAATTCCCTATTTTTGGAGAATCATTCCTTTTCTTGCCCCGAAGTCTAATAGTTTGTATTACTTTAGCAGCATTTAGTATATATCCAGGATTAAATAGTACACAGACTCTCCATGTCACTCTTACACATGGCTGGTCTTTTTATTTTGGTTGTTTTACTTATTAAATGTGGGATTCTTAATGATCTCCTTATCTAAAGAGGTTCTGTGATACATTTACCAGACCATCCTGCCGCCCCTTTTGAAGTACAGTTAAGAATTTTATTTTGTCACTATTTTCCTATACCATAAATGGAACCAGAGTCTTTTAGTGTAGTGCTTGAGTGCATATAGACAAGGCCTTCCTGGTTGCCTGTTTTAAGAAAAGTGGCCAGGCCACCTGGAGGTTTTATTTTTTTGCATTCTGTACAACAAATGGGTCCTCCTGTGGCATCCACACGTGTTTGAACAGGCTCCTTATTCTGATTAGCACCAAGAAAGCAAAGAAGTGTGTTAACCAGGAGGGAAAAAAATGCTTCAGTGAACAGTAAGGTGATCTGTAAAGAAAATTGTATTGCAGCCCAAGGGTCACTCATGAAACAAGAGTTTTTGCTTCTTTGGTAGTGCAGCAAGGTCTTTGGCCTCCTGTTCTTTCTTCCAGGGCAAACAAAGGATGAAGCATTCTTGTCATCCCTTGTGAGAGTCATGATAAATTATGACATTTTGGCTCTGAAAGGGATGAAGCTATGCTTGTTGTCCATGGAGGCCCATGTGGTCTGGAATCAGTTGGTGGTGTGAAATAATAATGACAACACAGGGGGCTCTATTTTTTATCCAGTTTAGTGCATTTTTAGTTCTTTGTGCCAAAAGAGGCCTTACTAGCTTGGGGACCCCTGATGAATGCTGTAACAATGTGGTTTTAAGCAGTCCTGCTAAAAATTTCAACAGTCTAGTAGTTAGCTAGACAAATATTTCGGTTATTCAGAAAAGAAAGGTTTTCCTTTTATCCATCATTTACAACTCAATTATTTGTCTGGCTAAAAGATAATCTTATCTAGGGTAGTGGAAAGAAGATAAATTGTTTTCAAGAAGATACTCTACCTTATATTGCTTAGGCAATGAAAAAGTAACATTTTCCATATCTCCCTCAAGATGGCTGCTGCAGTGAAAAATCTATCAAGGACTATTCAAAGAGGGAAAGAGATTGTCCACATTCTGTATAGGGCTGGTGACAACTCTCTTAGATACCACTTAGGACTGAAGATGGAATTACTGCTGCTCTTGGAGCCTGAATGCTTGATAGGCACAATTAAGAGTAGCAGGAACAATCTGGCTTCTTCCTTTTGATGGTTTTACTGCAGCAGCTTGAATGGCCTCATTGGGTTTTTTTCCTCTGTCTTTCCTGTTATTTTTCTGTTTTCCCAACTTTCTCAACACTAAGAAGAATGTGGTATCTTTTTTTTTTTTAAAGATTAGACTTTTGGAAGGAGTCCTTCCAGTGGACTGGAAATGAGGTTGGTGGCTTTATGTTTTTAACTGAAAGGGCTACTGGGTGACATCATTTTTTTTAAAAAAATACCAGTTTTTAAGCAAACTAGAAAGTCTTCAGTTGACAAAACTGAAAAATGAATTTTTGGTGTCTCACAATGGATCTGCTGTAAAAACAACAAGTTGTATTGTATTTTTTATAGCATAAAAATCCTTTACTTTTTAATTTTGTTTAAAGTCAAATCTTGTTTATGGACCAGCTTATAGTTGGGAAATGTAGCAAACTTGAGGGTTGATGGCTTCATTTTCTTGCTATTGATTTGCCTCCGAGTACAAACCAAGTCTGTTCTGCCATTTCCTGCACTGCTTAATACAATTTGATTGCCACAGGCTTACTTGTGCTGTATGCTGTACTAAATCTTGTGTGCATTTCCTTTTATTGTAGGAAGTTATTCTTGGGAAAGAATGTATAGAATCTTCTTAAAAATTAAATTTATTTCTCTTGTCGGAGGATGTTTCTTCAAAGGAGAAGGTTTTTGCCATATGCCCTTAAATTGCTTGAATTCCAAGTGTTTGAGTTCCTAGGGGAGTGCATTCTGTAGCTAGATCCCTCACTGCCGATAATGCTTTAGCTCCGGATCTCACGCATTTGTCAGGAATTCGTAAATGTCATTGTCCCACAAGAGTGCAGCTGTCTTGATGGGTCATGGGGGGTGTAGCTGCAGATGTATGGGAGCCCTAATTAGTATGTGTTACTTTATGTAACCATCTTAAATCTTGAAATAGGATGTAGCTGATGTATAGTGGTCTGAGCGGTTTCACTGATTACAGCAAAGAATTAGGTTTTTATTGCTGTCCAAGGTTTTGCCACTTTATATTTGGTACACTGGAGAGCAGCATAATACATTTTACTTCCATAGCAAGAATCTGTAAGAGAAAAGTATCATTCTCCTAACATCTGAGAATTAAAATGATAGTTGTTATGTTAACTGAGTTGAAATTTTTCTATTCTTTGATTGGTTTTGGAGTCTGCAACCCTAAGTGTACTTTCTTAGCAGATCCATTTAAACTTGAACAGTTGACTGGTTGGGGACTTTCTCCAGCCAGAACGGCACTTTGAATTTGCCACTGACCCAGACTGATTCCAAATTTCTGTACTCTCCATATCATAGGTATCAGGTATTCCCAGACCTTCTTGCTCTTTTTCTTGCCCCTGATTCCCTGGAAAAAGTTCATTAGCAGTAGGAAGTCATGTAGGACATTTCTGCAGACAGCAGATGGAAGGAAGAGAATGCAGTGACTGTGGAGAGAGAAGAGCTAGAAGTACTGTTGCTACCAAAGGTCAATAAAAACAAGTAATACCAGGCTGATATACAGCAGTATATGATTGTAGGGTACCAAGTAAGTATCCATACTTGCAGTGGCTGTAATTTTTTGTTGGCCTGTGGTCATGTATGAAATGCCACTTGCAAAATATCTGCGATGATACCTGGAAAAGAATTAAAGCTTTTGGTTCCTAGTACAAGACACACTACGATTGATTACTGGACAGGATATTGTACTAACCCCTATGCTAGTGTTTCTTTTACTGTTTACCGACGAGCATGTCCACTATAAACATAAAAACTTTGCAAAGTCTGCAAATGCTAAAATTGCTCTGTATTTTGCAAGTGTCCCAGGGTGTTTCTAAGGATACATGGCTGAGCAAGGTATGGACCACGTCCATCAGTGACTTGATTATAGCTCAACAGAGAACTATGCAGGATACCCCTGAACAGTCCTGGTTCTTGGAGAGGTCGTCACCACTTTTGGAAGCAGTGACTGCACAAACTCATCTCTGCCAAAATCCCTCTTTTTTGATGGCTTTCCTGAATGAGTGGTTATCAATGACTTTCCCACATCTCATTTTTCGTATTTGTTTACTTTAAACTCTAGGCAATGAGTGAAACATTTGTTTGTGTTCAATTGTGTTTACTGGTTATGGATATTAGTTTTTCATCACATTATACTAATAGTATTGAATCTATTTCATTGCGTTTGCAATATATATAAAATAAAGCGTATTTTTAAGCACTGAGAAGAACAAGGCAATTATCAAGGGAAGCACAACAAGCAAATGATAATCTTGCTTGTTAAAAGTTGGGTTTTGTACCTTCAGTGCCCTGTATTTATGAAAACCATGGGATACTTTGCTTTTGATAGCTAGAATTACAATTGTAACTAAATTTTTGAATCTTAACAAGTAGTACAAGTATTTCAACAGAAATAAGTGCTGGGTATTATGCTGGGTAAACCAAGATATGAAAGAAACAAAATAGCAAGCACATTCAAACTGCCAAAATTAGTTTGACAGCAGTAGTAACTAGGTATCTCTTAAATTTCCTTTTTTAGACATCTTTTTGTATAGTACTTTTACCCAGTCCTCTGATGTTGCCATCTTTCCCCAAGGATATAAAATGTGAGGAGTAGAAATTTGCAGGTGACAATTGCCTGTATAGTTTTTTTCATCATTACCTACCTTCCAGGTGTAGTTTTAACAATCACATGAGTACAACTTTGGAATTGTACTGTTGTTGTCCAAGATGTTTGAATTAAGATCACTGCAAGGAACAAATTCAGTGTCTCTAGTTACAGGCAGATTGGGAATGGATTAATTTACACTTCTGGCAAACTTTCAAAAATTTCATTACAAGATTAATGCCTATTATTCTTGTGTATATCTTCAGTGATTTATACTGGAATTATTCCAGATTTACACTAGTTCAGAACATATCAAATTCTGGCCCTTGGTGTCCCATTATGTTTTGCAAGGCTTTAGTTTAGTGTATTTAACACTGAAAAGGTGAGGTAATGCGTTTAAGGTTTTACTGCTGAGAGGAAGTGGCTTTTCCTCATTTGTTGATAGATTAAAGAAAAGTCAGAGGTTTTTTGGGGGGAGTGTCTCCTTAAAAGGTTTCTATAGCAGAACAGATAGGTGTAAAATTAAAAATTGTGCAACAATTTTAATAGGTCCTTCTTTTCCTTTATCTAAATCATTTGTCCTAGCCCCAAATTGCATTATGAAGTACACCATAATGGGAAGAGGGATCATTGTTCTGTACCGGGCAGTGAGTTATTTCCTTTTGTCTTTGTATTACTTTTGCTTTCATTTTCTGGCAGACATGTTTTGAGATTTCAGTAGGCTGCTTCTTTGTGGCGTTTGGGATCATAGGAAGGCTGACTGTGTCTGCCTGCCAAAGGAGGACAGGTGATTTACTGGTTCTGTTCTCTGTTTTGGAAGACGGAGTTTGAAAAAGTTTTCCCTCTCTTTTTTTTAACAATCATTTGAGTGATTCTTAGTTACTTTGTTAGGGATCACAGTAAGTTAAAGATTTTAGGAGCTGCAGTCGAAAAAAGAAAAACAAAACAAAAAAGAACAAAGGAATTTCCCCGAATTTTGTTCAAGGCAGTGCTTGGATTGTAGGGAGAAAAGGGGGATTGGCAGAACATCTCTTTGTTTCTTCTTTGGCATGCCTGCTGGATCAAAATCCTTTCCATGTGTAGAAGGACACCAGTTAAATCCTACTGTGTCATTGCCTTTCCTGTTCTTTAGATATGTAACTCTAGTAGTCAATTATTAATAACTCATTTGCTGGCAAGAGTTTGGTAGGATAAAATGCCTTCTGTGAGAATGTGCAGAGTAAAAATAGTGTGGTGTACAGAATAGATGCAGACCTGAATTTCATTTTCTCTTGGACTCCCCAGGAATTCGATGGTATACTAGAAAAGCATTCGTCAAAGGAAATAGAACCTTATTGACAGAAAGAGATCACAAACAGAAAGCAAAGCCTAAACCCTGTCTTCGTTCTCACCGAGAAAGAAGAGAGAGAGAACTTTGGAGGAAGTTTTCTCACTCTTATCCCCACCTGCTTTCTAGGTTCCTATGTGCCCTCAGCCATCAAATTTTCTCAGTAACCATGCATTTGAGCAAATAAAGGAAAACTTTGCTCCAGGCCCTCTGCTCATTAGCTCCAAGAAGCCTAAAGTGTTTCATTGATTCTTTAGATCTCTTAAGAAATTCCTCTGAATGTCTCAAGTTGTTTGTATTGACAATTTTGTCCTAATTTTTACTGTTTTTACCCTGACTGTGAATACAACAATGTAATTTCAGTATATCACAGAGTCATTATGTTCATCAATACATATTCATAAAGTAGATACAGGAGGCCATGTTGAGAAGGGATAGTTTAGGTGTGGTTTAACTTGACTATAGACAAAGCAGAAAATGGGAGGACACACTATCATGTGCCAGCCTGAGCTGTGACATTTGAGGGGCACAAAAACTGATTGAGACATCAATGGATCATAGATATCATTAGCCATAGAACCTGATCTTGTGGAGTTACCTCTCTTACTGCTGTTAGGCTTTGCTTAGGGGAGACAGTAGAGAGGAGAGGAGTCCTGAAAAATGGACAAGTGCCAGGTCACCTTGATATAGAAAAAAGAAATTATCCATACTTACTTCCTGAACCTGTTCAGTTTCAATGTATTGGACCCATCCATACTTAAGTGTTGTAAGTAAAAAGCACATGGATTTATAGTTAGCGCTTTATTGTAAGTAAAAAGCACGTGGGTTTATAGTTAGCATCACAGACTGACTGTATTCCAGGTATGAGGACTGTTGGGGAATGCAGATTTCAATCCTTTTTGATCCATCCTTTATCACCTATAACACAGTAGTTTAAAATTAAAGTGTGGCTGGTTAAGATGAATGATGTGCAGTCAGCTGTTGACATCCACGATTTTCTTATTTGCACATTTTGGTTCTTTGTGAATGGAAATGGCAAACTGTCTTGCTGTTCACAAGGTAGGTCTCCAAGTAGTCTTTTGGAGAGGTTTCAGATTTCAAAAATAGTTTACATCTGGCTTTGCATTTTTGTCATTTGAGCAAAGATTTTTTAAAATATTACCCCTGTGGAATTGTGATAGCTAAAAATCTGTTATCACTGAATAAGAGCAGCTCCAGCTGCAGTGTCTCTCATTTTTATTCTGCAAAGTATAAATAGTTTTGGTTCTTAATACACGCTATTTGATTAGAGGTCTGTGGCTTAAGAAACCAATGTATCTATACTAGAGCCAAAGATGAGGGGGATCAAGTGGGAACAAATCTTATTCCGTATTCCCATGGTGAAATTTAAGACCTGTGGTGGTTAGAGGCAGTTCAGTGCTTGTTTGAGATGTGAACCAGTTGCAGAATATTCACAGGACTTTTGTCTTTGATGTTAAATTGATCAGCAAATTGAAGAATACAGGTAGGATGCACTGTAGAAGGGCAAGTGATGAAAAAGGTCATTTTTCCTTGAGTTTAAATTGATGTTGCATGCTGCAATGGAAAATGTCTCAGCAAACTTAATAGTGTTTTCTGTGCTGTTTAAACATTATGGAATCCACTTTTCATGGGCTAATAAACACCAGTTTTATGTACCACACAGAAATTTTGTAACCACTGCTTTGTCCTCAATAAATCAAAAACTGTGCATTCTTATTGAGGCTGTGGTAAGTAACAGAGACCCACATCACCATGCATAACATGCTAATAGTTTAATTGAAACCACCTTTGAAAGAGAGGCCAGCATGTGCTAAGTAAACTATTTGGAGGACAGTAAATGTAGTGACTTCATGATTCACTGCTTTAGAAAATGAATTCTTTCCCACCAGTGGTGTCAGGATTCAATTAACATATTGTAGCAGTAGGTCCTGCAATGTTCGCTGAACCATGTGTTTCTTCAGAATGAGAGACTTCATTCTATGATTTCTAATATACTTGCATCAGTTTGATTTCTGATAAATGAGGAAGGTTATGCTGCAGGCAGAATGTCCCAGATTCAGTCCTTGGCTTCTCTGGATTGGACTGTAAAAACTTCCTGTTTGAAGTCCAGGGAACCTTTTCAAGTCACTGTTGATATGCAACCAGAATCTGACTCAGTGTAACTGTCTATGTTCCTGCAGCCTTTGTTGCTTTTGGAGGTAGAAGTGGCAAGAATTTGATGTACATGCTGTTTCAATAGTTAGTCAGGGATTCTTGAAATTTAGTGGATGAGCCAGAGGTTTGTGACTGTCTTGTTTTTTTTCTGTTGTCAGCTGGTCTTGAACTAAAAAACAAGTTTTTAAAAGAATGTTGGAAGAATGTTGCTTTCAATAATACTTGTTCTTTAATCTGATCTAAAAGCCATTCTATGTGATTCACTCTTCTAAATATAAAAGCAGTTGATTTTATTGCATACAACGATAATTGAACAAAATAGCATGCTCAATTTTACTTTGTACAATGATTTTGGTGGTATTGCTTCCTACTAATGAAAAAAAGAACATGGCATTCTTATCACCAGAAGGTGTAGAAAGTTTGAGTGTAAGGCAGGGGTGCTGACTGCATCCATCCAAGGGTGTTTTTCCACTGGCAGAAAGTACCCATTTTTGCACCCATTAAGGACCCATTTGGGTGTGAGCCGGATGACCTCATTTCCACCACAGCACCCATTTGGGACCCGATTGTTTCCACCGCCGCTGGGGAAATCCGGATCATATGGGTACATCTCAGCCTTTAATCCAGATTTTCTGTAGACCCTATTAATGGGGTCTACAATGGGGTCTTCAGCCAGAAAATCCGGATTAAAGGGAGCCTGTTTCCACATTAGTTTGTCACTGGGGTCTAGAGGAGGCTAGGGGGAGAGGGCACCCGTGGGGGGAGCCCCAAAACCGAGGCTTCGAAATCATTTAGAAGTTATTTTGAAGTTACTTTGAAGTTGCCTTTGGAGATTAGCAAAGGCTCCGAAGACAAACCTTGGAGAACAAAGGGAGAACAAAGCGGACTGTTACCTTCAGGCATAGAAAGAGCTACATACTTAATGAGGCTGACTCATCCCTGCTCACAAGGAGGTAATTCATATGCATTCAGTTGCCTTCGGAGGGATTTCGGAGGAACATTCAGTTGCCTTCGGGAGGATTTCAGAGGGACTTCGGAGGGACTTTGGAGATTGCACCCCCTGTCCCCCAAAACACCTGGGTCAATCCAGATTCCCCACATGGGTGCAAAGGTGTTTCCATGGCAGGGGGGTTAGCACCCATCGCTAATGGGTGCTACGCCTCCTGTGGAAACACATTGGGTACTTCCCTTAATCCAGATCTACCAAATCTGGATTAAGGAATGTACCCATTCCTTAGATCCGGATCTTCTTAGATCGGGATCTAAGGGCTGTGGTGGAAAAACACCCCAAATGACCTATAACTGATAATTCAATGAATTATGATACAAAGGGAAAGATGTTAAAATAGTATTCCAAAGCTAATCATGATGATGATGGGTCATGCTGAAATAAACGTTTAGAAGTGAGTATATTGGTAATGTTCTGTTTGAATAAGGTAAAGTAAGTGGAACAGCATGCTAGTTCCCCAGTTGTTTAGTGAATGTTATGTGGTGATCCTTAGTGCTCTGTGACTGCAGTCTAAGGAAAAACCATGTCTGGGTTTTTGTCCCTTAATCAGAGGGGAAATGTGGTAGAATATCTTGCTCAGACATTTGATAAACTATTTCTAGACTTAGAAAAACAAATTTTGTTATTTATATTTCAGTCTCGCACTGTACTTTCTAGTCTCAGAACTGGTTACAATAATCTCCTCCATGATAAAATTATATAAAAAAATTGATGATGTTCTTCTCCCATGGCGGCTTCCATGGGTGGACTTGTGGATTCCAGACTAAGAACCTCAGGGCAAGAATCCTTTGGTTGTTGCACACTGAGCTCTACAGATATTTCATAGTGGAAGGCAAGCACCAGGAAAGATGTGGCTGCTGGAGGAAATAAAGAGGAACAGTCAGTGTGACTGCTGAAAGTGCTCCCGATTCTTCTTTCCACCAATACAACTTTCTGTTGGGAGGCCAGATTCCTTATTGGTCTCCAGTGTCTGTCCTCTGAGCTGAGATATTAACTAGAACATAGAACAGGGCATGGTGACATCAGGCAGGCTTCCAATTAGGACAGAGGGGGTGGATGTGGTTTCCCCAATGCAGGGGTTTACCGCATTTTCTTGGGGACAAGTGGATTCAGATTGAACCCACGCTCTCCTCAACCACATGGGGACATCTTAATTTGAACTGCAATTCAGATTAAAGATGCCCCACTTCTGCAGCGCAGTAGCTGGAGACCATGGGGATGCACCCATAGTCTGTAAATAATCTCCCTTTTTCACCAGATGCCATTTTCATACTTTTTAATTTTTAAAAATCATTTTATAACAGAACCTTAAAACTTCACACTCTCAATATGAAATCTCACATACATTTATATTACATCATTCGGTTGTTAACTATAAATAACTTCCTCCGTTCTTCTGAGGCTTCTTTTAGTATCTTCTTTTTAGTGCTCCTCATCAGTAGTTTTTCCTTCTTTCAGCTGTCCATTTGAATATAAAGGCAATCAAATCCAACAGTTATTATTCCTGCTTCTTGTAGAAAATCGATGAAGGGTCTTCAGTCTTTTATGTACTTATCTATTGTCCTATTCTTTTAAAAGTTTGTTAATTTGTCCATCTCTGCTAATTCAGCCAGTTTAATTAGCCAGTTCTCCACAGAAGGAATTCCATCTTTTTTCCATTTTTGTTCATATAATATTCTTGCTGCTGTTACCATATAGAGAATCAAAGGATTCACATTATCTAGATTTTCATCTGTTATTCCTAATAAAAACATTTCTGGTCTAAATGTATGGATTCCTGAAGGCTCTATTGGAATTTGCAGTTGGCATGGCTGGTCTTTCTGACAAGGTTACAGAATCACGTATGGTATGGCAGGGAGCTGTGTGTAGTGAAGCAGAATGGCTCACAGCTTGTTGGGAAGTGATGAAAATCCCAGTGTGAATCTGACTGAATGCTGGTAAAAAGCACATTATCATGGTTACCATTTGTTGGTAGTGGCAGTGAAGAAGGCTCACCTCTCTGCCTCCATTGCACCCTCAAGTGACCGTTTAGCAAAGCTTATAGGTAATTAAAGGTCTTTTGATGTCAAGCCATAAAGATATGTCCCTGCCACCTTTGGAAGCCTGCTGTGATGAATTTGTGAAGCATATTTAGGACAAAGTTGTTCTGATTCGCATGGAATTGAACTTCACAGTTGAAAGTGATCTGCCTGAGCTGTGCAGGCTCTTTCTGGTTCTATTATATTTTATCAGTTTCAGTTATTGTGGTCTGAGGAAAGGAAGCTGACAAGCTGCTTCTCCTCACCACTATTGTTCATGGCTATTAAAAAGTAGCCTCCTTGTGCAAGATTGGGAGGTGGCGGTGGTATTAAAGGAGGCTGTTATGTCCTCTCTTTAAGAGGACTTTCCTGTATCTGCCGAGTAGCTAATATTCTCTTTTTGATCAAGGAGAAGGTGGTGGCTACCCAACTGTAGGCTTGTTTGGATTCCCTAGACTTGTTCCAATCTGGTTACAGGTGGAAATATGGCACCAAGATGGCCTTGGTTGCCATGAGGGATGACTTTAATAGGAGAGGGACAGGGTTAATGTGATCCTTTTATTTCTTCTTGATCTCTCAGCAGCTTTCGATACCATTGTTCATGGTATCCTGCTGGACCAGCTTTAAAATTGGGGCTTGGAGGCACTGTTTTACAGTGGTTCTCTTCCTGTCTCCAAGACAGACTTCAAAAAGTAGCAGTTGGTGCTTCTTTTGATGCCCTAGGAGCTCTCATGTGAAATGTTATTTTTTAATTGTTGTAACCTGCTCTCGTGCTTTTGGGTGAAGGGTGGGAAATCAATCAATTAATCAATCAGTCAATCAATCAATCAATCAATCAATCAATCAATCTTAGATTGAAACTACTGCTGTTTACAGGTGAGAACAATTTAAGCTTTATTCTTCAACTTAAATGTTGTCAGTATACCCAACTTGTAGGAAGTTGTCAACCTTTACTCGTATCTGTAGGAAGAACATAGGGCAAATTCTCAGTAATTTCTATTTCCTCTCCCAGTACGGATACCATCATTTTAAACCCGTTGTGTATTGTTTAAAATTTATTGAATTTTTAAAGGGTTTTTAATGTATATTCTGTTTTTAATGTGTTGTTACCCGCCCAGAGATCTTCGGGTATGGGGCGGGATAGAAATGTAAATAATAAATAAGAATATATTTTGTCCTACCCTGATTACTTCTACATGCAGCTGCAGCTACATGAACCACTGGTTGAGAGCCACTGCTTCAAGATACATTATAGCAATTGCTAACTTAAGTTATTAAAGAATCTTCCCCACCTGGGTCTCTCCAGGTGTTTTAGACTCTTCTGGAAAGTTTATAGTTGTCTTATGTCTGATAGACTCTAATAAAATTATGGAAGATGCCGTCTTGGGGAAGATTAATGAATTCCACAGTAAAACTGAGGCTCTGTATATGGACTGTAGATCGTAGAAAGTTTGCATACATTTTGTTCATAAGGCAACTCCATATTCTTACTATGTCTCCTGAATTGTTGTAATGTATGCAGTTAAGAAACAGAACCATATAAATATAGAATGTGATTTTCTGTGTGCACTG
Source organism: Aspidoscelis tigris stejnegeri (assembly GCA_023333525.1). Classification (NCBI taxonomy): domain Eukaryota; kingdom Metazoa; phylum Chordata; class Lepidosauria; order Squamata; family Teiidae; genus Aspidoscelis; species Aspidoscelis tigris. The sequence goes on along the minus strand of JALMGA010000004.1, from coordinate 27,021,973 downwards.
AATTGATGTGTAGGAGAATAATTTATTCTTATTTTTGCCTTTGATTTGAGATGTGCCAGTGAAACTATTTGGTTTTTGGCAAGTCTCACCAGTGGAGCTTGAGCTTTCAAGTGCTGCACATATAGTTGACTGAAATGCTGCCATGAGATGCCTGTGGGAGTTCTTTTCATACTAGCTGGTTTGGCTGTCACTCAGAAAGCTTCTCTCAAAACTATTTTGGTAAACTGAAGGATCATGTGAATAATGAGTTGCATTGTAAAATCGAAGGCCCTGAAAGTCTTGAGAGACACAGCTGCTTGCATTCAGGGGATCACTTCAAAAGCAGACAGTACAGCGTTAATCGCTTGTATTATCAGGCATTCTTGAGACCAGTGTCATGGCTGCCCTTTGTCTTTGATAGTTTTTAAAGGCTCCTACCCCTGCCCTGAGGAAAGCTGTTTGTCTTTGAATGCTGAACACTGGTTTGGTCATCTGATTTATTTTCAAGTTACTTATGTTTCTCTAGTTTCTTCTGTGTATGACTCCTCCTGCAATCCTTTTTATTAAACCTCTGATTTGCTGAACATGGTGAAGCAAACATCTAGGTTGCAAAGTACAGGTCTCACCCCAGTCCTTAGTCAGATTTTAGTGGTGGTACTCTGGGTCTATAAAGGATAGAGAAAATCCTGTGCAACATATCTTCTGCTGGACAGCCCCTTCAAGATACAATATTTAGATTGCTATATGAGCCACGATTCTTACAAAAATAATTTATAGAATCAGTTTTCAAGTGTGTAAACCACAGGGAAGAAATTTGGTGTACCAGTTATAGAAATATGACTTCTAGCTGTTCTCAGCTTTATATTATATTTAAATTCTTTTCCTTTATATAATGCTTAACTGAACATGACAATGCTTTTTTCTGTGTGAACTTGTGAAATATATTGGCTTCATTGGGACATAGTACTAAATTGTGGTTTAAGGATTTTAAGAGAAAGGTCCCTGCAGCAGGCTTGTGAAGAGATAAGAAATAGCTGTTTTAGATTAAATGCATTTCATTGTGTTCAGACTCTAAACCTCTGTTTGATCTTAACAGTGATTAGTGGTGACAGGTTAAATTCATAAATGTGAAGTTGGCTTGTTTCCCCTAACCCTTATTAATATTAATCACAATTTTCCAGATTTGGATGGTGCAATAAATCAATTTAATCTAGAGATTTGAGAGTTCCCATTGCTTCCCTGCCACACAAAGGCAGAAGAGCAGGAAAAGTAGGAATATGAAGCATGCTATAAATCATTCTCATAGTGCTACCTATGGTTCAGTATTTAATCTGAACCGATTTATTGAGCATTTATTAGATACCTGCCCTTGAACTACCTGGAATACAATCTTCTACTTTTAATTAAAAATGCAAATTTAAAAGTGAGTTTTATCTGAAATTGAACCTCCCTTAAAGTATCTAGCTTCAGTTGATTCTTTTCCTTCTTTTCTCTTGTTTCTGTTTTTATGTACATTTTGATGATTGGAGTTTTGGTGGAAGTTTGTAAAGCCATAACAGAGCAGATATCAGCAGAGTGAAGCCCCAAGATAAAGTGGTTATTAGACTGCTTTTTTGACGTCTGCAGAGTTTCTTTGGTCCTCAAGGGGAAAAAAGGAGCCACGTAAGGTGGTGCTGGCAGAAGGATCTGAAAATTTCAAAGTTTCCCCAATGACTATCAATCTCGGAGGGCCTTTGTACACTTAGGTACTCAGGGTGGCCCCACACGCTTAGAGCATATGGGAGGACCCTGATCGTCTCTAACAGTGGAGCTATTAAAATTGTTCCATAGCTTTACTGGGAACACCTAGCACCTTCTCAGTAAAGTAGTGGACACGACATTTGCACGACATCCTAGTATGAGTGCTGCATTGGGGTGGCTGTGCAGTTGTACTCCATGTTGCAATTGCAGTAACAAAGGCTTGGTGCATTGTGGAAGTTGCCGTGGCCATTGCTGTGGCTATGCAGATGTCCCAGATGGACTGCTTACACTGCAGTGACCCCCTCAGGTAAGTTGGGGTAGTGCTGGTGCTCTCAGTGCTCCATGTTGCAATTGCAGTAACAAAGGCTTGGTGCATTGTGGAAGTTGCCGCGGCCATTGCTGTGGCCATGCAGATGTCCCAGATGCACTGTTTACACTGCCTTCACATAATGATTGCAAATCGAGTCTGGTCATTTATTCCTTTTGCATTGTGCATGTGTTGAAATCCATGCTTTTGCTGAATTATAACCATATATTGCAACATGGTTTGCCAAATTAGCTGATGTTCCTGAAGTGCAACTCTTGTGAGTCCCATCCAGTTTGGGAAGGACGGATTAAGTTCGTAGTTCAGCAGCATTTAGGTTGTCATAATTAGGCCAGCTTTGCACTGCAGTGTGATAACACTGCAAGCTGTGTTAAATCTTCATATTGATTTAAGAGAGCAGGGAGTTCTACAGCCCTAATTACCTTGCTAAGTGGACTTCTTGAGTCATGGCAATTACTGAAATCATTTGAAGTTAGAAGTATTAAAGGATATAGATAACCTTTATTGAAATTTGGTCAAATAAAAAGTCATCCTGTCCGGGTCTGTTTTTCTGTTCTTACATCTTTTAATATGTTAATCGTATCTTAACTTCATAGTGATCAGTAGCTATGGACCATTTCAGTTTGAAGTCAGTGTGTTTTTAAAGCACCTTTTCACAATTTAGATACTTTTAAACATAGCTTCAGAATTAAATTTTTAAAAGTATTAATGATTGTTTTTCCAAATGTCTATATTTTTATTAGCATTTGATATTATTTTTGGCAGTAGCTAAGCAGACTAAAGCTGAGCAGAATTTGATTTTTGTTTAATACAGGACATATTTAATATTAAGCTATTTACCGTTATCTCTGTGGTGATCATTTTTGAAAGAAGGTGCCAAGTCTTGACCCTTCTGATGAAGATTTTGGCTCTGACAGACTTTAGACCAAATGAAACAAATTAGGAGGGCCCACCACCAGTATGTATTTTTCTCATAACAGGAAGAGAGCAGAAGAGAACTACCTGGAGGGTGGAATGAAATAAGAAAGGAACTTTTCACACTTCTATGTAGCATTTTCTTCCTCTTTCCCCTCAGAATCTGAAAAAATGATTTCAGAAAACCTCTGTGCATTATAAACTTCATGTCTGAACAATAATTTATGAGGCCAGTTAAATATTATAAAAGGGTATGCAGGATTTTGATGCTTCTCTTCATCTGTTACAGAGCATAATGCATAGTTAACATTAACTTATAAGTGTCTATTGGCTTGTGTTCCAAATATCTGAATTAATAGCTCCTCCCTTACAAACTTGTCTGTGTCTTACAAAACCTACCCTCTTAACTGTCTCACTTTTGCTTTAATTTTACATCTTTTCTTTAGCTTTGATTAAATTTGTTTTGTATTGGTTTTTAATAGTTGTAACCTATCCTGAGACCTTGTGATATAGAGTGGGATAGTAATGTCAATAAGTAAGAAGTAAGTAATAAATAAATCATCAACAGGACAAGCTGTTTGTTTAACACATAATGCTTAACCATAGTTAAGTTTTAATCATGGGTTGTAGTTTCTTTCAGCTAACGCGGCTTTGTTGTTCTACCAGCCAACTTTTTGTTAATATTTAGCTACAGTAATGTCTATTAAAACAAGTAATTGCTCGTTACTACTGTATACAGCTGGACCAAAGTGGAAACAAGGTGGGGACTACTTTGGGATCTTCTTGACATACTTCTGGGCAAAAAATTCCAAGTGTTATTGTTACTCCTGTGCTTTGCTGTTGTCTTTAAAAGTTGTTTTCTCCGAGCCGCTTGAGGAAGGCTCAGAAACCTGCTTTTACCCAGCCTATTTACTAGAAGGGGTACTGCAAATTCCCTGGAATTCAGAGGGTTGTGGGTTTCATTCCCAGCCTCTCCTTGGAAGTAGGCAATGGCAAACCACTTCTGTATCTCTACCAATAAAACACCATAGAGGGGCCCATGAAAATGTCCAGGCAGTCAACCAAGAGTTGCCTATGACTCAGTGGTATCCAGAAACTTATTTTGGTTACTCTAAGCTTGACCAGAAGTAATGAATTAGGGATGTGCACAATTTCTTTTGTCCTATTTACTTTGCTTTGAAGCAAATGGGACGAAACTTTGCATTTGTGTGACTGGAACCACTTTGAATGTGCTAGCCTTCAAGTTTGTTTTGAATCCCTTCTACCCCCATTCGTGCCTCTGAATCTGTTCCAAATCTGCTCCAAATTCATTCCGAAGCTTCAAACAAAGGCATGCAACGGTCACTCCTCAAATTTAGCCAATATTTGATTCAAAGGCAAAGTTTCAAATGAATTGCAAAGGTGACAACATTTTTCACCTACCCCTAGATGGGATTCAACCATCATTTGAGCTTGGGCTGCAAGACCCTCCCATGTAACTTGTAGTTGAAGTTTCTTCCTTTGATTACCTCTGCAAGGTTAGCTCTTCACTGGTAGTCAGGACTGCATCCAGGTGGAGATATGTGATGTTCACTATAAATGACCATGACTTGTTTTTACTTTCTTGTTTTTGGAGAGGAAGAAAACAGTGAGAACATGTCATATGAATGGGGCCAGAAAAGTTGAGACTTAAGCAAACCATATAAGCATCAATAATGATGCATCAGGACATTACTAGAACCACCTATTTATGCTTTGTATCTTTATTTAAAATTGATAATCTATTGGAATGAGAGATCCTTTTCTGCTTAGCTTCTCAACTTTTAACACTTAGCGACATTTATTTGTTCTTTCCTGCAAACCTTAATATCTACAGGCACACATATGTAACTTCTTTTTCTGGGTAAATCTTCCTCTTATCAGGAGGCAGTGTCTGACTTTTCAAAGCAAATGACCTATAACAGTCTTCAAATTACACATTTTCTGTATTAAAAAAACTATTGCATCACGATGGCATCATAGTTCCAGGGCAAACATAGGCAGCTGTAGAATGCAAAAAAAACACCCAACAGAATTTAGAAGTATCACAGGAAAAAAAAAACCCTTCAATGCATTTAGGCACCTAGAATAATAATTAATTTTGGATTTGGCACCTACAGATACAATTAATTTGGTGGTGGTGAGAACAATTCTAAAAATTATTGAAGATGTCTTGCAAAATCCTTCGTTTGCGTTTAAGCTAATAAATTGGTTGACAAAAATACCATTTGCATTTCTTAAACTCTAAAATGTCTGTCATATGCTGTGACCTAGATTTATTAGACTGCAGTAGTTTTAGTACTCTTTGGCAGGGAAGTTTGTCATGACATCAGTGTAATCTATGCAGTATGTGATTTCAGTTGGTTCCAGTGTTAAATACTTTTATAATTATGCTAGTTTTGGCAGTTAACTTGGAACTTTTTCACATGTCTTTTAATGAACATGTTTTATTTCTGAGCTCTTGAGCAGCCACATATGTTTCAAAAATTAATTGTGTGTTTTTAAAATTAACATTGAACAGGAATACGTATGACTACAGATTTCTTTGACATTAAAAAACCTAAATAGTAAAATTGTTCTTGTAAGGTCATGGCCACACGGGCTGTCTTTTAATTATATTTTACATTTTTATCTGAAATGTTAGTTGTTTCTTATAGACATAGAGAAAGAGAGCACACACTCTATGTTTCAGAGTAATTTTGACTAATACCCTTTTGTTACTGTTTTAAGGATTTAAGAACTTTAAGAGGGAGAATATTAGGCAACATTGTTACTGTAATAAGCTATTCTTATTATGATACACAAATATGAAATGTATACTGGGAGGGATTGTTTTGAAAAAACACAGCAATCCTTAGACATTCAACATTAGTTTTGTGATTGCTTAGTGTTTTTTATCTAAAATCACAAATGGTTAAAATAGATTAAATCAGCCTAGATGTTACTTTGTTTGGTTTTGTTAGGTCTTATCACAGGCTTAAACAATTTTTGTTCTTCAAATGGTAGCTTCTAATTTCTTAACATTATTTGGAAATCTAAATATTATTGTTAATTTTTACATCTAATGTTCATTCTAATTGTTAACTCTTTGTCTTTTGATTTTATATGTATTTATATTTTTAAGGTATAGCTTTTTAAAAAGTTAAATTTTATGTATATTACATTTTATAGGATGATCATGAAAGCTGCGGCTCTAGTTCAACAAATCGTAGTACCACAGAAAGTGCAAAAGCAGCAACAAAACCAAGGAGAATTCAGCAGACTGCTCCTGACCCTGATTTGCCGCCAGGTGGTTTGTTATATGAATACAAAACTTTGTCTGTTAGTTACAATTTAAAAGGCAGAATTTATTTCAGATTTAGTTTGGACATAAAAAGACTTACCTTCTTCTAAAGCTTATAGACAGTTCCCTATCAGTAATTTGCCATTGTGGGTAAAGGCAGGCAGAAGCCTCACTGATCCCATTTGGTGGTGTGGTTTGGGCTTCCCGAAGGCACAAACTGGCAGACAGTAGGGGAGAGACCTCCACCTGCGTTCACCCACAGTCACCTTGTGCCTTCTTTAAGATGAGGAGGAGCATTAGACTCTGTTAATGAAGATAGTGTGGAGGGTATAAGTATTCTGAATAAGTATTTGAACAGTATTGTAGTCTTGAGATGGTTTACATTTATGTCCTGCCCATTATTCTTTGTTCTCAGAGTGGATTAGAACAATTAAAATGGATAAAACTTAAAGGAAAATTAAAATAGTATAGTACCTAAAATACTGTAAAATGAGTTGTTGTTTTTATTCAGTTACCAGACTTGTATCCTGCTTTTCAAAAGGCTTTAAAATTTTTCTAAGAAACTAACTCTGCATCACAGCAGCAAACATTGAAATATTTTCAATATTTATAATCTCTGATTATCCTCTTAACTATCATGAATAAAGTGTGTTCTTCAAGTCATTCTTAGAGGAATGTAGGAGACTGCCAAATGTCAATGGGACAGTATGGCACGGATCTCTAAGCTGGCTTGGGTTCAGCTTGCACTTACAAAGAGTGCAGCAGCACTTTTATGGCCATGGTGAACTTTTACAAAGACAATAAGTAGCCATGCATAAATGTAGAGTCGCTGCAAGAATGCTGTGCTTGGTTGTAAAAGTGCTGCATGACCTGTAATGATGCCACATTATGTCATTAGGGCTTGTCAGCGCCAGGTACAGGAGGACCATTCACACTTTCTGGAAGGGACGCTTCCTCAAAAGTCCCTTACCAGCTAGAAATGTGAATGGTCTTGTTGTTGACCAGCCCATGCTGCCACCTTAAAGGCCGGAAGTCCTGCCTCGCCACTGTGATTGGCTGCCGCCGGCTGAGTCACACGTTCTATGACACCCTGCGATGTGTTGGGGTGACATGCCCCAATGCCACATGGATCGGTCCCTGGCCAGCCTGTTGCTGCGGTGTCGGTTCGCAGAGACCTGCCTGATCGTGGCAGTGGCCAGCAGTCAACGAGGACCGGCAACGTGGCTGTGCCTGTGCAGAAAATGCTCTACTAACCCACCATAAACAGCGAGCTGGAAGATGTGTGAATGGTCATGCTGCTGGATGCTGCCAGTAAGCTTTGGGTAAAAATTGGTAAAGGTGTGGAGCACAAAATTCTTCTCTGCACCTAATCAACCATTATTGCACCTCTAGTGAGGGCGGGCGCCCTTCTAGGCTGTAGCAGCCGAGTGGACATGCATATGTTCTTCACCAGAGCTGACCTAATTGCTGACTAGAGGCCTAAGTGCGAATTGGCCTCTGGTCACCAAGCCCAGAGATGATTGGCTTGCCTTGAAGCAAAGAGCAAATTGAAAACCCAGCTCAGTTTGATGGTGAGCCACCTGACTTGCTGCAAACCAGCTTACCATGAGCCTTACTGAACACATCTCTAGAAGAAATCTATTCTGTGTCAGTAGTGCCTGTTAATCCTTGCAGTATTTATTCAAGAAATGCAACGGCAACTTGCTGACAATTAGATGTACAAACAGTATTTTAATAGCTATAAAATAAGAGTATGTGGGAGTCATGTTTTTTAAACTTTAGTTAAACGATGTGGACTAACATTTGCCTCATTAACTTCAGAGATTTATGAGTTATAGAATAGGGTATCAATGATGTACGTATACATTTTGACAATAGCAAAGTTATAATATTAAATTACAGTTAATATCTTGATGTGGAAGGGAAAGATGAAGATTTTTATTTAGTGATGAGGCTTACTGCATTTCTTTTCTCCATTAAAGCCAAAAGCAGTGCAAATCTTAAGAAGTATTAGAATCAGAAATACAAAAAAATGAATGAAACTTTGAGTTATGAAATCTCAGATGTCTAGATGAAAATGTATTTAGCTATTTTTTGAACATAGCACCACGGGTAGTGTACGATATGCTTTGGGAAGGTGGTTCTACAATTGGAGAGGTGCAGTGGAGTAACCCTGCCCATGAAATTGCGCAGTGGCCATCCAGAGTGTAATAAACTTCCTTCATCTGACCTCAGAGCCTGAGTCAGTTGTTAATTGGGGGACAATACTGTTTCTGATGCTGTGTTCTTTTGTGACATATGCAACTATGTAGGTATTTATACACCAAGTTCACCATTCTGAAATGGAGTATAAACTATAGTTGTCTGTTATATCCTTGAAGGTTTGGTTCTAAAAAAAATCCATAGATCTCAAAGCCTTCAAAAACTTGTGACTAGGAAGTTGCTATTTTCTGTTCCCCCAACCCCGAATCAAAAGATGGCCATTTCCAGATCCCAGCTTACACATGTGCAGGTTATTGCCCATTTTTATCTCATGTTTAACTAGGGAGTATCACAAATATTCTGTCATGAATATCAAAACCCATAAGTAAAGAATGTTGATTTCCAGAGATTGCATATTGTTAAAATCACAGCAGATAATGTGTGCAGATGACCTTCGCAAGCATAAGAGCAGACACAATGATTCTTACCAATAAGGAAGGCTTTTATTGTCTTCACGATTGCAGTATAGGCACTAGCTAAATGCATTGTTGGTTATATGAATGGATATATGAAAGTAAATACATGGTTTACAGCTTAACCACTAAGATCGACATCTTCAGCCAAGAATATACAAATCAAACAGCCCACATCACAACACTGTTAAGGCAATATGAACACTTGTGAGATTGCATGAGGTCACTAAGCTCGGCCCCCCACATGTACATATTTGGTTTATCTGGTATAGGATTATTCTTCTCAGGAAAGCGGAGGCCTAGCTGAGATAATCACGTTGCTCCCACAGGAAAAGAGAAACTTAGTTGTGTCTATGTTACAGAAATAACACATCACCTGTTTACCAGAATGTTCCTGGTGAGACGGATAGCTAACAAGCGTTTCCTGTTTTAACAATATTCCAACAAAGAAGAAAGCAACTTGCAAATATTCCTGCAAATGGCAAAGCTCTCCGTTCATTGCTTTCTAGGATTTGTTCTTTTTGTGCCCTTTAGATGACTACCATCACAATCTGTTTATCTGGTGGTTTTTAATTTTTTTTTTGCGGGGGGGGGGGGGAATTATTTGTTTTTTTGGTGGGAATATACCAAAAAGGAAAGTCGAGAAGACTGTTGTTTTGTTTAGTTTTTTGTATTGGCTAATTTATTTAAGCTACTGACATTTGCTAGAGCTCCCAAATAAAAAACCGAGTAAATCCATGTTTTTCTTTTCCAGGTTACGTTCAAAGTTTGATCTGGAGGGTGATAAACAATGTCAACATTGTCATCAATAATCTCATCCTCAAATATGTGGAGGACGATATTGTCCTTTCAGTCAACATCACCTCAGCAGAATGTTATACAGTCGATGAATTTTGGGATAGAGCATTCATGGACATATCTGGTAAGAGGTCATTTAAACTGTAAACATTCCTCTTAATTTTTACACCAAAAATGTCCTTGGAGGAACTTGAGGTCTGAAAGCACCCAACACTAACTGTAGAGGTATAAAATTATTGATTTCCTAGATTTATCAAAAATTTAGAGGCAGCTACTCCTCTGATCTTTTCCAATGTATCCTTCATTCATGCAGCATGTTTATTGGGAGGCATTAATGTTTTCCAGGTTCAGCTTTGGGCTCCTTGAAAAAGCTACTAAACAGACAAGATTTTTGAAACTTCCTCACTAATGTGGTTTCAATATTGTCAGATTTTTAAAATTTGGAATATGTTAAATGTGCTTCGTGATACATGTTTCAAACACTGCTAAATAAATAGGAGAATGCATATAGCGTTTGCTTTAACCTGTTGATGCTGAACATTATCTTTTTTTCCTTTCAAAGCAATTGACTTGGTACTGAGGAAGGTGATAAATTTTTCCGACTGCACAGTTTGCCTAGACAAGAGGAATGCTAGTGGCAAAATTGAATTTTATCAAGATCCTTTGCTTTATAAGTGTTCCTTCAGAACTCGTCTACACTTTACTTATGATAATCTGAATTCTAAAATGCCATCCATTATTAAAGTAAGTACATTTCTGTAAATGCTTTCAGTTTTTATATATGAAGCATAAGGGGAAAAAAAGGATAATTGAGATCCTAAGAAATTTTCTCGAGGAGCTCTCATGTCTCAACCCTGTATGGTTTCAGGCAATAATTAGTAGAGCCATTGAAGCACTGTGTGCCTAATCTGGTGATCCACTCAATAACTGTGCATACCAGTTTCAACTTCCGGACCAGGTACAAGGGTAGCCCCACAGTAACAAAACATTTGGATTTACAGTAATCCAAATGTTTGGTTACTCGTGCATGGGCAATATTGATCAATCTATGACTACCCAGGTAAGGACACACTGGTACACCAGCTGAAGGTAATATAGGCATTTCTACCACAGAAGACACTCATACCTTCAGTGACAGTCGTGATTTCAGAAGTACCCTGAAAAGATATACCTGTTCCTTCTGAGGATGAGCAAGTCCATCTAAAACATGAAAAAATCCCAAATTCCAAAATGCCCGAAGAGTCTTGTCAGGATTCAGTCTCTAGTTCATTTAATTTTAACTAGGCCATTTTCTTTTGCCCAAAATATTACCCATTTTATGTGCTTGACTTTTTCTTTGGATCTTAAAATTCCTGATCCAGGTAGAAAACCTTTTAATTTGTTCTCTCCTTCTTTTTGAAACTCTCTTCCAACTGAGGTAAAGGCTTTTGTCATTCAAAAAATATTTGAAAACATTTCTTTGCTTGTGCCTTTGGAACTGTTTAATACCGTGACCATGATTAATTAAGCCTTTTGCTTTTATTTGTTTTTTGCTTCTGTTATTATTTATCATGTAAACCCCATGGAGTTGAACAAAATCTACAGTGTATAAACCAGCCAGCCAGCCAACCAGTGAACCAACCAACCAAATCTCATCTAGGTACTGGTTCAGGACATTAAGAACATAAGAACATAAGAGAGGCCCTGCTGGATCAGGCCACAGCCCATCTAGTCCAGCATCCTGTTGCACACAGTGGCCCGCCAAATGCTCATGGGCATCTCAGAGACAAGGACAAACCTTTTCCTGCTCTTGAATCCCAGCAAATGGCATTAGAAGTGTCCTGCTTCCGCCTAATTCCAAACATTAAGGAGAAGTAGGAGCATATTATGATGTTGTTTTGGTGTTTGTGAAGTGGTATAACCCTGTTTTAAGATGGGATTGACACACTGGAAATGGTCATCCAATTGGTCCACTTACAACCTATTTTTAGTACTTGATTTACATGTTCTATTTTAACTCCTTTTCCAGATGTGTCTGTAGTTTATCCATGTGTACTGCGGACTATAGTATACCTATTCTGTTAATGCTAAATACTGTGCAAATTTGTACTTAGTAGCAGGTCCTTTGTTGGTACAATGCAGATCACTTGTTCATGATTAGGCATTGTTAGTAGAAGTTTTTGTTGAGCAATCACAAACTTTAAGCTCTACCAAAGTGGTGCGAACTGACATCAGTTGCCATTAAACCAGGATCAATACATGTTTCTGTGTAATCTAGAGTACCGTTTTTGGCATTGTCATGGTGTTTGTTTAGTTTATATTTGGTATTTGAATAGGCATAAGAGCGGATGGTTCCCTTTTTATTATTATGGAGAGGGCTGCATTGGGGATTAATGAGGAAAAATGATGACGCAGAGGGGAAAAACCAAGTTTCTTGCTGGTTATAGCCAGATGTTGGTGAACAACCCCCATAAACATATCTTACTGGTTTGGAAGCTCCCCAAAACTGATTTAGATATGTTTAGATATGTTGTGCTTAGATTTTAGAGATAGCAACATCTAGGCTTTCATTTTGCCTAGTTTTCCATTGTGATTTTGCTTGGTTTTGATGCCAGTGGAGCCCTTTCCATACAAAAAAATTGGGGAGTAAACAACTCCGGCACATGCCAAAGATAAACAAATTTAGAGTAAGCACTTTATTCTAGATTACTTAGGTTTTGGAGTGCCTGCCCCTCCTTTGTTTATAAACTTCCCTACATATTATTCCTTGGATAGTACTAAATGTAAACAGGTGAGAGCTGAAGGTTCCCCCCAGATGTTTGTGTTTACTATTTTTGACATAAATATGTCCTTATGTCTGATATTAGAAAAAGCACTGGTGTATCTAACATCTAACACTGCTGTTTCTTTAGTATGTAAATTTTGCCCTTCTGTACATCTTAAACTGAGTTGCCAAGTTGTTCTTTTTGATTAAGGAATGAAGTTCATGCATAGGTTTGATCGTCAAGCTTTGTGTGCCAAGTTTAAGTTTTTATGACGGAATCACAGGCTTACAGCAGCTTATAATGGAAACACTGACACAGTCTTTACCAGTGTCAGTTGGTGCTGTAGTTGCAGCATTAAATTATGTATCTTATTTTCCTTCATTACTTTTAGAGATGGTTTTAATGAATTTTGGATCACCATGAAATCTATGCCAGGGAGCCTGGATCAGTGTTGATGTAATTAAAATAATATCTCAAAATAACGCGCCTGATTATTTGTCTTGGTAGCCATAGCTTGCCATCAGGGTACCTTGAAATAGTAATGTTGCTATGGAGTGAACTGGATTTCAAAAACGTTTCTCTGGTTTGGGCCTATAGCTTTACAGATAGGGTGGTACAACTTGCCAGCTTTACGTACCACATAAAAAAATTTAAACAGATTGATTCATAACACTGTTCTTATTTAGTTTTTCTTTTGAAACCTGAACTTAGTTTCATGTTGCTGCTGCTGCTGCTGAGGAACATTTGTCCCTAGTATTGCTCCTTAACTTGTCCCTGTTTGTAAATGGAGTTATAGGCAAATGCTGCTGTCCTGTGCAGATCTTGTGTTCATGTAGACACAGAGTACTTTTAGGAGGCTATGCCTTCTAGAAGACTGGTCCATGGTGCAGACACAATATGTTCTTCAGTGGCTGTTGGCACAGGCAACCAGCCCCATGCAGATGTAGCCTATGACTGATTAAGTGTAAAAACACCTGAAGAGACCTTGCTGAACTCCCGTTGTTTCCTAGCATTTTTACCACCTTGTTCTGTCCCTGAGAATAGCAGAGTTCTTCTCGTTCTTCTGTGAAACTAATGAGCCACTTCTTGCTTATGTTTTTCTCTCTACTTGCAGATTCATACTTTAGTTGAAAGTCTGAAGCTCTCCATTACTGATCAACAACTTCCTATGTTTATTCGTATAATGCAGCTTGGCATATCGCTATACTATGGAGAAATAGGCAACCTAAAAGATGGAGAGAGTGAAGACTTGGTTTGTCACACTAAAGATGTTTTAGGGAACATTTCAGGTAATTTAGATTGTTTTTGTTCTGTTTATGAATGTTCCTAAACAGTATTATAACTTCTCCTTGTGGTAGTCTCGCCTGAGTGTTGGAAAATTCCTGGTCAGTGTTGGTCAGGAAATGCCGAGAACTCTGAAAAATAAACTATATATGATACTGGAGTTAAGTCTACTTTATGGGTACAGATATAGTAATAAAGCTAAAAAATAAATAAAAACCAACTAATTATTGCTTAACTGTATGCTCTTAATGGCCAGGCTGATAATAGCAAGGAATTGGCAGTATAATACAGATTTGTCACAAAAGCTATGATATACTCAATTATAGGAGCTAGTTTCCAGTGAGTTAATTACAGATCAGTAACAGAGAATGAAGAATGAGAACAGCAACGTGCACTTCAAAGAAACTTGGCAGTACCTTTTTAAAACCATAACCAAGACTAGATGATCAGTTAATTCCTTCAGACTACATAATCTCTCCCTTACTGCAATAGAACTCAACAGAGGTGTTAGTTCATCCTTAGAGAAAACATGTGTTAAGGGTTTGGGATAATAAATTGGAAAAGGAGGTAGTCAAGTCTGACTGCCTCACTGATGCTGTAAACAATGTACTGGAAAACAGCTTCTACAACAGTTTCAGTTAAAGACTGTCGAAAGTTATTTTTGTTGTTACATTTTGGATATATAAATATTCAGGTTTATTTTAGAAAAAGAAACAATATTATGGGCCAATATACCTAATACAAAGCTGAATTCATTGTTGTGAAAGACTAATTTATTATATTGCTGGGAGGTAGGTCAAGGTGATTTAAAAACATATTAACGGTTTTGCACATATTTTTTACTATCATTTTTAGAGACTGAAGAGATACTTGGCTTGTATTTAAGTTCTGTTAGGGCAGAACTAATTTCTGCACAAGCTGTTTTAGTTTGATCTTAATCCAGCAGCTGGTGGAACAATCTTTTTCATGATTAAATTGTCACTTAGTAATTTGTTTAAGCAATAATACTCTTGAGCAAGAACAAAGAACTCAAATTGATTGTTATCTATATTATATTAAGGGCTTGGACCACGTTCTTCCTGTATTGGTTGGCGGGGTTCAGTGACATAATTTGAGAACCTTTGTTCTAAAACCACCTATACAGAGTTTTCAAAATTGTATTAAAACATGAATGAAATGTCTCTTACACTATTGTTTCAAAATGGTCTACAAGAAGTGGTACAGTCACCTTTGTATAATAAGTTTCTGTTCAGTGCAGTCTCCCTTAATACAGTCTAGTCCTGAACTGTTCTTAGCAGCACGCACACACAGAGAGGGAAATAACAGAAGGGAGCAACTGGTTACCCTCAGGGAACTGCTATTACATCTAGGGATGTACACAGATGTTCTAAATATTTGAAATTTGATTGAATTAGATCGAATGTGGACATTCGAATTCAAATAGAATGTCTATACCAGAGGTGTCAAACTCAATTTTGCAGAGGGCCATATATTAAATTTAGAATGTGTAGGCGGGCCGGATTCAAATAAAAAAAAATGTACTGAATTATTATAACATTTTATTTATTTAATTATATAGTATAGTATATTATATACTCAAAGCAGCTGACAAAGCTTGTGTTCTCTTCTGAGCTCTCATTGGTCCAACTACCACCCTGTGGGGAGAACAGAAGCTTTGTCAGCTGCCTTGAGTCACCTTTAATGGGTGAGCAAAGCAGGTATTAAAGCCAACACTTCTCTCTCTCTCCCTCTCCCGCCTGCCTGCCTGCCTGCTTCCTTCCTTCCTTCCTTCACAAAGGAAGCAAGGAGGGAGGGCAAGGAGGGTGGGAGGGCAGGCAGGCTTCATTTCTTCTCTGATCGCGTGGAGATCGGAAAACTTAACTTGCAGCTGCTGCCTCCGCCTCTTGCAAGCAACGTCAGGCCGAGGGGGGCAGCGGCAGTGGCACCAGCTTCAGCTCTCCGATCTGCACGGAAGGGATCTGCCCCCGCGATCGGAGAAGAACTGAAGCTGCCCGAGAAAGAGCAAATTTCTACAGGTGCTGGCGCTCGGCTCTGCTGCTGCTGCTGAGAGAATTAATGTTGGTTCTCTCGGCAGCAGCAGCAGAGCCGAGCGCCGGCACCTGTAGAAATTCGCTCTCTCTCCGGCGGCAGCATGCGCGCAGCGCCTCCTCCTCCTGTTCGATCGCGGGCCGTATGTTTGACATGACTGGTCTACACCTTCGAATTTAAACAGAACAAATTTTGAATGTTCCGAAACATTTGTTTGAATGATACGAAATATTTGAATGTGCTTATAGTATGGGACAAAAATGTGATGCATATGGGGATAAAATGGGATGTGTGTGAAATGTGTACAGATACGTATAACACATACGAATATTGTCAACATTTGTATCTTCAGATTCGAATTTAACATTCAAATGAATAGATTCAAATGTATTCGATTCAAATTGGATTTTATTGCATTCAGATTCTAAACATTCAAATTGAATGTTTGGATATTCAATTCGATTCAAATTTGAATGCAGAAAGAACATTTGTGCACATCCCTAATATCTTTTTTGGTAGAAACTGTAAGGGGCCATGCAGAACTGCATTAACTATCAGAGAGGTGAATTTCCGTGCCTTTCAGTTTTCCAGATGGGAAACTTTCTTCCATAATACATTTTTCACTACGTGATGGTTTACAGGAACCAAACTGCCATGTTATATGAGGAATGACTCTGTAGAAGTGTTTTTTGAAATAAGTAATAGATGAAACAAGTACAGTAAAAATGTCCCAATAATCACATATCTTAAAATTATGTACTGTCTGCCTCATATCTACTGAGCCTGCTCAGAGAAGTTACAGTTCCCATTGAAGTTAAAATCAAGGATGCTGGCAAGCGTTTATACTGTGAGTGCTGGCATTGTTCCCAACTTACTTCTAGGTGCTTGCAGTGCAGTCTGTCCCATACCATCCGAATCACCAGGGAAACAGCTGTGAGAACTATCACCACACATGAGGCAGCGTGCAACATCCATGCAGTGTTTTCACCCATAGCTGCAGAAGAGACCAGGAACATTCTAGATAGGGAGCTCTGGGGTACTTCATGATGGAGGTGGATAGGCCATTCTGGAACATCCTGATCTGCTTTCCCAGGCATAGTATTGCACTACGTGAACATCTGTGGAAGTCATCATGGCTGGGACCTGCTTGCATACATGTCAGCTGAGCTTATTTGCTATCAGGCCAAGGAATTAGTCCCTTTCATTGGTATAGCCATCACTGTAGCATTCCTTTCTGCAAGAGTTCCTTTGGGACCTTGTTGATTTCTTTTATCTGGTTGTATTTTCAGTCAAATAATGCTGCTGCTCTGTTTCTTTAAAAATGGTCATCTTGACTGTTACTTCATTGCTGGATTTTGAATTTATTTTAGAGTATATTCACACCAGTTTTCATTAAAAATTTCAGGGCAGTTCATAAAGTAGTCTAAGAATGGTTAGGGGGAAAGGAAAAAAAATCACCATAAGAAAATTTTCATGTTTAGCAAAGTGATTTTATCAGCAACCAGCAAATGCCAAAAATTAAATGCTTTTGCGTTGTGAATTGTATATCAGTTAAATTATTCTACAATCTTGTTTATCACTTAAACGCATTTTGCCTAGAAATATTAACTAGAGATCTTTTTCACTCAGATATACAGCATCTAAGCAAGTAAAGTCTTCTGTCGAGCAGGGAGATATATTTGTCTGAGATCTTGGAATATCACAGTCATTGCAGAGAAGATGATATTGTGCTAGTATCGTGCCTGGCTTTGTGTGCAGAGTGAATTTGACTTCATTGTATAGTAAACTAGATTGGCTTGCGTTTGAAATGTACAGTATTCCTATTTTAGGGGGTTGTCTTCAGAAGGAGGCAAAGTCATTTAAAAGGCTTTCTGCCTCTTGAAAACAGATGTTGGCCAAAGTCATCTTGTCTGAGCTTCTTTCAAAGTAAATGGTGGAAAGGGAGTCAGCTCTGCTTTTTAAAAAGCTTCTGATCTCACCCCTATGTGACACTTCCAGCATCTTTAATTCCTGCCCAGCCTTGAACAGAATCCAAGTGATGCCTTCTGCCTGAATAATTGGAAAGACAAAACATAATAATCTGGTTTAGAGAATAAACTTCTGAGGGCACAGTATGTTATGATACCCTCTTTGCCAAATTACTTACAAGTGAAAAGGAGCAGCAAACATGGAAGAAATGTAGCATGTAGAATTCTGTGTTATCTGCTCAATAAACCTGGGGTTTGAGAGATACTTCATGTATAAGCAAAAGCCAACGTCAGCACAAAGGAAATCTAGTGTTTTCTGGCCACTTGCAGTTGTCGGCACCTTTAAATTAAGTTTGGAAATGGGATAAAAAGGCATTTTTGTTGCTCAAGAAGGGTTATTGGAACACAGTATTCTTGAAATTGTTCAAGAACAGTTAATCCTTGTATTAAGACCGTGCTGATAATTTTGCCAAGGCCAGGGTCCAGCAAGTGTTAACAGCCATGTAAACATTGTTTGCATAAGTTTAGAGATTTTGATTCAGTGTTTAATATCAAAGAACATAGTAAGCATTTACTTCACATGGATTTGTTTACTTTTACTGTTCATCTCCTCTGGCAACTGAATAAATGTCAGCTAAATTGATTTGGGGTGTTTTGAATTTGCTGTTTAAATCAGTGTAATACAGTGGTTTTTTGAAGTCTTCTGAAGAGACATTAATCTGAATAGTTCAAAGTTTGTTCTATCCATACAGATAGAAGTAGATTTCATTATGTGGGGAAGAGTGCATTTTATGTTCCCAAATGGATTCTTTAGGTAGAATCTCTTGTAATATTATGCTGACCTATTTTTTCCCATTATACTAGCAGTTGTTCAGTTGCAGATTTTTTTCATGGTTTCAGAGCTGATTTTCCATTCAGATCTATTTTCAATTATTCTTTGCATTTTCCTTTTCAGAAGATGTTCCCTTATGAGATCACCAAACTGCTTTTTAGATGCTAGGAAGTTTTAGAATGGAAAGAGCATAGCTTTGCAGGATAAACTGAAATACTGTACGTAATATGATTAGAATTAGATACTGAAGCATTAATTAATGCATTACCTTCTCTGGGAGGGAAACGGGAAGAGCAACCCTGTTGATTATCCTGGATCTCTCAGCAGTTTTTGATACGATTGATGGCGGGATCATTCTGGAAAGGCTACAGAGTTTGGAAGTTGGAGGCCCTGTGATGCACTGGTTCTGCTCCTATCTCCATGGTTGATTTCAGAGAGTAGTAGTGAGAAATTCTTGCTTGACATCTTGGGAACTCACTTGTGGGGCTCCTCAGGGGGTCAGTTTTATCTCCCATGCTCTTTAATATATACATGAGCCTGCCAGGAGAGATCATTAGGAGCTTTGGAGTGAAGTGACATCAATATGCAGATGGCAGTCATGACTCATGTTAGAACAATCTTGCATCTGTATCAAGACTCTGAAAACTAGTCTCAGTGGTTTCCTTGGAAGGAATGTTTAGGACAGCGTTGCAGTGATTCTAGCTATACTGGATTCCTTATACTGTGGATGTGCAAATGTGTTAGTTAATTTTTTTTCTCACTTGCCATTGGAGGTTTGTATGCAGATTTGTTCCCCATGATATGCAAATATGGGTTTAAGCTGCATTTGGACTTCTTCAGAGTTGTCTTTTGCCGCAGAAGGTCCCTCTGTCTTGCATTCCAAACACTTCCAATTCTCTGAAAAGGAAGCAAAGCATATTCCGTGGAGGTGGGGATAGAATAGACATTTTACCAGCAGGACAGTATGACTAAATGTTGAGATGTTGGATGTATGAGAGACATTTAGATTTCCCATTCATACCTCTGGCCATGTGGTAAAGAAGATGTGGCCAAGGCTTCTAGTGAGCTGCAATGATTCTAAAATTCTGAAGTAGTGGGCAGGTGAGGGGGCAATCCAGGCATAATGGAACAGCATGATATGCTTGCTTCAGGGGTTTTCTCTTCCCCTGGAGTTGCTGCCCTCAGCTGGCTTTGCTTAATGTTCTCCATTGGACTGCATCCCCCTGATCCTTTGGACCTAAGCTTTGCTTAGGACTTCTTTTTCGGTGTTAACCACGTTGTCTTGAAGGTGTTGTAAAAGTTAGTTCCCACCCACACAGTGACACACTTTTTTTTTTGATGTGTTCCTGTGCTAGTGCAAAATAGCAACCAAAAGGGACACCACCATTTGTGGGTTTTGCATCAAGGTACAGATTGTACAACCTCCGAAGCAGTTGAAAAGGAAGGTGTTTCTCTCCATCTGGCCGCAGTGTGCTGGATGCAATTGGGAAAAGCCTATACTTTTTTAACCTGTTCCTTCCTAACAGTCTCCGTTTGGACAGGACAACACCATGGCCTTTGGGAAAACTGTTACTTTGACCAGCTTTACCAATCAAATAGGAAAAAATGATAGCATTTTATTAGAAAGAAGTGTGTTTTTAAAACTGTGATAGAATTCCTTTGCATAATAACTATGTTTTTGAGAACAAAAATTACACCCGCGTGTCAAACATATATGCAACATAGATGCTGTGTATATTCATGAAAATTAAATACATCCCCTCTGCACTCGGTATTGAGCTGATGATATTTTACAGTCTTTTCCTTTATATTTTAAAGGTGCAGAGGATGAAGTAGGCAGTGATGGACAGTATGCTTCTCCTGAAGCTTTCGTTCAGCAAGATGATGATCAGCAGCAGGGCTGGGTGTCGTGGGCCTGGTCTTTTGTACCTGCTATTGTCGGTAATAGTGATGAAGAAGGCAACTTTCTTGGAACAGATGAAGCAGCAATGATAAATCAGCATAAGCTGCCTGTGGCTAAAGATCCCATTGTTTCTATAGGATTTTATTGCACCAAGGCTACTGTTACTTTCAAGGTGAGTAGTTTATTTTTAATGTAAGAATGATGTAAACTCTTGTTGCTGAGGGTGGGCACAAGTGTGATAAACATGAATGGACTGTAATTAATTCTCCTAGCAAAGAGAAAAATGCCGGATGGTTAGTACCTGGCTGAATGGCTTTTATGGTGTAGTCATGTGTGACTTCCCAAAAGAAAGTCTGATTGGCCCTCATCAGTTGTGACTGTTCTTAGTTTTTCTGCTTTATTGTTATTCTTTGTGATTTTTTTGTAAACTGTGCTGTGTCTTGTGAAATCTTCAATATATAAATCTAATAAATAAAATAAAAAGTTTATTAGGACTTAGAGTTCAGATAAGTATCTGTGTACTTATCTGAAAGTAAGCTGCACTGGATTTATTAAAACTTACTTTTGAGTAGACATATCTAGGATTACATTTATGGTCAACAAAAAGGTCTGGTTAATTCATACAATATACAGGTGTTTTGAAAATATCATCCCTAGACATACACAAATTAATATGGACAGTTTTAATGATCTGTAATTGCTTGTATTAAATTAGGTGGAATGGGCATTATAAATAAAAGTTGTTGTTGTTACTATTATTAATTTCAGTAAAATAAATGAAAAAACAAATTCACCAGTTTGAGTTCTTCTGTCACATTGATCTTTATATATTTATTTATGACTTATCATAAATGTTCCTTGATACTATATTATACATATAAGCAATTAATATTATTAAATGGCACCATGTTAAATCAACTTTTGATAGATTTTATGGAAATATTAGTATTACAGATAACAGGAAATATTAGTAGGTTCCTAATGAATGATGTTTTCGCTATATTTTTCTTATTATGTGGAAGTCGATTAATATATGAAAACATTTGTGCTTCCTGATTTTTGCTCAGATGTTTCATTTAGGATTAATTTAAGGCTAATCTAGCATCCATTCTTAAGATCTGGGTGGATGAACAGAAGGAGCCAAGCCTCACCCAGCTTTGTCCTCCAGATTATTAAGTGCAGCCCTGTTCTGACTGCTGGGGAGAGAAAATGAGTCGCTATAGTCTAGGATTTCCATCCCTTCTGCGAGGAAGCTAGTTCACTTTGCACTGTGAGACTGAGGGGCTGTTCTTGCTGTTGGGCCAGAAAATCAGAATAGTGATGCTGTTGGTATACTTCCCATCCCACTGCCCAGCAATCTTCCTGTGAGAACTGGCTGCCATAATCACAGATGAGCTGTTGGAAGCTTCTGCCATAGTGTTGCTGGGTGATTTTAATTCACATGTGGAGGTGATCCTCAGTGGACCAGCTTAATTCTTCATAGCCTCTATGAGAACCATGGGGCATTTTTAGTATCTTACTGGCCTAACTCATACTCTTGATCTGATCTTTGCCATAGAGCGAATTGGTGAGTATTTATTGTGTTAAAGCAAGATCTGACACAGTATTTCCTTCATCAAGATTTAAGATTTATTAAAGCGCTTTACGTGACTAGTCACGGAAGGAGCCTCGGGCACTCCTTGCCATACAAGAGATACACCATGCTTATATAGCCAAGTAATAACGCTGAAACATCATTATGGCATATACCTAAAATAACACCAGGGTCAGTGTGACATTTCATAAGAAAGCGAAAAGAGAAGGAGAAGTTCCCCTATTCTCCAGACAGCTTAACCACACATATCTGTTTCCTGTTATTTACGTCCGCTTTGACAAGCATTGCTACAGTCTCATGAATCATAGCCAAACCATGTTCCCAATTATAGATGTAACCTTAATAAAGCTAATGATTACTTTGTATTGATTATAGATTATAATATTAATTTCCATGACAATTGATAGGACAGGTGGCAATCCTGTTGTCATTGACGGATCATTTGCTTGCAAGATTTGGACTTATAGTGGCAGTTCCCTTTCACTGGACTGGGTGAACTATTCAGATAGTCCACCCCAGGAGACTTATGGAAAGACTGTGTAGTTTGGGTGTAGGAGGCAAGAGGTCATTGGACGATTCACAGTGAGGTGTCATTAATATGCAGGTGATACTTAGCTCTTTCTCTTTGTGCCATCTGAATCATAAGAGGAAGATAAAATGCTTAGCAGATGTTTGGATTGGGGGCAATAAATTGAAGCTGAATTTAGAGAAGATGGAGGTGCTGTGTGTCACAGGACCTTGGGCCCATGAAGAAGGGAGGCACCATATTCTTGATGCCTTAGAGGGGATAGATGTGGAATCTGAGCATTTTTTTTCAATTCTGTGCTGATGCTTGAAGGTCAGGTGGAGGCAGTGGGCAAAAGCACTTACTTCCAGCTACAGTTGGCTTTCCAGCTATGCCCTTTCTGGACAAGAAGATGTGTCCACACCTATCCAAGCTCTGTTAACTTCCAGATTCTACTGTTGAAATGCACACTCTGTGCGACTGCCCTTGAAGATGGTTCAGAACTGGAGCAGAATATGGCACTGCACTGCTGACCAGAACTACTGGTCTTAAAAGAGCTACACTGGCTGCCAGTTTGCCACCAAATTTTATTTCAGGCTGTTAATTTTGACCTAAAAGGCCTCAAACAACTTGGGCCACAGCAACAACTCCCATTTTGTCCTGCCCATGACATAAAATATGCTGGTGAGGACCTCCTGGCTGTACCACTACCTTAAGTAGTTAAAGAGATGAGGACTTGAGATAGGGCCTTATCAGTTGTAATCCCCAGACTATGAAGTAAATCAATAAATAATTTATCTGCTACTCTAGGTAATCTGTAATGAATGAATGGTCTGGTTGAGACATTAATGCCAACTAGTAAGAACACATAATGAAACAAATTGTAGATGTCGAGAACTGTATTGAAATTATTGCTTTTGTCCATATTTGGAAGGGAAAGCGACTTCTAAAAAAATCTAAAAGCCAACTTTTTAAACAATGCAGAGGCACATTTAGATTAACACCACATCATAATCCAACCTATCTGAAACATTTAAGAATGGAGTCTTTAAAAATTATCTTAAGATCGAATATTCAAATATTTTTCCCTGTAACTGAAATAATAAATTGCTATCGTAAATAGTGTCTTCTCCTGAAGTAAGTGGAACTGCTTAAATATGACTTTGTATTTAATGCTAGTGCATTAGCACTACATATTAGAATAATTTTACCACATCCTGACATCTTGAATTATATATATTTTACACTATAAAGTGGTATGTGTAAGAGAATTATAGTAGTGCTTAGAAGGGAAAACATTAGAATTCATTGTTCTGCTTGAATGCTAAGAATGCATGGAATTAATTTGTGGTTCATATTTTGGTCAAAAATAAGGTCAGGTTTCTGCATTAGTATTCTGAATAACTGATACCATTCCAGCTAAAAAAATCATGCCAAATTAAATGTAGCATTTTCCTAATAATGTCTAAAATTGTTCTTGCAATGTTTGAGTTCTTTTAATCAATTAATTGCTTTTCCTCTACAATAATTGCATACAGCTGAAGGGTGGTTTTTTTTATCCTGTTTTCCTTGAGAGTTTGCCTTACAGAATTTTGGTTCAAAACAGCAACCATGTGTATGCACAGTTGGAAGTAACTA
Source organism: Aspidoscelis tigris stejnegeri (assembly GCA_023333525.1). Lineage (NCBI taxonomy): Eukaryota > Metazoa > Chordata > Lepidosauria > Squamata > Teiidae > Aspidoscelis > Aspidoscelis tigris. The sequence goes on along the minus strand of JALMGA010000004.1, from coordinate 26,997,724 downwards.
AGTAATGAGAGCTTCTAGGAGTTTTATGTAGTAAGAAAATTAGAAGGAATTTTCAGCAGTTAAAGATGTCAGAGCATCTAAACTGAGAGTTTGTATAGCTAAACATTTTAAATGTTCCGTTTTTAGGCACTTAAGTAATGAATGATGTTGAATAAACAGTACAGTTTTGATCAGTTTTCTACATATTGGTTATAATCATTCTGTTTGTTTATAGTTAAATTCAGTCATTACAAGAATTATTTTCTGTGCTGTTAAAATTATTTGGTCGAATTAATGAACAGCATTGCACCCCTGTAACTGTCAGTTGTTGTTTTTATATTGCTTGATTACATAACTGAGGAAATAAAAGTGCTTTGGTGATTTACAAAAAAACCCTATACCAATGCATAGATTAGTATTCAACTCAAAAATGGTTACTTTTTAGTGAAGATAATACAGTGCAGCTGTTTTAGTGCACCTGTTTCCTGCAATAATGTTCACTGATAGTAAAACTGAATTTTTCGTTGTCTTTCTAAATGCTAATGATTACTCACCATTGGTGGTAAATTATTGCTTATGCGTATCTAATACTGATCTTGACTAATGCTAACTGCTTGTTATACTTGTGTGCAGCTCACTGAAATGCAAGCTGAAAGTAGTTATTATAGTCCTCAGAAGGTAAAATCCAAAGAAGTAATATGCTGGGAACAAGAAGGGACCACGGTTGAGGTAATTTTTCCATTCATATTATAAATATCTTGGCATCAGTATTTTTTTTCATTAGTGTCATTACTTTAAAATGCCACTTAACAATATTGATTTTACATTTCCCTGTTATTTGATGGTTCTAATAACTGAAAAGTCCCTTTTTTATTTTAGCTATAAGAACATAAACACGAAATATTGAATTTTCACATCTGGTGCACAAAATGATAATCCTCATAATAAGTATATTTATCTACAGTAATCGTGCATATAAATTAACCTATATAAATAGTACTTTTAGTTAGAAATATATGTGACAGTGTGCTGGGTAGCCCTTGGCCCAATTTGTCTCGTTTCTCAGCACATTAAATTTTCTGCCTAGGTCCTCATGAGTGGAGAACCTTTCTTTGATTGCCAAATAGGATTTGTTGGGTGCCAAGCTCTTTGTTTGAAAGGAATTATGGGAATTAAAGATTTTGAGGAGAATATGAATCGAAGTGATGCAGTAAGTATGACTTATATTTTTCTAGCAGCCTACATTATAATGTGCTAGAGAGAGTGAAAAATATCTGCAAACTTTTTGAAAGAACCTGGCTGCTGTCCTAAGAGTCATAGGGCAATTGTGCGTAAGCAAGCTTCAAACTCTGGCTTTTGAGGCAAGGTCCTTCCAGGCCATGTGGAAATTATGTTTTGAAACTGGGGAGAGTTTCAAAAATAACTTGTATCAATGGAACCCACTAGAGATATGTGTTAGCCAGTCTTTAAGAAAGCTTGCAGTAGCTCTCTGGATTCCATTGAGAGTGTAGCAGTGAAGATCTTTGTGGAAAACTGGCAGGGAAATCTTGTGAGTAATGCAACAGCCATGTTTTTTCTTCACGAGTATTAAGCCTGTATAAGTATAGCAGTGCAGAGTATTGTGTAAATTTACAGATAAATTTTAAAAATATAAGGAATAGCTTGCTATATTGGAGCAGTGGCCATCTAGATCAATACCCATTCATAGTTCTATAGGAAGTCTGCAGATATTACCAACAGAACTCTTCCCATTTGAGCATCATATTAGGCATGTGCACAAATATTCAAAAATTCGATTCGAATCTGTCAAATGTTGACATTCAAACTCAAATCCAAATTTCAAAAATCCAAATTTGAACATTCGAACTTGAATAATTCGAATGTATAGATTCGTATCTGTCGTATACGAATCTGCTAAAAAATTATAAGTATCTTGCACTTAAAATACGGGATTAAAACGGGATGCATACAGGATAATACGGGATACATACGGATTTTTACAGAATCTGTACAGATACATATAACAGATATGACTGTTGTCAGCTTTTGAATGTTATAGATTTGAATCGGATTTTATGACATTCGGATCTTAAATATCTGAATCGAATCGGATTTTATGAAATTTGAATCTACTCAGATTCACATGTCAAAAATACATTCATGCACATCCCTAGATCATATTATTTGGAAGCATACAACCTTATTGTATCTCTGGCATAGTACAGTTGCCCCTTGTATGGCATGGATTTTTACATTGTAGTAACTTTGCTTGCAAAACATGGTCTTTTGTAAATGAAGCAGGACATTTAAGCTATTAAAGATACAGTCATACCCCTGTATCCACTGGTCCAGCAACCGCGGTTTCAGTTTCCTGCGTTGACCAGATCAGCCCCCCCCTTTTGCGGGCACAATTAGACTTAGACTTCTGAGGCCTGGAATGGGCAGAAAATGCCCCCAAATGGCACATGATTTCCCATAATGCCTTTGAAATCCTGTGGGCTTTCACAGAAATTATGGGAAATGGAGTACATTTTCCATCGTTTGCTATTATCTGTGGTTTATGTTATCTGTGGTGGGTCCTGGAATGTATCCCCTGTGGATATGGGGGTCCGACTGTACTGTGAAACAGATGTAAAACAATAAACCATCAGGGCTTACTGTTTGTACCATCCACAGGACTGCACGTTTTCCTAGACATTTAATCATTTTACGTGCTTATTTCTGCACATTTTCCAACTTTACAATATTGTTTTTGGGGATCAGTACTTATAGCTGTCCATTGCAGAAGAGAAATATCTTAAATGTATATACATAGTGGTTTTGTAAGCTGAGGCTTATCTTTTGTTGTTTCTTGACTGAGGCTTAGTTATATTATTGCAGTTGATACTCATGCAGAGTGCCAAGATGGAAGAACTTTCTTAATATTGAGACAGTACTAGTGTCCTAGCAACAGAGATGGTCATACATCCTTTGCCTTACCCCCCCCCCCCCCGACGTGTGTCAGGCACCTTCACTCCTCATGTTCAGGAGAGCAGTGAAGATGCACCTATTTGCCCTGGCCTTTTGTTAAAGAAATAGCTTCTCCTCCCTACTTTCAGGCACTGTTATTTATTCATTTGGGTATAGGGCAGGATACAAATGCAAATAAAATAAATAAATAAATTTGATCTCAGTGATGTTGCCATCTATACAGAATTGTTATTTAACAAAATGAGAGTCAAAGAGGAAAGATAAATTTGTTCTATATAATGACTGTGAATGTATATTGAAAAGCCCTACAAAATTCTAGCTTTTGCAGCCTTTTTAATAAGTGAGAGTTAATTTGCATCTCAAATATGCTTTAAAGAGAACATATGATTATAGTAGTAGATTGTAATTGAGTACAAGGTGCCAAAGATAAGACTTTTGAATTACCATGATTCAGATGGTTTAGAGCTCAGATATTAAATATAGTTTCTCAAAGAAATGCATTTTCTGGTATTTTTGGTTGACTTTTCTTGTGTCAGTCATCACAAACACCTGAGGAAGATAGTTTCTGCATTTATGGAGATGTTGAAAATTTTATTCATTTTTCTTAGTTTTGTCAACTATGTTTTCAATCTTTACAGTTATACTGATATCCTTTTTTTTCATTTGTGAAAGGAAGCCTACTTTTTTAGTTGTGGAGAAAATCTGAGCACAAAAGGAATGACATACCTTACCAATTCACTATTTGATTACAGAAGTTCTGAAAATAATGGGGTTCGTGCAGAATTTATTTTGGATGCAGCTGCTCACAAGGTCTGCCATTTTTTTCTTAATGGATGCATATTCATTGTTCATATAGTTGATTTTATAAACCGCTGTACTCTAGTGTAGCACTTTTCATTTCATTACCTAGTTCTGAGAGGTCCTTTTGGGTTTGCCTCATAGTCTTGGTGGGCTTTTCCCTGGATAATTGGTTACCTATCTGTCCACTGTAGCTCCAGGTCATTTCTAAACATATTACAAAAGTGATGGAATATTACGGAATATTGCTTCTGTCCATCGTAAATGCTCATTTATATAATGAGATTTTTGTAGGCTCTTTGATCTGTTTCAGAACAGGAGAAGAGAAAAATGCTGAAAGAACCATTAGTCTAAATATGGCACAATAAACTCATTTTCTTGAAGCTGCAGATTATCTTTTTGAGATTGCCCTTCCTTTATAGTAGCTTCTATGCCTAATGAGATGATTAGAATGTTAAGGGTTTTTGCTTCCTATAAAGACACAAGCAAACAAATACTCACTCAATCCACATAGATCTGATTGTTTTCCAGATAGATTTCCTACAGGGTTTCGTAAATTGTAAACTTTAGCTTTAAGTTTGTGGTAGTCAGCTGGTTTATTAGGAAGTGAGAGGTCAGCCTGAGATAATTTACTCCACCAAAGATACTAATTAACCAGCTGCTGCTGGAAAAGTGAACAAAACATCCAGAAGAGTTATAGATGTCCTTTTGTGTGGCCTGGTATAGATGTTGCATTAGCTATCTGAAGGATGGATTCTTTGGCTAACCTCTGACTTTGTTTTGATAAGGTTTACCATGTATGCGTGCTCAAACCCAAACAAGCATATATCTCTAGTACTTGGATATAACTCTGATACCAATGGATTGTAATCTCAGATTCTTTCTTAAGAGAACATTAGTTGTATGTACTTTGCTTTGTTGGTAGGAGATGTACACAGAGATAGCTGGAATGCAGAGGTTTGGGGCTTTCTACATGGATTATCTGTACACAATGGAAAGCACCAGTGGCAAAGGTACTTAATTTCTTTGTTTACTTACTCTTGAATAACAGAAAGAAAGACTTCTTCAGAGGCACCTGACAGTCCTTGACCGAATGTCCTTAGATTTACCTTTGAGGCCTTGTTTAGAATCTTGACTGATTTGCTAGACATTGTGAAGTCTGGATGGTACGCTTGTTTGTCTGTCTGCCAGTCTACTCATTTCTTACTTTTTCTTTGTTCTTTTTCTTAAATTTTATATTTTTGTAATTTGTTCATTTATACCATTACCTTAATCAAAAGATCACAGGAAAATAGAGGTAAAAACAAATAGAAGGTGTGTCATCTTCCTTCACCTCCCACATTGTAGTAAAATTCTAGAAGTTTCAAAAGCTTGGCAGAAGGAGAATATTTTAAAATGGTAATGGAGGTTAGGTACTATCTCCACCAGGGGAAGGTGGTGATATGTATTATTGTACGTCCCTGTTTGTTATAAATCCTTTTGGTTAGTTGTCATGTAAAAATATCTCTGCTTTGTCTTAGAGTCCTGGACTCTTTGGCTGCATCCACACACATTTAAAAAAAGTCCAAAAAGGGCTTAGAAATGGTAGCATGTGGATGATAGTGTTTCATACCACCTCTAATCCACACTAAAGGCCTTCCTAAACATAAATAGTGAAGGACCCCAATGCCCCTCAAGGGATAGACTATTATCCTAGGTGACATCACTGAGAAAGCCCTCTCCTGGGTGTCTGATTTTAAATGTTGTTACCCACACTGAGAGAATACAAACAAACAAACTGAAATGACAACCAGAGTGTTTTATCAATATGTCTTTATTATTTATGTCCACGTTCATTATTTTTTTCTCAAAATTAACTTTGTACACATTCTTCGTTGTGTAAATACAAGTATTGTAAGTGTGTATGCTTGTGAGTGTAGTGAATGAGTTGATGCACAAAAGAAACGAGATATAGTGGCACAGAAATTACTTGGAAAAATAATCTTTCTTTGTAAGATTATGTAATTCAAGTAGAGAAATGATTGATATAAAAGAGCACACTCATTATATTTTGGTATTTGTAGAAAGTTAGGTTCTAATGATTATGTAGGATGTTAGGTTGTAATGATTGCTTTTTCTTTCATTTCACCTGATTTGATGGAAAAATTGTGATATGGAATTAGAAACTGAATTGGACGTTCCTTGCAATTTTCCTGGCGGCTCTGTAGTTGAGGTATATGGTTCTATTTATGTGACAATTCACTGTCACAGTTTAAGGATACTTATTATCCAGACAAAGAATATATGGAATATACTCAATATACAGAGTATTGTGCATACTTCATAAAATAGAGTGTTGTGTATACATAACACATAACAGTGTTGTGTTGTCATCTCAGGATCTACTTAAGTGGTTACTTCAGCATGTAGCTAAATAAGCTTGAGAAGTACATTTGTGTTGGTGGGTACAGTATTAGGGTTATTTGCACTGGCCAGCATAGTGAACCAACAAGTATACTAGAAACCTCCCTTCCACATGTTTGTCGCCTTCCCACCTGGGGCCCCCCTTAGACAACACCAGTATGTGGAAGGGAGACTCCTTGTTATTCTCTTTTGTAATGAATATGAGGAAAGGAAAACAGGGATCCCCATGAAGTACTGATCATGCTTGTATCCGTGGCATCTGTGCATGAACATGGACCCACCAAGGCCTTCTATGGCACCCGTGGAAGACATTAAATCCATTGAAACAAAACAACCAATTGAAGATCTCCTACCAACTGTCTTTGCTCAGAGCACCACCTCAGTCTCTCAACTTTGTGCAGAACTCAAACATACCCTCTTACCAATTTCATTGGTCACTGTTCTCGGTGGTAGCAGGATGTAGTACAAAAAACTGTCTTTAACCCTTCCCCCCCCCAGCAGTCAATATTTATTCGCAAAGTTCATGAACCTCTTCATTTAAGCTGAAGAAACAGTGGCTTTAAGGCTGTACAGTACTGATATGCGTTGGGATCTTTTAAAGCATTTTCCTCTTATTTTTAACTGTAGCCCTCCTTTTTTCCTATTTATTTTCCTTGCCTGCTTTCTATTATTTCTTTTGTTTGGTTTCTCCTCACTCTCCTGCTACAGCACTTTTGAGACCACCAGTTTCACATGGTAAAGTGATACAAATCAATGTGCAGCTTCTTGATGCAAATTATTGTATAAGCATTTTAGTGAATCAGTGACAATGCTACCAAGTAATATTTTTATTAGGATTTGTATGTTCCCTGATTTCAGCAGTATATAGTTCATATTAACTATCGGGGTGGGGTGGGGGGCAAATTCTGTTTTTTTAGTGTCTGGAAACCAGCCAGATGTGACATCTTTGAAGACTGAAGACTTTGGAAATCCTCAGGAGATGTCTTCAAAAAGTCTAATTGTTGGCCCTCTCAGTCTTCGACTTGACAGCAGTGCTGTGCATAGGATTATGAAGATGATTGCTTGTGCTCTAGAACATGAATATGAGCCATATAGCAAGTCTAAGCAAGGTATATTGTGTATACTCTAGTGTTATAAAAATGCATAAAGATGGTGCACTGTTCTCGAAGTGTTTTGGTATGTGCCAAATATTTGGCATGGAGTTTGTTTCCTTTTAGTACTGTCTGCAGTAAGAGCTCAAATGGAATTGGTTTGTTTCATTAACATTTGCCTGTCTGACTAACATACTGATGTGGTATTCAATTTGCAGTACTTTTTGAGAAGCAAAAGCAACATGTCATGTCATAACAGGCAGGGATACCAGAGGAAAAGTGAAGCCTCATATTGGATTAATGATTTTATTCTTCTTAACAAAACACTTAATACAACCCCATGCAACCATTCAAAATTCACAGCAGGTTGGTAGCAAAAACTGTGAAGTAGGAAGTTGAGTGTCAGGGGAGCTAAAAGGCAGAGAGGCTGGTGACACCCACTTCAACTCCACATGCTTTTGCCTTATGTTTGTTTTGCCCTGATTGAGCCTCCCCTGCCTGTTTTCCTTCTTTCCTTTCTGCTGCAGTGTTTGTCCACCTTTAGATTTCTTGGCAAAAGCTGTGGCTACGGTTGTTACTGCTGTCCAGCCTTTGCCCAGTTCTTATTTAAGACTGTCAGGCTGTCACTACTGCAGGGGCTGGTGTACTGTGCCCCATACGGCAATTGATTGTGCTTGGGTTTCTCCAGAACTGTGAGTCTCTGCTGCTTTCCTAATTGGGCTTTGCATACACCACAGCTGGCTGAAGACTGAAGACACTGACACTCAGCCCCTTGTCCCTCATGCTTTCCCTTGATCAGGCTTAATGCTGTGATGGGAACGTATTTCTTTTGGATTTAGACCAGTTTGGTCTAGTGGTTAGGGAGCCGGACTCTTGTCTGGGAACACCGGGTTTGATTCTGCCCTGCTACATGAAACCAACTGGGTGACCGTGGGCTAGTCACAACTCTCTTTCTGAGCAATCACAGGCCCACCTCCACAGAGGGTCTCTGTTGTAGGGTGAAGAACAGAAAGCTTTGTCAGCCATTTTGAGTCCCCTTAAATGGGTGAGAAAGGTGGGGTATAAAAGTCAACTATTCTTCTCCTTGGATGCTGCATTCTTGTTAGTACTGAAAGAGCCCTTTTCCCCTCCACTATGAACAGTATTGCTCAGACTTATCCAAGGCACAGCTGGAGGCCTGGGCTCAAATCAAACCCATTCTTCCTTATGATTGGGGTTGGGAAAACTGACATACATATGTAGACAAATGAGAAGGAAGGCCAGGTAAAAGAGAACCTGATAGGGACAATGTTCTCTTCTTTCTTCAAGTGAAAAAGAAGCAAATGTTACACAGAGCTGTGCAGAGCAACAGGGAGGCTTGAAGACTTTTCACTCAGCGTTTCTTAAGAGACATTTTGGTGCTTACATCTCTTAGCTTAGCCTTCAGCCCAGCCTGGCCTGATCCACTTCATTCTTGTGCCTGAAGAGGACTTGTCTGTTTTTGACCACTTGCTGCTGGTAGTCAGTTGGGCAGTATCCAGTAATGTTTCAGTTCTGCTTCATGATGTGTACATTGAAGCTCCTCACAGCAGACTTGGGTTCATGCTAACCTAGTTCGTATCCTTCCTTGTAAGCCTGATGAGTGACCAAGACAGAGGAAGTGTGCAAACAGTTTGATGGAGTTTCCAGATGTTATTTCTGATGTCTTAGTATAGGACAGTGGTCAGCAAATGCATGAGTCAACAGAGCCAAATATCAGCAGTACAACGATTGAAATTTCTTTTGGGAGTCAAATTTTTAAATCTTGAACTATACAGGTAGGAACATCTGAAGAAGTAGACATCTTCAGATGTACGTCTTTGAGCTGTCCAGCAAGGTAGTTAGTAGCACTTGGAGACTAACAGAAAGGTTGGTGGCATGAGTTTTCTTAGGCATGCCTAATTCTTCAGATGCTAGGGGGCCCAAATGGGCCCCCTAGCATCTGAAGAAGTAGACATGCCCATTGGGCCCCCTAGTATCTGAAGAAGTAGATGTGTCTAAGAAAGCTCATGCCACCAACCCTTCTCCAGTTAGTCTCCATGTAAGTAGGTACACTGTTATTAACTTAATTAGGGTACTCCTAAGCTGGAAGAGCCACGCTCAAGGGACCAAAGAGCCACATGTGGCTCCCGAGCCGTGGTTTACCTACCACTGGTATAGGAGATTCAGCTGAAATTCAGAATAAGCAATGCAAAAAACCTTATGCTTTCTAACCAAATTATTAATTATTAAAATATATGTATAGAGAGGGATCACTGCACATCACTAGTATTTTACAAAAAATTAAGTCTGGTTTCTTCAGGTAGAATTTGCAATTATAATTTCATGTGCCTCTTCGAATACTACTGAGTTGCAAGAGATGAACTTCTGTCTTCTTTTGAAACTTCGTGGTGAAGCTGTGGTTCAGCAATCTCTTGAAGCCACAAGTAACCCCCAGACTTGGCATCTGAAAAAGGATGAGTGATGCCAAAGGCATAAATATTGTTGATGTTGGAAGGATGTGTGATGGTTTCATTTAAATGAGCTTGCATTTAAGCTCAAGTGTCAACGTCATCTTCTTGGAATAAGGCTGGCTACATGGGAACAAATTATAATTAAAATTAATCAAAATAAGATTGAAATCAACTGTTATGATAAATAAACCAAATGTACATTGAGTGAGTGTGCTGTCTCTACTGTAAAATGTGACACTGGAAATGATTTTGTATAGGTGATCAGAAGCTGGTGGACTTGTGCTTTACTTAGTATTCTAAATTTCGGTATCTTTAATTGCTTGTAGATTTTGTAGACGGTGGGAAAGCTATGCCAACATCAGAAGAAGTAGCAGCACTGGAGGAATATATTCCAAGTCGAATCACAAACTTTACTATCTTGAAGTGCACTATTATAATCCCTGTGGCTGAATTCAACTTGCTAGGCCACTTGCTGCCTGTAATCCTGGGACAGAAGGTATTATAGTGTTGTTTGCTGTGAACTGTTCTTGAAATGAAAACATGTCCTGCGGGGAAGGTCTTTATTTCATGTGGATTATCATGGTGTGTGCTTGATGTAAATAATGTGCATATCTGGATGGACATCCCTGGGAACAGGGGATATTTGTTAGCTTGAGTCTGCCAATTTCCTAGAAATTTCTTGCTTTTTCTTTTAAATGAAAATTTCTTTATTGAAAATATTAACATAGGAACAGTAACATGAGGGAAATAAACTTGGAATTACAACTTGAGTACATAACTTGGGAAATACAAACAACATGGTCCAGTGAAAAGCATATCAGAAATAATTAAACAGAAATTTAAATATGCAAAAGTGCAAAGGTACAAAATTACAGAAGAGAGGAGACAAAATAGATATATACCATCGTGTAAAAACTAAAAGGAAAACTACTGGAGCAGAAAAGAGATTGCAGAAGAAGTAGCAGCACATTTAGAGTCCAAAAACCTAATTCTAGTAATATAAGGAATCCAAAGATCATAGGTTATAGTAGGCATTTTGACCGATGTATAATTTGTATTGGTAAGAAATGAGTTCCATTATAGCCCAATTTGTGACTTTAGAAAACCATCTTTTTAACGTCAGTGTTTGATGCCTTTTCCAGTTTTTTGCGGTGACAGCTCTGGCCACCATAAGCATAAAGTGACCCAACAGTTGTGTGTTTTTTGGCAAGTTCATTTGATTGAAGTACATTGCAGACTAATGAGACTGGACAAGATGTTGCTCAAGTGACGATAGGGTTTTGTTTAGCAGAATGAAAAATTGCTTTTAGTCTCTCTCAGGTAACATCTTGTACATAGTCATATTCTCCAAGCGCTTGAGTAGAGTGAGTCCTTGCTAGAATAGAGTGAGCATTACAAGGAGTTGCTTTCTTCTCCCTCCTACTTATGGGAAATCTTCTCTTTAGTGAAGTGACACTTATAAAATATGTGAAGGTTTAGAATAAATTATTTTTAGAAATTGCATTTAAACTTATTTTGTTTTTATATTTTTGATGCATGTTAGAATAATCTGTGTTATATTCTTTCCAGAGTTCCAGCAATTTCTTCAATACTACAACTCTTCAGCCTATGCGCCCTTTGCCTTGTGTCCAAATTCTGGTGGACAAAATAGCCCTGGAACATTCTGTGCCAATGTATCCTGAGCACCTTGTGCAAACTGTCAGCAGTCTTAGCCAGCCATCTGATAACTTACTTCATTATTGTTATGCACATTGCTATCTTAAGGTAAGTGCATTGACTTTCCAAATATATATTTGATATCTTCTAGTATGAAACATTTATAATAACTTGTTTATTCTGGCTTGAGTATTAGGGCTTTTGACTGCAAAAATGATGACTGATAGACTGGCCTGATAGTTTCAAGACTCAACCAGCCATACTGTCTCCATAGTATAGATTTTCTTTCCTTGAGTTTCTAGCTAATATTTTGTATCTAATGGAATAAACTAACAAAACAGTCTTAGACACCATTAGGGCAAATTTGCCAGCCATACTACTGTTTGTTACAACCCAAACTGGAACTCTAGTGGTGGTTTGACAGCTTTCCTTCTCTATATCTATGGTGTTTGATCCAGGAACCTTAGCAGCAATAATGCTGGTGGGAGATTATGATCAAGTCAGGAACTTGCTATGGCACTTTTGAGACATAGAAGATCTGGATTGGTAGTGCTGCTACAGTGTTGTTTCCAGCTCGGAAGAGCTGAGCTTAGGATTGAATGGTTAATCAGCGTTTTAAAATCAACTGTTCATTGTTGTAAATGTTTATACCGCTATACGGCTTGATATTTTGATTTGTTGCAGATCTTTGGTTTTCAGGCTGGGTTGACCTCTTTGAATATAAATGGATCTTATAGCACACCAGCTGCAGTTGTACCTCCATTCAGTATAGCTGTTTATGGCAAAATGCTGAAGCTCCCTAAATATTGGTGAGTGCAGAATTTTCCATGTTGTTAGGTACTTAGCACATACAGTTGTTATGTTTTGGGTTTTTTGCATTAACATGCTGCAAATATAGCTCTCAGATGAACTTCTTAGATTGTCATTAGTATGAACAGGTGATTTTTTTTAACTGATGGAACCAAAATATTTGCTATTATTTTATCTTACGTTAACTTTGCAAGCTTGTTATTACAGTTTATAAGCACATTAAAATGTACCAAAAACTGCCAAAGAACAATGGAACAGTAAAACAAAGAGTATGAAATTAGCATTAGAAAGAAGCATAGATCTATTCCCCCTCCCCCCCCCCCCCGGCGACACTTAAAAAAGTGTATCCCAGATGCTTATCCTGGTAGAAATAATTTCATAGCCAGAATACCACAACTAAAAGAAATGTTCTGTCTGGCAGCAGTTTGATTAGTCCATGTTAGCTGGAAGCAGTGATGGGAATATTTTTTATTGAAGAAAAAATTAAAATTTTTATTGAATATAATCATCATAATAGGAAAACAACATCCAACCTGTTGTATAAAACTTTGACCCAAATGAATTGAATCCCCCCTAAGTCTCTCCCTTCTTCAATATAGCAATGCTTGCAGCCAACTTAGGGTATAATATTCCTTAGATCCATGTTTATGGCATCCTATTCAAAATAAAGCATTTCTCAGGTAAGTCCATATGCATTAGTTTTAGAAGGTCTTCTGTAATGGGTGTCCAAGTCTGTATAAATTTCTCTTTTGAGTCATCTCCTTGTGTTAATCTTAGGGTCTGCATAGATAAATCTGGGGAAGGTGATCCTTCCCGTAAATTGACCCCAAGTATTTTAGGGCTTTAAAGGTTAATACCAGCACTTTGAGTTGAATTATGAGGCTGCAGACATGTTTCCATCCTTTCTGAAATGAATGCTACAGGTTAGGCACCAAGAAAAAATGTGTTGAAAAGCTATTTTGTCACTCAACACGGTATCAGCCATGAATACCAGAAGCACCGCATACTAAATAATCTTGGAAACTGTTCCTTATTTATTGAGTTTGAATAAGGAATAAGCTATTCTTGATCCTGATGTCAATAGTGCTTTCCTGGCTTATTACGTATCTGCAATGCAGTCATATTTCCACAGCATTTTCATCTTCTTCTGAATGCATCTTGGAATCTTTTAGTGGGCAAGTCAGCAAATACTATATAGAGAAATGGGGTTATTAATGTTTTGTAACTAAAAGTTAGATTTGAAATGTGTATTTTAAGTGTCTGCCATGAAGTAGTAAGGATTTTTTTAAAAAATAAATTCTTATTATTGCAATCCAAGTTGATTGCTTTCTTGTTCACTTGCTTTTCACTGAAGAAAGGAAACAGCCCTAAGCTTTGAAATTATGGTAAGAGGAAAAAATAAGCGTGCTTTTCTCTCTTGTGAAGGGTATGAATATCTACTTTCCCAAATACTTCAGAGTACTATTCTTTGTGCGTATCCAGAAAACCACACTAGAGAGATCTGTACTTGTGCAAGGTTCGAGAGGCTACAATTCAAAAAATGTATTTCTGTGTATATGGACACATTTGTACACTTTTTTTAATAGTTTTCTAATGTCGTGAACAAAGACATATTTGAATCTATTTGATGCCCGCAATTTACTGATGTTTTGAAGCACATGTGTACGCAGTGCTAGAACAAAATATTCTTAAAAGCAATATGATGCATATATGTGGTAGGGAAGGAAATTCATATAAAGGAGACTGGCCTGGTGCATGAGTAAAGCAGATTAAATCATTACTTACTAATGCACATTACACAATATTAATATTAACAGGCATGCAATGTAAACATTAATTTATGCTAAGGATGTAAACCAATACCAAAGAATAATAATTTGAGGAAAATGAAGTAGAAATAAATGAGTACTGAGGCCAGATTGTTAAATGAAGTGCAGTATGAAGTGAATAAAACTCCAGATGAAATACATCAAATAACACTTGAACTAAATCGAAATCAGCATGTGGACTGAGAGCTTCATTGAAGTCATTCAATGAATGGGAACTAGTCTGGTGGAGTAACCTGGTAATGTCATTAAACTTCAAGTCTTTTATATTTTTATTTTTTTAAATTATACCACCTGCTTTATTTGGATTTTGAGATTTCACATTCCAAAGTTGCCTAAAGTACACACATCTGATGATACATATGTTCTATATACACAACAGGCCATAGTTTTTAAAAACAAAGACATTTTATGAACTGTTATGGAATCCCCTAGGTAGTATGTTTTGAATTAGCAGTGAAAATCTCAACTTTATTTCTGACATAAATCTGCAAAATAGCTTTCATTTTTCTTATTTAAAAATAATTCCGAACAATATACATCCAATATTTGGTATTACTGTAATATTTGCACTTCTCAAACAGTATTTGAAAAATCTGGGTAACATATTTCATTGCTTACTAGAAAAAACATCATTATAGATAACTACATTTTCAAAATTGGCATAAAAATAACATTGCTTTCAACTCATACTTTCAATACTATGCAAGCTATCCTAAACATTTCAGAATTGCAATTCTAAAATACTATATATAAATATACAATGAAAATCATTGTTTACTGAATATCACATCTAATGCAAAGATATTTTCCAATATAATTCCTAGCCAGTTTGGTCTACTGGTTAGGGAGCCAGACTCTTATCTGGGAATACTGGGTTTTATTCTGCACTCCCCCACAAAGCCAGCTGGGTGACCTTGGGCTAGTCACAGCTCTCTTCTGAGCTCTTACAGCCCCACCTACCTGCTTTGTCACTTAAACGGGTGAGAGAAGGGGGGGTTGTGGAAAAGCCAACTCTTCTTCTTCTTTATGATGGCTGTGACCACTGGTTGCAGTCAAAAATTTCAGAATAATTTTTCCATCTGTAAATTTTTGGGTTTATTTTTTTCACCCAAGTGGAAGGAGAAGCTTCTGTGAGGCTTTGTTAAGAAAAGAACTGTCTACCATGCATTGTACCTGTATACAGAGGAATATTGGGTTATTTTATTAGATGGAGTGGGAAATTACCAGTGCCTCAGCAATAAAAGCAAAGGATTGGAATATTCAAGCTATTCGAAGTTTTGCTTTAAATACCATTTACACCGATTTCTCTGAGCTGAGTCTTACTGCTGAAGACAATTTGCCACTAACTCAGTACAAATGTAACACTTTAATCCTCAGCTATAGATATTCTTTGTTAGAAGAAACACTACTTAACTCATAACACCAAGGAAAATATTTGAAAAGGATTCTTCCAGGCTACTTTCAGGTCTCCTGGAGGAGTCAGATGTTTACTTGCTTGTAGACATCTGAGCAAGACTCTGTTTTAGAGCAGACTCTGTTTCCTGATCAAGCTTTCAAAAGATTGGCACCGATTTTTCACCAGGAATATTAACTAAGGGTAGAATAGAATTAATAGTCTCACCTTGCTTCATGTCAGTCTTAAGTGTATTCTTGTTGTACTGAGCTGCCTTTAGGGTTGCAGTGTTTTCTTTTTATATTGAAATAACTCTCCATTAGCAATAGGAACAGGATGTGAATCATGAGTGATGTGCTTGGTGAATTTCCAGTGTGGATGCTTAGAAATAGATATGAAATTCTGGTCAGGGAGGGAAAGGGACCAAAGAGTGTGTTCCACCTTCTAAGGAATGTTGCATAAGGCATTCTTGAGGGGAACAACCACCGAGACTCTTACTACTGCATACCTGTGTCACTTTAAAGATGAATTGTTCTTTGTGTTTGTGTAAGTAGTCAAAATCAATTTTTTTCTTTCATGCCAGACTGACATACTTATTTGAGGAGGTCTTTTAGCAGTATTTAACTTTCTTGAATTAGTACTTCGGAGTTTTGGTATGATAAGGATTCTTAAAGTGTTCATTACAGCCCCTTTGGGAATTAACAGGGCTTATTAGGGAGCTAATAATTTATCATCATTTCACTGAAAAATAGTACTGTATTTTCTGGCATATAGGACTTACTTTTTAACCCAGGAAAATCTTCTCAAAAGTCAGGGGACCATCTTATATGCCGGGTGTTGTCTTCTTATATGGCGAGTATATCCCAAACTCTATATTTTAACATGAAAGTTGGGGGTCGTCTTATACGCCGGAAAATACAGGTATTTGTGTGCTCTATTTTGATATGAGAGTGTATCTATAATGTTATAGAGCAGGGTTTTTTTTAAGAGACTCCTAGGAGTTCAGTTAGAAAAAAAAGTGAAAGAGGATGTGTTTACCTAAAATTGCATCACTTGCAAAAATAGAGAAAGGAAAACTATTTTACACGGACTGAATGGAGTTCCTCTCTTATTCAGATGATAAAGGTAATAAATGTCTTCCATATATAACTATTATAAATTCTGGAAAATGTACTAGTATTTTATCATAGTGATATATAGTATTTTTCTCATGATACATGGAGTGTTATCTCTGTTGGAATATCTAATTCTAAATTGAGTTTCATGCTGTTGTTAAGTCAAATCTGAAATGATAAAAAGGGCAGATTTTTAAAAAGTATATAAATGTGCACAGAGCGTGTTGAGATATTGGAAAGTACCCAAATGTATTGTCTGTCCTATGATGATAATCCTGATATCAATAATCTGTCATTTATTTAATTATTTTTATGCTATTGACACAAGGAGTCTTGATTAAATACAATACCAATTTAAAATATCAAGTAAACAATTCAAAAAAGTAAAAGGGGATGGCTAAGCCTATTCTACACTTTTGAAATGTATACTTCATATGGTTTTCTTCCAGCTTTAGAGTAATGAACAAAATGTAACTATGTTTCAAATAATATTCAAGATTAATGTAAGCTTAGTACGGTATTTATTTTGTTTGTATCTTTGTTGTATCCTAATGTTACCATTTTGAAATTTATTCAGTTAAATTTAAAGAGACAAAAGAGCTTATTTTTAGCTGGTCTTAAGTTATTTCTGCCCAAATTTGGAATGCTTGGACAATATTTCTTGCATTCATTCACAAATTTTAGCTCAGTAAGTAGCCATCTTTTGCTTGCTGTTGCTGGACTGGAGCCCAGAAAAGAAGGATACTTCCTTATCCTCAGATTCTAGTTTTTTGTTTTTCCTTGCAGGCTTGAACATTTTTTCTTAGTTTCAAATAACAGATAGGATTACAGTAATTTTTCCCTTGAGAGTACAATTTCTGTCTTTATAATGCATTGTGATTATGTAGCAATTTTCTCTGTAATAAGAATTCTGAATGTACACCTCAGGTAAAAATACTCAGATATTTCAGATCAGAACAAAGATGGCATTTATCTATCTATCTATTTATTTATTTATTTACATTTTTATCTTGCTCTATACCTGAAGATTTCAGGGTAGGTAACAGCAATAGAAAACAAAGTCTGAAGTGAACATGTTAAACATAATAAGGTACTAAATAACAATTGAATGTGGGAAAGATGTTTTCTTATTTTATTCAGAGGGCAAAATTTGTACCCCCTAATAATTTTGAGAATACAAGTACTCCTTACATTAGTAGGGAATATGGATGCATTTGTTTGAAAACTAACAAAACTGTTCTCCTTACAAAATCTTTCCAGCTTCAATATTTCTAGGCAGGTGTTCAGTACTGAGTAACCTTAAAACAAGATAGCTTTAATTTGATGTAGAATGGAATGAAAAAAAATGGCTGCTACAGGAACTGTAATCACTATAAGCTGTAAAAAGTGACATCACTACTTACTATTTAATGTTAGAAGAACAAGTTGACCATGGAGATGTTTTTGATGTAGATCTCCGTTATGCTAGAGGCATCTTTTCTACTGGAATGATGGGGTTCAGTTTTAGCCTTTTATTTAATGTGATTAACATACCTTTAAATTCAGCATTCTGTTTTTTGTGTTATGTACATCTCAATTTTTCTAGTGACTTAACAAGCTAGGAGGGATGGAAAAATATCTTAAGAAAAGAGGAGTCCAGCATCCTGTCTCTCACAGAGGCCTACCAGTTGCTTTTAGGCTTCAAGCAGAAGACAAAGGAAAAATGTCCGCTTGCTTTTAGTGCCTGCAAATGGCCTTGAGGGGCATCACCCCAGCATCTTTATCCTCAAAGTAACTTGTTAATGCAGCTTTTTGAGGACTCCAAAACTGAATTTAATGGAGCAGATGACAGCAGCCCCTTCACTCTGGGGAATTTTGTTGTACAGTTACTTGATGGTGTAATGGAGGATGAAAAATTAACTATTTGCAGACTCCACTATCACACAGCAGGCATAAGTATGTGTTCTTATGCATGTTCAGTCGCCTTCATGATAAGTAGCATGCCACTTATACACCAGATATCTCTTGACTCATTTTGTTGTCTGGAGTTTCTTGTAAAAACCAATGGGCAGCTCAAATTCAGGAGCAATCATGTCAACAGCCCATTGTTCCATACGTCCATGACAGCATCGGCAGGATCACTGGCTTCTAAAAATTCCCCCAGAGCTTTCAGGAATCTTTTAGATTCCATAAGTCCTCAGGGGCAGATCATCTTTATATGCCCCCTGTTGCAAAAGAGGAGTGCTGGCATAGTACTAAACTTCACCAAACAATCTGTCCTTGTCTGGGGGATAACGTTAAGACCCACCCACCCCCATCTAGACCATCATTTCCATAGTTCAAAGTACACACCAGGTCAAATGCATGGCCTGCCCTTTGTGCAGAACCAACCGCAAACTGAGGGAACCCTCTGGCTGTAGTAGAAGTTTCAAGCCAATCATATGAGTGTACTTGTACTCCCTGCATGAATGTTGAAGTCCTCCAGATCTATTGCACTGGGAATCTCCTTACTCAAAAGTATTTGTGTCTTTAAAATTCAGTAAAAACCTTGAATCTTCAATCTGCTCTTGGAGACTACTGAGCAAAATTTACATAAGCTATTTCGTAACTTGAATCAGTTAAAAAGAAATAAACATAAAACTGCTCAATAAGTACAGGATACTGTTATAATTGAAGTGCTGTCCATTTGCCATGCCACTCCTATTAAATGGGACAATAGAGTAGTATGTGTTCTATTGATTCCGCATCCAATCTGTTGCAAGCGCAGGTACATTGATTATATGGAATGTTATTGTACTTTCCAAGTAAAGTAGCAGATGGCAAGGCTCTACAACCTACTAGTGTAAATCCCCTTCTGTAAGTTGGCTTGATCAGATTAAAGATATTATACTGTGTTGGGACTACTGTTAGGTTTCTCAGTGTTTCAAGAGCTTACAGACCTCCAGATGTCATTCTTATTCACATAAATGTATGTTAAATAATCATGGTTTTGGCCTTTTTGTAATCCAATGCCATAAAATCTCCAGAAAGAAACCATAGGAGGTAAGGTTGTCCTCTAGCTGCTTTTAATCACAAAGGGGTGAAGCCGGTAGGAAAAAGATTAATTTTAATCCAATGGTTATTAATTAAAGTCCATATTTAGCTCCATTGTTCCTCATCCCTATCTACATTCTTAAAAAGGCATTAGGCAGAAAGTAGGGGACATGAAAGGTAGATTTTAGGAACTTTGATCATATCATTTAAAGAAGCTTGAAATTGCCATATTCCTCTACTTGAGTTGTATACCATCATTATGATGGTGATTTAGCCTCAAACTGTGTGTGCAGACAATATATAATTTCTACTTTGATCATGGAAAAATTTAACTGCAGTTGTTGCACTCTTTTGTTCAGTTTGCACTATGTACTGTCTAATGGTTTGGTCTTCCAGAAGTATGAACACTACCTCAGATATTCAAAAGATGTCATTTGCCTATAGCTAATATTTACCATGTTATAAATAATTCTGATATTTTAGAAAGGGACGGTATTATAGCTGTCCTTGTTCTGAGGCTGGCTGAATCATACACTGTCCTCTTCCACCTACCTCTGTCTTTCACTATCAGTACTTTGTCCACTGTCAGCAACACCAGATTCTGATTTAAAAAGCAACAGCAACCATAGACACATCTAGAAATTCAACAAGAAATCTAGACTGGTACTCAAGAATGTGGTGAGGGCAGTCACCTTCATCTTCCCCCTGGACCAGCAAACTATGTCTGCTTCCTGCCCCTCCCAAAAAATCCCTTTGTTTAGCTGATTGTGTTTCAAGAATGGCTTAATCCTTAATGACAGGAAGACCCTACTTGAGCTGTTACCATACTCTGGGGGAGAGAGCTAGAAGATTAAAATGCAAAAGTGGGCACCCAAGCAGAATAGTTGAGTTAATCACTCTATTTAGCTGTCTTGGGATGTCTGTTTACGAATCCTTTACTTTTGTTTCCTTCTAAACTTCTGGCCTCACACCTTAAGAATACATTTTGGGATATAAAAGTAGGTGCCATCTTCTACTTGGTGTCCTTGTTCACCCTTGGTCCATTCAGTGGTCATTGCTACCAAGGTCCTCATCCTACATCAGTGAGGGCCAACCTATGACATGTGTGTCACAGGTGACATGCCAAGCCCTTTTGGGTCACACACGGTCACCCTGGCATCTGGGCATATAATGTTTGTTGTTCTTGAAGTGTACAAATTACCAACTTTCAATTGAAGATTTAACAAACAAAATTCAGTAACAAAAGTCACTGAGGTAAAGAATTATTTTTGCTTTTAATAAACTACATATATTAAAAATAACTTTTTTACTACAGCTACAAATATCACAAAATCATGGATATTTCTAGATGTGACACAGCACCCAAGTTAAGCTAGGTTTTCTTGTGAATTTTGATACACTGAGCACAAAAGGTTCTCCATCACTGTCCTACATTCTTGTTCCTCCTAATGTCTGCTTGTGCTGTTGCCAGGGTGTACCAGAAGACCACATGTATGTGCATTTTTGTGTGAGTTTCTGCTTCTGTGAAGCCCATTAGTGAAATCACTGTTTTATTGAAGAACTAAGATCTGAAATATCTCTTTCACTTCGAGAGTTTATGCTGTTTCACTGTTCCCATGATCTGGAGAGGCCAGATCTAACATTGGCTGGTTCTAGCAGTGTACAGTTAGCTGGCTTCTGTCTATTTGGCCATTCATGACGTCTCACTTCAACAGTTGTGCAAGGAGGCACTTAAAGCTGATTATTCCTGAAGTTTCTGAACCGTTTGTCTCTGCTGCACCTGAAGAATTTTTATGGAGAGCTGAGAACTTATTTTAAACCTAAACCCCTTTGTGCCACTACCAATATTGGTCTTGGCCTACTTGCCCATGCCCATGTGCCCATGTGCCCATATGTAGGTGTTTTGACAATGCTGTTTTGTTTTCTGGGCTATAGAGACTGTCCATAATGAAGAGAAAACACCGAGAAGAGTATAAAGTATCACACGTCCTCCCTTTATCTTGTTGTCTTCTGCATTCACATTTCTTTTGTTCAACATTAATCTCCCCCTCTTTGTTCTACTGCTTAAATATTAATCAAAAAGGGGAGTTGCGGGCTTGAGAGGGTTGCTCCAATTCATTTCAGGGGCTCTAGTCGATATTTGTGTGAGAGACAGTTGATACTGTGTGGGCAGCAATTGATAGGAGGCTTGAACTGGCAGATCATGACAGAAGTGTTCATTATATCAAGGGATTCCAGCCTGTGGTGTCACCTCTCCCCAGAGTTATGCCCCCTCGACAATAAATACGGAAAACAAATTGCAGTAAGATCAGTATCAGCATTGAGTTTGATAAATGGGGCAAGGGAGAAAAACAACATCAGGATGGACAATTGGTGCAGAGTTAGCACACACCGATAGCACACACAAATAGGATTCCAAAGAAAACATGCTCAGAGAGACAAAGGGAAAAGTCTTGCATGCTCTGGTTCTCTTCCTTCCCTTTCCACAGTCTCAGAAATATATGGCTGGACATTCCAGGATGTTTTTGGAAGCTTTCATCCTTCCATCTTTTAATCAGTTTTATTTAAAAAGTGGAGCATATTAAGCTAAAAAAGGGGCAGTGTATAATCAGGCTATGTCTAAACATGCATGTCCATTTATATGGCTGTTCTCCCTCAGCTTCTGGAAAGACGAGTTCAACAGAAAAAGAAAATTAAAAACAGATAAAAACTGTGCAAAACACAGAGATGGATAAGTGAGGAAAGAGGTATGTCTTACCAGGCTTTTGAATGAATAGAGGAAGAGCATTTTATTCCCTCAGAAAGGGGTGGGGGGCATTCCACAGTCTGAGAGGCTGTTATAGAAAAGGCCCTATAGGGGACAAAGTAAAACCAGCCCATTTCCATGCAAATGTACTCAAGAAGCGCAGGAAGCTGTTGATGGATGAAAGTAATGATAAAGAAGGGAAGATCAACCGTTTGTGCCAAAGAAGTGTAGAATTCATAAGTGATTAGAAGTAGCAGCTACACTTTCTCATAAGGTAATAAAAGTTATTTTCAAAATGCTCTTTTGGTATAGTACATTACAAAAGAAATAGCTTTTAAGACCTAATTTTTCTTCATTTGGGTATATTTGTTGAGGCTGTGCCTGGTCAGTTCGGAAAGTGTGACTGCTTTACAGTTATCGGGGAGATCGGACCCAAGACATTTCACTGACTGAAACTGATGCACATTCTTTGGTTCCTAATATGCTTATCTGATACAGGATCTTCATATATGAAAATATATACTGATTTCTGTTATGAAGTGTTTTTCCACTAGCACTAAGTACCCATTAAGGACCTATTTGGCTCAGAGCAGGAAGACCCCATTTCCACTACAGACTCCATTAGAGCCACATTTGTTTCCACCAGTTCTAGGGAAATCTGGATCATATGGGTCCTTCAGGACTGATAATCCAGATTTCGTGTAGACCCCATTAAAGGGGTCTACAATGGAGTCTTCAGCCATCAAATCCGGATTATACAGAGCCTGTTTCCACCACTTTTGGGCAATGGGGTCTAGGGGAGGCTCTGGGGGGGGGCACCCATGGGGGGCACATTCTCTTAAGTCCCTCCGAAGCCAGCTCTCCGAAGTTGCCTTCGAAGATTAGCACAGGCTCCGAAGAGGACTCCATGCGAGAGCAATGCCTTTGTCAGGCTCCAGAGAATCTTCGAAGTTTGCGGTAAATCGCTCCAGAGATTCTCTGGAGCGTCTATAAGAGATTACACCCTCTGTACCCCCAAACACCTGGGGGGACAGGCAGGCCCCTTGTGTGTAGATCCAGATTCGCCACATGGGTACTCTGGCGTTTCCACTGTGAGCAAGCTAGCACCCATTGCTATTGGGTGCTAGACCACCCATGGAAACACATTGGGTACTTTGGATTAAGGGAAGGACTCATTCCTTAAATCCGGATCATCTTAGATCCGGATTAAAGGAGGTCAGTGGAAAAGTACCCATGATGGTATGATAATACAGCAAAGGAACATTTGTATTCCAGTTTTTAAAGGTTGTATTGTGCTAGATGATTGCTTGACAGCTAACCCAGGCAGGGGTGTTTGTGTGCTCTAATTTCCAGGTAAATACTTTTACCTGGTAAAAGTATCAGGAAGAGTTAATTGGTCTCAAAGAGTTAACTAGCTTTGGAGTTTAGCAGACAAAGCACTCCTTCTTTGAAGAGAACTTCAGTCAGGGCCTTCATTGATTTCTTCCTGCTTCTGTGTCAGGTAGTCTGGAAAAAGACCGATGTTTTACCTATTTTACATTCCATTAACTTTGGAGTCAAGCTGATTAGGTGATTGACCTACCATGGCCTCATATCTGCAAAACAGGGTGCAGCTAGCTTGAAAAAACTAAATACTGGAAATTAGCAAGAAGCCTAGGTTTTTTTTTAACATTCCTTGTGAAGTAAATGATGCCTGGCTCTATTTTTTCTTCTAAAGGGGGAGCCACTTATGGTCTGATTTTTGCAGGTCTTGGCTATGTGGGAGTCCTTGGTCCTTCTCACACTTTGATGATTGGTACAGCTCGGGGGCACTCTTGACTCACAGCATCCATGCACTGCTGGGCTACTTCTGTCCCAAGGTGGATCTGAGAGGGTGCAGCTGTCCCCCATTGTCGATAACTGCCGCTAATGCAGCCCCAGATCAGCCTTGCAGCTACTTCTGTGTGAAGGTTGCATGGGAGTGTGGTGGGACAGCTGCTGCTGCTGCTGTGTGTTGTATTGCATTGCCCGATGCACATGGCCATTGCTGCGACACCCACCTGCATGTGGCCATAGCTGCAATGAGGGGGATGCTGCCACATGACAGTGTTCGCACTTACCCCACTGCAGAGTAAGTTCATGTGGTGGGTGTGGGATGGGGCTGGCGTTTGCAATGTGAATGTCCTCCATCCTCCATCCTCAGTCTTAACATTCCTGGAACAGTCTTCGGGAAGTTAAGTACAAAAAGGTCCCATGATAGTATTCTTAAAACCCTTAACTGTATGATGAATGAGTGAGTAGTCCTCTACACTGGACTACTGTAATGCACTCTATGTGGGGCTGCCCTTGAAGACAATTCCCCCTTGAGGTACGCCATGCCCCTTCCTTGTATTTATTTAGGAGGGCTGTAAAGACTTACCTTTTTGCCTTGGCCTTTGGGTGAGGCTATGTTCTCCCTCCCCAGTTATAATACCATTATTAACGTCCTAGGGAATGCCTGGTTTTAATTTGTTGAATTTTTAAGGGTTTTAACCGTGCATCTTGCTTTTAATCTGTATTTTCATTTTAATCTGTATCTGTTTGAATTTGTATCCTGTTTTAATTTGTTTTAATCTGTTGTTACCCGCCCAGAGACCTTCGGGTATGGGGTGGGATAGAAATGTAAATAAATAAATAAATAATTCGGAAGTTGCAGCTAGTGCAAATTGCAGTTGTTAGAGTCCTGTCTGGAACAGCTAGCCACTTTTAAAAGGGTTGCATTGGCTGCCAGTTCATTACTGAGCCCAATTTAAGATGTTAACTCTGAACTTACAAGGCCCTAAATGACTTGGGCCCCAAATATCTAAAGGAAAGCCTTCTCTGATATCATCTTGCCCGTGCCTTTAGATTTGGAGGTGAGGCCCTCTGGTTGTCCCACTGCCTTCTGTACTGAGTTGGATGGGCATCTGGGAAAGGACCTTTTTGGGAATGGCCCCCAGGTTTTGGAATAGTCTCCCCTTTGAGGTGCATCATGCCCCTTCCCTGTATATATTCAGGAAGGCGGTGAAGACACACCTCTTTGCCCTGGCCTTTGGCTAAGGGGATTATATTCCCCCCTCCCCACTGTAAATACTTTTATTTTAGTATTTGGGATATTCTTTTAAACATATTGAATCTTTTAAAAGTGTTTTTATGTATTTTATTGTTCTAATATATACTGATTGGTAAATTGCTGTTTTAAAGGTTGTCACTTGCCCTGAGACCTTTGGGTGCAGGGCAAGATATAAATATAAATAATAATTAAATAAATAAGGAATATTCAACATTTTAGACCACTAGTTTAATATCAACTAGGTGTCATAACAAAATGACAAATAACTCTGTAAGCATACTGTTGTTTTTTTGTTTTTTGTAATATGTTAGCATGTTGAAATTAATCAAGAGGAACTAAGTGCCAACTTAAATGTATGCAGGCTTTGATTAATACCCCCTGCACCAGCAGTCACTACGATCTAGTAGCAGGTTACTGGTTTTATGTTGGAAAAAGTGAACTAATCTTATTTTACTGTACAGGATATGAGTAATAAAAAAAATAATAGTAATTTTTGGAAATACTTGGCAGCTTCCAGCTTTACATTTTGGGTCTCTGTATAATCCTGTTGAGCCAGCTGTTCACTGCTATGTTCATTCAATCACGAGGAAGTGTTGATTTTAAAGGAACGAATTGCTGTTTCTAGGTACACACTAGCAGCCCTGTGGATTTGCATGACTTGGTTACGTTAGTTCCTCTGCTGAGACGGCCAATTTATGTTTTCATTCAAGAACAGTGATTAGAATTATTTTAATAGTATGTCAGATTTCTTTAAATGCTTTAAAGCAAGTTACATCAAGGTAAGCAAACTAGGAAAAGCAGAAAATATATTTCATTCAATGTAATTCATTGAAGACTTTTTTTTTAAATACTATTGCACAGTGAACATTACTTCTTCCTTCAATTTATTCTGGAATTGTTCCAACTTCAGTTTTAATGAGTGGCAGATTCCCCTAGCTGCACTAAGGTTTATTTCACCCTAAGGAATAATAATTGGATTGATAGTTTTTTAATCTGTTCTGCTAAATGGGCATCTGTACAAGAACTATTTTTAAAGTTAGAAGTAGAGAAATAGGTATTTTGTAGCATGTGAACTGAAATAACATTGAAAATCTGTGATTATTTTATGCTATCACAAATTAGTAACAAAACTAAAAATAAAAAGGTGAGATGTTGTATTTCATTACTCAGGCAAATTAAATTATATATAATTATAAAATAGCTTTTCATCCAGAATCAATTACAGTTAAAAGTTCCTTTAAGAAACATTTGCAGCACATATGGTAGGGATAAATGAACTGATCTTATGTAAGTGTGTATGTTGCTCTGAGTGTGTTATGTTTTGTTTTAAGCTTCCCTATTCATTGAAAATCAGTATTGTTTACCTAAGGGAGGTTTTAAAAATTCAGTAAACTTTAAAATTTGCATATTGTTAAAACATTTTTATTTTATGTAGGGTTATTAGTCATCAGGGAACTTTTATGCAAAAGCTGTAAGTTTAAAAGGCTCTGTAGTTCAGTACAGTAGCTCTATTTCACATTAAAACCAGAACCTTGTTTTTTTTAAACAAAGTTATTCCAAAGGTCTTGTATTTTGGAGATCTGCTTTTAGAAAGCCTAAATTATTTGTAAACTCCATAGAATCTTATCATGAAAGTAACACAGAGTTATACTATAATTCTGTATTATATGTCTGTCCGGTATTTATACTTTTTTCCCTTTATTTGTCTCTTTGATTCCAATATGCTCACATATGTGCTGGAATTTTTTTGTTGAGTTGTAAGATAAACAATCACAAGAGTTTGGGGATGGCTAGAAATTTATACAAGGTGAAATGTTTGTAAAAAACAAGTAATTCCTGAGAGGCAAGATAATTTTGTCATTTTCCTTAAGTGTATGAATCTGTGTTCAGTTCATGATTTTTCAGTGTGACAAACATATTTATGTTTTTACAGATTATGTATAATGACTTTGTCATATAAAAAAATGAATAACACTTTCATTACATTTGAGGAAGTTCCCAGCATTTCACATTTAGTAGTGGCTTCCCAAATGTGGCTGATAGATGAGCATACTAGGGATTTGCATGAATACAATTTTCAGCATTTGTTTTGTAACAAGTGAGCAATTTTGAATGTCTGGACATTCGATTTGCTAAGAATGTATTTCTATGTATTCACTCAAATACTCGATACATAGGGTGCATATCCGATGATATGCATCCCGTATGCATCTGTATACATTCATTTATATCCTGTACACATCCTGTATTTATGCTGTACATATCTGTACCATTAAATGAATGTCTGAACTATTCGTTTGAATGCCTGAAACATTTGTATTCGCACGAATGTTAATATATGAATGTACGAACATTTGAATTGTTTACAAATGTCTGAATTTGTGTGAATTTGTATGAATAATGAATAGTACAAATATTCATGCACATTCCTAGCACATACTATTTAAATGGTTCAATTCAGTTTGAAACACCAAAGCTGCAAACTGTTCAAACTGAACTCCAAATGGCTTAAAATCATTCAGTTCAATGAGCATGTACTTGAGGAAACTTTGGGAGGCATTAGGGTACAGAAGGGCCTGCCAAGCTATAGTCTATGAAGAGCTGAACATGACTCATTGAACAACAATAATGCATACTTTGCTCTTAGATGACCCTCAGGAAATATTTTATGTTTTAATGGTTGCAAAATGATTTGGGAGAGAAAAATTTATTAACCTTTTTTTTTAAACATCATGACATATGAAAACAAATGCAACAACTGACTTATTAGTCTATATTTTGCAAATCAGAATATTGGTTGTTGGTACTAATAATTTAAACTTTTTATTGTTCAAATGTTTTCTAGGTCCAAGAGGTCACATATTGCTGTCAAAGAATGCATCTTTGAGCTTCCAAACTTCACTGTTCAAGCAACAAGAGCCCAGACATTTATAATGCAAACTATTTGGCAGAGTTGGGCTTATATTGGAAATGCCAGTTCACCAGTTGTGAATGAAGCTTTAGTGAATGAGGTCTTCCAGCCATCAGGTAAAGACTTTCTTTTCTCCCCTGGGTATTACAGTCTGTTGTCATTTCTAGCCTAGTATAGTAGACTACAGTGCTTGGAAAGTGCTTATAATCTGTGCTTCTCTGGAACTAAAATTCCTATTGGTGTGACCCTGCAGAACCAGTCAATGGTAAATGCTGGGAGTTGTGTTTCAGTGCGGCTTAGAGAACCTCATATTAACCAGTGGGTGTATGTTTTAACATATGATTGTGGTTACAGAATCGGACTTTTATCTGGTAGTCTCTTGGTTCAATTCTGCACTCCTACACAAAATCAGTGGGTGATCTTGGGCTAGTCACAGCTCTCTTTCTGAGATCTTACCCACCTACCTCGTAGAGTGTCTTTTGTGGGGAGAAGAACAGAAGGTTTGTCAGCCGCTTTGAGTACCCTTAAAGGGTGAGAAAAGCAGGGTATAAATGCCAACTCTTCTTCTAATTGCTTAGTGTATTAAATCAGTAAACTTAATTTCTTGTAAAAAAAAATCTTTAAAATCGATTTTCTCCATTTTAGCTGCATCTTAATATAATGATCCCTCGTGAAACTGCTAGTTTATGATTTTCTCCATTTTAGCTGCATCTTAATGTAATAATCCCTTGTGAAACTGCTAGCTTATGTAGTTGCTGTTTCATAGGGTGGTTTTGCCTTAAGAAGATTACTTTATCTGTGTGACGTACATTTAACTGATTGCTGTAATGCAAACTTGTACTGTACCAAACTTTGAAGCCTGAGGTACAACTGCTTAGTAATCTTAGAGCATAAGAGACTGTAAACTAGGGGTGTTTTTCCACTGTCAAAAGTACCCATTTTTGCACCCATTTAGGACCCATTTGGGTGTGAGCTGGATGACCCCATTTCCACTACGGCACCCATTTGGGACCTGATTCTTTCCAGTGCCATTGGGGAAATCCGGATCTAATGGGTACATTTTGGCCTTTAATCCGGATTTTCTGTAGACCCCATTAAAGGGGTCTACAATGGGGTCTTCTCCCAGAAAATCCAGATTAAAGGGACCTGTTTCCACTGGAAACAGGCAATCGGGTCCAAAGGAGGCTAGGGGGAGGGGATGCACCTTTGGGACCCCCCCCCCCCAACACTGGCTTCGAAGTCACTTCGAAGTTGACTTCACATTTACTTCAAAGTGACTTGAGCTCATACTTTGAAGTGACTTGGAAGCTGACTTTGAAGTCACTTCAAAATCACTTCGAACTTGCTTCGAAGACTGCCCCCCCTGCCCCCCCAAACACCTGGGGTAATGGACCGACCTCTTGTGGGTCGATCCGGATTCCCCAGATGGGTGGAAAGCTGTTTCCACAGCAGGGGTGTTAGCACCCATTCCTAATGGGTGCTACACCTCCTGTGGAAACACATTGGGTGCTTCCCTTAATCCGGATCTACTAGATCCGGATTAAGAAATGTACCCATTCCTTAGATCTGGATCTTCTAAGATCCAGATCTAAGGGCTGCAGTGGAAAAATACCCTAGGAGTGATTTCAAAGCTATTAATGAATTTTTTAAAGTTGGAAATTGGCAAAGAAGGTGAGAAATCATGATTAATGAGGAGGTTGAAGAAAAGATAATGGAATGTTAGAAGCTAAAAATGAAATGAAGTATTGTCTTCCTTTGGGTTTTGAAGAGCTCATAGGCTCTCCAGCTTGGTTGCATTTTTTTATTCCAAAATTACAATTCTACCTTATATGTGTTATCTGTTTATTGTTTTATCATCAACTTGTCAGTTCAGCACTATTTACACAATATACAGATCCATAGATTTGACTTCTGGAAAAACTGATTGATTCCTTACCTACCACGTTCTGTGGTAACAAGTCTAGGAGAGTGCAATAGTTTCTGGTTGTCACTACAGTTAAAATTGCAGAGTTTTTTGAACCTGGTAGCATAAAAGCAGCAGCAAGTGCTCCTCATTTTGCAAGCAAGTAGGACTGGGGGTGGGTTGGGGGGAGACAAGAGTACACTGTATATTCCAGAAGATGAGAATTGCATATATTTTTGGTATATTATACATAGCCTTTTGTGGAGCACTTTGATTCTGGTAAGTTCCAAAGAGACAATACTTTTTCTCTAGTCTTGCCGGCCTAGTCTCCATTGTTCTGCAAAATGCTGAACGTCAGTTGCTACTACCCAACCAGGGCCGCATCCCCACGACGTCGTTATCTCGAATTCAAAACGTTTTGATTTCGGGCCGTGCACACGTCACTTCGGCTTAATTCGGTATTTCCGTGATAAACCATGTTATCCCGATTTGAAATAAATCCTGATCTCAACAGGTCTCAGTCCGGAACATGCCCTTGACACGTGTTTAAATTTTTACTGTGTGGACAGTATCGTTCTGGGATGAGATTCTGTTTTAAGGCTGTCCCGCCCCCCCAATCGCACTGTAACCAATGGCTGAATGTATTAGAAGCACGTCATGTTTAGGGTTTCCTTCATTGAAAAAATCCACCCTCAAACACCCACTATAAACCTCCAGTCCTTAAAGCTGAAACACTGTATCAATATGTAAGCACTTCACACCTTAAAAACAATGTTGCAGTTTTGCGCAATTTCAGGTCTTTGAAGGTTTGGAACAGTCGCTTTCAGCCCCCTTAAGGGTGAGAAGGCTTGTCAGCCACTTAGTCCCCTGAAGGGTGAGAACAGAATGTCAACCGCTTTGAGCCCCCTCTAGGCTACTTTGCCTCTGCCTGTGGTCACACCTAAGGTTTAATCTAGTTTCAGTTCACTTCCAGAGTGAGAGAATACACCAGCAAACTGACAAGCTGGTTTTCTTTCAGGGTTAATAACTCAGAAAATCCACCTTTAGACTAGATAATGTGGAAAGAAAACTACTGGTCACTTTGCTGATGTGTTCTCTCACTCTGAAGGTGGAGTGAAGCTAGATTAAACCTTAGGTGTGACCACAAGCCAAGGTTTTAATCCAGCTTCGGTCCCTGTGAGGTGGGGGGCGGCTGTGAGAGTTCAGAAGGGAGCTGTGACTAGCCCAAGGTTACCCATCTGGTTTCATGGAGGAAGAAGAGTTGGCTTTTCTACCCTGCTTTCCTCACTTATTGAAGGGGACTCAAAGCAGCTGACAAACCTTCTGTTCTTCTCCCCACAACAGAACACCCAGTGAGAGCTCAGAAGGGAACTGTGACTAGCCCAAGGTTACCCATCTGGTTTCATGGAGGAAGAAGAGTTGGCTTTTCTACCCTGCTTTTCTCACTTATTGAAGGGGACTCAAAGCAGCTGACAAACCTTCTGTTCTTCTCCCCACAACAGGCACCCTGTGAGGTGGGTGGGGCTGTGAGAGCTCAGCAGTGATCTGTAACCAATGGGCTCTCCGTATTGTAGGCACATCATGTTTAGGATTCCCTTCCCCAATAGCTTGCTTTCAAATGATTTTATTGAAAGAATCCACCGACTACCTCCAAAGATACTGTAGCAAGTCGAAGTTTCACTTTTGCGCAGTTCTGAACTTTCAAAATGAAAGGAAAGGGGAGTCCCCGGGGAACTTTCCCCGCTCTCGGAGTTCCCTCCCGGCCACGGAGGGAAGAGCAAGCGAGGAGCCCCCTTCGCCCTCTTGTCCACCCCTTGGCTCTCCTCCTCTGCGGGGCAAAGTGGCGGCAAAGCGGGGGGAAAGCGGCGGCGGAGCCCCAGGGAGAAGCCGCTAGCGCCGCAGCGCCGCAGCGCCTGGATGAATGGATGGATGGATGGATGGATGGCGCGGCGGGCGCCGGAGCTGCCGGGGGGGGGAGGCAGGGGTGGCCCGGGCTGCGAGCGCGCTCTGGCAGGCCGGGCAAAAGGCGCCGAGAACGCGGCAGCAGCGGCGGAGCGGCTCTGCCCACCCCTTGGCTCTCCTCCTCTGCGGGGCAAAGCGGGGGAAAAGTGGCAGCGGAGTCCCAGGGCGAAGCCGCCCGCGCTGCAGCGCCAGGATGGATGGGTGGATGGATGGATGGCTGCTGCTGCTGCTGGGAAGGGGGAGGGTGGATTGGGCAGGGAATTCCCGGCGGAGCATGACGCAAAGAGAAGGGAGGGTGGGATCCTGGCAGGGAAAACCAATCACAGGAGAGAGTGTGGGCAATGGGCAGGAGGACAATGCTGCCATGTGGACTCTGAGTATTGATCCCGCGTTAAGGCTGCCATCGGAACCGGATCAACTTGCAAGTCGTTTGGACAGCTTTGTTCCGTTTCTTTTATTTCGAATTCTTTAAACTGAAATAACTCATGCCGTGAAGATGCGGCCCAGGACAAATAGCTCTGTGATTTTAGATTTGCCTAACTGTAGCATATTTGCATTATTTCAAAATATCACCAGGCAGAGAGTTAACTCATTTAACATCAAAACAGATACAGATGTGACAACGTGTTTCTGTGCTTGTCATTTTGTGAACTTTTAGGTCAACTTGATGATCTTGCTACTTTGGTGCAATTTGCCCGTCAAACTGAGATCAGGCTAGCCAAGTACATAGTAAGTTTGTCCACATTAATCAAAGGGCTTTTTCACACTTGGGAGATAGGGACAGCCAGAGATGCTCTGGCACAGACCATATGTACCCATGGAACTGCTTCTGTACCAGAGTGCCTCCCAGTGTGTGCTGCTGTCCCCATCCTCATTCGCTCTGGAGCAGTAAAAGCTGCTCCACAGCCACACCAGGAAGGCCTTCAGCACTCCTAGTAGAGTCCTACATGCAGCCTTTGTATTACTTCCATGTGGTCTGTAGGGTGGCTATGGCTGCACATTCACATGCTGCCTTACCCATTGCTGTAGCGGGTAGGTCTGGGTGAACTTTGGGACTGGTTGGCGTTCTCAGTGCAAATGTCAGCCACTGTCCCTGATTTTAATGAGTGGGATAGTATTCTCATGGCGGTTAAGTGTGAAAAAGCTATAAGAATAGGAATTGATTATCAAATTGTATATAGCCTTCCATACCATATAGCATACTGCTCTGGTTTATAATAATTTATTTTTGTCTAATATGGGTGCAGCATGTGAAATTTGAAAGTTTCATGTGTCTATGGGGAAACATTTGTGATACAACTCTCTTCTCAAAAACCCTATTATCTATGTTTTTGGGGATCAAGGGATCGGGAAAACCTACTTTTACATTACTTTGATGCCTGCAGGACATTGTATCTAAGCCAGTTTGATATTCCCACCCCTACTGGAAATGGCAAACTGAAGTTATGAGGTATATATGCAGTGAGATTTAATATATTTATTTTAGTTTTAGTTATACAGAGTTATATAGAGACTTGGATATACAATTGTTTTTGAAAGAAAAGATAATGATAAAGTCTTGATAGATATTCTTAGTTCTCTATTTGGATTCTCTGAGTTACTTGAAGAAAGCTTAAAACTTTATTAAAGGAGTGGATGAGAGATGGTATTAATGCAATTTTCAAAAGACTCAGTTGACATTCATAATGCATAACAATAAAACCAGGTTTATGAATAAAAGTCTGTCTCAGCTAATCCTATCTTTTTATGTGTAATTGTCCAATACATATATTTTCATCTTAATCAATTAAAAGCACCCTTTAAAAAAACTGTATTTATACCTAGAACAGCGTGAATAAGAAAGCTAGAAATGAATGTCGTAACTTAATATTCAGTGTTTTTAATTAAGGATTTGTGTGA
Source organism: Aspidoscelis tigris stejnegeri (assembly GCA_023333525.1). Classification (NCBI taxonomy): domain Eukaryota; kingdom Metazoa; phylum Chordata; class Lepidosauria; order Squamata; family Teiidae; genus Aspidoscelis; species Aspidoscelis tigris. The sequence continues at coordinate 26,963,706 of JALMGA010000004.1, read as the reverse complement.
GCAAATACTAAGTTCTGCTTTATAGTTTTCAGAATATTGTTTTTGGTTTGCATAAACTGTTTCGCTGTAACCATGTTAGTATGCCAGAAAAACTTAGATGCACTTGCACATGGCTTTGGTTTTCTTCAAGAAACTGGAACTAGCTACTGCATTTTCCTTGTCCTATTCAGGTAGTTCATAATTTTGTTGACAGTCCAGTTCTATTAATGTGGTATTTTTTTGGAAAATTGCTTGCAGACCTTAAATTTCTTCGCTTAAGGTGATCAAATAGGCATTTGAATCCCTCATGTAAATGATGTATTAAACTTAAAATAAAATCTACTTTCCAGAAAGTAACTGCAAAACTATTTTATGCAAGACTTCATGTGGGATACCTTAATGGTTGAATAATAAATTTTACCTCATAAAAATGAAATTCAATAATACAGTAGCTTTCTCAGCGCAGTAGCATCTGGTTAAATCTCAGGAGGGCCAATATTTTCCAACTCATTAGGATCATGTCGCTCTGTATGTCGTCAACATTGACTTAGCCAAGCTACCTTTACTTACATAACCACCAAACTATTAAATAGGTCTCTTGTGGAGTGAAGTCAAATATTCCTCTTATTTTCCTTTTGCCGTGGAAGAAGGGAGGAAAATGTACATGTTGTAACATTTAAACATCTGGCTGAAACCACATCAGGGTAATGCTGAGGAAAGTAACAGGATTCAGAATTCTTCCCAGGTGTGCATATAAAAGGGGTTTTGGAGTTGCTGCATAGTTCTTTAACCACTTAGGAAAAAGATTGAAATATAGTGATTTGCTGTTCTAATGCCCCTGTTTGAAATGTGCCCCCCTCCTTTTAGAAAACATTTCTGAGTTGAGTTGTAATGCAGGTTGTTGAGCTTTAATCATTTCCTTCCAATGTACTTGCTTGGAATGTGTGTTCCATTTAATACAGTCTATATTGATGCTAATTTTGAGCACCACAAATTTGATTTTTAACATTCAGGGTTGTCTTTGAGTAAGTGATTGGTAATCTGCAGATGTGTGGACCTTGCAAAAAGCAAACAGTTTGTTGTCTCTTGTGTATCATTGCACTTTGAAGAGTTTTGTTTCTATATAGAAATTGCTGCTCAAATTCAGTGTACTATTTTTAAATCTGTATTGTCCCCATGGGTATATCATACTGTTCCAGGAAAACTGTTGTGTTTTGCTTCATAGCTTGCTAGAAGTTGCTGCAGGGCAACGTCTGTCACCATAGGGTATTTTGGCATTCAGATATGGATTAAGTGGCATACAGAAAAATGGGCAAAATGTCTCCAGGCCATTTACTTACATCTCTCACTGGTATGCATTCCTATGCTCTTGTTTGTCTAGAGCAGTGCTGTGCAAGCAAGGTTATGAGAGAAACATTTTCTATAAAGGAAGAATAATAATGTTTTTTTAGTTCTGCTCCTAGATGGTACCATGTTCCATGAAACTTGTTGTCAGTCATCTCTCGCTCCCCTTTTAAAAAAATATATCAAAGTTTGCTTTCAGTCTTTGTGTACAAAGAATGTAATACAGTGTACATCTGAAAGATAACCGTTTTGGGTACCTAACTTCTTCCGCATAATCACTGCCTTTCTTTTATATAGAAAACTAAATGGAAATGCAATAAAAGTACTTAATCTATATTTTGTTCTTGTATGCCTAGGTGTCTCATTAGATATCCAGGATATTAGCGATGCAGAAGCAGTTAAGGACGTATATTCTAATTAACAGCCTGAAAATCCCACAGCTGATTTAAGATGTCTGCCACAAAAACATGGCAGCCAAGCACAACTTTTTAAATGTGTGCAAGAAATATACTTTAATTTTGAGCCAAGATAGATGCTGACAGCTGAGATAGCTTCAAAGAGCTGCTTTTCCAAATGCTGGCAGGAGAAAGAGCTTCAAAGTCGGTCTGACTCAGCTGTTCCCCACCCCCCAAGTCTTCTTACACTCTTAATCCTGCACTTTCATTACCTGTCACCCTTTCTCATGCATAGCTGAGTAGTTATTTTGTGCTATCACTTAAATCAGTAAAATTAGGCACAATGAAAACCCCCCGAGAGGAAAGGAAAAGCGCTCAGCATTTTCATTGCACTACAAATAGCCAAAACTACAGTTGATGGTATGACTTGTTAAATAGATATTGGGCGTTTTTCCACTGTCACTAGAAGTACCCATTAAGTACCCATTAATGGGTACTTAATGGGTACTTCTAATGACAGTGGAAAAACACCCATTAACTATCTTACTCTTGTCTGCATTGAAGAGGATGTGGACTGGCTGTATTTAATTGTAGCGAACCTTATGCCCTTTAATGCTTCCTTAGCACCAAGGATGCTAGAATCCTGCTGATAATTCTACTTTTGCTCTCATCCATTGATGTGCTGGTAAGAAGAAAGCATTGACCTGAGTTCAATTCCTGGGTTAGGTATGAACAAATTATCTAGTAATATCTCATAGCTTTTCTAAGGACCTTGCAGGATTCGCTTTGAGCCTTTTTCTGGATTAAATCTTGGAACAGGGACCTGCTGTCTGCTTGCCCGGGGTCTGTCATTGTCTGCAGCTGCATGCAGACAGCGGGACACCTATTCTGGGATATAAGAATAAGGCCCAGTGCAAAAGGTGCTTTTAATCCTGCCTAAATAGCTTGTTTCCTGTGTCATCTTCTGTTTTCCTTTTTTAAATATTTTATTAACTGTATTAACACATGAAGTTAAAATATACAGTGTAAAGTATAAACTTACAACTCAAAATAGTTGAATTCAAAATGTTAGTACCCCACCCCCACATTCAGCGTGGCAGACAGTGTTATTTTATACATTTCACTCAAACAGTTTAAGTGTTTTCTGAACCCCCTTTTTAAAGATATCTGGAGCATTGGCCTGGGTTGCATACATCGCCATGATCTTTTGCTTTTCTCAACCTGGTCAAGCATAATGCTGTTTTCTAGGTCTAAATTCTTCATCTTTGTCCCTGTTTGCAGGGCTGGTGTTATGAATTAAATTTACTTGTCGTCTCAGAGATTGTTATGGTCCAGCACTGGGAATTAATTGCAGATTCTGCTATAAAGTAATTAAGTTTTTCAAATTAATTAACTTGCAGGTTTTGTTAAAAGAAGTAGGTTCTTTAATATGAAAATATACTCTTAAGATACACAACATGCATTTGCACCATGCTCATAAATCTCTGTAAATGGATACATTTACAGGGATTTATGAATATGGTGCTATGAGTTTTGGCCCAATGTTTTGTTTCAGCAGCACAAAATGAGGAAGGATGCCTTATGTTTGATAACTCAAGCGGTTCCTTGCTAGCAACCTAGTGCAAGACAATTGGCTTTTTTGGAACCTTTTCTTTTCCTCCTGTATGGCCATGTTTAAATGCTAGTGGCTTTTGAAGCTGCTTGCAGGTGAACCAATTATTCCCAGATAAAGTCAAGGTAACACATCTCAATTGGTTTTTTTGTATTCATTTAAACAGTCCATAGACCAACCTATGATTACTTACGTTGTTCTGCTGGGCTTTGTGTTGGTTTATGGATCGTTTAAATACAAATTAAAATGTCTGTTGTTTTTTTTAAAGATCAAGCCTATCTCCTACATTTTCTTTAGGAATGATCTGGTCGGGTCAGTGGATATCAAGAGGTAAGACTCTGTTGCCCATTATTCTGCAAATGGAAGATTTCTGTTCTTGAATCTCTTGCATAGTGTGCCACCATGAATGGAAACGTTTAGTAAGGTCCTGTTATGCTAATAAAGCAGCTTCTTAGAACCAGAAATCAAGATGCAGAGTCTGTTACCCATCAGAATTTCCAGCCTCTTTCTACCAAAACATCATGAATTAGTTCTTGAACCCAAGTTTCATCAATATTGCTAAGGGCTGTTTAATTCTGTTACTTCGTATGCTTTGACACCTGTTTCACAGGAACCAATCATCCTTATAGGATTTATGTGCACAATTGAGTTGTTTTCTAGATTGTTTTCATCTGTGTTAGAACTGTTTGATATTTAGGTTGCCCATCTCTTTCGCAACAGAAGTTATGACACAAGCAGTGAGGAGCAGTGAAAGGTCTCTTAGGATTACTTTAAACAGAATGGAAGATTTGGGGCATGTAAGGTTGTGTGGCCTTGAGTAGAAGTTTATATTTGATCTATGAGCTGTCACATAGCTGTTGCATGACTGAGATGTGCCCGTGAGCAATGTAGGTTGCAGATGGGTTTTCTCTGAAACAAAGCCAGAGACTCAATCTGACTGTGTTCCTTTAGAGGGTAAAGAAAGAATACTTCATAAAACATATGGAAGCATTTCTATGTTTTTATTAAATATGCTTTCTAGCTTTTAAGTGGATTTTTGATGATGTTGAAGCTAGTTACCTGGATCCACCATGTCTGAATTTATGCGGGCAGTAGAACAATCTGGCGAAGCTATGTATTTATTCATAGCTTTGGAAAATAATCCATAACCCTACAGTCTTGCTAGAAGGGCTTGCATGGAGTTAGTTTAGGAAAATGTCATAATTTAATCTTCTGCTTAATGTCCAATGTGGATGGGTATTAAAACTTGCTAAAATGCTGAGCATGTGCTAGAGAAAAGTGGATTAGACACTGAGTTGCTATAATGTAAAAGACACACTTTTCTAGCAGATTTGCTGGTTTTTCATCATTTGTGACTTCCTTTGTTTTTCGAATAAAAGTATACATCTATATAGTTTAGTAGCAACTAGAAGAAAGTTTGCTTGGTATTAAGGGTGTTGTGGCAGTTCTTTTGGGCGAGAAATCATGTTTGATGTGAACCATTCTCTTTCTAGTGGCTTAGAAAACAACTCCTAAATATCTGAAGCAGTTCACTTGTTCTATGAGATTATTGTTCATTGCCTGTAGGGTTTATATCTCTTCGAAAAAAACATGATTTTTGATACGTTTCTCTTAAAATGGTGTAAATCATTTGTGAATCCAGAAAAGAAATTGACCAGTTCAAGATACCTTGTAATGGGAGTTTGAGAAAAAGAAGTTTGAACAAGATGACTTTGAGTGTACTTTATTTTTTGTTTGTATTGATTGTATTATGTGGAATATAAATAGGGCCTTATTCAGCTTATTGGTTCAGTTTTTCTAGGATCCTTCTTGAATTCCGTTCTAAGTGGTGCAAGAGCATCACTTCGGGTGCTTCCAGATAGCAGTGTTTAAATTAGCAGTTTACAAATAACCCAAGGTATACTTATGGGTGAGTCAGTTTGGTCTAGTAGTTAGGGAGCTGGATTCTTATCTGGGAATACCGGGTTTGATTCTGCACTCTCCCATCAAACCAGCTGGGTGACCTTGGGCTAGTCATATCTTTCTGAGCTGTTACAGCCCCACCTGCCTCATAGGATGTCCTGTTGTGGGGAGATGAATGAGCCCCCTTAAATGGGTGAGAAAAGCAGGGTAGAAAAGCCAACTCTCCTCCTCCTTACTGTGGAGGGACTACCAGTTGTCCAGACTACTGAATTAACTCTTCAATTTCTCTTTTCAAGCCTTTGGTGCAGCGAGAGCTTAGGCAATGTGTACTCTATTCCTCCTGTTGTCCTCTGTTATCTTTGATACAACCTGTCAGTCATGAGACTGCCCACATCTGCTCTGATTCAGTGAATTATTAATCAATCGTGTTCACCATCGGTAGTTCATTCTCACTGAAAGCTGATGAAGACTAGTTTTCTATTTACTGATAGTTTGATAGAACTGAATTCTTGCAAGTTCTTGCTTTGTGCATGCAGAATTCTGAAAGCTGCATGGTAATATGTTAATGTGCAGCAGCTGCACTTTAATCAGTAGCTTTTTACTTCAGAGTTTTGGTGGAATGTTGTACAGATACCATGGTCCATTGGTAGTCCTGTCTGTCAAATAAAAAGCGGCTGCACAATCCTTGCACAGCTTTAATCCCGACTAGAGGTACCCTTTCGAACTGTTTACTTATTCATTCTAGATCCAGTAGTATTCCTGGGGCTGGAAAAGGCAAAGATGGGAATTAAACAGCATGTCTGGTACAATGGGACCTGCTTGAGACTGACATATGAATTTTACATGGATAATAGTTTTTATGTACTAAGAAATATTGTTTATTTACTAAATTTCTATAGCTGCAGAATAATGAATGGATTTTTATGGGGCTCAAAACAAATACATTAAAATAAAAGGGAGAAACAACAGTATATGAAAAGAATGTAATTAAGAACATGTTATTAAAAAGTAAATAAAACAATTTATTCAATTTTAAGCCATGTACTTTCCTGCTTGGAAGATATTTATGGTATGTTTTAATTGGCAAAAATACCAGTGTGGCACATTTTGTTTTATGCAAATTTGAAACATACAGATAACCTTTTGCATTAATATTCAAAAGTAATATTCGTAACTATTACTGCATGTATTCCTATTGGGATCCTTAATATCAGTTTTAATTTTTTTAAAAATAATATATTTGATCTACTTTATGATCCTTGGTATAGGGATCTGTTTATGACAACATAAAACATTTTACTTCTTCTAAGGAAACTCCTTCTTCCCAAATTTCATTTTGGTGTGAATGTGCTCATTTGAAGTTTATGTAATTTGAAGGTAAAATCCTATTCTTCTATTCCATTTTGCCTCTCAGGACTGACTGATTAACTGAGCATTCCTTTCATGATTCACTGGAATAGGCAGTTGGCTCTTCTTTGCCTTTTCAAGTAGGGGTGCGTTCCCATACAAGTTTAAATCCGAATTGAATCCGTTTTTGGGATCGGGAGATCCCATTTTTTAAAATTATTCCTGGACTTTATGAGGACTGTCCTGCAAAAATCTGCAGGAAAAAAAGTCCTCACAAAAACTGTTCTTGGTCCCCTTTTGGAGCCCACCGTGCATAATTTTTTTGCCATTTCAAAGCTCAGTTTATTTTCCTCTCAATAATATATATACATATATGTCATCCAACAGAACTTGCATTTAATTTCTGCCCTTGTTCTTCTGTCCTCTGTCCTAGAGAAATCTAAATACATCCATTGTAAGCTATAGTTTTTCTTTCTTTTGTTATTTTTTCTAGTTATTTTATTCCATCTTCTAACAAACACACACAACTTGACTAGGCATGGAGCCTTTTGTCCATATTCCCCGCTACTGCTACTCTCGAAAGTTTGAATTCCAGCATATTCAAATAGCCAGGAGATGTGAGCTCTTTGTTGCTCTGCTTTGTCTATTTTACCTTTCCATTTGTGTCACCAACTTCTGGAAATCTGTTTAATTTCTTTGGAAATTTTAGCATTTTATATCACAGTAGCTTGGTCTCTTCTTGGGTCTTCACGATGAAAGTAGAACATTTATTTATATTGCATTTATTGCTTTTTGTAAAGGTTAAAATTTCCGTGCGTTGTGAGATGATTAGGATTAGTTTTGTGATCCTATGCATTCTTTATTTCTCTTAAGAGTGCTAGAATTTATGACAGAATTTCCCTGTACACAAAATGCACACAAGAAGTCTTTGTAATGTTGCTGTGTGGTATAGATTTGTAAGTAAAATAAATAAAGGATATTTATCTAAGTAAAGGTAATTCCCTTAACAGTTCATCAGCCCACACCTTCCAGTGATGATCTCCAATATATCAACCTCTTGTTTTGCTGTTGCAGCAGTGGGAGCTGTATTTGTAATGAGTACTGTAGGCATGTTGTAGGGGTGTTGAGTCAAGCTGCTCCCTCCCCTTTTGCTTGATTTCCATTCTTAATTTCCTCAGGGATTTTTATTTTCCACAGTAAGATTAAGTTTTATTGTACTGTGTTTAAAACGCTTTCATATGTAGATTTCCCATAAATCGTGGTGCTGCTAAGTGGAACAGCAGCAAGCCATCTCAATCATTCTTCCTCTTGTTTTTGTTTGTACCTCTTCCATTTTATTTTATTCATCTTGATACTGTACACACACTTTAAAATACTAAAACAGTGACAATGCGCTAATTTATGTAGTTTACAGAAGTTGCAACAATGTCTGTGTTAAATGTTTGCCGTATTTGAATTCTGTTGTCTTTAACATGCAAGTGATAGTAAATTTCTGATCCCATTAAATGGGACTGTCTTCCTCTGTTAACACTGAAATATCCAAAGAACTATAAAGTGTTAGGTTATTTATTGATTGTCTTATATGTAAACCCTTTGGTACAAACAAATGTTGTTGTTGTTGTTATTGTTGTTCACTTGTTAAGTCATGCCTGACTCTGTGACTTCGATTATCATTAGCCTTGTCTGTCCTCCAAAGTCTATCAGAATCTGACAAACATTGTTGCTTATTGCTTCCATGGTACTATCTATCCATCTCATCCTCAGCATTCCCTTCTCCTTTTGGCTTCAATCTTTCCCAGCCTCCGATGAGTCCTGTCTCCTCATTATGCTGCCAAAGTATTTGAGCTTCCCTTTCAGTATTAGTCCTTCCAATGAACAGTAAGGTTTGTGTTCTCTTAGTATTGACTGATTTGATCTTCTTGCAGTCCAGAAGACTTTCAGAAGTCTTCTCGAAACACCACAGTTTGGAAGTGTTGATGATTTGGCACTCAGCCTTTATGTCCAACCCTCACAACTCTGCATTACTGCTGGGAAAAATATAGCTTTGACTGTGCAGACCTTTCAAAAAATGCTTTACTGAAGAAGAATAACAAATACAATAAACACCAATGAAAGAGAAAACAACCACATACTGCACTTATTAGTAATAACAAAAGAAGTTAACTGAGCTGCAGAGAGGAAACTGATTCATCAGGAAGGTAAAAGGGCAGCTACATTAGTTTAAAATAGATACTGGGAGCAAGGAGTAGAGAAATATTCCAAAAGTATGAAAAAATGGTCCCAAAGGCTTTCATAGCAGGTTGATAAGGTAAGTAGATCTACCCCCCCCCCAAGACTGGGTGATAACTCTTTTCGCAACTATTATGAAGAGGTTAGTAAAGATTTGTGTTTTATAACAGAGTTACCTCACCAGAAAATATGAAAGAGACAAAATTCAGGCGAGAACACAGTGCGATCATGTCAAATCTTAGCAATTTCTTGTTCAACCTCACTTCAAAAGGAGCTAACAATAGGGCAGGACCACATCTATGCCAGCAACGAGGTGACAACTTTTGTAGCATTATTGACTATCTACTAGGGAAATAATACAACCTGTAGTTAAATTTTAAAGTTTATTCTTTAACTGCTGCTGTTTTGCTTGAGATAAATTTGATACCAAGATTTCTAACAACTATGCTGACTTTTGTCAGCAAACTGATGCCTGCTTTTTAGTATACTTCCTGGTTTGCCATAGCTTTCCTCCCAAGATGAAGCTTTTTTTAAAAAAATTTCAGAGATGTGTCACTTTCTGCAAAGATCTATTGCTGCTTGTGTTTCCTCCCCCGCTATTTGTCAGGAAGTGATGTGACCATGTTCTTAGGGGTTTTGTTTGTCTGTTTATTTTAATGTTGAGCTTCAAACCACCCTTGATACTCATTTCTTTTGCTGTGCATATCGTCTGTGTATCTGACGTTATTGATCTTTCTTCTGGCACTCTTATTGTGGAACTGGAAAAACTGCTGAAAAGGGCAAAAGGATGATCAAGGGGTTAAAAACACCTCCCTTAGGGAATTAGGCTGCAATGTATAGGTCTCTTCAGACTTGAAAGGTAGATTTTAAGACAGGATTGGGGTATATAAAATCATTCATGGTGTGGGAAAGGATCTGGAGTCTCAAGTGGAATCTGTCCCTTGCTCCTGTTGAGGGCCTGTTCTGGGGAACAAAGGATATTCTTGGTGTTGCTCCCTCATCACTGCAACTTACCATTCTAGGAAGCTTCCCTGAAGATTACTGCCAGCTTTCCCAGTTGACCTCCTGCCTGCTGTCTTGGATTCCACAAAGACTCCTTGCCTTGCTGGAATAACTTTTACTGCCTTTTGTCAAACCTTCAAGCCTGCTTGCCAGTCTTTCTCCTGACGAGACTCTTTGCTGAGGTTGGTGGAGTGGTTTCACCTTCCCCTGAGGACAGACTACGCTGTTGGAAGCCTCAGCTCTGTGTCTTCTGTTTTGAACTAAGCACTCCTGACATTCAGTGGGGACAACAAATAGAGCATCTGCTCTTTCCATTTGACCCAGTTGCAGTTTCTGCTTGGGGAAGAGATCTATTCCAGAGCGAGACTCATCTCTTGACTCTATTTCCCGACTCTCTTGTGGTCTGAATAACAATAAAGCTTTGGGCAGATCCCAGGAATAGTTTGGGATGTGGGAATCAAGTTTGGGATCTGGAAGCATAGTAATAGGGTGCTTTGAGAGGTAGCTAAGGAGACTAAAGTTAGGTTGGTGGACTTGAAAAAGACTCTAGAAGTCTAGTGTTATTGAGTTGCTAAAACTTTCCCCTAGCAAAGCCATTGCTTCTGAATGTCAAAACTATATAAAAATTACTCTGCTGCACCTAATCCTATTATTGCCTTGTTAGATTGTTGCTGCTTTATGATTGACAGCTTAACTGGAAACTGCTATACTCTATACGTGTGATATTGACGAGGGGTATTTTTCCACTAGCACTAAGTACCCGTTGAAGAACCTATCAAAGACCCATTTGGCTGAGAGCTGGATGACCCCATTTCCACTACAGACCCGATTTGAGACAAATCTGTTTCCATCAAAGCTAGGGAAATCCTGATCATATGGGTCCTTCAGGACCTATAATTCGGATTTCGTGTAGACCCCATTAAAGGGGTCTACAATGGGGTCTTGAGCCATAAAATCAAGTTTATAGGGAGTCTGTTTCTACTACAATTGGGCAGACTTGGGGGAGACAGTTGAGGAGACTTGGGGGAGGGGGCACCCATGGGGGGTGCTCCAAAATAAAAAAACTTCAAAGTCTCTCCGAAGTCCCTCCGAAGTTACGTTCGCAATTGCCTTCAGAGATTAGCAAAGGCTCCAGGATCCCTCTGAAGTTGCCTTCGGAGACTAGCAAAGGCTCCTCAGAAAGACCCCTTGCAAGAGTAATGCCGCTGTCAAGCGCTCCGGAGGATCTTTGAAGTTAGTGGCAGTCTTTGAAGATCCTCCAGAGCCTTTGACAGCTGCATTGCTCTTACAAGGGTTTTTTCTGCAGAGCCTTTGCTAATCTCCGAAGGCAGCTTCAGAGGGACTCTGGAGCCATTGCTAATCTCCGAAGGCAACTTCGGAGATTGCACCGCCTGTCCCCCAAAACACCTGGGGTGACAGTCAGATTCCTTGTGGGTAGATCCGAATTTGCAAATGGGTGCTCCAGTGTCTTCACAGCAGGCAGGCTAACACCCACTGCTATTGGGTGCTAGACCACCCATGGAAACACATTGGGTTCTTCCCTTAATCCTGATCTACTAAGGGAAGTACCCATTCCTTAGATCCAGATCTTCTTAGATCCAAATCAAAGGAGCTCAGTGGAAAAACACCCAAGGTTGATCAAGGGAGGGAAACAGGATTGTGACAGCCTTTCTACTTTTTTGCTTCTCCAGCCCGGCTGTGTCTTTTAAGTCCCTGGACAATAACTTGCAGGCTGTCATGCCCCATCCAGCCTCTCCAGTCTCCTCGGAGGAGGAGGGCGCGGTTGCAACGGTGCAACAGGCTGGGCAGCAACTGGGGCACAGCACTGCAGATGTTGAGAGTCTGAAGCCAGTTTTGGGGAAGCACACAGACAGGTCTGGGAATGAGATCTTGGACAGTCAACTCCACGAGCGCCCCTCCCCTCTGCTCCTTTGGCAGCAGATACAGGTGAGGTGCTGGTCACAGCGTTTGACTCAGCTGCGCTGGCAAGGGCGTGGTGATGACTCCCCTACTTAATTGAGCTGCACACGCTGAGCCAGTGTTGCAGACAACTCTGATGCAACTCCTGTTGTGCCAGTATTCTGACTCTTGGACCCTCTTGTGACTTTGCTGAACTTCTGGAACCCCGACCTTAGACTGACTGACCCTTGCTGTGACTCTTGCTGTACATCTGGAACCCTGATGTTGGTCTGAACTACTGCCTACTTCTGAGCGCTCAAAGGACTGCCATAAGTGTGCATGTGTGTCTGCCTCTCTGCCCTTGCCTGCCTGGGACATGACACAGGTAGACACCAGCCGGGGCAGTTTTCTCCTTCCTCCCTTCCCTCCCTCCTCCCCTCCCTCCCTCCTGGAGGAGTGCAGGAGGCCAGCAGCACCAGAGGAAGAGAAAGAGGAGGGAGGGAGGGAAAATGTGAGAAAATCTGCCCCGCCTGGCCCCCGCCTGCAAGGAATTAAAAGACGCAGCCGGGCAGGAGAAGCAAAAAGGCAGAAAGGCTGTCACGATCCTGTTTCCCTCCCTTGATCAGAGATCACTGATTAAGCAGCCCTGAAGAAGAGGAGGGCCTGGAAGGGATGTGCTGCTGAGGCCGGGGGAAAGGGAAGGAAGAAGAGAGAGAAAGAGGCTTTTACTAGGGGAGCCATTAATAGTGCTGCATTGTACCAGCAGGTCAGCACAAAATGGCTCAAAAGGGAAGCTTTTACACAATAGCTGACACTTTCGCAGGCCCAGAATGGAAGCTGCCAATTTGTAACATCTGTAACAAGAAAATCAGCAGGCTTTCCCCTCCCTTAGGTAGCCCAGTAGTGCAGAACTGGGAACCGAAAATCATGGCTTATCATTGGATCAAGGGGAAACTGTAGACAATGTCCCTAAAAGCATGGTTCCTCTCTCCCCAAAAACGCTTGCATTTGTATTCCCACAGCTAAATAAAGAGAATTACTTGGAGATCCAGCAGCGAGTCCTGTTATAATCCGAATAGGGATTCTCCGCATTTTGGGACCTTTAGTCCACAGAAATGGGAGATCCCTTGCAAGCTGTTGGGATGGAAATAACTCCAGTCAAATTCAAGCTGGACTAGATCCCATGTCAGAACTCGCCCACAGTGTGATGTAGAATAAGTTACTCTTGAAGGGCCCTCACTGAACCTCTGGTCAAACAGGCAAGAAGGAAAGAGCGAAAGGAAGCCCATGTGGCAGGCAGGTGTGGTGGATTGTGAATTCCATTAGGCAGACACTGTTGAGCTTTATTCTTGATTCAAATGCTTATTTTGGTAAGATTTTTTTTTTTAAAAAAGGAGGAAATATATAAATGTTTTAAATAGATGGAATAGAAATAATCTGGCTGGACAGTGTGGGGAATGAAGGGCAAAACATTTGGTTGAATTTGTTGGAACCCTTTATTGAAAACCTGCCTACTTTTTAATGCTGGAAATTATGATTTCTAGCATTAACTACAAAATATGCCATTTATTTTTGTCTTACCTTGATATGTCAGCTGGCTGGGCCCCCTAAATTGCCAATTTTTTTGCAGTGACTAGATGCCATGCTTTTCAAGAGGACTTGAAATATTTTCCTATTGATAGTGAATAGCAAATAAGAGCTAATAGGGATTCTGTTAGAGATTGTTGTATCATGCACGTCTCTTCTTTCATTCTTGAGTGTAAGATTATGCCACTTTTTAATTCATTCTATTTTGGCATTGCCTGTCCAGATTATAATAACATTGATAAAGTCCAAAATTCACTTGAGTTCATGATTTTATAAAAGTGAGCTGATTTTGGTTAGCATTTTTGGCTTATTTCAAGAAATACTGCGTGGCTGCCTTCGTATAAACTTTCCTTAGTTTTAAAAATGGCAAACGTGCATGCTATATATCGGTAAACATATATTTTCTCTGTGCAGTGCTCAAACTGCAGGCCAGACAGAATGGAGACCTTGGTAGTATTATTAAAAATCCTGTGTGTCGTGGTCTCATTGCAAGTGTCCCTGAGAGAAATGTGGGTAAAAATCTTTGTGTGTTGCATTTCAGTATTGAACTGATTTTTTTAAAGAACGTCTGCTTCTTATTTTGAAGATAGTGCTATATTAATGTGTGCTTGGCATATGAAAATAATTATGAAAATAAGAGTGTGGGATTTGAGCTGCATTTTCAGTTGGAATTTAGTATTCTGTTAAGGACCTGTGTAATTCAGCACCTCTGCTAATGGAGATTTAAAGATGACATTAAAAGAAACATTAATAATTCATCTATATTTTCCTCTTCCTTTTTGCGGAGGAGAGGAATTATCATTATCTTGCACTGTTACAGATCAATCTGTTGTTACCCACCCAGAGACCTTTGGGTATGGGGCAGGATAGAAATGTAAACAAACAAACAAACAAATAAATATACAGAAAGTTCAATTAGTGGAGTGATCCTGATGGGTTTTCTCTAGCTGGCCTAACTGAGACAAAAAGCATAATACATATAGGCATGGGCTTCTCAAGAACCATAGGATTTTTGTAGCCAACCTTTGTCTTTGGCTCATGCAGAATCTTCTGTGACTATGACTGTAAACTGCATAGTAAATCTATGGGTGTTTTTCCACCAAGCTCCTTTAATCCGGATCTAAGAAGATCCAGATCTAGGGAATGGGTACTTCCCTTAATCTGGATCTAGTAGATCTGGATTACGGGAAGTACTCGATGTGTTTCCATGGGTGATCTAGCACCCAGTAGCATTGGGTGTTAGCCTCCCTGCCGTGGAAACACCGGAGCACCCATTTGGAAATCCGGATCTACCCATGAGGGGTCTGCTTGTCACTCCAGGTGTTTGGAGGGATAGGGGGTGCAATCTCCGAAGCGGCTTTGAAGTCACTTTGAAGTCACTTTGAAGTCACTTTGAAGTTACTTCAAAGTCACTTTGAAGTTCATTCTGAAGATCAGCACAGACTTCAAAGATGCTCCGGAGCTATTTTCCACAGACTTTGAAGTGACTTTGAAATGACTTCGAAGCTTAGGTTTTGGGGCTCCCCCCCCAAGGGTGCCCCCTCCCCCTAGCCTTTTCTAGACCCCGTTGCCAAACTAACGTGGAAACAGGCTCCCTTTAATCTGGATTTTCTGGCTGAAGACCCCATTGTAGACCCTATTAATGGGGTCTACAGAAAATCCGGATTAAAGGCCAAAAAGTATCCATATGATCCGGATTTCCCGAGGCGCAGTGGAAACAAATGTGTCCCTAATGGGTGCCGTGGTGGAAATGGGGTCATCCGGCTCTCACCCAAATGGATCCTTAATGGGTGCTAAAATGGGTACTAAGTGACCGTGGAAAAACACCCTAGGTGTCAGGGCCAGTGATACTCAGTGAACCCAGGCTCAGTGTTATCTGAGTGCAGGTCTTGCTTTTCAAGCTCCAAAAGATGGAGTCTCAGCTGATCACTTTCATAAGAAATATTCTTAGATTGGATCAGTGGTCCCATCTAGTCCATCTGTCGGTTCTCACAGTGGCCAAACATGCACTGCTGCCAAGCCAGAAGCACATAATGTGTCCTGCTCACTATTTCCTAGCAGCAGCTGCTTAAGTGGTGCATCACCTCACATTGCAAAAATAGCCACACAGCAAGGAGCCAATGATAACCCCATAGCCCATAGATTTGTCCAAACTTTTTCTGAAGCCATCCAAACTGGTGGCCAGTAGTATCATGACAATTAGTTTATGCACTTTATGAAAGAATATTTCCTTTTGTCTTTCCTGATTCTGCCAGAATTCAGCTTCATGCAGTGACCTCTGGGACCTAGTATTTTGGAAAAAGGGAAAACAAAAAAACTCTTCTCCACACCATTCATAATATTACACACATCTGTCATCATGTCATCTTCTACTCTTACTCTTTGAAGAAGGCAATGGTAAACACCTTTCATATTATTGCCAAGAAAACTGCATAGTACGTCTATGCAGTTACCAGGAACTGAGCGCAACCTAGGATAGCTGTAACTTATTAGAAAGCCCAGGCTACGCTTGGTAAACAAGCTTAGAGTATATCTGAGCAAGCTAAGGTTTCTGCACAGATATATTTAAATTATAGAGACCTATTTATAAGGACAGAAAGAAGGGGGCAGTGGTACAGTCATGATAAAGCAATCTATAGCTAGTAGGATCAAAGTTCCTAACAGGCTAAATCAACTAACAAGATAAGAACATTTTATGAGAATGTTACTTATCCTGTTAATAAATGAAGGCTTCCTTGTCTGTTGTACCTGCAAGAACAACTTAAAACACTAGCTTAATGCCTGCTGTGCACTTTGGCCTGGAAAACAGTGCACCAAATCTACAGTTCTCTCTCCTTAAAAGTAAAACTTAAATGATCAAAATATGGACAAAGAAGCCATGAAGACTGCAGGAAGTAGTTGTTACTTTGTATAATGGCATCTTTATTGTTGAAGCCAAAGGCATAATAACAGAACAGTAAAATTATAAAATAACAGAATAAAAGAAAAAAAGCGTATAAAGAATAAAACTTACTGTCAAAATGTCTATAGGTTAGATGATTTAGATTATTTTATGTTCAAAGCCTTCTTGTATTTAGGCTACGTGGAAGGTAATAAAAGGAAAAGCATCGGTTAAAAGAAAACAGATACAATCCTGAATAGAGTCTTCAAAATATGCAGTAATATGACCAACTTTATTTTCTCTGAGTCATATATGAGGCAGCTTAGTAAGGAGTGTACTATGTCAGCAACTTGTGTGGGGCAGCAAGAACAGAAATGTTAAAACGGCATGGTATCTGTCTGCCAAGGCAGGACTCAGTGGGAATTGTTTGAAATTGGGCTACTGTGAAGAGTCGGCAGAGAGGGTCTTCAATCATGTTATCTAGATAAAATGAATAAGCTGGCATTTAAGAGGGGACCTGACTGAAGTACCGGTATATAAAATCATGCATGGTATAGAAAAGGTGGATAGAGAAAAAATCTTTTCTCGGTCACAGAACACTAGAACTAAGGGGCACTTTCTGAAGCTGATGGGTAGGAGAGTTGGATCTGACAAGGGGAAGTATTTCTTCACCCAGAGGTTTATCGGTCTATGGAATTTGCTGCCAGAAGAGGTAGTAACAGCAACCATCCTAGATGGCTTTAAGAACGGGTTAAACAAATTCACAGATGACAGATATATCAAAGGCTACTAGATATATCCTCCAGACTGAGGAGATGGGCAGAGGGCCATTTGCTGGGATTTAAGAAAAGGTGAAAGTTTTGCCCTTGTCTTCTGCTTGAGATACCTGTAAGCAGTTGGTGGAGCGCTGTAAGGGACAGGATGCTGGACTAGATAGGCTGCGGCCTGATCCAGCAGGGCTCTTCTTAGGTTCTTATCCCACCCTGCATCTTATTTATATACCCAGTTGTGGATTTTGTTGTTATTCTGTTTGTTTAACTCATCATGGGAAAGAGTTGTGTATTTTGGGGTTATCTCTAGGGGTGTTTTATCTCAGTTATCCTTAAGAATATTTGACAGAAAGGCATGTTTTAACCAGATGTTGCTCTGTGTGCTCTTGTGGATATAGGGTGTTTCTCCACTTAGCGCTAGAGTACCCATTAAGGATCCATTAAGGGTCCTTAATGGGTACTCTTGTGCTAGTGGAAGAACACCCATAGAAAATAACCCATCTTCATATAAGGTGCTAGGGTGCTGCAAGGTAGTACTAGAATCCTTTTCAAAGTATTGTTCTGGATTGGTTGCAGTGGCTCAGTAATATTTTTATTCCATTCCCATATTGCAGCTCCATAATGAAACTGAGGTATATAACCTTATCCTGAAAAAAATCTTTAGAGTGTGAATAACAATCTTTCTACCTTTAACATTATAAAAAAATTAGGATGGCACTTACTGTGTGATGTGCAGTAGGTAAAATTGTATTTATTTGGACTTTCCATGATATGATGATAATTTCAATAAGTGTTGCCAATACCCAGTTTAAAAGGATGAGTACTCTTCAAAATATGCAGTAAATGAAAAAGTTGACACATAATGACATTTTTGTACCCATTAATAGGTACTTAATGGGTACTTCTAGTGACAGTGGAAAAACACCCATAGTGTTTGGGGATTACGTTTTACCAAGACTTCAAGGTGAAAGCATTTGAAGTAGCTTCAATCCTTTGGAATATGTGTATATTTCTATGCAACTAATAGAAATAGAGATTTAATATGCACATTTGATTTTAGTATTTTTACTGTCATCAGACAGGCTGCATGTTTTTCAGCAATGTGATTAAAACAAATCAAAAGACAATGTGTGTTGAAATAAAGGATTGTGATTTAAGGCTGCATTCCAGTTCCTGTTGTGTCCAACAGATTTTAATAAAGCGATTTGTTCTATCTCATTTTTATCTTATTGATCTTTTCTCCAAATTCATGGGTCCATGTAAGGCAGATCCATAAATGCATAACTTAAGTCTGTAGGGGGAAAAGATTACAGTTTTATTGTTCCTTTGCATTAAAATAATGCAAACTCAAAACAGTGGTAGTCTGCTGATTTAATTATAAAGAGATGCAAGTGATAGTATTTACTGCAGGCGAAGGAGTTCTCAGAAGATTAAGCAGTTGTGTAAGTTCCAAACAAGTAACAGAGCACACATTTTGCTAACTTAAGACATGGCTTAATTTCATTAACTGTGGTCTAATATGTTGTGCATCCAACTTTTGGTAAACCACAGTGGCATTTACTGGCCATTGCTTCAAAGCCCTACTGTTTTTCATCCATTTTCATAGACCAAATGTGTCATAGGAACATTAACTAAAACCTGGAAGAGAGTTCTTCTCAGGCTTTGTTTTAACGAAAAATCTAGCATGTAGTGCACTTGCTGATACGATCAAGTCATTGGAATTTACAAAATCTTTACTTAATGTTTTCTGAGTATGAAGCAATAATGTTTGCTGTGAAGCAGGTTTTTAAAAGAGTATTTGTTGAAGCGGAGAGCAGATGGATTAGAAGAGTCTGTTTGTAACAGCGAGCCATCAGCAGTGATCGTGGTGTTCTATTACAATCACCCTATAAAATAGCCTGTATTTGAAAAAAAAAGGAAAAGAAAAAGAAAAGCTGTGGGAGAATGGGAAGCATCTATGTATGTGAGCCTGCAAGGATTCTGCTGGAGCCTCTTATAGTTTGAGATTGTTTCCCCAGCTGTCCTGATGAACATTACTTTTCAGTCTGCAAACTTCTGCAACTTTAACTTTCATTTTAACTTTGTTTGTAGTAATTATGGTTATGGTGACTAGAGAGAGGGGTAATTATAATGTTTCCCACACCTGCATTCTGAAAGCATGAATACAAAGACGAAAAATGTGTTTCAAAATCTCCTTTCTTCCCTCCCTCCCTTCCTCTCTGCACAGGTATAAGAAGGTAAATTACACTTATGCATTTCTTGTCATTCCAACTTCTGTAGACTTTTCTGTCATGTTTTAATATATTCAGAGTCTTTCTGAACTGGTTGGTCAGGAAGGCTGGGTACTCCTTTTACATTGCTGTTTCTTGTCTCTTGCCTAAAACTAGCAATTATGTTCTCCATATAATAGAGAATCCCCCCCCCCCCCCCAGCATCATACTAATGGAATGTATACCAAGTCATAGGCCACTCTTCCAGCATAAATGGGACCAGGAAGATCTAAGTTGGAGGTGGAAAACATGAGAAAATTTACTGTGTTCCATGGCCTAGCTCCATCAGACCACATAAATCCTGAGATGCAGAAGCATTTGGGTGAAGCATTTGGTCTAATCTCCCTTCAAGATGTGTCAGTTCTCATTTGGGGCCTTCTGCCTCATTCTAGATTCTCACTCAATTTTTACTCTAACTATGAATCTATGCTCTAAACTAGTGATTGTCAAACTTGAGCCTCACAATGTTGTTGAAGTTCCCAGTAGACCCAGTCCCAGCAACAAGCAACAAACAGAGGGAGAGCAAGTTGAAGCCTTGATGTCCTTTGCAATAAATAACAATGATAAATAAATAAATAATTTAAATAAATAAAGCAGGCTATAGTCTAACAATTTAGCAGGAAACCTGTTGACTCAGCTGCCTGCCTTTAAAATGTCCCCTTAATTTTTGGCCTTGGAAAATGGAAATTTTTAGGTAATTTCCTTATTGGCAGGTTTGGGTCTCATTTATAGTGGCCCAAGATGTGATTAAACATGATACCAGCTAGCATTTTTTTAAAAAGAAGTCTCGTTTTAATGGAAGGATTAGAATTCCTAAATATTTGAATTACTTATTGCTCACAAACATTGTTGATATCTCTTTATTGTAAGTCACAGGAAGGAGCCAAAGCTACACAGCCATAGCAAAATATAATATATAACCAATAAGAGGTTTCACTATATTCGTATTTTAACTGATTCCAGTGATTTGTAAGTGTTAAAGCCAGAACAAATAATGGTAACATCTGTCAAAAACCAACTTCTATTATAAGACCCTTTTAACATTTTGCACATAATAAACTATTATATATATATAGTACCTTATTGTTTACATTACAAACTAAAAAATATTCACTCGTTTTCCAATATTTGAGTGAAAAGTAGACATTGCATTAAAAAAAATGACACAATCCAGCAGTTATTTTGTAAGGGCAGCATAATCATAAATTTGCCATCCATGTTTTTCCAAAAATACTAACCCATATTGTTCTCTCTGGACCTGTTGTAGGGATGATTAATCCAGCTGCTGAGGTCTCCCTTTATGCATTTGATGGAACACTTGGCTTGCGAGGCTACAGCTGTGTGTTTATGTGCAGTGCACACCTGCAGATGCCTGACAAATAGCTGTAGTATGCACAGTATACAAAATTACCCTGGCAGTGCTGCAAATAAGGAAGTTTCTGTTTTGAAGTCCATATGTGTGAGGGCTTGAGATGCCAGCTGTGATATTTATGTCGCATTGCACAGATGTAAAACTGCCAACTGATTTTATACCAAATAAAGGCTAATATTTTTATACGTACTTGGTGTCAGAATTATGAAGTGGTATGTAGGAATGTTCTCACGACTTAAGCATCTTTTAAAATAAAAGCTGATGTTTAAAAAAGCATTAACTTGGAGTGCGAGTATAGAAATGATAACAAAATAGACCTCACTTGTTTATCTAAGATTTCTTGAAGAGGGTTGTTGTTATGATGTATAGTTATTGGGTGGAAATCATGATAAAGATTTGATTTATTGTATGAGTATCTACTATATTACAGAACCTTTTTTTCTGTAGGTCACTTCATCTCTGTGTTGAATCCATTTTATGGGCTCTGAAATGTGAAAGCCAAATGTATATTGCTACTTAACTTGAAAGCTTTTGCCTTCCTGTTTTCAGGACTATAATCGGTAACAGACTGAAATATATAAAGCCAAACAGACACCATGTAAGTGTTTAGCATTTATTTTAGCAAAACAGCCCTACTAAGTAAGTTTCTTAGAGTAAGCCATGCTATCATTTTTAAAAGTATACATAAAGCAAAGATGTGTAAAAACTGTAAATGTTAGCCTTCTATAAAAGTGACTGTTAATTTCTTGATGTATACACATAGTAATAAAAATGGTAAAATATAAAATTACTTACTAATTTAAGGGCTGGGGGAGGGGGAACATCCTTTTTATTGGAAGTAAAGCTTTTGATGTTCAATGCTGAAAGTACATTAAGAAATGAGGTGCTTTAAAAGTTTTCAAGCAGATTCACAAGTGTGATGTGAAGTAAGTTATACAGGCATTCTGATGAGCAGTGAAGTGTCTGTGGTTGTTACCATGAAAAACAAAGATCAGGAACAAGACAGTGAAAAGAAAATCAAAGACAAGTTTATATGGAAAAGGCAAGGGTCTTTGGAGTAGCAAGAGTGGTATCTAGCTGTATCAATGCTCAGGGTAGGCCCATTAGACTAAGTAGCCATAACTAACAAGGTCTGTCCAAATTGAGTCTGAAAGCCCAGGAGCTGGGGCAGGAGTTGTGAGAAAGAGAGAGAGCACATTGCAAGTATGTCTGAGGCCTCATAGCATAAGAGAACATAAGAACGTAAAAACATAAGATGAGCCTTGCTGGATCAGGCCACAACCAGTCTAGTCCAGCTCTCGTATTCCTGCAAATGGCCTTTAGAGGCATTCTGTCTGTCTTTTTAATCAGGAGGGAGTATCTACGAATCAGTTCTAGGTACCACTGAGGCACCAGTCCTCCATGAATGTGTATAATTCTTTCTTAAAGTCATCCAGGCTAGTTGCCATCACCACCTCTTCTGGCAATAAACTTTGAAGAAGGGTGATCTTCTGAGTGAAAAAAAAAACTTCTTGTTTTTCCTAACTCTCTTGTCCATCAGCTTCATAAAGTACCCTCTGGTTCTAGTGCTGTGTGATAGAGAAAAGCATTTTTCTATGTTTACCTTTTCCACATTACGCATGCTGTGTTCAAATTGTTGCCCCTGCAGCAGCAAAGAAAAAGTCTACCAGAATTGTGCTTGAGGACTGAAACTGAGGCTAGTAGTTTAGTGCAGTTCTGGGTCTCTGACAGTGATCTAGGGCGTTTTTCCACTAGCACCATTGAAGCACCCATTAAGGCTGAGAGCCGGATGACCCCATTTCCACTACAAGCCCCATTAGAGACATCTGTTTCCACCACAGCTAGGGAAATCCGGATCATATGGGTCCTTCAGGACCTATAATCTGGATTTCATGTAGATCCCATTAAAGGGGTCTACAATGGGGTCTTCAGCCTTCAAATCCGGATTGTAGGGAGCCTGTTTCCACTGCAATTTGGCAGTGGGGTCTAGAGAAGGCTCCGGGGGGGAGGCACCCATGGGGGTGTGTGCCCAAAACTCAAGACTTCGGAGTCCCTCTGAAGCCAGCTCCAAAATCCCTCCGAAGTTGCCTTTGGAGATTAGCAAAGTCTCTGCAGAAAAACCCATTGCGAGAGCAATGCTGCTGTCAAGGACCAGAGGTTCTTTGAAGTTAGCGGCAGATCGCTCTGGAGATTCCAGAGGCAACTTCGGAGGGACTCTGGAGCCGGCTCTCGCAAGTTGTTCTCTTCAGAGCCTTTGCTAATCTCTGAAGGCAACTTCGGAGATTGCACCCCCTGTCCCCCAAAACACCTGGGATGACGGGCAGACCACTTGTGGGTAGATCCGGATTTGCAAATGGGTGCTCTGGTGTTTCCACAGCAGGCAGGCTAGCACCCATTGCTATTGGGTGCTAGACCACCAGTGGAAACACATTGGGTACTTCCCTTAATCCGGATCTACTAGATCTAGATTAAGGGAAGTACCCATTCCTTAGATCCAGAACTTCTTTGATCTGGATCAAAGGAGCTCAGTGGAAAAACACCCTTAGACTACATTTTTCTACTTTGAGTTGACTCCTTTACTTCTCCTGCACATCCATATGCTAGTGAGGAGGCAACTCCTTGGATGAGTATAATCAGATGGGTTTCTGCCAGTTTATTGGTAACTGTTCCTGCTGCAGTTTGAGAATCACTGAGGTATTGGGGGGGGGGGAGAAATGAGGGTAGAACTGCTTAGACACCCAGCTGTCAGCCAATGGAGGATGAGGCCCAAATAACCATGTAGTTACACGCTAAATCTTGGCTCAGTCTTTTGATTGGAGTAGCTCGTATCTCAGTTAAAATTCAAGACCGGAACATAAGATGGTCTAGGAAGCTGGAGAATAGTCATATGCTTTGTTCAGTTATCCAGAGACAAGCTGAAGGTGATTGTTGGCATCAGATGTGGAAAGGAAGGAGAAAGCACTCAAGAATAGCATGTAATCCACGTATTGCTTTGTTCTCGGACGGATTTGCATACTACGGATGGGTATATCTAGGTGTATTGCTGGCAGACGACCGCTAGATGGCTCAATTCTTGGAGTATAAATACCCCTCTCACATGACCCTCGCCAGTCTTTCTACGGTCGTACTTATTGGCAAGGGGAAGAAATTTCAACAGGAGGGAAAAAGAAGACTCACTGCTTCTTTTTTGCTCATTACTTATGCCCCAGCAGATTGTTCCTTATCACTTTTGTAGATACTGTTAATCTTTTTTATTCCCTGAAGTGAGGAAAATGAGATAAGATGTTGTATCATGAGGTGGAACTTCTTGCATTTACCATTAAGACAAGTTTCTGAAAACGTTCTGTGGCACATGGAAGAGCTGTTGTGCTTTGTTTTTCATGGCCTCTTCAAATTCTGGTTTAAAGCATGGATTGCGAGCCTTCAGACATGCAAAGGCACTTGTAGAATACTGTAAAATTTAACTGCTTCCCTCTATCTCTCTGTCCGTCCATCCGTCTATCTGACCGACCGTCTATCTATGTTTCCATTTGTATCCCCCCCCCAATATATAAGGCAGTGTTTGCCAGTGGTGGTGAACATTTGTTTCATAATCAGAATAGTAAATTCAGTTTATCTGAATAGGCCATATACATGCATAATTGAATACTGTGCATGCAGATAGATCTTTAGTGCAGAATTTGTTAGAAATTTGCTGTTTGTCCTCCAGTTATTGCTATGTTGCAGAAATTTCCTGTATTTTAACCACTGAGGAAATCCTGAGTTGTATATGTTATACTTACATATGACTTCATACCATTTTTTAAGATTTTATGTTCTCATTTGGCTAATGGTAGAATAATAGATTTGATATTTTGTTGTTCTGATAGAGCTTCTTTAAGTAAGACCATCTTGGACTGCTCACCCCCTTTCCTTCTCATTAGCATATTTATAAAATAATAACAGTTTTCAGTACATAGCACAAGAGGGTAAAGTAGGTTGGCTAACGTCAAACATTGTGGAACCAAGCCCTTGATGCTGGAATGTAATGCTCAGCTTTACTAGCCATTGTTTCCGTGATCAGGTTTCTTTCTATAATCTCTTTCACTTAGGTTATTTAAGTAGAGCATTTGGATCTCTGTGATAGAGGTAGCCATGTTACTTGGTGACAACTTCAACACTTCTAAAAACGTTTTCACTTCAAACAGTATTGCCGCCTCTGCAGGTTGCATGTATAGTATGCAATTGAAAGTTTGTAGTTCTTGGCTCTCACACAGATGTCTTTCAATAATGCAGGCCTGTAATTTCTTCAAATTGCTTGGTTTATCAGCAGCACATGTCATCAATCCTAGTGTGCTTGCTCAAGTCTAGCTTCAGAAATCTTAGCTTACAGATGCAGCTGCAAACAGGTGAACAGGCAGAAAGTAATTTGTGCAGCTTGGTGGCTGTCAGACAAAAGACAGACAATCTGTGTTTTAAACAGATTGCAGACCTTGCAGGGGCCAGACAAAAGGGATTTCTACAACTGCAAATAATTCCAGGGTTGACATATTTTCCTTTCTGCCATTAGGTGATTTGTTAAAATTGGAAACAATGAATGCAATAAATCTACACAGAAACGGGAGATAAGATGAAAGAAAAAAAAGGAGAGCAGTAAATAAGTTTACATCCTTTGGCTTGAAAAGAATACAACTAATGTTCACATGTTTTTCTTCTTTGCCAAGATACTATGCCAGTTTTGTAATTCATAAAGCCACTTTCTTTAGAATAAAGTGTAAGAAGAATGTCATCCTAAACCCACCCTCAGGATTTGTTCCTTTGAGTTCCACAGAATTAATGTGATGTTAAGTCTGGGAACTTGTTTTCATCTAACCAATATCAGCAGGTAAATAGTTTTATGTGTGAAATAGGAAGAGAGAGAGAAAGAGAAATTTGTTTAACTGTTATGACTGAAGTAGCTTTTCTTCTGGTAGCAAATGGTGCCAGAGGAACCTTTTTATACTCATAGGTTAGATGCATTGTTCTTTGTGATCTGTGCTGAAATAGTTGCATTGCGTATATTCACAGAGAAGGTGAGATCATCATCTAATAAAGAATGGTTTCAATTTGTCTTAGTGATTCAGATGGATACCGTATTTAGAAGGCAAAAACCCCCACAGACATACAGGTTGCTGTCCACAGTCCAAATTGCTGATCAGAGAGTCTTTATACACTTTGGTAATGTGCTGTGCAACATAAGCTGAAATATATTCCACAAGGGAGGAAAACGGAATAGTTTACATACGCTGTTCCTAAGTGCAATGAATATAAAACTCCATTACTCACTTTAAGCAGGTGCTTTTTATATGAGGCTTTAAAGAAATATAAAACTGCTGGTGAAATGATTGGTTTGTATAGGCGCAACTTAACTTTCAGGGATCTGACCAGATAAACAAGGCTAAAAATACTCCCACAGACACTTGTTTAATGCTTTGGAGGATGAAAGGTTAATATCTTTTAGGTAGAAGGAACTGTCATTTTGAATAGGAAAGTCCAAAATCTTTGGATCGCTTCCTGTTAGGAAGTGCAGTACTCCAGTCTGATGTGATTAAATAGAAATCTTGTTGTGTTCACTTCCAGTTGTTGTTGGGTGCCATTGAGTTGGGGCAAACTCCTGGTTGCCTGCATGGGCACCTCATGGGCACCTCTGTGCAGTTTTCTTGGCAGAGATACAGGGGGGATTGAACCAGCAACCCCCTGCTTTCCAGACTGCCTACGTTACTACTGTGCTACTGCCGTTCCCTCCCCTCCGGCTGTGATTCAAGAGAGTTGGTTAGAATAAGTTTCACACATTTGATAGAAACTGAAAATTCTTAATGAATGTATTTTTATGCAAACATCTCCAAGTATTGGAAGAAACGTGTAAGTTTGGCTTAATAGTGATGGGCATACAGGAGGGAGACAGGCATAAGGGAGGGACATAGAAATGATCATAGGAATAGGGGGAATATTTTGTATGTAAAAAGTACTGATATTCTCTGATTATTTTCTTTAAATAGCAGAAATCAGATTATGGCCATTTCCACATGGGCCCTGAAGACCCCTTTAGAAACCCAATAGGAATGCATTTGGTACGGATGTCCATGTACCCTCCACACACGCAACCACTTTAGGATCCATTAGGACCCCATTTGGAACACATTGTCCACATGAGTGCCATCAAGTTCCAGATTTTAGTAGGGTCTGCGGGCCCTTAAATTTGGTTGAGCCAATTTGGTCGAGTGGTTAAGGAGCTGGACTTTTATCTGGGAGTACTGGGTTTGATTCCACCCTCCTCCGTGAAGCCAGCTGAGTGACCCTGGGCTAGTCACAGCTCTCTTCTGAGCTCTCACAGCTCCACTCACCTCACAGGGTGTTCTGTTATAGGGAGAAGAATAGAACATTTGTCAGCCACTTTGAGTCCCTTAAATGGGTGAGAAAAGCGGGGTAGAAAAGCCAACTCTTCTTCTTAAATCTGGATTAATGCTAGACCCCTTTAATTGTGTCTTCAGTCCTGTCTTGTGCCTTGAAGACTGGAATACAGAGTGTGCTTCCGCAAGTATACTGGGCCAGTGGGGTCTTGGGTCGGGCCTAGAGGCCACCATTTGCAGTGGTGTGGCTCCAGCCTGACCCCTCACACACTAAGTAGGCCCCCACATCCTTCGTAGTCATCTACAAAGCTGAGCAGAAGCTTCGTAGCAGCTACATAGTCATCTACAAGTCCGTATCTTTCTGCCATGCCCACTGTAACCAAAAGTGACCTCTGATCTATGGCTACGTGGGCCAGTTGCTCTGTGCCAATGGCAGACCTTCCTGCTCAGGCCTAATTGGAGCCTCAGGATGGGTGCTACAGCATCTGCATGGCAGGCCTGTTTAGCATCCATTGCCATCAGGTGCTAAATGCCATGTGCAGATGTATGGGGTCCTCGCCATGATGCGAAACGTCTTGGACCGGGTTCCCCAAGGACTGGATCCCAAAGATCCGAATCTCCTTAATCCGGATTTAATGAGGTAAATGCGGAAATGACCTATGTAAATTAGCTTTGACCATTGAGATTGTTCCCAAGGTAGCAGAATACATTTGTTTGCATGTCGTGTATCTGTCTTGAACTTAAAAGTGAAATAAAGCACAGTTCCCTAAAAAAAGGAGCCTACAATAGAGCAGGAATCAGATTTACCCTTAACTCAACCTTCTCCATAGTGCATTTACCCTCTGGTGTGCTCTCCCTATTAATATTCTCTATGAGAAAGCTTGGTTGTTTATTCAATTTCCCTTAGCTACCCAACTCTTTTAATAATTTTTCATGTATATTTTAGCCTTAATTTTAATTGGGTGTATAACCTGCTTTGAGATTTTTAAAATAACAAGCATATAATTGGAAAACAGTGGCATGAAAACAATATTCCTTCCTATCTTCAGTACAGGCATCTTAAACACAGGACTCAGAAGGATAATTTTAATGCCTATTTTGACTTCTGTTAGCAAAGGTGTATGGAGCAAACAACACAGCTTGGGGATGAGGCCGGGAATAGTTGGACCCCTCAAAGTACTACCATTACTGAAGTGAAAAATGGCATTATACATTTCAGTGAAAGTGTGAGATCACTATTTCTCTCAATTTTCTATTACCTGCATGTCTTACTCACCTTTTCTTTTTGTGTGTAGCTCTAATAAATTGGATTTCATCCCTATAATAAAATTGTATTCTGTTGGAACTAAGCCGTGCCCCCCCCCAAAAAAAAACTAAGCAGCATAACCCCCCTCCCCAACTAGAAACTAGAAAAGTGCGGGCAGTAACTTGATTAATCTGTGCTTTGCCAGTGCAGGATTTGTAACATGGTGGCAGGGTGCTGTGGCCAGGTGGGCTTTCTCCTGTTCTTATGGAGAGGTACAACTATGGATATGAACTGAATGTGATAAGCAAATGAGGCACAAGTCTTATCCACTTAAGTTCCTTTCCTCCTTTCCTTGAAAGATGGCAGTGTGATTATCAAACTGTGAGCCCGTTCGGCCAAGTGGTTAGAGTCCCAGGCTCATATCTTGTAGTTATCAGGTTTGATTCTGCATTCCTCCATGAAGCCAGCTGGGTGACCTTGGGCTTGTCACAGCTCTCTTTCTGAGCTCCCACAGCCCACCTACCTCACAGGGTGTCCATTGTGAAGAACAGAAAGCTTTGTCAGTTGCTTTGAGTCCCCTTAAAAGGGTGAGAAAAGTGGGGTATAAAAGCCAACTCTTCTTTTTCTTCTTCAAGCTGACTTTTTTCAACAACAATTACAAGACTAAGTTATTAGTTTTGGATATAGCTTTGCATGTGATTATGAGCTACCATACTGTAACAAAAAATGGAGACAGAACTCATTTATATGTGTTTTATCCCACTTTATATTTGAAGTCTCAGGGCAAATAACAATAGAAACAAAATCTAAAAGGAAGATATTAAAAATAATATCTGAATGTAGGAAAGGACAGATGTTTCCTTACTTCAACCAGGGTAAATAAAGGTGGCCTGTGTACCTCAGTGGGGAGACTGCTCTACAGTCTGGGGGACACCACTGAGAAGACTCTATCCCAACAATAATTATAAGGTTTGGTTATTAGTTTGGGATATAGCTTGCATGTAAAGATGAGTCACAATACTGTAAGAAAAAATGGAGACAAAACGTATGGCTCCTTCCAAACTTCTAAACATCTAGAAGAAAGGGAGAGTGTAATTATATAGATCCTACACTTTCATGTCACTATAGTTTATTGAATAACTGGCCCATTGCCAAAACTAGTTTGAACTCATCATGCATTAAATATCCAGGAAATATTTGTCAGCCTGATTCAAGCAGCTGCAAGGGGAAACAGGATGAGATCCACTTGGAAAGCTGTTAGTGGTCCTGTAGGCTA
This sequence comes from Aspidoscelis tigris stejnegeri, assembly GCA_023333525.1. Classification (NCBI taxonomy): domain Eukaryota; kingdom Metazoa; phylum Chordata; class Lepidosauria; order Squamata; family Teiidae; genus Aspidoscelis; species Aspidoscelis tigris. Next base: position 26,934,227 of record JALMGA010000004.1, on the reverse strand, counting down.
AACTGGGTCAAGCAATATGATTTTGTGTAACCATGCCACTGCTCATAATAGAAAAGCATTAAGTATCAGAATACTATCCAAGGAATATATTGCTACTGGAATTGTTTCAGAAGATACATATAAACTCCAGGTGCCTGGACATCAGATTTTGGGAGTTGTGGGAAAGGAAAGGATGGACAAAATTTTTCATAGTACATTATTGATGACTCATTCCAGTGGTTTACTTTCTTTCATCTAACTCTTGCTAATTCTTTCCCAAGAAGTATTCCATTCTCCAAGAAGTTCTAAATGATTACAGATTTTAGAACTGCTATAAGTTTCATATTGATTTTTAAAGCATTGCTACCAAGCTTCTGTTTGTTTCTAACTTTTTGCTTGCAAATTGAGCAATTCACGTTCCAGTAAAATATCCATATTTTTAATACTGTAAATATCGTAAGAGTTTCTTTCTTTGAATTGCCTGTTCTCCTACCATCTTATTTGTAGATTCTAGAATGCTCAGGGTGGGAATATGTAAATAGAGCTGCTGCCAAAGAAAGCTCTAGCCAAGACTCTTCATATTGCAAGTTGAATCACAAAGATCTGATGCTTACTTAATCCCTATTTTTGTCTGGAAAGTACAGTTGTTTATTGTCTTCTATAGCAGCTGAGATTATGGTACTGCTCATTCTAATAAACCCTAACCCTGCTATTGCGGACTTGGAGCAGAAGCATCAAAACATCACACCCCTATTTTACATGACACAACATCCTGTAAAAGAAGTCGGTAGCATAAGTCTTTCAGCATATTTCTCTGCATAGCTTTTATACACAGAGAGACACACAGGCACATGAGCCCACTCCATAAATTTCCTTGTCTTACTATGTCAGGTGTTTCACTGATAGTCAGTGTTGAGGATATATTTATTGTCTTCCCCAGCACAGTTTATCCTCCTGAGAACTTTGTGAGATAAGAAGAAGCCCAGAGATGCTGTTTGGCTTGTGATCAGTCTGTGTGGCCATGAGCAGAGATTTAGAATCTGGTTCTTCCCATGTTGACTCAAAATGTAAGGTTTCCCCTTAGTTTGTAGGATTCTGTTACAGCTGTTTTCTGAAAATATTTAATCACTACAAAAACAAAACAGGCCATTTTATCTTATCCAAGTACATTAGTTTATAGTAGATTGCTGTATATTGTAGCCTTAGTCTTCCTTTAGCCATTGCACCTGGAATTCCAGTGACTCGTGCTGTCTTTCCACAGCAGGCATGATATCTTGAGAGAGGTCAGTTCTGACCTTTCATTATGGGCCACCATAGATTTTAAATATGGCTATTTTTAAAATTCTGTAAGCCTGTTTATTCTGTTTCTTAGTGTTACGTATTTTATTATGTTTCTTATAAGCATACTACTTGTGGATTCCTGAAAACTGAATAGAATGTTGAACCAGAGGCTGTGTGAAATTAAAATACGGAGTGATGGTATGCTACTTAGGGCAAGCAATTATTTTATATGGATAATGGCTTGTAATAACAATGCGATGCACACTGTAGGACAGAAACACAGTAGAACAACCTCATTTTTGGCTGTTGGGTCAAACTGGGTCTGGCTGGAAATGGGCTGGAGTCCCAGCTTGTTCTTCATTCTGCTTCACCCTGGCTTCCTGAGCCATACGTTGTCATTGATTGAAATGAAATGTATTTGGGTCCCATAGATTTGCTTCGTTTGAGTATTTGACATTTCTTCAACAAGCTTTACATATTATCTCTGATTCAGAATGCCATATACAGTCCCCATCTCTTATCTCACATTGTCTTCAACTTTATACATGGCCTATGCAATCTTGCATAGCCAGTGTTTTAACTTCCTGCTGGAAGAAGCTGGGAAATCTACTGAATGAAGTGGCCTATGTAATGAATTGTAGAAATCTGTGGAAGGACCTTCCAACCGTCAGCATTCTGCTGTGTTCAGAATTCTTGCCACATAAGGGAGATTCCCCTCTCTTTTTAAAAATTTGCTTTCTTCATACAGGTACCTAAGTTAATTTTTCCAGATACTCTGAATAAATGTAGCTCTCCTAAAAGTTGCATTTTGTGAAATAATAGCAGTGGTTTGAGCCAACTATAATGTGGGTGGGTGTTCAGTGCGCTTTCCTTGTGCAACTTTGCCAAAGTTCTGCACTTGTGACCTGTTACATCCTCCACTGTTTCAATTTTTGGTCTCTCTTCAGAAACAGCTGCCAGAAAGTGCTGAGTTGTGCCAAACTGTGTACAAGGAGAGGCAGAGAAGAGACCACCAAACTTATTTCCACTTTGACCTAAAGCAAAGTTTGAACTTTGCTTTCTATAAAAAGATGACAAGTGCAGTTACCTGCTGTGCAAGTCAGCTGCCTATGTTTAATTTTTATTTTGCTACTGAATTGAATGGGATTCTAAAAGCGAAATCTTAAGATAGCTTATCCTTTTAACTCTCAAAAATTGTAGCATTAAAATGCCACTAGAGAAGCATGGTGTTGCCTATATTATACATGGGAAACAACGTTGAACGTGGTCCATAAAGACAATTAGCTAATTCGTTTATTGTATTTTTGCATTTTTGTGTGTTAATAAATGCATAGTCCTATGTGGGAAGTATCTTTGTAAAAAATATCACTTCTGTGTCTAAATAAAACTAAATATAAGAAAAATGACACATTCGAGTGCAACCATAAGCATTATAATGATATCTGAAGTTGATAATTAAAAGTATAATTAAATTTAAATGTCTTGGTAAACGAATATAAAAATATTTAAATTTTGCAGGCTAGTACATTTGCAGTTTTCTTTTATTAGGTGTGAAATCTAAGAATCCCCTGCCAACTCTTGAGGGCTCAATCCAGAATGTTGAATTGAAGTACTGCAGCACATCATTGGTCAAATGTGCCTCTGGGACCATGGGATCAATAAAAATTTGTGCCAAAGCCCCAGGTATGTGCAGCTGGACCATGTAAAACTTTATGGCCTGTGTAGGAGAATTGGCCTTGCATTTTACAAGGAGAGTTACTGAAACAAGAATTTATTCATTGTTCCTATGAATCAGAGGTATTTTTAATTTTTTGTTTTTAGAAACCATCTAAGATGATATAGCATGCTATTGTCAATAGTTATATATATGATGTATTGGAGTGTTTTGGTGATGACCACTTTTGCAGGTCAGTATCATGCAGGTGAAAAGCAAGAGTTGTATGGACTTTACTGTGAAAGTGGACATTCAGTGAAATCTTAAAGCTTAAGATGTTAAAGCAGCTTCCTGAACTGTATCTGGAATACATCTCAGATGTTTCAAGCATATGATAAAGTGATTCAGCCTCATTTATTTTTCATGTTAATACAGCTGAAATTGCAGTGCCTGTAAATATATCTGAAGTAAATGGTTTTGATGTGACTGGTAGAGAGTATTGGATATATTTTTTTATCTTAGTTCAAAAAAGTGACAAATTTCCAATAAAGAGCTTTAATAGGAAGACAGCAGGCATTGAAGGTAAAAAAGCACTAATTCCAAATATACATCCAGCCTCACAATAAATTTTGGTAAATATCTGAAGATTCTATTGTGCAATAAGAGATAATGAAGGGAGGAAGAAGCAGTAAATAATTCTCCTTTAGAATAAGGAAAGAGAAAGCAATATGGCCTCTTGAATATGTACCACCTGCCATAATTTACTCCTTGGCAGATTTGCTGCCTTTATGCATGCACGCAGGCACACACAACAGGCCTGCTTCTGATTTCCCCCTAAAACTGCTATAAATGAGGCCAGTATTGTAATTGCAAGCAGAAGGAGAGCCGTACCACACAGAAACAAGATAACAGAAAGGCTGAGCTAGTTGTGTAAGAGGAACCTGACCCAAAATTGCTTTTTAAAGGCTGTGTGTAGTGTCAATAATTTTGTTATGAGTGGTTGCCACGCAAGAGGCACAAATAAATCTTCAGAGGTTTCTTTTTTATTTTTTAAAGCTTAGAGTTTAGCCTGTTTACATTTTTTGATAGATCTAGTCTTTCATGAACTCTAGCCTGAAATATTCAAAATACACTTCAGAAGTTTGCAGGTGAACTACTAGTGTTGTCTTTTGCAAATCACTCATTCGCTTGCAATTTCTGGAACATATAACTTGGAGATGACAGTATTTTATGTTCCTTGTAGTAAAAAGGGCAATATTATCTGGATTCTTTAACTTCATAGTCATTATATAATGAAGTAGCTCTCTGGAGTCCATTGGGTGTTTATTAATTAACCCTTAATATTATTTTGTAATAATGCACTTAGGTGATGGAGGAAAGGAGAAGCTGATCCCTTTACTTCAAGGCCCATCTGATACTAGAGACTTGCACAGCAGCAAATGGCTTAATGAAAGCAGAAAACCAGAATCTCTTCTTGCACCAGATTTGTTTTCGTTCACAATTCAGACACCAAAGCATACAGACTACAGCTGTAGTTCTGGTAAGTGATTTTTTTCTTTTAAAAATACTTTGTTCTGCTATATTTCTGTGGATAATGTAATATTCAGAGCCTTGCTAGAAATCTTTTAGAGGTACTCCAGAAGAAGAAAAGTATAATTTTGTTGTATTTATTTATTTATTTACATTTCTGTCCCACCCTATGTCTGAAGGTCTCTGGGCAGGTTACAACAGTAAAAACAAAGTGTAAAATGGACACATTAAAAACAATAAGACTGGTATGATGTGCATTCGGCCAGCTGTCCCTGTAAACAGTCTTGCACCTGCATTCTGCACTAGCTGTAGTTTCTGAACCGTCTTCAAGGGCAGCCCTATGTAGAGTGCACTACAATAGTCCAATCTTTTCTTACCCATGTGCAATGTTGCCTTTGGTAAGAGGGCCTAGGTTTTGCTTACTCAGGGTGGACAGCTTCCCAGCACTTAGGAAGACAATAGGAAGACCACCTAACCCTTACTCAGGAGGTAAATATAAACTTGGTCCATGAACACTGCCTCTCAGACAGGCTGGTGGCCCAGTTAGGGAGGGATCCACCTCACACTTATCTCCTGTGACCCAGTGCTGCCAATAAGAGAAGAGCCAGCAAGGGTGGTCTAAGCAAGTTTTAAAATGCAGTTCTTGTCATGAAGATTAAATCAAAACCCTGCTAACCAATTAATCAGTTAAAAGAAAAGCTAAAAAAAACACCAAATGGTTTCCCAACCGGTGGTGCCCTTAGGACACACTGCCTTGGCCTCCACCTGCTTCCACCAGTTTGATTAACAGTTTTGCATATCACTGTTAATTTGTGGCCACCTGCAACACATCTCCTGCAATTTCATCTGTAATTTATTTGCATGTGACACTAACCTCTTGATTCAGCGCTGTGTGTAGCAGCTCGAGTACTTTAAACACAAGCTACTTCACTTCATAGTTTATTAAGCTGGCTTTGCTAAATTCATCATCATATCTTTTCCAGATATGGTGCTGAGCCACAATTATACAAAAATGACATTTTACCCAGGCTTTATTATTTTTTTCTAGCTGACCACTTAGATATCAATCAAATCCATCCATAATTATGCCAGTTTTTTATAGGTAATTAATGAAAGGTTTCCAATATTTTACATACTTATCTGTTGTTCTGTCTTCTATAAGATTTGTTAGTTTGTCCCTATCTGCTAATTCAATTAATTTAATTAACCATTCCTCCACTGAGGGAATTTCAACATCTTTTCATTTCTGTGCATATAATATTCTTGCTGCAGTTAACCATATATAAAACCAAAGAGTTCATATTGTTTAAACTTTCATCTAAAATTCCTAACAAAAGCAATTCTGGTCTAAATAAAATATTTGTCTTTAAGATATTTCTCATTGTATTATATATTTGTACCCAATTTTTTCTTTTGTTTTTTTACAAGTTCGTCACATTACGGATGTGCACGAATTTTTTTTGACATTCTGTCGAATCGAATACCCAAAATCCGATTAGATTAGAATCTTTTAAATTTGAATTTAACAAAATTTGATTCGTATTTACCAAATTCGAATCTTTTCATTTGAATTTTTTATTTGAATCCGCACATAGAAATGTCAACAACATTCATATGTGCACGTACGCGTCTTCCCTTCATTCATATGCATCCGTACACGTCTGTATGCATCCCATAGTTATCCCGTAGGCAACTTGTTTTCATCCTGTATGGATCCGTACAAATGTGTACAGATGTGGGAAAGATGTGGATCTTCAAGTACACATCGTGTATGAACCGTGCACATACGAATGTCCGGATGTTTTGAACGAATAGATCCAAAATTCCATTCAAATGTTTACATTCGGATTTCGGGACTTTCTATATGAGTTTGAATCTCAAAATTCAGCACATTCTATCAGATTTCGAAGGCCTACAAATATCGTGCACATCCCTACACCACCATGATAAAAAGTTCCTTCATTTTTTTTACACTTCCAATACTTGTTCATTTTACCCAGGCTGTATTATACAGGGCAAGGAAGAGAAGGAAGTGGCTCAAGTAAACCTGGGCTTCATTTTGGTGCATTTGGCCTGTCAGTTAGGAACGTACATGAATATTTGTGACATTCGAACTCAGACTGAATGTTATGATATTCGTAGGCTAATATTCAAACGGATATGAATGTTTCCAGACTTTGTTAAGCCGGGGAAACATATCAGATATGTGTCTGTTCATATATCAGGTACGTATCGAATGTTTGTACGAATACGCATGAATAGATTCATACTGAATATAATTTTACCACATTCAAATGCAATTTGTTTGTACGAATATGGATTTTTGAACATTCAGTTTGTTTCAGATTGAATGCCCAAAAATGTCTGTGCACATCCCTACTGTCTATAGTTTAATTTTACGAGTTTAAGAAGAGTTTGTTATATTTAAGAAAATGAAATGTTTCTATAACTCTGAAGAATTCTAGGATATTGATCTTACAGTGATGTGGTGGCTCTTTGTTGAGTCAGTTTGGTCTAGTGGTTAGGGAGCCGGACTCTCCTCTGGGAATATTGGGCTTGATCCCACCCTCCCCCATGAAGCCAGCTGGGTGACCTTGGGCTAGTCACAGCTCTCTTCTGAGCTCTCACAGCCCCACCTACCTCACAGGGTCTTCTGTTGTGGGGAGAAGAGTAGAAAGCTTTGTAAGCCACTTTTGAGTCCCCTTGAATGGGTGAGAAAAGTGGGGTACAAAAGCCAACTCTTCTTCTTAGACCAAGTGGCCATCTTGGAGGTTGCATGTTAGTTCCATTGAGGTTGTGTGTGTCTTGATGGTGCCCTCAGGATGCCTTTTTTAAGCTGCCCTTCTCAGTTATTGTTAGACCAATGATAATAATACTCATTATGTCCACCGCTTTCATTTTCTACTGTGTATGTTCTTCAGAAGGTAAAGCAGCCAGCAAACATTTGAAAGCTGTAATACTATAGACTTTTTCACTGTTAGAACAGGAGCACAAGTTACCTCTCATTTCCAGTTAGTAGAAGCATTCAGGACGGAGGCTCCAATTGCACGTTATAAATATGTGGTATAATAACAGACAACTCACTTCTGATTTAAGTTAGATTTTTACTTTTTTTGTCTTAAATAATTTTAATTTTCCAGTTTTAAGTTTGAAGTCAGTTAGGTATCCTTTTCAAAGTGGGAACCTCTTCCATTTTTGTATCTTGGGAAGTCTGATCTCTTCCTCCTCTTCAGATCAAATTTTTGTGAAATATTTTGGTGTGTTAGGATATTTCACTTATGGCTTTCTGTCCCCTCCCAGAAGGTAAGAGAAGAAATTCCCAGCTTGCAGTCTGCAAAACATAAATTATAACAGCAACAACAATGTTATTTGATACTTCTGTGCTTTGTAAAGGTTAATTTTGTTCAGTGAGGTTAATTACAAGAAAGAGATGGGCAGAAAATCCAAGTTTGCTCTCTTAGGGTTTTTTTTTTTTAGCATTCAATGGAGAAGGTAAAGTGAAGTTGCCCATTGTCCTCTTTGATAATAATTTATGTCCAAGATGCCATTAATGAGCAATCTCTTAGGCTGTCTTGTAGCCCAGTTTTGGATGAGTCCTTCAATGTAATAAAGTATGATAGCAGGAATGTTTAAAATCTTTAATATGTTTGCCTGGATCTTAAAAAGCACAGATTTACAAGAACATTGTTACAATCAAAGACAATTCACATTATGATCTGGGCATAAAAATTATACCCATCTATCTCATAATGTTTCCTCTCCTTACCCTGAGGACTTAACTATGTACTTTATCTGTAATTGTTGCCAGTTTTCTCTCATGCTCCCACTGGATTTCTGGTGCAAAAAAAATCTTATCCTCCTGATGACAGAGCTTGCTTGAATGATTTCATGCTCTTAGCATTTTTGTTCACGGAAATTAGGAGCAAAATGTAACTACAGCTGAACATAGCATCTATTTTTGTAATTTTGAAGTTTAGATGCCATTATTGGAGCTAAATGAAGAGATACAGGTGTTCTCCAGCTCTGGTCTGTTGGGATTTCTTGATGGCTGAAGCTTGAAAAGAAAATGCATGTGTTTCCAGAGTCAAACAGCAGCTGTGAGACAAGGATTTATGCTTTTCTCAGAACTTTGGGATTTCAAAATGTTACATTTAATCACAGGCACAGAAAGAGAGCAAATGTTAAAGATGTTACATATGAAAGTAGGGGATTGATCTCTTTACCAGCCAGTGGTGGGAATAGAGGAACAAAGTTGTTTTTAATCTTAATATGAATAATTTCTAAAGGATTACGATTACTACCTAAATGTTCTTGTCAAGGTGCTTTCCCTGAGTAGGAGAGAATTTTACTTCACTTCATATGGTCTTGTATGTTCTTGGCATTTTGTATTTGAATGCTTGGTAATGGAGAAAGCTATCTAATGTTGCATTTGTTCTAAATAAGTTTCTTCACCCAAGGTGAATAAATGTCCCCTTGTTTCACCTGACTTTTAGTTCTGTTTTAACATGTGGGCTGTTCTTACTTGGTTTTAACCTGATTATAGTTTTGTTTTATAGACAACTTTGGCCTTTTTAAGACAATGAAATAGCATATTTATTCTCTTCTATTTTATTTTATTTTATTTAGTATTTATATCCTGCCCTTCACCTGGGTAGATTATATCAGTAAAAAATATACATAACAAAGCATAATTAAAATACATTATAAAGTACAACCTTCCCTCCCTTCTAGCAGTACTACAGGGAAGCTAACCATGTTTTAAACGCATAATAAGAAACAAGATACTTTTTCAGCTTATAGCATGGAGGTAAATGGGAGAACATAATCCAGTATTTAATAATGTTTAAATTTGATTGGATAATACCCTTCCCAAATCAATTATACCACAAAATGGACATGTCGTTGTACTTACTCACTCACTCACTCACTCACTCACTCACTCACTCACTCACTCACTCACTCACTCACTCACTCACTCACTCACTCACATACATACATACATACATACATACATACATACATACATACATACATACATACATACATACATACATACATACATCCTGTCCCTATATCCAAAGGTAGGTCTTAGGGTGGATCAACATGAAATCACTATAAAAACAGATAAAATTAACTAAAATAGTTACGGTGGAGAAGGGGATGTTCCACCATCACTGGCTTCAAGTATCCCTAGAAATCTTATGGATTACTGTACCTTGAAAATTAAATTATGGTGTACAGATACTTGGCACAGATTTGTTCCACATAAACACATGGTACTCAGTCCCAGACTACCAAGAGTTGAGTCTCTCAGGATCAAAAGTTAGAAAAAGAGATACATCTAATTGTTATGTTTGTTCATGAGACGGTAATGATAGCCAAAGTCTTTAATACTTAAAAAAAAATTTTTTTAGGGCCTTTTGAGTTTCCCAGTGGCAACAGTTGGTGATAACTGTAATTAAAAAATCAGTGTGTTTTTAATGGGAGGGGACATTATGGTCAGAGTGAAGTCTTTGGATTATTAGGTGCTTAAGAGTACATGTTTTTCTGTGGCATGTTTCTGAATTAGGACCTGTATTTCACAGTTGCTATTAGATACTTTTACGGGGAGAAGAAATTGTTTTTTCTGATACTACGCAGGTTCTCTTCCTGCCAGATCCTGTGGTGAAGTCATAGTTCTGTATTTATGATGTAATGTGCTGTTCCTATGGAAATTGTGATATAGCAATTTCAGCTTTCTAGATTAAATAGGAGAAACAGAAAGGCTTTGAGCAAATATATTACTTTCAAGTAAAATCTTACCAATTTAGAAACAATAACAGACATAAGATTTAAATTATTGCTGTTCAAAAGATTTAGCAAATGTAAAGAACTCTAATCTCCTTTTAAGTTGCTTCTACAAGTGTAAGTGATTTCTTTTGTACTCTGTAAAGGGGCTTTGGATACTTCAGAGAACTCTGTTCAGCCCCAAATCACTTCTGCATCTGTTACCTTATAAAAACTTGTGACAGTTTTAGGGTTATGAAATGTTGTGATCTTGCTACCTATAGCAAGTGGGAAGCAATTCTTTTCCTCATCACATCTGTTATCCCCTTCTCCTTACAACTTCAGCCAATAGTAGGGGCTTTATTGTCCTAAACGGCTGTAGGCACAACTGTTGATACATCAAGTAATTTGAATTGAACATGGACCTTAATTTGAATTTTTGCTTCTCTTTAGTGTAGTGGCTGAAACCTCAAAAACCCAGTGGGATGAAGTTGTATAATGGATCTTCAGTTTGCATGCCATTTTTTATTTGATTAGTTTTGTCAGTTAAAGTTGTATATGTGATATAGATGGAGATGCAAGACAACTTGCTAAGAATAATAAAATCTGTCACACTAAGGTTGTTTCTGACACATCGTATTTATTCTGCTGAAGTAGCATGGCCTCCTCACCCCTCCCTGTCTAGCTTTCATTAGGTTATTACAGCTAATTCCATCTCTGACTCATTTCTTTGACTGCTGGCTGTCCTCCCTCTGGTGTTGGAGTGGGTAGAGACAAGCAATAGCTGTATTTCAGGCTGGTTTTCTCTTGTTTGTACCTTTAAATTACTACATCATGTTATTAGAGAACTGTAAGATCAGAGAATGAAAGACAAGAAGTCAGATTCACTTAATCACCTAGAGCCCATTTTGGCATTGGAAGGCCTTGGCTACTTGTCTGGGTTTTTAATGTACACCTATTTCTTTGTGGAAAAAACAGATGTGGAAAATGTCAAAACAGCACAAGTGATTAGAACATCAAAACACCATCCAAATATGTATTTAGCTTCCAAGTTCAAAGCCACTTCTAGTAGCAGAGCATGCTGATCAAGCATTGTCAGAGAAGGTGTGACTTTGCAGGCACTTGTGCTAGATGAAGGCAAACTGAAGTGGGCTTTAAATGTATGCTAAATGCTTTTGTTTTCTGCTGTCAAAATATCCAAGATATTAATATTTACTAAATCAGAGATGTGCCAAATACTGAAGGATAGGCAGCATGAACCTTAAATTAGTCCTTCGGTATAGATATTTAGGTATCAAATTCACCTGGAAAGTGAATTGCTCACTATAGTTCTTCTGTTAAAAAAAGTGAGAATTTGACAAAAGCTTTTTGTATTACCTCTTTATGAGGGAGGACAGTTCGTTCCATGTAAAGGTATTGGTTCAAACCTTTTATGATATCCTGGTTTGGATTCATTAAAGAGCTTGTACATGATTACAGAATTACAGAATTTCATATTTTCTTGCTAAAGGATGTATTTAGACCTCTTTTTATATTTTTAAAATTCTTTTAATAACTACTTGCAGGAGAGGCAGCATAAGGTGTGTATAATCAAAGATTCTACTCTTGTTTTGTGGGAGAAGTGAAATAATTATTTTTTTTTTTTCTGAATCATATTGGTAAAATATCAAGGAAATAATTATTAGGTCAAGCTGTTTGCCAACAGTAAACATTTCACGGTAAAACAAACCTCAGTCTGTACTTGTTATGTTTCTATACAAATTGATAACTGTACTATATCTTAAGTAATTAATGAAAAAGCATTCACTATAGTTTATTGGTATATCATCTTAAAGAAAGATGTAGATATTTAGCAACAAATCAGTGCTGTTTCACAGTGACACTGAATGCATTTAAGGGACAATTCCCGATGGAATAAGGTGAAGTGGAATCAGAGTGGTAAAATACCTTGTACTTAATTAAATACATCTGGAGTGTTTTAACAGTTTTGTCAAGCTGAATAATATGTAACACTTCTTCCTCTGATAAAATAATGGTAGTGATGTTCTCAATTCATGATCTTCTGTAGAATATATTATATTTTTCAGTCGATGATTCCCAGTACCATATGAGAGGGTTATATCATGGTATGGCGGTGAACATCTGTAGCTTAAATTAGGCGTGCTGGGCTATATCAACTTGTCGGCTCTCTGTTAGAGCTAGAGAGCTATGTACAAAGGGTAATCAGAGCTTTTTTGGGGAAAAAAGATGTCATGTTGACCAAAAAAAAGTGCCAACAAGAAGCAGACACATCTGATATTTATAAATTTCAACAGAATCTATAGATAAAGTCTTTGTTCACTAAGCACTTCATATGCTTGCTACTGTGAGGACAAGGCTGATGGTAGAAAAAGTGCCTCAGAACAAAAGCGATCTAGTACAAATGTTGCCAATATGTTTGAACCTTCCTATAATGCTTAGTTTACTAAAAGGCAGTGTACAAATATAATAAATAAAATATAGCTTTGATTGAACAGAAGAATAATTATCAGCATCCAGAGTAAACTAAGAAAAATTTTTGGGGGGAAAGCTGGAAGATCAGATTGTATTCCAACCATGTTATATTAAACACAGACATCCAAACAGTTGTTGGCAATATACTTTGTGAAAGAACATGGCCAGACATCAGTAGTTTGTATGTTTGATAACAGTGTTTTAGTCTAAAGCGTTGTGTTGACCATAAAAATCTGCTTTTAATTGTGTTTAAATGGATGTTGGCTAGAGGACTGTAGCAGCTCCTACTTACTTTTAAAGAATATATATAATGAGACTTGTTGAATTCCGTTTGCTTTCATACCTAAGATGGGCAGAAGAGACTGTAGCTGTTTACTTTCTGTTAATGTTTAAACTAGCTTCAGTTCCTCTAACTACATTTAATCCTTGTGACTTAGTCCTTCGTGTGGTGATGGAAGGTAAGAAGAAAAGCATGAAAGTAAGTGCCAAAACATTTGTAGCAAGAATTGCTGCATTTGTCAAATTAGTGATGTATACAGAATACTTGGGAGAACACTTAAGCTGCAGTCCTGTGCTTAATTATACTTGAGTGAACATTATTTACTCAGTGGTGTTTAACTTAAATGACCAGACTTTTCAGCTACCTTTACCAGTCAGCATTACCACATCATGATGTGTTGTTACTCTTGATCTGCATTAGAATATAATCTAATTTATGCTTAGTCAACAACAGAAGGTTCCATTCTGTTCCACCCCACCCCATCCTAAAAGAATGCAAAAGATTCCCTGGCTTACTCCAGGATAAATCCATTTTGAGCAAGAAGGACCATCCTAAATAAAAGAGGATAGGCAAATGAGCTAGACAGATTTAACACAGGACAATTTACTGTTTCCTAAGGACCAAACTATTTACAGCATTCAATAAAGGTAAAAATGCTCATGAGATACACTTGATTCCTAATACATACCTGAGCATAACTGTATTATTATTTTTGGCAGAAATGTGGAAGTATTTTACTGTTATGTTCTTCCCTGATTTTTCTAGTTATACCTCTGGGATTTTCTGATAGCCTCTGATCAGAATTGGAGACTAGGCTTAACATGTTTACATCGGCCTATATTAGCTAGCTGCTGTCACATGTTTGAACAAGGGAATAGAGACTAATTTGTAAAAAAGAAGATCAATCTAGAATAAGCATATGGCTCAGTTCGGGCTACTGTAGGCAAAAAAGTACATGGGAATGAATGATTTTTAATAAAACATTTGAAGCTGCCTCCCAGACTGGATCAGAAATTATTTACCGTAATATGAGCAAAAAAGCAATTCTGCCTTTACCTCTCCAAAATAGAAGTGAGTTGAGTCAAATAAAAAATTGTTAATACCAAAACCAAAGGTTAAAACACCAAGTTATGGAACAAATAATGTTAAAAGTATAAGTTACCCAAACCAACCCAGTTGTGGACCAATTAAAATCTGGTCAAGCAAACATGGATGCAGTTTGTGAGCAGATACAAAATGCGTATAAGAACGGGAGGTTGATTACCTCGTGAAGATCCGTTCTAGATGGATAGCAGCAGACTACGAGTGGGTATGGGATGGTGCTGGTTGCTGACACGACCAATAGGTGGCTCTTTTGGATATAAATAGGCCTGCAGGCCTGCCGAGAGCCAGTCTTCCGTAGGGAGTGTTGTAAGTCGTCCTCACAGGACTGTATAATTGATCTACAAAACACAAGGACACAGTTAGGATGAGAATGCCCCTGGGTGGGGCGTAGTCTGCTGCTATCCATCTAGAACGGATCTTCACGAGGTAATCAACCTCCCGTTCTCAGATGGATGAAGCAGACTACGAGTGGGATGTACCACAGCTACCTATCCCGGGTGGGAACAGGTTATCCTAACTGGTGAGATAATACTTCATAATAGGTAATGAAGCTCTATAGGAATAGAGCATAGAAGTTCATGTCTTACCTTAAGGAGATTGATGTAGGACCTATCGTCCAAAGTCCGCCCCTTGCTTCCTTAGCTCATCTAGGTGATAATGGTGAGTGAAGGTAAACGGAGAAGCCCAGGTGGCTGTCTGACAAATTTCCTCCACCAAAGGCTCTCAAGACAGAACAGGTTCTGGTGGAGAGCACTGTGATTCCTCCCGGAGGCTCCAGGAACCTGGACTGATAAGCTAGAGATATACCGTTTTTAATCCAGGAGGCCACCAACTTGGAAGATGCTTTTTCCCCAGCTAGGAAGCATGGTAACAAACAAATAAAGACATGGTCTTCCTGATGTCTCTGGTTTTATCAATATAAGCCTTAAGGGCTCTTTAACATCCACCTTTACAAACCATGATTCATTTTCACCTACCGCGTCTACTGTGAGAGCTGGAAGGCAGATTCCTGGGTTCTGTGGAATCTGGAATCTACTTATGGTCGGAAGAAAGGATCCAGCTTTAGAGTTACAGAGTCTGGGCTGAAGACACATCATTGAGGGTGTGTGTAGAGAGCAGCGATCTCTGAGACCCTGCGATTTGATGTAATAGCAGTGACACAGTCTTTAAAGACAACATTATTAAGGATAAGTCTAGAATAGGCTCAAATGTTGGGAGAGCAAGGGGTTGCAAAACAACATCCAAATCCCAGGTGGGTAGGCGGTGTATAGTAGATGGTGCGTTAGCTTCAACTCCTGCCAGAAAAGAGGTGATGTAGGGGTGTTTCGAGATATCCAGAACGTCCCGAACTTGTGTACTGGCCAACAAAGCAAAGGTCTGTCCTTTAATGGAACTAAAGCTTAAACCTTATTATCCCCCTCTTGCAGAGATAACAAAATATCCTGTAACCTAGGAGACAGCAGGTCGATACCCAAATTAACAGACCAGCTTCTAAACACCTTCCATGTAACACCATAAATCCTCCAAGTAGATACCCTATGGGCGGACAAAATAGCCTTAATTACTGAGCCATGGAGGCTGGCCTCTTGGAGGAACCTCCATCTCACCTCCATGCCATCAAGGTTAGCCACTTGGGGTCTTGGTGGAAAATGTCCCCCTGAGTCAGGAGGTTTGTGAGGAATGAGAGTTTCCAGGGGCAACCCACTGACATGCTCAGGAGAAAGGGAAACCATGGTCACCTTGGCCAGAACGGGGTGATCATACTACTTGAACTCTTTCTATCCTGATCTTCCTCAGAGTCCTCAAAATGAGAGGAGTGGAGGGAAAGCACACAATGGCGACCCCGGGGCCATGGTATGGACAGAGCATCTGCTTCCCTCACCCAAGGGTCCTAGTGCCACGAGATGTACACTGGTAACTAGTTATTCTTGTTGGAGGCAAAAGATCCACCTCGAAGGGCCCCCATCTGTGGTAAAGTTTGAGGAAAAAATCCGGGTTCAGTTTCCACTCTGCATTGTCCAAGATAGCACGGCTGAGAAAATCTGCCTGTTGGATCATCTGGCCCTGGACATGTAATCCTGCTAGGGAGGCCAGGTTCTGTTCTGCCCACTTAAACAAAAGGAAAGCCAAGCTTTAGCGATCTAGATCGCGTCCCCCATGTGTAGAGATATGAGCTTCAGCAGTCATGTTGCCAGAAAAGGATACTAACACCAGGTAAATAGCCTTAAGCTCCTACCAGTTAATATGGTGGGTAGCATCCATAGAGGACCAAATGCCCTGGGTAGAGTGGATACCACATGTAGCTTCCCAACCATGCTGGGTAGCATAGGTGAAGACAACTATGTCATTAGGGATGATAGGAACCCCTGTGCAAAACCTTGGTTCACCAGACCACCAACTGAGGAGGTCCTTAACCTCAGGTGAAAGGGCAACCAAAGGATATAGGCCTGTAGCAATGGACCTGGCAAAAGGAATCAATGTTCATTGTAATGGTCTTGCATGAATCTTTGCCCAAGGATGAAGGTGTATGCTAGATATAATTTTGACCAACAAAGATGATAAAGAAATAAGTCTGGATATGGTGGCAAAATGCACCGACTTGGCAAGAGCAACTAGGCTAGAAATTTTCTCATCAGATGGTCGAATTTTACCCTGTACAGAGTCTGTGACCACACCGAGGTGGGTGACACCTGGATGGGAGTAAGGTTGCTCTTGCATAATTAATAATAAAACCGTGTCGAGTGAGGAAGGCTATAGTGGACTGAACTGCCCATGAGGCCTCTACCATGCCTTGACCTACCACCAAAGGTCATCCAGGAAGGGGTAAACTCTGACACCCTGAAGCCTTAAGGCCCCTACTATTGCAGTGAGACACTAGGGCTCCACCCTAGGGATGGAGGATAAACTGAGAGGTAGACATTGAAACTGATAGTGTTTGGAGCTAACCATGAACCAAAGGTATTCCCTGTAATTAGGGTGTACTGGAATGTGTAGGAAGGCATGGGTCAGGTCAATCCCTGCCATGTATTGGGCCATTACCAATTAGCTTCTAATTGCAGACATGCATTCCATGTTATATTATTCCTTAGCCATAAAATTGTTGAGAAATGTTAGGTCTAAAAACTGCTCTCCAAGGATCATTCTTTTAGGTAACAGAAAAAAATTATAGATTAAACCCCTTGACCTTGCCCAGAGGGGGGAACTTCCTGTATGGCCCCCATGTCAATGAACTCTTTAACAGCATCGTACAGTGCTTGTCCTTTTAATGAGGGCTAGGAACAGGAACTCAGACCAAGTTATTAACAGGCACAGAATTAGACTCCAACTTATATCCACACTGGCCAACATCCAGAAACCATTTGTCAATAGTGGAGGAACCCCAAGCTGCAGCACACCTTGCAGATGAGCCCCTACCTATACCTCTTTAACAGTGTCCGGAAAGGGATTAATTACTCAGGTTGTTAAAACCAAAATGTTTTCCTCTTCCTCTACCCAATGGAGCTTGCTGGGTGAGGAATTTCACCCCCAAGAGTAACGCCCACCTGGGGGCTAGAGTAAAAGGGTTGTTTCCTCTGGTGTGAGGGGTTAAAGGGAGCAGAATAAGAAGGGTAAGTTCTTATTGTACCTCTCAACCTGTTGTATGAAGAGGAGGAGGTGTTCAAGGAAGAGGATGGCATCGCTCCACGCTTGTATTTCGATAAAATGTCCCGCAAATAATCTTCCCCAAGCAAAAGTTTCCCCTTGTGGGGAGATCCAATGAGTTGGAGCTTAGAAAGCGGCTATATACCTTCCTGCTGACTGGAGAGCATGCATACTAGTATCTGCACTTAGCATGAGGGCTCTTTAACCTCCAGCAACAGGACTTAATCTCTCCAGGTAGGGAAGGGGTGGTAATGATCTCCTCCACACCTTGAATGATAGCTCTGGCTATAAACAAATTGTGGCCGAGCACCTAGCATTTACAAACACGGCTTCAGACCCCGTCTGAGCATGCCCTCAATCTACTTATTATTGTTCCAGAGCACCTGCTCCGAATCTATGGGCAAAATGTGATTGGATAGCTTCTGGAGAATAGGAGTGTCCAGTGCTGGGGTGGCCCATATTGATGTAGAGTGGTCCCGTGGGGGGAATAATGTTTGGTGGACCAGGAAGCCTCCTGGAGGTCACTGGCTCTGCTCACTCCCAGGTCACAGTTGCTCCAGAATGCCAGGGATCAGAATGATCAAGTCCCTGTGGGGAGAGGGCATCAACATGTCCTTAACCATTTTAGTTTGCACATCCAGGATGTCCTGTGGTTTTTTAATATTGAGGTTCGAAGTGATATACTGAACCACAGAAGGTAGGAGATCATAGGAAAAGCCTGGGAGAGGCATGTGCCGGGGGAACCTGTACCTTTGCTCCCTCGTCTCCTGCTGGGACAGGGTCAGGGACGTTATGCTGGGGAGCTGGGGGCTCAGAAGGGATTCCCCTGTTATCCTATGGGTACTCTGAATATCTGAAGGGGGGGAAACTGTTGTCAGTGGGGACCCCAGGAACATCCGGAGGAAGAATAGTAACACAATTGCTAGGAATAGTGTGGACCTGAGCTACAGCCAATACATGATTGTAGGGTTCCCTGGGAACATTATGAGAAACCGGTCCTGGAATAATAGGAGGATCAGGTTCCAAGACAGTAGCCACATTAGGCCCAAACCTGATAGGGCTAGTAAGAGTAGAAGCATTAGGCATATTTAAACACTGGTAAGCATAACAGTAGAATTGCTAGGCCTAGCCAAAAACTCAGGCCTAGAACAGTAAAAGCATTAGGCCTAACTTGGACATCAGTAGGCATAACAGTAGAATTGCTAGGCATATTCACACATTCAGGCCTAGTAACAGTAGCAACATAAGGCAAAGTGTGAAATACAGGCCCCATAACAGTAGGATGATTAGGCATATTGTGAGGCCTAGTCTGAGAGCTAGGCATAGGAGGGGCAAAGAGGTCCCAGAATATTATTTAGAAGCAGTGGATCTATGCTTGTGCAAAGAGCTCCTTTATTCCCCTTCTTTTGGAGTGGGAGGATTGTAGAGGAGGTGCCACTTATGATGGTTTGTTTGTTTGTTTGCTTTTCCTTGCCGGGGCTTTGGCCAGTCTCTTGGCTAACAAGCGTAGGAGTTGAATATTTTCATCCTCGCTAGAGGGGGGAGAATGTTTAGCATGTGGTGGACAACGCGGTGGGGGCTGCCATGGCTTGCTTGGGTGGGCAGAGGGTTGGGAGGCCGAAGAGTGCCACCTTCTCGTCCTGTGTGCCCAAAACCGGCCTAGGAGGGGTGGAGTTAGCTGCGGAGAAACAGCCATTCCCACGGACTGTGGGGACCCCAGGGCTCTCAGAAAGGCAGCTTTTTTTTTTTTCTGCCCCGGCCAAGCCCCTCTGTGGCAAGCGAGGAGGAGAGACCTGGATTACAAGGGGCCACTGGTCTCTTATTGTTAGCTGCAGCCACGGCTGAAGGAACCGGCTGAATAGCGGGCTCCACAGCCATTAGTTTGCCCACGTGAGCAAAGGGGATAAGCGGCTTGCGGCAAGAAAGAAATTGGCTCCGAACTGGGAAAGGGCAGGAGCGCACTGAGCCCCTTAACCGGGGGCTGTGAGTATAAGTCAAAACCCCAACCGGAGCCTATGCTGCAGTTGAAGGGGTGCGCAGAGGAAAAAATATATGCAGGGGAGGGGAAACAGGCCCCAGGTCTTATACAAAAGGGCAGAGGGTGAGTAGATAGACTTACCCTCGTCTGACACCAAACAGAAGGATTCGGAAGCCGATTTGGAAGCCGATTCAGAAGAGGCCGAAAGGCCAAAGAAATGATAAGGCTGAATCCAGCAAATTCTCCCTACTAGTGAATGTGATGGTCTGGTCAGCAACACGACCAATAGGAAGACTGGCTCTTGGCAGGCCTGCAGGCCTATTTATATCCAAAAGAGCCACCTATTGGTCGTGTCAGCAACCAGCACCATCACATACCCACTCGTAGTCTGCTGCATCCATCTGAGAACTGTGTTGGATGCAAGGATGGCGTTGCTTTTTTAAAAGCAAAGTACTGACTTTCCTCTTGCTCCAATTCATTTCCTAACAAGTAGGCCCTTGCTTATCTTATTTCACTACTAGAGGGAATGGTAATGGTGCTAAAGTGGATATGGTTTCCCCCTTCTTCCTCTATACATAATTTTGTCAGTGTGCCTAAGTTAAGTGCATAGGTGCAGGTCTGTTTGTGAATTATTTATTTTTCCTTTAGTATCCAGACGAAATTGTTAATAATGAGAGAATCAAATAAAAGTGTCAAATTTATAAGGTTGAACTGAATGAACTGTGCTGAGCATGTCTTGCAACATCCAAAATTAAGGAATCAATCTCCCCTATTTTTAAGCCATGGCAGAAGAAACAGTGAATATTTGCTTCATTTAACATTAGGCTTCTGCTTTAGTCTACGATTTTATGAGTAATCAGTATTCTAGCTGCCTGATCACTTCTCCCCCTCATACAAAAAAGATAAAAACACCATGAAGATTTTTCTCTCTTTCCCGAAATACTGGATCCAGGGGTTGCCTAGGGACGCTCAATCCAGGAAGAAACAGGACAGATAAAAGGATTGTATTTTTTAACACAGTGTGTAATAATTTTGGAATATAACACCCCAAAAGAAGATGCTGACCGTCAGCCTGGATATTTTCAAAAAACGTTTGGGGCAATTCATGGAAGTCAGGGCTATGAATGGCTATGAACTCTGGCAACAGCAGGAGGTGCTTTGCCTCTGAAGGCCACTGCTGGGAGACTGCAGTCAGAGAAAGCTGTGTGCACATGTCCTGCCGCCTGGCTTCCTTGTGGAACTGGTCAGCCACTTTGATAACAGCCTGATGGACTAAATGGGCCATGGATTCAATCCAGGGGTGCATTTTTTATGTGCTTAGTCTCATCTACCTCACAGGTTTGTTGTGAAAATAAAATTTCAAAGTGCTTGGAAGAAAGGTGGAAAAGGAAAGGAAACTTAACTGGTGGACTGCATGGTAGACTTTCCTATGAAGGTAGTTGGTCACTATGAGAACAGACAGGACCACTGGGCTAGATGGGCTATTGGTCTAATCTGGGCTTCGATGGGAGAGCAAACCGCAGTTAGTCAACAACAGAAGGGAAAGCAGCAGAGCTTATTTTAATCTCGCTGGAAGAAAAGAGTAAGTTATAGGTCCCTTCCTGTAATGATAAGTTGGCCTTTGAACCCCTTCTGCAAGACAAAATGAATGTGTGAAAGTAAAAGATAGCCTTGAGAAGGGAGCTGGGGATGAGAAGGATATTGGATTCCTTAGCCCCTTAGGGCTGTTAATAATTGCCATTAAATTAGGGTACTACTGCTGGTTCAGTGCATTTTTGTGTGAAGACAAATATCTAATTAGCTGTGTTTGAACTGTGTGTGCTGTGACTTAACAGTTTGATTATACAGATAGATACAGGATTATTTCCATTAAGGGAACAAGAAAGCCCCCATGCCTGACTGCTGGGAATATGAATATTTTACAACATATTTCTCTTGCCAAAACATTTGCAAATACTTGGACAAGAAGGCGAAAATTCTTCCTCTGATTCTACAGATCTCAAAATACAAAAGCAAATTTTATGTAAAATTCTTGGTGGTTGTTAATGCTTGTAATTTATTTATTATCATTTATATTTCTATCCCGCCCTATACCCGAAGGTCTCAGGGCGGGTAATAACATTTTAAAATCCAATATATTAAAACGGATAAAAGCATATATTAAAACAACAGTGTCTGAAAGTGGGAAGGGAGAGTGTGTCATTTAACTGAAGGCCAGAGTAAATAGGTGTGTCTTCACTGCTGTCCTGAACACTGCCCGCCTCACGCACCTCAAGGGGGAGACTATTCTGTAGCCTGGGGGTCATCACTGAGAAGGCCCTGTCCCGGCTGCCCACCCATTTTGCTGCTGAGAGTGGTGGGACAACTAGGAAAGCCTCCTCTCCAGATCTTAAGGCATGGGTAGGTCGATATGGGAGGAAGCATTCCTTTAGATATTTGGAGCCCAGGTCATTTAGGGCTTATAAGTCAAGGTTAGCACCTTGAATTGGGCTCGGCAGCAAATGGGCAGGCAATGCAACTCTTTTAAAACTGGCATGATGTGCATTCAGCTAGTTGTCCTGGTCAGCAACCTAGCAGCGGCATTCAGTACTAGCTGCAGCTTCTGAACTGTCTTCAAGGGCGGCCCCATGTGGAGTGCATTACAATAGTCCAATGTGGACCTTACCAGAACGTGTGTAACTGTGGCCAAGTCATTTCTGTCCAAAAAAGGGTTCAGCTGGCGTACCAGCTGTAGTTGGGAATAGGCACTCTTTGCCACAGCCTCCACCTGGGCTTCAAGCATCAGCGCAGAGTCCAAGAGCACCCCCAAAGATGCAAAATTTTGCATCTTTCCAGGGCATTACAGCCCCATTGAGGACAGGCTGTCTCCCAACTACACAGACCCAAGAGCCTGTGATACACAGCACCTCTGTCTTGTCTGGATTCAGCTTCAATTTATTGCCTCCCATCCAGCCCATTACCTCCTCCAGGCACTTGTCAAGCACTTCAACCACCTCTCTTGATTCAGATTGTACAGGGAGATAGAGCTGGGTATCATCTGCATAACGATGACACCTCACTCCAAATCTCCTAATGACCTCTCCTAGTTGCTCCATGTAAATATTAAAGAGCATAGGACATAAGATCGACCCCTGAGGAACCCTACAAGTCCGTTCCCAGGATGCGGAGCTAGAATCTCCCACTACCACTCTCTGAGATTGGCCACAGAGATAGGAGTGGAACCAATGGAGTGCACTGCCTACACCTCCTAAACTCTGTAGCATTTCCAAAAGGATTCCATGGTCAATGGTATCAAAAATCGCTGAGAGGTCCAGGAGAACCAACAGGATTGCTCTCCCTTTATCTCTCTCCCAGAGAAGGTCATCAACCAGGGCAACTAAGGCAGTTTCCGTGCCATGACCAGACCTGAAGCCAGATTGAGATGAACCTGCTGCCCATGCTGGACCTAGCAGCATCTGATTTGTTTGTACACGGCCGTGGTCTGTTATTACAGCACTTCAAAGATGGCTGCACAGTGGCCAAGCTGACAAATTGAGATGGAGAATAAAATCAGAGAGGCATCCCAAAGAGAAAGCATTTTAATACTGGAAGACTTCAGTTATCTCAGTGTTGACTTGCTAATTGTTTGCTCAGTCTATATAGTGGTAAAACTCTTACATAGTATTAATGATCTTGCACAGGAAGAGCTTCTCACAGGAAGAAACATTGATAGACTTAATGGCATTCAGGACATGGTGAGAAAAATAAATGTAGCATCAATCACCCTAAAGAGGGCAAAATGAAGTTATAGAATATATGCTTGTCTGCCTTCTATCTCAGGATTGCCATATCTTCATTTTAATTTTCTGCAAATGACAGCTGATACAAAATGGCCTTACCAGCTATTGGTGAGTTCTGTGCTGCTCAGCTATGCCTTCCATCTCATCTATGCCATACAATCCACTTAAACAGTTAATATTTTATAAATGTAGTCCAGTGCTGCTGCTATAGTTCTCTTTTTTTTAGCTGCTGCCATATGAGATCTGAAATGCAGAAATTCATTCCTTGGGAACAAATAAATAAGAGCACAGTTGGCCAGCAGTATTCTAATATAAAATGATTTATATGTTGGATGCTGCTGCTCTAGAAAGAAAGCTGTGCATTTGTTAGTTGCATTCTGGCCTTTTGGAGTGTGTACAACTTGTTTCTTCAGATCTTGCATGCAAAATTCACAAGACTAAAGGGTTAATAAGCAATTTCCTTAGTTTCCTTTTGTATTGGTAAATATGCTGATAAATTTTGAATGAAACATCTTTATCAAGTTAATACAAGATGCAGTTGTGCCCTACTTGAATTACTCATTTATAATAGCTGAGGAGCGTCCTCCATGTGGACTTTGAAATCCTGGGAAAATAAGATACATGCATGCATTCTGAAGTCTTTGCTCTAAACAGCTGGAAAATGTTCCAGTGAGTAGTCAGCTCCTTGCTGTTGTCTTCAGGGAGTCCTGATCTGTTTAATTACTGACCAGGATCATTATTCCTTAGACACATTTTGCATTTCTGAGCTCAGCTGGTTTATGACTTTGGGATTCAGTTGGCCATACTATGTAATCATTCATCTCCTTTGTCTCTTCTCTGTGACTGTCTAAAAACATTAGTGACTTCTTCAGTAACTTGAACTCATTTGTGGTTGAGCCTGACAGGTCAGTTGTCATTTTGACATGTGCAGCTGGGATGATATGCAGAACTGCAAAAGGTTTTGGCAGCTAGAAGTTATGAGTATGAGTTAAGGAATAATGTATTTCAAAACTTCAGCATGTTTTGTTACACAATAGCATATTTTCATATTAACAGAAAAAACAAAAATTAGCTGTACTTGTTAACTTGAAATGTACTTGGTGGGATGGAAGATACCACCTCTTCTCTAAAACATTTATTTAAGAAAAACGGACTTTGAACATGAGAGTTTAGAAGACCCCTGCTGGATCGGACTACAGCCCACCTAGTCAGCATTCTGTCACACAGTGGCCTACCAATTGCTTCTGGGCATTCTCCAGCAGAAGATAAAGGCAAAACCTTCACCTGCTCTCAACTCCTTGCTAAAAGGTCATTAGAGGCATTGTGCCTGTCTCTCCAACCTGGAGGCAGTACCTAGGTATCAATTCTAGTATCCATTGATACACCTGTCCCCCACAAATTTGTTTCTTAGAGATATCCATGCTTGTTTCTGTCACCACGTCTTCTGGTAGTAAATTCTGTAGACAAATGAACCTTGGGATGAAAAAAATAATTCTGCTTGTGGGTCCTAACTCCTCTACTAATCAGCTTCATAGAGTGACCCCTTGTTCTAGTATTGTGTGATATTCATCTTTTCCATACCATGCATGATTTTATATATTTTAATCAGGTCCCCTATTAAATGCCCCCTTTCAAGGCTGAAGAGGCCTAGATGTTGCAGCCTAGTTTTGTAAGGGAGGTGTTTCAGACCCCAGAGTTATAGTTTATGTACTTACCCATGTCAAAAACATCATCTGAAGTAATTATTAAAAAGTACAACATAAGTGTGAATTTAAAAATTAATAAGTAGGAGGCTAAAAATAGGCAAAAACTGATAAGTTTTCCAAATAGTAATTGGCTGACTGTTTAGTCTGTATGGGAAGCAAGTTCTGCTGTCTTCATTTGTAGCTTTTGAGAGCCAGTGTCATGGAATTTGACTATATGCGTGCAGTTTTTCTAAGCCTGCTCATTTCCTTACCCTGCACGTGAAAAGCAAGACTGAGGGCTGTGTCACTATGCTGATCTGACCTGTATAGTAATTTTTATAGCCTTTTGGTGTTTTAACAATGGAGAGCATGACATGCCACAGGGGTTTTCATTTTTGAGCACTAAATATTATTCCTTGTATTATTTTTACAGTATGTGGGAAGATTTTCGCATCTATAAAAGCCTTATAAAAGGTTTTGAAGTGTTAACATTGTAGATATTGATAGTTAGAGGTAGAAACAAAAGTATTTAGATTGCAGCTACGTATTCAGGTATAGATGCATGCATAAAGTCCTAGCTTAAAATTGTTTGTCTAAGTGAGGCATTTTGAACTTGGAATTTGATGCATGCATCTAAGGCCATGGTCACACCTTCACTTTAAATTTCCTTCAGTCTGTTGTCAGGTCTGACTGCTCATACCTTTTCATTTCTGTCCACATTATTTATGGACTTTCCACCCTCTATTTGGACTTTCGTGAATGGAAACTCCACAAATAAAATGGATAGAAACGAAAAGGAGCAGATAGGCTTGCTGATGGACTGAAGAAGGTTTAAAATGAAGGTGTAACCACAGCCTAAGATGCAAAGAAGAAAGATCCTCAGGCTTATAGAAAGTGCTGAAAGAATGGAGACAATTTTGATTCTGATTTCCTGGAGGCAAGCATGTTTGATCACAGTGAGAGTAGATGTATCTGGAAAAATACTCTTAAGCATACTTGACACAATCATTGTCCAAAAGACAAGAAAAGCAGCAGGGATAGCCCAGATAATTGCCAAGTACTTATTAAAGCTATATGTATTAGGTCAATGAAAATATCATATAGCAGAGGACTGGTTTTTGAGTTGATCAGAACTCTTCCTCAGCTAGAAAATAAGCAAAACAAATGGGATGAACTTGCTCATTGGCAAAACCATTGGAATCTTTAATCTTAAAATGAATGGTGAAAGAGGAGGCTGAAGTTAGTTTCAAGCATTTTAAGGCAGATAGGCATAAATAGCTGAAATTTCATAATATTTCTTAAGCAAAGCTTGACTCTTTGTGATCCCAAGGACCACAGCACTACTGTTTGTCAAAGTTCATGTCTGTTAATTCCATGACTCTAACTATCCATCTCATCTTCTTCCATCCCCTATTCCTTTTGCCTTCAATTTCTCCCAACATCAGGAGCTTTTCCAGTGAGTCCTGTCCTCTCAGTAGGTGACCAAAGTATTTGAACTTCCACTTTATAACCTTGCTAGTTGTGTAATGAGCACAGTTGTTCAATACTCTGAACATTCTTTGGCATTGTCCTTTGGGATTGTAACGTAAACTGACAATTTCTATTCCAGTGGCCACTGTTGACTTTTCTAAATTTGTTGGCATATTGAGTGCAGTACTTTAAAAGCATCATCTTTATGGATTTTAAATATTTCATCTGGAATTTCATCATCTCTATCAGCTTTGTTGTTAGCAGTGCTTCCTAAGGACTTTCCAGGATGTCTGGCCCTAGGTAAATTACTGCACCGTCGTGGTTATCAGCGATTTAAGATCTTTTCTTGTATAGCTCCATATGGCTTTGCTTCCAGACAAAGTTTGCTCTTCATCCTCTTGCATATGTTTGCAAACATGAGGCATTTGGGAGAACTTAAAATCCTGGCTTATTATTATTTGCTGATGTTTTGGAATGGTTTGTGGACAGGTGAGTCCATACTTCTATACTCTCCTGAAGGATCAGATGTGCAACTTAGGTCTTTTTTAATTTAAGGCACACATGACCTTGTTGGAATAGCATTCTTGTCATTTTTGCATAACCAAGCAAAAAACACACCTTCTGTTATAAGGAATGTGACGGTTTCTGGGTGCAGGCTGCAGGCTGTTTTGCTTTCTGGCTTTGTAGGCTTCTAGCTAGCTGCAATAGCCAGCCTTGTTGCAAACCCTGGGATTTGGGCTGCAAAAAGAGCGGGAAATCCTGTGCGGGCCCTGTTGCAATGATTGGCTGGAGTAAGGTTTTGGAGGGAAAAGCTGTCCGGGGATCTGAGTGCTGGAGGGGCTAGGGAAGGAGTTCCCACCAATCAGGCTGGAGGGACAGCAACCTCTGTTAGGAGTCTCCAGCAGCATTTTATGCGGCTAGAGCCAATCAGGATCAGGGGTGTGTGTATAAATGAACACAGAGTACAGCAGAGAATGTCTTCATGCTGGGACAAGAGCTGAAAGGAGAAGAAGAGCTGAACCTGAAGGAGCCAGACCAGTAGTTGACCAGGGGTCTTCGTGCTGGGACTGAGGCTGAAGGGAACAGAGGAGCTGATCCTGAGGGAGCTGGAACCAGTAGCTGACCAGTGGTCTTTTGGGCTGAGTGATTTCTGAAGGAGGCAATCGGGTGGATTGTAGCTCTGAGGGAGACTTCACTAGCAACTGACCAGGCTGGATGATCGGACAAGCAAGGACGGACTGGGCCTTGTGATCATCTAGGGCCACGTTCTGGTACACTGGCTTGGCTTGAGCTGTGGCAGAAGCAAGTCAGAGGGAGGAGGAACGTGTGGAGGCTTGTCTTTTAAAAGGTGAACTATTTTCCTGTAGAGGAAAGGGTTAGCTCCTAGCTTTAAGAGACTTGCAAATTTAAACCAACAACTACCTGAACCTTATTATCTTTTTAGTATTGCTTGTGTATAATAATAAACTTGTTTTTGTTTACTGTTGAAACGCTTGCTACCAGTGTTTTGTGTCCACACTGTAGTATTCACTTGGCCGTTGCACGAATCCAGCATCCTAACGGGGCCAAGCTTCTCCTAGAGAGGGCAGGCACTAACTGGATTGCTGGGCATCGTGGCAAGGAATCTCTTACTATTGTACCATTGTAGTTAAGGTTGATTTGGGGGGGGTATGTATTGAAGTTTGCTTAAATTAAGTGCAGAGAGTTCATTGGGTTTATTATGTGTTATATTTTGTTTTTATTGTAATTTGAGATTCCTCGAGTGAAAAGCTAACTTTTAAACAGCAAAGTTGGTCCTTTAAAGATATTAACTTATTATGGGTTATTTTGGCTTTAGTTGTTTGTTTTTGGTGTCTATCATTCATTATTGAGCTTAGGTCTTTAAGTCTTTGCATGACTGAAGATTTCTCTGTAGATTATGTTCCAGAATAGGGGTCTGCTAATCACCATCAAAACTAAAATTATAAAAACACTTGAACAGATTTAAATGAAAACACTATCTCTACTGCAGGCTTACAAGCTATCATTTATTTATTTAAATATCAAAAGAAGTGAGATTAAATAAATAAAATATAAAATTTTAAAAAGACAATTTGATTCATGAGACTATATTGAAGTGATATAAAATGAAAAGGGTAGTTATTTATAAAGTTACATAATGCATAACAAACAATACTGAAACTGGTGGTAGGTAATCATAAAAATTATACGCTGCAGCAGTGATCCGCAAACTTTTTTCACTTGGGTATCTCTTGGCAGCCTATTTCCATAAATTGGACCCTTCATAATAGTTGCTGTTACTTCAGATTTATATGTTGTAACTGTAAGGGTTTTTCCCCACCATTATTTAGTTTGTTTGCATGTTGCTAAATGTCCTTGCTTGTACCCCAGATTGGGAATCACTGCATTACAGTATTAAGAAATTTGTTGAAAACATTGGTTAGGTTACTCAAGGTGATTGTCCAAGTGGTTTGTTTAGTAAGGTAATAGAAACAGCTAGAGAAAGAACTTACCACACATATATCAGTGCTATCCCTGATCCACCAGTAACATCTAAGACCTTTGCTAGAAGTCATTTTTTCCTCTTTCCTTCCAGGGTTATTACACCCTGCATGAATATGGCAGACATTTCTTTGACTAGATGTCAAGCTACTGTCTCTGTTGGCCGTCACCCAATAAGAGGAGACCCTGGTGAGTCACAAGTTGCAGCAACACCTTTGTTGACTAGACCAGGTTCCTCTCTGTGGGATTCCCATATTTAAGAAGGATTGCTTTTACATGATTTGAAAAGGCCATATAAAAGTAATCAGCATCATTTAATTAAGTTTTGGCCTAACTTTGTAGCAGAAGTAAAATTTATTGCCAGCAGCTGAACCCCGTGTTCTCTTGAATCCTTCTAGCTATTTGTTCAAGTTACACATGTGTAAGTTGGCCCTATAAAATATTTTGCCACAGTGTCCAGGAAATTGCTAACAGCTTGATCATATCTAAAGCTAAAGTGATGTGCACACAATGTAAAAAATAGGTGGTACAGCTGTACAGAGCTCCACATTTCACTTGCCTGTGCAAACCCTTGTAATTTCTTCTGCAGCTACAGTTATTAGGCAGAGACATCCCTACAACCTTCAGGAAACCACCCTACGGACAATAGCCATTTGGTCAGCTCTGAGTGCATGTGGAAAACTGCACAATAATTTTACTAAAAAATCTTAACATCAGTATCTGTAACATTTACTTTCAAAAACATATATAAATAACTTTTTATATATTTTTGTATTTTCCAGAGTTAATACACAGATCAAATGCAGGTTAGCCCCAAACAGGAAAAAACTCAACTTATTACAGTTTCAGTTGGCTACACAAAACGCATTAAAGTTTAATGATTGTGCTACAAAACAAAAACATATTGTTACGTTTCAGTTGCTGCTCTGTTCCATTTGCCTATAGTGAGAAACTAATACTTTATACTGGATATACTGAATGCTCTCTTTGGCTTAAGAGCAGCCTTTTACAATATGCCAACAAAATATTACAAAGTTAAAAACAAAAATGAAAATGACCTGAGATTCCTAGTAGTCCTAGTTTTTTCCAGGCAAGATTTTAAATATTGTAATTGTTTTACTTTGGACGTGCAAGTCAGTGTATGTTAATGGTAATGCCTGCTATATCTACTATGCGCTGGATCAAAAACAGGATAAAACTGCTGGAGTTGCAAAGTGCCAAATGATTTAAGTTTTGTCCATATGATAGAAGGGAGCTGAAGTTTAGACTTAACAGGGAATAATTGTGAATAGTTTTCTGTGCCATTAGCGGAACAAATTAAACTTTCACTGGTTGAGTGCATACACCTAAATAGTGTAGTGTGGGAGGATTATCAGCCAGTTAGTCTTATTGGTTTATTGGCAGCAGAGCAGATTTATACCAAATTTTCCCATGGCAGAGGTACTGTACTCAAAATTCCAGAAGTTGTACTCAGAAATTTATGGAGTGGTATGAAAGTAAATTACTGAAGAGCCATCAAAGTAAGCATGTTATTAATTGACAATTTATTGACTTCATCCTCAGTGCCAGTTTTCTTTTTTCTTTCTTTCTTTTTTTTTAAAAAAAGAGGATTAGCTTACAGACTCAGCTTTGAAAGCTGTGTGAGGTCTTTCGTTTAAAATACTTCTCTTAAGCTGTAATTAATTAACTTAATTAAACAAATATTAGTAAAGAAACAAAAGCATGCTTAGTCTCATGGATCTGTAAAGAAAAAAAGCAGTAATCACGAGATTGCATAAATAACCTAATCGAAAGTGTGAATCTGGATCTGGTTAGGGTGAAATGCAATACTGTCTATCTTTGATCTTCTGAGAAACTTGGGACTCACTCAAGTGAATCTTTTGCTGACAGCACTTGACTAATTGCCGTAAATTGCATGATACATAGCCTCCTTCTTGCTTATGGATAAAAATGTATAGCTTGTTTTTACTGCTGAACTTGCAGTTTGGAGTGGCAAATTGTAGAACCATCTTTTGCAACAAACACACCCATGATTGTGCGTGTGTGCACATGTGTGCCCATGTATGCATGCATGCAGTTCTGCTTTCCCATCTTAGCAGTTAATATGATGTCACTTAGTCATAAATTTTGGTTGGTGAAAGAAAGCCTCTTATCAGCACAATCCTACTCAAAGTTGAGACTTACCAGACAAGTGACAGCGTTGTGAAGAAAACAACTACTTTCTTCTTCCTGTACCGTGTAACAAGTATTAGATAAGATGCATGGCTGGCTCACTGGTATGGTCTTTTGCTGGAGGAGTGATTTTGTTGGAGGAAGTTAGACATTAACATCTTGAGACATGTGAACATAAGAGTAGCTTTCCTGGTTCAGGCCACAGCTAGTCCATGATCTTGTCAACCAATTGATTCTGGGCATCTTCAAGCAGAAGCAAAGGCAAAACCTCCTCCTGTTCTCAATTCAAGTTCAGTCACAACTTCTGCAGTGAGAAGAAGGGTTATTACCATTTTGCTACTGTTCTTTACCTATATTAGCATGAGTTTTTTGAATTCATGCTTTGAAAATATATTTTCGTGATGTAGCGCTGCATTGTTTTGACAGTTTTAGGTCAGATGTTTCAGCATATATTGGCCTTTTAATCCCTTTGTAATGACCTGATAGTCTCATCAGATCATTTAGACTTTTTGCTTTATCTTTGATCCTCCCTACTTCATTTTGTGACTTATAATAAGCTTAGCCAAATTCAGCAGTTTCCTATACATAAAATCATAGAATTGGTAAGGGGCCATCTAGACGCTGAGTATTGGTAGGAAGCTTCTTGAAATAAGAGGCCTCTTTCTCCTGCACATGATAATTGTGAAATCACTCAAGAGGCATTACTTCTATTGCTTTTGGAAACTTTATATAGGTTTTGATTTTTTAAAATAATATTTTATTGGGCTTCAGTGAACGTACAACAAGTAAATCCATAATGTGATATACAGTTATACATTGAATGCTTTTGGAATGGCATTTAACAATGAACATTTTTAAAACAAGAAATCTGTGTGGCAGTAGTTAATACCATTTAGAATGCCTCAGAGCCCAAAGGGGGTACCACTAGTATTTTGTAAATAATTAGGTTTGGGGGAGGGGTAATGAAAGAAAATTGTCAGCCTGTCTTGAGGGGAGGTGATATATATAGAGAGAAACAAGTTTACAGACATTGAATAATGTTCGAGGCAAAAGGATAGAGAAAGAAAGGTGACAGCCTGCCCAAAGTGGAGGCATGTGAAAGAGAAGTGAGGGCAGGAGAGAAGAATAAGGTAGGATTGCTATAACTTAACACTCCAGCAAAATTGCTGGACGAAAGTAAACAAACTAATAATCAGTAAACACTCAGTGGAGTAATATTTTCTATTTTTATTACTCTAAATCGGTATTGTGAAAAAAAAGCGGCGAGAAAGGAGGAGAAGTAGAAGGGGAGGGGAAAGTTGGTATGGAGTTGGTTTTATGGCTTGGCCTGGAGAGCTAGGTTTAAGCCAAACAGTAATTGTATATTTAAGAGACCATAGATATGTTTCCAAGAAGAGTAGAGAGTAGGGAGATGTTGCTCTTCTATAAGTGACTGACATTATAGAAAAAGGATGACACATAGTATTTATCTCTTTTTTTGTGGGACATCCTCTGCAAGTTAAAAATCTGGGAGGAGGAGATTTTGTTGATTGCATAATCCCAGAAACTTGACAAACCAGCCCTTAGTGTTTAAGTTAGTTGCTTGTTTCCAGTAATGAGAGAGAGTATTTTTTGCTGCTTTCAGTATAAAATTAATTAGGGATTTATTTTTTTATTTGTAAATTATCTTGTCCAGCAAGTGGACCAATTCAGGAATGAGAGACTTCAGGATTGTTTGCATTTCATAGATGGTCAGTACTTGGGGGCACAGCCACCACATGTGAGAAAAGAGCCATGGTCTCCACATCCATGCCAACAGTTGGGTGAGCTGGATTTTATGATGTGAGTGATGAACATAGGTGTGCAGTGCCAATGGTAGAGTTCTGCAGTTGTGTGTATTTGTGTGCTGGAGTATTTGTCAACGGGGTAGGGGAGTTACCTCCTCCCATTCTTTGTCAGTACAATGGAGGTGGAAATCAGATGTCCAGATAAGTTTGGATTCAAAGTAATCAACAGTGTAATACACATTTTGGCAAAAAACAAAGCCCAGTTATGTCTACAAACTTATGAAGACTGAAGTTTCTGTGACATACCAAGATAGAAATCTTGCAGTTTTGGTGGGCATCTCAATGAACGTGTCAGGCCAGGGTGCAGCAGTGGTGAAGAAGAAGAAGAAGAAGAAGAAGAAGAAGATGATGATGATGATGATGATGATGATGATTCTTCAATGGTAGGAATAATTAGAAAGGAAACAGAAAACAAGCCAGCAAATGTCATTTTGCGTCTTCATAAATCTATGGTGAGGCCACATTTGGAATATTGTGTACAATTCTGGTCACCACACCTCAAAAAGGATATTGTGAAACTAGAAAAGATGCAGAAAAGGGCAACCGGAATGATTAAGGGTCTGGAACACCTCCCTTACGAAATCAGCCTGTAATGTCTAGGTTTCTTCAGTCTGGAGAGACGGTGTTTAAGACGGGACCTTATTGAAGTATATAGAATTATGTATGGTATAGAAAAGGTGGATAGAGAAAACTTATTTTCTCTATCGCACAACACTAGAACCAGGGGGCACTCTGTGAAGCTGATGAGTAGGAGAGTCGCATCCAACAAGGGGAAGTATTTCTTCACCCAGAGGGTCATCGGCTTATGGAATGTGCTGCCAGAAGAGGTGGTGACAGCTACCAGTCTAGATGGCTTTAAGGTAGGATTAGAGAAATTTATGGATGACAGATGCATCAATTGCTACTAGAATGAATGCCTAGGTACTTCTTTCAGGCTGGGGTGGGTGGGGAAGCAGGACGCTTCTAATGCCATTTGCTGGGATTCAAGAGCAGGAAAAGGTTTGTCCTTGTCTCTGTTTGAGATGCTCATGAGCATTTGATGGGCCACTGTGTGTGACAGGATGCTGGACTAGATAGGCTGTGGCC